>JBAIAC010000056.1:1921250-3370000 GCA_037349315.1 Chelydra serpentina
ACCCCCCTCTCCACGCAACTGATGGATCCAAGGGAAAGACAATGTCGATACAACTTGGCACCAGTGGCGTCGCAGGAGTTGCCGGAATGACATTGAGGACAATGTCAGACCGCCATCGGGACTCCGACACCGGATTTGGTTTCAGGGTTGACTCCCTTAGCCTTTCCCATGAGTGGGTATTGCCACAAGGCAGCGGAGGTTTTAAATCAGAGTTTTCCTTCTCCTAGGTGGGCTGCTTTCCAAGGCATTGCCATCAATGACTATGTGCTAGAGGTGGTCAGTCAGTTCACCTACCTCGGATCTACCATCACGGACAACCTCTCACTGGACCCTGAGATCAACCGTAGAATCGGCAAGGCCTTCACAATTTTGGCCAGTTTGTCACAGAGAGTGTGGAACAACAACATGCTGACCATCAACACAAAGGTCGCTGTGTACCGCGCATGTGTGCTAAACACTCTTCTCTACGCCAGCAAAACTCGGACCCCCTACGCTTCGCAAGAAAAGAGACTGAATGCCTTCCACGTGCTCTGCCTCCGTCGCATACTCGGGATCACTTGGAGTGATCGAATAACGAACAACGAGGTGCTGGAACGTGCCAAGATCTCCAGCATGTTCACTCTCCTCCGTCAACGCCGCCTCAGATGGCTTGGCCATCTAAGTCGCATAGAAGATGGATGGATCCCCAAAGACCTGTTGTATGCCGAACTTGCCTCCGGAAACAGAGCTACAGGATGGCCCCACCTTCGCTTCAAGGATGTCTGTAAGAGGGACCTAAAGACTGTTCAAATCGACATCAACAGCTGGGAAGAGCTCGCCCAGGACAGATGAAGATGGAGATATGCTCTGACTACTGGATTGAAAACTGGTGAAGACAAGCTGCGGCAGCTTGCCGAGGAAAAGCGGGTTCAACGAAAAAGGAAGCAGCGGCTCCAACCCACAGCTGACACCGCCTTCAAATGCAGCAAATGCAATCGAGACTGTCACTCTCGTGTGGGGCTCTACAGCCAGAACAGACGCTGCACAACCATCAACTAAACATTCCCCATGGGCGCATATCCATCGTCTCTTGAGACTAACGGACGCCAACAACAACAGTTGAAGTCCACAACCTCCCTAGGCAATTTGTTCCTGTGCTTAACCACCCTGGCAGTTAGGAAGTTTTTCCTAATGTCCAGCCTAAACCTCCCTTGCTGCAATTTAAGCCCATTGTTTCTTGTCCTATCCTCAGAGGTTAAGGAGAACAACTTACCTCCCTCCTCCTTGTAACAACCTTTTATACTTGAAAACTGTTATCATTTCCCTGACCAGTCTTGTCTCCTCCAGAATAAACAAACCCAATTTTTTCAATCTTCCCTCATAGATTATTTTTTCTAGACCTTTAATCATTTTTGTTGCTCTTCTGTGGACTTTTTCCAATTTGTCCATATCTTTCCTGGAATGTGGCACCCAGAACTGGACACAATACTCCAGTTGAGGCCTAATCAGCAAGGAGTAGAGTGGAAGAATTACTTCTTGTGTCTTGCTTACAACACTCCTGCTCAGTAGCGTAGCCAGGGGGGGAGCAGGGGGAGCGGCCGCTCCCCCTGTGAGGAGAAGCGGCGCTAAGGTGCCGCCCGAGCCCCGGGCTCGGGGGCACTTTAAAAGGCCCGCGGCTCCTGCCGCTGCGGGAGCCATGGGCCCTTTAAAGCGCCCCCTCCCCAGCCCCGCTGCCAGACCCAGGCTGGGGGGAGCTGCGGGGAGCTGCGGGCCGTTTAAAGTGCCCCCACCCTGCTGCTGAAGCTGGGCTCAGGCGGGATTTAAAAGGCCAGGGGGCTCCGCAGCGGCTGGAGCCCCGGGACTTTTAAAGCACCACCGGGGTGAGTACAGGGGGAGCGGCCAGCGACGCTGACTTCCGTCAGCGTCGGTGGGTGCTGACGCCGGGCCCCGCCCCTGACGCCGGGCGACGTTGCGGGGGCCCGCCCCTGACGCCGGGCCCCGCCCCCGACGCCGGTGACGTTGCGGGGCCCCGCCCCCGATGCTGGGTGACATCACGGGGCCCCGCCCCCGACGCCACCGCAATGTCGCCGGTGGCGGGGCCCCGGAACATCGCCCGGTGCTCCGGTAAATTGGGCACGAGCTCCGGGGATGGCGGGGAGTTGCCGGTGGGTGCAGAGCACCCACCAATTTTTCTCCATGGGTGCTCCAGCCCCGGAGCACCCATGGAGTCGGCGCCTATGGGAGCGGCACCTTTTTATAGCGCCGCTCCCCCTGTGAGCTAAACCTGGCTACGCCACTGCTCCTACTAATACATCTGTCATGGATCCACAGGTCCAGAGCTCTCAAACAGCTCTGGAACAGTTCCTGGGGGGACCCCTTCAGTGTGCCACCCTCCCTCACTCTCTCACTGGGGTAAGCCTCTGGGCTTCACTTGCTCCTGGGACCGAATTTCAGAGCCTTCAGCACCCCTGCTTTGTGCTGTGAGCTCCCCTCAGGGAGTCCACCTGAATTTGATACTAGTTGGGGAAGGCTTGGACACCCAAAGGGAGCAATGTACCCCTGACTTCCTGACTCTGGAGTGACTCTCAGCCAGCGTGGTAGAAGCAGCAGGGTTTATTAGACGTCTGGAACACAGCATGGAAAGTCCTTAGTTAGCCCAGAGAACAGAAATGTATAGCATAGTCCAACTGGGTCAGTCCGGAGCCCAGAGCTCTCAGACCCCTCTTGGCTCCCAGTCCAGAAGTCTCTCCTGCTTCTAGCAGCCCCCAAAGGGCCACTCCTCAGTCCTTTGTGACTTCTTGCAGAGGGTAGGCCATCCATGGTCGTTAGTTGCTAGGTGCCAAATTGCTGGGCAATTGTTTGGCCCCAGACAGCTAGTCCTAACTCACCTGGATCTCTGGAACTCTGCAAAGAGTAAACAACCTTTCCCCACCACCTAGTGAGCCAGGCACCACATAGGGGAAACTGAGGCACACAGTATTCATACAAAATATTACAGAAACTCCCACTCCATCACTGCATCCCAGAATGATCTTTAACAGTGATACATTGTTGACTCATATTTAGCTTGTGATCCACCATGAGCCCCAGATCCCTTTCTGCAGTACTTGTTCCTAGGCAGTCAGTTCCCTATTTGTATGTGTGCAATTGATTGTTCCTTCCTAAGTGGAGTACTTTGCATTTGTCCTTATTGAATTTCATCCTTTTTACTTCAGACCATTTCTCCAGTTCGTCCAGATCATTTTGAATTTTAATCCTATCCTCCAAAGCACTTGCAACCCTTCCCAGTTTGGTATCATCTGCAGACGTTATAAGTGTACTCGCCATGCCATTATATAAATCATTGATGAAGAGATTGAACAGAAACAGACCCGGGGCTGATCCTTGTGGGACGCCACTGTGATGTTATCCGATTAAAATAGGACCATATATATTGTTGTTGCTAACAATTGTATAATTGCAACAAATCTTGTACAAAGGTTGTCAAGTAAAGTGTCTATGGAAAGGCTATGATTTTATGCTATTTATCTGCATGTATCATTTTTGTATTTGAAGTTATAAGTATTGGCTTTATACCTGTATTTCAAATATGTTTGCTCCTGTGGTAACGCTCACAAGGTATTTAGCCTGCACATCTTGAAGGAACTATTCAAATTAAGTGGCTCATTAAGGAACATTTAACTCGCAATTGACCATGGGAGACGCCTATCTACACTTAAAGGACTTTCCTGCTATGACTAAGCGAAATCATGCATGGACATGTGACTTGCCCATGTGACCCCAAACACCATCTTTTACCTGTAATTTTCCACAGTGAGAACAATGGGATTCCCTTCACCTGAAAGAAGCTATAAAAGGCGCTGGAAACACCTCCATTTTGCCTCTTACCTGCTCAAACCTCTGGACTGACCTCACCTCAGTCCCCAGAAAAATCATGGAGCAGGTCCTCAAGGAATCCATTTTGAAGCACTTGAAGGAAAGGAAGGTGATCAGGAACAGTCAACATGGATTCACCAAGGGCAAGTCATGCCTGGCCAACCTGATTGCCTTCTATGATGAGATAACTGGCTCTGTGGATACGGGGAAAGTGATGGATGTGATATACCTTGACCTTAGCAAAGCTTTTGATACGGTATCCTACAGTATTCTTGCCAGCAAGTCAAAAAATTATGGATTGGATGAATGGACTATAAGGTGGATAGAAAGCTGGCTAGATCGTCAGGCTCAACGGGTAGTGATCAATGGCTCAATGTCTAGTTGGCAGCTGGTATCAAGCGGAGTGCCCCAGAGGTCAGTCCTGGCGCCGGTTTTGTTCAACCTCTTCATTAATTATCTGGATGATGGGATGAATTGCACCCTCAGCAAATTCACAGATGACACTAAACTGGGGAAGAGGTAGCTATGCTGGAGGGTAGGGATAGGGTCCAGAGTGACCTAGACAAATTGGAGGATTGGACCAAAAGAAATCTGATGAGGTTCAACAAGGACAAGTGCGGAGTCCTGCACTTAGGATGGAAGAATCCCATGCACTGCTACAGACTAGGGACCAAATGGCTGGGCAGCAGTTCTGCAGAAAAGGACTCGGGGATTACAGTGGATGAGAAGCTGGATATGAGTCAACCGTGGAGAGAGTCCAGCAGAGGGCAAAAAAAAATGATTAGGGGGCTGGGGCACATGACATATGAGGAAAGGCTGAGGGAATTGGGGTTATTTAGTCTGCAGAAGAGAAGAGTGAGGGAGGATTTGATAGCAGCGTACAACTACCTGAAGTGGGGTTCCAAAGAGGATGAAGCTCGGCTGTTCTCAGTGGTGGCAGATGACAGAACAAGGAGTAATGGTCTCAAGTTGCAGTGGGGGAGGTTTAGGTTGGATATTAGGAAACACTATTTCACTAGTAGGATGGTGAAGCACTGGAATGAGTTCCCTATGCAGGTGGTGGAATTTCCATCCTGAGAGGTTTTTAAGGCCCGGCTCGACAAAGCCCTGGCTGGGATGATTTAGTTGGTGTTGGTCCTGCTTTGAGCAGGGGGTTGGACTAGATACCTCCTGAGGTCTCTTCCAACCCTAATATTCTATGATCAGCCTTTCTGTGGTGTATGAAGGCCCATGTGAAAATGACAAGCTGGTATATTGACTGGGACATAGGTGCTGGACCTAGGGGTGCTGGGGGTGCTGCTGCACCCGCTGGCTTGCAGTTTCCATCATATCCAGGGTTTACAGTTTGGTTCAATGGCTCTCAGCGCCCCCACTACATAAATTGTTCCAGCGCCCCTGGACTGGGAGGCATAGTGGCTCTGTGCCCAGGGCTGGCCACCCATCAGTTGTTCGGTAGTGGAGGGCCCCAGGGTGGCCAGAAGAGCAGTGAGCGGCTGGCGGGAGGTGCTCAAGTGAGCACCAGGCATGAGTGGGGGCATCTGGGGTGGGGGCGGAGCAGGGGCGGGAAGAGGTGGAGCAAGGTTGGGGCCTTGGGGGAGGGGACGGAGCAGGTGTGGGGCCTCGGGACTGAGCGGGGGTGAAGCACCCACCGGGAACAAAAAATTCTGTGCCTGTGCTGGGAGGGGTTTCCTGGGCCTGCTGTCAGGCAGGGGGCTCTGGAAGGAAGTGTGCAGTCAGTTCCTCTGCGAAGAGCCAGCCTGGAGCAAAGTGGGGTGAGCTCAGTCTCTCTGCCTTCGGAGCAGCCTGCTTCATCTCACTCTGGCTTTGGGCTTGTGTGTTCAGGCTCTGGTGAGAGCTCCTGTAGAGGGTTACTCCTTTGTTTGATGAAATTGGTTTTAAATAATCACTCCTCATTAAGTCTAGGTCTGGGTGTTGAATCCAGGACTGGAATACCTAAGGAGGCTGCAGTTCTGACTTCTTGTTAGCCGGTGTGGTGAGAGAGAAGTTTATTTTTGTTGCTGGTTTGGTATATATTATGGAAGAATAACCACCAGTTTTGGGGTGTGTTTGCCCTATTTCTCAGCAGTTTGTCCTGTATCTGGTATTCCCCATTGTGACCCACAGAGTCACGGTGACACCTCTGCTCTACGGTTTGGCCCAAACCCCAGCATTCTCTTCACCCAAGCCATCCATGATGGATGCGCCCCTTGGCCAGCCCGCAAACGGCTTGTGCCCCTGCCCCGACGTTCTCTGACTGGTTTGGTCTGGGAAACGCTTCCCTTGTAGCTGGAAGAAATAAATTTAGCTTTGCCCAGAATTATAGGGTTCCTTTATTTGCTGATTGGGGCATGTAACTGGCTGCCTAAGTCAGGTGGCATCATTTCCTTTCACTGATTGGGGAACCAGGCCTTTATAAGGCAGGCGTCGTGTGTGTGTTGGTTCTTCCAGGGTGGGGCTGGGGCAGGACACTGGGGGCAGAGCGGCCAGGAACATGAGCTCTGGTTAAACCCTTTTCCTGGGTGTTTTGTGGAGGGCAGAGCTTCGTCCAAGAGAACTTTGTGTTCCTCTCCCACACCTGCCAAGCCAGCTTCATTCAGACAAGAGCAACTCATACGGGGCGCGTGAGATGCTGTCCTGTGCCGTGACTCTCTGCAGGTTACCGCTGTTCTCCCACAAAGTCTGGCTGTTAGCAGGATCGGATGCTGCATGTGGAGGGGGCTTTCCCAGCGGGTCTTGCTGTAGGATGACGCGAGGGCCCCGGCAGGGGCCTGGAGGCTCAGGACGCTGCCCGAGAAATGCATGACTACAGCCGTCTCGCAGCCTCTGAAGTCTGGGTGCTGCCTCGTTGCTCAGCACCGTCCGTGACACACACAGATTGAGTGGGCATAGCCAGGCACAGCCCTGGTGGGACCAGACAAGCCACAGCAGAAGCCCTGATGATGGCAGGCCAGCACATCCCAGGCACTTTGCTAGTGTGCCAGCTGGATCCTCCTGCTTTGCGCGGCTGTGGAGGGCTGTGAACAGGGAGGACAGTGTCAGTCTGACCATCTGAGCAAGGCATGGGCCAGCGCGCTCAGCCTGTGCGTGCAGCTGTCTGTGACAGTCAGCAGGAGTTAGAGTCGGGGTCAGCTGAGCCCAGAGGGCTCTTGGCCCCTCAGATCCAAGGGCTGTCTTAAGATCATGCCTGGCACATCGCAGGATGGAATCAGGAATGAATGGGACAAAATTGATGCGTCGGAAATCAGGCCTGACCGGGGTGCTGGAACAGTTTGTAGTGTGTGTGTGGGGAGGGTGGGCGGGGGGGGGGGGGGGGGGGAAGTCACTGAACCAAACTGCAAACCCTGAATATGGTGGAAACCACTTCAAGCCAGGGGATGTGGCAGCATCCCTGGTTCCAGCACCTTTGGGCCTGACTGGTGGACAGAATAACAAGGAGCTGGGCTGATCCACCCCCACTGCATTCAGGGGTCTTTTGAGAGAGATTGGTGGGGGAGGGGCAGTTCCGGGGCTGCACGGAGTGTGTTGCTCCTGGAGCAGCAGTGACACCCCATGGGCACTTTGGGGGTCATAGAATCATAGAATATCAGGGTTGGAAGGGACCTTAGGAGGTCATCTAGTCCAACCCCCTGCTCAAAGCAGGACCAATCCCCAATTTTTGCCCCTGATCCCTAAACAGCCCCCTCAAGGATTGAACTCACAACCCTGGGTTTAGGTAGGCCAATGCTCAAACCACTGAGCTATCCCTCCCCCTTGGGTCTATGGTATTGAATGCAGCGCTCTTGTATTACTGTGGGCAGGACGTCCTCTTGCTGGGAGGGACAGGGTGTGAGGCTGGGCAGCTTGCAGGAGCCTAGAAATGTGCCCAACAAGACTGGACTTTGGGGACAATGCAGGGGCAGGGCATGGGCGGTGGGTATCACAGGCCAGGGGCCCCAGACTGCCAGGTATGACCCTGCCCACACTCCACCCAAGGCCCCCGCCTGCTTCCTGCTCTTCCCCTGTGGCTGGGGCTGGGGCTAGGATGGGCCGGCCTGCAGCCAAGGACTCGGGGTGGCTGGAGCCGGTGCTCACGTCGCCTGGAACTCCAGGGCTGGGGCAGGGAGCCTGGCGGCCACAGTGGGGAGACTCTGGGCTTTAGTGGGGCGGGGTGGGGGAAGAGGCGGGGAGGAGAATGGGCAGGAGAAAGTCAGGGCCTCGGGCAGAAGGGGCGGGGGTGGGGGCTAATCTACCTGAATGTGGTTCATGCGCTGGCAATGGGCAGGGGATTATGGGGGGATGGGGGTGGGAGTGGGTAATGCAAATTCCTCGTCTCTGCTGACGCAAACTGCCAGGCTCTTGGCCCGCTGCCCGGGGGAAGGGGTGCCTATTGGCTGGCCCCTCGTTCCCAGAGGCTGGCACTGCGTGGGTCCGGGGCTGAACTGCAAACACACCACAGCGACGGGCTGAAGGCCTGACCTGGCATCTCACACAGTGCCGCAGGAGAGTTACATTCAAAAACTAGAAAGGTACAAAATTAACATGGCCCCCATTGATTGGATTAAAAACTGGCTACCTGCTATGTGCTGCCCCCCTATATGCTGCCCCCCACTAGCCCACCCTACAGGCTCCCCTGTGCCCCCCTGCCTGCCCCACCCAGCCCAGTGGCTCCCCCGCACCCCTTCAGCACCTCCACAAGCTCCCTCCCTGTCCCCCCAGCCCAGCCCACCCCAAGGCTCCCCTGTGCCCACCTGCCTCCCCCCAACCAACCTCTACAGGCTCCCCTCTGCCTGCCCCCGCAGCCCACCCCCCAGGTTCCCCTGCCCCCCCACGCATTGTGCCTCCCCCTTCTGGACAAGCTGATTCCTGTTGAAGTGGTGGCCACCCTATGACTCGGGGGGTGGGGGGGAGACGGCTGGGCAGGGGGCTGCCCGGGGAGCAGGGCCGGGTGCAGAGCAGCAGGTGCAGGCTGGTGCTGGCATGGAGCCGGGCAGGTTGCTGCGCTTGTAGCCAAAGTGCTGGCAGGCTGCCAGGAGCAGCCCTGAGCCGCTCAGCACCTGAGCCGCGGTCATGACTTTGCGGTGGTGGGGGTGGGGAGTGGGGCACACGGGGCAAGTGTGAGGAGCCAAGCGACCCCTGTCAGTGGGGAGCTGATTCCTGCTCCTCAGAGCCTGGGGGTGGCAGCTGCTCATAGGGCGACTGGGGTGTCACCGCAATGGCAAACAGGCCTGTGCAGGTTGGGTCCCCAGACCCACTCGGGCCCTGGCCTGACAGCACCTGGGCAGGGACTGTGGCAGCCAATAACCCTGCAGCAGCCCCGGCTCCTGGGGGGGCTCGGTGCCCCTAGCCCCATGCTCGCCTCCCCCATGTGGAAGAGTCTCAGGGCTCCCGGCTCAGGGCTGGACACGCGGCATCTGGTGGGGGCAGCTGATGCCAGGGCTTGAGGGGATGCCCCACCTCCAGAGGCGGCTGCATCTGTGAGCGTGGACCGGAGGCTGCTTTGAGGTCCGACGGGATGGAGGGCAAGAGGGAAACACACAGACTCAGCCCTTGGCGGTGCCAGCTCTGATCCAGACCCCTGGCAAGGGAGTGCTGGCTTGGGGGAGGTGGGGACAGGGAAAGGGGCCTGGGGCCTGTCCCCTGTAGGGGGCACCGGCTCCCATCCGGCCCCGTGGCAGGGGAGCGGCTGGCTCAAGGGATGGGAAATGGGCCACGGGGCCTGTCCCCCGCTAGGCCTGGCTGGGTCTCTCCCTGTGGCGTCTGCAGAGAGCCGGGTGCCTTGGCACCGTGCCCATGGAGCTGGGCGTGGCTGGGCCGGTGCCAGTGCGGTGTGTGCTGCCCGTGCCAGGCTGATAAGGGCGGGGTAATCTCAGGAGGTGTTTGCCGATGGGTCGATTGGATTGCAGAGCAAACACAGGCTCCGCTCACTCCCTGCTGGGCCCTGGCCAGGCGCCTGGGACACAGCGGCTCCTGTTGCCCCTGGGCGCCCCCCACGCCCCTGGGTTCTGGGGAGGGAAAATGGACCTAGCGGCCATTGGCAAGGACCCATTGAATTGAACCACAGTCTGTTCAGGGGCTGAAGGGCGGAAGACAGTAGACTGAGACGTCCCAACAGCTCCCGGCCAAGGCCAAACCCATCGTCTGGGCCTGGGGAGGGATCGTCCCCTCTGGTCAATTCTGGGGGCGGGGGAAAGTCGTCCCCTTCTGTCTATTCCCGGGTGTGTATGTGGGTGTGTGTAGGGAGTGTGGGGGAATCGCGTGGGAATCGTCCCCTCCACTCTATTCCTGAGGGGGGGCGGGGAATCTTCCCCTCCAGTCTATTCCCAGGGGGAAGCAGATGGGGGCTCAGGGACATGCAGGGAGTGGGGCAAGGGGTCAGTAGGGGGCGCTGTGCTGCAGGGAATGGGGCGGGGGGGTTCAGTAGGGGGCGCTGTGGTGCAGCGAACGGGGCGGAGGGGTTCAGTAGGGGGCGCTGTGGTGCAGGGAACGGGGCGGGGGGGTCAGTAGGGGGCGCTGTGCTGCAGGGAACGGGGTGGGGGGGTCAGTAGGGGGCGCTGTGCTGCAGGGAACAGGGCGGGGGGCTCAGTAGGGGGCGCTGTGCTGCAGGGAATGGGGCAGGGGGCTCAGTAGGGGGCTCTGTGCTGCAGGGAGTGAGGCAGGGGGTTCAGTAGGGGGCGCTGTGCTGCAGGGAGCGGGGCAGAAAGTTCAGTGCGGGCGCTGTGCTGCAGGGAGTGGGATGGGGGTTCAGTGGGGGCGCTGTGCTGCAGGGAATGGGGCGGGGGGTTCAGTAGGGGGTGCTGTGCTGCAGGGAATGGGGCGGGGGGGTTCAGTAGGGGGCGCTGTGGTGCAGCGAACGGGGCGGAGGGGTTCAGTAGGGGGCGCTGTGCTGCAGGGAACGGGGCGGGGGGGTCAGTAGGGGGCGCTGTGCTGCAGGGAACGGGGCGGGGGGTTCAGTAGGGGGTGCTGTGCTGCAGGGAATGGGGCGGGGGGGTTCAGTAGGGGGCGCTGTGGTGCAGCGAACGGGGCGGAGGGGTTCAGTAGGGGGCGCTGTGCTGCAGGGAACGGGGCGGGGGGGGTCAGTAGGGGGCGCTGTGCTGCAGGGAACGGGGCGGGGGGTCAGTAGGGGGCGCTGTGCTGCAGGGAACGGGGCGGGGGGGTCAGTAGGGGGCGCTGTGCTGCGGGGAGCAGGGCGGGGGGTTCAGTAGGGGGCGCTGTGCTGCAGGGAACGGGGCGGGGGGCTCAGTAGGGGGCGCTGTGCTGCAGGGAGCGGGGCGGGGGGTCAGTAGGGGGCGCTGTGCTGCGGGGAACGGGGCGGGGGGGTCAGTAGGGGGCGCTGTGCTGCAGGGAGCGGGGCGGGGGGTCAGTAGGGGGCTCTGTGCTGCGGGGAACGGGGCGGGGGGGTCAGTAGGGGGCGCTGTGCTGCAGGGAACGGGGCAGGGGGGGTCAGTAGGGGGCGCTGTGCTGCAGGGAACGGGGCAGGGGGGGTCAGTAGGGGGCGCTGTGCTGCAGGGAGTGGGATGGGGGTTCAGTAGGGGGCGCTGTTCTGCGGGGAACGGGGCTGGGGGGTCAGTAGGGGGCGCTGTGCTGCAGGGAACGGGGCGGGGGGTTCAGTAGGGGGCGCTGTGCTGCAGGGAACGGGGCGGGGGGTTAAGTAGGGGGCGCTGTGCTGCAGGGAACAGGGCGGGGGGGTCAGTAGGGAGCTCTGTGCTGCAGGGAACGGGGCGGGGGGGTCAGTAGGGGGCGCTGTGCTGCAGGGAACGGGGCGGGGGGGTTCAGTAGGGGGCGCTGTGCTGCAGAGAACGGGGCGGGGCGGTTCAGTAGGGGGCGCTGTGCTGCAGGGAATGGGGCGGGGGGGTTCAGTAGGGGGCGCTGTGCTGCAGGGAACGGGGAGGGGGGTTCAGCGGGGGGCGCTGTGCTGCAGGGAGCGGGGCAGGGGGTCAGTAGGGGGCGCTGTGCTGCAGGGAATTGGGCGGGGGGGTCAGTAGGGGGCGCTGTGCTGCAGGGAACGGGGCGGGGGGGTCAGTAGGGGGCGCTGTGCTGCAGGGAACGGGGCGGGGGGTTCAGTACGGGGCGCTGTGCTGCAGGGAACGGGGCGGGGGGGTCAGTAGGGGGCGCTGTGCTGCAGGGAACGGGGTGGGGGGTCAGTAGGGGGCGCTGTGCTGCAGGGAGGAGGCCGGGGGTTCAGTAGGGGGCGCTGTGCTGCAGGGAACGGGGCGGGGGGTTCAGTAGGGGGCGCTGTGCTGCAGGGAGCGGGGCGGGGGGGTCAGTAGGGGGCGCTGTGCTGCAGGGAACGGGGCGGGGGGGTCAGTAGGGGGCGCTGTGCTGCAGGGAACGGGGCGGGGGGTTCAGTAGGGGTCGCTGTGCTGCAGGGAACGGGGAGGGGGCTCAGTAGGGGGCGCTGTGCTGCAGGGAACGGGGCGGGGGGGTCAGTAGGGGGCGCTGTGCTGCAGGGACGAGGCCGGGGGTTCAGTAGGGGGCGCTGTGCTGCAGGGAATGGGGCGGGGGGTCAGTAGGGGGCGCTGTGCTGCAGGGAACGGGGAGGGGGGGTCAGTAGGGGGCGCTGTGGTGCAGGGAATGGGGCGGGGGGGTCAGTAGGGGGCGCTGTGCTGCAGGGAACGGGGCGGGGGGGTCAGTAGGGGGCGCTGTGCTGCAGGGAACGGGGCGGGGGGGTCAGTAGGGGGCGCTGTGCTGCAGGGAACGGGGAGGGGGCTCAGTAGGGGGCGCTGTGCTGCAGGGAACGGGGCGGGGGGGTCAGTAGGGGGCGCTGTGCTGCAGGGATGAGGCCGGGGGTTCAGTAGGGGGCGCTGTGCTGCAGGGAACGGGGCGGGGGGTCAGTAGGGGGCGCTGTGGTGCAGGGAACGGGGAGGGGGGGTCAGTAGGGGGCGCTGTGGTGCAGGGAACGGGGCGGAGGGGTTCAGTAGGGGGCGCTGTGCTGCAGGGAACGGGGCGGGGGGGTCAGTAGGGGGCGCTGTGCTGCAGGGAACGGGGCAGGGGGGTAAGTAGGGGGCTCTGTGCTGCAGGGAACGGGGCGGGGGGTTAAGTAGGGGCGCTGTGCTGCAGGGAACGGGGCAGGGGGGTTCAGTAGGGGGCGCTGTGCTGCGGGGAACGGGGCGGGGGGGTCAGTAGGGGGCGCTGTGCTGCGGGGAACGGGGCGGGGGGGTCAGTAGGGGGCGCTGTGCTGCAGGGTACGGGGCGGGGGGGTTTAGTAGGGGGTGCTGTGCTGCAGGGAACGGGGCGGGGGGTTCAGTAGGGGGCGCTGTGCTGCAGGGAACGGGGCGGGGGGTTCAGTAGGGGGCGCTGTGGTGCAGGGAACGGGGCTGGTGGTTGAGTAGGGGGCGCTGTGCTGCAGGGAACGGGGCGGGGGGGTTCAGTAGGGGGCGCTGTGCTGCAGGGAACGGGGCAGAGGGGGGGTCAGTAGGGGGCGCTGTGCTGCAGGGAACGGGGCGGGGGGTCAGTAGGGGGCGCTGTGCTGCAGGGAACGGGGCGGGGGGGTCAGTAGGGGGCGCTGTGCTGCAGGGAACGGGGCGGGGGGGCTCAGTAGGGGGCGCTGTGCTGTGGGGAGCGGGGCGGGGGGTCAGTAGGGGGCTCTGTGCTGTGGGGAGCGGGGCGGGGGCTCAGTAGGGGGCGCTGTGCTGCAGGGAACGGGGCGGGGGGTTCAGTAGGGGGCGCTGTGGTGCAGGGAACGGGGCGGAGGGGTTCAGTAGGGGGCGCTGTGCTGCAGGGAACGGGGCGGGGGGGGTCAGTAGGGGGCGCTGTGCTGCAGGGAACGGGGCGGGGGGGTTCAGTAGGGGGCGCTGTGCTGCAGGGAACGGGGCGGGGGGGTTCAGTAGGGGGCGCTGTGCTGCAGGGAACGGGGCGGGGGGGTCAGTAGGGGGCGCTGTGCTGCAGGGAATGGGGCGGGGGGTTCAGTAGGGGGCGCTGTGCTGCAGGGAACGGGGCTGGGGGGGTCAGTAGGGGGCGCTGTGCTGCAGGGAACGGGGCGGAGGGGTTCAGTAGGGGGCGCTGTGCTGCAGGGAACGGGGCGGGGGGGGTTCAGTAGGGGGCGCTGTGGTGCAGGGAACGGGGCGGAGGGGTCAGTAGGGGGCGCTGTGCTGCAGGGAACGGGGCGGGGGGGTCAGTAGGGGGCGCTGTTCTGCGGGGAACGGGGCGGGGGGGTCAGTAGGGGGCGCTGTGCTGCGGGGAACGGGGCGGGGGGGTCAGTAGGGGGCGCTGTGCTGCAGGGTATGGGGCGGGGGGGTCAGTAGGGGGCGCTGTGCTGCAGGGAACGGGGAGGGGGGTCAGTAGGGGGCGCTGTGCTGCAGGGAACGGGGCGGGGGGGTTCAGTAGGGGGCGCTGTGCTGCAGGGAACGGGGCGGGGGGGTCAGTAGGGGGCGCTGTGCTGCAGGGAACGGGGCGGGGGGGTCAGTAGGGGGCGCTGTGCTGCAGGGAACGGGGCGGGGGGTTCAGTAGGGGGCGCTGTGCTGCAGGGAACGGGGCGGGGGGGTCAGTAGGGGGCGCTGTGCTGCAGGGAATGGGGCGGGGGGTCAGTAGGGGGCGCTGTGCTTCAGGGAACGGGGCGGGGGGGTCAGTAGGGGGCGCTGTGCTGCAGGGAACGGGGCGGGGGGTCTGTAGGGGGCACTGTTCTGCGGGGAACGGGGCGGGGGGTCTGTAGGGGGCGCTGTTCTGCAGGGAACGGGGCGGGGGGTTCAGTAGGGGGCGCTGTGCTGCAGGGAACGGGGCGGGGGGGTCTGTAGGGGGCGCTGTGCTGCGGGGAACGGGGCGGGGGGGTCAGTAGGGGGCGCTGTGCTGCAGGGTACGGGGCGGGGGGGTCAGTAGGGGGCACTGACTCCTGTCAGTCCGAGCCGGCCCCAGTGCTGTGCTGTCTGACCTACTTTGAGCGAGGCTAATTCACTCACTGACACCCACGGGCTCTTTCCCAGGTGCGGGTGTTTCCCTGGCACCTCAGAGCAGCACTGCCGGGTTGCAGCAGGGCCTGCCAGGCTGGTCAGTCCTTAGTGCTGTTTGTATTATGTATGGCATTCTCGTTCCCTCCCCAGCCCCCACCGTGAGTCATTGGCGCTGCCCCCTCCTTGCCCCTATTCTGACTTCTTCCCCAAATCCCAGCCCCGGCCCCGCCTCCTCCCCTGGGTGTGCCACGTTCCTGCTCCTTCCTGGAGCTTGCTACGCCTCCAAACAGCTGTTTGGCGGTGGCAAGCGCTGGGAGGTAGGCAGAGGAGTGGGGATGCGGCGTGCTCAGGGGAGGAGGCAGGGGTGAGGTAGGGAGGTGAGGGGAGCTTGGCTGCTGGTGGGTGCAGAGCACCCACTAATTTTTCCCCATGGGTGTTGGTTCCCCGGAGTTGGTGCCCCTGAGTTAGTGTCACTGTGCTGCTGTTCCCCAGCTGCCCCACCCCAGAAGTGGCTGCATCCCACTGCCGGGCAAGCTGCCCCACATGGATCAATGCCACCAGCAGATCCCTTGCTTCCGTGAGATGTGTGGGGCTGAGGCATTTGCAGGGTGACCCTGGGTTGGGGGTGGCCAGTGGGAGGCAGCCCAGGCTGGGGCAGGGGCTTCTGCAATGGGGCAGAACTAGGCAGCACAGGGGCATCACTCACCTCCTCCCAGCTGAGCACTGGGGACACGCAGGGCACCCAGAGACCTGAACTGGGTTTTAGTGTGTTAGTGAGAGTGTGTCAGGGTGTGTGCGGAGAGCCTCCGGGCACTGTGTGCGTGGCAGCATGTGTGTGTGTGTTGGCAGGGTGGTTGTTCAGTGTGTGTCACTGTGTGTGTCACTGCGTGACGAAGTGGGAATGTTGTTAATGTTTTCTCTGAATACGGCGGTGTGCCTCAGTTTCCCGCAGGTGTTACTGAAGTATCTAGGGGTGTGTGTGTGTGTGTGTGTGAGGTCTGACCGCTGACTGGCTGCAGGGAACACCCACACTCTGGCCTGGCAACTGACAGCTGGGTCCCCTCCTCTGGCAGAATCAGCTGAGGTGTTGGAGAACAATGAGACCAGGTGACCTGCTGGGCAGGGAATGAGACAAAGGCAGGAGGAGGGGCAATGCGCGTGATGGAGGCCATGTAGCGGGAAGGTCAGTCTCCTGTTTTGGGACTCAGGGGAAAGGGTGCCAGGGCCCTTCCCCGAGACGGACGTTGCTGAAGGTTCCTGCTCTCTGTGCTAACAAGCTCTGTTCTACGCTGGGTTCCTGGTGACTAATAAACCTTCTGTGTCACCCGCTGGCTGAGTCCGTGACTGCGGAGCTGGGTGCATGGTCTCTTTGGGGGCGTGAGGCTTCCCCAGATGTCCTAGTGGGGTGGACTGGGGTGAACAGGGTGCTGAACGCTCCAAGGTCAGACCCAGGAAGCACCGAAGCTCCTTGCCCTGGTGTAAGGGTAGGGCGCCCTGACGGGGAGACGCGGCACCGGAGGCCGGGCTGGCTTCATTTAGAACAGTTCCAGAGCACCGAACCTGACTCCTGGACACAGCCGGGTGTGGGCTGCGTGGCAGCATGTGAATGTGGCGAGCCCCTCTGCCCGTTGGCCAGGCCTCCCTGGGCGCGGGCTGTGCTGGGGGTGCTGGTTTCCCCCAGTGCCGTCCCGGGCAAAGCCCTGCATGGCATGGCCGTGTTCTCCCTTCGAGGTGCGGGTACCCGCTTCACTGGCAGGGCATTGGCTGCTCCCAGCAGCTGTCTTACCCAGGCACCCACGCGGGCAGCGGCCGCGCTGCCAGCCACCAGCCTGCTCCACACTTCCCAGCCCGGAACGGATTGTTTCCACCCCTGCCTGGCAGAGTGGTGCCAGCTGAAGAGCCATGTGGTTGCAGCTCCGCCAGCCCTGGGGGCTTTTCCGCTAGAGGCCAGGGCCCCAGGGACGTGGCTGAGCTGGGGGCACTGGCACGGTCTTGTGGGACACTCCGGGACGGCTCTGTGGGGGCCATGCCAGCAGATCCTCCCTGGAGAAGACTAGGTCCTGCTGGGTTTGTTTCGCTTTAGCTGTGGCCCCTTCCCCTGGCCACCATCAAATGCCCCCCATGTGACACAGGGGGCAGCCGGGATGGTGACAACGGTCCCCTCTGGCCTGGGAACTGCTCAGTACTGACCTCTCTGCAAGCACCACGGCTGGGGGCAGCAGGAGCTAAGCGAGGTGGGGGCCAGAGGGAACTGGGCATGATGGCAGTGAAGGCACAGGGGCAGTGGGGTTGAGGGCATGGGGCTGATGGTGGCAGGGGGTGAGGGTGCAGGACTGGGGGCGGCAAGGGGTGAGGGTGCAGGACTGGGGGCGGCAGGGGTGAGGGTGTAGGACTGGGGGCGGCAGGGTTGAGGCTGAGGGGTGGCAAGCGGTGGCAGGGGATGGGGGTGCGGAGATGGACATGGTGGGCGCCAGGGGTTGGGTCCGTTTGTGCTGCTGGATCTGAGCCCTGCTCTCTGGCCTCCCTGGCTCCGGGGCCATCACCGCTGTGGGGCAGGGCTGTGCTGGGGCCAAGCTGGTGCCAGCGGCTGGGGGAGCCCCATGGCCCATCTGCTCCGGGCCAGGTGCTGCCATCATCTGCCTTCCCCAGGGTTGTGCACCCCACCCCTATCCCAGCGCCTGCGCCTCGGGGTGGTGGGGGACAGGGAGCGGAGCCCCAGGGGTGTGTGCAGCACCCGGCCCAGAGGGCCCCGCTCCCTGCTGGGTGCTCTAGACACAGACCCCAAGAGCAGCCCCTCCCTGCCATGGGGCTTGGTGCATGGCTGGGGGGCCTGGGGGGGGAGAGCTGGGTGCATGGCTGGGGGTCTCTAGGGATGCTGCTTCTCTCCCCAGTGACACCTGTGCTTGTTGTGGGGCCAGGGGGCCTCGGTGCGTGGCTGATGTGGCTGGAGGGGGTGCTCTGCCGGGGGGGGGGGAGCTAGGGGGTTCGGTGCGTGGCGGGGGGGGCTAGGGGGTTCAGTGTGTGGCCGGGGGGGTCTAGGGGGTTTGGTGCGTGGCCAGGGGGGGGGGGGGGGCTAGGGGGCTCGGTGCGTGGCCGGGGGGGGCAGCTAGGGGGTTCGGTGCGTGGCCGGGGGGGGGGAGCTAGGGAGTTCAATGTGTGGCCGGCGGGGGGGCTAGGGGGTTCGGTGCGTGGCCGGGGGGGGAGCTAGGGGCTCGGTGCGAGGCCGGGGGGGGGGGGCTAGGGGGCTCGGTGCGTGGCCGGGGGGGGGGGGGCTAGGGGGTTCGGTGTGTGGCCGGGGAGGGGGGGGACTAGGGGTTCGGTGCGTGGCCGGGGGGGCTAGGGGGTTCGGTGCGTGGCCGGGGGGGCTAGGGGGCTCGGTGCGTGGCCGGGGGGGGCTAGGGGGTTCGGTGCGTGGCCGGGGGGGGACTAGGGGTTCGGTGTGTGGCCGGGGAGGGGGGGGACTAGGGGTTCGGTGCGTGGCCGGGGGGGAGCTAGGGGCTCGGTGCGAGGCCGGGGGGGGGGCTAGGGGGCTCGGTGCGTGGCCGGGGGGGGGCTAGGGGGCTCGGTGCGAGGCCGGGGGGGAGCTAGGGGCTCGGTGCGAGGCCGGGGGGGGGCTAGGGGGTTCGGTGCGTGGCCGGGGGGGGGACTAGGGGTTCGGTGTGTGGCCGGGGAGGGGGGGGACTAGGGGTTCGGTGCGTGGCCGGGGGGGAGCTAGGGGCTCGGTGCGAGGCCGGGGGGGGGACTAGGGGTTCGGTGCGTGGCCGGGGGGGAGCTAGGGGCTCGGTGCGAGGCCGGGGGGGGGGGCTAGGGAGCTCGGTGCGTGGCCGGGGGGGGCTAGGGGGCTCGGTGCGAGGCCGGGGGGGAGCTAGGGGCTCGGTGCGAGGCCGGGGGGGAGCTAGGGGCTCGGTGCGAGGCCGGGGGGGGGGCTAGGGGGTTCGGTGTGTGGCCGTGGGGGAGGGACTAGGGGCTCGGTGCGTGGCCGGAGAGCCGGTGGGGGTCGGTGCGTCTCTCGGGGGGGCTGCTCTGCCCAGTGACCCTGTGCTTGTTGTAGGGCGGGGGCAGGTTTGAGGGGTTCTCCTGCAGGCCTCCGCTGCTTTCCAAGGGGCTGGGGGCGCTTCCAGAGCCAGCGAGAGAACCCAGGCGTCCCGGTGCCCAGCCCCCACGCCCCATCCTTTGTGCAGCGGGCGGAGCGCGGAGAGGGGGAGGGGAGGAAGCCGCCGGGCCTCTGGCTCCTTCCTCTTCCTCCGCGGGGAGGCAGGGCCGCCGGCCGGCCGGGCCGGGACACGGGCCATGTTCGAGTAAGGGGGCGCCGGTGGGGCGGGCGGGGGATGGAGGTGAAGTGGGCTCCGGTGTGTTGGAATTGGGGGGAGGGGTGTCTGGGAGCCCGGACTCCTGGGTTCTCCCCGGCTCTGGGAGGGGAGTGGGGTTTAATGGTTAGTGGGGGGAGGGCCGGGAGCCAGGACTCCTGGGTTCGCTCCTGGGCTGTTATTCCCCCCCCGTGGCCAGAACCCCCCATCCCGCTCCCCAGCGGGTGCCGGCGCTGCCCGGTGCCCTGCGCCGAGCGCCTGGCTGGGGATGTGGGGACGGGCACAGGCCTTTGGCATCAGCTCCAGCTCAGGGTAGCGCCGGGCCCTGCGGAGAGACGGGCACCTGTAGCACCCTCCCCTGCACTCCGCTGAGCCGGACGCCAGGGTCCCTCTCCCAGCTGTCCGAGCTGCCCTAGGACAGGGGTTCTCCCCCTTTTCCTCTCTGAGCCCCCCCCATGCTATACAAACCCATGGTCCAGCTGTACCACAGCGATTGGTTTTCTGCATGTAAAAGCCAGGGCTGCGTAAGGGGGGAGCCAGCCGGCCAATGCCAGCCATGCTGGGGGGAGACCCCGAAACCTACTCGCGGCCCCCAGGGGGCCCTGGTTTAGAACCGCGGATCTAGGAATCTGTTTGCCAAGCAGTGCCCGGGGCCGCGGGGGCCGCAGCAGGGAGATCCCAGAGCCCACAGGCCAGGGAAGGTGGGTAAGGTGCCAGCATCGTCGGGTCTGTGCCGGCCCAGAGCACTGCAGAGACAGGGCAGGCCAGGCCTCACTAGCCCCAAATCCCTCTGCAAGCACGCCAAGGTGGTGCTGATGCCCTCCCATGGTGGGTGAGGGGCCTGGGTGACTTAGTGCCCGCCCTGACTGCTCTGTGCTCCTGGGGATTCCTGGGCGGGCAGTGGGCAGGGCAGGGGGCCCTGCACTCAGGGGTCTCTGTGCCCAGCCGGGACACAGCCCCTTTAACAGGCTGAGCGTCTGCCTCCTACGGCATTAGAACCTAGGCTTGAGGGGCTCCGAGACAGGAGAGGCCCCCCTACCCCTTCCCTCTGTGCCGCAGATCATCTCCTAGAGACACTCCCCAGGACGGCAGGGCAGAGTCCAGGGACATCGGTGGAAGTGGGGGGAGCCCAGGGCTGGGATAGCAGGGGCTGCAGGTCAAGAGTGAGGGGCACTGGCAGAGAGGGGGTGGTGACTGTTTAATACGGGTCCATATAACGGTCCAGCGAGGAACAAAGAGCGTTGGCCACACGGGCAGGCTGGGGGACTCTGTCCTGGGGAGCAGGGACACTGAAGAGGACTTGGGGGTGGGTCATGCAACCCTGGGTGCGCAAATGAGACTCTCAAGGAGGAGCAGGGAGACTGGGTTTGGCCCTGGTGCAACATTGCTGGGCCCCTGTGTCCAGTTCTGGTGCCCACAGGCCAAGGAGGATGGTGATAAATTGGGGAGGGGTCCGGGAAGAGCCCCAAGAATGAGGAGAGGGTCAGGAACCCTGCCTGAGAGGGAGAGGCTCCCGTCTGGCCGTGCTGGGGGGTCCGACACCCCAATTGTGACCCGATGGCTGGAAGTTGAAGCCGTATGAATTTAGACGGGAAATGAGGCGTTTGTTCGAACAGGGAGGGGAATTAATTGTTCCAGTGGTTCCATCACTGGCCATTTTCAAACCACGAGGGGCTGTCCTCAAAGCTCGGTGCTAGGGATTATTTTGGGACATTTCTCTGGCCAGACTAGATGATCGCAATGGTCCCTTCTGGCCCAGGAATCTATGCAGCCCAGAGCTGGACTAGCAGGGGCTGCGGGTCGGGAGTGAGAGGCACCAGCAGAGTTGGGTTGGGGGAGCTCAGGGCTGGGCTGGAAGGGGGCTGCGGGTCGGGAGTGAGGGGCACCGGCAGAGTTGGGTTGGGGGAGCTCAGGGCTGGGCTGGAAGGGGGCTGCGGGTCGGGAGTGAGGGGCACCGGCAGAGCTGGGTTAGGGGAGCTCAGGGCTGGGCTGGAAGGGGGCTGCGGGGGGGGGGGGGGGAGGGGAGTGAGGGGCACTGGCAGAGCTGGGTTGGGGGAGCTCAGGGCTGGGCTGGAAGGGGGCTGCAGGTCAGGAGTGAGGGGCACCGGCAGAGCTGGGTTTGGGGAGCCCAGGGCTGGGCTGGAAGGGGGCTGCGGGTCGGGAGTGAGGGGCACCGGCAGAGCTGTCCTGCATGGTCTGTCCTACCTGGCTGAGGGATGCTCTCTGGGCTCCCCCGCAATGTCCGACGGGGCCGGAGGTTGCTGGTGGTTGCTGGCCTGGCAGGCAGCCCCTCAAGCCCAGCCAAGCGAGCAGGATCTGCCCCATATTTACCTCCTCCCTCCGCCAGTTGGCGCCGGGTCTTGGCCCAGCCGTTGCCCTGCAGCCAGGGGCCCCATGTGCCAGGGCTGGGACCGGCAGCATCTTGTCACTTTGGGCTCCCAGGAGTCCTATAGCCCAAAGGCTCGGCCCAGCTGACGGCAGTGGCCGGGGGAATCTTGGGTCTATCTGGACCCTGGTAGGTGGCCAGGGAGTGGGGCCGGGGCTCAGCCAGGGGCGCTCTCCCCGGCCATTGGCGCCAGCCCCAGTGCCCCAGTGTGGCACTAAGGGGCCTGTGCTGCAGGGGGTGGAGGGGTCAGCAGGGGGCGCTCTCCTCACATTCCCTGCAGCACAGCGCCCCATAGCATCGTACGGGGGCATTGGGGCCAGTCCAGGCCATGACCCCCTTCCTGCTTGGCCTGAACCCTGCCGGGGGAGCGGTGGGTGGCTCATGCTGCCCCTGCCCCTCCGCCCTGGCTGTGCTGGGGGTTCTAGGCCCCCTCCTCCCCATGTGCTGGCCCCCAGCAGCTGTCGCAGTGTCAGGCTGGCCCTGTCCATCTGTTTGGGGGAGGGGGAGCGACAGTAACCAGATCTGGAGCTGCCCAGGAAGTAGCCCCCCCCCCCCCCCCAATTGGCACTAGTCTGAGTCCCAGGTGGCCAGTAAGTGTCGGGCATGTGATGGGCGGAGGGAGGGTGAGAGAAGTTTTGGGGGCAGCAACATTGGCCAACCTCATCCCTGTCCCCAGCTCTGCCGGTGCCCCTCACTCCCGACACGCAGCCCCTGCTAGCCCAGCCGTGGGCTCCCCTCCCCTCAGAGCTCCCGGTGCCCCTCACTCCCGACCCGCAGCCCCTGCCACTGCAGTTCTGGCTCTTTCCCCATGGCTCTGTGTGTGCTGGGGGGTGGAGGGAGGCACCAGGCCCTGGGGTGCTGGGGGTGGACGGGGGCAATCGAGCCATTTGGCTGCACTGGGGAGCAGAGTTAGGAGGGAGCTGAGAACAAAGAGCCATTTGTGAGATGGCTGGGTCGGCTCCAGATAGGTCCCACTGCACTGGGAGTGGGGCTGACCCCTGCCCCCCCCAGTGGCACTAACCCCATCAGACCCACAGACTGTTCCCCACGGCTGGCACTGCCCCCCGTCAGACCCACAGCCCCCCACCCCGGCTGGCTCTACCCCCATCAGACCCACAGACTGTTCCCCACGGCTGGCACTGCCCCCCATCAGACCCACAGCCCCCTGTCCCAGCTGGCACTGCCCCCATCAGACCCACAGACTGTTCCCCACGGCTGGCACTGCCCCCCATCAGACCCACAGCCCCCCGCCCCGGCTGGCTCTACCCCCATCAGACCCACAGCCCCCCATCCCAGCTGGCACTGCCCCCATCAGACCCACAGACTGTTCCCCACGGCTGGCACTGCCCCCCATCAGACCCACAGACTGTTCCCCACGGCTGGCACTGCCCCCCATCAGACCCACAGACCCCTGCCCCGGCTGGCACCATCCCAATCAGACCCACAGCCCCCCGCCCCAGCTGGCTCTACCCCCATCAGACCCACAGACTGTTCCCCACGGCAGGCACTGCCCCCCATCAGACTCAGCCCCCTGCCTTGGCTAGCACTACCCCCATCAGACCCACAGCCCACCCTGGCTGGCAGTACCCCCATCAGACCCATGAGCTCCCCTCACCGGTGGCTCTGCCTCCTTGGGGATCTTGTCTCCTGCTCTGAGCTGTCCCCCCATTTCAGGCATCCCTAGGTGCCCCCTCTGGAATCAGAGTCATGTGACCCCATGGGGGCAGCATTTCCTGTTTCTAGTCCCTAGCCCCAAGAACAGTCCTGTCTTGAGCTGGGGGGAGGGGGAGGGGGGTTGGAACTGGGGTACCACTGTGCCCCCTTCATTCTCCAGCCTGGGCTGTCTCTCAGGATGCCTTGTTAGTGACAGGCAGCAACCCGTCCCCCACCCCCCCTCCATCTCTCAGCACAACAGTGGGTGGAGCCCCGCACCCAGCTAGGTTGCATGGAGGCCCCTGAAACTTTCATGAATCACCCAGTGAAAGGAACCAGCCAGTTCCCCCCCGGCTCCCCGACCTTGCCCCCCTGAGCTGTACCGTCCTGCCCTGGGCAGAGCCTGACCCGGCCCGCCCCCCCTCAATGTGGAGAGGACACGCAGCAGCTTTTCTACCTGAGCTGAGGCTTCCCAAGCAAAACACACTGCTTTAGGTAAAATATAAACCGGGTTTATCAGCTACAGAAAGCTGGATTGGAAGTGATTCTAAGTGGTAGGCATAAAAGGACAGAGGTGGTTACCAAAGAAAATAAAAATAAGCGCGCAACCTACATCTTAAACTTATCACACTCGGCAGTATTTAGAGCAGGGGTTCTCGGACCCCTCAGGGGGTCGCAAGGTTATTACATGGGGGGGTCGCGAGCTGTCAGCCTCCACCCCAAGCCCTGCTTTGCCGCCAGCGTTTATAATGGTGTTAAATGTATTGTTTTTAATTGATAAGGGGGGTCGCACTCAGAGGCTTGCTGTGTGAAAGGGGTCACCAGGACAAACGTTTGAGACCCACTGATTTAGATAAAGCAATTTGCTCACCCCGCTGGATGTCACAGTTCATAATTAAGGCTCCGATTTAGGCCCGGGTATTTTTAGTAAAAGTCACGGACAGGTCATGGGCAATAACCAAAAAGTCGCGGCCGGAGGGGGTGCTCCGGCGGTCGCTGCTGCTCCTAGGGATGGAGGGCGGGCCGGAGCCCTGCTGCCGCTACTGCTCTTGGGGATGGGGGGCGGCCTGTGACCCGATCACCGCTGCTTCTCCTCCGGGCGGGGGGTGGCCCGTGGCCCTGCTGTCACTGCCGCTCTCCCGGGCAGGGGGTGGCCCGTGGCCCTGCTGTCACTGCCGCTCTCCCGGGCAGGGGGTGGCCCGTGGCCCTGCTGTCACTGCCGCTGTCCCGGGCGGGGGGTGGCCCGTGGCCCTGCTGTCACTGCCGCTCTCCCGGGCAGGGGGTGGCCCGTGGCCCTGCTGTCACTGCCGCTCTCCCGGGCAGGGGGTGGCCCGTGGCCCTGCTGTCACTGCCGCTCTCCCGGGCAGGGGGTGGCCCGTGGCCCTGCTGTCACTGCCGCTGTCCCGGGCAGAGGGTGGCCCGTGGCCCTGCTGTCACTGCCGCTGTCCCGGGCAGAGGGTGGCCCGTGGCCCTGCTGTCACTGCCGCTGTCCCGGGCAGGGGGTGGCCTGTGGCCCCGCTGCCGCTGCTGCTCCTCTGGGCGGGGTGGCCTGGGGCGCCACTGCTGCTCCCGGACCGCTGCTTGGGGCAGCGCCTGGGACCAGTTGCTTGGGGCTGCCGGAGCAGCGGCCGGTGTGGCTGGCCCCAGGGCCGCCCCAGCTGCTTGGGCCATCCTGGGCTCAGCTGCACCAGCCGCTGCACCGGCAGTCACGGAGGTCCTGGGAATCCGTGATTTCCGTGACCTCCGTGAAAGACTCGCAGCCTTATTCATAATGCCAGGTTTCCCCCTTAAACCTGGGACCAGTCTCCTCTGCTGAAGTTTCTTTGTCTTCTCAGGTCCTTGTTGCTTCCAGCGTAAGTGGGGGAGGAGAAAGGCCAAAGCATGATGCCACTGTCCCCTATTTTATATCCTCAGTTCATGTGCCTGGAAGACACTTGCCCAGACGGGTCCTGGTGGGCTTTGCTGGGTTGAGGGATCCCCTGGTGTGGTGCTTGCACAACTGTGGTTGAATTGTAAATCGCTTGATTACAACCCCCCTACTGATTAATGGTCGATTAACACCCTCCTGGGCTGGGTCACCACCCGTATAGTACAGGCTGTCAAACGTAGAACATATTTCAGTAACAACCATATAGCACAATCTCATAACTTCATACACACTAACAATAGACATATGTGGACAGAACAAGGTTTCAGCAGATCACGACCTTTCATAGAATCATAGAATATCAGGGTTGGAAGGGACCTTAGGAGGTCATCTAGTCCAACCCCCTGCTCAAAGCAGGACCAATCCCCAATTTTTGCCCCAGATCCCTAAGTGGCCCCCTCAAGGATTGAACTCACAACCCTGGGTTTAGCAGGCCAATGCTCAAACCACTGAGCTATCCCTCCCCCCCTTTCATATGAGATCATACATGGCATGCTTTGTATGAAATATCACACCTGTATATGAATGATGAATGTGGGGGTTACAGGGTGCTGTTTTGAGGTACAGTGTGCCACAGGCGGAGATGGGGAGCGGGGGATGAAAAGAGGCACTGGAGGGCTAAGGGAAGGGGAGCGAAGGGGGAGGAGGGCTCTGGGAGGAATGGGGAGGGGGTCTGAAGGAAAATGTGGGGCTCCCCTCACTCTGTTTTCCCCCAGCACCGGCAGCCCCTCCCCCCGGAGCAGCCCCAGCAGCTCTCCGTCCCTGCGGAAGCGTCTACTGCTGCCCCCCCGGACCTCCCTGGAGCTCCCTGCGGATGCCATGGTGGAAAAGAGCACAGAGGGTGCCCCAGAGCGGGGTCCCTTGTCCGCCCCCCTCAACTATCCGCTAAGCGCCAGGAGTTTCATCCGCAACAACAAGGTGAGGGGGGCTGGATCCTGGGGGGCTGTGGGTATCTGCGGGGGTGCCAGGATATTGGGGACTTTTTGGGTGCCCCTGCTAGCCCAGCCCTGGGCTCTCTCCCCAGGTCTACCAGTTGCCCCTCACTCCCGACCTGCAGCCCCCTGCTAGCCCAGCTCTGCCAGTGCCCCTGCTAGCCCAGTCCTGGCCCCTGCTAGCCCAGCCCATGGCTCTCTCCCCAGGTCTACCAGTGCCCCTCACTCCAGACCTGCAGCCCCCTGCTAGCCCAGCCCTGCCCCCCAGCTCTGCAGGGTATTGAGGGTTGTTTGGGGGGGGCCCTGCATTCAGGGCTGTTGGGATCCCTCTGGAGGGGCTCTGCATTGCAGTACTGAGGGCTCTGGGGCGTGTTCGGGGGCCATTCCTGG
Organism: Chelydra serpentina; assembly: GCA_037349315.1. Lineage (NCBI taxonomy): Eukaryota > Metazoa > Chordata > Testudines > Chelydridae > Chelydra > Chelydra serpentina. Next base: position 1,947,563 of record JBAIAC010000056.1, read on the forward strand.
AGGCCAGCCTCTGGGGGTTCTGGGAGGTATCCCCTGGGGCATCATGCTCAGGGGAGGGCGCTCAGGGGTGGGGGGAAGTACTCGGGGGCTTGTGGGTGTATCCCAGGGGGAGCAGGCTTTGGGGATGTGTCTGGGGGCCCTGGAGGAGCAGACTTTGGGGGTGTACCCCTGGGGGGCCCTGAGGGAGCAGATTTTGGGGGTGTACCCCTGGGTGGCCCTGAGGGAGCAGACTTTGGGGGTGTACCCCTGGGGGGCCCTGAGGGAGCAGATTTTGGGGGTATACCCCTGGGTGGCCCTGAGGGAGCAGACTTTGGGGGTGTACCCCTGGGGGGCCCTGAGGGAGCAGACTTTGGGGGTGTACCCCTGGGGGGCCCTGAGGGAGCAGATTTTGGGGGTATACCCCTGGGGGGCCCTGAGGGAGCAGACTTTGGGGGTGTACCCCTGGGGGGCCCCGAGGGAGCAGATTTTGGGGGTGTACCCCTGGGGGGCTCTGTTCTAACCCATCTCTCTCTTTCCCTTGCAGAAAGCGCAAAGTTGGTACAGCGTGAGTCCCCCCGGCTCTGCTTGCGGCCCCAGCACCCCACACACTGCCCAGCTCCCAGGGTTCAGGCCCCCCAGCCCCACCCCCGCTCGCCCCGATCTCTGCCCCTGGCAGCTGTGGGAGGGGGCGGCAGGAGGGGACTCTGTGGACCTCCCCATCTGAGCTCAGCCCAGAGCTGGGCGCATCCCTGGGGTGGGGCAGACAGCCCCCCATCGCTGCGCCCCTCACTCCCTCTCTGGGCTTTGTCCTGAGCCCAGCCCCCAGCTCCCTTCAGAGACCTTCCCCCTCCCACACTCAGCTGCAGCCCTATTGGAGATGGGGGGCAGAGATGGGGGGGCAGTGAGGGGGAGGAGTAAGAAGGGGGTGGGGAGGGGCTTGGTTTATGTCCCCCTCTGCCCCCATGGTTTCTGATGTGGAGTTGGGTGGGAGGGACAGGGGGAGGAGCATGGGCTGGAGGGGGAGGGAATTGGCTTGGGGGTTGGGGGAGGGGTAGGGGGTGCTCTGAGCTCCCTCCTTTCCCTTCTAGCTCTGCTCAGCCCCGGCCACTGTGAGAGGGGGATCCACAGCCTGACCCCTCTCCGCTTTGTTCCTGTAAGTGGCAGGGGGAGGGGAAAACAGCCAATGGCTGGGCAGGGGGTGCCAACTTGGGCAGAACTTTCCCAGCCCCGCAACGCCATCCTCCCAGGAGCCCCCCACTCCCAGAGTCCCCCCGTGCGCCTGGCCCAGGGACCCTCCCCGGTGCTCCTGCATGCTCCTAGCTGAGCCCCCCACTCGCCCCCTCTGGTAGCAGGGGGCGGGGCCATGGAGGGGGCGGGGCATGGCCTTCTGCACCCCTGACGGCCGCTCCCCCTGCAGATGCTGAGCCCCACGTACAAACAGCGCAACGAGGATTTCCGCAGGATCTTCAAGGGGCTGCCGAGAGCGAGCGGCTGCTTGTGGGTGAGGGGGGGCCACGGGGGTGGGGCCGGCAGGGGGGGAGGGCCAGGGGAGGGGTGCGGGACAGGGGAGGGGCCAGTCGGGATGGGATGTGGGTGCAAAGGAGCAGGCTGAGCAGGGAGGGGGCCGTGGAACGAGGCCCCACATCTCACTCATCCTCCAGCTGTTTTCACAACTATTCCCCACCCGCCTCCAGTCCCTGCCCACTCGGGGGGCTCCCCCATGGGTCTGGGAGGCAGGGGCTGTGCTGGCACTTGGCCCTGTGGCTCCTGCTGTACCCTCTCTTCACGACCTATTGCCCCCCCTTTTTCCCCAGGCCCCCCACGCTGGCAGCTCCCTTCCCCCCACCTGCCCTGCTCCCTACACTGTAAAATGGGAGTGTCTCTCCTCCTCCCGCCGCCAGCTCTGCGGGTGCCCCTCACTCCCGACCCGCAGCCCCTGCTAGCCCAGCCCTGGGCTCCCCCCGGCTCAGCCGGTGCCCCTCACTCCCCGACCCGCAGCCCTGCTAGCCCAGCCCTGGGCTCCCCCCGGCTCAGCCGGTGCTCCTCACTCCCGACCCGCAGCCCCTGCTAGCCCAGCCCTGGGCTCCCCCCGGCTCAGCCGGGTGCTCCTCACTCCCGACCCGCAGCCCCTGCTAGTCCAGCCCTGGGCTCCCCCCGGCTCAGCCGGTGCTCCTCACTCCCGACCCGCAGCCCCCCCGCTGGGCTGGCTCTGACGTGGTCCCCCTCCCCAGATTACTCCTGTGCGCTGCAGCGCGACATCCTGCTCCAGGGCGGCTCTACCTGTCCGAGAACTGGCTCTGCTTCTACAGCAACATCTTCCGCTGGGAGACGGCAGTGAGTGACCCCCTCGGGTGCCCTGCTCCCCCCCGGCGCCCCCGAATCCTGCACCTCCCCCACTGCTTTGGCGCCCCGAATCCTATCCCTCCCCCACTGCCCTGGGCCCTGCCAGCTTCCCCTGCCCCCCCTCCACTGCCCCGGCGCCCCCGAATCCTGCCCCTCCCCACTGCCCCGGCTCCCCCGAATCCTGCACCTCCCCCACTGCCCTGGGCCCCTGCCAGCTTCCCCTGCCCCGCCCCCACTGCCCCGGCGCCCCCGAATCCTGCACCTCCCCACTGCCCTGGGCCTGCCAGCTTCCCCTGCCTCCCCCCCCCCAACCTGGCCTCCACCTCTGTCTAACTCCTTTGGCGGGCTGCATGCAGAGGGTAGGCCCCAGCCTTAGTTGCCAGGATACGGAATGTCTGGCCATTGTCTGGGTCCAGGCAGCCCATTGGCAGCCATACCCGCCCCCTAAGGGCCTCTGCAATGATCACCACCTCGATACTTGTGTGACACATAAGGGAAACTGAGGCGCACACACGGTATTCGTACAAAACATTAAGAAAATTCCTACTTCGTCAGTTCCCTGGGCTACCTCCAGCTTCCTTCCCCCCGCCCCCCCCCCCGCCAACCCTGCCCCTCCTGTCCAGCTTCCCCTCCCCAAAGGCACTGCCCTGGGATGCCTCCAGCTTCCCCTCCCCCCCCCCCCCCCCCCGCCCCCAGACATCCCCCTCCTTGCTCCTCCCACTGCTCCCCTGGGCTGCCTCCACCTTCCCTGTTACCCCCCAACCCTGCCCTTCCTGTCACGCTGCCCGCTGATCGCTGCCCCCTGCAGATCTCTGTCCCGCTGCGGGAGGTGAAATGCCTGAAGAAGGAGAAGATGGCCAAGCTGATTCCCAACGCCATCCAGGTCTGCACCGCGGCCGACAAGGTGAGACTGGGCCGGGGCTCCCCCCCACCCCAGGGCCCCTCTCCTTTGGGGGCAGCCCCATGCCCCTGTCTGGCCTCCACACAGCCCCTCCCCGCAGGACTATGGCATCCCAGGTGCCCTTGCCCGATGCAGGGTAGAGGCAGAGACAGCCGGGCGGTTCCCCTGGGGGCAGCCCCACAGGAGAGGGGACAAGTCCTGCCTGCCGCTCTGTGTGGGTGCTGGCATCCCTGCTCCTCACAGAAGTGCTGCCCCAGGAACACTGAGTCTGGCCTCTCCCGGGTCACTCTGAGTTGGGACCTGGGTGGGGGGTGGGGGGGTTTCCTGGCTGCCGCAGGCCACTGTCTGAGCTGGGCCCCCTTCTGGGAAGGAGTGGACAGGTGTGGGGGAGCCCAGGGCTGGGGCTGGCAGGGGTTGCAGGTTGGGAGTGAGGGGCCCCAGTAGAGCTGCGGAGGGGGGGAGCCCAGGGCTGGGCTGGCAGGGGTTGCGGGTTGGGAGTGAGGGGCACCAGCAGAGCTGCGGATGGGTGGAGCCCAGGGCTGGGCGTGGCAGGGTTGCGGGTCAGGAGTGAGGGCCCCAGCAGAGCTGTGGAGGGGGGAGCCCAGGGCTGGGCTGGCAGGGGTTGCGGGTCAGGAGTGAGGGCCCCAGCAGAGCTTGGTGGGGGGAGCCCAGGGCTGGGCTGGCAGGGGTTGCGGGTTGGGAGTGAGGGGCACCAGCAGAGCTGCGGAGGGGGGGAGCCCAGGCTGGGCTGGCAGGGGTTGCGGGTTGGGAATGAGGGGCACCAGGAGAGCTGCGGAGGAGGGGAGCCCAGGGCTGGGCTGGCAGGGGTTGCGGGTCGGGAGTGAGGGGCACCAGGAGAGCTGCGGAGGGGGGGAGCCCAGGGCTGGGCTGGCAGGGGTTGCGGGTCGGGAGTGAGGGGCACCAGGAGAGCTGCGGAGGGAGGGGAGCCCAGGGCTGGGCTGGCAGGGGTTGCGGGTCGGGAGTGAGGGGCACCAGCAGAGCTGTGGAGTGGGGGAGCCCAGGGTTGGGCTGGCAGGGGTTGCGGGTTGGGAGTGAGGGGCACCAGCAGAGCTGCAGAGTGGGGGAGCCCAGGGCTGGGCTGGCAGGGGTTGCGGGTCGGGAGTGAGGGGCACCAGGAGAGCTGCGAATGGGGGGAGCCCAGGGCTGGGCTGGCAGGGGTTGCGGGTCGGGAGTGAGGGGCACCAGCAGAGCTGCGGAGTGGGGGAGCCCAGGGCTGGGCTGGCAGGGGTTGCGGGTTGGGAGTGAGGGGCCCCAGCAGAGCTGCGGAGTGGGGGAGCCCAGGGCTGGGCTGGCAGGGGTTGCGGGTTGGGAGTGAGGGGCACCAGCAGAGCTGCGGAGTGGGGGAGCCCAGGGCAGGGCTGGCAGGGGTTGCGGGTTGGGAGTGAGGGGCACCAGCAGAGCCTGGGGCTGGGTCTCACTTCCCCCTTCCCCGCAGCATTTCTTCACTTCATTTGGAGCCCGCGATCGCTGCTTCATGCTGATCTTCCGCCTGTGGCAGAACGCGCTGCTGGAGAAGGTACAGACGCACCCGGGGGGGTGGGAGGGGTAGAGGGCAGTTTGGGGGTGAGGATCTGGGGGTGGGATTCTGTGGGGGTACAGAGGGGAGCTTGGGGGCGGGGCCCAGGGGTCACCGCTCACGTCCCCCACTCCCGGCACACTCCCTTTCCACTGACACTGTCTCCTCCCCCATACGCTGTCCCTTCCCCCCCGAGGCTGTCCGCCCTCGGATGCTGTCTCTCTCCTCCCCCAGACACTATCCCCCCGACGCTCTCTCTCTCCCCCCAAAGAAAAGCTGGACGAGCACAAGTCCATGGGGCCGGATGCACTGCATCCGAGGGTGCTAAAGGAGTTGGCCGATGTGATTGCAGAGCCATTGGCCAGTATCTTTGGCAAATCATGGCAATCGGGGGAGGTCCCGGACGACTGGAAAAAAGCTAATGTAGTGCCCATCTTTAAAAAAGGGAAGAGGGAAGATCTGGGGAACTACAGGCCAGTCAGTCTCAGCTCAGTCCCTGGAAAAATCATGGAACAGGTCCTCAAGGAATCAATTCTGAACCACTTAAAGGAGAGGAAAGTGATCAGGAAGAGTCAGCATGGATTCACCAAGGGCAAGTCATGCCTGACTAACCTAATTGTCTTCTATGGTGAGATAACTGGCTCTGTGGATGAGGGGAAAGCAGTGGATGTGCTATTTCTTGACTTTAGCAAAGCTTTTGATACAGTCTCCCACAGTGTTCTTGCCAGCAAGTTAAAGAAGTATGGGCTGGATGAATGGACGGTAAGGTGGATAGAAAACTGGCTAGATGGTCGGGCTCAACAGGTAGTGATCAATGGCTCCATGTCTAGTTGGCAGCCGGTATCAAGTGGAGTGCCCCAAGGGTCGGTGCTGGGGACGGTTTTGTTCAATATCTATAGCAAGTTTGCAGATGACACTAAAGTGGGAGGAGTGGTTGATACGCTGGAGGGTAGGGACAGGATACAGAGGGACCTAGACAAATTAGAGGATTGGGCCAAAAGAAATCTGATGAGGTTCAACAAGGACAAGTGCAGAGTCCTGCACTTAGGACGGAAGAATCCCATGCACTGCTACAAACTAGGGACCGAATGGCTGGGCAGCAGTTCTGGAGAAAAGGACCTAGGGGTTACAGTGGACGAAAAGCTGAATATGAGTCAACAGTGTGCCCTTGTTGCCAAGAAGGCTAATGGCATTTTGGGCTGTATAAGTAGGGGCATTTCCAGCAGATCGAGGGACGTGATCATTCCCCTCTATTCGGCACTGGTGAGTCCTCATTTGGAGTACTGTGTCCAGTTTGGGCCCCACACTACAAGAAGGATGTGGATACATTGGAAAGAGTCCAGCAGAGGGCAAGAAAAATGATTAGGGGGCTGGAGCACATGACTTACGAGGCGATGCTGAGGGAACTGGGATTGTTTAGCCTGCAGAAGAGAAGAATGAGGGGGGATTTGATAGCTGCTTTCAACTACCTGAAAGGTGGTTCCAAAGAGGATGGATCTAGACTGTTCTCAGTGGTAGATGGTGACAGAACAAGGAGTAATGGTCTCAAGTTGCAGAGGGGGAGGTCTAGGTTGGATATTAGGAAAAACTTTTTCACTAGTAGGGTGGTGAAGAACTGGAATGGGTTACCTAGGGAGGAGGTGGAATCTCGTTCCTTAGAGGTTTTTAAGGTCAGGCTTGACAAAGCCCTGGCTGGGATGATTTAGTTGGGGTTGGTCCTGCTTTGAGTAGGGGGTTGGACTAGGTGACCTCCTGAGGTCCCTTCCAACCCTGAGATTCTATGATTCTATGAAATGTTTTCTCCCCGATGCTGTCTCCCCCCACAGACAATGTCCATCCCCTGATGCTGTCCCTTTCCCCGACGTGGTCCCCCCTCCAGACGCTGTCCCTTTACCCCCTGATGCTATTCCCCCTGACGCTGTTCCTTCCCCACCCAGCCGCTGTCACCCGCCGCCAGACACTCTTTCTCTCCCCCCCAACGCTGTCCCCCCTCCAGACACTGTCTCTCTCCCCCGCAAACACTGTCCGTCCCCCAACGCTCTCTCTCTCCCCCCAGATGCTGTCCCCCCGATGCTGTCTCTCCCTCCTCCCAGACTCTGTCCCCCCTTCCAGACGCTGTCTCTCTCCCCCCCAGACGCTGTCCCCCCGGGAGCTCTGGCATATCGTCCACCAGGGCTATGGTGCTGAGCTCGGCCTCACCAGCGAGGACGACGACTACGTCTGTCCCATCCCCACTGACGAGCTCAATGGCCTGGGGTGAGTGTGAGCCTCCCCGTCCCCGTGGGGCTGGCCACAGGCCGCTGACCTCTGCTGCTGGGCCCTCAGGTCTGGCTGCACCTTCCACCACCCCACCCCACGAGAGCGTCTGAGTCCCCTTGCCCAGGGGGAGCTGGGGGGAGCCGTCTCCACGAGAGTAGGTTCGCTCCACCCGAGTGTTGGAAGCCCTGGGACTCTTGTCGACTGGGAAGCCCCTGTCCTGTCCCCCTCCCCCTTCCCCCGCCCCCCCCCCCCCAGGATGAGCTGGTGCCTGCCCTTCCCCCCCCCCCCCCCCAGATACGCTGGCACCCTCCCCCCCCCCCCCCCCCCCCCCGTCTGGCCTGAGACTTGTCCTGGTGACCCCGCGGGACCCAGTGATTGCCCCCCCCCCCGCCCTCCAGGCCATCCAGGGAGCTCAGTGACATCATCGAGCTGAGAGACCTGGCCTTGCCCTGCCCCGCTGACCTCAAGCTGGAGCCCAGCCCCCCATTGGCCAGGACAGCCGCCAGTCAGAGCTTCCACTCACTGGCCAGCAGCAGCGATGGGGCCGCCTCGGTGAGTGGGGGGAAGGGTTGGTGGGGGGCAGGCTGGGGAAGGGCGGGGGCAGGGCTGGGGGAGGTTTGGGCGGGCTGGAGATGGGAGGGGGCAGGACTGGGGAGGTTCGGGGGATGGGGTTGGGGGAGGTGTCACGGTGCCTGGAGTGACTCACAGCTGGGAAAGCCAAACTCAGGACAGACACCCCATGCTGGGGGTGTCGGTTCTCATTCGATTTCACCGAGCCGGCACTGAATGTACCCCTGGATCACGCTACCCGTTTTACCAGGGAGCACAGACAGCCCCTCGGCATGCCAGCCCCTCACTACCCCCCAGACAAACTGCACTTTGCGGTGAAAGGTGATTAAACCCAAATTCCCCACACATTAGGTTCTTCCAGTCCCACAGGCCTCGTCACTTACCTCAGGTCAGGTCTCCCCATAGACAGCACAGGTAGCTGTTTTCTTTAGTGTCTAAAACTAGCTAAGAAAAGAACCGAGCGTTATTCAAAGTCAAAGCAGATAAAATACATTAGATTTAATGTCGGCAAATTCTCCATAAGTCTCCTAGAGCCCTTCCACGAATCTTTCCGGGTGTCCTGTTCTCAGTCCAATGGCTCAGACGCCCTGGTCAGAGATCAGCAGATGAGAGGTGCTGGCCCAGGCCAATGAATGGGGTATTTATAGCTCTCCCGAGCACAGAGCCAGCGGACAGGTGTCCTCACAGAAAACCCGTCACAGCATGTGATAGACACTTGAGGCTGTGAAAAGTCCCAGTAACACTTGCTTTGAAGATCGAATGCTTCAATCTGAGGCTTTGGTCTTGTAAACATCCTGTAGCCCTGACATGCCCATGCCAAACGGTTCCCCCGTCATTCCGCCTCCCTGCTAGCTACAGGCCTTTGCATCTACTGACAACTGAGCACAGCTGCATACAGGATGTGCAGGTTATACAGAGCAACAAGAAGTGAAAAGGATTTTGCAGGTACCAGTTAATTTGGTTACAGCCACCAGGATGTAGGTAAATACAATTACCATCAGTTCTTGGTTTCTGTCAACACAAGTGCCTGGGCTTGTCTTAGTTAGCCTAGTTAACGGCCCTTTGTTACCCCCACACGGTACAATTAACCCCTCTTAGAATCATAGAATCTCAGGGTTGGCAGGGACCTCAGGAGGTTCTAGTCCAACCCCCTGCTCAAAGCAGGACCATCCCCAGGTCTCTTCCAGGCCCTGCCCTGAGCTGGCCAGCTGCCAGCGCCATAGGAGGTGTCGGGGGGGGGGGGGGGGGGGGTGTCGGGGAGGAAGTGGGAGCTCCTGGGGAATTGGGGAAGGGAAGGTCGGGACCGGAGGAGGTTCTTGGGGAGGTTGGGGAAGAGAAGGGGCAGGGCTGGGGGAGGTTTTGGGCCCGTATTGGGCCCCCCCCTCACTATCCCTTCCCCCCAGCTGGCAGAGGACCCCGAGGAAAATGTGGACAGCCAGGCGGATACTGCTTCCACCTGCACAGCGACACTGGGGCTGGAGCCCCCGAAGGCTGCCGCCCTGGGGGGGCCCCCGCTGCCTGCCCTGGGGGACCTGCTGCCCCCTGAGGAGCTCCCCACCGACACCAGCAACTCCTCCTCCTCCTCCTCCTCCTCCACACAGGATGAAGGTGACAGCCCAGCCCTGCCCAAACATACCAGCCCCCTGCTCTAACCACTAGGCCCCCACACCTCTCCCAGAGCCAAGGAGAGAACCCAGGAGTCCTGGCTTCCAGCCCCCTGCTCTAACCACTAGACACCACTCCCCTCCCAGAGCCAGGAATAGAACCCAGGAGTCCTGGCTCCCAGCCCCCCCCTGCTCTAACCACTAGGCACCACTCCCCTCCCAGAGCCAGGAATAGAACCCAGGAGTCCTGGCTTCCAGCCCCCTGCTCTAACCACTAGGCACCACTCCCCTCCCAGAGCCAGGAATAGAACCCAGGAGTCCTGGCTCCCAGCCCCCTGCTCTAACCACTAGGCACCACTCCCCTCCCAGAGCCAGGAATAGAACCCAGGAGTCCTGGCTCCCAGCCCCCTGCTCTAACCACTAGGCACCACTCCCCTCCCAGAGCCAGGCATAGAACCCAGGAGTCCTGGCTCCCAGCCTTCCTGCTCTGATCCCACTGTCCTCCCAGAACTGGGTTCGGACCCAGGCAGCTCCTCACCCCTCTCTCCCCACAGCGGAGGTGGACGCCTTCTCGGACCTGCCCGGGCGGCTGCTGCTGAACTGCGTCTATTGCCTGGGGGCCGAGCGGCTGCAGCAGATGCTCTTCAGCGACTCGCCGTTCATGCAGAGTTTTCCTGGGCCAGCGCAAGTTCACAGGTGGGGCGGGGCAGGGGCGCGGGCTGAGCCTTCCCTGGGGCCCCCTGCCACCCCCGGACAACGGCTGGGCTCGCTCCCCCAGGACACCCATGGGGCGCTGCTGGCCCGAGTCGGGGCGTATGGGGCAGGGGACCTAGTAGCTCCAGGCCAGGCGGCCTGGCGGAGATCCCGAGGCTGAGCGGGGCTGGGCCAGGAGCAGCCAGTGCAGGGCGAGGGCGCTCTCCACCCCGCGCCGGCCAGGCCGAGGGTGTTGGGCATGTGTGTGGCACCCGCTGCCCTCAGAGAGTCTGGGCTCGGGGCTCAAGGGAGCTACCAACTGCAGTGCGGGGAGGGCCTCGGACTGGGCACCGGGCCCAAGAGGGAAGGGGCCATGGCAGAGCGCTGGGCTGGGTGTTTGTGCTGGTGGGCACCCCTCTGGGCCACACCCGTTTAATGCCCCCAAGGGCAGGGCCCTGCAGCTGGGAGTCGGGGACGAGAGGCACGCGTGGGGGGAGGTGGGGGGAGACCCCTGACTGGGGGATCCCCCCGCCCTGACGTACCCCCGCTCTTCCCAGACGTGACCCTGACCTCATGGAGTGGCAAGAGCAAGTGCCACCAGAGCCGCGTCCTCTCCTATACCATCCCCCTCAGCAACCCGCTGGGGCCCAAGGCAGCTGCTGTGGTGGAGACGCAGGTGAGGGGGCAGCGGAGCCCCAGGAGGGCGTGAAGGAGCCGAGATATGGGGCAGCTGGATGTGGGGCTGGACTGCGTGGTGTGGGGCGGCAGGTCAGGGGTGGGGCTGGACTGCATGGGGGCTGGACTGCGTGGTGGGGGCGGCAGGTCAGGGGTGGGGCTGGGCTGCGTTGTGGGGGGCAGCAGGTGTGGGGGCTGGACTGCGCGGTGGGGGGGTGGCAGGTCAGGGGTGGGGCTGGACTGCGCGGTGGGGGGCAGCAGGTGTGGGGGCTGGACTGCGCGGTGGGGGGCGGCAGGTCAGGGGTGGGGGCTGGACTGCGCGGTGTGGGGTGTCCGGTCAGGGGTGGGCTGGACTGCACGGTGTGGGGTGTCCGGTCAGGAGTGGGGCTGGACTACATGGTGGGGGGCAGCAGGTGTGGGGGCTGCAGGTGCAGGACGGCAGCAGGCATGGGGGACAATGCGGGGCTGACTCTGGCCTGTGATGGGATGAGCAGAGCTGAACCTTCCCCAGACCCTGTTCCGTGCCAGCCCCGATAGCGGTGCCTGCGTGGTGGACTCGGAGGTGATCACACAGGGCATCCCCTACCAGGACTACTTCTACACCGCCCACCGCTACTGCATCAGCACGCTGGCCACCGGCACAGCCCGCCTCAGGTACCGCCCCAGCTCAGAGCCCCTCTGCAGTGAGGGTTTGGGGGGGCACTCCCCCATCCAGAGAGTGGTGCTGGGAATTCCTCTGGTGGCTGGCTCTCTGTCTCACGGTTGCTCCACGCTATGAAAGTCAGACCCTTTGAAATCAGCAGGTCCAGATAACTTGCATCCAAGAGTTCGAAAAGAGCTGGCTTGGGAACTCGCTGGCCCATTAAGGTTGATTTTCAATGAGTCTTGGAGCACTGGGGAAGTTCCAGAGACGTGGGAGAAAACGACTGTTTTAAAAAGGGTAAAGGGGATGGCCTCGGTGATTATAGGCCTGATAGCAATCCTGGGAGAGACAAAGGAGCAGCTGATACAGACTCAGTTAATAATGAATTAAAGGAGGGGGATGGATTTAATGCCAATTGCCATGGAGAATAGATCCTGTCACTAACTTGGTCTCTTTGGGAGGAGATGCCAAGGCTGGTTGCAGGAGGGAACAGTGTTGATGTAACACACTTAGATCCTCTACGGCCTTTGACTTGGGACTGCACGACATTTAGAGTGACAAACCGAGACTGAGAGGAAATCGGGACAGCTTGGTGAGCTGGCCATGAGCACACAGTGCCTTGTAATACGGCTCCATGTAACTGTCCAGCTGGGCGCCAAGAGCGTTGGACACACGCTCAGGCCGGGGGGGACTCTGTCCCTCCTCTGTGTGCAGCAGAGATGGTGAAAAGATGTGGGGGTCGTGGAGTCCCCCATCCCAGTGGCTCTGTGTCGGTGACCTGGCCTCTGCGTTATTTCTTGCTCCCCCAATATCTGTGTCCTCTGCTAACGCTACCAGGGACGAATTGATGTTTTCTTTCAGGCCACTGATAAAGCTGCAAATAGCACAGGCCAAGACCCGATCCCTATGGGACCCCCAGAAACACCCCCCTCAAGGGCTGGTCCCTGTTTACAGGTTCCTTTTGGGCCCTCTCAGTTAGCCAGCTGTGAATGCGTTCAGTGTGGGCCACGCTGATTTCGTGTCAGTCTCGGTTTGTCACTCTAAATGTCGTGTAGTCCCAAGTCAAAGGCCGTAGAGGATCTAAGTGTGTTACGTCAACAGTGTTCCCTCCTGCCACCAGCCTTGGCATCTCCCAAAGAGATACCAGCTGAACGTGGGCTTCCCATGCAACACTGGGCCCAGAGGGACTAATGCAGCTCTGGGTGCACAAATGGGAATCTCGAGGAGAAGCAGGGTGGTGGGTTTGGCCCTAGTGTGACGTTGCTGGGCCCCTGTGTCCAGTTCTGGCGTCCACAGGCCAAGGAGAATGGTGATAAATTGGGGAGGGGTCCGGGAAGAGCCTCGAGACTGAGGAAAGAGTCAGGAACCCTGCCTGAGAGGGAGAGGCTTCTGGAGCTCCAGCTCTTTCACTTGACCCAGAGTAGGGTCAGGGTGAGGCTCCCGTCTGGCTGTGCTGCGTGGGGGCAGACACCCGGTGCTGGGCTCGTCTCTCTAGCGGACGTAAGTCCAACATGTGCAGCCAGCGGCTGGAAGTTGAAGCTGGACTAAATCAGCCTGGAACTGAACTGTGCCCAGAACTCAGCCCTGGAACAGTCTCCCAGGCCGTGCGGCTTCCCCCTCACTGCCCATCTGTAAAGCCCACATAGGGCTGGCAGGTCCCCGGCAGGCAGCCCCATCTCAGCACCCTCTCCAGGGACGTCCTGAGCTCTGTCTGCAACAGGGTGGGTTCCCCCAGCTCCTGGGGGCTGCCCCAGACTCTCCCACCTCCAGCCGTCAGAAACCGGTTTCTCCCGACAACCACGGGTGCCTGACCATTTTGGCCCCGCTGGGCCTTTATCCCCATAGCTCTTCCCCGCCCTGCCCCAACCCCCTGCTGCATTTATGGGGTGCACATGGAGCCTCCCAGCATACACTGGGGCAAACCAAGCCCAGTTCTTCCCGCCTTCTCAGGAGCTCGGCCTGAGTGTCCTGCAGCCCCTGCACCGGCCTGAATGGAGCTGATCTTTCTTGGCCCTGGGGGACTAGAGCTTGAGCCAGGACCCTGCTGAGGCCCTGCTGCAGCCATGGGGCGGGGGCAAGACATTCATTTGTGGCAGGCCCATGCTAGGGGTGGCTCAGCTCAGATGAGCACAATGGTGCCTTCTGGCCTTGGGATCTGTGACGGGGGGCCCTGCTGCTGGGAATCTCTGGGAAACAGGCCCCCACCGCATCTGCTCTAGGGAGCTGCTTCCCAGCATCCTGGCCTGGCAGCTCCCCTCCCCGCCAGTGCTCCCCAAGGAGCAGGTCATTGACACGCCCTCCCTCCCTCCCCGCTCTGTCTTCCCCAGAGTCTCCTCTGAGATCCGGTACCGGAAGCAGCCCTGGAACCTGGTGAGAGCCCTGATTGAAAAGAACACGTGGAGCGGCGTGGAGGAGTACTTCCAGCACCTGGGTACGGGGGGCGGGACGGACGGGGACCGCGAGGGATGACTGGTGCCGGAGTAGGGGTAGGGGCAGGTGCAGAAGAGCGCACCCAGCGCTGGAGTCTGGGAGAGCTCTGGGGACTCAGAGGTGCCTGTGGGGGGAGGGGGCCTGGAGGGTTTCAGGCAGGGATGGAGATATGGGGGAGTGTAAGGGCTACTGGGAGGCAATGTGGATGGGGCTGTGCGGGCGGCCGAGGTGAGGTGGGTGACGTGGGCGGGGGGCTGTGTGGGTGGGGCCGTGCCACAGGCTTGGTGCTCTTGAACAGCTCTGAATCCAACCCAGGCAGGGCCCTCGTCAGTGTGACACCCCCAGACACTCTCAGTGGGGCAAGAAGCCTCCTTGGCTTCAGCGCCTCCTGGGTCTGAGCTGGGAGTGTTCAGCCCCCTGTTCCACACTGAGCTCCCCACAGGGGACGGGACACCTGGGGGAGCCTCACACGCCCCCAAAGGGCCCTGCACCCAGCTGCGCTGTCAGTGACTCAGCCAGCGTGTGACAAGCTTTATCAGCTGTCTGAGGCCAGTTCGTCCTTAGCACCGAACCCAGGAAGTTCCAGCCACGTTCATCATGGTCAGACCCAGAGCTCCAAGCCCTGCTCTCCACCCGGGACCCCAAAAGGAGGCTGAGACCCGCTTCCAGCAGCCCACCCTCAGTCATGCCCAGCTGCCCCTCCTCCGTCCTGTGTTTCCCTTCAGGGCAAACAGGGTCACCTGGCCTCCACCTCGGTTTTGTTATCCCTGGTCCTAGCCCCCGGGTCATCAGTTGCTGAGTTACAAAATGTCCAGCCGTCGTCTGGGTCCAGGCAGCCATTCGACAGTCCCACCTGGTTCTCTGGGTCTCTGCAAAATTAAACTCCCTTTCCCTCCAGCTAGGTAAACATCCAGCACACTGGGGAAACTGAGGCACACCCAGCACTTGTACAAAATACTAAGAAAATCCCCACTGCGTCACATCCCATGAGCGGTGGGAGGAGGGGGGCGGGTGAAGCGAGGGGGCTGGGGAGGTGATGTGAAGGGGGCTGGGCGGGGCAGGCCGCCAATCGGAGGGGGTTTCCCAATAAATCCATTGGTTGGGTGGGGGTGACACAGATGGGCTGAGAGCAGCTGGAGGTACACAGTTGGGACATGGCTGCCTCCCTCTGGGCCTCATGGGGTGCGTGTGCCCTCCCCCCCATGGGCATCTCACCCCCTGGCATGGCAGGGCTGGCATAGCGGGTGTGGGCATCACCCCCCAGCATGGTGGGGCTGATGTGGGCATCTCACCCCTCCTGGCAAGGTGGGGCTGGAGCAGGCATCTCACCGCCCCCCCCCCCCCCCGGCATGGTGGGGCTGGCATAGCAGGTGTGGGCATCACCCCCGGCATGGTGGGGCTGGCATAGCGGGCATGGGCATCACCCCCCGGCATGGTGGGGCTGATGTGGGCATCTTACCCCCCGGCATGGTGGGGCTGGCGTGGGTATCTCACCCCCCGGCATGGTGGGGCTGGCGTGGGCATCTCACCCCCCCAGCATGGTGGGGCTGGCGTGGGCGTCTCACCCCCCGGCATGGTGGGGCTGACGCGGACGTCTCACCCCCGGCATGGTGGGGCTGGCGCGGGCGTCTCACCCCCCGGCATGGTGGGGCTGGCGCGGGCGTCTCACCCCCCTGGCATGGTGGGGCTGGCGCGGGCGTCTCACCCCCTGGCATGGTGGGGCTGGCGCGGGCGTCTCACCCCCCCGGCATGGTGGGGCTGGCGCGGGCGTCTCACCCCCGGCATGGTGGGGCTGGCGCGGGCGTCTCACCCCCCTGGCATGGTGGGGCTGGCGCGGGCGTCTCACCCCCCTGGCATGGTGGGGCTGGCGCGGGCGTCTCACCCCTCTCGGTGTTGCAGGGCTGGCGCTGGCACGGGCGGAGAAGACGCTGCTGGAGGAGAGTGGCCGCGGGACGGAGCCGCGGGGACTGCTGGCTGGGCTGCGCCGCAGGAAGCGCACGCTGAGCTGGAGGGCCCCCATGCTGACCCCACCCTGGCCACGCTGCCCCCAGCGAGACGGGGCCCCGCCCCCTGCGCCCCTCCGGTAAGGGAAAACCCATCCCTGCCCATAACCTGCCCCATCCCCGCTCATGGGCAGAGGGAACCTGTCCCCCACACTCGGGTAAAGGGGAAACTGCCCCCAACCCTCTACCCACAACCCACCCCCTGTCCAAAGGAAATGTGCCCCCTCCTGTAACCTGCCCCCCAGAACCCGCCCCTAGCCCCATCTCCAGCCCAAAGGGAACCCGCCCCCTCAAACGCACCCCCATCGCTGTCCCCCACCCCCATCACTCTGTCTGGAGCCTGCCCCCATCACTGCCCACCCGGTAAGGGGGGAACATGCCTTGTCCCCGACGATCCCCCGTGAGGGAGCCTGTGAGGGCAGCTATTCCTCGCTGCCAGAGGATGGGAGACAGGCTGCTGCAGTCCCCTATGGGGAGCGACTCCTGGGCGCATGGGGCTGGCTTGGCCCCCGCCTAACCTGCCCACCTCTCCCCACAGGCAGCCTGGCAGCCCGGCTCTCCCAGCAGCTGGTGGAGCGGAGCCCGGGGCCCTACCGTGTCCACCCTCATCCTCATCGTCAGCCTGGTGTAAGGGGCCGACGGGGCTGGGCTATGGGGAGGCGGGGGGTTGAACTATGTGGGGATGGGACTAAAGGGGTCTGGGGCTCTTTGGAGGAGTGATGTGAGGGGCCAGGGTGGGGCAGGGCAGGGCTCTGAGGGGAGTATGGGGTGGGTGGAGCTCTGTGTGGGGGGGGCGGAGGGTCCAGGATTTGGGACACACAGCCGGGCTCTGGGGTGATGTGAAGGGGTACGGTCCAGGGGGCAAAGCCACAGACCCTTTCCCGAGCTGGGATGCGGGAGTTGGACTGGGCTGGGGGTGGGGGCTGCTTTGTGCGTGGCCAGGCAGGGGCTATTAGTGGGGGGAGCTGTGTATGGGGAGGGAGGCTGGGGGGCTGCGTGGGGAAGGAGCTATGGGGTGATTCTCTGGGGTGAAGCCTCACGTGTCGCCTTCCTTCTGTCTCTGCTGCCTCACAGGATCTGTGTGAGGTATGGTGTGACACCCCCCTCCCCAAGTTTCACTGGCTGCCATGGACCCCCTGACCCTGGCCCCTTGTGTCCCCAGACGCCCCTCCATGGACCACTGGGCTCTGCCCTGCCCCCGCCCAGCACCACCCCTGCCCTGCCCCTACTGCTCTGAGCTCCCATCTCTCTTGATCACTGACTGAGGTGGCATGATTTGCATACTGCGCTCTGATTGGTCAGCATGCCACTGACATGTGGGTGATGGCAGGCCTTAGCTCCAGGTCTCACCAATCAGAGTGCAGTATGCAAATCTGACAGCCTGCCTTGAGCATGTTCTGGGCAGGGAGATGGGGCCTGAGACAGCCACACATGTAACTGGGACGGAGCCAGGACTCCTGGGTTCTCTCCCCAGTTCTGGGAGGGGGTGGGGTGTAGTGGTTTAGAGCAGCGAGGCCGGGACTCCGGGGTTCTCTCCCCAGCTCTGGGAGGGGGTGGAGGTGTAGTGGTTTAGAGCAGGGGGGCTGGGACTCCTGGGTTCTCTCCCCAGCTCTGGGAGGGGGTGGGGTGTAGTGGTTTAGAGCAGGGGGGCTGGGACTCCTGGGTTCTCTCCCCAGCTCTGGGAGGGGGTGGGGTGTAGTGGTTAGAGCAGTGAGGCTGGGAGCCAGGATGCCAGGGTTCTGCCCCATGTACACTGGGCTGTGCTCTAGGGACACTGGGTGACCCTTACCAGCATCAGTCTTCCTCTCCCCGCAGCCTGCTGGTGCTGGTGGTTCTCAACGTGATGCTGTTATACCGGCTGTGGGCGCTGGAGCACACGGCCCGCGCCTTCCAGGCCTGGCAGGCCTCTGCACTGGCCCGCGGGTGAGTGATCCCAGCAGGGGCAGGGGCAGGTGGGTGGGGGGAACGGGGAGATTTCTGGCAGTGGGGGAGCGGGTAGTGTGGGGAGCACAGGCCAGGGGGATTGGGGGCAATCCCTGTGGTGGGGGAGGGGGCAGCCTGGGGAGCACGAGGTGAGGGGGGTTGAGGGGCCAGGGGAAGAGTCCCAGCAGCTGGTGTTGGGGGCCGTGACCCCCCACCTCAGCTGGCTGACACCCCCTGCCCCCGCAGGAAGCTGCCCCGGACGGCAGGCGAGTGGGCCGAGGTCCTGGAGCTGCAGCGGCGTTTCCATGGCGCCGAGGTGCGGAAGTGGAGGCGGATCCTGGAGGCCTCTGTGGAGCTGCTGGACGAGGTGATGCTGCGGGGCCGGGCCGGGCTCGCTCTTTGGACCCTGCAGCTCTGCTTGCGCAGCCCTCTGGGCTGGCTCCCCCCCGGGCCTGGCTCCCCCCCGGGCCTGGCTCCCCCCCGGGCCTGGCTCCCCCCCGCCTGCTCTGCAGCCCTGGGACCAGCAGGGCTAATGCACAGTCACCCAGCCCGAGTCCTGCACCCAGAGCTGCTTGGGGCACCCCCTGCCTGGCAGCAGGACCCCGGTGGGAGCCCAGCCCAGCTGGTGATCCGGGAGCCTGAGGAAAGAGGAGGCACTGGGGAAAATGTCATCTACCGGTTAGAGCAGAGGCGCTGGGCACCAGGACTCCTGGGTTCTCTCCTCAGCTCTGGGACGGGAGTGGAGTTAATGTGTGTGGGGCGCTGGGCACCAGGACTCCTGGGTTCTCTCCCGCTCCGAGGGGAGTGCAGTCTAGATTGTGGGGAGGTGTGGGCTGAGACCCAGGACTAGAAGGCTGAAGCCCTTTTCATGGACTGTCGGCCATTCAGGAATAACTCCCCCCTGCTGCCCCCCAGATGAAGGTCTCCCTGGAGAAGCTGCACCAGGGCATCTCCATGGCAGAGCCACCCCCGGAGCCGGACCAGACTGACGCCGTGTCCTGAGGCTGCGCTGGCCGCCAGGGGCCACGGGAGACTGAGCTGGATCTGAGACTGTGACTGGGTCAGCGCCGCCCAGACACTCCTTGTCGGCCGGCTCCCTCGGCCGGGTCAGCACCGCCCGGACGCCCCTCCTCGGCCGGTCAGCACGGTCTGGACGCTCTTTGTCGGCCGGCTCCCTCGGCCGGGTCAGCACCGCCCGGACGCCTCTCCTCGGCCGGTCAGCACCGTCTGGACACTCCTTGTCGGCCGGCTCCCTCGGCCGGGTCAGAACCGCCCGGACGCCCCTCCTCGGCTGGTCAGCACCGTCTGGACACTCTTTGTCGGCCGGCTCCCTCGGCCGAGTCAGAACCGCCCGGACGCCTCTCCTCGGCCAGGTCAGCGCCGTCTGAACACTCTTTGTCGGCCGGCTCCCTCGGCCGGGTCAGCACCGCCCGGACGCCCCTCCTCGGCCGGTCAGCACGGTCTGGACACTCTTTGTCGGCCGGCTCCCTCGGCCGGGTCAGCACCGCCCGGACGCCCCTCCTCGGCCGGTCAGCACCGTCTGGACACTCCTTGTCGGCCGGCTCCCTCGGCCGAGTCAGAACCGCCCGGACGCCCCTCCTCGGCTGGTCAGCACCGTCTGGACACTCTTTGTCGGCCGGCTCCCTCGGCCGGGTCAGCGCCGCCCGGACGCCTCTCCTCGGCCAGGTCAGCGCCGTCTGGTCGCCCGGCTCAGTGCTGCCCCATCCTTGGCTGGTGGACGCCTCCCAGGGTCTGCTTCTCCTGCTGGGTCAGCAGCACCCGGCCATTGGCTGGCATCAGGACTGGCTTGGGTTGCCCCGCTCTCCTGCCACTCCACTGGCGGAGCAGGTCTCTGTGGTGACAGCTAGGTGGAAGCCACACCGTGGGACACATGGAGGATCCCCCTGGGGCCGGCTCTGCCCACCGTGATCTGGCTGCAGCCCAGGACAACGGTGGCTGGACTGTGGCTGCCAGCTGGATCCAGCCCCCCGTGTCTGCCGGCTGGGAGCCTGTCATGACCTGGGGGAACCCATCCAGTCTGGGCTGGGAATTGACTTTCTAAGTGGTCTAGCTGCATGGTGTTCCTGTGGGGAGTGGCCAGGGCAGTTCCCCCACCCCCTTACCTTGGAGCCAGAACTCCTGGGTCTTCTCTGCGCTGGAGCAGGGGCACCCTTGGGGCAGGCTGTGTGTGCTGCAGGGGGCACTGCCCATGGCTCTGCCCCCTTCCCCAAACACTCGATTCCTGGAGGGCTCGATGCCCGCCAGGCATTGGGTCATTGTCTCCTGGCCTGGGCCTCTTGTCCTTCGCTGCTGCCAGGGCGGGGCAGGGCTGGGTGTGTGTGATCCCCCGCACCAGCCTGCACGCCGTCTGCTCCCTCCTCATCCTCAGTGTTATGGGGCTCGGGCCCCGCCCCACTATTTATTAGCTGATTAAAGAGTGTGGCTGGGACAGCACCACCCAGGGCGAGTCTGTATGTGTCTGTCTGGGGGTGAAGGGACCACAAGGGAGAGGGGCCCCCCCCAGCATCCCTGCCCAGCGCCTCCCCACAGCCAGAGCCTACCGGGGCTCCTATCCCTCCTCCCACTACCCCCCAGGTAGCGCTCCTGCCCCTCCTGCTGCCCCCCAGCCAGCTCTTCTGCTCCTGCCCCCATCAACTCCCCGCCCCACTCTGCCCAGTGCCCCCCAGCCAGGGCCCCCCGCTGCTCCCCAGCCACTGCTCCTATCAACCCCCTGCATCCCCGCTCTGCCCAGGCCCCCCCAGCCAGCGCTCCCCACACTCCCCCCCCATCGGCGCTCCCCTCCGCCCGCCCCAGCCAGTGCTTCTGACCCTGCGTCCTGCCCCGCTCTGCCCAGCCCCCCCCCCCACTGCCCCCCAGCCAGTTACTGCCCCCCCCAGCCAGTGAGGCTGTTACTGCCCCCCCCCGCCAGTGGGGCTCAGCTCCAATACCACTCAGGATCCTTCCCAGGCTGATGTACACCTGCCTGCCCCCAACCCCCCTGCTCTCCCACTGCCTGGCCCCACTGACCACATCTCACTGCTCTGCCCTGCCAGGCCCCATCCCTGGGGACAGAGATGGGCCCAGCAGCTTACTGCAGCCCACCGAAGGACACAGCACCCGGCGTGACCCAGCTGCAAGGAGAGACCCCCTCGTAGTCCTTAGACATTGGCCATGGGCCCAATCCCGACCCACAGCCCTGCGATGCCCCTCACTCCCGACTCACCGCCCCCTGCCAAACCAGCCCTGCGATGCCCCTCACTCCCGACTCACCGCCCCCTGCCAACCCAGCCCTGCGATGCCCCTCGCTCCCGACCCACAGCCCCTGCTCTCCCAGCCCTGCGATGCCCCTCACTCCCGACCCACCGCCCCTGCTCTCCCAGCCCTGCGATGCCCCTCACTCCCGACCCACCGCCCCTGCTCTCCCAGCCCTGCGATGCCCCTCACTCCCGACCCACCGCCCCTGCTCTCCCAGCCCTGCGATGCCCCTCACTCCCGACCCACCGCCCCTGCTCTCCCAGCCCTGCGATGCCCCTCACTCCCGACCCACCGCCCCTGCTCTCCCAGCCCTGCGATGCCCCTCACTCCCGACTCACCGCCCCCTGCCAACCCAGCCCTGCGATGCCCCTCGCTCCCGACCCACAGCCCCTGCTCTCCCAGCCCTGCGATGCCCCTCACTCCCGACCCACCGCCCCTGCTCTCCCAGCCCTGCGATGCCCCTCACTCCCGACCCACCGCCCCTGCTCTCCCAGCCCTGCGATGCCCCTCACTCCCGACCCACCGCCCCTGCTCTCCCAGCCCTGCGATGCCCCTCACTCCCGACCCACCGCCCCTGCTCTCCCAGCCCTGCGATGCCCCTCACTCCCGACCCACCGCCCCTGCTCTCCCAGCCCTGCGATGCCCCTCACTCCCGACCCACCGCCCCTGCTCTCCCAGCCCTGCGATGCCCCTCACTCCCGACCCACCGCCCCTGCTCTCCCAGCCCTGCGATGCCCCTCACTCCCGACCCACAGCCCCTGCTCTCCCAGCCCTGCGATGCCCCTCACTCCCGACTCACCGCCCCCTGCCAACCTGGCCCTGCGATGCCCCTCACTCCCGACCCACAGCCCCTGCTCTCCCAGCCCTGGGCTACCCCCACAAGATCTGCTAGGTCCCCTCACTCCCGACCCACAGCCCGCTGCAAACCCAACCCTGGGCTCCCCCCAGCCTGCTGGTGCCCCTCACTCCCAGCATGCACACACTGAGGGTGCCTGAGCACTGGTTGGGCTCTGGGGTGACTCAAGGTTAAGGACGAAACTGACCTATGTGGGTAGAGGTGGCTGGAGCCTGCAGCTGGAATCCCACCGGCACTTCCTGCCTTCAGCTGAGTGAGCTGTGTTGGCCAAGCGACGCCTGCAGGGGGCAGCTCAGCATGATGCTCAGGGTGCTGGGAAATTTTCTACAGGGCTGGGGGCAGTGCAGAGCTGAGTGCAGGGGCAGGGGCAGTGCTGGGCGGGGCAGTGCTGAGTGCAGGGGAAGTACTGGGCGGGGCAGTGCTGGGGGCAGGGGAAGTACTGGGCAGGGCAGTGCTGGGCAGGGGCAGTGCTGGGGGCAGGGGCAGAATGGGGCTGTGCTTAGGGGCAGTATGGTGCAGTGTTGGGGCAGTGAAGTACTGGGGGGCAGTGGTGACAACCCAGATTCTCCTGTGACAGGGCCCCTCCCCCTACTCCAGACTTGTCTCCCAGCCCCACTGCTGGGGTGCAGCCCCACTGAGCCCCTGTGATGGGCTGAGTGGGGTGCGTTGAGCCTGCCGCTCACACCCCGCAGCTGGGGCTGTTGCTCCGAGCCGAGAGGCAGCTGGGCAGAGGTGAGCGGTGGCCTTAGAATCCCAGCCCCCTCGGCTTTGAAGGGACCAAAGGGGTCTGGTCCAACCCCCGCCAGGTGCCGGATTTGTTGTGGCTAAACCATCGCAGACAGATGGCTCCAGCCTCCTTTTGAAAACCTCCAGTGAAGGAGCTTCCACAACCTCCCTAGGCAGTCTGTTCCATTGTCCTTCTGTTCTTACCGTTAGGAAGTTTCTCCTGAGACTTAAATCTGCTCTGCTGCTGTTTGAACCCGTTGCCTCCTGTCCTGCCCTCCGTGGCGAGAGAGAGCAACTTTTCTCCATCTTTTTTATGGCAGCCTTTCAAATATTTGAAGACCACTATCATGTTCCCCCTTCATCTCCATTTCCAAACCAAACCTACCCAGTTCCTTCAGCCTTTGCTCGGAGGGTTTGCATTCCATCCCTTTGATCATCTTTGTCCCTCACCTCTGGATCCTTGCCAGTTTCCCTACATCCTTGGGGGCCAAAACTGGACCCAGTACCGCAGCTGAGGCCCCACCCCACTTGAGACCTCGCTTTTAGCGACCCGGCTGTGCCGCGAAGAGTCGCCCCGTGTAGCTGCTGTTTGTCAGCTCTCCTGCCAACATACAACTTCGTGGGCAAAACTTTTGCCTTTTGGGGAGGGGGGTAACACCTCTGAATGACACCCCTTATGGGGTGTTCCCGCTAAACCCTGCTCGGCCAATCCCACTCCCGGGTCAGTCAACCCCCTGCCCTGGGGCTGGGACAGCACCACCTAGAGGGGAAAGGCCCCATGTCCTATACCCCCGGAAGGCACTGCTACACTCGGGGGGCGGGAGGGAGCCGGCTCCATCCGGCGGGGGGACTGGGAGGGAGAATCGGGAGCGGCTGGATCCCTGCACACCTGACAGTAGCTCTACAAATGGAGGCAGGTAGCACCAGGGCAACCTCCACCTGCTCTGACTCATCCACAGAGCAGAGCGGCCACCCACAGAGGAGCCCAGGGCTGGGCTAGCAGGGGCTCCGAATCGGCAGTGAAGGACACTGGCAAAGCTGGGGGGGGGGGCGGGCTAGCAGGGGGCTGCGGGTCGGGAGTGAGGGGCACCGCAGAGCTGGGGGGGGGCTGGGTTGGGCTAGTAGGGGGCTGCGGGTCAGGAGTGAGGGGCACCGCAGAGCTGGGGGAGCTGGGTTGGGCTAGCAGGGGGCTGCGGGTCAGGAGTGAGGGGCACCGCAGAGCTGGGGGGGGCTGGGTTGGGCTAGCAGGGGGCTGCGGGTCGGGAGTGAGGGGCACCGCAGAGCTGGGGGGGGCTGGGTTGGGCTAGCAGGGGGCTGCGGGTCGGGAGTGAGGGGCACCGCAGAGCTGGGGGGGGGCTGGGTTGGGCTAGTAGGGGGCTGCGGGTCAGGAGTGAGGGGCACCGCAGAGCTGGGGGAGCTGGGTTGGGCTAGCAGGGGGCTGCGGGTCAGGAGTGAGGGGCACCGCAGAGCTGGGGGGGGCTGGGTTGGGCTAGCAGGGGGCTGCGGGTCGGGAGTGAGGGGCACCGCAGAGCTGGGGGGGGGCTGGGTTGGGCTAGCAGGGGGCTGCGGGTCGGGAGTGAGGGGCACCGCAGAGCTGGGGGGGGCTGGGTTGGGCTAGCAGGGGGCTGCGGGTCGGGAGTGAGGGGCACCGCAGAGCTGTGGGGGGGCTGGGTTGGGGTAGCAGGGGGCTGCGGGTCGGGAGTGAGGGGCACCACAGAGCTGGGGGGGGGCTGCGGGTCGGGAGTGAGGGGCACCGCAGAGCTGGGGGGGGTGGGTTGGGCTAGCAGGGGGCTGCAGGTCGGGAGTGAGGGGCACCGCGGAGCTGGGGGGGAGCTGGGTTGGGCTAGCAGGGGGCTGCGGGTCGGGAGTGAGGGGCACCGCAGAGCTGGGGGGGGCTGGGTTGGGCTAGCAGGGGGCTGCGGGTCGGGAGTGAGGGGCACCGCAGAGCTGGGGAGGGGGAGGCTGCGGGTCGGGAGTGAGGGGCACCGCAGAGCTGTGGGGGGGCTGGGTTGGGCTAGCAGGGGGCTGCGGGTCGGGAGTGAGGGGCACCGCAGAGCTGCGGTCTCTGGGTCCCTCCTCGAGACTCTCCTCCGCCCGTGTCTGTGGCCACTGCTCCCTCCCGTGCTGCTGCCGCCGGGTGGGCGGGGCCCGGCCGCTGTGCCCCGCCCCCGCCGCACGCTCCGCGGCCTGCCGCCGGCGCCTGCTGCAATGCATCAGTCCCCGCCCGCCGCGCCCGGCGCTTCGCTTCATTCGCAGCTGCTCGCTGCAGCCGGCAGCCGGCTCCTCTGCAGTGCGCCGGAGCGGCTGAGCCGCAGGGTCCCCGCGCCGTCCGCACCTGCCCCGGCTCCCTCGCCCCCTCCCGACCTGACCGGACACCGGCTCCCTCGCCCCCTCCCGATCGGACACCGGCTCCCTCGCCCCCTCCCGACCTGACCGGACACCGGCTCCCTCGCCCCCTCCCGACCGGACACCGGCTCCCTCGCCCCCTCCCGACCTGACCGGATCCCGGCTCCCTCGCCCCCTCCCGACCTGACCGGACACCGGCTCCATCGCCCCCTCCTGACCGGACACCGGCTCCATCGCCCTCTCCTGACCTGACCGGACACCGGCTCCATCGCCCCCTCCCAACCGGACACCGGCTCCATCGCCCCCTCCCGACCGGACACCGGCTCCATTGCCCTCTCCTGACCTGACCGGACACCGGCTCCATCGCCCCCTCCCGACCGGACACCGGCTCCATCGCCCCCTCCCGACCGGACACCGGCTCCATCGCCCCCTCCCGACCGGACACCGGCTCCATCGCCCTCTCCTGACCTGACCGGACACCGGCTCCATCGCCCCCTCCCGACCGGACACCGGCTCCATCGCCCCCTCCCGACCGGACACCGGCTCCATCGCTGACTCCGGAGTTGACCGGGCACTGGCTCCATCGCCCCCTCCAAACTGGACACAGGCTCCATCACTACCTCCCGATTGCAGCCTAGTGGGCAGTGTCGAGGTTGTCCCTGGGCATCCCCAAAGTGGGCGTGATTCGTCCCCACAAGGGAGGCACCGGCAGGCACCATGCCCTGATCACCATCGGACGTGGGTCGGGGCAGCTGGCTGGGTGCGGGCACCACCCCGGGATTTGCTGAGTGGCCAGTTTGCAGCTCTGCCGTGACACGGAGACGGGGCTGGACGGGACCGAGCTGGGACCGCGGTGACACCCGCTGCCGCCGGGGTCTGACAGCGCCAGTCCCAGGCAGAGCAAGCCTTGTGAGCCTGACTCATTTCCTGGGCTGCCAGGATCCAGGTGGCAGCAGCCGAGCTGCGGGCCAGGAGAGCTGCGTCCGGACGGGGTCGCTGTGGAGGGCGAGGGACCCAGGCCTGCTGACAGCTCCCCTGCTCCCCTGTTTATGGCTCCTCCGGCCAGCCCTGTTGTCTGCCCTGGACTGTGGGGGTGCCCCTTTCCCAGCAGTGCTGGGCCCTGGGCCCCAGCGGGGGCAGCCAGGCTGCGCTAGCCTCTGCCTGGGGGAACGGGCCGGCCAGGACCAGCTGGGAGCATCCGGCCAGGACATTCCAAGGCGCAGGCCGGGCAGCGCAGGGCGCCGAGCCCTTGGCTATAAATACCCTCCTGGAAGATTCCTGTCGGGGATCGTCTGTCCGCTGAGCACGGAGCCGGCGGGCAGGGGCAGAGGGGGACCCGCAGCACCAGCCCCACTGAGGAGCTGCCCCAGCTGGTCCGGGCCTCTGATCCCAGGGACCCCACCATGGCTCTGCTGGGCCCATCACTCCTGCTCTGCCTCAGCCTCGGTGAGTGCACACCTGGGGCAAAAGATTGGGGGTCGAGGGCTACACAGAGAGGGGGCTCCTGGGCCCTGGGGGGAGGGGCCGAAGGCCCTGTCCCAGTGGGGACTCCTTGACCCCTCTCCACACCGCCCCCCTGCCCTGGGGCTGATTCCCTCCCCTCAGGGAAAGCCTGGAGCAGGACGCAGCCACTGACGCAGGGTGGGACTAGCCCTGAGGCATGGAGAGACGGGGCGGGCAGACAGATAGAGACAGACGGGGGGACATCGAGTGCCCAGAGCCGTGATTCAGAGAATTGGGGCCACCTGCCCTCGCAGGGGCTAATCCCTGACAGGCCCTGGGGTGACACCGAGCAACAAGGGCAGGAACCACCCAGGAAAGTTTAGATGTCAGAATCCAACTGCAGTGACAACAAACAGCTCAGCCCTGGGCCCCCCAGCTCTGCCGGCACCCCTCAGTCCAAACCCACAGCCCCCTGCTAGCCCAGCCCTGAGCTCCGTCCTCAGCTCTGCTAGTGCCCCTCACTCCCGACCCGCAGCCCCTGCTAGCCCAGCCCTGAGCTCCGTCCTCAGCTCTGCTAATGCCCCTCGCTCCCGACCCGCAGCCCCCTGCTAGCCCAGCCCTGAGCTCCGTCCTCAGCTCTGCTAGTGCCCCTCACTCCCGACCCGCAGCCCCCTGCTAGCCCAGCCCTGAGCTCCGTCCTCAGCTCTGCTAGTGCCCCTCACTCCCGACCTGCAGCCCCCTGCTAGCCCAGCCCTGAGCTCCGTCCTCAGCTCTGCTAGTGCCCCTCACTCCCGACCCGCAGCCCCCTGCTAGCCCAGCCCTGAGCTCTGTCCTCAGCTCTGCTAGTGCCCCTCACTCCCGACCCGCAGCCCCCTGCTAGCCCAGCCCTGAGCTCCGTCCTCAGCTCTGCTAGTGCCCCTCACTCCCGACCCGCAGCCCCCTGCTAGCCCAGCCCTGGGCTCCCCCCCACCCCAGATCTGCCCCAAGGTAATCTGGTGCATGCTGGGGGCAGCACAGACACAGACAGACACTCACAGAGCAGGTGTGATCCCGTCCAGCCAGCAGTGGCCTTCCCCGGCCCTTGCCTGGATCCCCACCTCTCCAGCTGGGAGAGTGACCTGCAGGTCCCCCAGGTGGCAGGGCCAATGCAGCCCCCTGAGAGCTAATTGGAGTTAAGGGGGAGCATATTGGGGAGCCCAGGGGCTGGGGGTGGGTCTGGGGGTACTGAATGTGTAGATCTGGGGGTGCTGGTGGAAGGGGTGTAGATCAGGGGATGATGGGGTGCAGATGTGGGCTGCTGGGAGTGCAGATCAGTTCTGGGGATACAGATTGGGGGGCTGGGGCTGGAGTTCGCGGGTGGTGCTGTGGGGCCTGGAGGGAGCTATGTGTGACCCTTTAACACCCTCCCCCCCCAGTGTCGTCGTGCTGGGCTGGCTGCGTGGAGGTGGACTCCCACACCGAGGCCGTTTTTGGGATGACCTTCAAGATCCTCTGCATTTCCTGCAAGAAGCGGAGCGAGACCTCCGCCGAGGCCTACACGGAGTGGTACTTCAGGGAGAAGGGCACTGAGACCTTCACCAGGGTGCGCAAGGGCTGGGGGGAGGGGGCTGGACCGCACTGGGGGGAGAATGGGGTACGGGACGGGGAATCAGGTCTCTGGCCAGGGCTTTCCCGTCTCCTCCCTGGGGCTTCCCCTGCGCGCAGCCTTCTCCTTCACTGCCCAGCCCAACTCCATGTGTTGTTAGACAGCGGCTGGCCCCCACCCCAGAGGTGGCTGCATCTCAGCACTGGCCTGGTCCAGACAGGCCCTGGTCACTAACCAGCTGCCCTGAGCTGGGTGAAGGCAGACAAGGTTCGTTCTCTGCTGGGTGCTCACTACTCTCTGCCTCCCCCTCCCAAACCCCTAGACTTCACTCCCCGCCCAGCGCTGGGGACAGAACCCAGGAGACCTGGTTCCCAGCCCCCCGGCTCTAACCAGTAGACCCCATCCTCTTCCCAGGAGGTTAGAACCTCCCATGAAAAACAGATACCACATCCATACTGCCTCATGTCTCCCTTCACTGAATATGGGGGGGTCACTCTCTGTGATGCTGTGGGGCTGGGGGGGGGGTCACTCTCTGTGATGCTGTGGGGGGTCACTCTCCGTGGGGTTTTGGGGGGATCACTCTCCTGGGGCCTGGCTCCACTAGCTGCCCACAGACATGAGGATTTCAGCCTGGCTTCCACTCTCCTAAATCCCCCAGTGGGGTAACCCCAGCAAGCCCCCCAGTCGTGCTCCCCCAGATGTTCCCCGCCTGGTGCTCAGCTGACCCCAGCCTTGGGAGCCCCAAATGGTGATTACCTGGGAAATGCAGGAGTCCCAGCAGCCCCGCAAGACTGCTCAGCCGAGTTACACGGAGACTCACCAGAGACCTGCAGCCTCCGGCCTGCCCCGGCCACGCCAGCCCCAGCCCCTCACTCACGGTGCTGAGGCTGCTGTCCCGTCCCCAGCACACCACTGCTGCCCTCTGTGGGGCTGTGGTCTGTGGAGTTGTCCCCCATGGGGCTGTGGTCTGTGACAGGCAACCCATGGGGGTCTGGTCCGGTACAGGTGTCCCCCGTGGGGCTGTGGTCTAGGACAGCTGTCCCCTATGGGGCTGTGGTCTGTGACAACTGTCCCCCGTGGGGCTGTGGTCCGGGACAGGCATCCTCCGTGGGGCTGTGGTCTGTGGCAGGCGACCCATGGGGGTCTGGTCCAGTACAGGTGTCCCCCGCAGGGCTGTGGTCTGGGACGGGTGTCCCCCATGGGGCTGTGGTCTGTGACAGGCATCCTCTGTGGGGGTCTGGTCTGGGACAGGCATCCCCCGTGGGGCTGTGGTCTGGGACAGGTGTCCCTGATGGGGCTGTGGTCTGGGACAGTCATCCCCCACGGGGCTGTGGTCCGGAACAGGCATCTCCCGCGGGGCTGTGTCCGGGACAGGTGTCCCTCGTGGGTCTGGTCTGGGACAGGTGTCCCTCGTGGAGCTGTGGTCTGTGGCAGGCGACCCATGGGGGTCTGGTCTGGTACAGGTGTCCCCCGCAGGGCTGTGGTCCGGGACGGTCGTCCCTGATGGGGCTGTGGTCCGGGACGGGCGACCCCCGCGGGGCTGTGGTCCGGGACGGGCGACCCCCGCGGGGCTGTGGTCCGGGACGGGCGACCCCCGCGGGGCTGTGGTCCGGGACGGGCGACCCCCGTAGGGCTGTGGTCTGTGGCAGGCGACCCATGGGGGTCTGGTCTGGGACGGGCGTCCCCCATGGGGCTGTGGTCTGGGACGGGCATCCCCCGTGGGGCTGTGGTCTTTGGCAGGCATCCCCCGTGGGGCTGTGGTCTTTGGCAGGCATCCCCCGTGGGGCTGTGGTCCGGGACAGGTGTCCCTGATGGGGCTGTGGTCTGGGACAGTCGTCCCCCACGGGGCTGTGGTCCGGAACAGGCGTCTCCCGCGGGGCTGTGTCCGGGACAGGTGTCCCTCGTGGGTCTGGTCTGGGACAGGTGTCCCTCGTGGAGCTGTGGTCTGTGGCAGGCGACCAATGGGGGTCTGGTCTGGTACAGGTGTCCCCCGCGGGGCTGTGGTCCAGGACGGTCGTCCCTGATGGGGCTGTGGTCCGGGACGGGCGACCCCCGCGGGGCTGTGGTCCGGAACGGGCGACCCTCGCGGGGTTGTGGTCTGTGGCAGGCGACCCATGGGGGTCTGGTCTGGGACGGGTGTCCCCCATGGGGCTGTGGTCTGGGACGGGCATCCCCCGTGGGGCTGTGGTCTTTGGCAGGCATCCTCTGTGGGGCTGTGGTCCGGGACAGTCGTCCCCCACGGGGCTGTGGTCCGGGACAGTCGTCCCCCACGGGGCTGTGGTCCGGGACAGTCGTCCCCGCAGTGCATGGCCGTCCGCCTGACTCCCTTCCCCCCAGATCCTGCGCTACGACCCCGATGCGCTGCTGGAGGTGGTGGACGAGCGGTTCCAGGACCTGGTGGTGTGGAACGGCAGCAAGCACACGCGGGACCTGCAGGATCTGTCCATCTTCCTGACCAACGTGACCTACGCGCAGGAGGGCGAGTACCTGTGCCGCGTCGACCGCAACCTCAGCTTCGACGGCTACGTCTACAACATCGTCATCAACAAGACCATCCACGTCGCGGTGGTGGACAAGGGTGAGCGGGTGGGGCCGTGGGCAGGGGGTGGGGCCATGGGTGGGGGCGGAGCTATGTACACAGGGTGCTGCCACTAGGGTGACCAGAGGGTGGGGGATAAGAGGTTCCTATATAAGACAAAGCGCTGAATATCGGGACTGTCCCTATAAAATCAGGACCTCTGGTCACCCTAGTGCCACGTACATGGGGCAGAACCACAGGTACAGGGAAGTCACAGGAATGGGGAAAGGTTGACACATAGGGGTGGGGCTACCTGCAGAGGGCGGGGCCAGAGACATCAGGGCAGGGCCACACACAAGGCTGGGGCCTTGGGCCACATGGAGGGAGGGGTCGCACTCACGGGGGTGGGGTTCCACACATGGGGCCTGGTCCTATGCCCTGAAAGTGGGGAAGCCCATGTGTGGGGGTGGCACCATGTACACAGGAGTGGAGGCATGTACATGGGGGGTTGAATCACATGGAGGGAGGGGCCATGCCCACGGGGAGTGAGGGCACGAGGGCCTGGAGGTGCACACCAGGGGCGGGGCCACACAGAGGAGTGGGGGTGTACACCCATCCCCACTTCAGTCCAACCCGGGCAGGTGCGGGGGGCGGGGGGGGGCTGCGGGACAATCCTGCCAAGCTCCGAGAGGGGCGGGAAGAGCTGGGCTTGGTTACCTCCCAGTGCATGCTGGGAGGCTGCGTGAGGGCCCCATAAATTCAGCGGGGGAGGGGGACTAAGGGGCGAAATGCCCATCTGGCACAAGGCCCAGTGGGGCCGAACTGGGCAGGCGGCCATGGCAGTGTCGGGAGAAGCCAGTTCTGACGGCTGGAGGTGGGAGGGTCTGGGGCAGCCCCCAGGAGCTGGGGGAACCTGTCCCATTGCAGACAGAGCTCGGGTTCCTGGAGGGGATGCTGAGACGGGGCTGCCTGCCAGGCCGGGGCCCTGCCAGGCCTGCGAGGTGCTTGGTGCTGAGCTGGCCTCTCCAGCAAGGAGCAGTGCTGGGGTAGAGGAGGGGTCTGTGGGGGGGTCTCACCCTCTTCCCCCCCCCCCCCCCCCACAGCGAACCGGGACATGGCGTCCATCGTCTCCGAGATCATGATGTATGTGCTCATCGTGGTGCTCACCATCTGGCTGGTGGCGGAGATGATTTATTGCTACAAGAAGATCGCGGCGGCCACGGAAGCGGCTGCGCAGGAGAATGCGTGAGTGCAGGGAGCTGGGAGGGCTCAGAGGGGCAGGTGAGGGCTGGGTGTGGGGGGGATCCAGGTGGGGGGTGCTATGGGGCAGGCCAGGTGTGCTAGGGTGACCAGGTGTCTGGTTTTTGACCCGAACATCCAGTTGAAAAGGGACCCTGGCGGCTCCGGTCAGCACCGCCGTCCGGGCTGTTAAAAGTCCGGTGCTGCGGGGCTAAGGCCGGCTAGTCCTACCTGTCCTGGCTCTGCGCTACGCTCTGGAAGCAGCCAACAGGTCTGGCTCTTAGACGGGGGGGCCATGGGGCTCTGTCCGGGAACCGTGGCCAATGGAAGCTGCGGGGCAGAGCCTGCAGGTAAGAGCAGTGCGCAGAGCACCCCTCCCCCCCCGAAACGACCTGTGTGCTGGCTGCTTCTGGGGCATGGAGCCAGGACAGGCAGGAAGCCTGCCTTTGCTTCTCCGCTGCGCTGCTGACTGGGAGCCGCAGGAGGTAAGCCCGCGCCCCAACCCCCAGCCATGAGTCCCCCCCCCAACCTCCTCCTTCACCCCAAACCCCTCATCCCCAGCCCCACCCCAGAGCCTGCACCCCCAGATGGAGCCCTCACCCCCTCCTGCACCCAACCCCCTGCCCCAGCCCTCAGCCCCGCCAACCCAGAGCCCCCCCACCCCAAACTCCTCATCCTTGGCCCCACCCCAGAGCCTGCACCCCCAGATGGAGCCCTCACCCCCCCTGCACTCCAACCTCCTGCTGCAACCCACAGCCCCCTCCTGAACCCCAACTCCCTGCCCCAGCCCAGTGAAAGTGAGGGAGAGTGGGGGAGAGCGAGCCACCGAGGGAGGGGGAATGTAGTGAGTGGGGGCAGGGTCTCGGGAAGGGGTGGGTCTAGGGTGTTCGGTTTTGGGTCTGCAGTGGTGGCAGGCTGTCCTCACCCCCGTCTCTCCACAGCTCCGAGTACCTGGCCATCACGTCGGAGAGCAAGGAGAACTGTGCCGGGGTGCAGGTGGCGGAATAGCCCTTGGAAGCCGTCCGCGAGCCTGGGGGACCTCGTGTGGCGGGTAAGCCCAGATGGGAGGGAGCCCTGGGGGGTTGCCCTGGCCCAGAGGATTTGGTGCTACCCTGCATCCTCCCATCAGATTCTGCCTCGCTGCCCCCCCAGCACCGACTGCCTCCGCCAGCCCCATGGCCCTTCTCCTCCTTCGTGGGGGCAGAAGAACCTGCACACACCATAGCACTGTGCTTTGTGTCCCTGCCCTGCAGGCCAGACCCAGGGAGAACCCAGCCCCACCGCTCTAACCACTAGACCCCACTCCTCTCCGAGAGCCAGGAGAGAACCCAGGAGTCCTGAATCCCAGCCCCCCCCCGCTCTAACCACTAGACCCCACTCCTCTCCCAGAGCCAGGAGACAACCCAGCCAGGGGCGGCAGGTTTGTAGAAATTTTGGTGCTGCCCAGAACGCCCAGAGCCCAACCCCCCCAAACTCCACCCCCTCTACCTGCCTAAGGGTCTGGGAGGGAGTTTGGGTGTGGGGGAGGAGGTCTGGGGTGCAGCCCTGGCAGGGGCAGGGGATTGGGGTGCAGGAGGGGTGTAGAGGTGCAGCCTCTGGGAGGGAGTTTGGGTGCTGGGTGCAGGCTCCGGGCTGGGGCAGGTGGTGGGGGTGCAGGAGGAGGGGTTGGGGGTGCAGGCTCTGGGACGGGGTTTGGGTGCAGGCTGTGGGACGGAGTTTGGGAGTGGGAGGGGGTGTGTGGGAAAGTGTGGGGGTGAAGGCTCTAGGAGGGGTGGGGTGTGCTGCGCTTACCTGGGGCTCCTAGGCAGGACAGGCTGGGGGGGCCTCCGCATGCTGCTACCCCCAGCCACTGCCTCCACAGCTTCCTATTGGCCGCAGGGGCGCTTGGGGCGGGAGCTGTGCGTGTAGACACAGATACAGACCCACCCTGCCCAGGGTCTGCAGGGAGGGGCTGGCAGCCACGAAGCTGGGGGCGGAAGGCGGGGCCAAGGGAGAGACCCGGCCTCAAACATTGGTAGAGCTGGGCCCCGGGCCAGGAATATTCCTGGTGCCCAGGCACCACAGGCCCATAGAACTCGGCACCTATGAACCCAGGCTCCCTGCTCTAACCACTAGACCCCACTCCTCTCCCAGAGCCAGGAGAGAACCCAGGAGTCCTGGCTCCCAGTCTCACCACTAGGCCCCATTCCTTTCCCTATCTCAACTACAATTTGTTGTAACACAGCGTCACATCCCACTCCCATGGTGGACCCCAGAGAGGATAACAACCCACTACTGCTAGCAGCAGTGAGGTTCTCCTTTGGCCGCAGGGGCTGTGGTCAGGGTGGCCTGGTTTTGAGTGACATTGTTTGTTGCAGGCCTGAGGTGATGGCGAGGAACGAATGAAGAACGAGGGGAGTGATTCAAGATGGGGCGCCCCCCAGAGAGTGCCCCCCAACTGGCTCCCCCACACACCCTGCACGCCTGGGGCTGCCCCAAACGAAGCATGTTGTTGTGACTCTTAGCACTCGCTCTCCCAGCCCCACGGGGGGCAGACAGTGGGCACCTCGCTCTTTCAGACACATCCCTTTGCCTCATGATGAGCGAGTCTGCCCCCGCCACAATGCATGATGGGGGAAGCAACATGGCCGCTGCTCACACAATGCAAAGCTTGGCCTCAGCCTGCTCCAGCCCCCCCGCCCCCGCCTCTGGGCACGGCACTCTCGCTTTCTGGTTTGCACATTTCTTGCGCTTCTGGTTGTTTTGGTGACTTCACTGCCAGCACGTTCTGGGTCTGAGGAGCGGGGGCCCAACGTGGGGCATCCCGGACAGGGGGAGGGAAGGGCATCAGAGCCCCAAACAGCTTCCAGCCTGGTCCCAGGGTACCAGCGCAAAGCATCAGCCTCTCAGGGACGTGGGTGAGGCCTCCAGGCTGGCCGCCCAAGCCGCTCAGGCTTCGAGGCCTGAGCTGGACTCGAAGCGGCGTCCAGGATGCCTGCGTACTGGGATCCCATGGTCCCAGCCACCTGAGAGGATGGGGGATGCCTCCAAGCTGGCTGCCCAATGGGTCCCAACTTGGCCACACTCAAGGCACCATTGGGATTGGGGAAATGTCCAAGATGGCTGCCAATGGGTCCTGAGGCCACACCCAGAGACTGAGACAGGCATACAAGATGTCTGCCTTCAGGACCCCAGGCACGTTCCCTGAAGGAGCCCGTGTTTCCATTCGCAAATGGGATGTTCCCCATTGCCCCAGGGGCTGCTTTGTGGACTCCCAGAGCAGACTCCCCTGGGTCCCCCACCCTCCATCCCCTGCCAAGGCATGGCAGGCAGGGCTGGGCTAGGGCTTCTCCAGGTCCCTGGCACTCAGACAGCTCCTCCTGTCATGGCGGGGGGCTGAGATCTGGGGGAGCAGCCCCCACAGAGGGCACCTGAGGGGTTTGCTAGTGAGTGCCCCCCTCAGCCTTCCAAGGGGTGCTGCAGACTCTACCCCCTCCCCTCCATGCACTGACATCAGAGATACCAGCTGCCCCGATGCCATCCAGCCCCCCATGCAATAGCCCCCCAGTGCCATATCCTCCCATGCCAGCCACCCTTCCATGCCATTCACCCCCCAGTGCCATATCCCCCCCATGCCATCCAGCCCCTTCAATGCCATCTTCCCACTGCCAGGTCCCCATGCCATCCCGCTCCCCAATGCCATGTTCCCCTCAGTCCCCCTGGCCCAGGGGACCCATCACCCCAACCCAGCCACTCTGGGCTCTTCAGGGAATACAGCTGAGTGGCTCCCGGCCCCTCCTCCTCTGACCCTTGGACAGGTCCTGGGGACCCGCCCGTCACTGTGCCGTAGGGGCTGTTCATGGAATAAAGAGACTGGATTTCATCCTGCACTCACAGTGTGATTCCTGGGGTGGAGGGGGACATGGGGCCTGGGGGGAGGGATAAAGGTGGGGGTGGGGTATGGGTGTAATGGGTTGTCAATCCCCAGGGTGCAGCCTGGGAGCTGTGGGAACCACTGTGCCCCTAACCCACCAGCTGGGCAGGCCTCTCTTGCACTGCTTTGTAGAGATTCAGCCAGCCTCTCCAGACCCTGTTAGCCAACATGACAGCACATGTTGCCACATACCCAACTGAGCTACCTGAGTGCTTTACCTAAGCTACTCAAGGACAGACAGAAGACAACAGCCAATTTCCCAGCTCCCCAGCCTTTCACCCTCCCTGGAGTATAAACCCAGAATTATACCATCTTGCACTGTACAGTGCAAGCTCATTAATATAGTTTGCTTTCCCCTTGATGTGGGAAAAATATGCAACAGAATTTGTTTACAGAGATGAGATTTCCCCAGCCACTTCATTTAAACCATGCTGGTAAAGATAAGAACATAAAACACGTTTATTAACTACAGAAAGATAGATTTTAAGTGATAGCAAACAGATCAAAGCAGATTACCTAGGAAACAAACAAAACCACAACCTAAGCCTAAAATACTAGAGGGATAGGATTTGAAGTGGCAATTTCTCAACCTTACTGATGATACAAGCCATCCATTGACTTTCCATACACGGGCTAAAAATCTCTTTAGCCTGGGGCCAGCACTTCCCCCAATTCAGTCTTTGTTCCCAGGTGTTGCTGGGAGTGTCCTTGTGTGGGGAGTGAGGACACGAGATGATGTCACTGTCATGGAGTGTGGGGGAGTCAACGTCTGTACCCATCTTCCTGGGATTCAATGTGACGCTCAGCCAGCCAGTAGAACAGAAGGTTTATTAGGGATGCCAGGAACACAATCCAAACAGAGCTTGTCAGTACAAACAGGACCCCTCAGTCGGGCCCTTCTGGGGGGCAGGGAGCTTAGACCCCAGCCTGGGGGCTCCCTGCGTTCCACCCCACAGCTCCAAACGGGGGCCAGGGAGGCCAGACTCTGTCTGCGCCTCCCTCCATGTCCCCAGTCAGCTCCAGATTCAAACTCTCCAGCCGTCCCCCCCTCCGGGCTCCAGGAGGTCACCTGACTCCTTTGTTCTCCAACCCTTTAGCTCTCACCTTGCGGGGGGAAGGGCCCAGGCCATCAGTTGCCAGGAAACAGGGTGTCGGCCATTCTCTGTGTCCAGACACCTGCCCTCTAGGGCTCTGTAACAATCATACACCCTTGTCCCACCACCTAGATACTCAAGCACTGCATAGGGGAAACTGAGGCCCCCCCACAGTACTCCGAGAAAACATTAACTGTCCTATTTTGTCACAGTCACTCCCTGCCTTGTAGAGCTTTAACATCTAGCGGGAGCCCTTTGTTCCAAACTCAGTTCACAGTCCAGTTTGTGGACAAATACAGGTACCAAAATGGAGTTCAGTGTCATGTGGCCTGGTCACATGCCCTTACATGCCTTGCTGAGTCATAGGAGCCATTACTCATAGGCTGGCTGAAATGTTCACACAAGAAGGCCTGTGTGGGGAAAGCTGTGGGGGAGGGGGAGGTGCTGATTGGCAGGGCTGCTGATGGGGAGAAGGTGCTGTGGGGGAGAGGGAGGCACTGATCAATGGGGCCGTTGGCAGGGAGAAGGTGCTGTGGGGGAGGGGCAGGTTTTGTTGGTGGGGAGAAGGTGCTGTGGGGGAGGGGGAGGCACTGATCAGCAGGTTGTGCTAAGCACCACTGGTGTTTTTTCCGTTGCTTGTTCAGCCACGGAGACCCCATCACGGGGTCGGCGCAGGTTTCTCCCTCTCATCCCTGCGCCCTGTGTTTGGCTGGTGCAATAAGGAGTCCCAACACCTGCTGTTGCCGGTTCACCCCGGTGACTTTATTTACAGTGCTTGTGCAGTTCCCAGATCTCTCCAGAGTTAGTGCCCCACAGACCCTCCCCAGGGTCTCCCGGCCCTTTGAGGCTTCCCTCTCCTGTAAGGAGCCAGCTAAACCCCCTTCCTGTCTCCTCCCAGGCTAGCCTCTTCGCTGAGGTTTGCCCTGGGCTTTATAGCCCTCCTGACTCCACCCAGCTGGCTGCACTTAGCTCAGCCTGTTCCTCTGAGCTGGCCCTCATTAGGGCTTGCAGCTGGGCGCGTGCTGGATACCTGCAGCCCTACCCCTGGCCAGGGAGCAGGCCGCAGCCAGCAGTTTGGCAGGGCTTTAAAGGAGGATTTTACCCCTGCCCTGCCACCCCCCCCCCCCAAGTCGGTGCCAATGGTTGGTGTTGGGGATCAGAGCAATAAATGTCTTTTGTCCTTTTGAATGTTCTGCTGTCTGGTGTGGCTGGGCCTCCCTGGACAGTAGCACGTTCTACTGGAGAGCTGCACTTACAGTAACGGCTCTTGCCTGTCTGGTGATTTACAATGTCACAGAGACCTGACAACGTGGGCTACAGACACTACACGTGAGATCTGTGCAGGTAGCAGCCCACAAGCCTTCGGTAAAATTCAAACACGAAACCCCTTGTTATCACTCTAATACCCGGTGTCCCAATACTCACCCAGCTGTGCCAGGCTGGGGCCAGCTCTGCCTTTGACAGTGGTCAGTTGAGATCTGAGACCCTTGGCATGCGCTGGACTTGGTCTGCCAGCGTAGTGGGCATGTGCGGTACCTAGGCCATGCTCAGCACATTAGTTGGGACACCTGGTGTCCAGGCCGTGCTCAGCACTGCTGTGTGGCTGTCTGTCTGGCTCTGTGGCCGTCTATCTAGCTCTGTGGGCTGTCTGTCTACTAACCTTCTTTCCAAGCTCTGGCTGGTCCTGAGGCATGGTGGAGGTTGGTGCTTGTCCCAGCTTCCTGTGGGAGGACACGGCACGCCAGGTACTCAGGGAATGGGAGGATGCTCTGACCAGCCAGGGGCCGCGTCAGGGGAGGATGGCTGGTACAGTCTGGCTCCTGGGCAGTGTGTGGCGGGATTCTGGGAAGGGGTCGGCCTGGCCTGTCAATTGACTTGGGACCAGTGAGAGCCAGCGCTGAGCTTGCCTGGGCTGCCCTTGGCAGCCGGGTGCAGCAGACGCTGGGTCCAGGCCTGGTCTGCAATGGGCTTGGGAGCTTCTGCCAAGCGACACTCCCGCTGGCCCATCCCCCATGCTGAGGCAGGACCATGGACACCTAGGCCAGTTTCTCGCTCCAGGTGTGACCAGCCCTTTCTGACCTGTGTGCAGGTGTCCCAGGGACTGCGTAAAGCTCTCAGTCCTGTCTGCCAATCCTCCGTGCTGGTCATTGGGACAGGCCACAAGCAGAGCCCCCTGGAGTCAGTGGAAAGACACCCTCTCACCTCACTGGGTGTGCCCTGGGTGCCAAGCCCTGGAGACAGTGGAGAGTGGGGGGCAGGTGGGCTTAGGGTCAGATCCTGCCCAGGGTATCTTATTTAGGGCCATGCTTTGTTAGCACCTACCCAGCACAGCTTCCATAAAAGAGAATCACAGCCCCCTGCTCTCCTAGACTGGCCCAAGCATGTCAGTAACATGGCTGACTATAGAGCCAGAGGCCCTCGGAGAACCCCAATTGTCGCCCAAAGGCCTGCAGTCAGGGCTGGTGTATTTCAAAAGCGAGTTGAATGA
This sequence comes from Chelydra serpentina, assembly GCA_037349315.1. Taxonomy (NCBI): domain Eukaryota; kingdom Metazoa; phylum Chordata; order Testudines; family Chelydridae; genus Chelydra; species Chelydra serpentina. Next base: position 1,986,586 of record JBAIAC010000056.1, read on the forward strand.
CAGAGCCGCTACACCTAGCAATCTTTTACTTGGGTCTGTGGATACCAATGAGGCACCTTCTGGGCAGTATTCAAATGACACAAACCCTAAAGCTACAACACTAGCTTGTCTCAAAAGCTGACCCTCCACAGACGAACAGTACCCAGTTTTCTGTGAGATCAGCGCTCTCTAGAATTGCTTCACTTGGTCTTCTCCACAGACAAAGCCAAGCACCTGCTCTGGCAGAGTCAAACACTGATTGGGTGCTGGGCCATTGTCACCACCCTAGGCTACCTGCAAGAGCTGGTATCAGACTACATAGCTCGGCATAGCTGAGCTGAGACCCAGCAAAGAACTTGCCCAAAGGAGAACAACTGCTTGTATGTGGGGTAAATTGCAGCTCCCTTGTGCTGCCCTGTGCACTGTATTAACCAGCCTGGGGATGTGGGAGCTGCCCCATGGACATAGACAGCACGTGTTTCCAGCCACAGAGCCGTGACACCGATTAGCCAGTTCGGGTAACACTCTGTATTTCCCCCAACAGCTACTGGGAAACTGAATGGCCAGTTAAGAATGTCACTGAATCTGCATTGGAAACCCACTCTGTGCAATACCCGAACTGGCCACCAGGTGTCACCACAGCTGAATGGGAAACCCACTCTGTGCAATACGCGAGCTGGCCACCAGGTGTCACCACAGCTGAATGGGAAACACACTCTGTGCAATACGCGAGCTGGCCACCAGGTGTCACCACAGCTGAATGGGAAACACACTCTGTGCAATACGCGAGCTGGCCACCAGGTGTCACCACAGCTGAATGGGAAACACACTCTGTGCAATACGCGAGCTGGCCACCAGGTGTCACCACAGCTGAATGGATAACACACTCTGTGCAATACGCGAGCTGGCCACCAGGTGTCACCACAGCTGAATGGGAAACACACTCTGTGCAATACGCGAGCTGGCCACCAGATGTTTACCATTCAGTTTACCGCTGAATGGGAAACACAGTCTGTGCAATACTCGGACTGGCCACCCGGTGTCACTGCTGCGCAACGAGAAACACACTCTGCAGTACCCTGCCCCACCACTGGGTGTCACTGCTACTCCATGGGGTAGGGGTCAGCCTAGCGGGGCTAGTCATGCGCCCCTCAGGCTGGCGGAGAGGGGCAGGAAGGGGCTCTCTGAGCTGTGATGATGAGGGACTCAGCAGGGCCCCCTCCTGCAGGGGCTAGTGCCTCTGTTTGGATGAGAGGAGGTGCCTGGCCCAGAAAGGGCTGGGGCGGGGTGAGGAAGGCTTATTTCTTCCCTCTGCCACCCTCTTGTATCGGCTCCCTGCAGGGCTTTAGCCCGGGCTCTCTCTGGGCAAACCCTCACTGCCCTGTGGCCAGTTGTTCCCCAGCCCCATTGCAGCCGCATGCTGGGAATGCAGAGCAGAGTGGGGCAGTATCAGCTTCTCCCGCAGGATGAACCTCCCGTCCCTGCTCCAGCCCTGAGGCAGCGGAGCGACCCCGTCTCAGAGAGTCCTGCCCGGCAGGGTGCGGCTGCACTGGCAGAGTCTGCGTGGGGAGCCCCTGCCAGGATACGTCCATCAGTGGCCATTAGCCAGGATGGGTGGGGATGCAACCCTATGCTCCAGGTGTCCCTAGCCTTTAGCTGCCAGATCCTGGGAATGGGCAACAGGGGCTACTCAATGATTGCCTGTTCTGTTCATTCTCTCTGGGGCACCTGGCATTGGCCGCTGTGACAGGACACTGGGCTAGATGGACCTTTGAGCTGACCCAGTACGGCCGTTCTTATGGGAGGGCACCGAGAACCGCCTGCCTCGCCCTGGTCTGCACCTAGCCAAAGATTTGGGCCGATCAGGGGTGGCCCTCGTGCCGCGCGAGGAGCAAACGCGCCGCCTGCTGGTCACAGGGGGGTCTTGCGCCTGCAGAACTCAGTGTGTGCAGGGACGGGAAGGAAATGTGTCCATGCCCTTCCACCAGGTCTCCAGCGCCTCAGCGGGCACCTCCGCACAGAGCCGTCTGGAGCAGGCGCTCACCCCCACAACCACGCGCTGCCCTGGCAGTGGAGACGTGAGTGAGGCCCAGGGACTGGGGGTGAGGTCAGGGGTCAGGTCCCTGGGAGCCTCTTCACGTGTGCAGGAAGGGAGCCCCCTTCCCCCACCATCCTTAGGGGTTTCTTGGCAAAGCTTTTCTTGCAGAGCCCAGGTCCCCTGGGCTGAGCTGATGCTGTCAGCAAAGACAAGGGCTGGAGAGAGACTGGCTTGACCCCCGAGAGCTCAGCTCTCCATGCGGCAGTGATGCTCCCTGGAGCCAGGGTGCCACAGCCCTAAAGGAAACACGCCACAGCCTCTGCTGGTACGCAGCTGGTACCCAGCACCAGATCCCAGCGAGGGGTGTCCAGGGGACTGAAAACTTCGTTCCTGCCCGCTTTACTGGCGACAAGCTGGGAAGAGCAGCTTGGGGACGTGCTGTGGGGACGGCGCTGGTCTTAGGGCCGCAGAAATCGGGAACCCCCAGGCTCAGCATGCTGCAAATTTAGGAGAAAAATTCTGTGTTGGCCCCAGATCTGACCAACACTGTGCGTGTGTGTGTGAGTAAGTCTGAGTGTATGTGTGTGTGCGTGCATGTGTGTCTGTGCATATCTGCGTGTGTGTGTGTGTGTGTATGTCTCTGGGTGTGTGTACAGGGCGGTGTGTGTATTTGTGTTTGTGCAAGTATGAGTATGTGTGTATATATGTGTCTGTATGTGTGCGTGTGCGTATGTGTTTGTGTTTGTGTATATGTGTCTGTGTGTGATGCGCACATGTGCATATGTATGTGTATGTGTGAGTGTATCTATGTGTGTATGCACACGTGTGCATGTGTATGGACGTGTGTGTTTGTAGACATGTATATGTGTGTGTTTGTGTTTGTATGTGTTTGTGTATGTGTATGTGTGTGTGTTTGTACGTGTGTGTGTGTGTGTACGTACGTCAGTGCAAGGGCCAATACCCGGTTCCCTCCACAGAGCTCAGTGGCAGCCGCGGCTCTGGTGTGAATAACGACGCGGCGCGTTTGCGTCATTCCCCGGGGTGGGATTTGGGGTCGGCCCCTCCGGGGAGCGCCTAGGCAGCAGCCCCGGGCGTTGGGAGTGGGGCTGCCCTTTGGGGCTGCTGCCCCAGAGGGCAGCAGTTTGTCGTCGCTGCAGAAGGGGCCGGGCTGCTGGCTCCAGCCCCCACCGGCGTGCTCACACCAGTGCCTGGCGCTTGCCCTTCGTAGCTCCCTGGCCCAGGGCCCGTCCCTGCGTTACCGCAGCGGAACCGGCTCAGCGGGGTGGCAAAGGGAGCCGGCCTCACACTGTCCCTTAACCTGGCGTGAGGTCTGGCAGAGCCCAGCTCACATCCTGCTCTGGCAGCAGGGCACTTGAGCCAGGGTCTCCCGCAGCTCAGGGGAGCGCCCTACCCATGGGGGGAACCGTTAGGTGGGAGGCTTCCTCCTGGCTTATTGCCACAGCTTAGGCGCCTGACGCCAGGAGCGGGGTCAGGGCTGACAGTCCGGGCAGAGCTGGGCATCTCCCTGCAGCCTGGACACGGGCGCTCAGTCCATGAGAGGGGCAGAGCTTCGCACACACCCCTCTCTTCAGCCCCTCCCATTGGCTGGCATGGGCAGCTCCCCACCTAGCTTTGTGGATCCCATTCGCAGGCACCCGACGCAGGGAGAATCATAGAATATCAGGGTTGGAAGGGACCTTAGGAGGTCATCTAATCAAACCCCCTGCTCAAAGCAGGACCAATCCCTAATTTTTGCCCCAGATCCCCAAATGGCCCCCTCAAGGATTGAACTCACAACCCTGGGTTTAGCAGGCTAATGCTCAAACCACTGAACTATCCCTCCCCCGGAGCCTGGGCACTTCACTCCCACGTTGTGACTCCCAGTGATTTTCCTGTAGTGTTTGTGGGGAGGTCACTGTGAGGTCCCGGCCGTGCTGTTACAGGCCTGAGTGCAGCAGCTGGGTCACATTGGTCCAGCCCCGGTTCTGGTTTGGGGTAGGGCTGAGTACACTACGAAGTGGGAAGCTGGGTGCTGTGTTCTGTGAGCTGCGGGATGCTGGAGAGTGTCTGTGTGAGCCATTTCCTTTCCCTAGCACCCTCCGGGGCTCACAGACTGATGGGTTAATAGTTGGTTGCAGTAGCTTTCTGGTTAGCAAAGTTAGGCTGACTAGTGTATGATCCCTGGGTCCTGCTTTTCCCATCTTGTCAAAGTTTGCCCTCAACTGTCCTCCAGGAGGTGTCCAAAACAATCGCTAATGGGTCTGAGATTGCTGCACCTAGGTCCCTAAGTACACTGGGGCTCTGCTGGCTTGAATACATCGAGTTATCTCAATAGTCTTTAACCCGTTCTTCCCTTTCTGTGCTTCTCTTTTATACCCGTCCTTCGCGATGGGAGGAAACATAAAATCCCTGCAGGCCACACAACGTTTGTCACAGGGCTACACATGAAACAGAGCCATCAGGGTTTCTTGGTTGACTGTCAACTCAAACACAATGAGTTTTAATATGGCTAAATGGAAGATCATTGGTGTAGGAACAAGTAAGTAAGGAACAGGCCGTACCTACACAATGGGGGACGTGGAAAGGATTGATGTGTGAGAGTGGACAAGCAACTCAACATGATCTCGCAATGTGATGCTGCATCAAAAGGGCCAATATGATCCTTGGATGTACAAACCGGGGAGTCATTAGCATAGGCGCCGACTTCGTGGGTGCTCCGGGGCTGGAGCACCCACGGGGAAAAATTGGTGGGTACTCCGCACCCACCGGCAGCTCCCCACCATCCCCGGGACCCGCGGCCAGCTCCCCGCCAACCCCGGGGCCCGCCGCCATCTTACCTTAGCACCGGGAGACGTTGCGGGGCCCCGCCCCCGACGCCGGGCGACGTTGCGTCGGGGGCGGGGCCCGGCGTCGGGAGCGGGGCCCCGCCCCCGACGCTGGGCGTGAGCTCCCACCGGCGCCACAGAAAGGCGGCGCCTGTGGTCATTAGTAGGCGTCAGAAGCTGATTTGACCCTGGACATAAGGGTTTCTACCACGGCACCACGACCTCAACTCTGCTCCCTGCAGCTGGCGAAAGCCATTTGAAATGCTCCAGCAAGGGCGGTGCCAGAAGCAGGGGTGAGAGGAAAGAACAGAGGACGTGCCAGTGTTTGCTTGTGCTCCACAGATACGGCCTCAATCATTTCCCTGTCTGCCCTCCTGCTGCCTTCGCTGTGTTAGGGGTTGCTGGACTGAATGGTGCAGGGAGCAGGCTGGCAGAGCTGTGACTGTGCTGTGCACGTGTGCAGTGAGGGCTCAGGGATGCCCCTTTTCAGTGCCGAGTGTCAAGAGACGTGCACAGAGGGATGGGGATCGTCAGCAGGACCCTTACACACAACAGAGACAACCGAGGTCTCCAGGGCTAAGAGAGGGGCAGGGGAAGGCCGTGCCTGGAGGAATTCTCAGGGCAAGAGTCCAGGGATGGGAATTGTGACAAGGATCCCTGGGGTACAGCTTGGAGCTGTGGGACCCCTGAGCCTGGGCTGTCTCTCACAAAGCCTTGCCAGTGACAAGCAGCAGCACCCCTCCGGGCGCTGTGATCACTCAGCCATCAACATGTGGAGCCCCACACCCAGCTGTCGTACATGAATGCTCCCTGAGCCACTTGTGACTCATACAGAGACACCAGCCAATCACCCCAGCCGGGCACTCGGGAAATATACCATCTGACGCTGCTCAAGGCTCCCGTAGGCAATGCAAGCTCATTAGTATGTTCACCACTTCCTCACAGGAGAGTAGACGTGCATCAGCCTTTGTCATCTGAGCTGAGAGTCCCTGAACTCTTCAACCAAAACCGCACTGCTCTAGGTAAAAGACACAACAGATCTGTTAACTACGGAAAGACCGATTTTAAGTGACTATACATAGCAGGCAGAGGGATCAAAGTTGATTACCTAAAAAATAAAAACAAATGCACCAGCTAAATTCTACCGACTAACCGAGATTTGAATCTAACAGTCTCTCACCCTGACAGGAGTTACAGGCAGCTCACAGTTCCCATTACTCAGGCCGAACTCCCTTCCTGAGTGTGCAGTGAGGGATCAAGGATGTCCCATACAGAGGATCACAGTAAGAGTCTGACATACTGGGCTGTGTGAGCCGTAGGCCCAGTGTTTGTGTGTACACCTGGTGGAGGTAGCTCCTGCTCGCTATGACTGTCCTAAACCCAAGTTTCTCTTTAGCAAAGATGCTAGACTGTCCTACAGGGCTCATGTGCTCTGTTTCCAGGGTGTTTGGGCGCCTGTGAGGGCAGAGAGCTAGTTTGTGTGTTACTGGCACATTGGGTATTGCTCCAAGAGGACAGAGTTAAGGATGAGTTACAGGAATGCAATGAGGATGAACTCTGAATTTCCAGGGTTTCACAAGTTTCAGTCTGTGTTACCATCACTCTTTAGTTCCGCCTGTGCCGAGGTTTGAGTGTAGCTGAATCCAACACCCTGGAAGGGCACAAGGCACCGCCAGGCAACCTGAAGTCTGCTAACAGCAATTTTGGGCAGCTAATAAGAATTACTCTCATTTTACTGACATATGGGGAAGCCATGTTAAATGATCTTTAACACGACATGTTACTACTGTTACTGTGTCATGCAGACTAATAGGGTCAGGACAGGTGAATATCACATGGCAAAAGGAGTCAGGGCTCCTAGGTTCTATTTCTGGCTCTGTGACTCACTGCCTGAGTGAACCTCACCTCACAAATCGCCTCTTGACCTATGAAAAATTTCCTATAAAATTGAGAAAAGACGGCTCAGAACTTAGGATTTTTAAGCACTCCAGGAATGCTCGTTAATGGTTTATATGATGAACTGGTTGTGTTTGCAGCATATTCATAGATTGTTACTGGAGTTAGATGCCCCAGGATTGAATAATAAAGTCACATTAAAATGCACACGAAGGTCTCTCATGTCAGTGCCCTCATCAGGTCATAATATAAACTCAGAATATGAGGCAATTGGATTTTAATTTAAAAGGCCTTTGTCTTTGCTATTATGATTGTTTTTTAAAAAAAATCCCTTTTTAAAGTTGATGGGCTTCATCCTCAGTTGGTGTAAATCAAAACAGCTCCATCAATCTAAGGGCTGGTCCACACTAACCCCCCGGGTCGAACTAAGATACGCAACTTCAGCTACGTGAATAACGTAGCTGAAGTCGAAGTATCTTAGTTCGAACTAAACAGCACTTACCGCAGGTCCAGACGCGGCAGGCAGACTTCCCCGTCGACTCTGCTTACTCCTCGCGCGGAGCAGGAGTACCGGTGTCGACGGCGAGCACTTCCGGGATTGATTTATTGCGTCTAGACGAGATGTGATAAATCTATCCCAGAAGATTGACTGCTACCTGCCAAATCAGGCGGGTAATATAGACGTACCCTAAATGTGGCAAAGCACCTTAAAACCAAAGCAAAGCCCTTTTCCTTGGGTGTTTTGCATGAGAGAACAGCTGTATTTTCACATGGCACCACAGTTGTCCTGGCTGGTCACAGATGGAGAATCATAGAATAGGGTTGGAAGGGACCTTAGAAGGTCATCTAATCCAACGTAGGACCAGTCTCCAATTTTTGCCCTAGATCTCTAAATGGCCCCTTCAAGGATTGAACTCACAACCCTGGGTTTAGCAGGCCAATGCTCAAACCACTGAGCTATCCCTCCCGCCCAAGAAGAAGTTGCTGATGCAGGATAGATTCAAGGGATAAACTCTAAGCCTTTATATAACCCTGCATTGCTTCCTTCCACCACCATCATCCCTCACCTCCACTCAGGTAGAAACCCTGCAATTGGCAGCGCTGTGAATTTCCCCTGTGCTGATCACTCTGATCCCTGATCCCAAAGGTTTTGATTGTATATAGCATGGATGTGGGTATTTTTAAGGTATATACATGGACAGTTTCTCAGTGGACTTCGATGGAGATTCACCTATTTCCAGCAACTGAACTATTTCCATGCAAGTGAGGAGATCAGCTTTTTTCTATAGCCACTAGAATATAAGATTACACGTGCTTTTCTGAGAGGACATATGGCTGTGATTGTGACAGCAGTTCAAAGAACGTTTACATGAACTCCAGGTGAAATGGGTGTCTAACTGCTTTTGGGGCTCTCGCAAATTCTCCTCTCTCTCGCCCCCACAGACAGACCAGAGCTGAGTGTATAGTCGTATCTGAACCCCGGTAAGGCATTTGGATTTGCATAGATATGAGCTCACGTATAGAGTGCACGACGAGAGGAGAGCTGAAGGGCTGAGTATGGTGCAAGCGTCGAGCAGCTGGGATCGCTTGGAAACGTTCTCAGTGGAGGCTTCACAGACGAAGTGCAGTTCATGAGTCAGGCCCAAAGAAACAGAAGTTACTTGGTGTCTGAGGGGAGTCGGGATATAGGCAATAGAGAACAGCCAAAATGCTGTTACTAGCACAAAATGCCCTTCTCAGGCAAGGGAACTGCTCACCGCCTTGGGTTGAATTCAGTGAATTTTTTCGGATTAAAAAAGAAGTCAGAAGGCTCCTTTCCAATCTTATTAGGAATTTGAAACCAATTTTTTTAAAAAAGGAAATAAAATAAAAAGAGTGACAAACACCGGAAAACAATCTGAAACAAACGACAAAATATTAAAAATCTCTGCGGTATTGAGAACCTCCCGTCCAAAATAAACCGTTTTCTTTACAACATGATCACATTTTTTCTTCTCATTCTTCACCTGCCTCCTTTATTTGAGCTTTGAAACTCTAACTGAAGTTGAACTTTTGCCTTCTATTTACTAGACTCCCTGCCGTGTGGTTCAGGTTTAACGCCAGCACAGAGAGATGTCCTGCTGCTCACCCTGTGGGGAGGCACACCCCAAGCCATGTGTTAAGAGCACCATTAACACCTGTTCTACAGGGTGTGGCAGCTCCAGGGTGGTGATCTACCTTGCTCCCGCCGTGGTGACATTTGGGGGAGCATCTCTCACTTCTTACTCTCAGGCCTTGGCTACACTTGCAGATGTACAGCGCTGTGAGTTAAACCCGTGTTCGTACAGCTGAGTAAGGAAAGCGCTGCAGCCTGTCCACACTGGCAGCTGCCAGCGCAGTAAGGTGGCTACATTTGAGGCATTTGCAGCTGTATTGGGAGCGGTGCATTATGGGCATTCAAGTAGCTGCAACGTGCTTTTCAAATGGGGGTGAGGGGTGAGGGGGACTTTGACAGGGAGCGTTTTGGGAGACAGAGTGGGGTTTTTGAAATCTCCACAGAGTGTCAGCTCATTATTTCCACACCTCCACATCCCCTGCCTCTCTCTCAATCACTGAAAGCAAACAGCAGGGGCTTTGTTTGTTTCTAAAGAGCAGATAAAAGAGAGGAAACGGAGCCTTCCCCCTCCCCCCGGCCGTTCTTCTCCCCCCCCCCCCCACGCCGTCTCTGTCCAAGGCAACTTTGCTGCCGGCATTCCTAACGGAGCCCCTCCCCTCTTCCCCCCCCTCCCCCCGCCTGCAAACAGTAGCTGTGTTTGGTTTTTTGTAAAGCACCTCAACAACGGAGCTCTGAACTCCAACCCGGAAGTGCCGTTTCAAAACAAAGGCAGCTTCCGGAGATCAGTAACTGCGTTGTTCCTCGGCTACACTGAAAGACCAGCGTTCCACCCACTTCGCAACAGCTGTTATTCCTCTCGGGGAGGTGGAGTACATGCAGCGCTGTACCTGAGGAGATGCAGCGCTGCATGTGCCTTGCAAGTGTAGCCAGTTAGTGAGTTACAGCGCTGCCGGCAGTTTTATTGCGCTGTAACTCGTAAGTGTAGCCAAGGCCTCAGTATGCTGTATTGGGATCCTCAGGAGGGCCTGGCATTGGGGGCTTCTCTGGCTATGGCAGCTACGGAGGTTACGGATGTGGCCATGGGTGCGGCTGTGGGAGCTGTGGGCCATGTTAAACCCAGTAGGAATATCCAATGAATAACCAGGCAATGAATAGCAAGAGACAGATTCATGGCTCAGCCTCTGAGTGGCTTTCAGAATTGCTGAACACCCAGCATTCCAGCTGAACTCAACGGGAGCTGTGTCTGCTCAGCCCCTATGAAACTCTGCCCCATGCACGTCTTTCCCATTTGTGGTCTTTAGACCTTGCTTGACTGATACAACACCATGTTAGGCTTCACCTTAGATTTCTGACTCTCTCCTCCAAGGGATTCCCAGCTCAGGCCTTCTTAAGTAAAATTTAACATGTGAGACTGTCTCAGAATCCTTCCTAAAATCAAAATATATCATGTCTACTGCTTCTCCCCATGCAATAGGCCAATATCCCTGTCAAAGGAAGAAATTAGTTTGGGTTTGCATGATTTGTCCTTGAGAAATCCGTGTTGGCTACTACTGATCAGTTTATTACCCGTAATGTGCTTACAAACTGATTATATAATAATTTGTTTCAGTATCTCTCTCGGTATCATAGTTAAGCTAATTGGTCTATAATTCTCTGGGATTCTACTTTTTCCACCTTTTCAAAGATGGGTACTAAGTTAGCCCTTCTTCAGTCCTCTGGGATGTCACCACCTTCCATGACGTCTCCAAGAGAATCGCTAATGGTTCAGAGATTGCTGCAGCTAATTCCCTGAGTACACTGGGTGAATTTCATCAGGCCCTGATCACTTGGATACATCTAACTTACCTAAATATTCTGTGCTAGACTTGGTAGACTGGGTCAGTTCAAACAAAATGAATTTTATTATTGCTAAATGGAAGATCATACATGTAGGAACAAGGAAGGCAGGCCATACCTACACAATGGGGGGGAAGGCAAAGATTGATGGGTCAGAGTGGACAAGCAACTCAGTGTGAGCTCACAGTGTGATGCTGGGTCAAAAGGACCAATGTGATCCTTGCATGTACAAACTGGTGAATCATTAGTAGGTGTTTGAAACCGATTTTACCTTGGTATCTGCCACTGGTGATACCAGGACTGGAATACTAGCAGGACGGGGGTGGGGAGCAGGGATAGCTCAGTGGTTTGAGCATTGGCCTGCTAAACGCAGGATTGTGAGTTCAATCCTTGAGGTGGCCATTTAGGGATCTGGGGCAAAAAAAATCTGTCAGGGGATTGTACTTGGTCCTGCTAGTGAAGACGGGGGACTGGACTCGATGACCTTTCAAGGTCCTTCTGGTTCTATGAGATAGGCATATTTCCATATATGTAGCTGGGTTTGAGAAACTGAAAGATTTGTAGAGGTTACAAAAGCACCACCAAAATGATGTGAGGGTTGGAAAAAAAAAACCTTATTGTCAAGGAGCTCAACATGTGTCGTTGATTAAAAAAGAACTAAATGAAGAAATTGAGAGGTGACAATGTAACTTGATTACAGTTCATAAGCAAATAAGCAAAGTCAGTAAGTGGTACTTCAGTGTGGCAGGGAAAGTCAAAATAAGAACCAGATAAACCAAGAAGTTAAAATCATACACATTTAAATTAGAAACTGGGTGCAATGCTAACATCATATGGTGCCAAGACAAACCCTTAGAAAAGGGTTTGGGCCTTTGGTATGACTGTGGGCCATGTTAAGCCCCAGGTGAAGAGCCACAGAACAAGGAATAAGCAGGACATTAATAGCAGGAGTCATCGTCACACACTACTTGATGTGATGGGCATGGTTTTCGGAAATGCTGAGCATCCACAACCCCAGTTGAGTTCAGTCGGAGCTGTGACTACTGGGCCCCTATAAAAAACTGCCCCAGACATATCTCTGATATATTAGGCTTCTCCTTAGATTTCTGACTCTTTTCTCTAATGGCTTTGCAGAATGTCGTGTGTGAAATGCATGACCTTGGAGTGAGTGATTGGTTATAGCCCATAATGAAGCCCTGATAAGATATTTTTCTACTCTGCACTATTTCTGTCTGCAACTTTATATTCGATCTCTTCTTTGCAATAAAAATTAGGTTGCATCATACTATTGAAGAGAACTGCAAACAATGAAAACCATTTGGAGGTAACCAGGGAACATTACAGCAGACCAGGGATCACCCTCTCTGTGAGTAAAGACAAGAGACTGATTCAATGTGCCACAAGATGGACACAGACATTCTGTTCATTCACTGAGGAGACATCTTGCTGCGCTGGGGCGTTGCATGGAGACTCGTTTCTGTGGAGCTTGAAAGCTCTGCAACAGACTCAGCTTGTGGAGCGGGATGGGGACCGACTTGCTTAGCTAGGAAATGTTTCCGTAAGTGTAGGCCCAAGCTGGGGTTTTATGATTTTGTTTTGGGGTGCAGCTATTGTTAACCTGGAAAGTGAAGACAAGGCTGGCATAGCCCAGAGGGGGGTCCTGGAGTGGCTCATGAGCTGATGGTGTGAAGGGGTAAATACACTTCCTTATGCACTTTCTCCTATAGAAATCCCTTTAAATGTTTGAGTACTTCATCCTGACTTTCATTTTGTTTTCAGATTTGTTGCCAGAAGAAAAATGTATCCACAGGAAACAGCCATGTTGCAATCAGCTCCCTCTGTGTCTGTCTAGCTCCTACTCTGCTGGGGCCAGTTGTAACATTCCCCGCGTGCTCTGTAGTGTCTGTGAGGGCACAGTGCTAGTCTCTGTGGTATGATCATGTTGGCATATCAGGCAAATAGGGCAGAGTTAAGGCTATGTTGCTGGGGTAGCATAGAGCTTAACTCTTTACTGCCTGGTTTCAGAGGTGTGAATTTAGCCCCCTCCACATTCTGGAAGGGCACATGGCAGCCCCAGGTCATCTTAACTCAGCGCTAACAAAGTTTGGAAGCAGTTAATTTATTTAAAGATAATATCTCAGCACCCTGCTGCTCCCCAGCCCATCTTGCCCCCTCCACTGCTCTGGCACCATGACAACCATTACCATGAAGGCTAACGGCATTTTGGGCTGTATAAGTAGGGGCATTTCCAGCAGATCGAGGGACGTGATTATTCCCCTCTATTCGGCACTGGTGAGGCCTCATTTGGAGTACTGTGTCCAGTTTTGGGCCCCACACTACAAGAAGGATGTGGATAAATTGGAAAGAGTCCAGCGGAGGGCAAGAAAAATGATTAGGGAGCTGGAGCACATGACTTATGAGGAAAGGCTGAGGGAACTGGGATTGTTTAGCCTGCAGAAGCGAAGAATGAGGGGGGGATTTGATAGCTGCTTTCAACTACCTGAAAGGGGGTTCCAAAGAGGATGGATCTAGACTGTTCTCAGTGGAAGCACATGACAGAAGAAGGAGTAATGGTCTCAAGTTGCAGAGGGGGAGGTTTAGGTTGGATATTAGGAAAACCTTTTTCACTAGTAGGGTGGTGAAGCACTGGAATGGGTTACCTAGGGAGGTGGTGGAATCTCCTTCCTTAGAGGTTTTTAAGGTCAAGCTTGACAAAGCCCTGGCTGGGATGATTTAGTTGGGGTTGGTCCTGCTTTGAGCAGGGGGTTGGACTAGATGACCTCCTGAGGTCCCTTCCAACCTGAGTTTCTATGATTCTTTGATCACCTTCCCCTCCTCCAAATTCTTCAAAATGGATCCTTGAGGACCTGCTTCATGATTTTTCCAGGGACAGAGGGGAGACTGACCATTCTGTAGTTCCCCGAATTCTCCTTTTTCAAAGATGGGCGCTATATTTGCTTTTTTCCAATTGTCTGGGGCCTCCCCCAATTGCCATGAGTTTTGAAACATAATGGCCAATGGCTCTGCAATCACATCAGCCAACTCCCTCCTCACCCTCGGATACAAATTCTTGACAGGCCATGTGCGCAAAAAATTTCTTCTGTGCAAATTGTTGTGCTTCTGTGCAAATTTTTGTGCACATGGTGTTTCACCGTGTGCACAGGGTTTAGGATCTGTGTGTGTGTGCACACACACGCAGCTTAGAGGGAACAGTGCTGTCCTTACTGCACTTTTTATAAATAGGTATTATATTTGCCCCTTTCTAGTTCTCTGGTATATCTCTCATCCTTCATGAATTCTCAGAGTCTAGAGTTTTCTTAGAGTTTTCTTCAGACAGCTCCTTAAGTACTCTTGGAGATATTTCATAGGCCCTGCTGAGTTGAAGATATCTTCAAAGATTATCGCTAATGACTCAAAGATTTCTTTAGCCAGTTCCTTCATGAGGTTTCTCCTCAGCAAGGGAGATTTACGTTAGATATTAGGGTAAAGTTTCTAATTATAAGGATAGTTATGCTGTGGAATAGGGTTCCAAGGGAGGTTGTGGATTCCCCATCAGTGGAGGTTTTAAAAAACAGGTTGAACAAACATCTGTGAGGGATGGTCTAGGTTTACTTGGTCCTGTCACAGAGCAGAAGGTTGGATTTGTTCACGTCTTCAGGTCCCTTCCAGCCTTATATTTCTATGGTTCTATGCTTTCTTCCATGCTGCTCTTGCTCTTTCGAGCATTGGTTTTCAAACTTTTTTTCTGGTGACCCAGTTGAAGAAAATTGTTGATGCCCATGACCCAACCAATGGGAGCGTGGAGTTGGTGCTCAGGATGGGGGCAGCACATGGAGCTTCGTGGTTCCCCCCACCTAGAAACCGGACCTGCTGCTGGCCACTTCTGGGGCACAGCATGGTGTCAGAACAGGTAGGGACTAGTCTGCCTTAGACGGGCACCACCACCAATGGGATCGCCCTCTATAACACTGATAGAGAGATATGTACAGCTGTTTGCCTCCCCCCCAGGTATTAATACATACTCTGGGTTAATTAATAAGTTAATTAATAAGTGATTTTATTAAATAGAAGAAGTAGGATTTAAGTGGTTCCAAGTAATAACTGACAGAACAAAGTAAATTACCAAACAAAATAAAATAAAACACGCAAATCTATGCCTAATACAGTAAGAAAGTGATTACAGATGAAGTCTCATCCTCAGAGATGTTCCAGTAAGCTTCTTTTACAGACTAATCTCCTTCTAGTCTGGGTCCAGCAATCCCTCCCACCCCTGTGGTTACTGTCCTTTGTTCCAGTCGTTTTCAGGTAACCTTTGGGGGTGGAGAGGCTATCTCTTGAATCAGCTGAAGACCAAATGGAGGGGTTTACAAGGGCTTAAATAGACTTTATCTTGTGGATGGTCCCCCTCCTTTCTCCTATCCAGAATTCAGCTCCAAGATGGAGTTTTAGAATCACATGTGCAAGTCACATGTCCATGCATGACTGAGTTCCTTACCAGCCAGGCCATATTCCTGGGAAAGCTCAGATGTGGATTGGCATCTCCAAGTTCATTGTTGGCTTAAGTGTTTCTTGATTGGGCACTTACTGAGAATAGTCTTTTCTCAGGAAACTGACCAACTGCTTTACTGAGGCTACTTACAATTAAACAAGTACATAGACAATATTCATAACTTCGAATACAAAAATGATACATGCATACAAATAGGATGAATATATTCAGTAGATCATAACCTTTACAGAGATATGTTACATGGCATATGTAGCATAAAACATACTCCAGTTATGTCATATATACATTCATAAGCATATTCCCATAAAGCATTATGGGGTGCAACATCATAGGTCAGTGGTTTGAGCATTGGCTTGCTAAACCTGGGGTTGTGAGTTCAATCCTTGAGGGGGCCATTTAGGGATCTGTGGCAAAAATTGGGGATTGGTCCTGCTTTGAGCAGGGGGTTGGACTAGATGACCTCCTAAGGTCCCTTCCAACCCTGCTTCTATGATATCATAACACTTCCCAAAGTTTATATTAGCCAGATCTCCTCCCCGGAGAGGTTACAGACCCTCTCACAGTAATATGTACACACATATTTTAAATACAATGAATTCCTAGGATACTGAAACTTAATTCACTAAATTTCACTTAATTCGATAAAGATGGTCCAGGAAATTACCATCTCAGTCACACCCCTGTCTGTCTATATCCATCTTATTCTTAGATTATCAGTGGTGCAGAGACAGTTTTTTGTTGTGTGTGTGTGTAGAATGTCCAGCAGAATAGAATCCTGGTCCATGACTGGCACTACTAGGTGCCACGGTATTAGAAATAAGAAATGATAATAATGGGGAGGTTGCAGGCAGTGGGAGGGAGGGTGTTAGAGAGTTGGGGAGGGGAAGGTTTGGGGCAAAGAGTTCCTGTGAGCCAGAGGGCTGGGGCAATGGGAAGGGGTGGGGATGCCATGAAGCAGCTACTGTAGGGAATTGGGTGCTGTGCATGGTTGGAAGAAATAGAACTCAAGGATCTGGAAGGGTTGGTGCTGGCCAGAGTAAAGGGAGCATGGGTGCTAGGCAGCGATTGCTCCGGGTAATGGCAGTGCTAGCAATGGGAGGGAGCGAAGGGACACATTTTTGGCAAGTACTCTTGACAATCAAGACCAAGGAACACTTGGGATGATGGGGTGGAAATGGTTGGAGAGCAGGCAACTTGGGAGAACTGGTAGTGAGGAGGGCTGTGGGTAATCAACGACCTGGAGGATGGTGTGGACTGCACCCTTAGCAAGTTTGCAGATGACACTAAACTGGGAGGAGTGGTTGATACGCTGGAGGGTAGGGATAGGATACAGAGGGACCTAGACAAATTAGAGGATTGGGCCAAAAGAAATATGATGAGGTTCAACAAGGACAAGTGCAGAGTCCTGCACTTAGGACGGAAGAATCCCATGCACTGCTACAGACTAGGGACCAAATGGCTGGGCAGCAGTTCTGCAGAAAAGGACCTAGGGGTTACAGTGGACAAAAAGCTGAATATGAGTCAACAGTGTGCCCTTGTTGCCAAGAAGGCTAACGGCATTTTGGGCTGTATAAGTAGGGGCATTTCCAGCAGATCGAGGGACGTGATTATTCCCTTCTATTCAGCACTGGTGAGGCCTCATTTGGAGAACTGTGTCCAGTTTTGGGCCCCACACTACAAAAAGGATGTGGATAAATTGGAAAGAGTCCAACGGAGGGCAACAAAAATGATTAGGGGGCTGGAGCACATGACTTATGAGGAGAGGCTGAGGGAACTGGGATTGTTTAGCCTGCAGAAGAGAAGAGTGAGGGGGGATTTGATAGCTGCTTTCAACTACCTAAAAGGGGGTTCCAAAGAGGATGGATCTAGACTGTTCTCAGTGGTAGAAGATGACAGAAGAAGGAGTAATGGTCTCAAGTTGCAGAGGGGGAGGTTTAGGTTGGATATTAGGAAAACCTTTTTCACTAGTAGGGTGGTGAAGCACTGGAATGGGTTACCTAGGGAGGTGGTGGAATCTCCTTCCTTAGAGGTTTTTAAGGTCAGGCTTGACAAAGCCCTGGCTGGGATGATTTAGTTGGGGTTGGTCCTGCTTTGAGCAGGGGGTTGGACTAGATGACCTCCTGAGGTCCCTTCCAACCCTGAGATTCTATGATTCTATGATTCTATAATGAGAGGGGAGGAGAGAACACAAGGAGTGGTTGCTCCTCTGGTCTCAGGAGGTGAGGAAGGGGTGTGGGTGTTATGGTGATTGACAAGTCTGGCTGCATCTCTGTGCACTTCCTGGTCTCTCTGAGTACCCCAGCCCCCTCAGCTGTCAGGCCTCATGCCTTTCCCTCTCCTGCAGTGTCTCTGGGCCTCTCTCTGTCAGTAAGAAGCAGTTCCAGGGGGATGTCCCCTCAGACTAGAGTCTTCCCTTTCTGGGATATGGAATTATCTGCTCTGGGTTTTAGAAGCCCTCTTGATCATGAGTGTCTGGCTGTGTGTTCCCAGGAGAGATAGGGATAGTTAAATCCCTCATAAGAAGAGTGTCCTGCACCATTGTATACTTGGGGCGCTGGCCCAAGGATTTTACTGCTTTAAAACAGGCTGGGATTAAAAGAACTTTTTGGTGCGTGTGATAAAAGTCCCATGAATTCACCTGATCTCCCTTGTCTTCTTTCCCCTCAGCAGGGTTTCCAGCTTCCAAACCCGATGTCATCTCCCAGCGGGAATGAGGAGAAGAGCCCAGGGCTCAGAGGAAAGAGACAGCCTTTGTGGTAGCTGCACAAACAGCTGGGCTTCCCCACAAAGACCTTGTGAGCTCTCTGAGCTCAGGATTATCCCTAGCAGGTGTCATATCCTCAGGGCAGATATTGCTCATGGCTTCCTACCCACCCTTCCTGAGCTCCCTTCTTCCTGAGTGTTTGAATGGCTGGGAGGTGAAGGGCAGAGCCCCCTAGCAGCAGGCAGGGAGATGGGGCACGGCCGGGGGGATGAAGGGAAGGGTCCCTTAGTGCCAGGCAGTGGAAATGGGACATGGCTGGGGGGGATGAAGGGCAGTGCCACTTAGCGCCAGGCTGGGAGGGGGCACGACTTGGGGGGAATGAAGGGCAGTTCCCCCTTGTGCCAGGCAGGGAGATGGCACAGAACTGATCCCCTCCTCTCTCCCATATTGGGAAGAGTTTGGGGAAATTCAGTCCCTGATGTTTTTCCATCTTTCCAGCTGTACGCACTGACATTCCACTTTCCCTGGGGATGCTTGACCCCCGCTCTGCACCAGGCCCTGCCCCCGCTCCACTGCTTCTCCCAAGGCCCCACCCTGCCTGGCCTCTTCCACCCCCACCCCGCCTCTTCCCACCCCATTCTGCACCCTCCTTGAGTGTGCCCCACCCTCGCTCCTCTGCCTTCCTACCATTGCCTTCTGCATGCTGCTAAACAGCTGATCCGTGGCAGGTGGGAGGTGCTGGGAGGGAGGGGGAGGCACTGATCGGCCAGGCCACTGGCTGGGAGGAGTGGGAGGAGCTGATCAGTGGGGCTTCCAGTGGGTGCTGATCACCCACTATATTTTTCCTGTGGGTGCTCCAGACCCGGAGCACCCACGAAGTCAGCGCCTATGTCTCCAGCTGTTCTTTTGGTTTGTTCTCCCCTTTTCCATCCCTGTTTCTGAGGTTTTTCTTTCTCTGTCCCAGCAGGTGATGGGATCATGGGTGAAAATTTGGAGCATAATCCTCAGTAGGAAGATACTGAGCAAGTGAAACCATGTGGGGCATTATTGCGAAGATCCAAAAGGAATGTGCCCAGGAGTTCTGAGCAGGGAAATGCCTGTGAGAGTCATCATAGGCCAGAGAAGCAGCAGGGAAATCAGCCAAGGCAGAAAGTTGGCAAATCTCTTTGTTATCAGGGAACTCACAACAGCCTCAAGAAAACCACAGCTCAGCAGAGAATTCCCACAGGAGAGAGAAATAACACACGCACGGAGTGTTGGAAAAAGTCCAGTAGCCGCTCACACCTCATTACACATCAGAGAATCCACACGAGGGAGAGACCCTATGAATGCTGTGAGTGTGGAAAAACCTTTGTTTAGTGCTCAACCCTTATTACACATCAGAGAATCCCTTCTGGAAAGAGACCCCATGAATGCTCCAAGTGTGGGAAATGCTACCATTAGAGATCATCCCTTAAAATGTATCATCACAGAAGCTGCAAGGGTGATAAACAGCATAAAAATCTTGCCTAGGGCTGAGAAAAGATTTTTTTCCCTTTTGCTAATTTCTATATAGTGAACCTTACGGCAGCATTTCTGTCACTCTGGTTGCTCAGCTGCCGCAGCTGAGGTGTCTGTGGGCTTGTCTACATTATCCACGGGACCGACAGGCAGCGATCGATCCAGCAGGGATTGATTTATCACGTCTAGTCTAGTCTCTGGGTACATGTCACTGTAGGCAGTCTCATCACACCATCCCCCCCCATAAACTTATGAAGCTCAGTCTTGAAGCCAGGTAGGTTTTTTGCCCCCACTGCTCCTCTTGGAAGGATGTTCCAAAACTTCACTCCTCTGATGGTTCAAAACCTTCACCTAATTTCAAGCCTAAACTTGTTATTGTCCAGTCTATATCCCTTAGTTCTTGTGTCCACATTGATGCTTAACTTAAATAACTCCTCTCCTTCCCTAGTATTTACCCCTCTGATGTATTTATAGAGAGAAATCTTATCTTCCCTCAGCCTTCTTTTGGTTAGGCTAAGCAAACAAAGCTCTTTGAGTCATAAGACAGGTTTTCTATTCCTCAGATCATCCTAGCAGCCCTTTTCTGCACCTGTTCCAGTTTGAATTCATCTTTTTTTAAACATGGGAGACCACAATTGCACATAGTATTCCAGATGAGGTCTCACCAGTGTCTTGTATGGTACTAGTGTTTCCTTTGTCAAAAAATATAAGTTATCTTCTCAAGGAGGGAGATCAGGTTGGTCTACCTTTTGTAAAACTATGTTGTATTTATCCCAATTACTGTTAACCTCCATGTCCATAACAACTTTCTCTTTCAAAATTTTTTCCACCATCTTACATACAATAGAGGTCAACCTGGATCCTTTTTGTTCCCTTTCTTAAAAATAGGAACTATATTAGTAATTCTACAGTCATAGAGTATGACCTCCCAAGTTTACAGATTCATTATAAATCCCTTGCTATTGAACTTGCTGTTTCATGTGCCAGTTCCTTTAATATTCTTGGATGCAGATTATCCAAGCCCCCCGCCCCCCCGATTTGGTTCCATTAAACTGCTTGAGTTTGATTTCCTCCTCGGATGTGGTAATTTCTACCTCCATATCCTTGTTCCCACCCTGCCACTACCTCTAAGCTCTTCATTAACCCAATTAAAAACTGAGGTAAAGTATTCATTTAGGCATTGGGCCATACCTAGATTATTTTTAGTCTCCACCCCATCCTCAGGGTTTAGCTTTCTCACTTCTTCTTTCCTGGTTTTCTTTTTATTTATATGGCTATAGAACCTTTTCCCATTGGTTTTAATTCCCTTTACAAGGTCCACTCTACTTGGCTTTCGGCAAGTCTCACTTTATCCTTACACTTTCTGACCTCCAAGAGGCAGGGCTGGATTAAGTTTTTGTGGGCCTGGCGCCAAACATATTTGTGGGCCCCCATTAGGGAAATAGGGCATGTGATGGGGGGCGGTCCACAGAGCAAGGAGCTGGTTGGGGGCAATGAGGCACAGTGCAGGGAGAGTGGCCTTACTCAGCCCAGCACAAGGGCACTGTTTACAAACCCACAACTGCTAGATGCACACTGGCCCGCCAAGCCCTGCGCTGGCAGCGTGCCCCTTTCACACTGCCCCCCTGCCCAGTTGAGCCCTTATTCCCAGCACCCCTCACCCAGAGACTTCTCCCACTGATCCCTATGCCCAGCGCCACCTCGCCCAGAGACCTCCCCCACAGATCCCTATGCCTAATGCCCCCAGACCCAATATGCCCAGCACCCCCTGCCCAGAGACCCCTCCCGCTGACCTCCCACCACAACTTCACAGCACCCTGCACACCATACCCCCTGTGTAGCTCCCCCACCCACAGATCCCCTATTGTCCAGCTCCCCCTTCACAGTCCCACCATCACAGCTGCACAGCACCCCATATTCCTGAGGGAATTCTGCATCAAATTCCGTGCATAATATTTTTAAATTCTGAATTTTTTTTTTTAACAATAAATAAATGTGGATACTCCACCATGGCAGTGGGGAGCATAGGCCACATGGACATGGGCAATCACCCTGCAGCCTCACCCTCCCTCACAGTGAGGCTGAACCTGACCCTGACACAGCACAAGGGCCATGTATTATATAATTATTGGAGATATGCCAATCTCCTAGAACTGGGAGGACCTTGAAAGGTCATCAAGTCCAGTCCCCTGCCTTCACTAGCAGGACCAAGTACTGTCCCCTGACAGATTTTTGCCCCAGATCCCTAAGTGGCCCCCTCAAGGGTTGAACTCACAACCCTGGGTTTAGCAGGCCAATGCTCAAACCACTGAGCTATCCCATCCCCCTTTGTGTAGGATGTATGCCACAGAAACACCCTGGGGCCTGCCTCTTTTGTGCCAGGCACACCAGATGTGGGCAGGGAGGCTCAGCCTGGCAGCAGGATCCAAGTGCAGAGGGACTTGGTGTGGGGGGATGCATATGGGGGTAAGAGGGTTCTGTGTGGGGCAGTCTGGGTTCAGGCAGCTCAGTGGGGGATCTGGATGCACAGGGAGGTTCCAGGTGCAGGGGCAATGGGAGTCTGCAGGGGGGACCAAGTGAAGGTGGTCAGAGCTCAGCGGGGTGGGATCTGGGTGCAGGGGAGGTGGGGTTCATTTGGGTGAGGGTCTAGGTGTAGGTGGTTGGGGCTCAGTGCGGAGGGTGTCTGGGGGGGCTCATTGGGGTGGTACAGATTCAGGGAAGGTGGGGCTGAAGCTGGGAATGGAGCCATGGGGCTGAAGCCCCTAGCCATGGTTTCCCCCACAGGGCTGAAGCTGGGAATGGAGCCAGGGTTTTCCCCGCAAGACTAAAGCCGCGAGCCCCAGTGCTCACACCAGATCTAAAGCCCTGAGCCGTGGTGCTTCTGAGGGTCAGAAGCCCTGACGCCCTCCTGCCTGGAGCCCTAGCCCCCCCTCTCCCCTCCCGTGGCTGCAGCCTCCGTAATTCTGAAATTACTGTATAAAGTTTGCAGACAATATCAAGCTGGGAGGGCTTGCACCTCTCTCCATTCTGAAAACTGACCATGTATTCCTAATTTCCTGTCTTTTAACCAATTACTGATTCATGAGAGGGCCTTCCCTCTTATCCCATGGCTGCTTAATTTCCTGAAGAGCCTTTCTTGAGGAATCTTGTCAAAGACTTTCTCAAATGCCAAGAACACTGGCTCACCCTTGTCCACATGCTTTTTGACCCCCTCAAAGAGTTCTAATAGATTGGTGAGGCATGATTTCCCTTTGCAAAAGCCATGTGGATTCTTCCCTGACAAATCATGTACAGTTATGTGTCTGATCATTCTGTTCTTTACTATAGTTTCAACCAGTTTGCCTGGTACTGAAGTTAGGCTTACCGGCCTGTAATTGCTAGGATTGCCTCTGGATCCTTGTTGAAAGAGTGGCGTTGCATTAGCTATCCTCCAGTCATCTGGTACAGAGGCTGATTTAAGAGATAGGTTACATTCTTCAGGAGGGTGGGAGAGATTCCAAGGCCAGGGAGACAGAATGAGAAGGAAGCTGTGACATTATTGACATAAACTGCAATCTACATCTGAGCTTTCCTGGGAACGTTCAAACTAACACGTAAGCAAAGGCATCGGCCTGCAAACTGAGTCATGCATGGACATGTGACTTGCCCATGTGACTCCAAGATCCATCTTGCTGCTGTGATTTTTCCACAGTAAGAACAAAGAGGGGTCCTTCCACAGGCAGAGACTATAAAAGGCCCTGAAAACCCCTCCATTTTGGTTTCAATCCCGCTTCTTACTTCTGGAGGGACTTTGCTACAAACTGAAGCGCTGTACAAAGGACTGAATCACCCATCCCAGCTGTGGATGTGCTCCAGAGACTTGATTTGAGCCTGCAATTTATTCCATCACTGCTACAAGTCTGAAACAAGAACTTTGCCATTACTGTATGTAATTGATTCCATTTAACTAATTCTAGCTCTCATCTATATCTTTTTCCTTTTATGAATAAACCTTTAGATTTTAGATTCTAAAAGATTGGAAACAGCGTGATTTGTGGGTAAGTTCTGACGTGAATATTGACCTGGGTCTGGGGCTTGGTCCTTTGGGATCGGGGATTTTCTCTTTTACTGGGGTATTTGTTTTCATAATCATTCATTCCCATAACGAGTGGCACTGGTGGTGATACTGGGAAACTGGAATGTCTAAGAGAACTGCTTGTTTGACTTATGGTTAGCCAGTAGGGTAAAACCAAAGTCTTCTCTGTCTGGCTGGCTTGGTGTGCCTTAGAAGTGGAGAAACCCCAGCCTTGGGCTGTAACTGCCCTGCTCTAGGCAATTTGTTCTAAATTAATACTCTCAAAAGTGTCCCACTAAAGCCAGCATTGTTACAGAAGCTCCCGGTTTTTTTCACTCTCAGAGACCCCCAGAAGAAGTGCCCAAGGGGAGGAAGGGAGAATAAAGGGCAAAATATGAAACTGCCCTTGTGTGAAAGGCCCCAGTTTGGGACCCAATTCAGTTCCCGGCTCTACCCCAGGTTTGTGGAGGTCTCTTTGGACAGTGGTCTTAGTTCCCTGTCTGTAGAATGGGGATAAGAATTCCTGCCCTTCCAGAGGTGATGGCAGGATAATCCCATGGTCCGTGAGGGGCTCAGACACTCTAGGGACAGATTGTGCCAGGTGAGGGAAGGGCTGTGGAGTTTGGTCCTACAGAGGGGGAAGAAAGAGAGGGGACAGAAGGACAAGGAAAGGGGGTGGGGCAGGAGCTCAGGACATCAGTCAGTGCCAAGGGATCTGTATCTGTGTTCACCATGCCATTTCCCATCTGCTCACCATTGGCTAATTTGCAGTGAGACAGGTGGGACCTGCAGCAGGGAGTACAAGCTGAGTGGCAGACATGACCAAGCTGGTACCCTCCATACACACAGGCACATCACCTATCATTTGAAAGTGTCATGTGTCTACTTTAACATGAGGTGTGATGTGGAGCTGTCAAGTGGTGCTGTTACCATAGGAACGTGGATAAGCAATTACACCATCAACGGGTTAAAATGACCACTGAAATATTTGCATTCCTTTCTGTCCGTGTAATGACTGTGTATGATTTGAGACATCAAATTGGATTTCTTTGTGAGCTCAAAGCATCAGAACAACAATCTAGAGTGTAAAACAAAATCTAATAATAAATGTGTGCAGGTCGGATTGAAATGTAATAGTGCAGGTGACATTTTAGTCAACATCATTATCCACAAACCATGGGCAAATTCCCCAGGTTCAAAGGCACCATGTACTTCTCCAGGTAGATTTAATATATTAGATTGGCATAGCTGGGTCTCTTTGCAGCAAAGAAGTATGGAAGCATGGCTACAAATGTAGCTGACCTCTGTAAACTGCAGTGTCCTGGCTTTGGATAATATTTGGAGGCTTTTATTTTGGCTATTTCAGAGCAAAGGATTGAAGCAGCCTTGTAAGAAAACTACTTCTCCATATGCAAGCTGATCATCAGGCTGACTTACCAGAAGAACATCCACAAAACATTTGGATGACTTAGGCCAGGTCTACACTAACCCCCTCTGTCGAACTAAGGTACGCACTTCAGCTATGTGAATAACGTAGCTGAAGTCGAAGTACCTTAGTTCGAATGAAAAAGCACTTACCCGGGGTCCACACGCGGCGCGCAGGCTCCCCCGTCGACTCCGCCTACTCCGTTCGTCGAGCTGGATTATCAGCGTCGACGACGGAGCACTTCCTGGTTCGATTTATCGCGTCTTGACAAGACGCGATAAATCGAACCCAGAACATCGATCGCGCGCCTCCGACCGGACGCGTAAGTATAGACGTACCCTTAAATTCCTGCTTCAGATTACCAGCAGCTTGGATAGCATCAGTTAATGTTATAGTGCTGCATAGAACAGTGGTAGACTTGCCTTGTCCATGCTGCGCATGGCATGAAATCGAAGGGCTATAATGTTTTTTCTAATCTTGCCTGGAGTTTGCTACTGGAATAGCTTGCAGTTTCTACATCTGAGGGGAGTTGGGTGTCACCGTGCCTCAGTGGGTCACAGCTGAGGATCCGAGATTCAGGATAAATTGCTGCGAAATAAGGCAGACTCGCCCTTAAACTGGTGGTTATTCTTCCATAAGATATACCAAACTGCTATCAAAAGTAAACTTCTGTCTCACCACACTGGCTAAAGGGAAGTCAGAACTGCAGCCTCCTCAGGTATTCCAGCCCTTGTTTCACCACCAGACACTAGACTTAATGATAAGCGGTTATTTAAAACCAATTTTGTCAACCAAAGGGTTCTTCTGATCCCAAAGGACCAGCCATATATGCAGGTCAATAACTCAGCTCTGACCCAATAATCATGCTGTTGCCTATCATTTAGTATCTAATATCTGAAGTTTTATTTATAAGAGAAAAGAAAGAGGAGAGAGTTAAAATGGTAAAAGGAATCAAATACATACACTCATTGAAAAGTTATTGTATCAGGTTTGAAGCAGTGATGGAATAAACTACTGGCTTGTAGAGTCTCTGGTAACTTCCAAAAGATTGGAAGGTCCTCAGTCCCTTGGTTAGAATGGTCCTGTTAGTATAAATCTATAATCCAGAGATCAGAGCAGGAAACGGGCCAAATGGAGATGCTTCCAAGGCCCTTTATACTTTCTCTCATGTGGACGGAAAACTCTCAGTCTTAGTTTTTGAAAAGTACAGGCACAAGATGGAGTTCAGGGTCACCTGTCCTTGGATGCTTCGGTGACTCAGGAGCGCCATTACCCATATTCTGGCTGAAGTGTCCTCAGGAAAGCCCATCGCGCAGGAATAAGCTTCTTCTAAGGACTATTGTGTTTGTTCCTGGGCCATTAACTTGAATGGTCCATTCACAATGTGCTGGATAGACTAGTTGTAAATTAACTACCTTGTGGATGTTACCACGGGAGCAAATATATTTGAAATATAGGTCCGTAGTCAATATTCATAACTTTAGATACAAAAATGATATACAAATACAAACAGGATAATCATAGTCAGCAGATCACAACTTTTCCATTGACACCTTACATGACATACTTTGCACAAGATTTGTTGCAATTGTATAACAGTGGTAGCAACAATGATATACATGGTCATATTTTAATCATATAACATCACATAAGGCTTTATAGTTTTGTAGAAGCTTGGACAGGAGAAGAGCCTTTTTGCTATACATAAAATCATTGTGTCTCTTTAAAGAGCCGATAAATGCAATATCATCAAATTACAGTATTATTGCAGTGCACCTAAATGGTTTTGCTTTAATTTTGGATTTACTCAAGTAGGAAGAAAGCCATGCTGAGTGATAAACGGCATCGTTAGCAGTCAAATCTTCTACCGAAATTCTGTGCAACATGTAGTCATCTCCTCTTTGAACTGCAGCCTCCCTTAGATTGGTTGCTCTCTAAAATGTTTTTGTTTTAAGAAGTTTCTTGTCTTTCTTGTGTGTTTTTCTCAAGGAAACATGTAACAGGACCAGTTGCTGTAGGACGTGCTTGCTCTGGTGTCTATAGAAGCAGGCGAAGTTGATGCTCTGATGAGATTCACAGTCTGTTTTCTTTCCTGGCTTCAATACAACTCTAACGTGCCACATTTGACTTGCTTGTGTATTTCTGAATGCAGCCCCTGGGATAGAGTATTGGTCGCACATCATCTAAACTAGAAGATTCATCCCACAGCTGACAGTACAATTCATCTCTCTGGCCGTCTGCTGCCAGCAGCACAGAATTCAGTCCATCCCTGGTGGCTTGTGACAGTTTTGCATTCTTTTGACTTTCTTGACAAATAACATATTTTTAAAAGTTTCTCTTTGATGTAAGTGTGACGGGTTGGATCACAGAAACCCCCTTGGGGTTACCAACTGATGTGCCAAGACTACTTCTGCCCCTGCTTTCTTGCCCTGGCAGCTTGGGACTCCAGAGCCCTGCCTGGTTTGAGCCAGATCCGCTAGCCTGCTGCAAACCCAGACCCAGATCTGAACCACGTCCCCTAACAGCTGTAGGCTTAATTGAAAGCAGCTTAAGAAGTGTTCCTGTCTTTAACACTCAGATGCCCAACTCCCAATGGTGTCCAAACCCCAAATAAATCCATTATACTCTGTATAAAACTTATACAGGGTAAACTCATAAATTGTTCACCCTCAATAACACTGATAGAGAGATATGCACAGCTGTTTGCCCCCTTTACTTTTAATAAGTAAAAAGTGATTTTATTGACAAATGGTCCTGTGGCACCTTATAGACTAACAGAGGTATTGGAGCATAAGCTTTCGTGGGTGAATAACCACTTCTTCGGATGCAAGCAGTGGAAATGTCCAGGGGCAGATATAAATGTGCAGGGAAGAGTCAGGCTAGAGATAACGAAGTTAGCTCAGTTCAGAGAGGGTGAGGCCCTCTTCTAGCAGCTGAGGTGTGAATACCAAGGGAGGAGAAACTGCTTTTGTAGTTGGCTAGCCATTCATAATCTTTGTTTAATCCTGAGCTGATGGTGTCAAATTTGGAAATGAACTGACGCTCTATTTTTTCTCTTTGGAGTCTGGTCCTGAAGTTTTTTTGCTGCAGGATGGCTACCTTTAAATCTGCTATTGTGTGTCCAGGGAGATTGAAGTGTTCTCCTACAGGCTTTTGTATATTGCCATTTCTTATATCTGATTTGTGTCCATTTATCCTTTTGCGTAAGGACTGTCCAGTTTGGCCGATGTACATAGCAGAGGGGCATTGCTGGCATATTATGGCGTATATTACATTGGTGGATGTGCAGGTGAATGAACCGGTGATGGTGTGGCTGATCTGGTTAGGTCCTGTGATGGTGTCCCTGGTGTAGATATGTGGGCAAAGTTGGCATCAAGGTTTGTTGTATGGATTGGTTCCTGATGTAGAGTTATTATGGTGCGGTGTGTAGTTGCTGGTGAGAATATGCTTCAGGTTGGTGGGCTGTCTGTGAGCGAGGACTGGCCTGCCTCCCAAGGCCTGTGAAAGTGAGGGGTCGTTGTCCAGGATGGGTTGTAGATCACCGATGATCCGCTGGAGAGGTTTTAGCTGAGGACTGTAAGTGATGGCCAGTGGAGTTCTGTTGGTTTCTTTCTTCGGCTTGTCTTGCAGCAAGAGGCTTCTGGGTACACGTCTGGCCCTGTTGATCTGTTTCCTTATTTCCTCATGCGGGTATCGTAGTTTTGAGAATGGTTGGTGAAGATCTTGTAGGTGTTGATCTCTGTCTGAGGGGTTGGAGCAAATACGGTTGTACCTCAGCGCTTGGCTGTAGACAATGGATCGTGTGGTGTGTCCGGGATGGAAGCTGGAGGCATGTAGGTAGGCATAGCGGTCGGTGGGTTTTTGGTATAGGGTGGTGTTAATGTGACCATCGCTTAGTGATTTTATTAAATACAGAAAGTAGGATTTAAGTGGTTCCAAGTAGTAACAGACAGAACAAAGTGAATCACCAAGCAAAATAAAATAAAACACGCAAGTCTAAGCCTAATACAGTAATAAAACTGAATACAGATAAAATCTCACCCTCGGAGATGTTTCAATAAGTTTCTTTCACAGACTGGACGCCTTCCTAGTCTGGGCACAATTCTTTCCCCTGGTACAGCCCTTGTTCCAACTCAGGTGGTAACTAAGGGATTTCTCATGATTGCAGCCTCCTTTGTTCTGTTCCACCCCTTTATATGGCTTTGGCACAGGGCAGGACTCTTTTGTCTCTCTGGGCTCCCCTTCCCCACTTCTAAATGGAAAAGCCCCAGGTTTAAGATGGATTTCAGTACCAGGTGACATGGTCACATTTCCTCTGAGACTCCCCAGCCTTCATTCCTCCCAGCCTGACTCACAGAAAGGCCTGCCTGCAAACAGAGCCATCCACAGTCAATTGTCCTGGTTGATGAGAGCCATCAAGATTCCAAACCACCATTAATGGGGCTGGAGCTACAGGCGCCAACTTTCCAATGTGCTGGGGGATGCTCACTGCTCAACCCTTTCCTGACCCCTCCCCAGAGCCTGCAATGCCCCCGCTCCTCCCCGTCCCTCTCCAAGCCTCCTTCATGCCAGGAAACAGCTAAGTGGGAGGTGCGGGGAAGGAGGGGGAGGCGCTGATCGGCAGGGCTGCTGGTGGGTGGGAGGTACTGGGAGTGGGGGTGGGGGGTGCTGATGGGGGTCTGGTGGCGTATTACTGTGGCTCTTTGGCAATGTACATTGATAAATTCTGGCTTCTTCTCAGGCTCAGGTTGGCAACCCCTGCCCTAGAATGTGTGGCAAAGTAATCTTCTTCCTTGCTAGAGAGGCCGCTGCTCATAGAATCATAGAATATCAGGATTGGAAGGGACTTCAGGAGGTCATCTAGTCCAAAGCAGGACCAATCCCCAACTAAATCACCCCAGCCAGGCTTTGTCAAGCCTGACCATAAAAACCTCTAAGGAAGGAGATTCCACCACCTCCCTAGGTAACCCATTCCAGTGCTTCACCACCCTACTAGGGAAAAAGTTTTTCCTAATATCCAAACTAAACCTCCCCCACTACAACTTGAGACTCCTTGTTCTGTCATCTGGTACCACTGAGAACAGTCTAGATCCATCCTCGTTGGAATCCCCTTTCAGGTAGCTGAAATCAGATATCAAATCACCCCTCATTCTTCTCTTCTGCAGACTAAATAATCCCAGTTCCCTCAGTCTCTCCTCATAAATCATGTGCTCCAGCCCCCTAATCATTTTTGTTGCCTTCTGCTGGACTCTTTCTAATTTATCCACAGCCTTCTTGTAGTGTGGGGCCCAAAACTGGACACAGTACTCCAGATGAGTACTGGGAGGGGAGGGATAGGTCAGTGGTTTGAGCATTGGCCTGCTAAACCCAGGATTGTGAGTTCAATCCTTGAGGGGGCCATTTAGGGATCTGGGGCAAAAATTGGGGATTGGTCCTGCTTTGAGCAGGGGGTTGGGCTAGATGACCTCCTAAGGTCCCTTCCAACCCTGATATTCTATGAGGCCTCACCAATGCCAAATAGAGGGGAATGATCACATCCTTCGATCTGCTGGCAATGCTCCTACTTATACAGCCCAAAATGCAGTTAGCCTTCTTGGCAACAAGGGCACACTGTTGACTTTTATCCAGATTCTTGTCCACTGTAACTCCTAGGTCCTTTTCTGAAGAACTGCTGCGTAGCCACTCGGTCCCTAGTCTGTAGCAGCAGTAGTGTAGCCACGGGGGGCGTGGAGGTAGTGGCCGTTCCCCCTGTGAGCAGAAGCGGCGCCTTAAAAAGGAAGCGGCGCCTTTTTTTAAAGGTGCTGCGTAGCTAGAAAAAGGCGCCGCTTCTCTTTAAGGCGCCACTTCTTGCACTCACCCGGCAGTGCTCCAGCTGTTCGGTGGCATTTCGGCGGTGGGTACCACCAAAGACCTGGAACGAGTGAAGGACCCGCCGCTGAAGTGCCGCCGAGCAGCTGGAGCGCCACCCGAGCGCCACTGGGTGAGTACAAGGGGAGGCGCCTCTTTTTAGCTCTGCTCCCCCTGTACTCTGGACCTGGCTACGCGGCTGTGTAGCAGTGCATGGGATTCTTCCATCCTAAGTGCAGGACTCTGTGCACTTGTTGAACCTCAACAGATTTCTTTTGACCCAATCCTCTTATTTGTCTAGATCCCTCCGTATCCTATCCCTACTCTCGAGCGTATCTTCCATTCCTCACAGTTTAGTGTCATCTGCAAACTTGCTTAGGGTGCAATCCACGCCATCCTCCAGATCGTTAATGAAAATACTGAACAAAACCGGTCCCAGGACTGTCCCTTGGGGCACTGTGTTTGATACCAGCTGTCAACTAGACATGGAGCCATTGATCACTACCCGTTGAGCCCGATGATCTAGCCAGATTTCTAGCCACCTTATAGTCCATTCATCCAGTCCATACTTCTTTAACTTGCTGGCAAGAATACTGTAGGAGACCGTATCAAAAGCTTTGCTAAAGTCCAGGAATAACACGTCCACTGCTTTCCTCTCATCCACAGAGCCAGTTATCTCATCATAGAAGGCAATTAGGTTAGTCAGGAATGACTTGCCCTTGGTGAATCCATGCTCACTGTTCTCGATCACTTTCCTCTCCTCAAAGTGCTTCAAAATTGATTCCTTGAGGATCCATGATCCATGATTTTTCCAGGGACTGAGGTGAGGCTGACTGGCCTATAGTTCCCTGGATCCTCCTTCCCTTTTTTAAAGATGGGCCCTACATTAGCCTTTTTCCAGTCATCCGGACCACCCCCCGATTGCCATGAGTTTTCAAAGATAATGGCCAATGGCTCTGCAATCACATCCGCCAACTCCTTTATCACCCTCGGATGCAGTGCATCCGGCCCCATGGACTTGTTGTTAACGTACCTCAGGAGCTGGTTGAGGGGCATTTCGGTGGGGGGCGTCTTTGCCCTCTTGAACCGCAGGAGGGCATGGGCACTGGAGTGGTGCTTAGCTCCGTGCCACCCTTTCTCCCCAATGTAACCCTCCTGTGCCCCCTCTCTGCCCTGGGGAGACTATTATCACCCATAGTCACTCTC
This sequence comes from Chelydra serpentina, assembly GCA_037349315.1. Classification (NCBI taxonomy): domain Eukaryota; kingdom Metazoa; phylum Chordata; order Testudines; family Chelydridae; genus Chelydra; species Chelydra serpentina. The sequence continues at coordinate 2,018,502 of JBAIAC010000056.1, forward strand.
CCCTTAGGGTGCAAGGACCCAAACCTCTGCCAAGTGCAGTCCTTCCACCACCAGGTTAACATCCAGATGGTAGCCGGCATGGGTTGTGCAGCAGCAGAGGGTCCTTCATGGTACCCTTCCAGGTGACCCATATAACAGTCTAGATCCATCCTCTTTGGAACCCCCTTTTAGGTAGTTGAAAGCAGCTATCAAATCCCCCCTCACTCTTCTCTTCTGCAGGCTAAACAATCCCAGTTCCCTCAGCCTCTCCTCATACGTCATGTGCTCCAGCCCCCTAATCATTTTTGTTGCCCTCCGTTGGACTCTTTCCAATTTATCCACATCCTTCTTGTAGTGTGGGGCCCAAAACTGGACACAGTACTCCAAATGAGGCCTCACCAGTGCCGAATAGAGGGGAATAATCACGTCCCTCGATCTGCTGGAAATGCCCCTACTTATACAGCCCAAAATGCCGTTAGCCTTCTTGGCAAGAAGGGCACACTGTTGACTCATATTCAGCTTTTCGTCCACTGTAACCCCTAGGTCCTTTTCTGCAGAACTGCTGCCCAGCCATTCGGTCCCTAGTCTGTAGCAGTGCATGGGATTCTTCCGTCCTAAGTGCAGGACTCTGCACTTGTCCTTGTTGAACCTCATCAGATTTCTTTTGGCCCAATCCTCTAATTTGTCTAGGTCCCTCTGTATCCTGTCCCTACCCTCCAGCGTATCAACCACTCCTCCCAGTTTAGTGTCATCTGCAAACTTGCTAAGGGTGCAGTCCACACCATCCTCCAGGTCGTTGATGAAGATATTGAACACAACCGGCCCCAGCACCGACCCTTGGGGCACTCCACTTGATACCGGCTGCCAACTAGACATGGAGCCATTGATCACTACCCGTTGAGCACGACCATCCAGCCAGTTTTCTATCCACCTTACCGTCCATTCATCCAGCCCATACTTCTTTAACTTGCTGGCAAGAATACTGTGGGAGACTGTATCAAAAGCTTTGCTAAAGTCAAGAAATAGCATATCCACTGCTTTCCCCTCATCCACAGAGCCAGTTATTTCATCATAGAAGGCAATTAGGTTAGTCAGGCATGACTTGCCCTTGGTGAATCCATGCTGACTGTTCCTGATCACTTTCCCCTCCTTTAAGTGGTTCAGAATTGATTCCTTGAGGACCTGTTCCATGATTTTTCCAGGGACTGAGGTGAGACTGACTGGCCTGTAGTTCCCCGGATCTTCCTTCTTCCCTTTTTTAAAGATGGGCACTACATTCGCTTTTTTCCAGTCATCCGGGACCTCCCCCGATTGCCATGATTTGTCAAAGATAATGGCCAATGGCTCTGCAATCACATCGGCCAACTCCTTTAGTACCCTCGGATGCAGTGCATCCGGCCCCATGGACTTGTGTTCGTCCAGCTTTTCTAAATAGTCCCGAACTACTTCTTTCTCCACAGAGGGCTGGTCACCTCCTCCCCATACCGTGCTGTGGAGTGCAGTCGCCTGGGAGCTGACCTTGTCTGTGAAGACAGAGGCAAAAAAAGCATTGAGTACACTAGCTTTCTCCACATCCTCTGTCACTAGGTTCCCTCCCTCATTCAGTAAGGGGCCCACACTTTCCTTGACCTTCTTCTTGTTGCTCACATACCTGAAGAAACCCTTCTTGTTACTCCTAACATCTCCGGCTAGCTGCAACTCCAAGTGTGATTTGGCCTTCCTAATTTCACTCCTGCATGCCTGAACAATATTTTTATACTCCTCCCTGGACATTTGTCCAATCTTCCACTTCTTGTAAGCTGCTTTTTTGTGTTTAAGACGAGCAAGGATTTCACTGTTAAGCCAAGCTGGTCGCCTGCCATATTTACTTTTCTTTCTACACATCGGGATGGTTTGTTCCTGCAACCTCAATAAGGTTTCTTTAAAATACAGCCAGCTTTCCTCGACTCCTTTCCCCCTCATGTTATTCTCCCAGGGGACCTTGCCCATCAGTTCCCTGAGGGAGTCAAAGTCTGCTTTTCTGAAGTCCAGGGTCTGTATTCTACTGCTCTCCTTTCTTCCTTGTGTCAGGATCCTGAACTCGACCATCTCATGGTCACTGCCTCCCAGGTTCCCATCCACTATTGCTTCCTCTACTATTTCTTCCCTGTTTGTGAGCAGCAGGTCAAGAAGAGCTTTTCCCCTAGTTGGTTCCTCCAGCACTTGCACCAGGAAATTGTCTCCTACACTTTCCAAAAACTTCCTGGATTGTCTGTGGACCGCTGTATTGCTCTCCCAGCAGATATCGGGGTGATTAAAGTGATCTAGTAACTTCTGTTAGTTGCTGGAAGAAAGCCTCGTCCACCTCATCCCCACCCCACCTCATCCCCCTGGTCTGGTGGTCTGTAGCAGACTCCCACCACGACATTACCCTTGTTGCTCACACTTCTCAATTTAATCCAGAGACTCTCAGGTTTTTCTGCAGTTTCATACTGGAGCTCTGAGCAGTCATATTGCTCTCTTAGCCCTGGTCTACACTACGAGTTTAGGTCGAATTTATTAGCGTTATTTCGATTGATCCGTGCACCCGTCCTCACGACGAAGCCCTTACCATCGACTTCTAGGGCTCTTAAAATCGATCTCGCCACTCCACCCCCAACGAGAGAATTAGCGCTTAAAGCGATATTGCCGAATCGAAGTAGGCTAGTGAGGACGCAATTCGACTGTATCGGCCTCCTAAATCTATCCCACGGTGCATCAGCTGACCGCTCTAGACAGCGGTCTGAGCTCGAATGCTCCTCCCAGGTAGACAGGAAAAGCCCCGCGAACTTTTGAATTTCATTTCCTGTTTGGCCAGCGTGGTGAGCTGCAGGTGAGTGCAGATCTCATCAGCAGAGGTGACCATGATGGAGTCCCAGAATCGAAGACGAGCTCCAGCATGGACCGAGCGTGAGGTACTCGATCTGATCGCTGTTTGGGGAGACGAAACCGTGCTAGCAGAGCTAGGGTCCAAAAGAAGAAACGCCAAGACATACGCCAAAGTCTCCAAGGGCATGCAGGACAGAGGCTACAACAGGGACGCGCAACAGTGCCGCGTGAAAATTAAGGAGCTCAGGCAAGCCTACCAAAAAACCAGAGATGCAAACAACCGCTCTGGGTCAGAGCCCCAGACATGCCGCTTCTATGATGAGCTGCATGCCATTCTAGGAGGTGCAGCCAGCACAGACCCTCCCATGTGGTTTGACTCCGTATGTGGATCATCAGAACCCACAGAGGAGCCTGATGATGATAATGATGCTGAAAATAGCACACAGACCCAGCAAGGAAGCGGAGAAGCCCTTTTCCCCGACAGCCAGGAACTCTTTCTCACCCTGGAGCAAGTACAGTTCGAACCCTCCCAAGGCGTGCTCGATGCAGGAGAAGGGACCTCTGGTGAGTGTACCTCTGTTTAATTAATACATGTTTTATAAGCAAGCGTGTTTAATGATTAATTCGTGGCCAGTACAGCCACAGCTACTCGAAAAGTCTGTTAACATGTTCGGGGATGGAGCAGAAATCCTCCGGGGACATCTCCTGAAAGATCTCCTGGATGTGCTCCCAAAGCCTGTGCATGAGGTTTCTGGGGAGGGCAGCCTTATCCTGTGCTCCGTGGTAACACACTCTACCACGCCAGGCAAGCAGCACGTAGTCTGGAATCAGTGCTTTGCAAAGCATGGCGGCGTACGGTCCCGGTTTTTGCTGGCATTCAAGCAACATCCTTTCTTTATCTGTGTGTGTTGTCCTCAGAAGAGTGATATCATTCATGGGAACCTGGTTGAAATAGGGGAATTTTAGTACGGGGGCATTCAGAGGGGCTCCGTCCCTGCTGGGCTGTTTGCCTGTGGCTGAACGGAAATCTTCCCCGCTGGGACCCACGCGGTGGGGGGAGGGGGCACAGCGAACATCTTGCCTGGGTGTGTGTGTGGGGGGGGGGGCGATTAGGTTCTCCCTGCATGTTAACCCGAAAACCGCCGCCCCACCTAACTTTTCAATTGCTAAGCTATTTGTTTTAAATTGCCAGCCCACGGGATGTTTGTTATGGGAAATGAGGGGGTTGATGTTTGAAAACATTCCCGCCTGTTGTGAAGCTTAAAGAAGCCTATAGAGTGTCTTACCATGGCTGTCTGCAAGCCGAATTCTGTTGCCCGCCGGACCTGCTTGTGTGATCTCTCACAGCAAACCGGCAGACCCTCAATATAAGAGGCCCAGTGCAACCTTGGACAAAATGCACATGTGATATGTAATGTTTTGTTCAAACAAAATGTGTCTTTTACATTTGTCTCCCGTTTTCTTCCTCCCACAGCTACAAATGTTTCAACGCCACCCCTTTCATCACCATCCCAGAGGCTAGCGAAGATAAGAAGTAAAAAGAAAAGGAGTCGAGACGATATGTTCTCAGAACTCATGGAATCCTCCCACTCTGAGGCTGCCCAGCAGAATGCGTGGAGGCAGACACTGTCTGAGTCCAGGAAGGCAGAATTTGATCGCGCGGACAAGTGGCGTGCTGAGGACAATGACTGGCGGGCTGAAGAGAGACAGCGGCGGGATGAAGAGAGTAGGTGGCGTCAGCGTGCAGAGAGAAGGCAGGATGCAATTCTCAGGCTACTGGAGGATCAAACGGAAATCCTCCGGCTTATGGCTGAGGACAGGCGTAGGGTTCAGGAAAGGCAGCCTGAGCCCAGACCGCCGCTACAGCCCCTGTGTAACCAACAGCCCTCCTTCCCGAGTCCCATAACCTCATCCCCGAGACGCCCAAGAACGCGTTTGGGTGGCCTCCGTGCTCCCAGCCACTCAAGCCAAGAGAACAGTCCAAGCAAGAAAGGGCTGGCATTCAATAAGTTTTAAAGTGCTGTGTGTCCTTGTCCTTCCCTCATCCCCTCCTCCACCACCCATCCTGGTGCTTCCCTTCCTCCACCACCTATCCCGGGAGACTGTGTCAGTTACCACCATAGTCCCCCCTCTGTGTTTTACAAATTAATAAAGAATGCATGATTTTTAAACAAGAATCACTTTATTTCCTCTGAAAGCGGTGATTGAGGGGGGGAGGGCAGGGCGGTTTGGGTAAAGGGAAGTAGAGCGAATGAAGGGGCGGGGCTTTTCATTACTGGGGAAAAACAGAACTTTCACACAGCATCCTGGCCATTCATGAAACTTGTTTTCAAAGCTTCCCTGATGCGCAACGCACCCTGCTGTACTCTTGTAATAGCCCTGGTGTCTGGCTGCGCATAACCAGCGGCCAGGCGATTTGCCTCAACCTCCCACCCTGCCATAAACGTCTCCCCCTTACTCTCACAGATATTGTGGAGCGCACAGCAAGCAGTAATAACAATAGGAACATTGGTTTCGCTGAGATCTAACCTAGTTAATAAACTTCGCCATCTTGCTTTTAAACGGCCAAATGCACACTCCACCACCATTCTGCACTTGCTCAGCCTATAGTTGAAAAGGTCCTGACTACTGTCCAGGCTACCTGTGTATGGCTTCATGAGCCATGGCATTAAGGGGTAGGCTGGGTCCCCAAGGATAACTATGGGCATCTCAACATCCCCAACGGTTATTTTCTGGTCTGGGAAGAAAGTCCCTTGCTGCAGCAGCTGAAACAGACCAGAGTTCCTGAAGATGCGAGCGTCATGTACCTTTCCCGGCCATCCCACGTTGATGTTGGTGAAACGCCCCTTGTGATCCACCAGTGCTTGCAGCACTATTGAAAAGTAACCCTTTCGGTTTATGTACTCGCTGGCTTGGTGGTCCGGTGCCAAGATAGGGATATGGGTTCCGTCTATCGCCCCTCCACAGTTCGGGAAGCCCATTGCTGCAAAGCCATCCAGTATGAGCTGCACATTTCCCAGACTCACAACCCTTGGTACAAGCAGCTTGGTGATCGCCCTGGCTACTTGCATGACAACAGCCCCCACTGTAGATTTTCCCACTCCGAATTGATTCGCGACTGACCGGTAGCTGTCTGGCGTTGCAAGCTTCCACAGGGCTATCGCCAGTCGCTTCTCTACTGTGAGGGCTGCTCTCATCTTGGTGTTCTGGCGCTTCAGGGCAGGGGAAAGCAACTCACAAAGTTCCATGAAAGTGCCCTTACGCATGCGAAAGTTTCGCAGCCACTGGGATTCATCCCAGACCTGCAGCACTATGTGGTCCCACCACTCTGTGCTTGTTTCCCGGGCCCAGAATCGGCGTTCCACTGTATCAACGAGCCCCATTACCACCATGATGTCCACCTTGCGGGGGGGCCTTTTCTGAGAGAGGTCTGTCTCCATGTCCTCATCACTCTCCTCAGGCTGATACTGTCTCGTCCTCGCCTCCTGTTGCTCTAGCAGCTCCCGGTTCTCGGTCTCCATATACTCCTGGACAATGCGCGTGGTGTTCATAACGGCCATAACAGTTGCGGTGATCTGATCGTGCTCCATGCTTCCCCCGGTACACTGTTTGCAGGACAGCAGAGTGGGAGCAGAAGCGGCTGGTGGATAACAATGGTGGCAGCAATATGGCGCCCGCACGAAAAAAGGCGCGAAAGGATTTTTCGCTCCCCCCTCAGGTGCTTTCACGGAGGGAGGGGGGAGCAAGGGTTAGGCTCATTTCCTTCTAGCTGCAGATAGTACAATATGCCGTGAGCAGGGGTTAGGCGCCTTTCCTTCCAGCTGCAGATGGTACAATAAGCTCTACTGACCCCCTCAAGGATTGAACTCGCAACCCCGGGTTTAGCGGGTCAACGCTCATACCGCTGAGCTATCCCTCTGCCCGTGTTCCAGGCAGTGCTGAATCTCCCTTAAAGAAAACGTAAAAAAGCGCCCCCGGCCAGCCACACCAAAGGCCGCCGGCCAGGAGCACTGTAATGTCAAGCATATTGTACGATCTGCAGCTAGAAGGCAAGGAGCTTCTCCTGTATGGTCCCGCGACCACAACCATTTATGGCATAGTGCACGATCTGCAGCTAGAAGGCAAGGAGCTTATGCTGTGCAGTCCCGCGACTACCAGCCTCAGGCGGAATGGCCCCCTCAAGGATTGAACTCGCAACCCCGGGTTTAGCGGGCCAACGCTCAGAACGCTGAGCTATCCCTCTGCCCGTATTATACCGTGACTGAATCTCCACTAGACCTAATGTGAAGGCGTACGCTGGAGATGTACGGTAATTGTGAGCTGAGCAGCCTTCTGTAGCCTTCTGTAGCAAACATGGAAAGCACGCAGACAAGGCGCGAAAAAGATTGCTTTCAAGGAGGGAGGGAGGGACGTTTGATGGCCTGATGACATGTACCCAGAACCACCAGCGACATTTTTTTCTGCCCCATCAGGCTTTGGGATCGCAACCCAGAATTCCAATGGGCGGCGGAGACTGCGGGAACTGTGGGATAGCTACCCGCAATGCAATGCTTCGAAGGTCGATGCTAATCTCGCAACTGTGGACACAGACAATCGACCTCATGGTCTTAACGCTCTTTAGTGGGGACACACACAATCGATTCCATTAATTCGGGTTTTAATATATCGACTTCTATAATTTCGACCTAGTTCTGTAGTGTAGACGTACCCTTACATACAACGCAACTCCCCCACCTTTTCTGCCCTGCCTATCCTTCCTGAACAGTTTATATCCATCCATGACAGTACTCCAACCGTGTGAGTTATCCCACCAAGTCTCTGTTATTCCAATTACATCATAATTCCTTGACTGTGCCAGGACTTCCAGTTCTCCCTGCTTGTTCCCCAGGCTTCTTGCATTTGTGTATAGGCATTTAAGATAACTCACTGATCGTCCTGCTGTCCCCAGTATGGGGCAGGAGCCCTCCCCTCTTGCACTCACCTACTTGTGCTTCCTCCCGGTATCCCACTTCCCCACTTACCTCGAGGCTTTGGTCTCCTTCCCCTGGTGAACCTAGTTTAAAGCCCTCCTCACTAGGTTGGCCAGCCTGCTTCCAAAGATGCTCTTCCCTCTCTTCGTCAGGTGGAGCCCATCTCTGCCTAGCACTCCTTCTTCTTGGAACACCATCCCATGGTCAAAGAATCCAAACCCTTCTCTCCGACACCATCTGTGTAGCCATTCGTTGACTTCCACGATTCGACGGTCTCTACCCCAGCCTTTTCCTGCCACAGGGAGAATGGACGAGAACACCACTTGCGCCTCAAACGCCTTTATCCTTCTTCCCAGAGCCACGTAGTCTGCAGTAATACGCTCAAGGTCATTCTTGGCAGTATCATTGGTGCCCACGTGGAGAAGCAGGAAGGGGTAGCGATCTGAGGGCTTGATGAGTCTTGGCAGTCTCTCCGTCACATCCTGAATCCTAGCCCCTGGCAAGCAGCACACCTCTCGGTTTTCCTGGTCAGGGCGGCAGATAGATGACTCAGTCCCCCTGAGGAGAGAGTCCCCGACCACCACCACCCTCCTCCTCCTCTTGGGAGTGGTGGTCGTGGGACCCCCATCCCTAGGACTGTGCATCTCATGCCTTCCAATCAGTGGAGTCTCCTTCTGCTCTGTTCCCTCAGATGCATCATTCACTCCACTCTCTGCACTAGTGCCTGTGGAGAGAACATAAAACGGTTGCTCATCTGAATATGCATTTCTTGTACATGGACTTGTCTCATACTCTTCCCTCTTCTGGAGGTCACATGCCGCCAATTATCCTCGCTGGCCTTCTGTCCCCGCTGCGCAGCCTGCTCTGAATCCTCACAACACTGCGCCCGCTGAAGCCTATCCTGACGTCTATCCAGGAACTCCTCATTTTCTTTTATGGAACGCAGGGTTGATACTCGTTTCTCCAGACCTTGAATCTTCTCCTCCAATATGGAGATCAGCTTGCACTTTGTACAGACAAAGTCGCTTCTATCCTGTGGAAGAAAGACAAACATGGCACATCTTGTGCAGGTCACGACAGCGGATTGCTCAGCATCCATAGTCCCTTCCTTTGAAGAGTTTCCTCACTTGTGGCAGAAGCTACTCAGGGAAACCTGCAAGGGGGATGCCGCAGTAGGCTCTCTCCAGGCGAACTCCCAGGCTAACTCCACCTGCTTGCTTCTCTGCTATGCGCTGCTCTGCTGGTGCGCAGCTGACTGACTGTCTTTTTAGAAGAGCCTGCAATGAAGCACTCCCAAATCACACTATTCAAACAGGAAATCAAACACTCAAGCACATGGTCAAAGTGCCAAACTGTCCCCTCAACAGATACTCACTCCCCCATCTGCAGCCACCTGGTTGCTCTGCCTCTCCCTTTAGTTTGGTTAAAAGAGTAAAAAGAGTTAGGAATGGCAAGGATAGCTTGCCCCCTTCACACTCCCCTTCCAAACTCCCTCTCAAATTCCCCTGTTTGCAGCCCCTGGTCGCAAAGCTCCCTGGTCGCTTGCTCACTGCTTTATAAAGCCCTGGCCTGCCTGATTGATTAGCCCCGCCCCCTGGTGTAGAAGCTCACAGCTTCCAACTGCCAGCCACAGCACACGGTCCTGCAAACAAACAAATGAACGAACACACAGACAGACACAGTCACCTGGAAGCACTGGACTGTTCTCAGTGGTAGAAGATGACAGAACAAGGAGTAATGGTCTCAAGTTGCAGAGGGGGAGGTTTAGGTTGGATATTAGGAAAAACTTTTTCACTAGTAGGGTGGTGAAGCACTGGAATGGGTTACCTAGGGAGGTGGTGGAATCTCCTTCCTTAGAAGTTTTTAAGGTCAGGCTTCACAAAGCCCTGGCTGGGATGATCTAGTTGGGGTTGGTCCTGCTTTGAGCAGGGGGTTGGACTAGATGACCTCCTGAGGTCCCTTCCAACCCTGAGATTCTATGATTCTATGATATTGGGTCCACTGCTCATCGGGCGAGGCGGGGATTTTAACATCATCCTTGATGGGCGGGAACACCTAAGGAAAGAGGTGCCAGGCTGCTATGAACATCCTCAAGGAGATTTCTTGAGCAACACACCCTGGTGGACATTTGGCATGACCAGTACTGAGACGATACCACCTTCTTCACCTTCGTCAGGGTGGAGCCAGCTCAGTCGTGCCAGTCCTGTTTGGACAGGATTTACATCTCCAGGTTTCACATCCCATTAGCATCCGAAAGTGCTGCAGCCACTGCTTGTCAACCCAAACCTACATTAGGGTGCAATCCGAGCAGTAAGTGCTCATTTGTTGGGCCCAGAAGCACCACTCCACCATTTGCAGCTGTGACACTTCTGCCAGGTGAAGTTGGCAGCAACAACAGCCGGTTAAAAATGTAGGGATTCCACTTAACACTACAAAATGGAACCAGCTCAAGCCTCCACCCAGTAATCTGGGAAAATGTAACCTCCCCAGAGAGCCTCTAAGAGGAAATACAGCTCCACTTGCATGCACTGAGTCTGTGTATAACAAATGACAACTTCTATTAAAAGGGAAAGGGAACCAAGCATTCATTTGGGAAAACATCACAACCATATGATAAACATCACAACCATATGATAAGACAGGCCAAGAAAGATATTTTAGAATTGGAAAAGTTACAGATAAGGGCAACAAAAATAATTAAGGGTTTGGAACAGCTTCCCTATGAGGAGAGATAAAAAGACTGGGACTTCTCAGCTTGGAAAAGAGACGACTAAGGGGCGATGTGATAGAGGTCTACAAAATCCTGACTCGTGAGAAGAAAGTGAATAGGGAAGTGTTATTTACCCCTTCACATAACACAAGAACTAGGGGTGACCCAATGAAATTAATAGGCTGCAGGTTTAAAACAAACAAAAGGAAGTATTTCTTCACATAATGTACAGTCAACCTGTGGAACTCATTGCCTGGACATGTTGTGAAGGCCAAAACTATAACCAGGTTCAAAACAGAACTAGATAAGTTCATGGAGGATAGGTCCAATAATGGCTATTAGCCAAGATGGTCAGGGCTGCAACCCCATGCTTTGGGTGTCCCTAGCCTCTGATTGCCAGAAGCTGGGCATGGACAACAGGGGATGTATCACTTGATGATTGCCTGTTCTGTTCATTCCCTCTGAAGCACCTGGCATTGGCCGCTGTTGGAAGACAGGATACTGGGCTAGATGGACCATTTTTCTGACTCAGTATGGCCATTCTTATGTTCTTAAGAAAGAATGTGAAGATCAACTAAATAAAGACACAAAATTAACAGCAACATTGTTTTAAGTACATCAGAAGCAGGAAGTCTGCTAGTCAGTGGAGTTGCTGGATGACTGATTTTCTAAAGGAGCACTTGGAGAAGACAAGGCCATTGGAGAGACGCTAAATTAATTCTTTCCACTGGTTTTCATTGCGGAGGATGTGGGGGACCTCCCAACCCGCAAGCCATTCTTGTTAGGTGACAAATCTGAGGAAGTGTCCCAGATTGAGGTGTCAGTAGAAGAGGTTTGGGAACAAAGTGATACATTACACAGTAAGGAGTCATCAGGACCAGATGGTATCACTCAAGAGTTCTGAGGAAACTCTGATATGAAATTTCAGAACTACTAACTGTGGCGTGTAACATATCACTTAAGTAAGCCCCTGTACCAGATAAATGAAGGGTAACTAATGAAATACCAATTTTTAAAAAAGACGCCAGAGGCAATCACATTACAGGCTGCTAAGACTAACTTCAGTACCAGGCAAATTCATAGAATCATAGAATCTCAGGGTTGGAAGGGACCTCAGGAGGTCATCTAGTCCAACCCCCTGCTCAAAGCAGGACCAACCCCAACTAGATCATCCCAGCCAGGGCTTTGTCAAGCCTGGTTGAAACTATAGAAAAGAACAGAATTATCAGACTCATAGATGAATATGATGTGTTGGGGAAGAGTCAACATGGCTTTCATAATGGAAAATCATGCCTCACCAATTTATTAGAATTCTTTGAGGGTGTTAACAAGAGTATGGACAAAAGTGATGAAGTGGATACAGTATACTCAGACTTTCAGAAAGTCTTTGACAAGGTCCCTCACCAAAGGCTCTGAAGCAATTATGGGGTAAGAGGGAAGGTCCTCTCATGGATCAGTAACTGGTTAAAAGATAAGAAACAAAGGGTAGGAATAAATGATCATTTTTCATAATGGAAAGAGGTGAGCAGCAGGGTCCCCCAAGGATCTGTACTGGGACCTATGCTGTTCGACATATTCAGAAATGATCTGGAAAAGGGGGTGAACAGTGAAGTGGCAAAATTTGCAGACGATACGAAATTACTCAAAATAATTAAGTCCAGAGCTGACTGTGAAGTATTACAAAGGGATCTCACTAAACTGTGTGCCTGGGCAGCAAAATGGCAGATCAAACTCAGTGTTGATAAGTGCAAAGTAATGCACAATGGAAAATATAATCCCAGCTACATATACAAAATTGGCTGTTATCACTCAAGAAAGAAAATATCATAATGCCACTATATAAGTCCATGGTACAGACACACCTTGAATACTGCATGAAGTTCTGGTCACCCCATCTCAAAAAGTTATATTATAATTAGAAAAGGTACAGAGTAGGGGAAAAAAAAAGATTAGGGGGATGGAACAGTTTCCATAGGATGAGAGACTGTGCATGCTCCTGGTCATCCCATCTCAAAAAAGGGATATGAGACCTGGAAAAAGTACAGAGAAAGGCAACAGAAATGATTAAGGGGATGGAACAGCTTCCATGCGAGGCGAGATTAAAAGGACTGGGATTGCTCATTTTAGAAACACCAAGAAGGCATATGGTAGAGGTTTATAAAATCATGACTGGTGTGTAGAAAGTGAATAGGGAAGCGTCATTTACCCCTTCACATAACATGAGGGTGTGACATTGCCCTGGTGTTATCTGGAACTGAGATCTGCTAGGGTTACTCCAATTCTTGACTCTGGGAGCCAGCCTTACCCTGCTCTGCTGTGAGAACCCCCGCTCCTGGGCTGCTCACTCACAGCCTCTGGCATGTAAGCTGCTCCTTGGATTGTGCAACCGAATGACACTAGCCAATATCTCCAGTCCCAGACACAACCCTAGGAACCTCCGTCTTGCAGTGTCCAGTTATGCCCACTGGACGCTGCAAAATTATATGAGTTTGTCAGTTTAACAAAGTAATTGATATGTACCAGGCTTGTTATCCCAAGGGGAGTCTCTGACATGCTTCAGACCAAACAGACTGCTTCAGGTAGAATAAACAAACAGATTTATTAACTACAAAGATAGATTTTAAGTGATTATAAGCGATAGGCAAAAAGTCAGTTAGTTACCAAAAGAAATAAAATCTAAGCACGCAGTCTAAACTCTCAACCCTATTAGACCGGGCAGTAACTAGATTAAGCAGTTTTTCTCACCCCACTGGGTACTGCAGTCCTTAATATACAGGTTTGTTCCTTAAACCTGAGCCAATCTCCTGTGTTGGAGTCTTGTCTTCTCGGTGTCTTTGGTTGCTTGCAGCATAGGTGGGGGCAGGAGAAGGGCCCAGTATGTGTCCACTTTGTATGTTTTATACCCTCAGCCCATGTGCTTGGGGAGCACAAGCCCAGGCATGTCTGGGGGGCATTGCTGTGTCCCCAGGCAAAGTTGAGCAATTCCCCTGGTGTGACCTCATGCGGGTGAGTCATTGTATTGTAGCTCCCTTGCTGGACAATGGCTGCAGATGGGTTGTTTGACACCCCGCCTGGGCATTGGTTACTTTCCTTGCTGTTGTCTCTGGGGAGCTAATATCTGGCTGATTCCCCAATTTACAGCATGTTTTAGTGATCAACATACAACACAATTCTCATAACTTCGTACGCATTAATTATACACATATATGGATAGAGAAATGACTCAGCAGATCATGACCTTTCCCCTGATCCCTTACAAGGCATGCTTTATATGTAAGATCACAATTATATGAAAATGAGGAATATGAGGGTTACACTACGCTCCCCCAAGGTATAGAATGTCACAGAGGGGTCAGCCAATGAAATTTATAGATAGTAGGTTTAAAACAAACCTAAGGAAGTTCTTCACACAACGTACAGTCAAACTGTGTAACTCATTTCTGGGGCCAAAAGTATAACTGGGTTCCAAAAAGAATTAGATAAATTCATGGGGGATAGGTCCATCAATAGTTATTAGCCAAGGTGGTCAGAGACTCAACCCCATGCTCTGGGAGTCCCTAAATGTCTGATTGCCAGAAGCTGGGACTGGACAGCCAGGTCATGGATCACTTGAAATTACCCTGTTCTGTTCATTCCCTCTGAAGCATCTGGCCCTGGCCACTGAGCTAGATGGACCATTGGCCTGACCCAGGATGGCTGTTATTCTGTTCTTATGCCTTGACTCTTTATTAACTGGATTCAGAAGGTTAAGTTTCACCATCTCTCATTTTAGCTAAGGAAGCAGTAACTCGGCATTAATGAATTTTTAGTCAGTCACGTAAAGAATAAATTAATTTGTGTCATTGGCCCCTTCTGCATCACTGGTGAAGATTTTTAGCTTTTGAATCATTCTCTTTAATGCTGCCTTTATATCTTTGTTTCGGAGACTATAAATAATTGGATTTAGGAAAGGGGTTAAAACTGCATACACCACAGCTAATGCCCGATCATAATCTAAAGAGTAACTTTTTGTTAGTCGCACATACATGAATAAAATACTCCCAAAAAATATCAGCACCACTGTCAGGTGAGCAGCACAGGTAGAAAAGGCCTTTCTTCGCCCTGTGGATGTACGGATTTTCAGAATAGCTCTGATAATCCTAAAGTAAGAGACCAAAATTAATAGGAAAGTCACCAGGATTTTACAAGCATTGATTATAAAATCTACCAGGACATTGATGGAGGTGTCTGTGCAGGCCAAGCTCAGCAGAGGGGGGAAGTCACAGAAGATATGCTGGATTTCATTGGGGCCACAGAAAGGTAGTTTGGAGACCAAAATTATCTCAGCCATTGGGCCTAGTAAACCACAAATCCAACAGCCAGCAGCCATCCGAGTGCATATTTTCATGGTCATGATGGCAGGATAGCGCAGTGGATTACAGATAGCTAAATACCTGTCATAAGCCATTGCTGTCAGCAGGTAACATTCAGTGGCTCCTAGAGAATGGAAGAAATATGTTTGTAAGAGGCACCCAGTGAAGGAAATGCTTTTCCTCTTGCTGAGTAAGTTTGAAAGCATTTTGGGGATAGTAGCTGCTGTATACCAGATTTCCAAGAAAGATAAAATGCTGATAAAAAAGTACATGGGTGTGTGAAGTCGAGCATCTGACCTGATGACTGTGAAAATCACCACATTCCCGAAAATGGTGAAGAAGTAGATGAGAAGCAACAGGACAAAGAGGAGAGTGTGGAAGCCCTCAAGGTTTGGAAATCCCATGATTATGAATTCGGTTACACTGCTCTGGTTGTTGATTTCCATTTTATCCTGGAGCTGACCTGTAAAAGTGAATAAATACAGATATGGACTTGCCTATTGAACAAAATATTCAGTTATCAATGTTTTATTTAATACGCCAATTGATTTAGTTCATGCTGAGAACTATATCAGAGAAAAACTTAATGGTCAACTATATACAAAATACCCAATAGCTGTGTGAGAAATGCCCCAAGCCAGTGTAAGGAATAGTCAAAAAATGCCCCTCTGTATTAAATTTGATGGAATATATGGGCCCAAATAATCAAAGGTGTTAACACGACCCTGTCACTGTTCATCCTTAAACAGCTTTAAAGAACAGAGCAGGCTACGCAGCGGGGACAGAAGGCCAGTGAGGAAAATTGGCGGCATGTGACCTCCAGAAGAGGAAAGAGTACCAGAAAAGTCCATGTACCAGAAATGCAGATTCAGATGAGCAACCGTTTTCATGTTCTCTCCACACGTACTAGTGCAGAGAGTGGAGTGGATGATACATCTGAGGAAGAGAGCAGAAGGAGACTCCACTGATTGGAAGGCATGAGATGCACCGTCCTAGGGATGTGGGTTCCACGACCACCACTCCCAAGAGGAGGAGGAGGGTGCTGGTGGGGGGACTGACTCTCCTCAGGGGGACTGAGTCATCTATCTGCCGCCCTGACTGGGAAAACCGAGAGGTGTGCTGCTTGCCAGGGGCTAGGATTCATGATGTGATGGAGAGACTGCCGAGGCTCATCAAGCCCTCAGATCGCTACCCCTTCCTGCTTCTCCACGTGAGCACCAATGATACTGCCAAGAATGACCTTCAGCATATCACTGCAGACTACATGGCTCTGGGAAGAAGGATAAAGGCGCACATAAAGAAATGTAACCTCTATGTGTTTGAGGCACAAGTGGTGTTCTCGTCTATCCCCCCTGTGGCAGGAAAAGGCCGGGGTAGAGACCGTCGAATCGTGGAAGTCAACAAATGGCTACGCAGATGGTGTTGGAGAGAAGGGTTTGGATTCTTTGACCATGGGATGGTGTTCCAAGAAAAGGAGTGCTAGGCAGAGACGGGCTCCATCTGACGAAGAGAGGGAGGCTGGCTAACCTAGTGAGGAGTGCTTTAAACTAGGTTCACCGGAGGAAGGAGACCAAAGCCCCGAGGTAAGTGGGGAAGTGGGATACCGGGAGGTAGCATAAGTAGGTGAGTGCAAGAGGGGAAGACTCCTGCCCCATACTGGGACAGCAGGACGATCAGTGAGTTATCTTAAGTGCCTATACACAAATACAAGAAGCCTGGGAAACAAGCAGGGAGAACGGGAAGTCCTGGCACAGTCAAGGAATTATGATGTAATTGGAATAACAGAGACTTGGTGGGATAACTCACATGATTGGAGTACTGTTATAGATGGATATAAACTGTTCAGGAAGGATAGCCAGGGCAGAAAAGGTGGGGGAGTTGCGTTGTATGTAAGAGAGCACTATGACTTCTCAGAGCTCCAGTATGAAACTGCAGAAAAACCTGAGAGTCTGTGGATTACATTTAGAAGTGTGAGCAACAAGGGTAATGTCATGGTGGGAGTCTGCTACAGACCACCAGACCAGTGGGATGAGGTGGACGAGGCTTTTTTCCAGCAACTAACAGAAGTTACTAGATCACAGGCCCTGGTTCTAATGGGTGACTTTAATCACCCCGATATCTGCTGGGAGAGTAATACAGCGGTGCACAGAAAATCCAGGAAGTTTTTGGAAAGTGTAGGGGACAATTTCCTGGTGCAAGTGCTGGAGGAACCAACTAGGGGAAAAGCTCCTCTTGACCTGCTGCTCACAAACAGGGAAGAAATAGTAGAGGAAGCAATAGTGGATGGGAACCTGGGAGGCAGTGACCATGAGATGGTCGAGTTCAGAATCCTGACACAAGGAAGAAAGGAGAGCAGTAGAATACAGACCCTGGACTTCAGAAAAGCAGACTTCGACTCCCTCAGGGGACTGATGAGCAAGGTCCCCTGGGAGAATAACATGAGGGGGAAAGGAGTCGAGGAAAGCTGGCTGTATTTTAAAGAATCCTTATTGGGGTTGCAGGAACGAACCATCCTGATGTGTAGAAAGAAAAGTAAATATGGCAGGTGACCAGCTTGGCTTAACAGTGAAATCCTTGCTCATCTTAAACATAAAAAAGCAGCTTACAAGAAGTGGAAGATTGGACAAATCACCAGGGAGGAGTATAAAAATATTGCTCAGGCATGCAGGAGTGAAATTAGGAAGGCCAAATCACACTTGGAGTTGCAGCTAGCCGGAGATGTTAGGAGTAACAAGAAGGGTTTCTTCAGGTATGTGAGCAACAAGAAGAAAGTCAAGGAAAGTGTGGGATCCTTGCTGAATGAGGGAGGGAACCTAGTGACAGAGAATATGGAGAAAGCTAGTGTACTCAATGCCTTTTTTGCCTCCGTCTTCACAGACAAGTTCAGCTCCCTGATGTTATCTGGAACTGAGATCTGCTAGGTTACTCCAATTCTTGACTCTGGGAGCCAGCCTTACCCTGCTCTGCTGTGAGAACCCCCGCTCCTGGGCTGCTCACTCACAGCCTCTGGCATGTAAGCTGCTCCTTGGATTGTGCAACCGAATGACACTAGCCAATATCTCCAGTCCCAGACACAACCCTAGGAACCTCCGTCTTGCAGTGTCCAGTTATGCCCACTAGACGCTGCAAAATTATATGAGTTTGTCAGTTTAACAAAGAAATTGATATGTACCAGGCTTGTTATCCCAAGGGGAGTCTCTGACATGCTTCAGACCAAACAGACTGCTTCAGGTAGAATAAACAAACAGATTTATTAACTACAAAGATAGATTTTAAGTGATTATAAGCGATAGGCAAAAAGTCAGTTAGTTACCAAAAGAAATAAAATCTAAGCACGCAGTCTAAACTCTCAACCCTATTAGACCGGGCAGTAACTAGATTAAGCAGTTTTTCTCACCCCACTGGGTACTGCAGTCCTTAATATACAGGTTTGTTCCTTAAACCTGAGCCAATCTCCTGTGTTGGAGTCTTGTCTTCTCGGTGTCTTTGGTTGCTTGCAGCATAGGTGGGGGCAGGAGAAGGGCCCAGTATGTGTCCACTTTGTATGTTTTATACCCTCAGCCCATGTGCTTGGGGAGCACAAGCCCAGGCATGTCTGGGGGGCATTGCTGTGTCCCCAGGCAAAGTTGAGCAATTCCCCTGGTGTGACCTCATGCGGGTGAGTCATTGTATTGTAGCTCCCTTGCTGGACAATGGCTGCAGATGGGTTGTTTGACACCCCGCCTGGGCATTGGTTACTTTCCTTGCTGTTGTCTCTGGGGAGCTAATATCTGGCTGATTCCCCAATTTACAGCATGTTTTAGTGATCAACATACAACACAATTCTCATAACTTCGTACGCATTAATTATACACATATATGGATAGAGAAATGACTCAGCAGATCATGACCTTTCCCCTGATCCCTTACAAGGCATGCTTTATATGTAAGATCACAATTATATGAAAATGAGGAATATGAGGGTTACACTACGCTCCCCCAAGGTATAGAATGTCACAGAGGGGTCAGCCAATGAAATTAATAGATAGTAGGTTTAAAACAAACCTAAGGAAGTTCTTCACACAACGTACAGTCAAACTGTGTAACTCATTTCTGGGGCCAAAAGTATAACTGGGTTCCAAAAAGAATTAGATAAATTCATGGGGGATAGGTCCATCAATAGTTATTAGCCAAGGTGGTCAGAGACTCAACCCCATGCTCTGGGAGTCCCTAAATGTCTGATTGCCAGAAGCTGGGACTGGACAGCCAGGTCATGGATCACTTGAAATTACCCTGTTCTGTTCATTCCCTCTGAAGCATCTGGCCCTGGCCACTGAGCTAGATGGACCATTGGCCTGACCCAGGATGGCTGTTATTCTGTTCTTAAGCCTTGACTCTTTATTAACTGGATTCAGAGGGTTAAGTTTCACCATCTCTCATTTTAGCTAAGGGAGCAGTAACTCGGCATTAATGAATTTTTAGTCAGTCACGTAAAGAATAAATTAATTTGTGTCATTGGCCCCTTCTGCATCACTGGTGAAGATTTTTAGCTTTTGAATCATTCTCTTTAATGCTGCCTTTATATCTTTGTTTCGGAGACTATAAATAATTGGATTTAGGAAAGGGGTTAAAACTGCATACACCACAGCTAATGCCCGATCATAATCTAAAGAGTAACTTTTTGTTAGTCGCACATACATGAATAAAATACTCCCAAAAAATATCAGCACCACTGTCAGGTGAGCAGCACAGGTAGAAAAGGCCTTTCTTCGCCCTGTGGATGTACGGATTTTCAGAATAGCTCTGATAATCCTAAAGTAAGAGACCAAAATTAATAGGAAAGTCACCAGAATTTTACAAGCATTGATTATAAAATCTACCAGGACATTGATGGAGGTGTCTGTGCAGGCCAAGCTCAGCAGAGGGGGGAAGTCACAGAAGATATGCTGGATTTCATTGGGGCCACAGAAAGGTAGTTTGGAGACCAAAATTATCTCAGCCATTGGGCCTAGTAAACCACAAATCCAACAGCCAGCAGCCATCCGAGTGCATATTTTCATGGTCATGATGGCAGGATAGCGCAGTGGATTACAGATAGCTAAATACCTGTCATAAGCCATTGCTGTCAGTAGGTAACATTCAGTGGCTCCTAGAGAATGGAAGAAATATGTTTGTAAGAGGCACCCAGTGAAGGAAATGCTTTTCCTCTTGCTGAGTAAGTTTGAAAGCATTTTGGGGATAGTAGCTGCTGTATACCAGATTTCCAAGAAAGATAAAATGCTGATAAAAAAGTACATGGGTGTGTGAAGTCGAGCATCTGACCTGATGACTGTGAAAATCACCACATTCCCGAAGATAGTGAAGAAGTAGATGAGAAGCAGCAGGACAAAGAGGAGAGTGTGGAAGCCCTCAAGGTTTGGAAATCCCATGATTATGAATTCGGTTACACTGCTCTGGTTGTTGATTTCCATTTTATCCTGGAGCTGACCTGTAAAAGTGAATAAATACAGATATGGACTTGCCTATTGAACAAAATATTCAGTTATCAATGTTTTATTTAATACGCCAATTGATTTAGTTCATGCTGAGAACTATATCAGAGAAAAACTTAATGGTCAACTATATACAAAATACCCAATAGCTGTGTGAGAAATGCCCCAAGCCAGTGTAAGGAATAGTCAAAAAATGCCCCTCTGTATTAAATTTGATGGAATATATGGGCCCAAATAATCAAAGGTGTTAACACGACCCTGTCACTGTTCATCCTTAAACAGCTTTAAAGAACAGAGCAGGCTACGCAGCGGGGACAGAAGGCCAGTGAGGAAAATTGGCGGCATGTGACCTCCAGAAGAGGAAAGAGTACCAGAAAAGTCCATGTACCAGAAATGCAGATTCAGATGAGCAACCGTTTTCATGTTCTCTCCACACGTACTAGTGCAGAGAGTGGAGTGGATGATACATCTGAGGAAGAGAGCAGAAGGAGACTCCACCGATTGGAAGGCATGAGATGCACCGTCCTAGGGATGTGGGTTCCACGACCACCACTCCCAAGAGGAGGAGGAGGGTGCTGGTGGGGGGACTGACTCTCCTCAGGGGGACTGAGTCATCTATCTGCCGCCCTGACTGGGAAAACCGAGAGGTGTGCTGCTTGCCAGGGGCTAGGATTCATGATGTGACGGAAAGACTGCCGAGGCTCATCAAGCCCTCAGATCGCTACCCCTTCCTGCTTCTCCACGTGAGCACCAATGATACTGCCAAGAATGACCTTCAGCATATCACTGCAGACTACATGGCTCTGCGAAGAAGGATAAAGGCGCACATAAAGAAATGTAACCTCTATGTGTTTGAGGCGCAAGTGGTGTTCTCGTCTATCCCCCCTGTGGCAGGAAAAGGCCGGGGTAGAGACCGTCGAATCGTGGAAGTCAACAAATGGCTACGCAGATGGTGTCGGAGAGAAGGGTTTGGATTCTTTGACCATGGGATGGTGTTCCAAGAAAAGGAGTGCTAGGCAGAGACGGGCTCCATCTGACGAAGAGAGGGAGGCTGGCTAACCTAGTGAGGAGTGCTTTAAACTAGGTTCACCGGAGGAAGGAGACCAAAGCCCCGAGGTAAGTGGGGAAGTGGGATACCAGGAGGTAGCATAAGTAGGTGAGTGCAAGAGGGGAAGACTCCTGCCCCATACTGGGACAGCAGGACGATCAGTGAGTTATCTTAAATGCCTATACACAAATACAAGAAGCCTGGGAAACAAGCAGGGAGAACTGGAAGTCCTGGCACAGTCAAGGAATTATGATGTAATTGGAATAACAGAGACTTGGTGGGATAACTCACATGATTGGAGTACTGTCATGGATGGATATAAACTGTTCAGGAAGGATCGGCAGGGCAGAAAAGGTGGGGGAGTTGCATTGTATGTAAGAGAGCAGTATGACTGCTCAGAGCTCCAGTATGAAACTGCAGAAAAACCTTAGAGTCTCTGGATTAAATTGAGAAGTGTGAGCAACAAGGGTAATGTCGTGGTGGGAGTCTGCTACAGACCACCAGACCAGGGGGATGAGGTGGACGAGGCTTTCTTCCAGCAACTAACAGAAGTTACTAGATCACAGGCCCTGGTTCTCATGGGTGACTTTAATCACCCCGATATCTGCTGGGAGAGTAATACAGCGGTGCACAGAAAATCCAGGAAGTTTTTGGAAAGTGTAGGGGACAATTTCCTGGTGCAAGTGCTGGAGGAACCAACTAGGGGAAAAGCTCCTCTTGACCTGCTGCTCACAAACAGGGAAGAAATAGTAGAGGAAGCAATAGTGGATGGGAACCTGGGAGGCAGTGACCATGAGATGGTCGAGTTCAGAATCCTGACACAAGGAAGAAAGGAGAGCAGTAGAATACAGACCCTGGACTTCAGAAAAGCAGACTTCGACTCCCTCAGGGGACTGATGAGCAAGGTCCCCTGGGAGAATAACATGAGGGGGAAAGGAGTCAAAGAAAGCTGGCTGTATTTTAAAGAATCCTTATTGAGGTTGCAGGAACGAACCATCCTGATGTGTAGAAAGAAAAGTAAATATGGCAGGTGACCAGCTTGGCTTAACAGTGAAATCCTTGCTCATCTTAAACATAAAAAAGCAGCTTACAAGAAGTGGAAGATTGGACAAATGACCAGGGAGGAGTATAAAAATATTGCTCAGGCATGCAGGAGTGAAATTAGGAAGGCCAAATCACACTTGGAGTTGCAGCTAGCCGGAGATGTTAGGAGTAACAAGAAGGGTTTCTTCAGGTATGTGAGCAACACGAAGTAAGTCAAGGAAAGTGTGGGCTCCTTGCTGAATGAGGGAGGGAACCTAGTGACAGAGGATATGGAGAAAGCTAGTGTACTCAATGCCTTTTTTGCCTCCGTCTTCACAGACAAGTTCAGCTCCCAGACAGCTGCACTCTGCAGCACGGTATGGGGAGGAGGTGACCAGCCCTCTGTGGAGAAAGAAGTAGTTCGGGAGTATTTAGAAAAGCTGGACGAGCACAAGTCCATGGGGCCAGATGCACTGCATCCGAGGGTGCTAAAGGAGTTGGCCGATGTGATTGCAGAGCCATTGGCCATTATCTTTGACAAATCATGGCAATTGGGGGAGGTCCCGGATGACTGGAAAAACGCTAATGTAGTGCCCATCTTTAGAAAAGGGAAGAAGGAAGATTCGGGGAACTACAGGCCAGTCAGTGTCACCTCAGTCCCTGGAAAAATCATGGAACAGGTCCTCAAGGAATCAATTCTGAACCACATAAAGGAGAGGAAAGTGATCAGGAACAGTCAGCATGGATTCACCAAGGGCAAGTCATGCCTGACTAACCTAATTGCCTTCTATGATGAGATAACTGGCTCTGTGGATGAGGGGAAAGGAGTGGATGTGCTATTTCTTGACTTTAGCAAAGCTTTTGATACAGTCTCCCACAGTGTTCTTGCCAGGAAGTTGAAGAAGTATGGGCTGGATGAATGGACAGTAAGGTGGATAAAAAACTGGCTTGATGGTCGGGCTCAACGGGTAGTGATTAATGGCTCCATGTCTAGTTGGCAGCCGGTATCAAGTGGAGTGCCCCAAGGATCGATGCTGGGGCCGGTTTTGTTCAATATCTTTATTAACGATCTGGAGGATGGTGTGGACTGCACCCTTAGCAAGTTTGCAGATGACACTAAACTGGGAGGAGTGGTTGATACGCTGGAGGGTAGGGACAGGATACAGAGGGACCTAGACAAATTAGAGGATTGGGCCCAAAGAAATCTGATGAGGTTCAACAAGAACAAGTGCAGAGTCCTGCACTTAGGATGGAAGAATCCCATGCACTGCTACAGACTAGGGAACAAATGGCTGGGCAGCAGTTCTGCAGAAAAGGACCTAGGGGTTACAGTGGACGAAAAGCTGAATATGAGTCAACAGGGTGCCCTTGTTGCCAAGAAGGCTAATGGCATTTTGGGAAGTTGCAGAGGGGGAGGTTTAGGTTGGATATTAGGAAAAACTTTTTCACTAGTAGGGTGGTGAAGCACTGGAATGGGTTACCTAGGGAGGTGGTAGAATCTCCTTCCTTAGAAGTTTTTAAGGTCAGGCTTGGCAAATTCCTGGCTGGGATGATTTAGTTGGGGATTTGTCCTGCTTTGAGCAGGGGGTTGGACTAGATGACCTCCTGAGGTCCCTTCCAACCCTATGATTCTATGATTCTAAGCTTCGTGGTTTGTTATCAAGAGACCACAGCCTGCTTAATACAGTGGCAAACACAATTAAAATTTTTGGAATCTTTATTAAAGATACAGAAAAAGAAGGAAAACCAGTTAAAGCAATATAAAGGCTTTTATTTTAACAACATCCCTTTTTCCCTTTTCCTTTAGCGGGAGAGAGTTAAAATAAAAAGCCCCTCACCCCATCTGACAATCTCTTAGGGTATGTCTACACTACAACCCTAAATCGACCTATGTTAGGTCGCCTTTCAGCCACCGCTGTGATGGTTGATATCCACAGTATCCTGCTTCTCTCAAACGTGAGCATCCTCACCAGGAGCACTTCCACCGATTGAAGAGGGGAGTAGGGGGAGAGCCAGGGCTGTCAGCTCCATACAGCTCCTGGACAGGAGCCCGGTTGCCCCTGGGCTCGCGTCTCTTCACTCCTGGCTGGAAGCGGGGGGCCAACTGCCCAGGCTTCTTGCCTCTCCACTCCCATCTGGGATCGGAGGTTAAGGGACAGGGTCCCTGAGCTGGGAGTGAGGATCCAGGCGGGCACAGCTCGTCTGGGAATGAGGAGCTGGGGACAGAGGTGCTCTAGCTGCCTGACTTTCATGTCATTTCTGGAGCCGTAAAATTGACAAGAGAGAAAACAGTCGATGTAAGTAACGCAGTGTCTACACAGACACTGTGTCGCCCTAACTACGTTGACATAAGTGCTACACCTCTGATGGAAGTGGAGTTATTATGCCCTACTACACTTACATCAGCAGGACAAGGTTGTAGTGTGTACACTGACATAATTAGGTTGACCTAAGCTGCCTTATGTTGGCCTAGCTGTGTAGTGTAGACCAGGGCTTAGATGGCATCAAAGATGGTAATAACTGTTTTTTGGGGAGGAAAGAGAGGAAGATAGTTGAGATGGACTGGAGCTGGTGTTGTTAAAGTCCAATCCCATTTCCTAGAAGACCAAAACAAGAGAAACACACAAGAAGGGAGAGAAAAGAACAGCAAAGATAAAAAATGCAGCTTCTCTCTCTGGTGTTTTCACTTGCAACCTCACAGCTGGAAAAATACAGGCATGGCACATGGTCTTATTAGCCACTCTGAGACCAACATCGCACTCGCAATTGCATTGGCCTTTTAGTGGATTGCTTTCAGTTGCCTGTTTCTGGGCACGGGCTTACAGCAGTGTTGCAAAATACACAGTTTTGGATGTGCCAGACTCTTAGTAAACAGAAGGCAAAAGGAGGGGGATTGGAGCGAGAAGAAATAAGGTGAGGAAAGAAAAGAACACAGGTGTGGGGACAAAGTCTCTCATTCCAGGTGGTGGTTGTCACTGGAACCAGTGAAGGGACCAATGTCATCTGGATTGCTTTCTCTGGCCTGGCCTGCTCCAGTCAGAATATTTTTCAGGATCAAGATGACAAAGGCCTACTGAGGTTATAATGAATCCTAATATCTCTGCAGACAATGGGAGTAGCAGCCATAATGGTGAAGCTCAATTAGCCAATTAGCCCTAATTTCCAACACACCAATTTTGGTTCATTGAGTTCCGATCCCAAACTTCTCTTGTCTACTTGGCATGATCGTAACAAAGTTCTCGAGCTATATCAGGAGGCCTTTTTGTTTGGATTAATTCAGTCTTTTTGCTCCTTCTTGTACCTTTTCCCATCAACATTTGTTTTTTTGGGTTATTGTGACATTTTATGAACTTTCACTCACTTCTTACAGCTGAGCTCACAAGTGTAGATGTGGAGGCCCAACTGTTTATATACAAGGAACAGAGGCAGATTATTTTAAGCATGGCCTGACAATCTGAAAAACACAAAGAAAAAGAGAACTCTTTGTGTAGCACTAACTCAGAACCTTCCCCAGCAGATGTCAAATAATCTATATAATTATGACATTCCAGGGTGCAATCCAGACCAGTGAGGGGCTGTGTCACCCCGACCTCACAATGCTTTGCTGTTGTAGTATCCAACTTGGGTCACTCACCATCAGCCTGCCAGCATGCAGATCACACCTTGTGTATAGCCACAGCCCTGTCCAGCAACTGTCACCCCAGCAGCCTGTCAGCACACCACCAGTCTCGGTTACCACTTGCGGGATGACCACAACACACTCCCAGTCCTGGATTTTCCCTAAAAACCAAGTGTTCTGCACTGTTCAGCCCTTTCCTGGACAGGCCAGATAGTTTAGGTCCATTGCCACTCTAAGGGGATCAATATACAACAATTTCGCACCTTGAATGGAGTTACCCAAACAATTCATAACACTGACTTAGTTTTGATTAAAGAATAAAACAAGTTTATGTAACTACAAAGAGATAGATTTTAAGCGAGTACAAGTATAAGGCATTAAAGTCAGAAATGGTTACAAGAGAAATAAGGATAAATGCTTTCTAAACTTAACAAACTAGTCTTGGTTCAAGGTGAAATTCTTACAACATGCTCCTAGTAGCATTGCTGACTAAATTATCATGCTAGGATCTGCTTTCATCGTGCAAAGACTTTTTCTTTGGTCTTCTTAGGTGAAAAAGAGAGAGAGATGGATAGGGAGCACTAACTTGGGGTGTTTCTGCCCTTCACTTTTACAGTTTAGTCCCTCTTTGAAATGCATTTCGCTGAGTGTTACCTCTAGACAAAGTTTATTCCCCTGTGAGGACGGAGACAAGGAATCTGATGATGAAAGAGGTTCCATGCTGCTGTTTGCTGAAATGCAGATTTGCCTTGCTCCATCTTGCTGCCTCAAGGATCTTGTTTACTATGTATATGTAAATTGAGATAAATACACATTCAGTTGTTTAAGATAAGCCTACTTGACCAGTTCTGCCCAATCGGGGCTATATGGGTTTGAACATGTGCCACCAACATCATTCAGAGGACATTCATAACTTTACATATAATGTTGCTACACACATATTACTGACCAGCAAGTTATTAGTTGTCAAATGATACCTCACAAGGCATATTTATTACAATAGTGTGAATACATGGGTGCCTTTGGTCACAATAATAAAGAAACAAAAACTTCTATTTGGAAATGTCTGCAATAAGAAAGGAAAGAGGGAAAGTAAAACAAGAGTTATGGCACTGAAAGGCCCTGTTAGTCAGGCATAAAACCGGAATCAGCTTCTTAGCAGACACAAGCAAAATCTTTGAGAAAGAGAACTGCAATGTCCAGCGGGTGAAAGGCTTTATTACAAACAGTAGACACACTATAAGGGCTTGTCTACGTGAACACTTGTTTTGCAGCAAGCTGGGGTGTAAATTTACCTCCCACTATCGTGCCACATACTAAGGCTATGTATACACTTAAAATGCTATGTTGGCAGAGTTGTACTGCTGTAGCACTTTAATGAACATACCTACCATACAGATGGGAGCAATTTGCTCATTGCTGTAGTAAATCCACCTGCCCGAGAGGTGGTGGCGAGGTTGATGGAATATTTTTTCTGTTGACCTAGTTCTGTCTACATGGGCATTTAGGTCAGTTTAACTACGTCATTCGGGGTGTGGATTTTTCACACTTCTGAGCGATGTAGCTGGATGGATTTTATTTTCTAGTATAGAGCAGCCCTAAGTGTTCACATGGACCCTGCTAATTGCATTAACAGTTCCTTACTGTGCTTTGATTGAGTCCTCTTTGACTAGACTAGATGAAAGTGCACTAACAAGCTATTAAAGTGTGTCAGCAGGGTCCACCCAGACAGTTAATCTGTGTCAGGCTAGTGCGAGGTAAATTCTCATCCCAGCTTGCTGTGAACTAAAAATGTTCCTGTGGAGAAGCCCTATGTCAATTAAGTCCATAACTGCAGATGATGTTAAAGCAAAACTTAAAGAAGACCTTTAAACTGGTTATGTGGGATGCTAGGGGCATAAACAGCATTAAATAAGAGAAATACTAAAATACAAACACTGAATTATCTTTCCAGAGAACTATTTGAAAAAGAAATAGAGTAACCATAAATTAAAGCAACATTGAACTCGGGGCACCACCAGGCCTTGATGGCTGCATATTGTATCCTGTAGGGCAAACACAACTGTGCTTTTACCATATCCCAGTAAACCTTGCTCAAGCTCTAGTAACAATATATTACTGCGGACATTAAGAGAAGCAGGGATGATAGCATTACCTAAAACCTACTACAGCAAAATGACCTAAAGTGCTTGTCTTAGATACTCCCTAGTTCTAGTGAATATGCGAGCAAATATTCTAACCCAATCATAGCTATTAGAATTGGGACAGTCTGAGCTTGCAAAAAACCCACAGGAAGAACATGAACTGTGTGAACCAGTGACACATCTAGTCCAGTGTCCTCTGTCTGTCTGGCTGGTACCAGGTGATTCAGATGAAAGTACAAGAAACCCCAGAGTGGACAGTTATGAAATAAACTGTCCACCAGAGACATTCCTTCCTAATCCCTATAATTTAGAGGTTGGTTTATGCCCTGAAGCACGAGGACCTATATCTCATCTAAATCCTTTAAAAAAAATGTCCTAGCTAATGGCTTTTATGGATGTTCTTACATTTCGTGCCTCTGAAAGCAGAGGAAGGGACCAAAAAGGATTTCATTGTATCTCCCGGTGTGATGCTTGGCAAAAAGTGCTAAGACAATCTCTGAATGTGTAAACGGAGGAATACTGAGTAATGGTAGGGTGGGGGTATTACTTTGGCATATGGTTTTAGTGTGGGCTTGTCTACACCGAGAGTTGGTGCATGGCAAACTGAGGTATTACCTGCAGCACACTAGCCCGCTGTGCACTAATTGGCCATGAGAACCTGTTTTACTACACACTAAAAGTTCCCTACAGCAGCTGGAAGGATTACACCTCTCAAAGGCTGTGGAGACATCTTGCTAGGCAGAAGTTACCTGTGGGTGGCAATGCCTCCCAGAATTGCCATAATGACATACACTACAACCTCCAAGTCTGCCCCCCAAACCCGCCATACCCCATATGATGGGAATTATATAGGCAGCCTGCAACATACAGAGGCTGTAACTGTGGGGTCCAAATTTGCCCCCTCCCCGAAGAGTGCAGTAGGATTCAGAAAAGGATTAGACATGTATATGAATAATGACAAAATCCACAATTACATTAGGTAGACAGCTGGCAAAAAACCTAATTTGGCACACATGCACAAGGAAAGAAAGAAAGAAAGAAAGACAGACAGAAAGAAAGAAAGAAGGAAAGAAGGAAAGAATTCAAAGTTTCATTTTAAAAATGAAAACCTGGTTTTTGGTAAATGAAAAATTCCTCTAACAACTTTGGTATTGTTTTCATTAAAAATGTTCAGGGAAAAGATTGAAAAAAGGACACAACATTTTTTGCACTAGTGTAAAATCATTATTCTGTTGTAATTATTACTAGCTAACGTTTGTATAGTCGCCATAGAAATAATAAGTATATAGTTCACTGCTAGAAATCAAGCACTCACCAGTCTTCAATTGTTATTTTTTAAGAAATCTGGCTCATATACACCTAAGAACTTTATGAATCTTGGGCTTTGCCAAGCAAGTCTCCTCTAACTTGTGATTCAAATATGGATTTGTTTTTCTTGTAACAAGAATGACATGTTGGTTGATGTACATACTGCCCAAATCGTTAGGGACCTATTATGAATAAACAAGTGTATTAGTGGTTAGGATTTTAGAAAACATGCCCTATTACAGAAATCCCCTTGATTACTCATTATGGAAAATACGTTATTTTTAATACTAGCTAGATCATAATGCCAGAGCATGGATTAGAAATTGACTGAGGGCCAGAAAGAAAGAGCATGTGGGTACTGAAAGGTCATGATTACAATCCACCTTTCTGGGTGATATTTTCATATTAATTAATAGAGCTGGGTATACTACTTGCAGTGGACGATTTATTTATCAAATGTAGACCTTTTTCTGTTTGAGAACTGGGTGTGAGCAGATCATTATTTCCATTAATTTGTTTGTATTTCACATTTATTCAATAAATGCTTTTGTGCAAATGTTTTTCAGCCTGTGGACTGCTTGAAAACAGTTAATTGGATATGTTACTTTGCATATTCATTGTTTTAGGCTGTAAAGTTTAGCTTGGCTCTAACTTCCAGTAACAGGGCTTACTGGCCCCCTTTAAGAGGGCATGCTGCCTCTCAACCTGTTACTGGGGCTTTGCCATTTAAGGTAAGGGAATGATTGGAAATGTAATTAACCAAGGGGGGCTGAGAGTCCAGGCATCAAATGACCAAGAGGGAAAGCAGTGACTGCTGGAGGACTATAGACCCGGCAGTCTTGTCTCAGGATGGATGGAGCTCTGGATGGGGAAATTGATGCTTGTGGTCCATGACTGGGGCTCCTATGATTGCACAGATAATAATAGTATTTGTGGGGCTGTCCATGGAGGAGCTGAGGACATGGAGACTCAGACATATGCTGAAGATGGAGCCTGGACTGGGTGAACAATGGCTGAAGTAGGCTTCAGGGAAAGGCTTAGAGATGCCCGGAAGAGAGTGTCATGGTGAGAGTGAGCCCTAAGAGAAACCAGGACTGAGGGGAAGTCTGTATAACTGTGGGGATATCTTGGAGTCTTACAGACCCAGACACTGGGTCTGCTTGTTGAGACTTTATTGAACCAGAATGGACTTGTTTTGAAACATGTCTGGTCAAACCCCTAACTGAGAAGGAGAAACTGAGCCATGGCTGGGCTGCCTGCTGGGATGGCGCTAAGCTAACTATCGCTCTTCCACGGCACTTACACAGGACAAGGGACGCTGGGCTCTGATCTCTGAGGGACAAGATGGGAGCAGGCTCAGGAGCAAAAGTGCAGAAGAAGAGCAGACTTAGGGAATCCTAGTGAAAACTCAACTTTTTACTTACTTCTCTTCCACCAAGCATTCTGTTCTGGACGTGTACGTGGACCCCAAACTTAAAGCACCTGGGTTCCTGTCCAAGGGAGACTAAAAGACAAACCACCATCAGTCAGGTTTGTTGACCGCCTGTAGCAGACTTTATATTCAGCTCTTTTTCCATATTCAGACAAAGTAGTGGCATTTGCAAAGGCTTATTTTGAAAGGCACAATCACATCTCTATTTAGAGTCCGGTGGCACCTTAAAGACTAACAGATTTATTTGGGCATAAGCTTTTGTGGGTAAAAAAGCCACTTCTTCAGATGCATGGAGTGAAAATTACAGATACAGGCATAAATATATATTGGCACATGAAGAGAAGGGAGTTAGTTACCTTACAAGTGGAGAACCAATGTTGAAGGCCAATTCAGTCAGGGTGGATGTTGGTCCACTCCCAATAATTGATGAGGTGATGTCAATACAAAGAGAGGGAAAATTGCTTTTGTAGTGAGCCAGCCACTCTCAGTCCATATTCAAGCCCAAATTGATGGTTTTAAGTTTGCAAATGAATTATAGCTCTGCAGTTTCTCTTTGAAGTCTATTTTTGAAGGGTTTTTTTTGTTGAAGAATGGCTACTTTTAAATCTGTTATTGAATGTCCAGGGAGGTTGAAGTGTTCTCCTGCTGGCTTTTGTATGTTACCATTCCTGATGTCTGATTTGTGTCCATTTACCCTTTTATGTAGAGACTGTCCGGTTTGGCCAATGTACATGGCAGAGGGGCATTGCTGGCACATAAGAACATAAGAAAGGCCGCACTGGGTCAGACCAAAGGTCCATCCAGCCCAGTATCCTGTCCACCGACAGTGGCCAATGCCAGGTGCCCCGGAGTGAGTGGACCTAACAGGAAATGATCAAGTGATCTCTCTCCTGCCATCCATCACCCCACTCTGACAAACAGAGGCTAAGGACCCATCCTGGTTAATAGCCATTAATGGACTTCATCTCCATGAATTTATCCAGTTCTCTTTTAAACCCTGTTATAGTCCTAGCCTTCACAGCCTCCTCAGGCAAGGAGTTCCACAGGTTGACTGTGCGCTGTGTGAAGAAGAACTTGCTTTTATTTGTTTTAAACCTGATGCCCACTAATTTCATTGGGTGGCCCCTAGTTCTTCTATTATGGGAACAAGTAAATAACTTTTCCTTATTCACGTCCTCCACACCACTCATCGTTTTATATACCTCTATCATATCCCCCCTTAGTCTCCTCTTTTCTAAGCTAAAAAGTCCTAGCCTCTTTAATCTCTCCTCATATGGGACTTGTTCCAAACCCCTAATCATTTTAGTTGCCCTTCTCTGAACCTTTTCTAATGCCAGTATATCCTTTTTGAGATGAGGAGACCACAACCTGATGGCATATATCACATTAGTAGACGTGCAGGTGAATGAGCCCCTGGTGGTGTGGCTCATGTGTTTGGGTCCTCTGATGGTGTCACTAGAGTAGATATGGGGACAGAGAAGGCAACAGGGTTTGTTACAGGGATTGGTTCCACTAACCCAAGCAGCCATTCTTCAACAACAAAAATTCAAAAACAGACTTCAAAGAGAAACTGCAGAGCCACAATTCATTTTAGATCTTTTAGAAAATAACATCCAACCTTGATTTAAAAATTGTCGGTGATGGAGAATCCATCTCAACTCTTGGTAAATTGTTCCAATAGATAATTACTCTCATAGTTAAAAATGTACACCTTATTTCCAGTCTGAATTTGTCTATCTTCAACTACCAGCCATTGTATTGCGTTATACCTTTCTCTGCTAGACTGAAGAGCCCATTATTAAATATATTTCCCCCAAGTAGGTACCTATTGACTGTAATCAAATCACCCCTTAACCTTTACTTTGTTAAGTTTGTCACACTGTCTGGAGTGGCTCACAATTGTGAGTGCCTACCTCAGGGAAGACTGTCAGAAAAAAGGGGCAGACACCACAAACTGGTGGTGTGTTTTATAACAGGGATTTCCATACATCCCCCTGAACTTCTCCATAACCCTCCCCCCCCATGGTCAAACCAACCAAGATGAAGAACATACCAAGAACCAAGAATATACCAATCTGTCATCTGAAGGTTCAAATGGTGTATATACATCAAAACAGCCAGTAGCACAAATACAGCTACCTACTGAAGAAACAGTGTCTCCACAACCTAAAGGCAGTTCCCGATGTTTGTCAGTCAAACTTTTCTCATTTATTGAAGTTATGAAAGATGGCTACTTGTACACGTCTTGCAAAAAAGCTTAAGAAATAAAGCTTCCAAATGCTACAATCTGTAAAAGTGGAGGAGTTTGTTTTGCCAGACCGATCAGCAAAGCGAGTGGTGACAAACTATGTGAAAAGTCTGCAAAACACCAAGCCTCCAGACTGCATCAACATACAGGAAGCTTTATAAGCCAGTCACAGTCAAAGACAGTTTTAGAAGTACTTAATGAGGCTGTTAAGAATTCTGGAGATACAATACAGTTTATGCAAACAAATATGGCTGTCATATCATACTTTCTATTTAAACAAGCGATACCATAGCCCACAAACTGGAGCACAGTGTTAAGTGCATTGTCACTTGTTAACCTTGAAGTTGGACACTGGATCTGAACAAGACCAGCAAAGGCTCACTATCTTTCTGCAAGAAATTCAACTGACTGGTTAGACTGAGCAGTTGAAAAAGTGAAGAACTCTCTCACCCCAGTCAAAAAAAATTGCATACATGGCTGATGAATGCACCAACCCAAATGAGCATAAAGTATTAAGTTATTATGTACATTATCTTGATGTCAGTGGTAGGCCAGTAGATGCATTTCTAGCTGTTCAGCTTATAGAAGACACATAGGCTGCATCTGTGACAATCCACATCTTAGAAGAATTAAATGCTTGTAAATTGACCCCCAACAGATGGCTGCTTGTGCATTGGATGGAGCTGCAAACTTCTCTGGAAGACATGGTGGAGTACAAACTTTGCTCAGAGAAAAGTGTAACCCTAATCTCTCCTATACACACTGCAGATGCCATCTTAACTTCAGTTCCCGGAAAGATAATGGAGCAAATGATTAACCCATCAGCTTGCAAACACCAAGAAGATAACAAGGTGTAAAGTAAAATGAAAATAAGAAAGAAAAACTTGTAGCACCTTAGAGACTAACAAATTTATTTCAGCATAAGCTTTCGTGGGTTAGAACCCACTTCATCGGATGCATTTCATTCCATGCATCCGATGAAGTGGGTTCTAACCCACAAAAGCTTATGCTGAAATAAATTTGTTAGTCTCTAAGGTGCTACAAGTTTTTCTTTCTTATTTTCGTTTTGCTGACACAGACTAACACGGCTACTACACTGAAACCTATCAAGGTGTAAAGTAACAGTCAGCATGGAGCTGCCAAGAACAAATCGTGTCAAACCAACCTAATAGCTTTCTTTGACAAGGTAACAAACCTTGTGGATAGGGGGGAAGCAGCAGATGTGGTATATCTTAACTTTAGTAAGGCTTTTGACACTGTCTTGCATGACCTTTTCATAAACAAATTAGGGATGTACAACCTAGATGGACCTACTGTAAGGTGGGTGCATAACTGATTGGAAAACCGTTCCAAGAAAGTAGTTATCAGTGGTTCATAGTCAATCTGGAAAGGCATATCTAGTGGGGCCCACAGGGATCAGTCCTGGGTCTGATTCTATTCAATATCTTCACCAATGATTTAGATAATGTTATAGAGAGTACACTTATAAAGTTTGCAGACGATACCAAGCTGGGATGGGTTGCAAGTGCTTTGGAGGATAGGATTGGGATTCAAAATGATCTGGACAAACTGGAGAAATGGGCTGAAGTAAATAGGATGAAATGCAATAAGGACAAATGCAAAGTACTCCACTTAGGAAGGAACAATCAGTTGCACACATAAGAAATGGGAAATGACTGCGTAAGAAGGAGTACTGCAGAAAGACATCTGGGGGTCATAGCGGATCACAAGCTAAATATGATTGAACAGTCGAACACTGTTGAAAAAAAAGCAAACATCATTCTGGGATGTATCAGCAGGAGTGTTGTAAGCAAGACATGAGAAGTAATTCTTCCGCTCTACTACGCACTGATTAGGCCTCAGTCAGAATATTTTGTCCAGTTCTGGGAGCCACATTTCAGGAAGGATGTGGCTAGATTGGAGAAAGTACAGAGGAGAGCAACAAAAATGACTAAAGATCTAGAAAACATGACCTATGAGTAAAGATTGAAAAAATTGGGTTGCTTAGTCTGGAGAAGAGAAGACTGAGGGGTGACACGATAACAGTTTTCAAGTACATAAGAAGATGTTACTAGGAGGAGGGAGAAAATTTGTTCTTGTTAACCTCTGAAGTTAGGACAAGCAGTGGGCTTAAATTGCACCAAGGGACATTTAGGACATTAGTAAAAAATGTCTAACTGTCAGGATAGTTAAGCACTGGAATTAATTGCCTGGAGAGGTTGTGGAATCTCTGTCATTGGAGGTTTTTAAGAGCAGGTTAGACACTCATCTGTCAGGGATGGTCCTGCATTGAGCACTGGGGACTGGACTAGAAGACCTCACAAGGTCCCTTCCAGTCCTATGAGTCTATGATCTACTCAACTAGCACTAGTACCAGCTGCAGAATCTTCAAAAGCCATTACAAAGCCATTACTTTAATATCTTCGTTACTCTTTTTTCAACAAGAATCCAAAAAGACGGAACATTTTGGAAAAAGTAGAAGATGCTCTGAGACTGAAGTTCAAATTAGTCCAACCTGGGAAAACCCTCTGGCTTTCTCATAAGCGATCCTTGGCTGTTGTCTTAAAATTACTGCAACCATTATTACTGGTTTTGGAAAGTTTCTACCAATATGAGACAGATATAAGTAGTGAGGCTGATGGACTACTTTTGCTATTTTCAGAGAAGACAATCTACTGTTGAAACCACTTGGGTCATTAAATAATGCCATCCAGGCATGTGCTACAACAATAGTAGATCTTTGTCCAGCACCAGATGCTACACTTGAATCAATCAGAGAGATATCCATTGAAATCATACTGGAAGAAGCAAAACTTCAGTCCAGAAGTTGACTAATGAAGGCACTTATACCGAATCCATAAGTGAAGAGGACAAGAAGTATTTGTTGAGCTAGCTGAAAAAGTACACAGACTTAATTCTTACAAATCTACAACAGCGTCTTCTGGATTCTACTCATCCTGTATGTAGCATTTACATGTGCTTTTCTTATAAAACACCTACAGTTGAATGGAGTGAGGCACTACTAACAATGACCATGTGACCAGAACAAAATAGAGAATTTGAACACAGAGTGGAATGTCATATTATGAATGAATAAAGATTTGACTTCAACTTCTTTTTTATCATCACTAGTGGCTCGACCCAATCTTTGTGTTATGTTTCCTGGGATGAAAGAAGTAGGAATTGATCTCTTGCTATTCCCAGTCACAACAGCTACAGTTAGGCATTCTTAATCATCATTGAGTAGAATTTTGTGTTCTCAAAGACGTTGCTTTGTGCCTGACCATGTGCATGAACTAATGAGTATATCAGTTGAAGGACTGGAAATACTGGACACATGAGAAGCCACCAAAGATGAACCCGCTGCATTTGCGAAGTTCATTAACAGAGTTGTACAAATGTACAACAAGAAACCAAGGAGATAGCTGTGGTGCTTCGTAGAAGGCTTGAGTAGCCAACTTTAATTGGTGTGATGATTTTAAAATATAAGTTAAATCTAATAAAATGGTTATGAAACATTTTTCAATTTTTACTATGGTGACATACAGCCCACCTTTGCCCTCATGGTCTCATCCCTCACACCCCCTGTAAGTTCACCCCCCCCTCTAATTTTTTGTTTGCTCTCACTGCAGTTCTGAGAAAGGAATCATAGAATATCAGGGTTGGAAGGGACCTCAGGAGGTCATCTAGTCCAACCCCCTGCTCAAAGCAGGACCAATCCCCAATTTTTTGCCCCAGATCCCTAAATGGCCCCCTCAAGGATTGAACTCACAACGCTGGGTTTAGCAGGCCAATGCTCAAACCATGAGCTATCCCTCCTCCCCCCGCAGTTTGCTATAATTTTTATGGATTTTATTAAGAGAATAAAAAAGCAAATAGAAACTAAACAAACATCACTATTAAATTTGTTATGCTGTCTGGAGTGGCTCACAACTGTGAGTGCCTACCTCAGAGCAGATTGTCAGAAAACAGGGCAGAGACCCCAAGCTGGGGGTATGTTCTGTAATTAAATTTCATAAACCAGTAACAAATGTGAACTCCTGGATCACTCTACCAGTCTTACCATGGAGTCACAGACAGTCCCCTTAGTCTCTCCGGCCTATCTTGCCACCCAGACAAACTGGACTTTGTGATAATGGTCACTTAAACCAAAAATCGCACCACATCAGACTGCTCTCAGTCCTCCAACCATTACAAATGATGGCCACTTGCTTTGAAATTATCATTTTCTGTTAAAGTCCTTAGGTCCTTCATTAGCATTTGACAAGATTTCTTTGATGGGTTATTTAGTTACAGGGTATACACAGTGTAAATGTTTGCTGTTACATTATAACAAGAACAGATACGTGAAAACAATATTAGTAACATTTCACTAGTTTTCATGAAGTTTAAACATCTGAATACACACTTATACATTTAACAGTTTGAGCTATACTAACACACAATTGAATTGGCCTGGGGTTCTGATCTGAGCTGGCATCTGGTTTGCCAGTATCACAAAGCTAAATAAATTGAGCTCCTTGAGTCTGTCACTTTGGGCTAGTCTACACTTACCAGCTTTGTCGGAGGCGTCGGATCGAACCAGGAAGTGCTCCCCCGTCGACGCTGGTAATCCTGCTCCACGAACGGAGCAGGTGGAGTCGACGGGGGAGCCTGCGCGCCGCGGTGTGGACCAGGGGTAAGTACTTTTCAGTTCGAAATAAGATACTTCGACTTCAGCTACGTTATTTATGTAGCTGAAGTCGCGTATCTTACTTCGAACTTCGGGGCTAGTGTGGACCAGCCCTATAGGTTTTCTAATCCTTTAATCATTCTCGTGGCTCTTCTCTGAACTCTCTCCAATTTATCAACATCCTTCTTGATTTGTGGACATCAGAACTGGACACAGAATTCTGGCAGGGTTGCACCAGTGTCAAATACAGAGGTAAAATAACCTCTCTGCTCTTACTCAAGATTGCCATTTATGCATCTCAGGATTGCATTAGCTTTTTTGGCCACAGCATCATACTGGGAGCTCATGTTCGGACGATTATCCCCAAATCTTTTTCACTGCTTCCCAGGACAGTGTCCCCCACCCTGCAGATATGGCCCATGTTCATTGTTTCCAGATATATACAGTTACATTTCACCATATTAAATTGCAAATTGTTTGCTTGTGTCCAGTTAACCAAGTGCTCTAGATTGCTCTTGTAACACTGCCTGCAGTGACTCAAGAGCATGAGTTACCAACCTCAGGGCAGACTGTTAGGAAACAGGGCACAAATCCCAAATTGGCTGTGAGTTCTATACTTAGATTTCATCAAACAAGTACCAAAAATGAACTCCTCGGGCACTATAACAGCCTTAATCACAGACAATCCCCCGGGGTACTCCGATCTGTCTCACCACCCAGGTGAGCCTACCTTTGTGATAGGTGGTCCCTTACACCAAGGTTCACAGCAATACGCAGGATACTCCCAATCCCAAAGCACCAGTCACTTACCCAGGTCCAATGCACCTTAGATCTCACACCAAAGACAACCTTGTAGCTAATCCTATAATAAACTATATGAAGACTTAATTAAATAAGAAAATTAAATAAGAGAGTTATTTACAAGGTTAAAACATGTAAGCATTTGAGTTCCAATCGTAATTTTCAAATAGTAACAGAAGATTCTACAATAAACAAGCTTTATATGTCTTTTAAAGCTAACCCAGGCTAAGCAGCTGGGGATTTTTTGCTTATACCTAGAAAACCCTTGTCACCCAGAGTCCAAACAAATACCAAGTTCCTTTTGTTTGGGGTTTTTATCCCCCTCCTGACATGTGCAAATTTAGCTGATGGGAGGAAATCCACTTGCATGACTCCTCTTGAGGGGAGAGGGGAGAGCACAACACCAGATGTCTTTTGTCCTCTTTAATGTCCCACAACAGTCTTTCCGGTGTCAATGACTTCTCCTGTTGGGCTGGATGTAATACCTTATTTTGCAGATCAGCACTTCACACTAATGTCCCTCTACCTGTCTGGTGATATACAAAACTGTGGGCATGGCTACACTGGAAACGTCAAAGCGCTGTCGCGGGAATGCTCCTGTAGCAGCGCTTTGAAGTGCGAGTGTGGTCGCGCGCAAGCGCTGGGAGAGAGCTCTCTTGATAATCCACCTGCACGAGGGGATTAGGTTTTAGCACTGGGAGCGCGGCTTCCAGCGCTCGGAGCCTGTCCACACTAGCACTTTAAAGCGCTCAGACTTGCTGCACTCAGGGAGGTGATTTTTCACACACCCCTGAGCCAGCAAGTTAGAGCGCTATAAAATGTAGACAAGCCCAAAATCTGAGCAGCTGGCAGCTTTGAGTATTGACTGGACTGTTGATCAATGCAGAGGACAAATCATTTACCCTTTTTAAAGATTGGCACAACACTGGCTTTTTTCCAGTCCTCTGGAACTTCCTTGGTATTCCGAGATTTGTTAAAAATCAGCATTAATGGTTCAGAGAGTTCCTCAGCCAATTTCAGTCTGAACAGATTTAAATAAAACACAAATCAAAATCATAGCATACTGCTTGCCACTATTGCATTGTTCACTCTGCTGGTATGTTATATCCCTTTCCTTTACTCTGTATCTAGCTTGTCTATTTAGACTGTAAGATTTTCAGGGCTGGAACTCGCTCTTATTCTGTTTGTACAGTGCTAAGCACAAGGGGCCCCCGATCTCAGTTGGCCCCTAGACACTGCCGTGATAAACGTGGCAAATAATAATAATGACTCTACGGGTCCATGAATCCCACCTCCCGACATGGAGCCTTTGT
This sequence comes from Chelydra serpentina, assembly GCA_037349315.1. NCBI lineage: Eukaryota > Metazoa > Chordata > Testudines > Chelydridae > Chelydra > Chelydra serpentina. The sequence continues at coordinate 2,058,439 of JBAIAC010000056.1, forward strand.
TTCTGCAATGTGCCACTTCCCCCACATTGTCCTTATGCAGACAGTCCTTTACCAGATTACGTTGTCCCACAATTCTAGTAGTCATGGCTGTTCGATAAAGTAGTTCATTGTGTGGGAGAGTGGAGTGAGTGATTGTAGAAAGACCAACGGGGTGCAGGAAAGCTGGCATGCCTGGGGGCAGAGTTAAGGTTGAAGCGTGCAGTCTGTGATCTTTCGGCATTTGTGGTAGGATAGGGTGTGTGCCTGGCGGGGGAGGAGTAGATGTGATGTACTGACAGGTGGGCTTAACTTTTAATTTCCATGGGTTTGTGTCAGTATGAGGTGTGTGCGGCAATCTGAACAGCTTCACAGTGAAGTCTTTTGTCTCCTAGTGGATCACATACTTTATAGTTTGTGTCGGCCAAGCTCACTGCACATCCTACGGGCTCTGTGCATCCCTTCACCCCCGCCAGCTCCCTGTGTGCCACCCTCCCATACTCCTCTTTCAGGGACTCCCTGCAACTCCCTCCCCCCATTCTCTCCCTCACCAGAGGTGCTGTGTGCCCTTCATTCCTTACTCCCATACCAAGGTCCCCTATTCCCCCCACATATCAGTGGCTCTGTGTGCACCTCCATTCCCATTTTCTTGCATGCTCTCTATGGGATGGTTCTGTGTTCCCCATTCCCCGCTTCCCCATACCAGGGTCCCACATTCTCCCCCTCCATTCCAGGGGCTGTGTGCACCCCTATTCACCCCTTTTCCCAATGCCCCTTTTCCCCTCATACCAGCATCCTCCAATCTTCCCCCACACACCAGGGGTTCTGTGTTTACCCACAATCACCTTCCACCCTTCCAGCATCCACCATTCTTCCACACCTGGAAGGAGTTCTGTGTGTCCCCCATTCCACCTCCCTCCATAGCAGGGTCATCTATTCTCCCCTCTCCACCCCACCAGTAGGGGCTCTGTGTAAACCCTCATTTCCACCGTCCCACCATGTGAAGGGCTCTATGTGTTCACCTCCCCCCCATGCCAAGGTCCCAATTCTCCCCTCACATTCCAGGAGCTGTGTGCATTCCTCCTTCCCCACCATCCCCCTTTCATCCCCACCATTCTTCTTCTCTCTCTCTGGGAGATAAGTCATTCAGCATGCTCGCTCACATGTTAGTAGCAGGGGTGCTGTTATGCTGGAAGGTGTTGTAGGGGCCATCAACCAGTTCTTTCATCCGTAGACAATTGCAGAGGTGCCACAGGTAGGGTGACCAGACAGCAAATGTGAAAAATCGGGACTGGGGTGGGGGGTAATAGGAGCCTATATAAGAAAAAGACCCAAAAATCGGGACTGTCCCTATAAAATCGGGACATCTGGTCACCCTAGCTACAGGCTGACTGTGCTGGCAGGGGTCCATTTGTTCCCCCTTACAGTTTTCTAATTTCCCCCAAATCAATAGGATTCTAACCACTGATGCCTAGAACATTCCTTGACACTTTGGAGTTGATTAGAAGTGTTCAAAAGTTGCCATGTTACCTACCTACATACACGCTCAGTGGTTTGAGCATTGGCCTGCTAAACCCAGGGTTGTGAGTTCAATCCTTGAAGGGGCCATTTAGGGATCTGGGGCAAAAATCTGTCAGGGGACAATACTTGGTCCGGCTAGTGAAGGCAGGGGACTGGACTCTGACCTTTCGAGGTCGTTCCAGTTCTAGGAGATTGGCATATCTCCATTTATTTCCCCTGACCCTGTTATTTCATTAGTTGTCCCCTGGACTCATTTGGATTCCAGGTCCTGTGGATCCTCCCCTTGAACTAGGGGGGGTCCTTTAGCAGTGGGCGGGCCTCCGCCCGCCCACTTCCCGGAACCCAATAGGTACACGCTGACACAGAAATGCTGTCGAATGGCAAGCTCAGCCAATTAATTTCCTAGGATTTTTTAATGCTTTCCTGGGGGAAGGGGAGCCTTTATGGGAAGCAGAAGAATGGTGATGGGTAGAAATGCAGAGGTTGATGGAGAATGTTTATCCCTCAGCAGCTGTGCATGAGCTCTAATATCCCTTCTCTATTGCAAGATAAAATTAAACAAAAAAGTGTAGCTGTTGATGGAGAAGAGTGCATGCCTCGCCCCCATCAGTCAGATTTAGGTGCACTCTCTGCCCCCAATCATATGTCATCATCAGTCAGGTTTATGTGTGTCTGGTCCTTCACCATCAATCAGATTTCCATGTACAGTTTGTGTCTTGAATTTACCTTTGCTTTTTTTGCCCTGCAAAAGCTTCCAGACTCTCAGGGAAATGACAGGATGATCCAAAATCTCAAACAGCATGTTGATTTAGTGTTAAATGACTTGTGAGTTTGGGGACAAACTTTAGCAAACAAATAGCATCTTTACTCCCATTTGTACATGTTCATTTTTAAATTCCAAAGAAAAATTGTTACATTTTTGCATTCAACAATATTTTCATATATGCCTTACCCATTCATTAAGATAGTTATTTATAAATTACAAATATATGCTTGTGTGTTGCTCACATTTTAAAATATTTTTACCAATAATAAAAGTTAAAAAAATGCATTTCCAGTCATTGTGTCCCAGGGACAAATCTTTACAAGTGGGGAAAAGGAAGGCTGGTGAGGGATCTTTGCAATTAATCAGTTGCATGTGATTGCATTCACCTGTATTCAATTTAGGATTGGACCACAGAACGCATCATCCTTCAGGCCCCAGTTCAGCCGTTCATTCTTGTTCAGCAAAGCACTTACACACATGCTTAATTCTAGCTTTAACGTAACATTAAGTATGTTGCTTAAATGATTTGCTGAGTACAGAGATGGACTTAGGCATATGCCAAAATGCTTTAGTGAACTGGGGCATCAGGCAGGTACCTGAACCTTAGTGCTGAGCCACTGTTATTAAAGGTGGAGAGCAATATGGAAAAGAATGTCAAAAAAGAGAGTCAGGAAAGAAAATAGTGGATGAGACTGTCTTGACCACAAAAAACCAAACTCCTCAGAAATACTAGGTGGAAACAAAAAATCAAGGAAAATAGAGAGGAAAAGAAAAGCAGAAGGGAAAGAGTGAAACTTGCTTCAGGTAAACTTGTTTCTTTACAGTTACAGCTCTCTGCTGCTGTTTTATTGAACCCAGTGTATTTGGGTTTGAACAGAGAAGAGAAAGTTTAGTGTGAATGGGGAGAAGATGAAGAGGGGAAGATCGAAGAGAGGAAAGGGGAGAAGGATGAAGTAGCATAATGGGCGAAGGAGAGAAGGACGGGGAAAGAAGGGAGGGTAGTGGACAGGATGCAGTGGGGTGAAAAGAAGGGTGTGGTAAGCAGGTGAATGGAGCAGCGTGGTAAGTAGGTGAATGGAGACACAGTCTGGGGCTGGGGGAGGGCTGTCGAGGGGGAGGGGCATGTCTCTGGATGGCGATGGAAGTGGAGCACCAATGTATCAGAAATGGTAGGGTCAATGGCAGGGGTAATGCAGAAAGGACAATTTACAGAACACCTGGGGCCTGATTCTCTGGGGCCAGGCAATTACATCAGGTGCACCATGGGTGTAAATGCTAGGAGATCTTGATGGCAGGGGTTATAGCTATGTTGCTCTGACATAAATGACTGCATAAGGTGCACGGCTACAGCGAATGGGCCCCTTAATGCTGAGTCATTTCAGGTTTGGCCGAAAGTGAAGAAGGGGATGCGATCAGAGGTAACGAGCTGTAGAGCTGGAGGCTGTGAGGACAAGGCTGCAGTATGCTAGAGGGCGGCAGGTGCTTCCAAAGCACGCGGGAATTTTATCATCTGCATCTGAAAGGTTGCTGCTCGCAGTGAATCTGAGGAGCCTGCAGTGGGAGGAAACCCCATATTGCCATCATGTGGCCTTGCTCCAGACTGGCCAAGGGAGGGCAGGAAAGTGAGGACTGGTCCCACAGGCCTGGCTCTATCTCCTGGTGCCTTGGGCTGCTGGAGAAGTGAAACAAACAGATCAGAATAAACAACAGGAGAAAAAAACAGAAAATATTGAAGGTGAAAAGAAGAAAAACATTAGAAAGTTAGAAGGACGGGCCGGAGGCAGGCAAAGAGGGACCCAAATGCCCTGGAAATAAAGTAGATTTTAAAAGCTTTAAAAATTACAATAGATTTTAAAAAGTGTGTCTGAGAGATAGTGGGGGAGTGCCCAGTCATTCTAGCGAGCCACCAGAATTGAAAGTATAGGCCCGGGGCCTGGCCAGATTATAAACCAGAAAGAAAACCACATGCACAGAGTGATCCCTGGATCAGCTGCTTTGAAGGAGAGGCACTCACACAGGACTCAGGGCTGTGCACTGCTGTTGACTACTTCTTTTTGCAGGATTTTCCTTTTTATTGCATTCAGTATTTCTTTGTTCCGCAAACTATAGATGACTGGATTGACTGAAGGAGTCAAGACAGCGTAGATCACAGCAAATGCCCTATCATAATCCAAGGAATAGCTTTTCTTTAATCGTACATACATAAATATAATACTCCCAAAAAATAGCAGAACCACAGTTAGGTGAGCGGCACAGGTGGAAAAGGCCTTTTTTCGCCCCTCAGCCGTGCGTATTTTCAGTATGGCTTTTATAATCTTTATGTACGAGACCATGATGAACAAAAATGTCACCAGGATTATAAATGCATTGACTATAAAATCAACCAGGACATTGATGGAGGTGTCTGTGCAGGCCAAGCTCAGCAGAGGGGGGAAGTCACAGAAGATATGCTGGATTTCATTGGGGCCACAGAAAGGCAGTTTGGAGACCAAGATTACCTCAATGACAGGACACATGAAGCCACAAATCCAACAGCCAGCAGCCAACTGAGTGCACATTTTCGGGGTCATGATTGCAGGATAGCGCAGTGAATTACAGATAGCTAAATATCTGTCATAAGCCATTGCTGTCAGCAGGTAACATTCAGTGGCTCCTAGAGAATGGAAGAAATATGTTTGTAAGAGGCACCCAGTGAAGGAAATGCTTTTCCTCTTGCTGAGTAAGTTTGAAAGCATTTTGGGGATAGTAGCTGCTGTATACCAGATTTCCAAGAAAGATAAAATGCTGATAAAAAAGTACATGGGTGTGTGAAGTCGAGCATCTGACCTGATGACTGTGAAAATCACCACATTCCCGAAAATGGTGAAGAGGTAGATGAGAAGCAGCAGGGCAAAGAAAAGTGTGTGGAAGCCCCGAAGGTTTGGGAATCCCACGAGTATGAATTCGGTTACACTGCTCCAGTTGCTGGTTCCCATGCTGCCAATGGATTAGCCTGCAAACACTGGGATATTTGAGGCTCCACCAAAATCAAAAGACCTCTCAGATGATGGATCAATAAAGTAAAATGCTGAAAGTAACCCAAAGAAACCATTAGTATATTTGGCTGATTCAGGTCTGAGCCCACAAATGCCCCATCACCCTCCATTCCTCCTCTCCCTTCACTTGCTCTTCTGTGACACTTCACACTAACCTTGGCAATAAATGGAGCTTCATCGATTCTAAGGCCAGAGGGACCATTGTGACCATCAGGTCTGACCTCCCGGATAACACAGGCCACAGAACTTCCCCACAATAACAGAACCTCCCCAAAATGAGTACTTCAAAGTGACCTATAGAAACACCAACAGCAACCATCACCCTCTTCCCACTTATCCCTCCACAAAATCCCTCAAACCGAATCCCATCACTTCTCCCCATGTACTCAAACAGAGATGCCATCAGTCCTTTCCCCATCTCCTCAAACAGGGAACCCAACACACCTTCCCCGTCCCTCCACAAACAGGGATTCCATCAGCACCTCCCCCACCCCACAGACAGGGATCCCATCAGCATCTCCCCCACCTCCTCAACAGGGAACCTGGCATGCCTTCCCCCCATCCACAATCAGAGAGCCCATCAGCTTCTCCTCCACCTCAGTCAGGGATCCTGTCATCTCCTCCCACACCTCCACAAACAGGGATCCAATTTATAGTAAATATTAATTGGGCCAGAGAGAGAATGAGATAAATTGACTCTACTGCCAGTGGTTAGGGCTCTCGCTGGGTGAAAGGGAGACCCACGTTCACATCCCTGCTCCAAATCAGGCAGAGCAAGGATCTGAAAACAGGTCTCCCACATCGCAAGTGAGTGTCCTCACCACCCGGCTATTGGGGGGGGGTCGGTGGTGTGTGTGAAATTTGACGCTCTCTGTTTTTTTGTAAGAAAGGGCTGATGGGTGACCCCCTTTGCTGGATGCAAATAAGGGAAAACCACATGGAAAATAAGGGATGATGATGCTTTATTTCAAGGGATGTTTTAGGGAAACACCATTTCCCTAAGCATACAGTTCCACTGAATGTTTAAAATGGTCAAGGGGTGGCTCTTAAAATAAGGGATGGGTGATCACCCTACCTGACCTGGCTCAGGCGCCTGACTCCAGGAGAGAGTTCATGGCTGAGAATGCCAAGCCAAGAGAGGCACCTCCTTGGTGCCCAGAGTTCAGCACTTAACTCCCTGGGAGGGGGGAGGGGCGAGGGGCTTAATCCCCACCTTTCTTCCTAACATTTCCTATTTGCTAGATCAGTGGGTCTCAACTTTTCCAGACCACTGTATCTCTTTCAGGAGTCTGATTTGTCTTGCATACTCCCAAGTTTCACCAAGTAGTTGCTTACAAAATCAGACATAAAAATATAAAAGTGTCAGCATGCTAGTACTGAAAACTTGCTGATGTTCTCATTTTGTTTTTATGCAATTTTAGTTTGTACTGACTTTGCTAGTGCTTTTTATGTAGCCTGTTGTAAAACTAGGCAAATATCTAGCTGAGTTGCCCTTGGAAGACCTCTGCGTATCCCCAGGGGTACACATACCCCTGGTTGAAAATCACTGGTCTAGATCAGGCAGGTCCTCACTCAGTATGCTGGCTTCTGTGAATCGGGGGGAGGGATAGCTCAGTGGTTTGAGCATTGGCCTTCTAAACCCAGGGTTGTGAGTTCAATCCTTGAGGGGGCCATTTAGGGATCTGGGGCAAAAATTGGGGATTGGTCCTGCTTTGAGCAGGGGGTTGGACTAGATGACCTCCTGAGGTCCCTTCCAACCCTGATATTCTATGATTCTATGAATCTCATCCTTAGGCACGTAGCTTTCCTCATGCGTTGTACAGAGAGCCTGGGTGCCTACCTCAGATCTGGGATTTACTGGGTTGCAGGACACATTAACAAACCACATTGTCCTTCTTCAAGTCATAAGAACATAAGAATGGCCTTACTGGGTCAGACCAAAGGTCCATCCAGCCCAGTATCCTGTCCACTGTGGCCAATGCCAGGTGCCCCAGAGTGAGTGGACCTAACAGGTAATGATCAAGTGATCTATCTCCTGCCATCCATAACCCCCCTCTAACAAACAGAGGCTAAGGACACCATTCCTTATCAATCCTGGTTAATAGCCATTAATGGACTTCATCTCCATGAATTTATCCAGTTCTCTTTTAAACCCTGTTATAGTCCTAGCCTTCACAGCCTCCTCAGGCAAGGAGTTCCACAGGTTGACTGTGCGCTGTGTGAAGAAGAACTTGCTTTTATTTGTTTTAAACCTGCTGCCCACTAATTTCATTGGGTGGCCCCTAGTTCTTCTATTATGGGAACAAGTAAATAACTTTTCCTTATTCACGTCCTCCACACCACTCATCATTTTATATACCTCTATCATATCCCCCCTTAGTCTCCTCTTTTCTAAGCTAAAAAGTCCTAGCCTCTTTAATCTTTCCTCATATGGGACCCGTTCCAGACGCCTAGTCATTTTAGTTGCCCTTCTCTGAACCTTTTCTAATGCCAGTATATCCTTTTTGAGATGGGGAGACCACATCTGAACGCAATATTCAAGATGTGGGCGCACCATGGATTTGTAAAAGGGCAATAAGATATTCTCCGTTTTATTCTCTAGCTCTTTTTTAATGATTCCTAACACCCTGTTTGCTTTTTTGACTGCCGCTGCACACTGCATGGACGTCTTCAAAGAACTTTCCACGATGACTCCAAGATCTTTTTCCTGATTAGTTGTAGCTAAATTAGCCCCCATCATATTGTATATATAGTTGGGGTTATTTTTTCCAATGTGCATTACTTTACATTTATCCAAATTAAATTTCATTTGCCATTTTGTTGCCCAATCATTTCGTTTTATGAGATCTTTTTGAAGTTCTTCGCAGTCTGCTTTGGTCTTAACTATCTTGAGCAGTTTAGTATCATCTGCAAACTTTGCAACTCACTGTTTACCCCTTCTTCCAAATAATTTATGAATAAATTGAACAGGATTGGTCCTAGGACTGACCCTTGGGGAACACCACTAGTTACTCCTCTCCATTCTGAAAATTTACCATTTATTCCTACCCTTTGTTCCCTGTCTTTTAACCAGTTCTCAATCCATGAAAGGATCTTCCCTCTTATCCCATGGCAACTTAATTTACGTAAGAGCCTTTGGTGAAGGACCTTGTCAAAGGCTTTCTGGAAATCTAAGTACACTATGTCGACTGGATCACCCTTGTCCACATGTTTGTTGACCCCTTCAAAGAACTCTAATAGATTAGTAAGACATGATTTCCCTTTACAGAAACCATGTTGACTTTTTCCCAACAATTTATGTTCTTCTATGTGCCTGACAATTTTATTCTTTACTATTGTTTCAACTAATTTTCCTGGTACGGATGTTAGACTTACTTAATTTCTGGGATCACCTCTAGAGCCCTTTTTAAATATTGGCGTTACATTAGCTATCTTCCAGTCATTGGGTACAGAAACCGATTTAAAGGACAGGTTACAAACCCTAGTTAATAGTTCGGCAATTTCACATTTGAGTTCTTTCAGAACTCTTGGGTGAATGCCATCTTATCCCGGTGATTTGTTACAGTTAAGTTTATCAATTAGTTCCAAAACCTCCTCTAGTGACACTTCAATCTGTGACAATTCCTCAGATTTGTCACCTACAAAAGACGGCTCAGGTTTGGGAATCTACCTAACGTCCTCAGCCGTGAAGACCGAAGCAAAGAATTCATTTAGTTTAGATGACTTTATCATCTTTAAGTGCTCCTTTTGTATCTCTATCGTTCAGGGGTCCCACTGGTTGTTTATCAGGCTTCCTGCTTCTGATGTATTTAAAAAACATTTTGTTATTACCTTTTGAGTTTTTGGCTAGCTGTTCTTAAAACTCCATTTTGGCTTTTCTTATTACATTTTTACACTTAATTTGGCAGTGTTTATGCTCCTCTCTAGTTACCTCACTAGGATTTGACTTCCACTTTTTAAAAGATGCCTTTTTATCTCTCACTGCTTCTTTTACATGGTTGTTAAGCCACGGTGGCTCTTTTTTAGTTGTTTGACTTTGTTTTTTAATTTGGGGTATACATTTAAGTTGGGTCTCTATTATGGTGTCTTTGAAAAGTGTCCATGCAGCTTGCAGGGATTTCACTTTAGTCACTTTACGTTTTAATTTCTGCTTAACTAACCCCCTCATGTTTGCATAGTTGCCCTTTCTGAAATTAAATGCCACTGTGTTGGGCTGTTGATGTGTTCTTTGAACCACAGGAATGTTAAATGTTGTGATATTATGGTGGTCACCACTGTTCCCTCTAAGCTGTGCATGTGTGCACGCGCACACAGATCCTAAACCCCGTGCACACGGCAAAACACCGTGCGTACAAAAATTTGCACAGAAGCACAACAATTTGCACAGAAGAAATGTTTTGCACACACGGCCTGTCAAAACTTTGCACAGAAGACATTTTTTGCACACACGGCCTGTCAAAAATTAGAGGGAACATTGATGGTCCCTATTTCCAAGTGGTCCTGTTATAGTTACCTCCTGGACCAGATCCTGGGCTCCACTCAGGACTAAATCAAGAGCTGACTCTCCCCTTGTGGGTTCCTGGACCAGCTGCTCCAAGAAGCAGTCATTTAAAGTATCGAGGAATTTTGTCTCCGCATTTTGTCCTGAGGTGACATGTACCCAGTCAATATGGGGATAATTGAAATCTCCCACTATTATTGAGTTCTTTATTTTGATAGCCTCTCTAATCTCCCTTAACATTTCATCATCACTATAACTGTCCTGATCTGGTGGTCAATAATAGATCCCTATTGTTATATTCTTATTAGAGCATGGAATTACTATCCATAGAGATTCTATGGAACATGTGGATTCATTTGAGATTTTTATTTAAGTCCCTTCTCAAAACTCCCCTCTTCCCTAATGAATCTGTCCAACTGTGTCCTGAAAATAGATGGGCATGTGAAGAGCTGTGATAGCGCTCATCACTGTCTTTGAACCACGCACCTCCTATTAAATTTATCTCATTTCCCTACTCTCTTGTTTATTTCAGACAAACAGATTACAAGATACCAAGCATCCAAGTACTGTAGATTGTGAACACTTTGGAGCAGGGACTGTCATGTAATACATGCTTACATAGTTACAACCTACATTCTTCAAATATAGCCAGCACATGGGTTTTCAAAGAGGGTTAACTATAGGGATAGTTCAAAGAGGTAATAATTAGCCATTCCTAGCTCAAGGAACAGAGGAGAGAAAGGAACACTTAAGAAAAGTCAAAATTTCAAATCACAGTACATTTTTTAGGATTAGATTTTCGACAAAGTTTAACATACAACAACTTCTATTTAGAAACCTATATAAAGTTTCCAGATATTCCAAAGTGTCCAGCCTTCTGCAGTGCTTGGAGTGCTGAACATTCGTGCAAATCTGTCTGCTAGCGCCCTGCAACTCAAAAATGGTTTGACCAATTTTCTTCAAACTTTTTTTCAGGCTGAACTCATTTTCAAAGCCAAAGTTATAGGGGGCTAAACTAGGCCTTGGCAATGAAAGTAGGTTGCACTTTTAACTAGAGAGAGGATAATATCACTCCATAATAAGATGTCTCAGACAGCTGCATTCTTTTAGGAGATTTCCCAAGTCCTTCTGTAATTCGATACAGTGTGGTGCTGTAAGTGGGTCTCCAAAACATTTTCTCCCTTAGCCTGCAATAAACCCGTGTCACAGGGGTGCATGATCTTTTCTGTGTTCACGCTTCAGCAAAATAAAATCCTGACTGCCTAATATCCTGTAGCAAAACATGAATCACTCTGCATACAACAAATCCCAGAAACAGAACATAAACTCACTCCTATACTTTCGCCTGAAGCCTTGTCTCAGGAAGGGGGGGAGGGATGGCTCAGTGGTTTGAGCATTAGCCTGCTAAACCCAGGGTTGTGAGTTCAATCCTTGAGGGGGCCATTTAGGGATCTGGGGCAAAAATTGGGGATTGGTCCTGCTTTGAGCAGTGGGTTGGACTAGATGACCTCCTAAGGTCCCTTCCAACCCTGAGATTCTATGAAGCAGTCTCACAGGGAGTTCATCATTAAGAATCAACATCCATCAAGAGATAGCACTTCTAATTTATCAGAATTTACTTTTACCCAATATTTACTACAGTCCATTCCAAATATGTCAATAGAATTGCATATTTAAATATAGTTTTCACTGGTGTTACATTTTACTTGCTTTGGAAAGAGATTTATTTGTTAGAGCAAAAGGCTGAGATGATTCATAGCCCAAAAAATGTGCTGGTTTTATAGACGAATATTGGCCTAAAGTGCCATGTGTCTCCACCAAAGACTCGCCAGCCCTTCTCTCCATTCGGTTAGCCATTCCTCGCTGGAAAGAGGAGCTAGGGTAGCAAGTTACAGCCATGTACTGCACATACACAGGTTGTATTTGGGCGGGGTGCTAAACTGGAAGTTTACCCTTGGCGCTGGAGCCCTGTGCATGTGCCATCTGAGAAAGCGACTGAAAAGGAGTTTATCTCTTTGATGAGAACTTCAATAGAAAAAGCACGTCATGCTCATTGCTTGGGTACTAACCGGTGTAACGGCCACTTTTTCAGTTCCCTCCTCTGGCTGTCCTGATGCAATGCTTCTCTGGTAGGAATGAGGACCCCTTTCCTAGATTTATGCCCTGCCCCAGAAGAGAGAGTTTTGTTTACCTGGGCTTGTTTGCCCATCTATCAGAGATCTAGAAGAAAATAAGCACTCCCTTGGCTCAATACCTGGGAGGAAATCACAGCAAAGCTCCCAGGAGCTCTCTATTCCAGGTGGATAAACACAAGAACTGGAATCTTTGCATACAAAATCCTCACCTCTGAACAATTAGCTACAGTCACCTAATCCATTGTGCTCCTCTCAGCCTATGAAAGACAGTGCCATGCAATATTTGTTTGTAGTGTTTTGTCCAGTTTAAAGTGTCTCAAGGGATGGAAGTTCCCCCACTTCCCTTGGGAGATGATTCACAATTGAATATGTCTATGCTATGGGTACCCCTAGCAGCTAGTAAAAGTTCGGGGCCCTGGGGATGTTCCAGGTGGGAGTAGAAATTGACAATGCAGTCTGGTATTTTCTTTGTTTCTTTACAAAATTGTACAAAGCCTGCTCTCTAAACAGGAGGAACCAAAAACAGGGGATAGCTTCTTTGTTTACAGTTTCATGTCTCTTTAACAACCAGCCACAGACCCAAAAGTCCAAAAGTGCTCACTCTAGTTTCTTCCAGGGCCACACCATGTTTGCAGGCTTCTGCCTGGATTTCTTCAGGCTGTCTCTGTCACACTTTGGTTCTGTATTCTGCTCTCTCTCTCTCTCTCTCTCTCTCTCTCTCTCTCTCACACACACACACAGCCCCTACCCAAAGTAATACTCAGCAAAACCCCTCTGCACATACATTTGAAAACTCCTGGGCAGGTTCACAAAACCTTGGTGTTTTAGGTGAGGGTTTGGGATTAATTTACTTTTACAATTTAAGTTAATTGAAGGATGTGTTCACACCAGTCAACCTCAACAAGATTTTCACTCGCCCCATAACAGGGTTTAATCTAGCTCATAACACGATGAAGAATCTGTAAAGTCACAGTCCAATCGCTGACTTGCCCAGGAGCTGCATGTCCATCTACTGAGATGACCAGATAGCAGGAATCTGAGAATATGATGAGTGCGCTGTGGACTGAGGCTTCCTGGGGTACACCATCCTTCCTCTGCATGTCGACGATTGAGTAACTGAGCCTACAGCACTATGGTCACTCGCTAGAAGCAGAGGAAGCCTTTGCTCTCACTGCTGCAGCAGGAGCGCCGATCCACAGATGGCATCTGTCAAGTATTAAATGAATTAGTTAATTAAATACTGCACATGGTGCCCTATGACAGGGAATCAGGGTGGGGGGCGCAGGGACACATAAGGTGGGATCAGGAGTTCAGAGGCTCATGCAGGATGGCAGAGGCGAGGGTGTGTGTGTGTCAGAGTCACGTAGGGGATTCAGGGGTGCATGCATGTGGGGGTCAGAGGTACATGAGTGGAGATGTGTCCCACAGGCACATGGGGATTAGGGGAGTGGACACTTATTGATGTGGCAAAGGCATCTGGGGGCACTGGAGAGGTCAGAGACAAATGAATAGGCCTGGGGGTCACCCAGCAACAGTAATTTCAGGGGGAGTTGAGGACTTGCGCGCGGGGGGGGGGGTGCTCATTGGCAAAGTCCAGGGCTCTTCAGTGGGGGTAGGGCTGGGAGCCATCTTCCTGAAGAAGCTAGAAGTTCAGGTGGGTGGGCCGGGGATATGCGGGGAACCAGGCTGAATATAATGGGGAGCAGAGCTTTGGAGGGGTGATATTTCTAGCTAGGGAAAGGGGAGCTGGGCATCAGAATTGGGCAACTATTGTGGGAGAGCTGGCCACATAGGGTCTAGGGCTGGGGAAGCAACTGGCTCAGGGGAAAGGGCACAAGACAAAGCAGGGAGTCAGGAGCCTGCAGTGTTTCCTGGGAGGGATGGGACTTCCATCAAACACATGGAAACCCCACAATTCCCCTGGACTGTGCTGATAAACAACAGGGCCTATGGCGTTGCTTGCCTTCCCTTCTTGTAGCTTGGGGGTGGCATAGAGGAGGCAATGGCTGACCTGTGATAGAATGAGTGTCCCCAGTGAATATGTGTGACCCAGTGTCTGCTAGAACGCCAAGGAGCTAGCAGGACTGCAGCCTTAGCCAATGGGAGCCCGCATTGGAGGAGCGCTCGGCTCCACCGATTGGTCCAGCCAGGCTATTTAAGTCAGAAGAAGGACCATGAAGTTGTCTGAGTGAGCAGGTGAATCGCTGTTGCAGTGGACTGTGCCTGTGTCTGTTTCTGGCATTCTTCACCCAACTCCGGTCCTGATTCCTGCCTTGCCCCTGCCTTTGCTCAGAGTTCCCACCATGCTCCTGCTCTGTGCCTGGTCCTTGCCTCACCTCTGGTTCCTGCCCTTACTCCTTGTTTCTGACCATCAGTTACCAGTCCTGGCTCTGACTTCTGATTCCAGATCTGGCTGGGCCTTGGGCTCAGGCATTTGGTATCTGATCCCAGTTCTGACCCTTTGATTCCTGACTCTGGCTCAACCCCTGGCTCTCATAATGGGCAGCTCACTCTGGTTCTGACCCTCAACTTTATGCCGTGACCTGGATGTCTGCTCCACCTACTGGACCTGCCTCCTGCTCTGACCCACTAGGGAAGACTGCCTGTGTCTTGATCCCTAACAGGCACCTCTCAAGGTCTGGGAATTTGGAGAAAAAAATATTTTCAGAAATTCTCAAGTGGTTGGGCTGTTGCTTTCTCAGTTCTGTAAAGCAATGAAGCTTGGCCCGTGCTCTCTGGAAGCGAGCCTTCTCTGGGAGTCCCAGTCTCTGGAGTTTACTGTTCTTCAGTTCTATGGAATAAGCTATCCTGATATCTGCACAGCTACACTGATATATCTGCAGCCACACTGGGAGGTGGTACTGCTTGGACTAATCAGTTTCTAAACCGATATAGTCATAGCAGTACAAAAACTATGCACAGAGTAGCCCTAAGGGCATCTGCTTTCTCTGCTATGGAAGAGGTGGCCCCTCCTTTTGTTTGTAGGGTCACTGCAGTAGCTCTTAATGCAGTTTATTTTTCTCCATCAGGAGAGAGGATTCCCAGGTGCAGGCCTCCTTCAAGGAGTAGCCTTGGCCTCTCCTACACCACCTGGAGTGCAAGGGCTGGAACAAGTATAGGGGACACTTGCAGAGCAGATAGAGCCTGCCTGGCTGCAGCCTGAACTACCTGTACAACCCGCGTTGCTGGTGCCCTAATTCTGGGAGCGATGGAGCCCAAGCCTTGCCTTCCTTGGCATTGACAAACCCTAAGAGGCTGCTGCCGGGGGGAAAGGGTGTGAAATTCAGTGGGAGTTGGGACTAGGGCCCAGATCATGAAAGAGACTTAGGTGCATCTCTGCCTTTTTAGGTGCCTAAGTCCACCATTTAGGAGCCACTGCTCCTCAGGTGCTGCCTAATCCCACATGCAGCTACATTTCCATTGTGTGGCCATCACAAAGCCACCTACACTCTAATGCCACCCCACAGGTAACAAGCTGCTCAGAGTCTTATTATGAGCCAAAGCCCTAAAGCCACGGAAGGTGGGCTCTCAAACTAGGGGGCGGTGCCTATCTTACCTGTGAGGCCAAATCCTGTAGGTGTGCTCTGAGCATGCATGGTACCTCCCAGCCCTCTCATCAGAAAGGCCAAAGTCAGGCCACTGGTAAGTGGGGGTAACAGAGCATCTGCATAAAAGACACCCGGAGGCACAGGGAAACCAGGGCCGGCTCCAGGCACCAGCAAAACAAGCTGGTGCTTGGGGCGGCATGTTTCTAGGGGCGGCATTCTGGCCGCAGCCATGCCGCCCCTAAAAATGTGCCCCGGCCACCCTAGCTCACCTCCACTGCCGCCGCTGGCTTGCATGCCACGGCACGCGAAACAGCTGATTCGCGCACCGCTGCTGGAAGGGGAGATCCCTAGCGGCCGCAGCGCGCGAACCAGCTGATTCGTGCTCCGCTGCTCCCCCTCCCTCCCAGGCTCTCAAGCCTGGGAGGGAGGGGGAGCTCCTGAGTGGCTGCAGCGCGCGCGCCGCTTCTCCCCTTCCCTCCTAGGCTTGAGAGCCTATGAAATTAAAACCCAATGAAATTAATAGGCTGCAGGTTTAAAGCAAATAAAAGGAAGTACTTTTTCACACAAGTCACCGTCAATCTGTGGAACTCATTACTATGGGATGTTGTGAAGGGTTCAAAAAAGAATTAGATAAGTGCATGGAGAATAGGTCCATCAATGGCTATTAGCCAGAATGCTCAGGGACACAACTTCATGCTTCGGGTGTCCAGAAATCTCCAACTGCCAGAAGCTGGGACTCCCAGGAAATAAATTTAGCCTGAAGGTAGTGAAAGATAATGACTACTACGTAACTGAGATTTAATTACATAACTGTTACTTACCAAAGATAAATTTTACTAGTGCTAAGTAGTTTAATGGTAATTAGTCAGGTTTTAAATATGTGGAAAAGTCAAAATCTGGTCTTGCAATACACAAGATAAGAAAGTAAGGTTGATGGGTGTAACTGTTGAGCAATAATGGAGGAGGGTTAGCTCAGTGGTTTGAGCATTGGCCTGCTAAACCCAGCGTGGTGAGTTTAATCCTTGAGGGGGCCATTTAGGGATCTGGGGCAAAAAAATCTGGCAAGGGACAGTACTTGGTCCTGCTAGTAAAGGCAGGGGATTGGACTTCATGACCTTTCAAGGTCCTTCCAGTTCTATGAGGTAAGGCATATCTCCATATATTACAGGTGTCAGTCAAGGATGGCACCTTTTGGTGATGATGATCAAGAGCAGTGGGATTCTGATCACTTCCATTAAGGAAGCATGGAAGCTTTTCAGGATGTGACTAGCCACATCCAAGCCTGTCTTAGCTCACCCTGTAGAAATAGCGTATCAAAGTTTAAAAGACCCCAGAATGTGGCAGAAAGAAAAAAGAGGAGACAGAGGATCAGTCCAGTTCTCCTGCAGCCTCATGCCCAGTGCATGCCCAGTGCCAGATTTCTAGGTGTCTACAGGATTAGGTGACAGCTGAGTCAGGGTTTTAAAGATCTAAATTTTGGACTTTGGCATCTAAAAAGGCAGTTAGATGCCTAAATCTGTTTGTGGATCTAGCCCCTAGTGACTTTCATTGTTTGTGTCCAGGTGGGGGAAGGGCATCTTTGCCTGGCCTGTTCCTTCCACCCCCAGCTGGGGCTATTGGTGGTCCCTGTCTATGTGTGGGGGTCAGTGCACCTCTGGAGAGTGACAACACCCGCCTTCAAGCAGGCAGCCACTAGGTAGTGGATGAACCTTGCCCTCTTGAATACAAGTTTCCAGGCAGTAGATGATCCTTGTACTCTAATACCTGGTGATGTGTTAGCAGAGGGTGCTCTCTGTAATTAATATGGACCCTTTCAAAGGGTGTTAAGGAGTTTCTGGAGCTGGGGTGGTCTCCACTTCTGCACCTGCAGATCTCTTTCATATTATTGCTTTCACTTAAAATCTCCATTTTCAATCTGCTTTCCAGTGGGTACTGTGTGAAAAGAGGAAATGCCAGGTCTTTGCAAGAAGAGGTCTGAATACAGTTTTATTTGAAGTTTCTGTTTATTCTTACAAGATTAACAGCTCTGGGAATGGCATCTTAATTAGTTTGTTTTTGTAATAAATCAACCTCTCTCTGGGCAAGGCAAAGTAGTGCTCATTAGTCCTGAAGAACTCCCCAGAGTTCGGTGTAACTAGCTTGTTTATAGGGAGCAAAGTTGGCTCATTCTTGATCTGTGTGTGGGATGGGACCAAGTGGCAGCTCTTCTCCTGGAGGGTTAATTAGCCTAATGAAATAATCAGCAGCACAGAGAAGTTCCGCTCTTGAAGAAATAAATGATAAAGCAAGGAGCCCAACACTTCCATCCCAATGGCCCGTGTCTCTCCCAAATGAATGGTGCTGCAAGGCAGGGAGAAGTCTCCCTCAGTACCCAAGGTGCTGAGATATTTGGAAAATTAGGTCCTGATGGAAAAGCCACTGAAGTTGATGGAAGCCTTCTCGTTAAGTTCAGTGGAAACTGGTTAAGGCCCTTAATACCATGGAATAGTAAAAGACTCTTTGGGTAAACTTTTTGTTAGTGCCTCAGAGGGAGAGTTTCAAAGGGATGAAGGGGAGGTAAGTGCCCAACTCCCATTGACTTTTGGTGGGAATTGGAAGCCAGGTTTTCAAAGGTGTTTAGGTGCCTAAAGATGCACAGAGAAGCCAAGTGGTATTTTCAAAAGTGCCTAGGCAGGTTCGGCGCCTGACTCCCATCTGCATTTTTAGACATCTAAATAGATTTAAAGATCTGTCCCTGGGAGCCAACGTCCTATTGGAAATCAAAATGAGGCTCCTAAGTAGCTTAGGTACTTCTGACAATTGCACTCGCACGTATCAAAGTAGAGATGGTTTAGAAATTTTCTGCAGCCACATGAGCTCTTCGCAGATAAACCTGAGCTGCAGTTCTGGGCCCCATCATTAAACTCAGTAAGTGGACACTGTACCCATCCTACTCCAAACATATCCAGAGTGGTCCTCCTACATCAGTATCTTTCTCAGATCTGGATTGGTTCCCAAATTGTTCTTGCAGCTGGTCCAGACATGTCACATATATGGTCCCTTTCAGCAAATCCAGAAAGTCTCTCTTATTGCCTCCAGTCCCGTGACTCCCCTAAGAGTCAAATGTGCCCAACATCGAGCCATTCACTGTGGTCAGGTAAGGTGTCTGGCATCATGACCTTTACTAATGAAGTGGGGTCTGGAACTGCATAGGAGAAGCCCCCACCAGCGGTCAAGAATGAGTCTCCCCATTAGAATAATAGAATCATAGAATATTAGGGTTGGAAGAGAACTCAGGAGGTCATCTAGTCCAATCCCCTACTCGAAGCAGGACCAATACCAACTAAATCATCCCAGCCAGGGCTTTGTCAAGCCGGGTCTTAAAAACCTATAAGAATGGAGATTCCACCACCTCCCTAGGTAACCCATTCAAGTGCTTCACCACCCTCCTAGTGAAATAGTTTCCTAATATCCAACCTAGACCTCCCCCACTACAACTTGAGACCTTTGCTTCTTGTTCTGTCATCTGCCACCACTGAGAACAGCTGAGCTCCAACCTCTTTGAAACCCCCCTTCAGGAAGTTGAAGGCTTCTATCAAATCCCCCCTTGCTCTTCTCTTCTGCAGACTAAATAACCCCAGTTCCCTCAGCCTCTCCTTGTAAGTCATGTGCCCCAGCCCCCTAATCATTTTTGTTGCCCTCCGCTGGACTTTCTCCAATTTGTTCACATCCCTTCTGTAGTGAGGGGACCAAAACTGAACTCAGTACTCCAGGTGTGACCTCACCAGTGCCGAATAGAGGGGAATAATCACTTCCCTCAATCTGCTGGCAATGCTCCTACTAATACAGCCCAATATGCCTTTGGCCTTCTTGACAACAAGGGCACACTGTTGACTCATAGCCAGATTCTCATCCACTGTAATCCCCAGGTCCTTTTCTGCAGAACTGCTGCTTAGCCAGTCAGTCCCCAGCCTGTAGAGGTGCATGGGATTCTTCCTTCCTAAGTGCAGGACTCTGCACTCGTCCTTGTTGAACCTCATCAGATTTATTTTGGCCCAATCCTCCAATTTGTCTAGGTCACTCTGGACCCTATCCCTACCCTCCAGCGTATCTACCTCTCCCCACAGCGTAGTGTCATCTGCTAACTTGCTGAGGGTGCAATTAATCCCATCATCCAGATCATTAATGAAGATGTTGAACAAAACTGGCCCCAGAACCAACCCCTGACACACTCCGCTTGATACTGGCTGCCAACTAGACATCGAGCCTTTGATCACTACCTGTTGAGCCCGACAATCTAGCCAGATTTCTATCCACTTTATAGTCCATTCATCCAATCCATACTTTTTTAACTTTCTCCAACCCACTTTTTTAAAAATCTGAGACTAGTCTCTGGCATCAGCTCCCATATCCTTCAATGGACTCTGACAGTTCAGAGATCTTTGATATAATCTCTGCAGGCTCTGGCATCTTCTCCCAGGCCCTGGTTGAATCCTAGACTGGGATTATCTCTGACATCAGCCTTGAACCTGGAACAATCTTCAGGATCAGCTTCAATGATCTAAACTGGAATCAGTATTGTCCTCTGAACTGGAACGGCCCCTGACGTTGACCGTGCATGCGAGTAGTGTCTCAGGTATCTCCTCGTATGCCCTTGGATGGACCCTGACAGTGCCGCTAAATAGGGATGGTCTCTGACATGAACCTAGGACCCCTGAATAGTGGGGGTGTGTTGGGGGGTGTGTGACAAAGAGGCTCTGTTTTGAAATGGGATGATCCCTAGTTTGAGAGAGACAAGGGCAGTGGCAGTGTGTGAGTGTGGAGACTGTTTCAGGCCCTGGGATATGATGCGAAAATTACCAGTCGGAGTAGTTGATCTTCAGTTCTATTTTGATTGGGATCAGGCTGAGATACTACAGTGCATTCAGGAGTGAAGGCAGGCATCACATAGCATCCTGGGTTCAATTTGGTCCCATGGAACAAGTGATTAAAGAGACCACCCCGATCAGACTCTTTTCATGGTAGAAGCAGGAAGCTTTCCTGGAACCTCTGAATGATGGTTGGGGGCATGCCACAGACTAGGGAAGAGCAACTGGTGAAAGAGGAAGAGGTGAAGAGACAGTAAACAGAGAAAGAATGAAGCCTTCTTCTCTTCCTGGCAGGCAGAAAAGAAATTCCCACCAGGTGATAATCACCTTCAGTTCCATCTCCCTCCCAGCAGTTAATCCTCCCGTACAGCTTGAATGACAAGTGCACCAACAGTAGAGAAGGGGCGGGAAACTCTGGAAAATTAGCTGTCTATCTGAATTTTGTTCAGATACAAAATGCGTGCACACGTCATTAGATTCCCTTCCAGTAATGCGCATGCACAAGGTTCTGGTTTGCTGCATCACTGGGCATGATATGGACTCTGTCACAGACTCCTCTCACCTGTACTCAGATGTCATGCCTAGTGTCCCTCTGCCCTCCTCCTGAACTTGGTAGGGAAAGGCTGTGTTCTAGGAAGAGGAACAGCAGTGCTGAGTGAAGCACTGGGTGAGCGATGAGAGACTTTTCTCATCCTCTCAGCTACTGCAGAGGGAAAGCAAGGAAAGGGATAGTGCGGGAGTGAAACTTGCATGATGTTGCACGAAAGCAGGAAATGTTGCATCAGAACACAGGGTCATAATCTGGTGCTCACAAGCAGGTGTCGGGGGTTGCAACATGAGCCACCAAGCTCTTTTTATGGCAAGAGAGGAGGGATGTCTTGAAACTTTTTTCTGTTGTAACTGTGTTATGGTCTGGAAAAGGCTAGGAAACCCTGCCTTAGATGGAGTGTGAGGAAAGGCTAGCTAGGTGGCTCGAGGCTGGGCAGATGGTGCTCAGGAAGCTGTAAGGAGAGCTCTTGAAGTATCATGTTCTTTGGACACTAGTTAAATGTTATAACTTCCTTTTAATTAGCCTTGTTGTGACACCAGGCTGTCTTCCTGTGGGGCCTGGTGACAATGGAGGTAGAAGACACATTCACAAACAATATAATTAGAAGCACAAGGATCATTACCTTCCCCTTGACTTTATAGAGATAGACTGAGCATCCCCAGCTGAGGGCACGTGGGGCTAAAACTACAAACACATAAAAATCTGCAGTTACCATCCCTGGGCAGAGACAAATAACTGCAGGTGGCCCTGATGTCCTGCCTGCTTTAAAAATCACTTTGAAGCAGCCAAACGTGCTTGAAAATATTCAATAACTTTATCATTGATTTGGAAGAAATTATAAATTCATTGCTGGTGAAATTTTTAGATGAGACAAAAATTGGTGGAGTGATAAATAATGATGGGGACCGGTCAGTTTTATGAAGCTATTGGGATCACTGGGTCAACTGGGCTCATTTGAATACCACGTATTTTAACACAGCCAAACACAAGGTCTCACATCTAGGGGCAAAGAATGTGGGTCACATTTACAAAAGGGTGGGACTGTATCTTGGAAAGCAGTAACTGTAAATGGTTTAGAGATCATGGTGGAAACTGAAGATGAGCTCCCAGTGCAATGTAATAGCTTAAAGAGATAATGCAGTCCTTGGACGTATGAGCAGCAGAATATTGAGAAGGAGTAGGAAAGGGGAAATACCTCTGTATACAGTATTAGTGAGACCATTACTAGAATACTGTGTCCAGTTCTGGAGTCCACACTTCAAAAAGAAAATTTGGAAAGGATTCAGAAAAAAAGACAAGAACATAAGAAGTTGAAGAACATTACTGAATCAGACGAATGGTCCATCTAGGGCAGTATCCTAGCTTCAACAGTGGCCAGTACCAGAGCTTCAGGGGGAGTCTACAGAACAGGGCAATTTTGGAGTGATCCACTCCATCTTCCACTCCTGGATCCTGATAGTCAGAGGTTTAGGGTTGCCCCAAGGATGTGGTTGTAGCCATCGATGGACCAATCTTCCATGAACTTATCTAGTTCTTTTTTGCACCCAGTTATACTTTGGCCTTCACAACATCCCATGGCAATGTGTTCCACAGGTTGACTGTGCATTGTGTGACAAAAGTACTTCCTCTTGTTTGTATTCAACTTGCTGCCTCTTAATTTCATCAGGTGACCTCTGGGTTTTGCATTGTGGGAAAAGATAAATAGCATTTATTCACTTTTTCCACACTGTTCATGATTTTATAGACCTATATCACATGATCCTTTCTTAAGCTGAACAGCCCTAATCTTTTTAGTCTATCCTTGTACTGAAGCCATTCCATACCCTTGATCATCTTTGTTGCTCTTCTCTGAACCTTTTCCAGTTCCACTATATTCTTTCTGAGATGGGCAACAGGAACTGTATTCAAGATATGGGTGCACCATGGATTTATATAGTGGCATTATGATATTTTCTGTCTTATTTTCCATCCCTTTCCTAATAGTTCCCAACATACTGTTAGCCTTTTTGATTGCTGCTGCACACCGAATTGATGTTTTCTGAGAACTTTCCATGGTGACTCCAAGATCACTTTCTTGGGTGATAACAATTAATTTACATCATTATATATCAATAGCTGGGAAAATGTTGAATTTAATCTGCCATTTGTTGCCCAATCATCCAGTTTTGTGCAATCACCCTATAATGCTTTGCAGTCAGCTTTGGATTCACTATCTTGAATAATTGTGTTAGCAGTGTTGTTGCAGCCATGTTGATCCCAGACTACTAGAGAGACAAGGTGAATGAATTAATACTGTTTATTGGACCAACTCCTGTTGGTGAAAGACACAAGCTTTTGAGCTCCACAGAGCTCCGCACTGTCTCTTGAATAATTTTGTATTATCTACAAACTTTGCCACTTTACTGTCACTTCCTTTTCCAGATCATCTATGAAGATGTTGAACTGCATAGGTTCCAGTACAGTTTTGGGGCACCCCACTGTTTACCTTTCTCCAGTGTGAAAACCGACCATTTATTCTTACCCTTGGTTTGCTTTCTTTTAACCAGTTACTGAGCCACTAGAGGAACTTCCCTGATATTCCTTGACTAATTAGTTTCCTGAGCCTTTGGTGAGGGACCTTGTCACAGGCTTTCTGAAAATCCAAGTACACTGTATTGACTGGATCACCTTTATCCACATAATTCTAATAAATTGGTGAGCTGTGTTGACTCTTTCCCCACAATTCGTGTTTATGTGTGTCTGATCATTCTATTCTTTACTATAGTTTATACTAGTTTATCTGGTACTTAAGTTAGGCTTACTGGCCTGTAAATGCCAGGATCATCCCAGTAGACTTATTAAAACTCAGTGTTACATTAGCTACATGCCAGTCATCTGGTACAGAGGTTGATTTCAGTGATAGGTTACATATTACAATATGTAGTTCTCCAATTTCATATTTGAGTTCCTTTAAAACTCTAGAATGAATACCATCTGGTCCTGGTGACTTACAACTGTTTAATTTATCAGTTTGTTCAAATTCCTCTTGTACTGACACATCAATGTGGGACAGTACTTCAGATCTGTCACCCAAAAAGACTCTGATATTGGTATCTCCTCATAACCTCTACACTAAAGATCAATTCAAAGAATTCATTTAGCTTCTCTGCAATGGCCTTGTTTTCTTGAGTAATAGTGATCATAATATAGTTAAATTTAATGTCCCCCCCTCCCAAAACACCAAAAAACACCAAAAAGCTAA
Organism: Chelydra serpentina; assembly: GCA_037349315.1. NCBI lineage: Eukaryota > Metazoa > Chordata > Testudines > Chelydridae > Chelydra > Chelydra serpentina. Next base: position 2,082,559 of record JBAIAC010000056.1, read on the forward strand.
AAACCACAACTGTAACATTTAACTTTAGAAAGGAGAACTACACAAGAACGAGGACTGTTCTTAGATGGAAATTAGAAGGTGCTGTGACAGTGACCCAGTGAGGGTTAAACACCCAGCAGGCGCAGTGACCCAAAATCAACCTTTAAGAACATATTAGAGACGTATTGAAGAGGTAAACAGGGCCATTTCTTGTAGATAGCTATCACAGCTACAATGTATATTAGCCACTCCCAGTCCCTATTCAAGACCAAATTAGTGGTGTTAAGTTTGCAAATGAATTGTAGGTCTGCAGTTTCTCTTTGAAGTCTGGTTTTGAAGTTTTTGTTGTTGAAGGATGGCTACTTTTAAACCTGTTATTGAATGTCCAGGGAGATTGAAATGTTCTCCTATTGGCTTTTGTATATTACCATTCAAAGACTTGAATAGGGACTGGGAGCGGCTGGCTCACTACCAAAGCAATTTTCCCTCTCTTGGTATTGACACCTCCTCATTAATTATTGGGAGTGGACACAACCACCCTGACTGAATTGGCCTTATCAACACTGGGTCTCCACTTGTAAGGTAACTCCCTTCTCTTTGTGTACCAGTATATTTACGCCTGGATCTGTAATTTTCACTCCATGCATCTGAAGAAGTGGGTTTTTTACTCATGAAAGCTTATGCCCATATAAATCTGTTAGTCTTTAAGGTGCCACCGGACTCCTCGTTATTTTCAGTTATAGTTACCTCTTTGACCAGATCCTGTGTTCCACTTAGAACTAAATCAAGAATTGCCTCTTCCCTTGTGGATTCCAGAACTAGCTGCTCCAAGAAGCAGTTGTTTATGGTGTTTACAAATTTTGTGTCTGCATCATGCCCCGAGTTTACATTTACCCGGTCAACATGAGGGTAGTTGAAGTCACCCATTGTACTTTCTGCTTTTGTAGTCTCTCTAACCTTTAGCATTTCACAATCACTGTCACCATGTTGGTCAGGTGGTCAGTAGTATATCCCCTTCTGCTATACTCTTATTATTCAAGCATGGAATTTCTATCCATAGAGATTCTTTGGTACAGTTTTGATTCATTTAAGATTTTTACTTTATTTGACTCTGTTTTCTTTAACATACAATGCCACTCCCCCACCAGCACAACCTGCTCTGTCATTTCTATATATTTTATACCCTGGTACTACCATATCCCATTGATTATCCTCATTCCACCAAATTTACATAGAGATACAAGAATGATCTGAGCTCATTATACAGAATATACTGTAGCTCAGCCACAAGTTATGGGCATGATGCTGGAATAACTGGGTGAAATTTTCTTGCCTCTGTTATACAAGGGGAGAAACTGGGTAATCATAATGTTCCCTTCTAGCCTTAAAACTGGTGAACCTATGGATATGAATAATTACATAAAAAGAAGTGAAAAGCACATTGTTGAGTTGCAAAGTGAAGCACTCAGAAGTTAGGAAATGCCGTAATGAAGGAAGCTTGTGCCACCTTAATTTGGCCCCCTTGTGCATATACATTATGTCCTAAATTCCCTGTAAGCTGTGCGGTCGCGCAGCAGCCTATTTAGCGCTGCACAGGTGCTCAGGGAACCCGCCTGGGTACCTGCCACAGCTGGGGGAGGGGCACCGCTCTCCCAGGCCCAACCTAGCCCGGACCCCAACCTGCCCTGGCCGGAGCGGTCCCGCGGCCCCAACTATGCTGAACGCAACCGGAGCAGCGTGGCCTGGCCCGGCCCCAGCTGCAGCCGGGGTAATGTGGCACGTTCCGGACTTAGCCACGGCCGGGGCAGTGCCCATGGTTCAAACCCAGCTGCAGCCAGGGTAGTGCGGCACGGTCCGGACCCAGCCACAGCAACCTGTGTGGTCCGGCCCAGACTTGTCATGGGGGGGCCCTCCCTGAACCCAGTCCTGACTCGGACCTGCGGGGGCCGGGGGAGGGGCGCCTATCCTGTGGCCCCAGCCCCGGAGCTGCTGCAGTGGGCAGAGGCACCTCTCCCTCCCAGCCCAGGTGCTGCTGCATGGAGAGAGAGCTGGGGGGAGTCCTCTCTTCCCACCATAGCCCCAGAGCTCCCTCCTGCATCCCAAACCTCTCATTCCGGGCCCCACCCCAGAGCCCGCACCCCAACCCTCTGCCCCAGCCGGAGTCCTCACACCCCTGCACCCCAACCCTCTGCGCCAGGCCTGAGCCCTCTCCCACACGCCGAACCCCTCGGCCCCACCCCCACCACACGCATGTTGCATCACACATCACCTCCATGTTGGTGCACATAACAACATTGGGTCCGCACGTGGGTGGGAAAAATTAGAGGGAACACTCATTATGACGTAGACGACTCGTGCCTCCTGATACTGGGGGCACATTGTAAAGGGGAGGATGCGTGACCGCCCCACCTGTCTCCTTTGGGAGAAACTTGCAGCCTCACCTCCTTGGGCCAGGACAGCTAGTCCCGCCAGCTCCGGGGGGGCTGGGGCTACAGGAGCAGGGAGCATATGCCTCTGGGCCCGGGTGGGGCCAGCCCCAGCCTCAGCTGAGCAGAGGCCAGGGAACTTGCTCCCAGCACCTTCCCCAGACTCTTCCCCCCTCCCCCCTCTGTGCACAGCCCAGGAACCGCCACGCTATCCCCACCCCACCAGAGTTACCGGGGCCGGGGGCTCTGTTCTTCTCCTGCTGCACCTCCCCACCAGCATGCTTGGCTCCTGTCCCTGGCAGATGGGTCCAGGCAGGGAGAGGAGAGGATGGGCCACTGCCGCCACCTCTGCAGATGGGCTCTCTTTCAGGTAACTGCCGTGCTGCACAGAGCAGCTACCTGGAGAGGCCGACATGTGAAGTGGCTGGTCCTGCCCCTTCCGCTGCCCACCCAGGCCCAACTGCCAGGGACAGGGGACGAGTGGGCAGGGGGACCAGTGCAGTGGGACAAGGACAGAGCCCTTCTCCCTCCCTGCAGGCCAAGCAGAAATTGGGGAGGCGGGGAGGACTTGACCTCACATGTCCCCCTGTGTGTCGCCTATGCATTATGATACAGCCTTTAATGATATGATTACATGCTATATTTTCCCACCGGACCACTGCATCCAATATTGATTTAAAAATGGTCAGTGATGGAGAATCCACCATGACCCTTGGTAAGTTGCTCCAGTGGTCAATTTCTCTCACTGTAAAAATGTGCACCCTATTTCCAGTCTACATTTGTCTAGTTTTAACTCCCAGGCCATTGGATCATGTTAGACCTTTCTCTGCTAGATTGAACAGCCCATTATTAAATATTTGTTCCCGCTGTAGATACCTATAGACTGTAGTCAAGTCACCCCATAACCTTCTCTTTGTTAAGCTAAATAGATTGAGCTCTTTCAGACTATCACTATCAGGCAGGTTTTCTAATCCTTTAAACAGTCTTGTGGCTCTGCTCTGACCCCTCTCAAATTTATCAACATCCTTCTTGAATTGTGGGCACCAGAACTGGACACAGGATTCCAGAAGCGGTTGCACCTGCGCCAAATACAGAGGTACTTGCTCCTACTTGAAATTCTCTTATTTATGTATCCCAGGATCGCATTAGCCCTTTTATTCACAGTGTTGCAATGGGAGCTCATGTTCAGCTGATTATCCATCAAGATCCCCACATCTTTTTTAGTCACTGCTTTCCAGGATAGTGTCCCTCATTCTGTAAGTATGGCCTACATTTTTTGTTCCTAGATATATTCATTTTACCATTAGTCATATTAAAACTCATAGTGTTTGCTTGCGCCCATCTGACCGAGCAATCCAGACAATCTATCCTCCCCAATATTTTACCACTCCCCCAATTTGTGTCCTCCGCAAACTTTACTTGTGATGATTTTGTTTTCTTCCAGATCATTAATAAAAATGTTAAAGTCATTAACTTGCTGATCCAAGGACCACTTGAAGGTCCTTTTCCACCCAGTTCCAAACTCCCCCTAACGCGTCTCTGGGGAGTCCATAGGGACCTCCTTTGGATTCAACCCACTCCTCCAGCATGCTGGCTTCAGCTACACGTTAGCCTTCTTCCCAGTAGCGTAGCCGGGGGGAGCAGGGGGAGCGCCCGCGCCCGCTCCCCCTGTAAGCAGAAGCGGCGCCTTTTTTTAGCGCTGCTAAAAAAGGGCGGCCGCTTCTTTTTAAGCGCCGGTTCTTGCACTCTCCCGGCGGCGCTCCAGGTCATCGTCGGCATTTCAGCAGTGGGTACCACCGAAGACCCGGAGCGAGTGAGGACCCGCCGCCGAAGTGCCACCAAAGACCCGGAGCGCTGCCGGGTGAGTACTGGGGGAGGCGCCTTTTTAGAGCGCCGCTCCCCCCTGCGCTCCGGACCTGGCTGTGATACTGCTTCTTCCAGTCTACTGAAATTTCCCCAGTGTTCCAAGACTTTATTGAAAATCAACATTAACAGTCCAGTGAGCTCCTCAGACAACTCTTTTAAAACTCTTGGATGCAAGCTCTTCAAACCTGCTGATTTAAATATGTCTAACATCCTTCAGAGATACTACTGGACTGGAAAGAGTCCAGTAGTGATATGATGTGACTACATGATCTGTTTTTTCCCCAAATATGGAGCAGAAATATTTATTAAACATGTGTCTTTTCTGCATTATTATTGATAATTCCACTACTTCCATCCAGTAATGGACCAATACCATTGTCAGGATTTTTTTAGTTCCTAATATACACTTTAAAAACTCCTTCTTATTGTCCTTAACTTTGATGGCAATAGAGTTCACTTTGTGTCTCTTTGCTTCCCATATCAATTTTTTACAATCCCTAGCTTCTGAGTTACATTCATTACTATCAACTTCCTCTCATTACCCAGTGAGTCTCAAAGCTGGGTCCACGGGGTTCCCAGTTGATGGTTGCCCCCCAGCTCACTACTAACCAACTTAATGGAAAGACCATGAAGTACCCCTATACCAACTGTAAGAGGCTAATTAATTAAGAGGAACTATTATCAGCAGGGGGGAAATAGTTCCTCTTAATTAGCCTCTTACAGTTGGTATAGGTACTTCCACCTTTTCATGTTTCTCTGAATATATAAATATCTTCTCACTGTATGTTCCATTCTATGCATCCGGTGAAGTGGACTGTAGCCCATGAAAGCTTATGCTGAAATAAATGTGTTAGTCTCTAAGGTGCCACAAGTACTCCTGTTCTTTTTGCTGACACAGACTAACATGGCTGCTACTCTGAAACCTGTTTATAAAAGCATTTTATAGTGATAAAAAAGTTCTGCCCCTATGTTTTAGACTAACACTGGTCATTTTTTAGTAAGGACAGTTTGAAGCAGCATGCTTTTGCAGCAAAGCCACTGTCAGCACAAACAGCCTCTGTAAGCCAGTGGATCAGAGATAAGAAGGCTGCTTCTTCACCTGCTTTTTAACAAATTCAAGTGAAAGTGATATTAAGTTTTGTAAAGGAATAAACACCTTAAAAGTCAAGCCTATATGAAGACAGAGCCCTTTATTTAACATTTTTACATGTGTTTCATTTAAAAAAAAAATGAGTATGTAGAAACACCGCAGAGTGAAAACCGCAGAACCTTAGTAACACCTAGTTTATATTCCCCTTATTTTGTAATCCAGTGGATCAGAGAGTTTATTTTCCTCCCCCGTTTTTAACAAATCCATGCAAAAGTTATATTAAGCTTTTATTTTCTTAAGATTGTTAGATTTAGTATGAATTTTTATGTTTTTGTTTTTAAATGTTTGCAACCCGTGTGCTGAGACACAGGTACAAGCTCCTGTGTTTGTTTTGGGTCCACAGATTTTATTAAAATAATCAGCACAGGTGGAGCTGTGGCTTTCTCTACATTTTAAAAACAGATAAGACTAATTAGGCTAGCCAGTGATCCATGCACTATAGCGGTGGTTCTCAACTGTGGTCCACTGATTCTTCAGGGAAAGCCCCTGGCATGCTGGACCGGTTTGTTTACCTGCCACGGCGGCAGGTTCGGCTGGTCGCGGCTCCCACTGGCTGCGGTTCGCTGCTCCAGGAGAAGAGGGATGGGGCATTGGTGTAAGTTTTGGAGGGGATGTGTGTGGAGTTGAAGCTCTGCTCCCCCCATCTCCCATCTCCCTTCCCCCTTCCTCTTTCCTGTAGCCTCCTCACCTTCCCTACTCTTCCCTCCATGTTGGATCACATGTCCCTGCACTGCCTTGAAGCAGTGGTGTCTGCTGTCCGTGCACATGGTGCCTGGAGCCTGCTGTGCTCGGTGTGCCCTGTCCAAAGAGATGCTGCAGGGGAAGGGAAGTGGGGGCCTACAGGGCGGGCGCCAGGCACCAGCGCAGCAAGCGTGTGCCTGGGGCAGCAAGCCACGGGGGGCGGTGTGACAGTTGCCGTGAGGGCGGCAGTCAGGCAACCTTCGGCGGCATTTCTGCGGGAGGTCCGCTGTTCCCGTGGATTCGGCGGCAATTCGGCGGCGGGTCGGCCAACAGCGCAGGACTGGCGACCTCCCGCAGAAACGCTGACGACGGCTGCCTGACTGCCGTGCTTGGGGCAGCACAAATCATAGAGCCGCCCCTGAGGGCCTAGGAAGGTAGATGGGGCTTTGTCAGTGCCAGTGTTTGTGGGGGGTCTTCCTTGCACCCCACTCAGGTTGCTGGTTTCTGTGAATTCAGTTCCTACACCTAGGCATCCGAAGAAGTGGGTATTGACCCACGAAAACTTATGCTTCAATACCTCTGTTAGTCTATAAGGTGCCACAGGACCCTTTGTCGCTTCCTAGACCTTGTCTGCACTGGCAGCGGCATGTAGGAAATGGGAAGCTACATGCCACAGTGAAAGGCAGGCTGTGTCCACACTCACTGCAGTGGGCAGCTACCTGCGGCAGTGAAAGGCTCCAGCAGGAAAGAGGCAATGGGGAAAGGCTCCAGCGCCGGGCAGGCAGTGGACTCTATGCTGTTAAAAAGAGCAGCCAGCGTAGACCTGGGAGAACAGTTTTAGAACTCGGTGACATTAGGCTCTGTGGGGAAATGACCCAAAGCAAGGATTTGGAATAGAAAACTACTTGAAAATAGCATGAGAATAAGCTAGACCATTCAGCTTTGTCCTCTGCACTGAACTGGTACAGGTTTGCGGAGGACCAGAGGGAAATCTGATGTTAATTTAAGGTATTTAAACTTCATGTAAATGTAAGATTGAACAAAACCCGGAAGTCACTAGGACGCCCCCTGAATCACGCTGTGCAAGCCCTCCCCGGCTTCCCAGCACAGAGAAGGGTTAGTTTCAGTTTCCTTTATGCTTCTGGGAGAGAGGAGAAAGGAGTCAAAGGCCAGTACCAGTCTGCAGGGAAGAAGGACCAGGAACGGGTGCGTGGGGCCGGATTATAGAAGGAAAACTGAGGAATGACTTGGTTATTTTAGCTGTTTTGTGATCTTTAAGGCGATGGAATGAAAAGTGGAAGGTGAGGTTCCTGTCTGAAGTTGCAACTGAACGCACAATCTGCACTTCCCTCTGTGTGTGTACTTCAGCTGAGGGTTTGGAAGGAGAATCCCAGCGGCATTTTGAACAGAAACATGTTTTAAGGAAAGGAGCATTTACTGGAGGTGTCTAGCAGTGAAGAAAGTGAGACACTCAGGTTTTGTTATTCATGTTCCCTGCAGTTTTTTTCCCTTCGTTTTCTCATTAGTTCTGCATTTTAAACCGTATTTTTCTCTGAATTTCCCATTCCTTTTCCTGGCACTTTGCTTTGGGAAAATCTGTTTTTTCTGTTTAACTTGTAACAAATGTATAATCAGTAATTGAATTTCTGCGGGTATGTTTTGCATGTCTGTCTGTGTTCAATATTCACGTGTGTTTGACATGCATGAAGCTGCTGTAATTTGTCAGACAGGAGACTGGTTTGTTGAAGACGAGCAGGTCCATGAGACCAAGGGGCAGATAAGATCAGATCTTCTAGGACCAGGGAGCAAGGTGGGTTTAAGGGGCTGGCTTAGATTCTCTTTAGGAGAGCTGGCCAGAAAACAGAATTTGTGTCCTGTGGAAAATTGGAAGGTTTCGAAAGTATTTCTTCCCAATTCAGGACAAAGAATAAAACTTCACAATATTTTTGGTGGGAGAGAAATTTAAAAAAAACGTTTTGGGAGAATGAGAATTGATTTTTTGCTCTTGCTGGCAAAGTGACAGACTGACCATATCCTGCAATATCCTGAACAAACTTTATGGAATTCACATAAACTGTGTTGAATTAAGTTAAACCTTTTAAAATTAGGGTTAATACCTTTCAGGTACATTGTGGGTGTGTTGTTGTGGCATGGTACTCCCACATCTTGAATACTACGTGCAGATGTGGTCTTCTCATCTCAAAAATAGATATTGTAATTGGAAATGGTTCAGAGAAGGGCAAAAAAAAAAGGGTGTATGAAATGGTTTCTGTATGAGGAGAGATTAATAAGACTGGGACTTTTCACCTTGGAAAAGAGATGACTTAGAGGGGATATGACACAGTTCTATAAAATCATGACTGATGCGGAGAAAGTAAATAAGGAAGTGTTATTTACTCCTTCCCATCACACAAGAACTAGGGGTCACCATATGAAATTAATAGGCATCGCGTTTCAAACAAAGAAAAGGAAGTATTTCTTCACGCAACACAAAGTCAATCTGTCTTTGCCAGAAGATGTTGTGAAGTCCAAGACTATAACAGGGTTCAAAAAAGAACAAGATAAGTTCATGGAGGATGGGTCATAAGAACATAACAACATAACAACATAAGAATGGCTGTACAGGGTCAGACCAAAGGTCCAGCCAGCCCAGTATTCTGTCCACCGACAGTGGACAATGCCAGGTGCCCCGGAGTGAGTGGACCTAACAGGTAATGATCAAGTGATCTCTCTCCTGCCATCCATCACCCCCCTCTGACAAACAGAGGCTAAGGACACCATTCCTTACCCATCCTGGTTAATAGCCATTAATGGACTTCGTATTCATGAATTTATCCAGTTCTCTTTTAAACCCTGTTATAGTCCTAGACTTCACAGCCTCCTCAGGCAAGGAGTTCCACAGGTTGACTGTGCGCTGTGTGAAGAAGAACTTCCTTTTATTAGTTTTAAACCTGCTACCCACTAATTTCATTGGGTGGCCCCTAGTTCTTCTATTATGAGAACAAGTAAATAACTTTTCCTTTTTCATTGCTCCACACCACTCATAATTTTATATACCTCTATCATATCTCCCCTTAGTCTCCTCTTTTCCAAGCTAAAAAGTCCTAGCCTCTTTAATCTCTCCTCATATGGGACCCGTTCCAAACCCCTAATCATCTCCAATTTATCTAATAATTTCCCATGTGGAACTATATCAAATGCCTTATTGAAATCCATGTTGTTAGATCTACTGCATTTCCTTTGTCTAAAAAAATCAGTTCTCTTCTCAAAGGAAGAGATCAGGTTGGTCTGGAACAATTTACCTTTTGTAAAACTATGTTGTATTTTATCCCAATTACCGTTCACCTCTATGTCCTGTGGCAAAGCTTCGACCTTGTCTCCATGGGTCCCGCGCTTCCAGGCGATTTATGCTCGCCTCAGAGGCTCACTGTGACCCTCCAAGTAGCCCTTCTCTCTCTAGGGCCAGGGTTACAGTCTACTGAGCCCTTCTCATCATAAACCAGCAAGGACGTTGGTGAGAGAACTCCCACAGTCTCTGCTGTCCCTACAGGCTTGTTCAAGAACAATTTAGCCTCCTGTCCTGACAGGGGCCTGTCTTTCACTCCCAGGAGGTGTTTCTGTAGTGGCGGGTTGGGGGGAACCCGGGCCCGACCTCTACTCCGTGTTCCGGCCCAGAGACCCTAGTGACAGCAGCTGTTGGCAACCGCCGTTTCACCACCAGAGCTGCTACACTTCCCTGGGCCACTTCCCCACAGCTGTATTAATGCCTTCTTCACCCTTACCTTAGGGCTCCCTTCCAGTGGTTTGAGGGTGTCTTCATTACCCAGCCCTTCAGACGTATTTCCTCTCCTCTAGCTCCCTTTTCCTCTCCTCGGCCTGACCGGAGTGAGCCCTTTTATAGTATCAGAGGGGCCTTAATTAGAGTCAGGTGTTCACATTAGCTTAACAGCCTCACCTGACTCTTTGCAGGTTAATTAGAGTCAGGTGTTCACCTTAGCCTAATGTCCTCACCTGACTCTTTGCAGGCTAATGGGAATCATGTGTCCACCCTAGCCTGGAGCAGCCCCTGCTATGGTCAGTCAGGGAACAGAAAACTGCTTATCCAGTGGCCAGTATATCTGCGTTCGACTACTCTGCTGTACCCAACTGGCCTGGGTCTATCACAGTCCTTAAGTACTTTCTCTTTCACAATTTGTTCCAAGACCTTGCATACAATTGAGGTCAAACTAACAGGCCTGTAGTTTCCCGCATCACTTTTTTCCTTTTCTTAAAAGTAGTTACTATATTGGAAATTCTCTAGTCATGGAGTCACTTTTTTCTCTTTCATAAAAATAGGGACTATATTAGCAATTCTCTACTCATAGGGTACATCCCCCAAGTTTACAGATTCATTAAAAATCCCTTGCTGTTGAGCTTGCAATTTCATGTGCCAGTTCCTTTAATAGTCTTGGATGCAGATTAGCTGGGACCCCCAATTTGCTCCAATTAAGATGTTTGAGTTTGACTTTCACCTCGGATGTGCTATTTCCACTTTCATATCCTCTTTTCCATTAGCCTCCCTGCCATTAACACTAAGCTCCCCATTACCCTTATTAAAAACTGAGTCAAAGTATTCATTTAGTTGTTGGGTCATGTCTAGATTATCTTTAATCTCCACCCCATCATCAGTGCTTAGTGGTCCCTCTACTTCATTCCTTGTTTTCTTTTTATTTATGTGGCTACAGAATCTTTTACTGTGGGTTTTAATTTCCTTTGCATGGTCCAACTCGGTTTGGTTTTTGGCAGTTCTCACTTTCCCCCTACACTTTCTGACCTCCTATGCTAGCTCAGGGTGTGGAGGAAGTGGAGCCAAGTCTCTTCCCCTCCCTGCCCACTCCCCACGACCTGCTCGCTTGCGTTAGGGGAAAGGCTCAAAGTAAACATGCCCAAGGATTCCAGGTAGCCTGAGCAGGGGCAGAAGGGGGTTCTTTCAGAGGGATTTGGGCACCTAACTCCCTAGGCGCCTTTGAAAATCCCAATCTAAATTCTAACTACAGACTCTATATTACGGATGAGGATGAACATGCCCAAAAGAACCCAGCTTGATCTCAGATCCCAGGTTGAGCTTACAGGGCAGGCAACTGGGAAAAACACCTTTTTCATCTGTGACCAGGGCAAATTGAGCATCAATTCACTGAGAGAATAAAGAGGGAAGCCCATAGTGCCATTTTACAGGGATTTTTCTGACTCTCACCACACGTCTAAATCAGTGTAATCAGTATTCTATACACAGCGTGAGAATGTAACACTTTGCACATGCTGGAAAACTGATGCGTGACATTCAGGCGATAATAGGGCTGTCAACAATCTATGGTTACAAGGGCAGTAGGAGGTCAGGCCAGAATTTAGTGCAATAAATCTGTTTGGGCGTGATCAAAATCTGACTGAAGTCTGTGGGAACCTTTCCATTCACTTCAGTGGGCCCTGAATCGGGTCCTTTGTATAGCTTGTATTGTATTGTTCCATATAGATAAAATAGCAGGAAGTGTGCCCTATATGTACAGTGTGGTATCATTATACATGGGTAGGTGTTTAAGTCCTAAAGAGTTTGTTAAAATATCATGTTAGTGTCTCAAATACCTATCATACTAAATAGTGGTTTTCTATCTTTGTTCGGTGTGCTAATGGAACAGCAGTGTCTCTCTGTGTATTAAGTAAATTTTCAGATTGTAAGGACCCAATGTAAAATAAAAAGGTGCTTTCCCCTGTTAAGTCAATATTTCTTAAGGATTGGAACTAGGGTCCATTTTTAAGCAGAGAAAAGGGGTGAAATCAATAGGACTATTTCCAATAACTTTATGGTGACAGGATTTCCTGACAGTAGTGCATGTGGGAAGAAAAATGAGAACATCAGTGGGTGTGTAGTCAACCAGCCTTCCATTAGATTTTGTGCAGTATATCACTCATAGAGAATGTGTCAATAGGAACTTTTTGGAAAAGGAGATTTTCCATATAGGCTTGGATGATTAGTCTCATTTGTGAAAGGTTACCACCAAAGTAACCAGCAACCCTACCAAAATACTGATCATTTCTATATCAGCAGATCTTCTGACCACAGTAGTAATCCATGCCTGCATTGGTTACTTTACTAAACAGAGAACACCCAACACCAAAAAAATGAATAGAAATGTGAAATTCCACTCATATGCTTTACATTTTTTTCATTTCAGTCTTGGGAAACAACAGCAACCATGCTGCACCATCCCTGATCTCCAGCCTCCAGGAAGCAACCTCTACACTGATCACTTACACAGCCGAGGAGGAGAAGAGCAAAATACCTCCAAAGATGAAGGGCCAGATCATTTTTAATGACCACATACACCTGAAATGGGTTGAGTGGAAAGGGTCAGTTCCAACGGGGGCAGTTTCCATCTGGAATGAGGAGGCATCTCGCACTGAGTATGTCTGCGCAGAGGCAGGATATTCTGTTGGGTTTTTCAATGAAAGTAAAGGTCTATATTGTTACTATCCCTGTGCTGATCTAGAACATCGCACCTCAAACTTCAGAATGTTGGTAAATGAGGATAATTCTGAAGAGCTAGAGTGGAAGAAAGACTCTTATGGTTCCGTTCCACCAAAGTCAGTTCCAAGCTACCCAGGAGTTAATGTTTTTGTTGGTAGGAATCATTATGGCTTAGGGAAAGTAGACCCTAGGTTTAAAGCTTTCTTCTTACCTCATAATGGCAAAGAGAAGTGTTACAAAGAATACGAAGTTCTGACCGTTAACACAGCCAAGCAAAAGTTCAGTGTTTAATAAATAAGGCAAAATTTTCTTACTGGCCAATTCCAGTCTTAACATTGTCCAAAATCCTTAACAATTTTCAAAATATTAAAGAAACCACAACTGACGAGCAATATCGGAACATTGGTCACCCAACTTGAAATGGAGTGATTTCCACTATCGGCACAAAAGTTCCCATTTTCAATGGGACATCAGTACGTTTTTCATCAGAGATAACTTTTCCATCGTCTTGGTGCCAGTCGTACCAATCTGCGAAAAAAAATCTGTCTATCTGTGAAATGAAAGTCCCCACCATTCACAATTGTGAGGTGGTCATGATGGGTACAGAGATGAGGGCTCATATACCCTAAAGAGCCACACTCATCCGTAATGATCAAAATGGAGAAACTCTCAGCAACATCATTCGGGAAACAAAGCTGAGGTGAGACCGTGCCAGCCGCTAAGAACTGCTGAACTGCGTCCAAAAGAGTCTGTAGTCCCAGTATCAGCAATATGGAAAATAGTTGCTCTACTTCAGGCTTTTTCTTTTCCCAGATATTGATCTTTCCATGGAATTAGTATAATAACTTTATTGTTTAACATTTTATTTAGGGTTATTGTTTTCTTTAGATACTGAAGGTTGGAGACCAAGACCAGCGTACGTACAACCCCCAAGAAAAACTTCCTTATCCACTATCCACATTATTTTCTGTTCTTATACCCCCAGCTGCCATGTATAACGCTGAACAGCCACAGGAGAGTAAAAAGAAGATAAATGTTGTGGATCAGATTTATTTTTCTGTTGTTCGGATGGTTTTTAGGGTGCCCATCATTGTCGTATCTAAGTGGTTCATAGCTGAATTAATTCTGCATTGTGAGGCCCATGGTAAGGTTCTGGCATGGATCCACAGGGGAAGCTGGCCCCTGACCTTTTCTCACGGATCCACACGACCATTGCTATGGCCCTGCTTTGGAACAGTCTCTAGGAGGATCCCCTTCAGTGTGCCAGACTCCCTTGGGGTCTCACTCTTCCGCCAGGGTCAGCCTCGCAGCTTCACCACCTCCTTAGACTGGACCCATTGGCCTTCAGCACCCCTGCCTCACACCCGGAGTTCTGTTCAGTGAGTAAAACTGAGACAGATGCCTGAGGGAGACTTGTCCACTCTTCCTGCACCTCACCCAGGAGTTTCAGTGACACTAACACAGCATTGTCCAAACATTGATTTAGTTGGGGTTGGTCCTGCTTTAGTTGGGGTTGGCCCTGCTTTGATCAGGGGGTTGGACTAGATGACCTCCTGAGGGCCCTTCCAACCCTGAGATTCTATGATTCTATGAAACAGAAGTGTTTATTAGCAATCTGGAACACAGTGTAGGAAGTCCTTGGGTTTGCATCGAGAAAAGAAGCTTAAAGCATAGGCCAGAGCTCACCCAAGCTTTAATGAACCCCTTGGTTCAAGCTCTGTCTCTTTCTCTGTCTGACCTCCTTGGCCAGACTCAAGGTGAGAGCCCCTGACTGCCTCCAGCAGCCAGCTCTTATCACTCACCTCACACCTCTCCAGTCCTTTGTTCCCGAGCTGGGGAAAAGCTGCTTGGCTTCCTGCAGAGAGGTGGGGCAATCCATGGTCATTGGTTGCTGGGTTTCAATGTCCTAGTGATCAGATTTGCATTGTCTTCATGGATTCTCCACTGATATGGGGTTGCCAGCCAGTCCCTTTCCAATGACCCATTAAGTTCCAGACAGCTAGGCCCCATTTAAACCCATGTCTTAGCCAAGAGCATACAATCCCTTTGCACTGTGACCAGGATCCCAGGGGTCCACACTGAGATCACTCAATTAGGGCAAACTGCAAAGATTGGGGCAGACACTCCCCAAAACTGGTGGTTATTGTGATACTCAGATCCACCAAGCCAGCCACAAAACAGCTTCCACAATACCTTACTGATTGGAGCCAAAACACAGTTCCCTTAAAAGGAACCCAGCCTTTGAGGTACCTCTCTGACAGCCAAGTCAAATATGAAAGTTCTACCAATCCCAAAGGATCGGATACATTACCTCCCAGGTTAATGAATATTCCAGATCTTACCCAAAAACACGTTTACAGCCAATTCTTAATAACTAAATTAGAATTTATGAAAAAAGAGTATTGGTTAAAAAAATCATTATCCATACAGACATGTCTATAACGAGGCTAACGAGGAGCTTAGGAGTAGTGGCAGCATGACAAATGGGAATAAGGATGTGGGGGTAGATATTACCATATCCGAGGTAGAAGCCAAACTTGAACAGCTTAATGGGAGTAAATCAGGCGGCCCAGATAATCTTCATCCAAGAATATTAAAGGAACTGGCACATGAAATTGCAAGCCCATTAGCAAAATTTTTTAATGACTCTCTAAACTCAGGGGTTGTACCATTTGACTGGAGAATAGCTAATATAGTTCCTATTTTTAAGAAAGGGGAAAAAAGTGACCCGGGTAACTACAGGCCTGTTAGTTTGACATCTGTAGTATGCAAGGTCTTGGAAAAATTTTTGAAGGAGAAAGTAGTAAAGGACCTTGAGGTCAGTGGCTATTGGGACAAATTACAACATGGTTTTACAAAAGGTAGATCATGCCAAACCAACCTGATCTCCTTCTTTGAGAAAGTAACAGATTTTTTAGATAAAGGAAACGCAGTGGATCTAATCTACCTCGATTTTAGTAAGCCATTTGATACAGTACCACATGAATTATTGGTTAAATTGGAAAAGATGGGGATCAATATGAAAATTGAGAGGTCTATAAGGAACTGGTTAAAGGGGAGAATACAGCGGGTCATACTGAAAAGTGAACTGTCGGGTTGGAGGGAGGTTACTAGTGGAGTTCCTCAAGGTTCAGTTTTGGGACCAATTTTATTTAATCTTTTTATTACTGACCTCGGCACCAAAAGAGGGAGTGTGCTAATAAAGTCTGCGGATGACACAAAGTTGGGAGGTATTGCCAATTCAGAAAAGGATTGGGATATCCTACAGGAAGATCTGGATGACCTTGTAAACTGGAGTAATAGTAATCGGATGAAATTGAATAGTGAGAAGTGTAAGGTTATGCATTTAGGGATTAATAACAAGAATTTTAGTTATAAGCTGGGGATGCATCAGTTGGAAGTAATGGAAGAGGAGAAGGACCTCGGAGTCCTGGTTGATCACAGGATGATTATGAGTCGCCAATGTGATGTGGCTGTGAAAAAAGCTAATGCGGTCTTGGGATGCATTAGGCGAGAGAGCCAAGGCGTTGAGCTGACACAGAGCTCTTCCTCAGGTCAGTGTAAGCTTGAAAGCTTGTCTCTCTCACCAAGAGAAATTGGCCCAATAAAAATATCACCACATCCACCTTGTCTCTCTGTTATCCTGGGACTAACACAGCTACAACAACACTGCAAACATTCATACGGTGACAGTCCTTGATAGTTCCCTGCCATGGCCCTATTTCAGGAAAGAAATTAACCCTTTCAGATTCAGTGGTAACAATACAAAGAGACAGTGACTTTCAACTTGAACCTTGCCCAGGGCAGGTGGAGCATCTGGGCCTCCCCACTGCAGCCCAGGCTCCCTGGGCAGCTCTTATCCATGGCCCAGCTCCAGTTTTTGGCCTGACCAGGGGGTGGGGCCTTGGTGGGAAGAGGAGGAGTAGGGGCTCTTGGATGTGTCCCACAAGGGGGGTGACAGGAAGAACAGGATGGGGTGAACACACACAGGGCACAGGAGGAGGGCGAAGGTGAAGAATCTGGAAAGGGGGGAAAGGCTTGACAGCCAGGCCAGGCTCCATTTGTGAATAGGGAGGGGCCTGGGGCTAGGGCTGGTAGTTGATCCTTGGCAGAACCAAGCAGAGGGCCCAGGACCATGCTGGTACAGGTTGGCCATTGGGAAGAAGGTCTGGGTCCTGATTCTGGGTAGCCATTAGCTCAACTGCATCGGCTATTCAAATCAAAACTACAATGCTGCCTGTCCAGCCTGATATTCTGGGCACCCCAACTTGGACGCAAGAGCTCCTGTGCACCTCCTAAGTCAGTAGGAGGTGCATTTTTCCCCCATCGTGGCCTCTGGTTCTTGAAAGTCACTGTCAGTTGATGATGATGGCTGCTGTTCTGCTGTGCTGGGGGACACGGTGTGTCTTGGGGGAGAACAACTGGGAGAGGTGCTGCCTGGGAAAATTTTAACAAAAGATTGCACCTGTTTCCTTTCTGCCTTGAGGGCTGCCCTGGGACCCTAGGACCCTCACAGGACTGACATGTGTCACTCCGGCCAACAGAGCAAAACTGCTCTCCTGGGATAGCAAGGGCAGAGGTGATGTGGGGTGCAGAGAAGTATTGGCCATGGCAGCAAGCTGCCTTGGAACAGTGGGCCCTGCATGGCCAGTGGGACATGTGACTGTTGTGTCTGTGGTTCGGGCACTGGAGCATATGACCACACACCAACAAAGCCAGAACAAGCACGCTTCTCTGCTGTATGCCCCCCACCCTCCCTGCAGCAATCTGCTACAAGCCTGTCTTTGTCTCTCTCTGCAGCACGCTCCACTTCCAATCCCTCTATCTGCCTCCTTTGTCCCTCCACAGCATTAACCCATTGCATGAGCTCCCCTAGAGCCCATCCCTTTCAGCTTGGGGCGTCGATATACAGAGAGCATGAAAAGATGGGGGTTGCCTTACCAACGCTAACGAGACACATCAATTAAAGTGGGCTATTGTCAGCAGGAGGAAAAATCACTTTTATAGTGGTAATGAGGATGGCCCATTTCAAACAGTTGACAAGAAGGTGTGAGTAACAGTAGGTGGAAAAATGAGCATGGGGAAATAGTTTTTAATTTGTGTAATGACCCATCCACTCCCAGTCTTTATTCTAATTCTTGACATCTGATTTGTGTTCATTTCTTCTTTGCGTAGCGAGCGGGTTTGGCCAATATACATTGCAGAGGTGGGCCATCCTGAATACCACTATAAAAGTGATTTTTGTTCCTGCTGATAATAGCCCACTTTCATTGATTTATCTCGTTAGAGTTGGTAAGGCAACCCCCATCTTTTCATGTTCTCTGTATATATATATTCCTACTGTATTTTCCTCTCCATGCATCTGATGAAGTGGGTTTTAGCCCACGAAAGCTTATGCCCAAATAAATTTGTTAGTCTCTAAAATGCCACAAGTACTCCTCGTTCTTTTTGCTGATACAGACTAACACAGCTACCACTCTGAAACCTACTCAAAGAAAGATATCAGTAACTTTGTTATACAACAATTGAAACAACTGTAGAAAAATCTACAATTACTTTCTATCATTTAGGCTACTTAGGGCTGGTCTACACTAACCCCCCAATTCGAACTAAGATACGCAACTTCAGCTACGTGAATAACGTAGCTGAAGTCGAAGTATCTTAGTTCAAATGAAAAGGTACTTACCGCGGGTCCACACGCGACGCGCAGGCTCCCCCGTCGACTCCGCCTACTCCGTTCGCGGAGTAGGATTACTGGTGTCGACGGCGAGCACTTCCGGCTTCGATTTATCGGGTCTAGACAAGACGCGATAAATTGATCCCAGAAGATCGATTGCTCACCGCCGAAGCAGCGGGTAAGTATAGACGTACCCTTACAATTTGCAGTTCACCAAGATCAGAACAGATCATTTAATTTTAGGAAACATCCTAACAGCCCTTTCTTATCTTAATCGCCTGTTAATCACTCTCTTTATAAACCAAATTTTGACTCCCTGCCTCAGGGGCTCAAACTGGGAGCAGTCTCCTGTTTCCTCTGCAGAACTCCTTATATTGCAAACTAAGGCTGCCTGCTCCAGGTTTGCCTTTGGGAGGGGAAACCCCGCCCATACCCCCACCCCAAATCCGCCCAGCCCCTTTTTTATTTCTAAAATCTAGTTTTGCTGCATAAAACATTAAGTTACACGATAAAATTATTACAATAATACATGTGGGTGTATTTACATTATTATTAAAATATGGGATTTGTATAAACACACCCACCCCCTCCCTCTGAAATGGGTTGGGCTTGGTTTGAAATGCCATGCAACTTTTTGTGTGTGTGAGACTGGACCACATTCCAGCTGTGGGGAGGGAGCCAGGACACTATGCTGCTAAAAAAGCAGTGTGGACCTGGGAGAACAGTTTTAGGCTCTGTGGGGAAATGACCCAAAGCAAGGATTTGGAATAGAAAACTAGTTGAAAATAGCACTAGAATAAGCTAGACAATTCAGCTTTGTCCTCTGCACTGAACTGGTACAGGTTTGAGGAGGACCAGAGGGAAACCTGATGTTAATTTAAGGTATTTAAAATTCATTTAAATGTAAAATTGAACAAAACCTGGAATCCACTAGGACACCTTCTGAATCGAAGCACGCTGTGCAAGCCCTCCCCCACTAACCTGACACAGAGAAGAGTCTCACCCTTTGTGCCTGTTAGTTTTACTTTCATCTTCCTGTAAACGTCTAAGAGAGAGGAGAAAGGAGTCAAAGGCCAGTACCAGTCTGCAGGGAAGAAGGACCAGGAGTGTGTGCGTGGGGCTGGATTATAGAAGGAAAATTGAGAAATGACTTGGTTATTTTAGCTGTTTTGTGATCTTTAAGGCGATGGAATGAAAAGTGGAAGGTGAGGTTCCTGTCTGAAGTTGCAACTGAACGCACAATCTGCACTTCCCTCTGTGTGTGTACTTCAGCTGAGTTTTCGAAGGAGAATCCGAGCAGCATTTTGAACAGAAACATGTTTTAAGGAAAGGAGCATTTACTGGAGGTGTCTAGCAGTGAAGAAAGTGAGACACTCAGGTTTTGTTATTCATGTTGTCTGCAGTTTTTTTCTTTCGTTTTCTCATTAGTTCTGCATTTTAAACCTTATTTTTCTCTGAATTTCCCATTCCTTTTTCTGGCACTTTGCTTTGGGAAAATCTGTTTTTTCTGTTTAACTTGTAAAAAATGTATAATCAGTAATTGAATTTCTGCGGGTATGTTTTGCATGTCTGTCTCTGTTCTATGTTCACGTGTGTGTTTGACATGCATGAAGCTGCTGTAATTTGTCAGACAGGAGACTGGTTTGTTGAAGCCGAGCAGGTCCATGAGACCAAGGGGCAGATAAGATCAGATCTTCTAGGACCAGGGAGTAAGCTGGGTTTAAGGGGCTGGCTTAGATTCTCTTTAGGAGAGCTGGCCAGAAAACAGAATTTCTGTCCTGAGGAAAATTGGAAGAGTTTGGAAGTATTTCATCCCAATTCAGGACGAAGAGTAGAACCTCACAACATTTTTTGTGGGAGAGAAATTTAAAAAAAATCTGTTTTGGGAGAATGAAAATGAATTTTTTGTCTTGCTGGCAAGGTGACAGACTGAAAATATCCTGCAATATCCTCAACAAACTTTATGGAATTCATATATAAAGTCTACTGAATTAGGTTAAATCTTTTTGAATTAGGGTTAATATTTTTCAGGTACATTGTGGGTGTGTTGTTGTGGCATTATATGTACCTTCTCTAGTAGGGAAGGGGGCTGTTAATGAACCTTCTCCATTATTAGCTTTTGAAGCCTGTCCTTCTCCAGAGAGAGACACATATACTGGTTCTCCAGAGACCAACAGACAAAGAAAAGACTTTTGAGAGTTTAAAATGACTCTGGGCCTTCTTCCTGATCCAGCAAATGGACGGGACACCTGGTCCATGGAGGGTTCCACTCCTTAGTGTAGAATTGAGAGGACTTGGCTACTGAGGCCTCATAAGAGAGACAGGGAAGAACAGACAGCTTGTTCTGAGCTGAAGCTCTCATGAACTTGTAGCCACAAGAAAGCCCATGTGATGAGGGTGTTGAAAGACTGCTTCTGCGAGAGTCCCTGTTAGAGGTGGGGTGATCTTTCTCCGGTAAGTTTATTAGCATTAGGATCTTTTATTGTTTTTAATGTTTTCTCTGTAATGCTCTTTACCTTAAGAAGAAAGTAGGCTGGCTTAGAAAGAGCTGTGCGGTGACTTATATCTGTAGCAATTAAAGCTGTTATCAGTCTCTGAAGAGAAAGCAATCAGGTCTGCTGAGGCAGCCTGTCTGTGCAGAGATGTACACAGTAAACGTAGGAAACTGTGAAGCCTGGAAAAAACCCGGTCAGAAGGCAACACCTGGAGAGCTGAAAACCTGACAGTGAATGCTCTTGTTACTCCTGAGGGAATTCTGTACCACTGCACACATGCAGAATTCATGTCCCCTGCAGATTTCTTTGCATCCCTGCAGAAAAATGACTTTAGATGGGGAAACAAAGGGAATCCACAGGAACGGCCACCCACCCGTCCCCAGCAGTGCTGGTGCATCATTTTGGGCACCCAGAGCAGCCAGCGGCAAGGTAAAACACTGTGGGATGCTGAGGCTGTGGCCAGGGCTGAGGATGACCTGGTCGGTGGCTCTTACCCTGCGCTGGGCTCAGCTGTTAGTCCTGGCTGGGCTGGAGCAGGGGAGGATGGGACTTCCTCTTCTCCTGCAAGGAGCAGCTGGGTCTGGGTCAGACCCACCCCTAGAAACCTCCCCTGGCTACAGGAACCTCCGCATTCCCTCCCCCCAATTTCCTGCCCCCATCGCTCCTCAGCCATGGGGGGAGGAGTTACTGTACATCGAGCTGCTCCCCGATGCCAAACCCCCATGCATCTGGACCTCTGCCGAGTCTCACTCCTCCACACCCAGAAAACTCCCACCGAGCCCCCTGAATCCAAACCCACACCCTGCCGAGCCTCACCCCCCACAGTTAGAAACCCCCCACTGAATCCCTTTCACGCAAACCTACACCCTGCTAAGCTTTATGCCCCCCACCAAACTTCTGAAAGATATAATCACATGTACTGTTCTGTTTGCTGACACACTTTTGTCCCCTCCAGAACTGTTCTGAAATGACATTGCTGTAGCACTTCCCTACGCCGAGGGGAGAACGTAGGTACTCCATCTCCGGGAGAGGCAGAAGTTGTGCTGACGGGAGAACATAGCTCCCTTGACACAGCGTTGTCTGTACAGGGGGTTCACCTGGGTCACCTGGATCGATCGGTCTTCAGCTGTCGTTAAGACTGCGCCGATCACAACACGTCCACCATTCTTCTCGCACTGTTGCCTTTCTTCTCCACGTTCGTCCAAAATGTTTAACAATGTCGTCTTCCTATCTTCTTGGAGGTTGGCCAAGTGGTCTTTTCTGTTCTCGTGGGTACCACTCAGCAATAATTGCGGTCCACCTGTAGTCCATGAACTGTGCCATGTGGCCTGCCCATTGTACCTTGTTATATCTGCATTCCACGACAATATCTCTCACACCGCTGCGTTCTCTGATCATTTCGTTTGGGATGTGATCCAGAAGGGAGATTCCCAATATAGCTCATTCAATTGCCCTTTCAGCTACTGACAGCTGCTACTCTTCTCTCTTTGTCAGCGCCCATGTTTCACTGCCATCCAACATGGCTGGCAGCACTATTGAATTGAAGATATTTGCGCGTGTGGTCTTGTCGATTTTTCCTTTGAGGACATCCTTGATGGAATTGAACGCACACCATCCTGCTCAAATCCTTTGTAAGAGTTCTCCGTTCAGATCTTGATGCATGTTGACTTCTTGGCCCAAATTTACGTACTGTTCCACTTCTTCGATTTCTTCTCCTGGGGCTTTTCATAAGACGTCAGATCGCATATATTTAGTTTGACAGCGGTTCATTTTCAGGACGACCTGACTACTTTTCTTGTTGAGTCTTCGTAGCATGCTCTGCAGTTGGTTGGTGCTTTCGGCAATTAGCACAATGTCGTCCGCGAATCTGAGATGAGATAATCGTTCTCCATTTATGTTGACACCACTCCTCCAATTGATCTTGTTCATAACCATTTTGAGGCAGGCGGTGAATAGTTTTGGTGAAATCGTATCTCCTTGCTTTACGCCTTTCTTGATTGGGATGCGGAGGGGAGTTTTGAGGAGAGTAATGTCTGTTGTGCATCCAGTATTCACTTCCTTCAACAAACTGATGTACTGCATGTTAATGCCCTGCTCTGCGAGCGCCTTTAATATTGTGGGGGTGGGGAGGTTAGGTTGGTAATGACGTTGCTCAGGGGTGTGGATTTGATACCAATTTTGGTTTATAGTTGAGACCTGGCATTAGGAAAAAAAACCCAGCCATGCTTTCTTTGAGCCCCGTAAACAAGCAAAAAGGGCATGAGACCAATTTTTATAATCCTTTGAAGATCGTTTTTGAATATCATATAACTCCTTACAGGTATATGAATGGTACAGATAGAAAAGGATTGTGCAGAGTGGTACAAGAGGGGATGGAGAACAGAGGTTTTACACCAAGCAAAGGAACATTTAGGCTGATTTCATGAGAAGTCTATTCAATTGTGAAAAATTTTCTAGTGGAAGTGCTGGGAGCCCATCACAATTAGTCTGGAGAGAGCACAGCGAGGGACAAGTCTGCTTTGGATCTCTCGCTTCTGAGATTTTTTAGAAGAAGCTTTAATTATATGAAGACAGGAGGTGTTAAAAATCTGTGCCCACCACATCCCACTCATGACGTGAGCTGGAGATCCTCTCCCTCCCCATCTGCCTGGTTCACCTCTCAGCCCTCAGTAAGGTCTCCTTGTCCAATCTCACTGTATTCTTCAGCAATATGAATGAATACCTCAAGGAGCTGTCTGCACGTCGCAGGGGGCCAGGACACAGGACTGCAGTAAATAGGTACATAAGAGATAACCAGCAATAGCTCTTTGTTCAGAGCAGCAATCAGCAGTCTAGTGCATTACCTGTTGCAACATGAACTTGGCTGAGTTCCCAGCTCTACAGCATGGACCCTAGTAGGGCCCCACCCCCAGAAACATGGAGTTGATTTTGTCCAAAAGTGTGAAGAGCTGAGATAAAAGATCTCAGAAGGGGTGGATCTTACTAGCAGCATTGAATGAGTGTAATCTGGCCCCTTCTTACTCCGCATCACTGTGCAGCCTTTACACTGCATCCTCTACTCACTTCCTCGGCTCAAAGTTAGTGCAGACCTCTGACTGCTCTCAACACTCCTTTCCCCTCTGCCCCCATGTTTACAAATAAAACTTGCTAGGCCTTCCCTTTCATCCCTCTTCACTTGTGCACAACTTTCCCTAACTAGCCCCACACCTGGCTCGATTCTGACCTTGTGTGATGTTATAGACAATAACTGGGACCATATAGATCATTGTTACAACCAAGGTCCTGTAGTGGCACCAAATCTTATCTAAAGGGGGTCAAATGAGGTGTCTAAGACCGGGTTATGCTTGGCTGGTTATGATTATGCCATTTATATGTATGTATCAGTTTTGTAGTTGAAGTTATGAATATTGGCTTTATACTGTCTGTATTTCAAACTGGGGCTGGGCTTCTGGGACCCAGGACAAGCTATCAGCTCTGCCAGGCCTGCTGGATGGCCCATTAAGGGCCATTAGCGATACAATGGACCCATTGAGAGATGGCAGCCACTCCTGTGACTTAACAAGATATGCTGGGACTTTGCCCATGTGACTCCAGACTCCATTTTGCTGTGATTTTCCACAGTAAGGACAAAGAGGTGTCTTTACACCTGGAAGAAACTATAAAAGGCAGCTGCCTCATCTCCATTTTGTCTTCATTCCTGCTTCTTACCTCTGGAAGAACCTTTCTACAAATGGAAGCTTTGAGGGATAGCTCAGTGGTTTGAGCATTGGCCTGCTAAACCCAGGGTTGTGAGTTCAATCCTTGAGGGGGCCATTTGGGGATATGGGGCAAAAATTGGGGATTGGTCCTGCTTTGAGCAGAGGGTTGGACTAGATGACCTACTAAGGTCCCTTCCAACCCTGAGATTCTATGATTCTATGACTGAAGGACCCATCCCAGCTGTGGATGTACTCCAGAGACTGAATTTGAATTTGAACCTGCAGTTTATTCCATCTCTGCAAGCCTGAACCAAGAACTTTGCCATTACTGTATGTAATTGATTCCTTTTAACCAATTCTAGCTCTCACCTAGACCTTTCTCCTTTTATGAATAAACCTTTAGATTTTAGATTCTAAAGGATTGGCAACAGCGTGATTTGTGGGTAAGATCTGATTTGTATATTGACCTGGATCTGAGGGCTTGGTCCATTGGGATCGGGAGGACCTTTTTTTCTTTTACTGGGGCATTGGTTTTCATGACCAGTTGTCCCCATAATGAGTGGCTCTGGTGGTGAGACTGGGAAACTGGACTGTCTTAGGGGACTGCTTGGGATGACTTGTGGTTAGCCAGTGGGGTAAAACCAAAGTCTCCTTTGTCTGGCTGGTTTGGTTTGCCTTAGAGGTGGAAAACCCCCAGCCTTGGGCTGTAATTGCCCTGCTTGAAGCAATTTGTCCTGAACTGGCACTCTCAGTTGGGTCTCACCAGAACCAGCATCGTTACACCTTGCACCATCCCTAACACCCTATGGCCCACCCTCTTCCTGAGCCTGCAGTGTCCTCGTTTACCCTAACATACCAAGGCGTCACGCCTCCATATCCTGATCCTTTTCTGATCTTTCTCCTCATCTTGCCCCATGGGATTGTTCTCCATGCCTCCAGACCAACTTGCACCTGCTGGCTCTATACTGACTTTGCTTAGCTCCAGGACCTTGCCCCAGGTTCTGATTCTATACATAGACTTTTGTTACCTCCCTAAACTCCTCAGTACATCTCAGAGGATTACAAGGGTGTGTGTCTCGTGAGCAATGACAGAGGGAAAGTAAAAGTCCCTTCCCTATTGATTATGTTGTTCATGCACATCACTGTGCTTTGTTGGACAAACATCAGGGGTAGGGTAGTGTGTGTGTGTTGCGGCGGGGGGCAGGGCGGATCTTTGACTTGTACAATATGAAAAATGCCAGACATTGGATAGAAGGTTTCCAGTGTTGCTGTATCTGTGTTGGCCCCAGGGTATTAGAGAAACAAGGCAGGTGAGGTCATTTTATTGACGGTGTTATAACCTGTTCATATGTGTGTATGTGCCATATATGCCCTTTACTGAATCACTTGTGTTTATGTGACTGAGTCACCGACTAGAAGCAGGAGGATACTGATATGTGATAGAAATTCCCATTGATCTCAGGTAAAGGTCTGTGTTTTGGCAAAGTTTTATAGCTTCAAGCATGCATAGCAGAAGACCATAGGGTATATGTCTGTAGCTATTCACAATAAGATTTTTCTCAAGATTCTCATTTTTTTAGGAAAAGACATAGAACCAAGGCTGTGACCACTTAAATCTATTAAAAATAGCTCTACTGATTCTATGTAAATCTTATTTTGCTCAAGAAGCGGTGTTAACTGATGTCCTCACATGAGAGTACCTTGGATAATTATATTTTTTCTACATAATATTCCTCTTGTAATAACAATTGTTGTTTTTCACTTTTCCTCCCTGAAATTTTATGTGACATTGGAATTCTACAAGAAGGACATGGCCATGGATGCAGACACAGAACTCTTGGAAAAGATTAGTCTGAACGAATTTGCCTCCAAGATTGGGGAGGAAAAAGAAAAAGGTCAGTAATTCCAAAGGGGCTGTAATCTCCAGAGACTTTTTGTACTGAAGAGCCACAGACCAGTGACTAGCAAAGGGACACAGTTTGAGATGAAGAAAGAGATCTTGGAGTCATTGTGGATAGGTCTCTGAAAACATCCACTCGATGTTCAGTGGCAGTCAAAAAAGCGAATAGAATGTTGGGAATCATTAAGAAGGGGATAGATAATAAGACAGAAAATATCACACTGCCTCTATATAAATCCACGGTATGCCCACATCTTGAATACTGAGTGCAGATGTGGTCTCCCCGTCTCAAAAAAGATATATTGGAAAAGGGGGAAAAAAAGATATGGTATGGAACGGCTTCCATATGAGGAGAGATTAATAAGACTGGGACTTTTCAGCTTGCAAAAGAGGCAACTAAGGAGGGATATGACAGAGTTCTATAAAATCATGAGTGGTGTGGAGAAAGTAAATAAGGAAGTGTTATTTACTTCTTCCCATAACACAAAAACTAGGGGTCACCAAATGAAATTAATGGGCAGCTAGGTGTGGGGCATAGCCTGGGGAGGCTTCAGCCACTCTCCTCTGAGACACATTTCCTCCCTGCTTCCTTTCTGCTCCATGGGAGTAGCAATTTGCTGTTGGCCTATATCAGCAGCAAATTATGACTAATAGACTCATGGACTTTAAGGCCAGAAGGAACCATCATGATCATCTAGTCTGACCTCCTGCACATTGCAGATCCCAGAACCTCGCCCATCCCCTGCTGTAATAGGCCCCTAGCCTCTGGCTGAGTAACTGAAATCCTCAAATCATGAGTTGAAGACTTCAAGTTACAGAGAATCCACCTTTTATTCCAATTTAAACCTGCAAGTGACCCATGACCCATGCTGCAGAGGAAGGCGGAAACCCACCAGGGTCTCTACCAATTTCACTTGGGGGAAAATTCCTTCCCAGCGCCAAGTGTGGCGATCAGTTGGACCCTGAGAATGTTGGCAAGACCCATCAGCCAGAACCTGGGAAAGAATTCTCTGTAGTAACTCAGAGCCCGCCCCATCGAGTGTTCCGTCTCTGGCCACTGGGGATATTTGCTGCTAGCAGTTGCAGATGGGCCACATGCCATTGTAGGCAGTCCCATCACCCCATCCCCTCCATAAACGCATCAAGTACAGTCTTGAAGCCAGTTAGGTTTTTTGCCCCCACTGCTCCCCTTGGAATGCTGTTCCAGAATTTCATTCATCTGATGGGTAGATATCTTCATCTAATTTCAGGACTAAACTTTTCTACAAAAATCAGTTATCTTCTCAAAGGAAAAGATCAGCTTGGTCTGCCACAATTTACCTTTTGTAAAACCATGTTGTATTTTATCCCAATTACCATTTACCTCTATGTCCTTAAGTACTTTCTCTTTCAGAATTTGTTACAAGACCTTCATACAACTGAGGTCAAACTAACAAGCCAGTAGTTTCCCGGAGCATTTTTTCCCTTTCTTAAAAGTAGGTACTATATTAGCGATTCCCAACTCATAGGGTATGTCCACCACGTTTACAGATTCATTAAAAATCCCTTGCTGTTGAGTTTGCAATTTCAGGTGCCAGTTCCTTTAATATTCTTGGATGCATTTTGCTGCAGTTAAGCTGTTTGAGTTTGACTTTCAGCTCGGATGTGCTATTTCTACTTCTATATCCTCATTTCCTTTAGCCTCCCTGCCATTAACACTAAGCTCCCCATTACCTTTATTAAAAACTGAGTCAAAGTATTCATTTAGTTGTTGGGTCATGTCTAGATTATCTTTAATCTCCACCCCATCATCAGTGCTTAGTGGTCCCTCTACTTCATTCCTTGTTTTCTTTTTATTTATGTGGCTACAGAATCTTTTACTGTGGGTTTTAATTTCCTTTGCATGGTCCAACTCGGTTTGGTTTTTGGCAGTTCTCACTTTCCCCCTACACTTTCTGACCTCCTATGCTAGCTCAGGGTGTGGAGGAAGTGGAGCCAAGTCTCTTCCCCTCCCTGCCCACTCCCCACGACCTGCTCGCTTGCGTTAGGGGAAAGGCTCAAAGTAAACATGCCCAAGGATTCCAGGTAGCCTGAGCAGGGGCAGAAGGGGGTTCTTTCAGAGGGATTTGGGCACCTAACTCCCTAGGCGCCTTTGAAAATCCCAATCTAAATTCTAACTACAGACTCTATATTACGGATGAGGATGAACATGCCCAAAAGAACCCAGCTTGATCTCAGATCCCAGGTTGAGCTTACAGGGCAGGCAACTGGGAAAAACACCTTTTTCATCTGTGACCAGGGCAAATTGAGCATCAATTCACTGAGAGAATAAAGAGGGAAGCCCATAGTGCCATTTTACAGGGATTTTTCTGACTCTCACCACACGTCTAAATCAGTGTAATCAGTATTCTATACACAGCGTGAGAATGTAACACTTTGCACATGCTGGAAAACTGATGCGTGACATTCAGGCGATAACAGGGCTGTCAACAATCTATGGTTACAAGGGCAGTAGGAGGTCAGGCCAGAATTTAGTGCAATAAATCTGTTTGGGCGTGATCAAAATCTGACTGAAGTCTGTGGGAACCTTTCCATTCACTTCAGTGGGCCCTGAATCGGGTCCTTTGTATAGCTTGTATTGTATTGTTCCATATAGATAAAATAGCAGGAAGTGTGCCCTATATGTACAGTGTGGTATCATTATACATGGGTAGGTGTTTAAGTCCTAAAGAGTTTGTTAAAATATCATGTTAGTGTCTCAAATACCTATCATACTAAATAGTGGTTTTCTATCTTTGTTCGGTGTGCTAATGGAACAGCAGTGTCTCTCTGTGTATTAAGTAAATTTTCAGATTGTAAGGACCCAATGTAAAATAAAAAGGTGCTTTCCCCTGTTAAGTCAATATTTCTTAAGGATTGGAACTAGGGTCCATTTTTAAGCAGAGAAAAGGGGTGAAATCAATAGGACTATTTCCAATAACTTTATGGTGACAGGATTTCCTGACAGTAGTGCATGTGGGAAGAAAAATGAGAACATCAGTGGGTGTGTAGTCAACCAGCCTTCCATTAGATTTTGTGCAGTATATCACTCATAGAGAATGTGTCAATAGGAACTTTTTGGAAAAGGAGATTTTCCATATAGGCTTGGATGATTAGTCTCATTTGTGAAAGGTTACCACCAAAGTAACCAGCAACCCTACCAAAATACTGATCATTTCTATATCAGCAGATCTTCTGACCACAGTAGTAATCCATGCCTGCATTGGTTACTTTACTAAACAGAGAACACCCAACACCAAAAAAATGAATAGAAATGTGAAATTCCACTCATATGCTTTACATTTTTTTCATTTCAGTCTTGGGAAACAACAGCAACCATGCTGCACCATCCCTGATCTCCAGCCTCCAGGAAGCAACCTCTACACTGATCACTTACACAGCCGAGGAGGAGAAGAGCAAAATACCTCCAAAGATGAAGGGCCAGATCATTTTTAATGACCACATACACCTGAAATGGGTTGAGTGGAAAGGGTCAGTTCCAACGGGGGCAGTTTCCATCTGGAATGAGGAGGCATCTCGCACTGAGTATGTCTGCGCAGAGGCAGGATATTCTGTTGGGTTTTTCAATGAAAGTAAAGGTCTATATTGTTACTATCCCTGTGCTGATCTAGAACATCGCACCTCAAACTTCAGAATGTTGGTAAATGAGGATAATTCTGAAGAGCTAGAGTGGAAGAAAGACTCTTATGGTTCCGTTCCACCAAAGTCAGTTCCAAGCTACCCAGGAGTTAATGTTTTTGTTGGTAGGAATCATTATGGCTTAGGGAAAGTAGACCCTAGGTTTAAAGCTTTCTTCTTACCTCATAATGGCAAAGAGAAGTGTTACAAAGAATACGAAGTTCTGACCGTTAACACAGCCAAGCAAAAGTTCAGTGTTTAATAAATAAGGCAAAATTTTCTTACTGGCCAATTCCAGTCTTAACATTGTCCAAAATCCTTAACAATTTTCAAAATATTAAAGAAACCACAACTGACGAGCAATATCGGAACATTGGTCACCCAACTTGAAATGGAGTAATTTCCACTATCGGCACAAAAGTTCCCATTTTCAATGGGACATCAGTACGTTTTTCATCAGAGATAACTTTTCCATCGTCTTGGTGCCAGTCGTACCAATCTGCGAAAAAAAATCTGTCTACCTGTGAAATGAAAGTCCCCACCATTCACAATTGTGAGGTGGTCATGATGGGTACAGAGATGAGGGCTCATATACCCTAAAGAGCCACACTCATCTGTAATGATCAAAATGGAGAAACTCTCAGCAACATCATTCGGGAAACAAAGCTGAGGTGAGACCGTGCCAGCCGCTAAGAACCGCTGAACTGCGTCCAAAAGAGTCTGTAGTCCCAGTATCAGCAATATGGAAAATAGTTGCTCTACTTCAGGCTTTTTCTTTTCCCAGATATTGATCTTTCCATGGAATTAGTATAATAACTTTATTGTTTAACATTTTATTTAGGGTTATTGTTTTCTTTAGATACTGAAGGTTGAAGACCAAGACCAGCGTACGTACAACCCCCAAGAAAAACTTCCTTATCCACTATCCACATTATTTTCTGTTCTTATACCCCCAGCTGTCATGTATAACGCTGAACAGCCACAGGAGAGTAAAAAGAAGATTAAATGTTGTGGATCCGATTTATTTTTCTGTTGTTCGATGGTTTTTAGCGTGCCCATCATTGTCGTATCTAAGTGGTTCATAGCTGAATTAATTCTGCATTGTGAGGCCCATGGTAAGGTTCTGGCATGGATCCACAGGGGAAGCTGGCCCCTGACCTTTTCTCACGGATCCACACGACCATTGCTATGGCCCTGCTTTGGAACAGTCTCTAGGAGGATCCCCTTCAGTGTGCCAGACTCCCTTGGGGTCTCACTCTTCCGCCAGGGTCAGCCTCGCAGCTTCACCACCTCCTTAGACTGGACCCATTGGCCTTCAGCACCCCTGCCTCACACCCGGAGTTCTGTTCAGTGAGTAAAACTGAGACAGATGCCTGAGGGAGACTTGTCCACTCTTCCTGCACCTCACCCAGGAGTTTCAGTGACACTAACACAGCATTGTCCAAACATTGATTTAGTTGGGGTTGGTTCTGCTTTAGTTGGGGTTGGCCCTGCTTTGATCAGGGGGTTGGACTAGATGACCTCCTGAGGGCCCTTCCAACCCTGAGATTCTATGATTCTATGAAACAGAAGTGTTTATTAGCAATTTGGAACACAGTGTAGGAAGTCCTTGGGTTTGCATCGAGAAAAGAAGCTTAAAGCATAGCCCAGAGCTCACCCAAGCTTTAATGAACCCCTTGGTTCAAGCTCTGTCTCTTTCTCTGTCTGACCTCCTTGGCCAGACTCAAGGTGAGAGCCCCTGACTGCCTCCAGCAGCCAGCTCTTATCACCCACCTCACACCTCTCCAGTCCTTTGTTCCCGAGCTGGGAAAAAGCTGCTTGGCTTCCTGCAGAGAGGTGGGGCAATCCATGGTCATTGGTTGCTGGGTTTCAATGTCCTAGTGATCAGATTTGCATTGTCTTCATGGATTCTCCACTGATATGGGGTTGCCAGCCAGTCCCTTTCCAATGACCCATTAAGTTCCAGACAGCTAGGCCCCATTTAAACCCATGTCTTAGCCAAGAGCATACAATCCCTTTGCACTGTGACCAGGATCCCAGGGGTCCACACTGAGATCACTCAATTAGGGCAAACTGCAAAGATTGGGGCAGACACTCCCCAAAACTGGTGGTTATTGTGATACTCAGATCCACCAAGCCAGCCACAAAACAGCTTCCACAATACCTTACTGATTGGAGCCAAAACACAGTTCCCTTAAAAGGAACCCAGCCTTTGAGGTACCTCTCTGACAGCCAAGTCAAATATGAAAGTTCTACCAATCCCAAAGGATCGGATACATTACCTCCCAGGTTAATGAATATTCCAGATCTTACCCAAAAACACGTTTACAGCCAATTCTTAATAACTAAATTAGAATTTATGAAAAAAGAGTATTGGTAAAAAAAATCATTATCCATACAGACATGTCTATAACGAGGCTAACGAGGAGCTTAGGAGTAGTGGCAGCATGACAAATGGGAATAAGGATGTGGGGGTAGATATTACCATATCCGAGGTAGAAGCCAAACTTGAACAGCTTAATGGGAGTAAATCAGGCGGCCCAGATAATCTTCATCCAAGAATATTAAAGGAACTGGCACATGAAATTGCAAGCCCATTAGCAAAATTTTTTAATGACTCTCTGAACTCAGGGGTTGTACCATTTGACTGGAGAATAGCTAATATAGTTCCTATTTTTAAGAAAGGGAAAAAAAGTGACCCGGGTAACTACAGGCCTGTTAGTTTGACATCTGTAGTATGCAAGGTCTTGGAAAATTTTTTGAAGGAGAAAGTAGTAAAGGACCTTGAGGTCAGTGGCTATTGGGACAAATTACAACATGGTTTTACAAAAGGTAGATCATGCCAAACCAACCTGATCTCCTTCTTTGAGAAAGTAACAGATTTTTTAGATAAAGGAAACGCAGTGGATCTAATCTACCTCGATTTTAGTAAGCCATTTGATACAGTACCACATGAATTATTGGTTAAATTGGAAAAGATGGGGATCAATATGAAAATTGAGAGGTCTATAAGGAACTGGTTAAAGGGGAGAATACAGCGGGTCATACTGAAAAGTGAACTGTCGGGTTGGAGGGAGGTTACTAGTGGAGTTCCTCAAGGTTCAGTTTTGGGACCAATTTTATTTAATCTTTTTATTACTGACCTCGGCACCAAAAGAGGGAGTGTGCTAATAAAGTCTGCGGATGACACAAAGTTGGGAGGTATTGCCAATTCAGAAAAGGATTGGGATATCCTACAGGAAGATCTGGATGACCTTGTAAACTGGAGTAATAGTAATCGGATGAAATTGAATAGTGAGAAGTGTAAGGTTATGCATTTAGGGATTAATAACAAGAATTTTAGTTATAAGCTGGGGATGCATCAGTTGGAAGTAATGGAAGAGGAGAAGGACCTCGGAGTCCTGGTTGATCACAGGATGATTATGAGTCGCCAATGTGATGTGGCTGTGAAAAAAGCTAATGCGGTCTTGGGATGCATTAGGCGAGAGAGCCAAGGCGTTGAGCTGACACAGAGCTCTTCCTCAGGTCAGTGTAAGCTTGAAAGCTTGTCTCTCTCACCAAGAGAAATTGGCCCAATAAAAATATCACCACATCCACCTTGTCTCTCTGTTATCCTGGGACTAACACAGCTACAACAACACTGCAAACATTCATACGGTGACAGTCCTTGATAGTTCCCTGCCATGGCCCTATTTCAGGAAAGAAATTAACCCTTTCAGATTCAGTGGTAACAATACAAAGAGACAGTGACTTTCAACTTGAACCTTGCCCAGGGCAGGTGGAGCATCTGGGCCTCCCCACTGCAGCCCAGGCTCCCTGGGCAGCTCTTATCCATGGCCCAGCTCCAGTTTTTGGCCTGACCAGGGGGTGGGGCCTTGGTGGGAAGAGGAGGAGTAGGGGCTCTTGGATGTGTCCCACAAGGGGGGTGACAGGATGAACAGGATGGGGTGAACACACACAGGGCACAGGAGGAGGGCGAAGGTGAAGAATCTGGAAAGGGGGGAAAGGCTTGACAGCCAGGCCAGGCTCCATTTGTGAATAGGGAGGGGCCTGGGGCTAGGGCTGGTAGTTGATCCTTGGCAGAACCAAGCAGAGGGCCCAGGACCATGCTGGTACAGGTTGGCCATTGGGAAGAAGGTCTGGGTCCTGATTCTGGGTAGCCATTAGCTCAACTGCATCGGCTATTCAAATCAAAACTACAATGCTGCCTGTCCAGCCTGATATTCTGGGCACCCCAACTTGGACGCAAGAGCTCCTGTGCACCTCCTAAGTCAGTAGGAGGTGCATTTTTCCCCCATCGTGGCCTCTGGTTCTTGAAAGTCACTGTCAGTTGATGATGATGGCTGCTGTTCTGCTATGCTGGGGGACACGGTGTGTCTTGGGGGAGAACAACTGGGAGAGGTGCTGCCTGGGAAAATTTTAACAAAAGATTGCACCTGTTTCCTTTCTGCCTTGAGGGCTGCCCTGGGACCCTAGGACCCTCACAGGACTGACATGTGTCACTCCGGCCAACAGAGCAAAACTGCTCTCCTGGGATAGCAAGGGCAGAGGTGATGTGGGGTGCAGAGAAGTATTGGCCATGGCAGCAAGCTGCCTTGGAACAGTGGGCCCTGCATGGCCAGTGGGACATGTGACTGTTGTGTCTGTGGTTCGGGCACTGGAGCATATGACCACACACCAACAAAGCCAGAACAAGCACGCTTCTC
Organism: Chelydra serpentina; assembly: GCA_037349315.1. Classification (NCBI taxonomy): domain Eukaryota; kingdom Metazoa; phylum Chordata; order Testudines; family Chelydridae; genus Chelydra; species Chelydra serpentina. The sequence goes on from JBAIAC010000056.1 coordinate 2,117,296, forward strand.
TGCTGTATGCCCCCCACCCTCCCTGCAGCAATCTGCTACAAGCCTGTCTTTGTCTCTCTCTGCAGCACGCTCCACTTCCAATCCCTCTATCTGCCTCCTTTGTCCCTCCACAGCATTAACCCATTGCATGAGCTCCCCTAGAGCCCATCCCTTTCAGCTTGGGGCGTCGATATACAGAGAGCATGAAAAGATGGGGGTTGCCTTACCAACGCTAACGAGACACATCAATTAAAGTGGGCTATTGTCAGCAGGAGGAAAAATCACTTTTATAGTGGTAATGAGGATGGCCCATTTCAAACAGTTGACAAGAAGGTGTGAGTAACAGTAGGTGGAAAAATGAGCATGGGGAAATAGTTTTTAATTTGTGTAATGACCCATCCACTCCCAGTCTTTATTCTAATTCTTGACATCTGATTTGTGTTCATTTCTTCTTTGCGTAGCGAGCGGGTTTGGCCAATATACATTGCAGAGGTGGGCCATCCTGAATACCACTATAAAAGTGATTTTTGTTCCTGCTGATAATAGCCCACTTTCATTGATTTATCTCGTTAGAGTTGGTAAGGCAACCCCCATCTTTTCATGTTCTCTGTATATATATATTCCTACTGTATTTTCCTCTCCATGCATCTGATGAAGTGGGTTTTAGCCCACGAAAGCTTATGCCCAAATAAATTTGTTAGTCTCTAAAATGCCACAAGTACTCCTCGTTCTTTTTGCTGATACAGACTAACACAGCTACCACTCTGAAACCTACTCAAAGAAAGATATCAGTAACTTTGTTATACAACAATTGAAACAACTGTAGAAAAATCTACAATTACTTTCTATCATTTAGGCTACTTAGGGCTGGTCTACACTAACCCCCCAATTCGAACTAAGATACGCAACTTCAGCTACGTGAATAACGTAGCTGAAGTCGAAGTATCTTAGTTCAAATGAAAAGGTACTTACCGCGGGTCCACACGCGACGCGCAGGCTCCCCCGTCGACTCCGCCTACTCCGTTCGCGGAGTAGGATTACCGGTGTTGACGGCGAGCACTTCCGGCTTCGATTTATCAGGTCTAGACAAGACGCGATAAATTGATCCCAGAAGATCGATTGCTCGCCGCCGAAGCAGCGGGTAAGTATAGACGTACCCTTACAATTTGCAGTTCACCAAGATCAGAACAGATCATTTAATTTTAGGAAACATCCTAACAGCCCTTTCTTATCTTAATCGCCTGTTAATCACTCTCTTTATAAACCAAATTTTGACTCCCTGCCTCAGGGGCTCAAACTGGGAGCAGTCTCCTGTTTCCTCTGCAGAACTCCTTATATTGCAAACTAAGGCTGCCTGCTCCAGGTTTGCCTTTGGGAGGGGAAACCCCGCCCATACCCCCACCCCAAATCCGCCCCGCCCCTTTTTTATTTCTAAAATCTAGTTTTGCTGCATAAAACATTAAGTTACACGATAAAATTATTACAATAATACATGTGGGTGTATTTACATTATTATTAAAATATGGGATTTGTATAAACACACCCACCCCCTCCCTCTGAAATGGGTTGGGCTTGGTTTGAAAGGCCATGCCACTTTTTGTGTGTGTGAGACTGGACCACATTCCAGCTGTGGGGAGGGAGCCAGGACACTATGCTGCTAAAAAAGCAGTGTGGACCTGGGAGAACAGTTTTAGGCTCTGTGGGGAAATGACCCAAAGCAAGGATTTGGAATAGAAAACTAGTTGAAAATAGCACTAGAATAAGCTAGACAATTCAGCTTTGTCCTCTGCACTGAACTGGTACAGGTTTGAGGAGGACCAGAGGGAAACCTGATGTTAATTTAAGGTATTTAAAATTCATTTAAATGTAAAATTGAACAAAACCTGGAATCCACTAGGACACCTTCTGAATCGAAGCACGCTGTGCAAGCCCTCCCCCACTAACCTGACACAGAGAAGAGTCTCACCCTTTGTGCCTGTTAGTTTTACTTTCATCTTCCTGTAAACGTCTAAGAGAGAGGAGAAAGGAGTCAAAGGCCAGTACCAGTCTGCAGGGAAGAAGGACCAGGAGTGCGTGCGTGGGGCCGGATTATAGAAGGAAAATTGAGAAATGACTTGGTTATTTTAGCTGTTTTGTGATCTTTAAGGCGATGGAATGAAAAGTGGAAGGTGAGGTTCCTGTCTGAAGTTGCAACTGAACGCACAATCTGCACTTCCCTCTGTGTGTGTACTTCAGCTGAGTTTTCGAAGGAGAATCCGAGCAGCATTTTGAACAGAAACATGTTTTAAGGAAAGGAGCATTTACTGGAGGTGTCTAGCAGTGAAGAAAGTGAGACACTCAGGTTTTGTTATTCATGTTGTCTGCAGTTTTTTTCTTTCGTTTTCTCATTAGTTCTGCATTTTAAACCTTATTTTTCTCTGAATTTCCCATTCCTTTTTCTGGCACTTTGCTTTGGGAAAATCTGTTTTTTCTGTTTAACTTGTAAAAAATGTATAATCAGTAATTGAATTTCTGCGGGTATGTTTTGCATGTCTGTCTCTGTTCTATGTTCACGTGTGTGTTTGACATGCATGAAGCTGCTGTAATTTGTCAGACAGGAGACTGGTTTGTTGAAGCCGAGCAGGTCCATGAGACCAAGGGGCAGATAAGATCAGATCTTCTAGGACCAGGGAGTAAGCTGGGTTTAAGGGGCTGGCTTAGATTCTCTTTAGGAGAGCTGGCCAGAAAACAGAATTTCTGTCCTGAGGAAAATTGGAAGAGTTTGGAAGTATTTCATCCCAATTCAGGACGAAGAGTAGAACCTCACAACATTTTTTGTGGGAGAGAAATTTAAAAAAAATCTGTTTTGGGAGAATGAAAATGAATTTTTTGTCTTGCTGGCAAGGTGACAGACTGAAAATATCCTGCAATATCCTCAACAAACTTTATGGAATTCATATATAAACTCTACTGAATTAGGTTAAATCTTTTTGAATTAGGGTTAATATTTTTCAGGTACAGTGTGGGTGTGTTGTTGTGGCATTATATGTACCTTCTCTAGTAGGGAAGGGGGCTGTTAATGAACCTTCTCCATTATTAGCTTTTGAAGCCTGTCCTCCAGAGAGAGATGCATATACTGGTTCTCCAGAGACCAACAGACAAAGAAAAGACTTTTGAGAGTTTAAAATGACTCTGGGCCTTCTTCCTGATCCAGCAAATGGACAGGACACCTGGTCCATGGAGGGTTCCACTCCTTAGTGTAGAATTGAGAGGACTTGGCTACTGAGGCCTCATAAGAGAGACAGGGAAGAACAGACAGCTTGTTCTGAGCTGAAGCTCTCATGAACTTGTAGCCACAAGAAAGCCCATGTGATGAGGGTGTTGAAAGACTGCTTCTGCGAGAGTCCCTGTTAGAGGTGGGGTGATCTTTCTCCGGTAAGTTTATTAGCATTAGGATCTTTTATTGTTTTTAATGTTTTCTCTGTAATGCTCTTTACCTTAAGAAGAAAGTAGGCTGGCTTAGAAAGAGCTGTGCGGGGACTTATATCTGTAGCAATTAAAGCTGTTATCAGTCTCTGAAGAGAAAGCAATCAGGTCTGCTGAGGCAGCCTGTCTGTGCAGAGATGTACACAGTAAACGTAGGAAACTGTGAAGCCTGGAAAAAACCCGGTCAGAAGGCAACACCTGGAGAGCTGAAAACCTGACAGTGAATGCTCTTGTTACTCCTGAGGGAATTCTGTACCACTGCACACATGCAGAATTCATGTCCCCTGCAGATTTCTTTGCATCCCTGCAGAAAAATGACTTTAGATGGGGAAACAAAGGGAATCCACAGGAACGGCCACCCACCCGTCCCCAGCAGTGCTGGTGCATCATTTTGGGCACCCAGAGCAGCCAGCGGTGAGGTAAAACACTGTGGGAGGCTGAGGCTGTGCCCAGGGCTGAGGATGACCTGGTTGGTGGCTCTTACCCTGCGCTGGGCTCAGCTGTTAGTCCTGGCTGGGCTGGAGCAGGGGAGGATGGGACTTCCTCTTCTCCTGCAAGGAGCAGCTGGGTCTGGGTCAGACCCACCCCTAGAAACCTCCCCTGGCTACAGGAACCTCCGCATTCCCTCCCCCCAATTTCCTGCCCCCATCGCTCCTCAGCCATGGGGGGAGGAGTTACTGTACATCGAGCTGCTCCCCGATGCCAAACCCCCATGCATCTGGACCTCTGCCGAGTCTCACTCCTCCACACCCAGAAAACTCCCACCGAGCCCCCTGAATCCAAACCCACACCCTGCCGAGCCTCACCCCCCACAGTTAGAAACCCCCCACCGAATCCCTTTCACACAAACCTACACCCTGCTAAGCTTTATGCCCCCCACCGAACTTCTGAAAGATATAATCACATGTACTGTTCTGTTTGCTGACACACTTTTGTCCCCTCCAGAACTGTTCTGAAATGACATTGCTGTAGCACTTCCCTACGCCGAGGGGAGAACGTAGGTACTCCATCTCCGGGAGAGGCAGAAGTTGTGCTGACGGGAGAACATAGCTCCCTTGACACAGCGTTGTCTGTACAGGGGGTTCACCTGGATCACCTGGATCGATCGGTCTTCAGCTGTCGTTAAGACTGCGCCGATCACAACACGTCCACCATTCTTCTCGCACTGTTGCCTTTCTTCTCCACGTTCGTCCGAAATGTTTAACAATGTCGTCTTCCTATCTTCTTGGAGGTCGGCCAAGTGATCTTTTCTGTTCTCGTGGGTACCACTCAGCAATAATTGCGGTCCACCTGTAGTCCATGAACTGTGCCGTGTGGCCTGCCCATTGTACCTTGTTATATCTGCATTCCACGACAATATCTCTCACACCGCTGCGTTCTCTGATCATTTCGTTTGGGATGTGATCCAGAAGGGAGATTCCCAATATAGCTCATTCAATTGCCCTTTCAGCTACTGACAGCTGCTACTCTTCTCTCTTTGTCAGTGCCCACGTTTCACTGCCATCCAACATGGCTGGCAGCACTATTGAATTGAAGATATTTGCGCGTGTGGTCTTGTCGATTTTTCCTTTGAGGACATCCTTGATGGAATTGAACGCACACCATCCTGCTCAAATCCTTCGTAAGAGTTCTCCGTTCAGATCTTGATGCATGTTGACTTCTTGGCCCAAATTTACGTACTGTTCCACTTCTTCGATTTCTTCTCCTGGGGCTTTTCATAAGACATCAGGTCGCATATATTTAGTTTGACAGCGGTTCATTTTCAGGACGACCTGACTACTTTTCTTGTTGAGTCTTCGTAGCATGCTCTGCAGTTGGTTGGTGCTTTCGGCAATTAGCACGATGTCGTCCGCGAATCTGAGATGAGATAATCGTTCTCCATTTATGTTGACACCACTCCTCCAATTGATCTTGTTCATAACCATTTTGAGGCAGGCGGTGAATAGTTTTGGTGAAATCGTATCTCCTTGCTTTACGCCTTTCTTGATTGGGATGCGGAAGGGTTTTTTGAGGAGAGTAATGTCTGTTGTGCATCCAGTATTCGCTTCCTTCAACAAACTGATGTACTGCATGTTAATGCCCTGCTCTGCGAGCGCCTTTAATATTGTGGGGGTGGGGAGGTTAGGTTGGTAATGACGTTGCTCAGGGGTGTGGATTTGATACCAATTTTGGTTTATAGTTGAGACCTGGCATTAGGAAAAAAAACCCAGCCATGCTTTCTTTGAGCCCCGTAAACAAGCAAAAAGGGCATGAGACCAATTTTTATAATCCTTTGAAGATCGTTTTTGAATATCATATAACTCCTTACAGGTATATGAATGGTACAGATAGAAAAGGATTGTGCAGAGTGGTACAAGAGGGGATGGAGAACAGAGGTTTTACACCAAGCAAAGGAACATTTAGGCTGATTTCATGAGAAGTCTATTCAATTGTGAAAAATTTTCTAGTGGAAGTGCTGGGAGCCCATCACAATTAGTCTGGAGAGAGCACAGCGAGGGACAAGTCTGCTTTGGATCTCTCGCTTCTGAGATTTTTTAGAAGAAGCTTTAATTATATGAAGACAGGAGGTGTTAAAAATCTGTGCCCACCACATCCCACTCATGACGTGAGCTGGAGATCCTCTCCCTCCCCGTCTGCCTGGTTCACCTCTCAGCCCTCAGTAAGGTCTCCTTGTCCAATCTCACTGTATTCTTCAGCAATATGAATGAATACCTCAAGGAGCTGTCTGCACGTCGCAGGGGGCCAGGACACAGGACTGCAGTAAATAGGTACATAAGAGATAACCGGCAATAGCTCTTTGTTCAGAGCAGCAATCAGCAGTCTAGTGCATTACCTGTTGCAACATGAACTTGGCTGAGTTCCCAGCTCTACAGCATGGACCCTAGTAGGGCCCCACCCCCAGAAACATGGAGTTGATTTTGTCCAAAGGTGTGAAGAGCTGAGATAAAAGATCTCAGAAGGGGTGGATCTTACTAGCAGCATTGAATGAGTGTAATCTGGCCCCTTCTTACTCCGCATCACTGTGCAGCCTTTACACTGCATCCTCTACTCACTTCCTCGGCTCAAAGTTAGTGCAGACCTCTGACTGCTCTCAACACTCCTTTCCCCTCTGCCCCCATGTTTACAAATAAAACTTGCTAGGCCTTCCCTTTCATCCCTCTTCACTTGTGCACAACTTTCCCTAACTAGCCCCACACCTGGCTCGATTCTGACCTTGTGTGATGTTATAGACAATAACTGGGACCATATAGATCATTGTTACAACCAAGGTCCTGTAGTGGCACCAAATCTTATCTAAAGGGGGTCAAATGAGGTGTCTAAGACCGGGTTATGCTTGGCTGGTTATGATTATGCCATTTATATGTATGTATCAGTTTTGTAGTTGAAGTTATGAATATTGGCTTTATACTGTCTGTATTTCAAACTGGGGCTGGGCTTCTGGGACCCAGGACAAGCTATCAGCTCTGCCAGGCCTGCTGGATGGCCCATTAAGGGCCATTAGCGATACAATGGACCCATTGAGAGATGGCAGACACTCCTGTGACTTAACAAGATATGCTGGGACTTTGCCCATGTGACTCCAGACTCCATTTTGCTGTGATTTTCCACAGTAAGGACAAAGAGGTGTCTTTACACCTGGAAGAAACTATAAAAGGCAGCTGCCTCATCTCCATTTTGTCTTCATTCCTGCTTCTTACCTCTGGAAGAACCTTTCTACAAATGGAAGCTTTGAACAAAGGACTGAAGGACCCATCCCAGCTGTGGATGTACTCCAGAGACTTAATTTGAATTTGAACCTGCAGTTTATTCCATCTCTGCAAGCCTGAACCAAGAACTTTGCCATTACTGTATGTAATTGATACCTTTTAACCAATTCTAGCTCTCACCTAGACCTTTCTCCTTTTATGAATAAACCTTTAGATTTTAGATTCTAAAGGATTGGCAACAGCGTGATTTGTGGGTAAGATCTGATTTGTATATTGACCTGGATCTGAGGGCTTGGTCCATTGGGATCGGGAGGACCTTTTTTTCTTTTACTGGGGCATTGGTTTTCATGACCAGTTGTCCCCATAATGAGTGGCTCTGGTGGTGAGACTGGGAAACTGGACTGTCTTAGGGGACTGCTTGGGATGACTTGTGGTTAGCCAGTGGGGTAAAACCAAAGTCTCCTTTGTCTGGCTGGTTTGGTTTGCCTTAGAGGTGGAAAACCCCCAGCCTTGGGCTGTAATTGCCCTGCTTGAAGCAATTTGTCCTGAACTGGCACTCTCAGTTGGGTCTCACCAGAACCAGCATCGTTACACCTTGCACCATCCCTAACACCCTATGGCCCACCCTCTTCCTGAGCCTGCAGTGTCCTCGTTTACCCTAACATACCAAGGCGTCACGCCTCCATATCCTGATCCTTTTCTGATCTTTCTCCTCATCTTGCCCCATGGGGTTGTTCTCCATGCCTCCAGACCAACTTGCACCTGCTGGCTCTATACTGACCTTGCTTAGCTCCAGGACCTTGCCCCAGGTTCTGATTCTATACATAGACTTTTGTTACCTCCCTAAACTCCTCAGTACATCTCAGAGGATTACAAGGGTGTGTGTCTCGTGAGCAATGACAGAGGGAAAGTAAAAGTCCCTTCCCTATTGATTATGTTGTTCATGCACATCACTGTGCTTTGTTGGACAAACATCAGGGGTAGGGTAGTGTGTGTGTGTTGCGGGGGGCGGGGGGGGGATCTTTGACTTGTACAATATGAAAAATGCCAGACATTGGATAGAAGGTTTCCAGTGTTGCTGTATCTGTGTTGGCCCCAGGGTATTAGAGAAACAAGGCAGGTGAGGTCATTTTATTGATTGAACCAACTTTTTTTTCTATAGCTCTTGACCACGGTGTTATAACCTGTTCATATGTGTGTATGTGCCATATATGCCCTTTACTCAATCACTTGTGTTTATGTGACTGAGTCACCGACTAGAAGCAGGAGGATACTGATATGTGATAGAAATTCCCATTGATCTCAGGTAAAGGTCTGTGTTTTGGGAAAGTTTTATAGCTTCAAGCATGCATAGCAGAAGACCATAGGGTATATGTCTGTAGCTATTCACAATAAGATTTTTCTCAAGATTCTCATTTTTTTAGGAAAAGACATAGAACCAAGGCTGTGACCACTTAAATCTATTAAAAATAGCTCTACTGATTCTATGTAAATCTTATTTTGCTCAAGAAGCGGTGTTAACTGATGTCCTCACATGAGAGTACCTTGGATAATTATATTTTTTCTACATAATATTCCTCTTGTAATAACAATTGTTGTTTTTCACTTTTCCTCCCTGAAATTTTATGTGACATTGGAATTCTACAAGAAGGACATGGCCATGGATGCAGACACAGAACTCTTGGAAAAGATTAGTCTGAACGAATTTGCCTCCAAGATTGGGGAGGAAAAAGAAAAAGGTCAGTAATTCCAAAGGGGCTGTAATCTCCAGAGACTTTTTGTACTGAAGAGCCACAGACCAGTGACTAGCAAAGGGACACAGTTTGAGATGAAGAAAGAGATCTTGGAGTCATTGTGGATAGGTCTCTGAAAACATCCACTCGATGTTCAGTGGCAGTCAAAAAAGCGAATAGAATGTTGGGAATCATTAAGAAGGGGATAGATAATAAGACAGAAAATATCACACTGCCTCTATATAAATCCACGGTATGCCCACATCTTGAATACTGAGTGCAGATGTGGTCTCCCCGTCTCAAAAAAGATATATTGGAAAAGGGGGAAAAAAAGATATGGTATGGAACGGCTTCCATATGAGGAGAGATTAATAAGACTGGGACTTTTCAGCTTGCAAAAGAGGCAACTAAGGAGGGATATGACAGAGTTCTATAAAATCATGAGTGGTGTGGAGAAAGTAAATAAGGAAGTGTTATTTACTTCTTCCCATAACACAAAAACTAGGGGTCACCAAATGAAATTAATGGGCAGCTAGGTGTGGGGCATAGCCTGGGGAGGCTTCAGCCACTCTCCTCTGAGACACATTTCCTCCCTGCTTCCTTTCTGCTCCATGGGAGTAGCAATTTGCTGTTGGCCTATATCAGCAGCAAATTATGACTAATAGACTCATGGACTTTAAGGCCAGAAGGAACCATCATGATCATCTAGTCTGACCTCCTGCACATTGCAGATCCCAGAACCTCGCCCATCCCCTGCTGTAATAGGCCCCTAGCCTCTGGCTGAGTAACTGAAATCCTCAAATCATGAGTTGAAGACTTCAAGTTACAGAGAATCCACCTTTTATTCCAATTTAAACCTGCAAGTGACCCATGACCCATGCTGCAGAGGAAGGCGGAAACCCACCAGGGTCTCTGCCAATTTCACTTGGGGGAAAATTCCTTCCCAGCGCCAAGTGTGGCGATCAGTTGGACCCTGAGAATGTTGGCAAGACCCATCAGCCAGAACCTGGGAAAGAATTCTCTGTAGTAACTCAGAGCCCGCCCCATCGAGTGTTCCATCTCTGGCCACTGGGGATATTTGCTGCTAGCAGTTGCAGATGGGCCACATGCCATTGTAGGCAGTCCCATCACCCCATCCCCTCCATAAACGCATCAAGTACAGTCTTGAAGCCAGTTAAGTTTTTTGCCCCCACTGCTCCCCTTGGAATGCTGTTCCAGAATTTCATTCATCTGATGGGTAGATATCTTCATCTAATTTCAGGACTAAACTTTTCTACAAAAATCAGTTATCTTCTCAAAGGAAAAGATCAGCTTGGTCTGCCACAATTTACCTTTTGTAAAACCATGTTGTATTTTATCCCAATTACCATTTACCTCTATGTCCTTAAGTACTTTCTCTTTCAGAATTTGTTACAAGACCTTCATACAACTGAGGTCAAACTAACAAGCCAGTAGTTTCCCGGAGCATTTTTTCCCTTTCTTAAAAGTAGGTACTATATTAGCGATTCCCAACTCATAGGGTATGTCCACCACGTTTACAGATTCATTAAAAATCCCTTGCTGTTGAGTTTGCAATTTCAGGTGCCAGTTCCTTTAATATTCTTGGATGCATTTTGCTGCAGTTAAGCTGTTTGAGTTTGACTTTCAGCTCGGATGTGCTATTTCTACTTCTATATCCTCATTTCCTTTAGCCTCCCTGCCATTAACACTAAGCTCCCCATTACCTTTATTAAAAACTGAGTCAAAGTATTCATTTAGTTGTTGGGTCATGTCTAGATTATCTTTAATCTCCACCCCATCGTCAGTGTTTAGCGGTCCCTCTACTTCGTTCCTTGTTTTCTTTTTATTTATGTGGCTACAGAATCTTTTACTGTGGGTTTTAATTTCCTTTGCATGGTCCAACTCGGTTTGGTTTTTGGCAGTTCTCACTTTCCCCCTACACTTTCTGACCTCCTATGCTAGCTCAGGGTGTGGAGGAAGTGGAGCCAAGTCTCTTCCCCTCCCTGCCCACTCCCCACGACCTGCTCGCTTGCGTTAGGGGAAAGGCTCAAAGTAAACATGCCCAAGGATTCCAGGTAGCCTGAGCAGGGGCAGAAGGGGGTTCTTTCAGAGGGATTTGGGCACCTAACTCCCTAGGCGCCTTTGAAAATCCCAATCTAAATTCTAACTACAGACTCTATATTACGGATGAGGATGAACATGCCCAAAAGAACCCAGCTTGATCTCAGATCCCAGGTTGAGCTTACAGGGCAGGCAACTGGGAAAAACACCTTTTTCATCTGTGACCAGGGCAAATTGAGCATCAATTCACTGAGAGAATAAAGAGGGAAGCCCACAGTGCCATTTTACAGGGATTTTTCTGACTCTCACCACACGTCTAAATCAGTGTAATCAGTATTCTATACACAGCGCGAGAATGTAACACTTTGCACATGCTGGAAAACTGATGCGTGACAGTCAGGTGATAACAGGGCTGTCAACAATCTATGGTTACAAGGGCAGTAGGAGGTCAGGCCATAATTTAGTGCAATAAATCTGTTTCGGCGTGATCAAAATCTGACTGAAGTCAGTGGGAACCTTTTCATTCACTTCAGTGGGCCCTGAATCGGGTCCTTTGTATAGCTTGTATTGTATCGTTCCTTATAGATAAAATAGCAGGAAGTGTGCCCTATATGTACAGTGTGGTATCATTATACATGGGTAGGTGCTTAAGTCCTAAAGAGTTTGTTAAAATATCATGTTAGTGTCTCAAATACCTATCATACTAAATAGTGGTTTTCTATCTTTGTTCGGTGTGCTAATGGAACAGCAGTGTCTCTCTGTGTATTAAGTAAATCTTCAGATTGTAAGGACCCAATGTAAAAAAAAAAGATGCTTTCCCCTGTAAAGTGAATATTTCTTAAGTATTGGAACTATGGTCCATTTTTAAGCAGAGAAAAGGGGTGAAATCAATAGGACTATTTCCAATAACTTTATGGGGACAGGATTTCCTGACAATAGTGCATGTGGGAAGAAAAATGAGGACGTCAGTGGGTGTGTAGTCAACCAGCCTTCCATTAGATTTTGCGCAGTACATCACTGTATCTGGTGCTCATAGAGAATGTGTCAATAGGAACCTTTTGGAAACTGAGTTTTTCCATATAGGCTTGGATGATTAGTCTCATTTGTGAAAGGTTACCACCAAAGTACTGGTCATTTCTATATCGGCAGATCTTCTGACCACAGTAGAAATCCATCCCTGCATTGATTACTCTACTAAACAGAGAACACCCAACACCAAAAAAATGAATAGAAATGTGAAATTCCACTCATATGCTTTACATTTTTTTCATTTCAGTCTTGGGAAACAACAGCAACCATGCTGCACCATCCCTGATCTCCAGCCTCCAGGAAGCAACCTCTACACTGATCACTTACACAGCCGAGGAGGAGAAGAGCAAAATTCCTCCAAAGAAGAAGGGCCAGATCATTTTTAATGACCACATACACCTGAAATGGGTTGAGTGGGAAGGGTCAGTTCCAAGGGGGGCAGTTTCCATCTGGAATGAGGAGGCATCTCGCACTGAATATGTCTGCGCAGAGGCAGGATATTCTGTTGGGTTTTTCAATGAAAGTAAAGGTCCATATTGTTACTATTCCAATGCTGATCAAGAACATCGCACCTCAAACTTCAGAATGTTGGTAAATGAGGATAACTCTGAAGAGCTAGAGTGGAAGAAAGACTCTTACGGTTCCGTTCCACCAAAGTCAGTTCCAAGCTACCCAGGAGTTAATGTTTTTGTTGGTAGGAATCGTTATGGCTTAGGGAAAGTAGTCCCTAGGTTCGAAGCTTTCTTCTTACCTCATAATGGCAAAGAGAAGTGTTACAAAGAATACGAAGTTCTGACCGTTAACACAGCCAAGCAAAAGTTCAGTATTTAATAAATAAGGCAAAATTTTCTTATTGGCCAATTCCAATCTTAACATTGTCCAAAATCCTTAACAATTTTCAAAATATTAAAGAAACCACAACTGATGAGCAATATAGGAACATTGGTCACCCAACTTGAAATGGAGTGATTTCCAGTATCGGCACGAAAGTTCCCATTTTCAATGGGACATCAGTACGTTTTTCATCAGAGATAACTTTTCCATCGTCTTGGTGCCAGTCGTACCAATCTGCGAAAAAAAATCTGTCTATCTGTGAAATGAAAGTCCCCACCATTCACAATTGTGAGGTGGTCATGATGGGTACAGAGATGAGGGCTCATATACCCTAAACAGCCACACTCATCCGTAATGATCAAAATGGAGAAACTCTCAGCAACACCATTCGGGAAACATGAACCAACATCCACATCTCAGATGTGAAAGCTGAGGTGAGACCGTGCCAGCCCATAAGAACCGCTGAACTGTGTCCAAAAGAGTCTGTAGTCCCAGTATCAGCAATATGGAAAATAGTTGCTCTACTTCAGGCTTTTTCTTTTCCCAGATTTTAATCTTTCTATGGAATTAGTATAATAACTTTATTGTTTAACATTTTATTTAGGGTTATTGTTTTCTTTAGATACTGAAGGTTGGAGACCAAGACCAGCGTACGTACAACCCCCAAGAAAAACTTCCTTATCCACTATCCACATTATTTTCTGTTCTTATACCCCCAGCTGCCATGTATAACGCTGAAGAGCCACAGGAGAGTAAAAAGAAGATAAATGTTGTGCATCAGATTTATTTTTCTGTTGTTCGGATGGTTTTTAGTGTGCCCATCATTGTCGTATCTAAGTGGTTCATAGCTGAATTAATTCTGCATTGTGAGGCCCATGGTAAGGTTCTGGCATGGATCCACAGGGGAAGCTGGCCCCTGACCTTTTCTCACGGATCCACACGACCATTGCTATGGCCCTGCTTTGGAACAGTCTCTAGGAGGATCCCCTTCAGTGTGTCAGACTCCCTCGGGGTCTCACTCTTCCGCCAGGGTCAGCCTCACAGCTTCACCACCTCCTTAGACTGGACCCCTGGGCCTTCAGCACCCCTGCCTCACACCTGGAGTTCTGTTCAGTGAGTAAAACTGAGACAGATGCCTGAGGGAGACTTGTCCACTCTTCCTGCACCTCACCCAGCATTTTCAGTGACAATGACACGGCATTGTCCAAACAGAAGTGTTGATTAGTCATCTGGAACCATAGGCGCCGACTTCGTGGGTGCTCCGGGGCTGGAGCACCCATGGGGAAAAATTGGTGGGTGCTCCGCACCCACTGGCAGCTCCCCACCATGCCCGGGACCCGCGGCCAGCTCCCCGCCAACCCCGGGGCCCGCCGCCATCTTACCTTAGCACCGGGAGATGTTGCGGGGCCCCGCCCCCGACGCCGGGTGACGTTGCGTCGGGGGCGGGGCCCCGCAATGTCACCCGGCATCGGGGGTGGGGCCCCGCAACGTCACCCGGCGTCGGGAGCGGGGCCCTGCCCCCGACGCTGGGTGTGAGCTCCCACCGGCGCCAGAGAAAGTCGGTGCCTGTGTCTGGAACACAGCGTAGGAAATCCTTGGGTTTGCATCGAGAAATGAAGGTGAAAGCATAACCCAGAGCCCACCTAAGCTGTAATGAACCCCTTGGCTCAAGCTCTGTTTCTTTCTCAGTCTGACCTCCTTGGCCAGACTCCAGGTGAGAGCCCTCTGACTGCCTGCAGCAGCCAGCTCTTATTACCCACCTCACACCTCTCCAGTCCTTTGTTCCCAAGCTGGGGAAAAGCTGCTTGGCTTCCTGCAGAGAGGTGGGGCAATCCATGGTCATTGGTTGCTGGGTTTCAATGTTCTAGTGATTGGAGTTGTCATTTTCTTCATGGATTCTCCACTGATATGGGGTTGCCAGCCAGTCCCTTTCCAATGACCCATTTAGTCCCAGGCTGCTAGGTGGCTTCAAACCTGTGTCTTAGGGCTTGGCTACACTTGCAAGTGAGAGAGCATTAAAGCAGCCCGGGTGCCCTAACCCTGAGGTGTCCACACTGGCAAGGCACTTAGAGCGCCTGGACTCTGCAGCTGGAGCGCTCCTGGTAATTCACCATTGTGCGCCCTGGCTGAAACATCTGTGTGTCAGTGTGAACGAGGTGTTGCATTACTGCGCTGTGATTGGCCACCGGAAACGTCCCATAATCCCCTGAAGTCAAGTGGCGACTCTTCTTATTGTTTTGAAATTGGCTGCAGGCATGTGGATATCCCCTTTCAAAGCTCCGTTTCTGGCAGCCGTCTGCTTATCTGCTGCGGGACAAAGCAAGCCATTATGGACTGCTGCCGTTGTGAGTGTGTATGAGAGAGAGAAGCAGGGGACAGGGGGGTCTGCTGCTGTCTGAACTTACAAGACAGCATACTGACACACTCTCTGCCCCTGAAAACACACCGTCTCTCCCCCTACATACACACAACACACTCTGTCACACTCCACCCCCCCGCCATTTGAAAAGCATGTTGCAGCCACTTACACACTGGGATAGCTACCACAATGCACTGCTCTCTGTGACATTGCAAGAGCTGTTAATGTGGCCACGCCAGTGCGCTTGCAGCTGACCGTGTAAACACACGGCAGCATTTTCCCTGCTGCGGTCTCCGAAGGCTGGTTTAACCCCAAGTGCTCTACATCTGCAAGTGTAGCCAAGCCCTTAGCCTGCCCCAAGAGCAAACAATCCCTTTCCAGCCACTAGGTAAAAAGGGGAAAGTGAGGCACACACAGAACTCATAAAAATAGTACAAAAAATTTCCCGTTTGGTCACACCTGTATATCATCTCTCTAGAAGTGTGCCCCTGTCGTGCTGCTTGTGGGACATGGCTAAGGGCACCAGTCTCAGGTCAGACTGCCAGAAAACAGGGTGTGTACCCCAAACTGGTGGGGTATGTACAATTTCACCCATTCAGTAACAAATGTGTGTTTCTGAAATATTATGCCAGTTGTTTTGAAGCCACAGACAGTTCCCTTCAGGTGCTCTAGCCCCTCATGCACCACCCAGACAAACCAGACTTTATGATGAAAGGCCATTAAATCCAAAATTCGTCAGACATTAGCTTCTTCCCGGTCCAAAGAACCGGCCACTCGCCCCAGGACAATATGTACTTCAAGATCTCACCCCAAACCCGCGCTGGTAGCCAATCCTTTAGGAAACTAAAACCTAAAGGTTTATTAACATAAAAAGAGAGAAGAGAGTTGTTAAAATGAATCCTATGCATTACAATTGATTTCAGAGTCTGGCGATCAGGATAATAGCAGTGAAGTTAAATCTGCTAGCTTGCAATAAGTCTGCCTGGTTCACCCAAATATTGGAGTTCTCAGTCCATTGTTCAAAGCTCCCTTTTGTTAGAAATCACAGTCCAGAGATGTGGAGCAGGATGAGGCAAGGGGGGTGATGTCACCATCTCCAATTTATACCCCAGTCCATGTGCATGGAAAAATACTGGCTCAAATGTGGAGCTACGCATCACATGTTCTACGTGCCCTGCTGTGTCACTGGGCCTCTATTGTCCATACGCTCTCTGAGGCATTCTTGGGAGGGGCACACTGGAAGAGCTAATTCTCAACGGCCCATCAGCACATGGCTGGCCAGTCTTGATGTAAATCTGTCTTGTGGTTGTTACCCAGGAACATAACACGTTTAGTAACAAGCATACAGTAAAATTTCGTTACGTCGTACACAGTGGTGATACACACATTTAAACAGGCTAATAATACTTAGCAGATTATAACTTTTACACTAATACCTTACAAGGTGAGCTTTGTACAACGTGTATCACAATTGTCCATCACTGGTGGGAACATTAGCAGACGATCGCCTTCTTTTTTATACAGCATCACAGCGCCTTTCAGTGGCCTCCACTTTTTAGAAGGCTGAGCCCCGCAGGCCCATTACTTCAAGACGGAGTCATTAGCTTCAGAGCCACTGTTTCTCACCATGGCTTTTTCACCAAGTCCAAAAGAACTTGAACTCTTGTTAAAAGCCTTTACCCCTTTGGGAGTGATGCACCCAGCAGATGTTTTGCAGCAGCACAGGATGGCTGTTTCAAAACAAGCCAGCATTTATGAGTCAACTGGAATTCAGTGTTTTAGGGTCCTTAGTTTAGACTGGAAAAGCCAAGTTTTGTGCATGTCCTGGCTGGCAGAACATCTTGCCTCTGTAGCCCAGTGTAGCCAGGATTCCATTTCACCGCCACCGCACTGCCCAGATGAGTTCTTAACACCATGTTCTGACACCTCTGGGTTTCTGTCAAGCTGCAGTCACACGGCTTTCATGTGTGCTGCTCCCCTTGGCTGCCAGTCCTTAAAAGTTAATGTCCTGACCTTGGTCCAAAGTGTTTCCACCCATAAGTTACAGAGAGACAAGGTGAGTGAGGCTTTATGCTGCTTGCTCCAAAATGCTGTGTAGACATACAGAGAGAGCAGGGGTGCCAGGACAATTTGTATAGTGCAGGTGCTGAGAGCCATTGAACCAAACTGTAAACCCTGTATATGATCCTAGAATCAAAGAATAGTAGGGTTGGAAGGGACCTCAGGAGGTATCTAGTTCAACCCCCTGCTCAAAGCAGGACCAACCCCAACTAAATCATCCCAGCCAGGGCTTTGTCAATCCGGACTTTAAAAATCTATAAGAATGGAGATTCCACCACCTCCCTAGGTAACCCATTCCAGTGCTTCACCACCCTCCTGATGAAATAGTTTTTCCTAATATCCAACCTAGACCGCCCCCACTGCAACTTGAGACCATTGCTCCTTGTTCTGTCATCTGCCACCACTGAGAACAGCCGAGCTCCATCCTCTTTGGAACCCCCCTTCAGGTAGTTGAAGGCTGCTATCAAATCCCACCTCACTCTTCTCTTCTGGAGACGAAATAACCCCAGTTCCCTCAGCCTCTCCTTGTAAGTCATGTGTCCCAGCCCCCTAATCATTTTCGTTGCCCTCTGCTGGACTCTCTCCAATTTGTCCACATGCCTCCTGTAGTGGGGGGACCAAAACTGACGCAATACTCCAGACGTGGCCTCACCAGTGCCGAATAGAGGGGAATAATCACGTCCCTCGATCTGCTGGCAACGCTCCTACTAATGCAGCCCAATATGCCATTATCCTTCTTGACAACAAGGGCACACTGTTGATGCATATCCAGCTTCTCATCCACTGTAATCCCCAGGTCCTTTTCTGCAGAACTGCCGCTTAGCCAGTCGGTCCCCAGCTTGTAGTGGTGAATGGGATTATTCCGTCCTAAGTGCAGGACTCTGCAAATTGATGTTGTTGAAAACTATGTCTAATTGGTGGACAAAATCATGTGAAAATAGGTTATTCTGCTCATCCCCTCATAGAATAGCAGGGTTGGAAGGGACCTTAGGAGGTCATCTAGTCCAACCCCCTGCTCAAAGCAGGACCAATCCCCAATTCTTACCCCAAATCCCCAACTGGCCCTCTCAAGAATTGAACTCACAACCCTGGGTTTAGCAGGCCAATGCTCAAACCACTGACCTATCTCTCCCCCTTGGGGGTCTTTAAAAAGAGACTTTCGTGTGGGAGAAATCGATTGTGGAACAGATGCCTGGGAGATTCCCAAGGGAAGAGCCTTCAGACCCCTACTTCTCACTAAAACTCTGTCCCTCATTCGTGAGCCTCGAGGGTAATCAGACCTTGACACACCAGTGGATGCCCAACTAGCATCACTGCACTAGCAAGGTCCCCAGCCTGATACACATAAGATCCTGCTCTGTCTCCTCTCCCTCATGTCCCTTTCCATCCAAACTTTTCTTCTTCCTGTCCTCTTATTTTAATATTTTAATATTGTTCAGGCATGAAACATAAAATATTTTAATATTGTTCAGGCATGCAGGAGTGAAATTAGGAAGGCCAAATCACACTTGGAGTTGCAGCTACTGAGATTCTATGATTTTATGATTCTATGATTCCTTGCATTTTTCGATGAGCTGCCAAACTGAGTGGATGTGATCAATTGTCTAATACCTTGAGCAGAAACCAGCTTGTTCTCTGCTTTCGTACATTTCAAGATCCTTCTTAATCCGATTGAGTATGACCTGGGCGAAGACTTTATACACTTGTGAGAGGAGTGTGACTGGACAGAAGACAAGGAAAGAAACTGGCCATCAGGAAGTTTAGACTTGAAATTAGATGAAGGTTTCTAACCATCAGAGGAGTGAAGTTCTGGAACAGCCTTCCAAGGGAAGCAGTGGGGGCAAAAGACCTATCTGACTTCAAGATTAAACTAGATAAGTTTATGGAGGGGATGGTTTGATGGGATAACATGATCTTAGTCAAAGGTCAATTAATTGCCATCAGGGGTAAATAGGACCAATGGTCAATGATGGGATGTTAGAAGTTACTACAGAGAACTTTTTCCTGGGTGTCTGGCTGGTGAGTCTTGCCCACATGCTCAGGGTTCAGCTGATCGCCATATTTGGGGTCGGGAAGGAATTTTCCTCCAGGGTAGATTGGCAGAGGCCCTGGAGGTTTTTTGCCTTCCTCTGCAGCATGGGGCACAGGTCTCTTGCTGGAGGATTCTCTGCATCTTGAAGTCTTTAAACCATGATTTGAGGACTTCAATAGCTGAGACATAGGTGAGAGGATTATTGCAGGAGTGGGTGGGTGAGATTCTGTGGCCTGCATTGTGCAGGAGGTCAGACTAGATGATCATAATGGTCCCTTCTGACCTTAAAGTCTATGAGATCCCGCTGACACCGAAATCAAAGGAGAAAACTATCTTGGCCAGCCCCAGAGGGCTCTATCATTTTACCAGAATGCCCTTCAGACTCCATGGTACTCCTGCAACATTCCAGAAGTTGATGGATCGTCTCCTCCTGCCTCACCTTGAGTACGCGGCCACTTACCTGGATGACATAGTAATCTGCAGCCGTCACTGGGAGGACCACCTATACCAGGTGGCGGCTGTCATGAGAACTCTCTGGAAGGCTGGTCTCATTGCAAACCTAAAAAAGTGCCAGATTGGGTGGCAGGAAACAACGTATCTAGGCTACACCCTGGGACGAGGCAAGCTGCGTCCCCTTTTTGGGAAAGTTGAGACCATCCATGACCAACCAGCTCCCACTACAGTAACTCCTCACTTAAAGTCGCCCTGGTTAATGTTTTTTCGTTGTTAAATTGCTGATCAATTAGGGAACATGCTCGTTTAAAGTTGTGAAATGCTCCCTTCTAACGTCTTTTGCAGGCTATCAACTGCGGCAGTTCAGCTGCCCCTTCCCCCGCTACCATGTGCTCCTGCCTGCTTGCTGTGGGGGGGAGGAGAAGAGGGGGGCTAATGTCCCCCTATTCCTGCATCTCCGCTTACCCCATCTTCCATAGAGCCGGGGGGACACACGAGGAAGGGAGCTGCTGCCTTAGGCAGAAGCTGCAGCTGGGGGCTTGCTGATCAGTACAAGGGGCTGTGTACTTCTGATCCCACTATTGATACCTAATTGGAAATGCGCATCTCTATCTCTCAAACAAACAGGGCTTGTAGCGTGTGAGAGTTAACCCTTGAGGGGCTCAGCCAACTGCTTAGTTCATTTAGCAGTAAGACATTCCCTGGCAAATATCCCACCCTCTGACTCCTCCCCCTCAACCAAGCTTCACTATCATCATGGCTGTGTACCAGTATTCAATTGTTTGTTTAAAACTTATAGTGTGTGTGTCTCTGCGTGTGTGTGTATATATATAATATAGTCTTTTGTCTGGTGAAAAAAATGTCCCTGGAACCTAATCCCCTCATTTACATTAATTCTTATGGGGAAATTGGATTCGTTTAACATTGTTTCGCTTAAAGTCTCATTTTTCAGGAACAGAACTACAATGTTAAATGAGGAGTTACTGTACTAAGAAGTAGGTCTGGCAATTTCTAGGACTCGTGTGCTATTACCAACGCTTCATCCTGGACTTTGCTACTATTGCCGCCCCGCTGACTTGGCTGCTCATGAAGGACCAGCCCCTGTGGGTACGATGGATTCCAGACTGTGAGGCAGCTCCAGAGATCGGGAGCTGGGCTTAAGGGTGTGTGTGTATAGTGAGGAGGTGTGGCCCCGCTCCGAGGTGGACACGGAGGAAGCACCGTAAGCTGCCTGGCGGGCAGAGCCAGGAGGGCCACACCCTGCACGCCGGAAGCAGAGGGGCGAGATAGGAAGGGGAAATATAAAAGACCTTCCCAGCAGCTCAGTTAAGGGGGAGTTGCTGGAGGAGACAGAGGCTTCTTCCCCGCTGCTGGAGTGGAGCACCAAAGAGAACTGTTGTTGCCCTGGGGAGACTGAGCTTCCAGGGAGCCCTGATGTTCTTGACGTGGAGGAACTGCTACCCATGGCAGTGTATCCCCGGGAGACTGAGCTTCCAGGGAGTCCCGACGCTCTCGATGTGGAGGAGCTGCTACTGCTGCCCTTGGCAGCGTACCCAGAGGAGACTGAGGCCGAGCCCTGGACACAGGTATGCCTGAGGGGGAAAGAAGGAAGCAACCCAGGGGAGCCAGGCAGTAGTCTGGTGTGGAGCGAACCTGAAACTAGGTGAGCATGTTGTGGGCGGATCCCTGCTGATGCATTGGCGGACTGCTCCGCCACTGATAGGGCCCTGGGTTGGAATGCGGTGGAGTTGGGCAGGCCCATGTCCCCCCTGCCATCCCACCCCTGGGGTGGCAGTACTCCTTCCCTCCCCCCTTTCCCCCCGTGCTCCTCAGCTCAGCCCCTTGCCTGAGCCCCAGGGACTGGGTGTGGCGCTCACCCAAAACCTGAGCCCCCGAGACTGCATGTGATGCTCAACCCCTTGCCTGAGCCCCATAGACTGCATGTGGCACTCATCCCAAACCTGAGCCCCATAGACTGCGTGTGGCACTCATCCCAAACCTGAGCCCCACAGACTGCGTGTGGCACTCATCCCAAACCTGAGCCCCAGAGACTGCATGTGGCACTCATCCCAAACCTGAGCCCCAGAGACTGCATGTGGCACTCATCCCAAACCTGAGCCCCATAGACTGCATGTGGCACTCATCCCAAACCTGAGCCCCAGAGACTGCATGTGGCACTCATCCCAAACCTGAGCCCCAGAGACTGCATGTGGCACTCATCCCAAACCTGAGCCCCAGAGACTGCATGTGGCACTCATCCCAAACCTGAGCCCCAGAGACTGCATGTGGCACTCATCCCAAACCTGAGCCCCAGAGACTGCATGTGGCACTCATCCCAAACCTGAGCCCCAGAGACTGCATGTGGCACTCATCCCAAACCTGAGCCCCAGAGACTGCATGTGGCACTCATCCCAAACCTGAGCCCCACAGACTGCGTGTGGCGCTCAACCCTTGCCTGAGCCCCAGAGACTGTGGTGCCTGAGCCCCTACATGGGGCTGGTAGGACAGCTCTGCCTGATTGCCCTAACTGTTAGCTGCCCTGCCCTGCCTAAGTGCTGGGTGAAGGGACCGTTGCAGCCCGCCCAGGTCACCAGCCAGAGCCCAGACTGTGTACGGACGGCCCCGTTTGAAGGATGGCCTCCTTGTAAATCGCTAATTCCCCTGCTCTTGTTCTGCTTAGAGAAGGCTGTAGCAGACCCAAATTGTGAGGAGGCATGCCCCCCCGCCCTGACATGAGGGACGGTCTCGCCAGCTTACAGTCCCCAATCTTGGTTGGGCCCCTAAAGCACTGCTGTAATACAACACAGCATCCAAGTGTCATACCCCAGCCAGCCACACCCCACCGCCCTCTCCTCACCAGCACCATCCTAGTACCCAGCCGGCCACCCCCACACTTCTCCCATCACCACCCCAGAGACCAGTCAGACACCCCTCAGCACCCAGCCACACAACTCCACTCTCCCACCTGCCCTAACTGTAGACACCCAACTGTCCAAGCAGCCCCAACCACCCACACTCCAGCACCCAGTCACCCCAGCAGCCCCTCAGCAGCCAGCAAACAACCCCCAGGCCTTCCAGCAGCCACTGACAACCAACAAATACCCCTCTCTCTAGCAGGTCCAACACCCACCCCACTCATGCCACAAACAGCCACCAGCTTCCACCACCCAGCCCCACACACCTACCCCAGATGCAGTTTTGTGCCGCTCCACATCCTGCCCCCAGGCTGGGTTGGCCCGTAATTGAACATGGTCATAAGGGAAGTCAATTTAGCTGATTAATTAAGTTGCATAAAATGTCACACATGGAGCATCACAAAACTTGGCAGCGCATAGACTCATAGACTTTAAGGTCAGAAGGGACCATTATGACCATCTAGTCTGACCTCCTGCACAATGCAGGCCACAGAATCTCACCCACCCACTCCTGGAATAATCCTCTCACCTATGTCTCAGCTATTGAAGTCCTCAAATCATGGTTTAAAGACTTCAAGATGCAGAGAATCCTCCAGTAAGTGACCCGTGCCCCATGCTGCAGAGGAAGGCAAAAAACCTCCAGGGCCTCTGCCAATCTACCCTGGAGGAAAATTCCTTCCCGACCCCAAATATGGCGATCAGCTGAACCCCGAGCATGTGGGCAAGACTCACCAGCCAGACACCCAGGAAAAAGTTCTCTGTAGTAACTTCTAACATCCCATCATTGACCATTGGTCCTATTTACCACTGATGGCAATTAATTGACCCATCAAACCATCCCCATCATAAACTTATCTAGCTTAATCTTGAAGCCAGATAGCTCTGAAATC
The DNA here is from genome assembly GCA_037349315.1 of Chelydra serpentina. Taxonomy (NCBI): domain Eukaryota; kingdom Metazoa; phylum Chordata; order Testudines; family Chelydridae; genus Chelydra; species Chelydra serpentina. The sequence continues at coordinate 2,140,814 of JBAIAC010000056.1, forward strand.
AGTCGTAGTAATTGCAGTTTTCTGTTCTATAAATTGTTAAACATGATGAGACCATGGAAAGGGAATCCAACAAGCACAGAAACCTCATGTGCAGGAAAAAATTCAAACACACAGAGTGTGAGAACAGGGTAGGAAGCCTGTAGTCAGGAGCTATAATTCATTATCAGGCAGATAATTTTAAAATACAGCCATGCATATGAAATGAGCAGAGACCAGATTTATCTAGGGAAATACAATTAAAACAAAGGGATCTAAAAAATAATCTGTCCCTTTGACTTCTTCCTAAAAAGCACACTATTCTTGTGAAAAAATCTTCTGATAACAAAAGGCAGCAATCTCTGCATCGAGACATTGCTACAGTATTTAAAGAACAGGTGGGGCTAAAATATCAAAGCATGCAAGAGATAACAAAAAGGGAAAAACAAACAATGGGAAATACTCTGAGGGAAAAAATATGAGTCAGAGGCCTGTGCACAGACATGAGAGAGGAGAGGGAGAGCAGTATAGAGGTTATCAGGGAAAGTCATTCTTTTCCTTCTAAAACCCTCTAGGGTGAAATAAATATAACTAACTTACATCCTTACCTGAGTGAGTGCAAAATAAAAGACACCTGCCTGGAGATCATCTCTGCCGGGACTCGAACCCGGAACCTCTGGATTAGAAGTCCAGCGCGCTCGTCCATTGCGCCACAGAGACCTCACTACAAGCACAGCATCAGTACCAGAGCTGAAAAAGCACATACCTTCTGCATCACTGCAGGGTTAATCTCAGCATCCTGCTATTTCTGTGCAGCTACAGGGGCATAAAGAAAACCTGGAGCTAAAATCCATCTCACTGCTCAGCGAAATAGACTATTCTCAGCATCCCCCTCCTTCCATAGGGGGTGGGGGAAGAGAGTAATTCTGGATATGATCCATATCTCATCCCCAGCTCTAAGAGCGATACTACAAAAACCCGGATCTAGGATTGTCCTCTGTATCCCTGACAGGGTCATCTCAGCATCTCCAACACTAACAAAGACAGAACTAAATCCTGGAATAGGATTAACCACTGCATCCCTGACAGGCTCATCTCAGCATCCCCAGAACAAGACCAGGCAAAGAGCTAAACGATTCAGCTTTCCCTCCCACTCCCTCCTTCTCTCCATATCCCCATCGCTAATTGGGGAAAGGCTGGTTGGCTGTTATGCGGAAAATTGTGGATTTGTGGCTGTTATGGGGAAAGCTGTGGCTTTGTTACAGTAAAAAAAATATGAGAGTCATGTTTTTATTTTTATTTTAAAGGAGTCTTGGCACTCAGGATTTTAATAATTGTTATTAAGTGTATTTCCCATTAGAAAAGTGTTACAGAATGGTCATTAATCATTTGAAAAGCATAAGAAGATCATTAAACACTTACATTCATATAGAAGAGACATAGAAATGTAATAAACCAGCGGCTTCCAATAAAACCTGTTACACATTCCTAAATTACATGGTTTTTATAGGGCTGCAGTTATCTAGAAACATCTTTATTCAACACTCCACAGACATGCTCTGAGCTGGTACAGGAAGACACAATGTAATACATGGGAATCTAAAATTCAGTTCAGGCCACAATTATACAAGTTTGAATCATTTCACTTTAGTTAAAAACTATTCAAAAAACCCAGGTCACTGTCCCATTATCCACCCCTCAACGTAGCGAGTCCAGTTTACACAAATTCTGGGAAGAGACTTGTTCTGTAGCTGGCTGGTTTGGAAGACAAAGGCCATGACTTTTTGTGAACAACACTAAAAGTCATGAATGTGACAAACATGACACCTAAGCAATAGAGAACTAACTCCTGGAGCTAGACTCCATCCTGCAATCTTACCATTCCAGACAGGTACTCAGATGCTCCACTGGGGGGGTGGGGGGGGGCAGAGGGGGAGAGATGGGACGGTCCTTAGCATCTCCAGTACTAACAAACTAACTTCAGTCGTATACAATTCACAGAACACAAGATAAAGGGAAGTGACTAAACAAAACGATTGGCTTTCTCCTTTACAGGGGTTTTATGTTAATAGATTCATAGATTCCAATGCCAGAAAGGACCATGGTGATCATCTAGTCTGAGCCCCTGTATAGCACAGGCCACAGAACTTCCCCAAAGTAATTCTTAGAGCAGGTTTTTTTGAAAACATCCAATCTTAATTTTAAAAATTGCCAGGGATGGACAATCTACCACAACCCTTGGTAAAATTGTTCCAAAGGGCAATTTTAGCTAGAGGGTAATTTACGCCTTATTTCCAATCTGAAAGATTAAAGTTTAAAGATGTCCCTGATGCTGTTTTTAAATTAAAAAGAGTTCACTTGTGGCTTTACAGCCATGGAAGCAGATAGGCTGTTGCCCTGAAGGGTTTGTCCTCGAAACCTGTAGGGGAGCAGCACAAAGGGGTGGGGGAAGTATGGAAATAAGAATATTTTTCCATTTCGTCTGTCCTATTTTCCTCCTTTGTCCAGTTTTGGTTTCTATCTGTATTTAGAGCTTTTATGCAGCATTGTTTTAAATGTCTTTATTGTTTAATGTTTTCTGCTAATTTTATCATTAGAAATATCCCACCTTGCTTCTGATTATCAGATCTTAGCTTGCCTCTTTTTGCTGGGAGCCTTTGGAAGTATTTTTGGAGGTTCTATATGATGGCATGACAGCAACTTGAGCTGCAGGTCTCTACCCCTAGTGATGGAGTTCTGACAATCATAAGACTTCTGTTACCTCCACCCCATTGCAGGTGTGTGTCTTAACTGGGAAGCAGTTGCACATCCACGGAGCATAGCAGGTGGTAAGGGATTCTGTGTGTAGGTAAGAGAGCAGGGTGAGAACAGAACTCTGTGTTGTACTGTGAAATGTTCACATGTTGTCTAGGACTTGGAAATAATACAAATAGATCTAAAAAGGTTAGAGCTATGAGAAGAAAATGACAAAATGAGACTGACCCTAGAAAACTGCATGTCTATTTTCATAATCTTTAGGGAGACCACACCTGGAATGCCATGTGCAGGTCAGAACATTTCATACCAGAAGGGCCTTGGCGGAGCAGACAGAATTCAGAGCTGGAGCATGAGTTTATGAGGAACCATTAGAAGAACTTAGGGTGAGGGTCTGTGCTGTATTTCATAGCAGCCTAGCACAACAGAACTCAGAGCCTGGGGGCGAGCTGAGGAGTCTTTAAGCCACCTTTGTGTCCTAGATGCTGAGCTGCACTGGGATTATGTTATGGCAGCCTCCCTGGACTGCTCTATAGGCAGTGGCACCACCAGGAATGCCCATAGCATTATGCACTACATGAACATCCCCTCCTTCCCTCACCTCTGGCTCCTATGCTAGGATTAGCAGAGGGGCATCTGAGGGCTGATCATAGAATATCAGGGCTGGAAGGGACTTTAGGAAGTCATCTAGTCCAACCCCCTGCTCAAAGCAGGACCAATCCCCAATTTTTGCTCCAGATCCCTAAATGGCCCCCTCAAGGATTGAACTCACAACCCTGGGTTTAGCAGGCCAATGCTCAAACCACTGAGCTATCCCTCCCCCCATTGTGCAATGACTCCCTCTAGTGGGTCCCAGGGCTACTTATGCAGCTGGCGCAGTAAACAGGGGCTTGGCTGGTGGGGAGAATTCTTCCCATAGGAACTAAGGCCCAGATTCAACAAAGGTACATAGATGCCTCGCTGCCTAGTGGAATTCTCAGCTCTGAGCTAGGTGCCCAGGCTCCTCAGACAATGCATGGGGCTCTTAAGAAAGGGATGCTCAGAAACCCTCACCAGAAAACCACCTAAGCTAGAGACGGGGGGAATGCAAAGGAAAGGGAAGGGGCTTAGAGGCAGAGAGCTTAGGTAGCCTAAGCTGCTGATCTGGTGCACCCAAGATAGGCACCTCCCTCCACTTGGGATCCTCAGCCACGAACCGTCTCCTGCAGCTATGCACCTGTCATGGCCAGGTCATGGGCAGCCAGACCTAGTGGTCAGAGCCAGGGTCCACCGTCATGGGATGGCAGTCAAGAGTCGGCTGGGTCAGGGCACTGGGCATTCAGAAACAGGAGACAAACTTGAGAGCAAAACCATGAATCGATAACTAGAGCCAGGCCAAGTCAGGAAACCAGGGGATCAGAGGCAAGAGACAAACTGGAGATCAGAACCACAAGTCAGATAGATGCCAGGAAGCAGAGATTTCAGGAAGTCAAGCCAGGGGAGCAGGAGCAGGAGCAGGGTCGATCCCAGTTGCATGGACAACGTCCTGTTCCTGTCCTGAGTTTATATAGAAGTTGCGGACCAATCAGGAACCCCAGGATTCTGCCAGGTAGGTTCCAGGACTGGAGTCCTCTGTCGGGGTTCAGCTTCTGCCCTAACAACTGTTAGCAGGTCATGGGGTGGCAGGTTAGTGCTTATTAGCTCTGCAGAGTCCTGGGCACCAGGTCTGAGATCTGTGGTCCCTGACAGCACTTAAGACAGATTGGTCTCTTAGGCAGCCCATCCCATTTGTGAAAACCAGAGAGGGACCCCAGAATAACCAATAGCCCAGGGGTCTCACCTTGGATGTGTGTAATTCAAATTCCTGCTCTGCCTGATTCTGAGCAGGGACTTGAACCTGGGTCTCCCACCCTCAAAGTGAGTGTCTCAAACACACCACAGACCTTTCCCAAAAGCTTAGCTGAAAAATTCCCAACCTGCCTGTGTTTGTGTGGGAGCTGTGCTGCACCCCACTTCTCTGTGAACTGTATCCGGCCCTCCTGCTGCGGGGTCTGGCAGGTATCAGGTGTTAGGCATTCTCAGAGCAAAGCTAAAGCATGGGTCTCCTTGGTGAGACAGGCATTTTCCCTTCATTTGAGAACCCTGCTTTGTGGTTGCTGGGGCTTAGGCCCATGCTAGGGCTCTGAGTGGCTCATTAGCTGGAAGGCAGCATCAGTGCTTAGGCTGCTTTGCACATGCCCACGGGGCACTTAGCTGCCTACAAAGTTTGGTGGCCCCTGAACGGTGGTTTTGACAATGCCAGTGGTACCTAAATGCTGGACTTAGATGCCTAAAAAGGCAGTTAGGTGTCTAGTGTGATTCACAAAAGCCAGCAGGGTCAGTGGGAGTGATATGCATGACTCACTTAGGGGAGTTTGTAATGCCCTAGGCACTTATCTGCACCTTTGTAAATCTGGCCCTAATTTCCTGACGGGTTGACCTGATCTGTGATCTCGATGTTTTGATGAGTTTAAAAACTGGGGAAGTGGAGGAACTGTATACGGTGAGACGAGGGGGCAAACTGGGATTACTAAAACAATATTAACAACAGGAAAATGTAGGCTGGCTATCTGGAAAAAATTCCTAATGCTGAGATTTATTAGACTGTGGAATAGCCTTGAAGGAAAGTGGGCAGCATAAACTTAACACAGCATAAACTAGACTGGATAAAGACCTAGAAAACATACCCCGAAACAATCCTGCACTAGCCGGCTAGAGTGGGGAAGGCAGAAGTCACTAGTTGTGCTGCATCTTTCCCACTTCTACAGTTTACCAACAGATACAGCAAAGACCGAGCCCAGAGCCGGGCAGGTCAAACATAAGGGGAACAGTTTACAGTGACTGTTTGGAATGATCAGCGACCCACCACTCGAGAACCTACCTGCAGAGGCAGTTAGGAGGAAGCATGGTCTAGGATGCTGGTCTGGAACTCAGGAGATAGGGTTTCTACTCCTAGCTCAGCCACTGATCTGCTGTGTGACCATGGGCAGGTCACATCCTTCACACTGCGGATAATGACACTCGCCTTCCCTTGTGAGGAGCTTTGAGATCTATGGAGGAAACATGCTGTTTAATGACTTAGCAAGGAAGCATTACAATACCAGTACACCGCTGCGAATGCATCTTTGCAATGTGGATGTCGACGTAGAGGGGCCTCTTCCCACTGAGGTACTAGAGCTGTTAAAAATCACTACAAAATGTTTGTAATGCAAAACATTATTTTTAGGCTGGAGCTTTTAAAGGGGGTGAAGGGAGTTTGGTGCCCAGCTCCCACTGACTTCAATGGTCATAGAATCATAGAATCTCAGGGTTGGAAGGGACCTCAGGAGGTCATCTAGTCCAACCCCCTGCTCAAAGCACCTGACTTCCCCCTCCCCCTCGGGCACCTGACTTCCTCCTCCCAGCTTTCATTGCCTGTGCTCTCAAAAAGAGCTGTCACAACATGACAGTGAAAAATAAAATGAGCACAGTAGCCCCTGTGTTATCTACTGTCAGACTCAATTCCATATATTTTACATTGCCCATTCCCATTTTCAGTTTTGCATATGTTGTTCGATTTTGTGCATTCAGTGCATAACTGCAACATGGATGTTGCCAGTGGAGGGGTGGAGTTAGAGATTTGGCAGCTGAATAGGGAACAGTTAGTTTTCAGCACCTGGGGAGGCATTGGAGGGGTTTGAGACAGTGGGAATAACACATTAGATAGAAGTTCCTGATAACAGGACCAACAGTGACACAGCTAACAATGCTGACATTTAAATTAGCATCTTTAGGTTTTAGAGTTAACATCCCATTGAGATGAGTGGGACTATTTGCACCTCTCATGGATATTCCTTCAGGCTGTCTGCAGACCCAGGCAGACTGCACCGCATTGGTTACATTTAGGTCACATTTCAAAGGTTTCCTTTGTTAATTAGGAGGGCTAGAAACCTCTGTATTTTGTGGTGAGAAGGGAGTTCCATAGCAAGGAAGCCCGGCTCATAACTTCATTTGCATAAGCCCCACTGTCACAAAGTCAGTCTCGGTGCTCTGGAACAGCTCTGAATGAAGTCAGTCAGGACTCTAGTGCAGTGTGTCTCCCCTCAGGGCACACTCTCGCCGGGCCCGGCAAGAAGCATCCTGGGCTTCAGCACTTCCTGGGTCTGACCTCGGAGCATTCAGCACCCCTGTTCCACACTGTGAGTTCTCTGAAGGGAGTCCACCTAGATGGGACACCTGGGGAAGCCTTACACACCCCAAAGGACCCTCTATTCCCACTCTGCAGTCTGGAGTGACTCTCAGCCAGCACTGTAAAACGGAAGGGTTTATTAGTCAACGGGAACACAGCATAGAACAGATCTTGTTAGCACCGAAAGCAGGAAGTTTCAGCAAAGTCCTTCTTGGGGGGATTCAGAGCCCAGAGCCCTGGGCTCTTCCCCCAAGTCCCAAACCAGGAGACTGATGGGCTTCCAGTGCTTTCCAGTGCTTCCTCCGTGCTTTGTCTCTTTCCCAGGCAAACAGGTCACCTGGTCTCTTTGTTCTCCAACACCTTTGGCTGGCTCCTTGCAGAAGACAGGCTCTGGCGATCAGTTTCTAGGGTAGAGTGTCAACCATTCTCTGTGCCCAGGCAGCCAGTCAGCAGTCACACCTGCCCTCTAGGGGTCTGTGCAATGATCACACACCCTTATCCCACCACCTAGATACTTGAGTAATACACAGGGGAAATTGAGGCACACACATTATTCAGAGAAAACATTAAGAACATTCCCACTTTGTCACAGTGATGTAAGAGTGTAATCACGGAATTCAACCCCCAGCCACCCTAACCAAGCAATAACCGTTTTAGTGTTCAAAAAGCCATTATTTCAAACAAACATTGTTACCCATAGCCACATGATATCAAACTTACTGATACTTTAGCAAAGTGACCAGAAATGTTAGTGAAAAACTGTTTCCAACAATACCTAACCTCAGCATCCACCTCCCCCACAACACTAATATGTGCTCAGCCCTGTGGTAATAACTACGGCCTGACCGGCTTAGCAAAAATGGGAATTTTTGTAATATTTTTTATGAATCCCATGTGTACCTCAGGTTCCCCTATGTGTTGCATTGCTACTCAGTCGGGGACAAAGGGATTAAGTTTGCTCTCATGGCAGACTAAGGGCTGGTCTACACTGGGGGGGGCGGGAGGGATCGATCTAGGATACGCAACTTCAGCTATGAGAATAGCGTAGCTGAAGTCGATGTTTCCTAGATTGAAAGTAATTGTACTTACATCGGGTCCACGTGGCGCAGGCTCGCTCCCCCGTCGACTGCGCTTCCTCCTCTTGCTGAGCAGGATTTCCGGAGTCGACGGGGAGCGCTTCTGGGATCGATTTATTGCATCTAGATGAGACACGATAAATCGATCCCCAATAGATCGATTACTACCCGCCGATTTTGCGGGTAGTATATACGTACCCTTAGAGACATAGACGCATGTGTCACATCACTGTCTGGGTGGAATGAAGAGTTGTTAAATAATGGTTGAAACCGACCTTGATCAATAAGGGGGCCAAAGAGACAATGCAAGCTTCAGTGACCCATGATTCAACACTCCACAGCAGGATGTTCTGACAAGGGGATTGTGAACTCAGCATTGGCCTGCCTGGAGAACAAAGGACTGGACCAGAAATAAGAATTGGAGTCCGGGAAACTCTCTTTACAGGAATTGAGTAAGAAGCTTGGGGCTCTCTCACCTAGGGACTGACTAAGGAAGGAAGTCAAACAGCGAGAAAGAGAGCCTGAAAATGGAGTTCACCACAGTCTGGCTGGTGGATCTCTCTGGAATGATCACAAGGGACCTTTATTTCTCTGTGCTAACCTAATGACTTCCGATGCTGTGTCCCAGTTGACGAGTAAACCTGACTATTTTGAAAATGCTGCTTGAGTGTCACTGGAAGTACTTGGTGAGGTGCATCAATCCCCAAAGAGTGGACAAGTCTCTCCCCAGAGTCTGGCTCAGCTGGACTCACTGAGCAGAGCTCACACTGTGAGGTAGGAGTGCTGAAACCCCAGAGGTTCACTCTCAGGAGCGGTGAGGCTGTGTGGCCTACCTTGAAGGAAGAGTGAGACCCCTTGGGGGTCTGGCACATCAGTGGGTTTCCTCTGAGAGACTGTTCCAAGTTGGGGGTGTAGCACCGTCCCTATGAATTCGTGATGCAGGCCTACCCCAATGCTGAGCTCAATGGTGAGAAAGTGGATACAAGTTTATAAAATGTTCCACACACTTATAACAATAAATGTTGATGGGAAAAGGTGCAAAGAGGAAACAGAAGGAATTAATCCAAACTAAAAGGTTTAGTAATATAACTCAGGAGCTGTGTTCAGTTTTCTGGTAAACAAAAGAAGTGTGGGACTGGAAATCAATGGACCAAAACTGGTGTGTTGGAAATAAGGTCTAACTGGCGAGTAACATGAGGAGATGGGCTGTACTGCCTGTCTCTACCTTTTGGCATCCTTACAAATAAAGACTTTGGGGGAAAATTGGCTGGCTGCCTGGGAGACGGTGAACTGGAAGGAGCAAGCTTTAACCCTGTGGCTGTCACCTCCCCCATTCCCTGGGACCCACCATGACTTCACTGGGCCGCATCATCCTGCTCCTGAAAGATGTCCTGAGCAAACTGAGCCAGAGAAAGGGACAGAGCTGACACTGCCGGCTGCAGCAGCTCTAGCTAACTCCCAAACACCTCCTGGAATGTGAGAATTGGCTCCTGCTGTCACCCCCCACCCACCCTCTCGTGTGACTTTTTCCTTCCCCCATCTTATTTCTTCTCTTTCCTACATGTCTCTTTTTGCCTTCTGTTTAATAAACCTCTCAGTTTTGCAGCACTGCTGTGAGCTTCTGACCAGGGAGGAAACTAAAAGTGATGCCTTGAACAGGCCGATATGTTTTTCAGGTCTCCGAGTGGCTGATCAGGGCCTGTGTTTCTCCAGCAGGGAAGTTTCAAGTAAGAGTCAGCACCAGAGACAGAAGCTGCATTTTCTCTTTTTGCTGGCCTTTCCTTTGCCTGTTTGTCTCTTTTAGGAAGCAGGATCAGGCTTTAGCAACAACAAAAGCTGCAGCCCATCTCAACTAATTTCTCCCCTCCGAACAGTTCTTATATCTTTAATGCCATTCAAGAGACTGTCAAACAGGCACTTTCTGCTTTAAAAACTGCTTTAAACCAGCTAAAGGGAAAGGGAACAAAGGATATTGTTAAAATGAAAGCCTTACTTTATACTTTACATTTCAAAGGCTTTAACAGTTTTCTTCTTCTTTGTATTGTTAATAAAAGGCTTAAAACGAAAGAATGGCATGTTTGCCATGGGACTAAGCGGGCACCCAAAACTCCGAGTCTTGTTAGACTGCTTGGTGTTGTATAATGACAAGGTGATGTTAACACATTGGACTCCCTGGGCCCAAGTTTCCCATCAAAATTAATATAACAGTCCACTAGTCTACAACTGCCCCTACCATTCAGCTGGCTTTTCAAGGCCTTACACTGGACTGGACTCCACTATATTAGAGTTTGCCTCTCTCTGTTACCGTATAGCTTCTACAGTACTCCGGGACTGTAGAGTGGATGGTACCAAGGGTGAAAACCATAAGTGCAGGGAGGGTATCAAGGCCATAGCTATGGAAATCTCCACAGGATACTGGGAAGGACGTGGACCTTCAGATCGGAAAATAAGAGCCACCTCTTGCCATTAGCTTTCCCACCATCGCTTCCACAAATGGGTAATAATAATCATACTACACAGCACTGTTAGGACACACTCTTGCATTGCAAGGTAAGAGTAGGTGAGTACAATTGGTTCAAAGGCTGTTTCTATAGGTATGTTTACATTGGAGCTGGAGGTATAATTTCCAGCTCAAGAAAACAGACCCACCCTTAGGTCTAATAGCGTTAGCATGCTAACCGTAGAAGTGTAGCTGTCCGAGTATGATCCCATATGAAACCCTAGGTAGGTACTCAGGTAACTAGCCTTTCCTACCACTCGCACCACCAAGGCGACACTTCTATTTTTAGCACTCTGGCTCACTCAGAACTAGCATGTATATGTCTAATCAAGCTGGGAATGGTATCTCCCAGCTCATAGAATCATAGAATCTCAGGGTTGGAAGGGACCTCAGGAGGTCATCTAGTCCAACCCCCTGCTCAAAGCAGGACCAATCCCAACTAGATCATCCCAGCCAGGGCTTTGTCAAGCCTGACCTTAAAAACCTCTAAGGAAGGAGATTCCACCACCTCCCTAGGTAACCCATTCCAGTGCTTCACCACCAGAGATTCCACCACCACCCATCATGTAGACATACCATACAGGTCAGGCTCTATACCTTACTGGCATTTATTCTGCACTCATCACTGTGGTAGCTGGACTGACAGCATTCAGACCACATGGTGATGTGCTCATTACAAATGCCCAGACCAAGAGCCAGACTAATTAGACTGGCAGATAAATCAGATTAGACAGTCTCAGCATTATCCATAACTAAATCATAGCAATCATTTATACCTTGGCTATATAAGCTTCACTGGCTTACCACCGCCAGTCAAGTAGACTGTAATTGCCATTCAACAACAGCAATGACTTTGATTGTAAGCCTTTGGAGAGCAAAGCCGATGCCTACTGGTTCTGTGCAGTGCTTAGTATTCAACACACAGCACATAATAAGAGTTACGCTACACCAGAGGATTTAGCCTGCAGAAGAGAAGAGTGAGGGGGGGATTTGATAGCTGCTTTCAACTACCTAAAAGGGGGTTCCAAAGAGGCTGGATCTAGACTGTTCTCAGTGGTAGAAGATGACAGAACAAGGAGTAATGGTCTCAAGTTGCAGAGGGGGAGGTTTAGGTTGGATATTAGGAAAAACTTTTTCACTAGTAGGGTGGTGAAGCACTGGAATGGGTTACCTAGGGAAGTGGTGGAATCTCCTTCCTTAGAGGTTTTTAAGGTCAGGCTTGACAAAGCCCTGGCTGGGATGATTTAGTTGGGGTTGGTCCTGCTTTGAGCAGGGGGTTGGACTAGATACCTCCTGAGGTCCCTTCCAACCCTGAGATTCTATGATTCTATGATTTAAGAGCAGGAGTCCATGTGCGGAAAGTGCAGCAATCCCTTGGTCCTGACCCGAGAAGGGAGGGTCTCCCCAAAGTTCCAGGGAGTTCCTGGTATGACACGTTCTAACAGAACCTGGTGAAAAGTGCCCTGGTATTTTCACAAGTGTGTCAGTGTTACGTCAGCCTGTTCAGCAACACAAGCGCCACCCTCGCTCCGCTCTGGCTCCCGGATTCATGGCTGGGTCAGACACAACAGGGGCACGCACGGGGTCCCCAGCACCACCAGCTGCTGCGCGCAGGCTTTTCCTGGCTCTGCGGAGCTCCTGAGACGGGACAGGTTCACAGCCCCCTGTGCTAGGGCTCTGGCCAGGGCAAAGAGTTCCTTCTTTCTCCGTCGCCCAGGGCATTTGCCTCTGCCCTCCCGAGCTCCAGCCCGCCCGCCGCCGGCCCTGCATAGGCCCTTTGTACCACACACACACGCACGCAGGCGTTTCTCCCCAGCACCGCCCTGCTCCTCTGCTGCACTTTCACTCAACTTCCACCCGAGTCTGGGCAGCTCCCCGCTCGGCCCTGCTCCGAGCTCCTGTCCCCGAGCCTGGCTTCCTACCTGCCGCTCCCCCGGGGCTGCGCGGGCTCTTTGCACCCCTGGCCCGGCCGCCTGTCCTCGGGGACACTTTTTTGACTCCTCGTGTCTGCGGTTTCCTTTGTCCCTTCCGCCTTCCTGCACTTTTTCCGCTGGAGGCTGCGTGCGGCGTTGCTGGGAGGCCCAGCAGCAGGGCAGCCTGTCCCCATGGCATCGGGTTACCATGGCAATGGGGGTTCTTTAATCGCCACACACAAACAAAGCGGAGACTTAAAGGGGCAGGTCGAGCCTGGCCGGGGTGCGGCGTGAGCCCAGTGGCCGCCCCAGATCACACGGGGTATCCGCTCGGTGTCACGCTGCAAGCAGCGCACACAACACTAGCTAGGCACTGCTGTTTGGCCTTTCCAACAGACAGGGGAAATGAAAGGCCACACCATGCAAACTGCTTTACCCCATGAATAATGAGCATGCCACACACTGTCATTAGGCCAAAGACATCGAGGGTCCAAGAAACAATTAGTCATTGACGTGGAGAATAAAAGTGCCACAAGGACTCCTCGTTTTTGCCGATACGGACTAACACGGCTACCACTCTGAAAAATATCCCAAGTTACACAAGACAGGATGATAACCACTCCAACAATAACACCTTTCATGCTTCAAATTCAGAACCGAAGCCCGTCACTAACTGTCTGGACTTTGGAATCATAGAATCTTAGTTGGCAGTTGGCTTTGCGAACAGGGGCTGCAAACAGGGGAGTTTGAGAGGAATTGCTCCAGGTAAAGCAGGAGCAAATACAGGACCCTTGGGGTAAGTCGCTGTCTGTAGTGTGTGTTTGGGGGTACTTGCTGTGTGCTGAGCTTGTGTCTGTCTGTTTGTTCATTTGTTTGTTTGCAGGACCGTGTGCTGTGGCTGGCAGTTGGAAGCTGTGAGCTTCTACACCAGGGGGCGGGGCTAATCAATCAGGGAGGCCTGGGCTTTCGTGCACAAGCGACCAGGGAGCTTTGCAAACAGGGGAGTTTGAGAGGGAGTTGGGAAGGGGAGTGCGAAGGGGGCAAGCTATCCTTGCCATTCCTAATTCTTTTTACCCAAACTAAAGAGAGAGGCAGAGCAACCAGGTGGCTGCAGACGGGAGAGTGAGTATCTGTTGAGGGGACAGTTTGGCACTTTGACCGTGTGCTAGAGTGTTTGATTTCCTGTTTGAATAGTGTGATTTGGGAGTGCTTCATTGCAGACTCTTCTAAAAAGACTGTCAGTCAGCTGCGCACCAGCGGAGCAGCGCATAGCAGAGAAGCAAACAGGTGGAGTTCGCCTGGGAGTTCGCCTGGGAGTTCGCCTGGAGAGAACCTACTGAGGCATCCCCCTTGCAGGTTTCCTTGAGTAGCTTCTGCCACAAGTGAGAAAACTCTTCGAAGGAAGGAACTATGGATGCTGAGCGATCCGCTGTCGTGACCTGCACAGGATGTGCCATGTTTGTCTTTCTTCCACAGGATAGAAGCGACTTTGTCTGTACAAAGTGCAAGCTGATCTCCATATTGGAGGAGAAGATTCAAGGTCTGGAGAAACGAGTATCAACCCTGCATTCCATAAAAGAAAATGAGGAGTTCCTGGATAGACGTCAGGATAGGCTTCAGCGGGCGCAGTGTTGTGAGGATTCAGAGCAGGCTGCGCAGCGGGGACAGAAGACCAGCGAGGATAATTGGCGGCATGTGACCTCCAGAAGAGGAAAGAGTATGAGACAAGTCCATGTACAAGAAACGCATATTCAGATGAGCAACCGTTTTCATGTTCTCTCCACAGGCACTAGTGCAGAGAGTGGAGTGAATGATGCATCTGAGGGAACAGAGCAGAAGGAGACTCCACTGATTGGAAGGCATGAGATGCACAGTCCTAGTAATGGGGGTTCCACGACCACCACTCCCAAGAGGAGGAGGAGGAGGGTGGTGGTGGTCGGGGACTCTCTCCTCAGGGGGACTGAGTCATCTATCTGCCGCCCTGACCGGGAAAACCGAGAGGTGTGCTGCTTGCCAGGGGCTAGGATTCGTGATGTGACGGAGAGACTGCCGAGACTCATCAAGCCCTCAGATCGCTACCCCTTCCTGCTTCTCCACGTGGGCACCAATGATACTGCCAAGAATGACCTTGAGCGTATTACTGCAGACTACGTGGCTCTGGGAAGAAGGATAAAGGCGTTTGAGGCGCAAGTGGTGTTCTCGTCCATTCTCCCTGTGGCAGGAAAAGGCCGGGGTAGAGACCGTCGAATCGTGGAAGTCAACGAATGGCTACGCAGATGGTGTCGGAGAGAAGGGTTTGGATTCTTTGACCATGGGATGGTGTTCCAAGAAGAAGGAGTGCTAGGCAGAGACGGGCTCCACCTGACGAAGAGAGGGAAGAGCATCTTTGGAAGCAGGCTGGCCAACCTAGTGAGGAGGGCTTTAAACTAGGTTCACCGGGGGAAGGAGACCAAAGCCCTGAGGTAAGTGGGGAAGTGGGATACCGGGAGGAAGCACAAGTAGGTGAGTGCAAGAGGGGAGGGCTCCTGCCCCATACTGGGACAGCAGGACAATCGGTGAGTTATCTTAAATGCCTATACACAAATGCAAGAAGCCTGGGGAACAAGCAGGGAGAACTGGAAGTCCTGGCACAGTCAAGGAATTATGACGTAATTGGAATAACAGAGACTTGGTGGGATAACTCACACGATTGGAGTACTGTCATGGATGGATATAAACTGTTCAGGAAGGATAGGCAGGGCAGAAAAGGTGGGGGAGTTGCGTTGTATGTAAGAGAGCAGTATGACTGCTCAGAGCTCCAGTATGAAACTGCAGAAAAACCTGAGAGTCTCTGGATTAAATTGAGAAGTGTGAGCAACAAGGGCAATGTCGTGGTGGGAGTCTGCTACAGACCACCAGACCAGGCGGATGAGGTGGACGAGGCTTTCTTCCAGCAACTAACAGAAGTTACTAGATCACAGGCCCTGGTTCTCATGGGTGACTTTAATCACCCCGACATCTGCTGGGAGAGCAATACAGCGGTCCACAGACAATCCAGGAAGTTTTTGGAAAGTGTAGGGGACAATTTCCTGGTGCAAGTGCTGGAGGAACCAACTAGGGGAAAAGATCTTCTTGACCTGCTGCTCACAAACAGGGAAGAAATAGTAGAGGAAGCAATAGTGGATGGGAACCTGGGAGGCAGTGACCATGAGATGGTCGAGTTCAGGATCCTGACACAAGGAAGAAAGGAGAACAGTAGAATACAGAGCCTGGACCTCAGAAAAGCAGACTTTGACTCCCTCAGGGAACTGATGGGCAAGGTCCCCTGGGAGAATAACATGAGGGGGAAAGGAGTCGAGGAAAGCTGGCTGTATTTTAAAGAAACCTTATTGAGGTTGCAGGAACAAACCATCCCGATGTGTAGAAAGAAAAGTAAATATGGCAGGCGACCAGCTTGGCTTAACAGTGAAATCCTTGCTCGTCTTAAACACAAAAAAGCAGCTTACAAGAAGTGGAAGATTGGACAAATGACCAGGGAGGAGTATAAAAATATTGTTCAGGCATGCAGGAGTGAAATTAGGAAGGCCAAATCACACTTGGAGTTGCAGCTAGCTGGAGATGTTAGGAGTAACAAGAAGGGTTTCTTCAGGTATGTTAGCAACAAGAAGAAAGTCAAGGAACGTGTGGGCCCCTTGCTGAATGAGGGAGGGAACCTTGTGACAGAGGATGTGGAGAAAGCTAGTGTACTCAATGCTTTTTTTGCCTCTGTCTTCACAGACAAGGGCAGCTCCCAGATGGCTGCACTCCGCAGCACGGTATGGGGAGGAGGTGACCAGCCCTCTGTGGAGAAAGAAGTAGTTCGGGACTATTTAGAAAAGCTGGACGAACACAAGTCCATGGGGCCGGATGCACTGCATCCGAGGGTGCTAAAGGAGTTGGCCGATGTGATTGCAGAGCCATTGGCCATTATCTTTGACAAATCATGGCAATCGGGGGAGGTCCCGGATGACTGGAAAAAAGCTAATGTAGTGCCCATCTTTAAAAAAGGGAAGAAGGAAGATCCGGGGAACTACAGGCCAGTCAGTCTCACTTCAATCCCTGGAAAAATCATGGAACAGGTCCTCAAGGAATCAATTTTGAACCACTTAAAGGAGGGGAAAGTGATCAGGAACAGTCAGCATGGATTCACCAAGGGCAAGTCATGCCTGACTAACCTAATTGCCTTCTATGATGAGATAACTGGCTCTGTGGATGAGGGGAAAGCAGTGGATGTGCTATTTCTTGACTTTAGCAAAGCTTTTGATACAGTCTCGCACAGCGTTCTTGCCAGCAAGTTAAAGAAGTATGGGCTGGATGAATGGACGGTACCGTGGATAGAAAACTGGCTGGATGGTCGTGCTCAACGGGTAGTGATCAATGGCTCCATGTCTAGTTGGCAGCCGGTATCAAGTGGAGTGCCCCAAGGGTCGGTGCTGGGGCCAGTTTTGTTCAATATCTTCATCAACGACCTGGAGGATGGTGTGGACTGCACCCTTAGCAAGTTTGCAGATGACACTAAACTGGGAGGAGTGGTTGATACGCTGGAGGGTAGGGATAGGATACAGAGGGACCTAGACAAATTAGAGGTCAGGCTTGACAAAGCCCTGGCTGGGATGATCTAGTTGGGGTTGGTCCTGCTTTGAGCAGGGGGTTGGACTAGATGACCTCCTGAGGTCCCTTCCAACCCTGAGATTCTATGATTCTATGATTCTATGATTCTATGAATCTCAGGGTTGGCAGGGACCTCAGGAGATAATCTAGTCCAACCCCCTGCTCAAAGCAGGACCAACCCCAACTAGATCATCCCAGCCAGGGCTTTGTCAAGCCTGACTTTAAAAACCTCTAAGGAAGGAGATTCCACCACCTCCCTAGGTAACCCATTCCAGTGCTTTACCACCCTACTAGTGAAAAAGTTTTTCCTAATACCCAACCTAAACCTCCCCCTCTGCAACTTGAGACCATTACTCCTTGTTCTGTCATCTTCTACCACTGAGAACAGTCTAGATCCATCCTCTTTGGAACCCCCTTTCAGGTAGTTGAAAGCAGCTATCAAATCTCCCCTCATTCTTCTCTTCTGCAGGTTAAACAATCCCAGTTCCCTCAGCCTCTCCTCATAAGTCATGTGCTCCAGCCCCCTAATCATTTTTCTTGCCCTCCGCTGGACTCTTTCCAATTTATCCACATCCTTCTTGTAGTGTGGGGCCCGAAACTGGACACAGTACTCCAAATGAGGCCTCACCAGTGCCGAATAGAGGGGAATAATCACGTCCCTCGATCTGCTGGAAATGCCCCTACTTATACAGCCCAAAATGCAGTTAGCCTTCTTGGCAACAAGGGCACACTGTTGACTCATATTCAGCTTTTCGTCCACTGTAACCCCTAGATCCTTTTCTGCAGAACTGCTGCCCAGCCATTCGGTCCCTAGTCTGTAGCAGTGCATGGGATTCTTCCGTCCTAAGTGCAGGACTCTGCACTTGTCCTTGTTGAACCTCATCAGATTTCTTTTGGCCCAATCCTCTAATTTGTCTAGGTCCCTCTGTATCCTATCCCTACCCTCCAGCGTATCAACCACTCCTCCCAGTTTAGTGTCATCTGCAAACTTGCTAAGGGTGCAGTCCACACCATCCTCCAGATCCTTGATGAAGATATTGAACAAAACCGGCCCCAGCACCGACCCTTGGGGCACTCCACTTGATACCGGCTGCCAACTAGACATGGAACCATTTATCACTACCCGTTGAGCGCGACCATCCAGCCAGTTTTCTATCCACCTTACCGTCCATTCATCCAGCCCATACTTCTTTAACTTGCTGGCAAGAACACTGTGGGAGACTGTATCAAAAGCTTTGCTAAAGTCAAGAAATAGCACATCCACTGCTTTCCCCTCATCCACAGAGCCAGTTATCTCATCATAGAAGGCAATTAGGTTAGTCAGGCATGACTTGCCCTTGGTGAATCCATGCTGACTGTTCCTGATCACTTTCCCCTCCTTTAAGTGGTTCAGAATTGATTCCTTGAGGACCTGTTCCATGATTTTTCCAGGGACTGAGGTGAGACTGACTGGCCTGTAGTTCCCCGGATCTTCCTTCTTCCCTTTTTTAAAGATTGGCACTACATTAGCTTTTTTGCAGTCATCCGGGACCTCCCCTGATTGCCATGATTTGTCAAAGATAATGGGCAATGGCTCTGCAATCACATCGGCCAACTCCTTTAGCACCCTCGGAAGAAACTACATGAACTACATCACTAGCTAGATTGTTAGACAGATCTAGCATGGCAATTATATTGTGCTTTCAACCATACCAACTATCGTTCCAGGTTTTATTCTCACTCTTTTGGGCTTTCCTGGGAGCTAAGAAAGATAAATGCACAGATGGGCCCTGTATCATAAGCACAATGAAGGAATCAGTGAGACTAGACTGTTGTTTTGTGAATATTATTATGTTCTGTATCGAGTGCCAAAAGTGTACTAGACACTTTCCAGACAAATAAATGAACAAGGTCCCTGCCCAAAAGTGCGTGCAATCCCGCCATACATCATACAGACTAAAGAGAGGCTGGGATGTAACTAGAAGCCAGGGAGCAGGTCAGTGACGCGTTCTGTAGTTCATAACTCTACATGTTCTGGTTTTTAGATTTTATTTTATGAACATGTCTCTGAGGGAAGGATTAAGACTCATAGGCCTCCTGGCAGAAGCATGCTTACAGGAGGGATTTGGAAGCCGATAGCCTGGGTCAGTAGGTCAGAGAGTAGGACTAGTGACAATCTATTTGTGTATCTTGTTTGGGGTCCCTGACCTCTATGTTACCTTTCTGCATCCCTCCCTCTGGCTCTGAGGTACGTGGAGCTCCTTCTGGGTAGCCCTGAGCCAGTCTGGCTGTTTCCCCCCACTACACACACACCACGAGTATGTGCCTTAATAAACATGCCTTTGTTATTACCCACCCTGGGTTGGTTGGGCATCTGTTCTAGCTGATGAGTGGAAGAAGGCTGCCTAGTGAATGCTGTAACTATGGGGCTTTTGGGGCTGACCTATGTGGCAAACAACATTTGATACATGCGGGGCACCAGACACCTCAGAAGAAGATCTGGGGGTTGGAGGGTCAGAGATGCTCTTGCCAGCAACCTGTAAGGTATCTATAAGAACTTGTAACTTGTCAGCCTTCACAATCATTGTGAAATGTATGTATGGGTAATATCTAATCTCTATGTACTGATATTGAAAGTCTTCTTTATGGACCTGGAGTAGAAATTAGTCACCAGGAGATAATGTGTGCCCCCCCGATGATGCAATGTAGGGCTCAATTAAAGACTTTGCATGTGAAACTATAAAGGCAACAACACACAGCCAAAACCACTGTAACAAAGCGACCTTTGGTGGGACACAACCATTTCAAAGCAGGGTAGATCCATGGGCACTAGGGAACTTCTAGTGCAGTGCAGTGCAGCAGGGACCACACAGCCAAATTATTGAAGTCCCCTCTCTTTGGCTGGTTTGGTGCCTTAATAATAAAGGACACCCAGCCTTGGGCTGTGACTGCCCTGCTCTAAGCAATTTGTCCTGAATTGATTGGGGGGGGGGGAGAGGGATAGCTCAGTGGTTTGAGCATTGGCCTGCTAAACCCAGGGTTGTGAGTTCAATCCTTGAGGGGGCCATTTAGGGATCTGGGGCAAAAATTGGGGATTGGTCCTGCATTGAGCAGGGGGTTGGACTAGATGACCTCCTAAGGTCCCTTCCAACTCTGAGATTCTATGATACTCTTGGGAGCAAGCACCTCGGATCTGTGGCTCTTATGTCCTAGAAGGTCCAGACACTTGAGTTCCTTGTCAGATGTTGTTGCCTTGAAACAATGTTGCCTACTCCTTTTGTTAGCAGCACTGATGACCAGGGAGTTGGGCATGGGATAAGTAAACAAGTACTCTGGGCCCTTTGCTGGACACAATACGTTTTATAGGCTCTCTTACAGGTGGATGGGATGCTGGCTAAAGTCTGCCACGCTGTGTGGGCTGGCAAGAGGAAGACCTCATTAATAGGTAAGGCTACCTTGCCCTGGATAGAGGCATCCAGGTGTAGGAGGAGCGACTACATGACCGTTGGGGTGCGTTTGTTGTTTGTTAGTTTGTTGTTGTTGGGTGCTTGCTTGCTTGCCATGTGCTTCCTTGATTTCAGATTATAGTGTGGTCTGTTTTGGGGGTCTTGGGCTGAACCAAGCAGCCTGCTAGGCTAGGCTGAGAGCTTGCTAATGAGGGTCTAGTCTGCCATCCTTTAATCTCTCATCCCTTTAGGGTTCCCTGACAAGGAGGCAGGGCTAATTCAGGGAGAACAGGGTTTAACCAGAGGAGCTAGCAAACAGGGAAGATTTGGGAGGGAGTGTGAAAGTCAGATACACTTGACAAATATACTCTAAAGTTAGTCCTCCCAAACAAACAAACAAACAAACAAACACATTTGGGCTGCTAGGTAAGAAATTAAAGTCCAGGATCTCCATGGTAGCATTCTCTGAAATGCTTCCAGTTCCACATGCAGGACCAGTTAGACAGGCAGAACTGCTGGGGTCTCACGATGATGTGGGGAGGAGGGATTTACCTTTATTAGGAAATGGGGAATCTTTTGGGAAAGGAGGGGTCCATACTGGAGAGATGGGCTCCACCTAAACCAAAATAGAACCAGATTGCTTGCATATAAAATTACAAAGGTCGTAGAGGACTTTTAAACTAAGGGCAGAGGGAAAGCCGACAGGTGTGAGGGAGCACATGGTTCGGATAGACACATCTTTTTAAGGGAGGATTTATTAAAGGGGATTCTGTATATCTTAGTAAAGAGGAGAGGATAGAAGTTGATAAAGGAACTAAAGAGAAACACTCAAACGAAAAAGAGTTCAATTCAACTACATCACCTGAAAGCAGACAAATTTTATAAGTGCTTGTGTATAATGCAAGAAGGCTAAATAATAAGATGGGTGAACTTGAGTGCCTGGTATTAAATGAGCATATTGCATCTTGGTACAAATGATAGAATAGGTCATGCCGGTGGGGGAATGGCACTGAAAAAAGCATAGAGTTATATATAGTAAAAATCTTAAATGAATGAAGCACTACCATATAATCCCTATGGATAGAAAATCCATGCTTGAATAAGAGTACAGCAGTAGGATTACATGACCAGGATGGTGACTGTGACTGAGAAATGCTCAGCGGGATTAGAGAGGCTACAAAAACAGAAAACCCAATAATAATGGGGGATTTCAACTATCTCCATATTGACTGGGTACATGTCATCTCAGGACAGGAGGCAGAGAGAGAATGTATAGACATCATTAGTGACTGCTTCTTGAAGCAGCTAGTCCTGGAAATCACAAGGGGAGAGGCAGTTCTTGATTTAGTCCTAAGTGGCGCACAGGATCTGGTCCAAGAGGTGAATATATCTGAACTGGTCAATAATTGCAACCATAACATAATTAAATTTAACATATTTTTAGGGGGAGGGGAAATACCAAAGAAACTTACCACAGAACATTTAACTTTGAAAAGGGGAATTACACAAAAATAAGGAAGCTAGTTACATGGAAATTAAAAGGAACAGTCACATAAGTGAAATGCCTGCAAGCTGCATGGAAACTATTTAACAACACTATAATAGAGGCTCAAACTAAATGTATACTCCAAATTAAAAACAAAACAGGAAGAGGACCAAAAAACTCCACCATGGCTAAATAACAGGGTAAAAGAGGAGGTGAGAGGTAAAAGGGCATCCTTTAAAAATTGGAAGTCAAATCTTACTGAGGAAGATCCAAAGGAGCATACATTCTGGCAAGTCCTGAATCTTGGCAGGAGATTAGAGTAGATGATCCTTGTGCTCCCTTCTAACCCTATGGTTCCATGGTTCTAAGTCAAATGTAAAAGTATAATTAGGCAGTCCAAAAAGAATTTGAAGAGCAACTAGCAAAAGACACAAAAAACTAACAGCCAACAATATTTTTAAATGTGTCAGAAGCAGGAAGCCTCCCAAACAGCCGGTGGGGCTACTGGACAATCAAGGTGCTAAAGGAGAACTCAAGGAAGACCAGGCCGTTGAAGAGAAGCTAAATGTATTGTTTACATCGATCTTTATGGCAAAGTATGTGAGACAGATTCCCACACCTGAGCCATTCTTTTAAGATGACAAGTCTGGGGAACTGTCCCAGATGGAAGTATCAATAGAGGAGGTTTTGGAGCATTGATAAATCAAACAGTAATCAGTCACCAGGACAAGATACTATTCACCCAAGAGTTCTGAAGGAATTCAAATATGAAATTGCAGAACTACTCACTCTGGTATGTAACCTGTCACTTAAATCAGCCTCTGTTCCACGTAACTGGAGCATAGCTAATGTAACGCTGATTTTTATAAAAGCCTGGCAATTACAGGCTGGTAAGCCTAACTTCAGTACCAGGCAAATGCATTGAAACTGTGGCAGAGAACAATAATTATCACACACAAAGAATTATTACACACATAGACTCATAGACTTTAAGGTCAGAAGGGACCATTATGATCATCTAGTCTGACCTCCTGCACAATGCAGGCCACAGAATCTCACCCACCCACTCCTGGAATAATCCTCTCACCTATGTCTCAGCTATTGAAGTCCACAAATCATGGTTTAAAGACTTCAAGATGCAGAGAATCCTCCGGTAAGTGACCCGTGCCCCATGCTGCAGAGGAAGGCAAAAAACCTCCAGGGCCTCTGCCAATCTACTCTGGAGGAAAATTCCTTCCCGACCCCAAATATGGCGATCAGCTGAACCCCGAGCATATGGGCAAGACTCACCAGCCAGACACCCAGGAAAAAGTTCTCTGCAGCAACTTCTAACATCCCATCATTGACCATTGGTCCTATTTACCACTGATGGCAATTAATTGACCTTTGACTAAGATCATGTTATCCCATCAAACCATCCCCTCCATAAAAGTATCTAGCTTAATCTTGAAGCCAGATAGGTCTTTTGCCCCCACTGCTTCCCTTGGAAGGCTGTTCCAGAACTTCACTCCTCTGATGGTTAGAAACCTTCGTCTAATTTCAAGTCTAAACTTCCTGATGGCCAGTTTATATCCATTTGTTCTTGTGTCCACATTGGTACTGAGCTGAAATAATTCCTCTCCCTCCCTGGTATTTATCCCTCTGATATAGTTAAAGAGAGCAATCATATCTCCCCTCAGCCTTCTTTTGGTTAAGGTAAACAAACCAAGCTACTTGAGTCTCCTTTCATACGACAGATTCCTTGGATCATCCTAGTGGCCCTTCTTTGTACCTGCTCCAGTTTGAATTCATCCTTCTTAAACATGGGAGACCAGAACTGCACACAGTATTCCAAATGAGGTCTCACCAATACCTTGTATAACGGTACTAACACCTCCTTATCTCTACTAGAAATACCTCGCCTAATGCATCCCAAGACCATATTAGCTTTTTTCACGGCCACATCACATTGGCGACTCATAGTCATCCTGTGATCAACCAGGACTCCGAGGTCCTTCTCCTCTTCCGTTACTTCCAACTGATGCGTCCCCATCTTATAACTAAAATTCTTGTTATTAATCCCTAAATGCATAACCTTACACTTCTCACTATTAAATTTCATGCTATTACTATTACTCCAGTTTACAAGGTCATCCAGATCTTCCTGTAGGATATCCCGATCCTTTTCTGAATTGGCAATACCTCCCAACTTTGTGTCATCTGCAGACTTTATTAGCACACTCCCTCTTTTGGTGCCGAGGTCAGTAATAAAAAGATTAAATAAAACTGGTCCCAAAACTGAACCTTGAGGAACTCCACTAGTAACCTCCCTCCAACCTGACAGTTCACCTTTCAGTATGACCCGCAGTAGTCTCCCCTTTAACCAATTCCTTATCCACCTCTCAATTTTCATATTGATCCCCATCTTTTCCAATTTAACCAATAATTCCTCATGTGGTACTGTATCAAATGCCTTACTGAAATCGAGGTAGATTAGATCCACTGCGTTTCCTTTATCTACAAAATCTGTTACTTTCTCAAAGAAGGAGATCAAGTTGGTTTGGCACGATCTACCTTTTGTAAAACCATGTTGTAATTTGTCCCAATTGTCATTGACCTCAATGTCCTTAACTACTTTCTCCTTCAAAATTTTTTCCAAGACCTTGCATACTACAGATGTCAAACTAACAGGCCTGTAGTTACCCGGGTCACTTTTTTTCCCTTTCTTAAAAATAGGAACTATATTTGCTATTCTCCAGTCAAATGGTACAACCCCTGAGTTTAGAGATTCATTAAACATTTTTTCTAATGGGCTTGCAATTTCATGTGCCAGTTCCTTTAATATTCTTGGATGAAGATTATCTGGGCCGCCCGATTTACTCTCATTAAGCTGTTCAAGTTTGGCTTCTACCTCGGATATGGTAATATCTACCCCCACATCCTTATTCCCATTTGTCATGCTGCCACTATTCCTAAGCTCCTCATTAGCCTCATTAAAGACGAGGCAAAGTATTTGTTTAGATATTTGGCCATGCCTAGATTATCCTTAACCTCCACATATATGAACAGAATTTATTGGGAAAGAGTCAACATGATTTTTGTATAGAGAAATCATACCTCACCAATTTATTAGAATTCTTGTCGACAAGCATGTGGAAAAGCGTGATCCAGTCAATGCAGTGTACTTTGACTGTCTGAAAGCCTTTTGTGACACTGGCACACTTGTTTGAATACTGACAAACACATATCTGAAATCCATCTGGTTCACCTGTGTGTTAGCATTGTTAAAATTAGTATTAGAGTTGTAAAAATGTGTTTAGAGTCTAGACTTTATTGAATGCTTGTAAATTGCTACATGCATTAATCTCACTTGCAACATCTGTATCCCACATTGTAAATTAACATTTGAGTATTTGCATTATAAATCTCTGTAATCTCCAGTCAGGAAAGAGACATTAATTAGTGTGAAATGCTGGCCTCCAACAGAAGGTGTTATGTCCTGTCCCACAAGGAAGGCCTGTCAACACCAGAGGAACTGTTGTGGAATATCAAAGAGGACAAAAGACTTTGCAGATTGTTCTCTCTCTCCCCATTAAGAGAAGACAGTCAAGTGAATTCCTTCCATCAGCTGAGTTTGCAACTGGAAGCAGAAGGAGGTAAGGGATAAAAAGCCCTAACAAGGAGGAACTATCTTTATGCTGCTTGTACTCTGAGGGGCAAGGATTACTCAGCATAATGAAAGCATCTCCGGTGCTTAGTCTGGTTTGCCCCTAACGGACATATAGAGCTTACTTATTATAGCACGGGTGCTAACTTTCTGATTTCCCAGGGGGTGCTCCACCCCCTGCTCCATCCCAGGCCCCGCCCCCACTCCACACCTTCCCCCAAGGCCCTACCCCCACCCCTACCCCACCTCTTCCCACCCCTGCTCCACTCCGCCTGTTCCCACCCCATTCTGCCCCCTCCCTGGAGTGGGCTCCATCATAGATGACTGGTTCCTCACCCATACTGTAGGGGCATGATCTAAAGGGGAGGCCACGTGGCTGGTCACATGTGTCATCCCCCTCCCCATTCCCTCTGCATCCAACCTGGGGCCACTGTGCTCTCTCTTCTGTACCTTACCTGCAGGGAGGGGGCGCTCTGTCTTCCCACTGAGCCTGCCTCCACCCCGCTCCCAGCATATTTT
The DNA here is from genome assembly GCA_037349315.1 of Chelydra serpentina. NCBI lineage: Eukaryota > Metazoa > Chordata > Testudines > Chelydridae > Chelydra > Chelydra serpentina. The sequence goes on from JBAIAC010000056.1 coordinate 2,166,924, forward strand.
GCTGCTCTAGCTGGCAGGAGGGAGCCTGGGTGGGGAGCAGGAGGGAACCACTTCTAATGCCAGCCCCTCCCGGTCACTGCTCTGCAGTCTGGCAGCTGCCTGAGAGAGCCTGACTGGGGAGGCAGCTTCTGCTCCTTGCCCAGGTTCAGCTGCCGGGGACCGTAGCGAAGTAGCTGGAAATGTGCCATTGTGAGGGGGGCTCCAGCTCACTCGCTCCCTGTCCCCAGAACCTGAGCCCAGGCAAAAGCTGCCTCCCCTGCCAGGCTCTCTCAGGCAGCCACCAGCCCGCCACACTGCTGAGCAGCATCCCAGCAGCTGGAAGGGGCTGGTTCCACCCCTTTCACTCTCCGGCATCTGGGGATGTCACCCTGATGTGTCACCAAGCCCCACCCCTGCCCCATCCGCGCCCCGCCTCTTCCTGCCCTCCTGTTCCTCCCCCTCTCCCCCAGCACCTCCTGCACGTCACTGAACAGCTGATCCTTGGTGGACGGGAGGCACCATGAGGAGCTGATCAGCGGGGCAAGTTAGATCGAATTACCCAAGGGGACAATCTGTGACTCCACATTTGGGCCGTTACAGTGCCTGAGGGGTTTACACTTGATAACTGATTGGTGAAATCTCAGTATAGAACTCACAACCAATTATCAGTTGTGCCCTGTTTCCCAACAGTCTGCCCTGCGGTTGGTACCCATGCGCTTGAGCCACTGCACAAGAGCTTGGAACCTTTGGCAAAGTCCCTCACCAATGACTCTTCAGCAGACTAAGTAGTCATGGGGTAAGAGGGAAGGTCCTCTCATGGATAAGTAGCTGGTTAGAAGATAGGAAGCAAAGGGTAGGAATAAATGGTCAGTTTTCACAATGGAGACAGGGTCCCCCAAGGATCTATACTGGGACCTGTGATGTTCAACATATTCATCGTGCATGATTTGGAAAGGGGGGTGTGATGGGTCACAGAAACCCCCTTGGGACTGCCACCTGATGTGCTGAGACTACCTCTAAGCCTGTTTTCCCTGCCATCTTGAGACTTCAGTACCTTGCCTGGTTGTACCAGACACACTAGCCTGCTACAAACACAGACCCAGGTCTGAACCACATCCCCCAAAAGCTGCAGGCTAATCTGAAGAAAGCTTAAGAATTGCTCATGTCTCCAACACCCAGATATCCAGCTCCCAATGGGATCCAAACCCCAAATAAATTCGTTTTACTCTGTATAAAGCTTATACAGGGTAAACTCATAAATTGTTTGCCCTCTATAACACTGATAGAGAGATATGCACAGCTTTTTGCGCCTTCAGGTATTAATACATACTCTGGGTTAATTAATAAGTAAAAAGTGATTTTATTAAATATAAAAGGTAGGATTTAAGTGGTTCCAAGTAATAACAGACAGAACAAAGTAAATTACCAAGCAAAACAAAACAAAAACATGCAAGTCTAAGCCTAATACAGTAGGAAACTAAATGCAGGTAAATCTCACCCTCAGAGATGTTCCAATAAGCTTCTTTGACAGACTAGACTCCTTCCTAGTCTGGGTCCAACAACCACTCACACCCCTGTAGTTACTGTCCTTTGTTCCAGTTTCTTTCAGGCATCTCTTTGGGGTGGAGAGGCTATCTCTTGAGACAGCTGAAGACAAAATGGAGGGATATCCAGGGGCTTATATAGTCTTATATATAGGAGGGGTGGAAACCCCTCTCCTCTCCTGTGTAAAATCCCCTCCACAAGATGGAGTTTTGCAGTGACCTGGGCAAGTCACATGTCTATGAATGATTCAGCTTTTTGCAGGCCGACACCATTGTTTACATGTTAGTTTGAACGTTCCCAGGAAAGCTCAGATGTGGATTGGTGTCTCTCAAAGCCCGTTTAACTGAATACTCCCAATTACTTGAATAACCCCTTCACACTATGTTGACCAAATCTGCCTTATGTGCTTCCTACAGCAAACACTTTAAATACAAGCATAGAGCCAACGCTCATAACTTCAGATATAAAAATGACACATGCATACGAATAGGATGAATACATGCGGTAGAACATAACCTTTGCAGAGATCTGTTACATGGCATATCAAGCATAAAACATATTCCAGTTATGTCATATTTACACTCATAAGCATATTTCTATAAAACATTATGGAGTGCAACATCATAGGGGGCAAACAGTGAGGTGGCAAAATTTGAAAACAATACAAAATTAAGTCCGAATATGCAGAGTTAAAAAGGGATTTATCTCACTAAATTGGACGACTGGGCAACACAATGGCAGATGAAATTCAATGTTGATAAGTGCAAAGTAATGCACATTGGAAAATATAATCTCAACTATACATACAAAGTGATGGGGTCTAAATTAGCTATTACCACTCAAGAAAGAGATCTTGGAGTCATCGTGGATAGTTCTCTGAAAACATCTGCTCAATGTGGAGTGTAAGTAAAAAAAGCGAACAGAATGTTAAGAACCATTCGGAAAGGATAGAAAAGACAGAAAATATCATAATGCCACTATATATAGCCATGGTATGCCCACATCTTGAATATTGCGGGCAGTTCTGGTTGTCCTATCTCAAAAAGTTATATTGGAATTAGACAAAGTACAGAGAAGGGCAAAAATTGATTAGGGGAGTGGCACAACTTCCGTATGAGAGGAGATTAATAAGACTGGGTCTTTTCATCTTGGAAAAGAGACGACTAAGGGGGGATATGATAGAGGTCTACAACCTCATGAAAGGTGTGAGGAAAGTGAATAAAAAGTGTTATTTATCTCTTCTCATCCATGTGAAAATGCCTTCCTAGTTTGAAAAGTTTATATGGATTCATAAATGCCATGTGTGAGTCAAGTGAATAGCTTGTGAACATTTTAAACTATACCTTCAATATGTTCAAAATGCAAATATGCACAACTGGCCAAGTAGTTATAGATATTAAAAGATTATTGATGAGCAGATCCAGATCTGGGGCAAAAATCTGTCAGGGGACAGTACTTGGTCCTGCTAGTGAAGGCAGGGAGCTGGACTCGATGATCTTTCAAGGTCCTTCCAGTTCTATGAGATAGGCATATCTCCATATATTATTATTATTGCCTAGACTTACAAGAATGTATGGGATTAAAGACACTGGAACTTCTCCTTGGGGACAATGAGGGTGGCTGCTGCGCTGCAGAATTGATACATTTCCTTGGGCCACTGTGGAAGCTCCTCTAAGGATGGCCCATGAGGATCAGACTCCATGGCCTTTAGGGGGCCAGGCTAGGGTGGGAGTGTGTGGAGCCAGGTCGCAAGTCATTCTGAGGATGTCTCTGGCTTTCCCATTAAATCCAATGCACTGTTGGCCTCCATCAATATCTGACTCATGTATCACCTGGAGTGGCTTATTGCTGTAACAGAACAGGAGGAAAAAGAAGAATTCACCTGCTTTAAAAGATTAAAATGAAATCGCCACATGATGGCCCCAGAGGATAAGAAATGAGATGAGGCCGCTGTATGTTATATAATAGCCACATGGTGGCAGCAGAGTACAGGAATTAGGCACATTTGACTATTGTTCCATGTACAGTCAATACAATAACCATGAATCTGACCCTCTGTGTACACACCACTCAGATGACACCTGCTTCTGACAGGCACAGTCTGCCAGGAAGTTGCGGGGCAGCATCTGGGCATGGCTCTGCAGGCAGCTCAAATGAATCCTGCACTTGGCGCCTGACCCAAATGGGGGACTCTGACTCATTCGTTGCCCCAGGACAGTTGTAACCTTTTATCTTTTTTATTCTTGTTTATTTCATGCCATTAAAAAAAAAAACGGGCCCCATTCAGCTAGGGTCACATAACACACAACAACAATTTAGGGCCAACATCCATCCAGCTGAGCCCTCCCAGACCCTATGCACCTCTCTACAACCAGTTCTCGCCCACTGACCCCACCAACCAGCTAATCCCCTCCCCTGCCTCCCACCAAAAAGGCTTCCAAGGAGCCCTGGAGCTCAATACACTAGTATTTTAGTGAGCTGAGATAGCAGGGTTAGGCTGGGGTCCTCTTAGAGAGGTGAGATCCTTGCAAGGAGGTGTGTGTATGCGGGGGAGGAGTTGCGTTAACTGGGGTGGATGTTATGTTGCAGGCTGGAGATATGTTATGTTACTAACTGAGGGGGGAGGGATAGCTCTATGGTTTGAGCATTGGCCTGCTAAACCCAGGGTTGTGAGTTCAATCCTTGAGGAGGCCATTTGGGGATATGGGGCAAAAAGTGGGGATTGGTCCTGCTTTGAGCAGGGGGTTGGACTAGATGACCTCCTAAGGTCCCTTCCAACCCTGATATTCTATGAATCTTTGCCTGGGAATAACTGTAGACAGAAAGCTACTGTGTATTCAAACCCAGCTCTGGCATGATTCTCTAGGGGTCCATGTCCCTGGGTTTGTAGGATGGGTTACACTGTTTTATTTAATAGAATTATGAGTAACTGACAATGAATTGAATGTTTTTTTCTGGTTCCCATCAGGGACTAGAATGACATGCTCTGCAGGGAAGTGCTGCATCTGTTGGGCCTGCAGACAGTTCTGCCAAGACAGTTTAGTAAGAACAAGCTTCTCCCTCCACTATTTAACCCTTCAGTCCATCGGCTGTGCTGTATCAGCCCCCAGTCTGGGGCGGTTTTGTAAGATTTAAGAGCAGTAGGTTCAGAGACCCACAAACTCATTCCACCTGTGGCCTGAGCCAGACGGGACTCTGCGTCTGAAGAGGTGTAAGGACATCAGATTTCTGAGAGACAAGGTGGGTGAGGTAACAGCTTTTATTGGACCAACTGCTGTTGGTGAGTGAGACAAGATTTTGAGCTTACACAGAGCTCGTCTTCAGCTCTGGGAAAGGTACTCAGTGCTCTGTGCAGCTCGAAAGCTGGTCTCTCTCACCAGCTGAAGTTGGTCCAAAATAAAAGTTATTACCTCGCCCACCTTGTCTCTCTAATATCCTGGAACCAACATGGCTACAATTACACTGCATATCACACTGAATTTATGCTGTGTTCCAGCTCTCCACCCACATATTTGTACAGACTGAGTTCTGTGGTTCATCTCCGCTTCAGTTCTGTTGTGGTGGGGACTAATTGGAGCAAGGGAGTGCAGTTAGCATTAATTTTAGGCCCTCTGCGTTTTTCACCATTGATGTGTTTATGTGGGTTTTGCCTGGTTGTCTATTAGCAATAATGATCTATTAGCGAAAGCATAAGGCAATGCATGTTACCTTGTTCCATTGTATTAGAGCTACGGATATTTTAATTAACGGACAGCACACAGCTACTGACGATGGGGTTTTTCTACCAGCATTCCGACAGGGAACTGGTACAGTGTGAGATCAAAACACATTTGCAGAGATAAAACAATACAGGGGGAGAGCAGGGGGAGTGGCTGCTCCCCCTGTGAGGAGAAGCAGCGCTAAGGCGCCGCCTGAGCCCGGCTGCGGGAGCCGGGCTCGGGGGGCGCTTTAAAGGGCCAGCGGCTCCCCGCAGCGGCAGGAGCCGCCGGCCTTTTAAAGTGGTCCGCCCCCCAGCCTGGCTGCCAGAGCTGGGCTGGGGGGGAGGCGCTTTAAAAGGCTGGTGGCTCCTGCCGCTGTGGGGAGCCGCTGGCCCTTTAAAGCACCCCTCCCCCCAGCCCCGCTGCCGGAGCTAGGCTGGGGTGGGGGGCGCTTTCAAAGGCCGGCGGCTTCTGCCGCTGCGGGGAGCCGCGGACCCTTTAAAGCGCCCCCCCCAGCCCCGCTGCCGGAGCCGGGCTCGGGAGGGGATTTAAAAGGCCCGGGGGCTCTGCAGCGGCTGGAGCCCCGGGCCCTTTAAAGCGCCCCCGGGTGAGTACAGGGGGAGCCGGGAGGTGCCTTTTTATAGCGCCGCCGCTCCCCCTGTGCTCTAAACCTGGCTACGCCACTGCATGTCAGCAAAGGGAGTTGGGGCTGCAAAGGGATGCTTCATCACTGAAATAACATTTGTTACTAATTCTCTAGTTGTGGTGAAATAGAGAACATTCTCTTTGCACTCTAGTGACTGAGCAGTGGGAATTTTGCCACAGGGTTATTTCCAGCTGATCTTGGTTTCTGCTCATTTCCTGGTGTTTACTTCTACAATTGCTTCTAGGGCAGGGGTAGGCAATCTATGGCTTTGGCACGCGAGCTGATTTTCAGTGGCACCCACTGCCTGGGTCCTGGCCACCAGTCTGGGGGCTCTGCATTTTAATTTAAATTTTAAATGATGCTTCTTCAGCATTTTAAGAACCTTATTTACTTTACATACAACAATAGTTTAGTTATATATTATAGACTTATAGAAAGAGACCTTCTAAAAACGTTAACATGTATTACTGGCATGAGAAACCTTACATTAGAGTGACTAAATGAAGACTCGGCACACCACTTCTGAAAGGTTGCCTACCCCTGTTCTAGGGTCCTGGGCACTCACGTATACAATTAGCCTTAGCAGAGGATGCAAAATGTATCCAGAGGAGAGGTGGGTGTGAGGGCAGGAATGCTAGGGCACTAAAGCTCTAGATCACAGGAGTTACTTTTTAGCACAGAGACATAAATTTTAAGTCACGAAGGAACCATTAGGACCATCCAGGCTGAGTTCTGGTATAGCAGTACATAACATGAGAGTGGCCACAGTGGATAAGACCCCAGTATCCTGTCTTCTGACAGTGGCCAATGCCAGGTGCCCCAGAAGGAATGAACAAAACAGGTAATAATCAAGTGATCCATCCCGTTGCCCATTCCCAGGCTCTGGCAAATCGAGGCTAGGGACTCCATCCCTGCCCATCCTGGCTAATAGCCATTGATGGACCTATCCGCCATGAATTTATCTAGTTCTTTTTTTGAACCCTGTTATAGTCTTGGCCTTCACAACATCCTCTGGCAAGGAGTTCCACAGGTTGACTGTGCGCTGTGTGAAGAAATACTTACCTTTGTTTGTTTTAAACCTGCTGCCTAGTAATTTCATTTGGTGACCCCTAGTTCTTGTATTATGAGGGGTAAACCACACTTTCTTATTTGCTTCCTCCACACCAGTAATGATTTTATAGAACTCTGTCATTCCCCCCACCGGTAGTCTCTTTTCCAAGCTGAAAAGTTCCAGTCTTATTAATCTCTTCTCATACGGCAGCTGTTCCATACCCCATATCATTTTTGTTGCCCTTTTCTGAACCTTTCTGATCACCCATCGATTCTTGTACCAAGCCCATTATTTCTGGCTGGGCTAGAGTTTGTCTTTTAGAAAGAAAAGTCCCATTCTTGATGTAAAGATGCCAAGTGATGGAGAATCCACCACATCCCTATCCAAGTTGTTCCAGTGGGTAATTACCCTCACTGTTACACATCTGCCTTACTTCCAGGCTGAATGTATATAGCTTCAGCTTCCCTAAGAGCCTGAGATCTCTTCCCTATGTAGGTATTTGCAGACCATGATCAAGTCACATTTTTGGTAAATTAAATGCACTGAACTTAGTAAGGCAGGTTTTCCAGACCTTAAATTAGCCCTGTAGCTTTTTTCTGAATCCTTTCCCATTTTTAACATCCTTTTTGAAGTATGCACTCCTGACTGGCACACAACATCCAGTAATGGTCTCACTAACGCTGTATTCAGAGGTAATACCACCGCTCTGCTTCTACTTGATATTACCCTGCTTATCCATCTCAGAATTAGCCTGGACTTTCCTAGTCATAGCACCGCACTGGGAGCTTCACCTGCATTTGGTTCACTGCGTTCTAGGATACAGTCCTCCATCCTGGATGTGTAATCGATATTCTTTGATCAGAGATATATGGCCTTTCATTTGGCTGTATTGAAACACATTTTGTTCAAATAAGTCCAGCCTACCAGATTGTTCTATATAACTTACCTGTCATTATTATTTCCCACTTCACTAACTTTTGGGGTCTCTTCAATATTTACAAGAATTGTTTGTTTTGTTTTGTTTTCTTCCAGCTCGTTGCTAAAAACCTTCAGATAGCTTTGGGCCAAGACCAAATTCCTGTAGGTTCCCACTGGAAACATTTCCCCATTTATACACATTTTTTGAGATCTATCAGCTGGCCAGTTCTTAGTGTATGTTTCACAGTCACGGGGAGCTGCACCGCTATCTCATCTCTAGGTGTACCACTGAGTACACCCCCTCAGGTGTCAGGCCTCTGGACTTCACTTCTCCACAATGCACCACTTATCAGACCAAGATCTGGGTTCCAGCCCCCTGGCCGCCAACAGTGACTAATTCAGCAGGCCCCACTGGATTTAGACCCTGCCAGGGCCCCTACTGGGTGCCTGTGACAGCTGTTGACTAAATTGACTCCAAAACAGCTTCTTCAAACAAATAATTTATTCATTCCTCAAAGGTACAAAGCATTTAGAGCAAAACATAGAATCATAGAATATTAGGGTTGGAAGAGACCTCAGGAGGTCATCTAGTCCAACCCCCTGGTCAAAGCAGGACCAACACCAACTAAATCATCATTACAGTGGACGAGAAGCTGGATATGAGTCAGCAGTGTGCCCTTGTTGTCAAGAAGGCCAATGGCATATTGGGCTGTATTAGTAGGAGCATTGCCAGCAGATCAAGAGAAGTGACTATTCCCCTCTATTCGGCACTAGTGAGGAAAACACCTGGAGTAGGGGCATTTCCAGCAGATCGAGGGACGTGATCATTCCCCTCTATTTGGCATTGGTGAGGCCTCATTTGGAGTTCTGTGTCCAGTTTTGGGCACCACACTACAAGAAGGATGTGGATAAATTGGAAAGAGTCCAGCGGAGGGCAACAAAAATGATTAGGGGACTGGAGCACATGACTTATGAGGAGAGGCTGAGGGAACTGGGATTGTTTAGCCTGCAGAAGAGAAGAATGAGGGGGGATTTGATAGCTGCTTTCAACTACCTGAAAGGGGGTTCCAAAGAGGATGGATCTAGACTGTTCTCAGTGGTAGAAGATGACAGAACAAGGAGTAATGGTCTCAAGTTGCAGAGGGGGAGGTTTAGGTTGGATATTAGGAAAAAGCTTTTCACTAGTAGGGTGGTGAAGCACTGGAATGGGTTACCTAGGGAGGTGGTGGAATCTCCTTCCTTAGAGGTTTTTAAGGTCAGGCTTGACAAAGCCCTGGCTGGGATGATTTAGTTGGGGTTGGTCCTGCTTTGAGCAGGGGGTTGGACTAGATGATCTCCTGAGGTCCCTTCCAGCCCTGAGATTCTATTCTATTCTATGATTTTCAGTAATCCTCATCATATTTGACTTGCCTGTCTGGGTAGGAGCCCAAGGCTGGGTTGCTTTAAGGGAACTGTGGTTTTGGCTTCTGGGTAACCAGGAAGGTGTTGTAGAAGCTGTTTTGTTGCTGGCTTGGTGAATCTAAGTATTAGAAATAACCACTAGTTTTGGGGATTGTCTGCCCCATTCTTTGCAGTTTGCCCCAATTGAGCAATTTCAGCATGGCCCCCCCGGGGATCCCAGTCACAAGTAGTCTTTGTAAAACTCATGCTCCAGCTCAGATAGCATTCATGGGATAGATGCACAAATCTCAGGGTGAAACTCTCTGGCCTGTGCTATGCAGAAGGTTAGACTAGACCAGAATGGTCCATTCTGGCCTTAGAAATCTATGTGTCGAGTAGACAAAGGCAGAACTAGGTCCAATGACTGGAAAGTTTAAAACAGACAACTTCAAACTGAAAACAAAGCAGTTTTTTAATAGTGAGAGTAATTAACCTGTGGAGTCAGTTATCGAGGGATTGTGTAGTGTGATTTGCCAAAGGATTTCTTGGGAGCACCAAGACCATTCATTTACCAGGCAGTTTCAAAATCCCACCCATATCCTATTTCAACAGCTGGTTATTTGAACTCTGTGAAATGACAATGTATACAGTGTAGTTGTAGCTATGGGGGTTCCAGGATGTTAGAGAGACAAGGTGGGTGAGGTAATGCATTTTATTGGACCAACTGCTGTTGGTGAGAGAGATAAGCTTTCGAACCATACTGAACAAGCTCCCCACAGGCCAGGACCCATCAACTCAAAGAGGCACCAGACCCTGCCAGAACAACAGATGCAAAACCCACAGACATAGCTCCATTGCTACAATGATCAACACCCACCACAACATACCTGTCAAGATCCATAAATCCTACACAGACCTGTCACAACATGTGGTGTACCTCATACAGTGCACTAAATACCCCAATAACAACTTTGTGGGTGAAACCAGACAATCACTCCACTCTTGAATGAACTCACACAGGAAAACGATAAATGACAAAAACGCCCTATTACCTATGGGTGAACACTTTTCACAAAGCGATCATCTATATCTGACCTCAGTCCTCATCCTCAAAGGAAACCTGCACAACACTTTCAAAAGACGAGCCAGGGAGCTTAAATTCATAACTCTGCTAGACACTAAAAATCATGGACTGAACAGAGACACTGGATTTATGGCTTATTACAACAATCTGTAACCCACTAACCCCGTCTTTAGGCACATCTACACTACAAAATTAAGTCGATCTAAATTATGTTGACATACAGCCACCGCAGTAATTAAATTAGTTTTACACATCCACACTATGCTCCCAGTACCAGCAGTGTGCATCTTCACCAGGATCACTTACACCGATTTAACTGCCAGTGTGGGGCACTGTGGGATGGTTTCTGAAAGGCACTAACAGTTGATGTAAGCAACACTGTCTACACTGATGCTGCATTGACTAACTACATCGCAGAGATGGAGTTATTAAGTCAATGTAGTGGGCAAGTCATATCAGTGGGGGGGAGGGATAGCTCAGTGGTTTGAGCATTGGCCTGCTAAACCCAGGGTTGTGAGTTCAATCCTTGAGGGGGCTATTTAGGGATTTGGGGCAAAAATTGGGGATTGGTCCTGCTTTGAGCAGGGGGTTGGACTAGATGACCTCATAAGGTCCCTTCCAATCCTGATATTCTATGATTCTATGACCAGATGTCCCAATTTTTGGTTCTTTGTACCGCCTCCCGACCGATATCAGGGCTTCTGCTGTTCGTTTGTTTTTTCTCGGACAACTCTGCTCCGGCCTTTTCTTTTTACTTCCCCCATGTGTCCCGATTTTTTGTTGCTTTAATCTGGTCACCCTACATCGGTGGAAGCTACATTTTAGTGCAGTGGTTCTCAACCAGGGGTCCGGGGCTCCCTCGGGGGGTTGCAAGCAGGTTTCAGGGGGGCTGCCAATCAGGGCCAGCATTAGACTCGCTGGGGCCCAGGGCAGAAAGCTGAAGTCTCACTGCATGGGGCTGAAGTCTGGGACCCTGGGCCCCGCCAGCTGGGGCTGAAGCTGAAGCCTGAACAACTTAGCCTCGTGGGGGCTCCTGTGGCATAGGGCCCCAGGCAATTGCCCTGCTTGCTACCCCCCAATGCCAGCCCTGGCTTTTATATGCAGAAAACAGTTGTTTTGGCACAGGTGGCCGTGGAGTTTTTATAGCATGTTGGAGGGGCCTCAGAAAGAAAAAGGTTGAGAACCCCTGTTTAAGGGCATGTCTACACTTACAGTACAGCTGTACCATCGCAGCATGAGTGGTGAAGACACGCTATGCCGATGGGACAGAGATCTCCCATCGGCATAAAAAACCCACCCCCGTGAGCGGCAGAAGCTGTGTCGGAGGGAGAAGTTTTCCCGCCGACATACCGCTGTGCACACTAAGCCCAGGGCTACACTGGGGGGGTGGGGGTTGATCTATGATACGCAGCTTCAGCTACATGAATAACGTAGCTGAAGTCGGCGTATCGTAATCGACTTACCTGGCCGTGAGGATGGTGGCGAGTCGATCGCTGCCGTCTCCACGTCGACTCCGCTTCTGCCTTTCGATGAGGTGGATTTCCGGAGCCGACGGGGAGCGCTTTCAGGGATCGATTAATCGCGTCTAAACGAGACGCGAAAAATCGATCCCCGATAGATCGATTGCTACCCGCTGATCCGGCGGGTAGTGAAGACAAGCCCGAAGCGCTTATGTTGCTGTACCTTATGTTGCTCAGGGGGGTGACATAAGTTTTGCCAACATAAGTGGTAGTGTAGACATAGCCTAACTCTGTAGTGTAGACGAGGCCTTTTTGTCCTATGACTGCAGGGGGTTAATGGGCTACTCTACCCTGAATGGTCCCTGAAATTTTGTCTAACTACTTATGCTAAACAATCTGTTCCACCTTCTATTTAGCTGTGACACTCTGAATACATTTCCGAGACCTGAAGAAGAGCTCTGTGTAAGATCGAAAGCTTGTCTGTTTCACCAGCATAAGTTGGTCCAATAAAATATATTACCTCATCCACCTTGTCTCTCTTAAATGAAAATGGCCTTTTGGGAAACTGAAAACTTTCATTAAAAGTTTTTTTTTTTTTTTAAAGGATGTCCATTCCAGGTCAGACCAATGGTCCATCTAGACAAGTATCCCGTCTTCCAGTGCCAGATGCTTCAGAGGGAATGAACATAACAGTGCAACTATCAAATAATCCACCCTACATTGCCCAGTCCCAGCTTCTCGCAGTTGGAGGTTTAAGGACACCCAGAGCATGGGCTTGCATCCCTTACCATCTTGGCTAATAGCCATTGATGGACCTATCCAGGGATGGATTAACTTTTTGTAGGCCCGGCTCCAAACATATTTGTGGGCCCCCATTGGGCAAGGTGCAGGGGGGCAGGATGATAAGTCTCCAGAGTGAAGGGTGGGCTGGGGGCAATGACACACAGTGTGGCGGGAACAGCCTCGCTCCACGCAGCCCAGCAGGAGGGCACTGTTTACAAACCTGCAGCTGCCAGAGACACACTGGCCTGCCCAGCCCTATGCTGCCAGTATACCCCTTCCCCTTGAGGGTGGGCCCACACCACCCCCGTGCCCAGTGCCCCACCCTTATGCCCAGTACCCTCTTACCCAGAGACCTCCACCACAGATCTCTATGCCCAGCCCCCACCCCTCCCGGACACCTCCCCCGCTGGCTTCCCACCACAACTGCACAGCACCCTTCACACCACATCGCTCGCCCAGTGCCCCCCCACTCATAGACCTCTCCACTGCCCGCCACCTTCCTCACAGTCCCACCATCACAGCTGCACAAGCATAGGCCACTGGTTGCATGGAGGTGGGAGATTACCCTGAAGCCTGCCCCCACCCCACCCCGGGACAGGCAGGACCGGCTTTAAGCCGATGCCCCCGATTCCCCTGAATCGGGCCCCATGCCTAAGAGGGCCCCGCAATGTCTGTGGCAGTGGCGGCACGTCGGCAGCAGCTCAAGCGCTGCCGCTATCGTCGTCGGCATTTCGGCGGAGGGTCCCTGCCGGGGCCCCGTCGAAGCCATTCAAATCGGGCCCCATACTTCGTAAAGCCGGCCCTGGGGACAGGGACTCGGCAGGAAGGCTGCACCCAACCCTCAGATTCTATGATTCTAAGGTCAAAGGTGCTCCTGCTGCTAGGAGTGCTGGGGGTGCTGCCGCACCCCCTGGCTGGAAGTAGTAGCAACACAAATATATGGTTTCCCACTTCAGCACCCCCACTATAAAAATAGTTCCATCACCACTGAATAGAGTGTAACTCCATTTCTTAGCTTAGGTGATTTCAAAAGGGGTGTCTTCATTCATACCGTTCCAGCTGTATGGGTTTTGTGCAGTCACATGTCCCAGAAATATGCCCTGTGGGCATTTCATTATTTGTTTTCCTAATTACTATTTTAGAAAGGGGCTGCAAAACGAACAGAAACCAAAGACCATTTGACGTTAACTGTCTCACTTAAGCTCTTAGTGACCCAGGTCAGCTAGTACCAAGCTCACTGGTCACATGTTTTCTGCATATTTATTTTTGAGAGCTGGCCATTGGCTGACCATGACCAAAGTTCCAAGCTGAAATACACACAGATAGAGTCTGTGATTAACCATTCAAGTGCAATTTCAGCTCTCTAGTAAATTTCCATACAAACGGTCTGATGCTAAGAGAACCCTGCTCCCAGAATCCTCTAGCCAATTCAGACGTACCAAGCCATACCAAACTCATGTTCACCGCATTCGTTCATACCAATCACAGTAATTCATAATAAAAATTTGGCACCGTCCCAACACATGGCAAACGGGCCATGAATCTACAGCACACTAGCTTGCCACACACTAAGTGTTCCTGCTTCGGTGCACTAACAGCTCCCTAGTGTACTTTCAAATGGGTGTTTGAAACAGTAATAGATCAAAGTGCAAAAAGGAAGAATAGGGATTTAAAAAGCCAGCTTCTATGTGATCAGAAGAGCTAGTGAACAGGGGAGTATGAGAGGCAGATACACCTAACAAATGTACTTTAAACTTAGGCCAATAACCTATTGGGGCGGGTGAGGGATAGCTCAGTGGTTTGAGCATTGGCCTGCTAAACCCAGGGTTGTGAGTTCAATCCTTGAGGGGGCCATTTAGGGATCTGGGGCAAAAATTGGGGATTGGTCCTGCTTTGAGCAGGGGGTTGGACTAGATGATCTCCTAAGGTCTCTTCCATCCCTGATATTCTATGAACCCCCTGCAAGAGTAAAATGAATGCAAGCAGATGGGGGCTGTCCAGCCGAATGCCTTCCTTGTGGACCGGTGGCATAGGTGTGTGTTTGTAGAAAGAAACTCCTGGCCCTCACAGACCAAGTACAGGCTTCTGAGACCAAAGTGGCTGAACTGGAGGAGCTGAAAGGTAGAAAGAGGAGACTTTCAGGGACACAGTAGACCAGTCTGACAGCATCTGTGCTGTTGAGGATGAAAGTCTTGGGAAGGAGAACATCACGTTGGAGTGGAAGGAAATGATCCCACTTGGGACCCTCCTTCCAGATGATGTCATGGTGTTATCCTCTCGCCCTGAGGATACCCCTCCAGGGGAGGAGACCCCAGTTATTAGGAAGAGACAGGGAATAGTAATGGGGGAGTTGATATTTATAAATATGGTTAGTTGGGTTTGTGATGACTTGGAGAACTACATGGTGACTTTTCTGCCAGGCACAAAGGTTGTGGATATCACAAGCCATCTAGACAGACTTATGTGCAGTGCTGAGGAGGAGCTGGTGGGTGAGGTACATGTAGATACCAGTGACATAGGGAAAGGTAGGAGAGAGGTCCTAGAGGCCAAATTTAGTAGCTAGATAAGAGATTAAAGTTTAGCACCTCCATAGTAGTATTCACTGAAGTGCTTTCAGTTCTATGCATAGGGCCAGTTAGACAGGCAGAACTGCAGGGTCTCAATGTGGATGAGAGGATGGTGTTGGGAGGAGAGATTTGGGTTTATTTAAATGCTCATGGTGATCAGAGAAGCTAAAAACTAGAAAACCCAATAATAATGGGGGATTTCAACTATCCTCATATTGACCTCAGGATGGGATACAGAGATAAAATTTCTAGACACCATTAATGACTGCTTCTTGGAGCAGCTAGTCCTGGAACCTACCAGGGGAGTGGCAATTCTTGATTCAGGTCACAGATCCTGGTCCAAGAGGTGAATATAACTGAGCTGCTCAGTAATAGTGACCATAAAGTAAATACATTTAATATGTGTGTGTGGGGGGGGAATTCAAACAAGCACACCACAGTGGCATGTAACTTCAAAAAGGGGGAACTACACAAACATGAGGAAGCTAGCTAAGGTAGGGGGTTTAAAGACAGTTGATGGCTGGTGGGGGTTTGTTTGTTTTGTTCGTTTGAGTTTGCAACGGCCATTTCAGAGAAAGCGCACATCGATATTACATTTTTTTGAAAAGCAAATGTATTTAAAGCAAAACATTGTCATTTTAAAAATTACTTCTTTAAAGCATGAAAAACATTACCCACTGAGCCATTCAGGCCTTTTAGACAATTTTTGCTTTTTTAGGAGCCAAAAAAGGGGATGATAGTGTTGTTTATTGATCTTCCCTGGTGTTGGGGTTGAGGCCTTCAGGCGTTCCAAAAGATCTCTGTCGGCTGCTTTGCCCAGGACAGAGGATGGTACATTCAGCTCCACCAAGTCATTCATAAACACATCCCAACCTTTAGGTGTGTGTCTCCTAGGAACGGAGTGTGTCTGGGTGACAGCCCCGACTAAATCGAGCATGTTAGAACTGCTAACCACTGAGCCTTTGTACTCAAAGCCCCTTTATTATTCTGTGGAGAGATGTTTTTATCCTGGCCCAGCTTATTAAACTATACTAATGCATTTTTCTTGTGATGCCTATTCACATTATCCAACACCGCCTGAGCAACAGAGTCAGAGTTCTTTGGTGTTTCTGGGGGTTTGGCAGCCATGCTCTGTTCCTGTTCTGGTAGAAATAGACTTATTTTTCTTTTATCCACATCACTCCTCGTGTTCATTAGGTAGCTTTGAAGCATGGCTACATAAAGTTTAGCCTTTTCATATTCAGCTAAGTCAGTTCTTTGAAGAACTGACTTCATTTCAGCATCCAGTAAGCGAGTAACAATTGTCCTGATATTTTCCTCTGCTGGAGCGGGGGACCCTGAATTGCTCCAAGTGGTGGTTAGGCACCAGGTACGTTTTTTCTGCATACTCCATTACTGATTAGTCAAAAGCCCTGTTATCAGAGGGATGGTAAAACTTAACAGAGGTCCGATAAACCTCCTGGACTGCCTCACCAGATGTATCTTTCTTTTAAGTTTATTTAAATTTGTGTCTTTTTTTCAGCACATGAACTTGATTCTGTTTCAAAGGTACGTTTCTTTTTGAGGTATTGAGCACTATTTCTGAGATGGCCGTTACTAAATCATCAGATGCTGATCACAGTAGAGCCTTCCTTTGTTGTGGAGGGTGATTTGCTAAGTAATTTTAGAAGGACCAGGTTTCTCTTCACACAGACATGTTTTTGGTCGGCAGCTCCTGCTGTTAAAAAGAACCTGCCGATAATTCATCTCTTTTTATATCCAGCTGTTGTTCTTTACGAAGTATAAACCACTGGCCAGTCTAGAGGAACAAGCCTGATTCTTAATTTATAAGCCTCTGGTATAGAAGCATTTAAATCCACCAGGTAGCCATAAGGTCTTTTGGTAGCATCCTCAAAAGCTTCTAGAAAGAATTGCACCCTGCTGGGGTACATTTGCTAAGCAAACATAGCGATTTGTAATTTATCCCGGGAGTTTGAACAGAATCATGTACTTTGTGTATAGGTTAATTGTGCGACTCTTTTTTCCCTGACAAAATTCGTTCTGAACAATATGCATAATGCTCAGGTTCCTGTGATGCACATACTTGGTAAAGGCTTTCTCAATTTCATCGCTTTCACAAGCAGAGTTGATCAAATCGTCTACAATAATCACATTTCCTGTATTGGTAGGAAACAAGCGGTCATCGTTAAAAGCATTAGTCCACAATACTGGTAAAAGGATATTTACAAAATAGTCCTTTATACAGCGGTTGCCAGCGACTGTTATAGCCCACAATATTCTCAGGCCTAAAAGACACAGGCACCAGCTTCTAATTTTCCCCGGGGGTGCTCAATCCCTGCTCAGCCCCAGGCCCCGCCCCCACTCCACTCCTTCCCCTAAGCCCCCACCCCTGCCCCGCCTCTTCCCACCCCGGCCCTGTCTCTTCCCCGCCTCTTTCCACTCCCTCCCCTGAGCACAGCTCATCCCCGCTCCTTCCCAGCGCCTTTTGCACGATGCGGAATAGCTGTTCCGCAGCATTCAGGAGGAGCTGGGTCAGAGAGGGAGGAGTTGATCGGCGGGGGCTGCTGGCAGGCGGGAGTGTGGTGGGGGGAGCTTGTCTGCTGGTGGGTGCTAAGCACCTGCTAATAGGCACCCACGGAGTCAGCGCCTATAATAGCAGACAACATTTGCTGAGCATTATCCAACACATTTTTTATAAAGTAAATTTTCCAACAGTTGCTTGGCCCTGCGAGAATTACAGAAAAAGGGTGTTTTTATGAATATCTATTTTCAAAAATGTAGGGCAGGGTTTTAAACCCTTCTCTGAGGAGGACCCTCTTGTTGTAAATGATTCTGTGTTTTCTTAAGGGCCTTTGTCTCTATTTTCCACTGTTTTTTGTTCTTTACCATAGAGGGCTGCTACACTTCTATCATTTTTTGGGTGTTCTCCCCTAGTTCTATGCTATAGTCCAGGACTCAAGGGCATCGGAGTTTTACCAAAAGTGTGTGGGGAATGGGGGCCAGGAGCCCCTTCCCCTCCTCTTCCCCCCAAAGCCCCGCCCCATGCCAAGCTGGAAGTCAGAGCGGGGGCAGGGAGAACTCCTCCCCCCTGCCTAGAATGGGAGTGGGCCAAAAGCAGCCCCCTTCCCATGTCCCCGCCCAGGGCAGGTGGAGAGACCCGCTCCCCACATGGATCTGTCCCCAACCTGGCTCCGGCCGCGGGGAGGCCTTGGAGCTGCAGCCCGGCCATGATAAGAGCCACGTGGGCAGCTGGAGGGTCCATGCCGCGCTCCCCACCACTGCCCGCGTGGCTCTTACCATGGCTGGGCTGTGGCTCTGAGCCCCCTCCCCCGGCTGGGTTGGAGAGAGCCGCACGGGCAGTGTGGGGAGCCGGCACGGAGTCGCGGACCTTCTATCTACCCTGGGCCAGGCAGGGAGCCCGGGTGGTGGGGATATGGGCCGGGGGCGGCTCTCAGCCCTCCCCCCCCCCCCCCCACTGTGGGCAGGTGGAGGGTCTGCGCAGCTCCCAGAACTGCCTGAGCTCCCTGCCAGGCTCCACACTGGTCTAGACAGGGGGTGGAGCCTCGGGGGGAAGAGAAGGGGAAGGGTCCGCCCTGTCAAAAAGTGGATGGGCCAGGCTCCTTGGCCCCCTGTTCTGGCACCACTGCCAGGACTAGATGTTTCAAACTGTCCAAGTTGATCATTTCACAGTTTCCTATGTTGAGGGTAATCCCTTTGACATTCATGCAGCCCTTCCCTGTTTTCCAACTTCTGTTTGGGCAGAGCTGTGGGGTTTTAATACAATGTTGCCACACATATTTTACCAGGACAATACTGATCAGCAAATTATGAGATTTCAAATGATACCTTACAAGGTATACCTTGTACAAAGATTATTACAATAATGTGTAGGGTGTGAATACAGGGGTGTATTCTGTCACAATGGTGAAAGAAGCTATGAAGATGTTTGTATTGCCAGAGACCATGTAGTGTTCTTTTGCAAGCTTCCAAGACACGCAAGCTGTTTCATCATCGATAAACTTGCAGGATGAAACCTTATAATTGGAAGAAAATAAGTACTGAAAGAGTTTGTCAGGGTCTCTCACGGCGCTGGTATTGAGTAGGTCTGTTCTTTGGCTGAATTTACCCCACGGAGAATTTTAAAACAGTTTAGCAATTTAGTGCTTTGTGAGGTTCAGCGTGATCTTGTGCTGGTGTAAACACATGCCTTCTTTCTTGGAGAAATTATTATTTTGTTTTTCTTTATCCATGCACCAGTTGGGATACCCTGAAGCCTCTAGTTTCTGACAGAGGTGAAATTTTATGTACTCGGAAAATAGTTTGTCTGATTTTTCTTCAAAATGCCAGATTTCATCGATTTTCACCACCACAAACTCCTTCACTATGGCCACGTTCAATTCCACTGTGTACCATGTCCCCAGGATGGTCCTTTCCTATTCAGTATGGTGCATGTTGGCTGCTGCTCGGTTTCCACACAGGTCTGGCATAGTGGGAAGATAAGTTTGTCACCCACTCGACAGGTAACAGCAGGAAAAAGAGGTCTCGTAGGGGGTAAACTTTAACTTTTGCAATTCCAAAATAATTTGCGAGGGGTCCAGCTTTGTCATGAATGATATCAGGGTGTCCAATGAGGTTGGGGTTAGGTCTGTAATACAGGCAAAGAGTCCTGCCCCTCCAAAATGCCTCCCTCGGCACCGGAGGTTGAGGCACTTGGGCTTTGATTAAGAAATCCACAAGCTCTGTTTCTATCATCACCACCCACTCGTTCTCCCAGAGGGTCCTGACCTGACATTGTGAAAAAATGCACAACTCTATGACGGGGACAACTTTTGAGTTTCTTTATTACAAGACACAGCTCAGGACTGATTATCTGAAAAGACGAGGATATGTGGTGTGGAAGTCGGTAGAGGGAATTTGGATGCAGGCCTCTATATGAGCAAGGGTCACGCTGACTCTACTCTGCTGTCTTTCCACCCACATCTGACGTGAGCCCTGCTTCTACAAATCTTGCGTTATTACAGCTAGAGTTAGCCTGACTCTTGCTCATATAGAGGCCTGCATCCAAATTCCCTCTACCGACTTCCACACTACATATTGTCTTTTCAGATAATCAGTCCTGAGCTGTGTCTTGAATAAAGAAACTCAAAAGTTGTCCCCGTCATAGAGTTCTGCATTTTTTCACAATAACAGGTGACACGGCTGTGGAAAAAAACACCCATTAAATTCAAAGGCCGCATGTTATAATTGACATCAAATCTCTTTCTATTCCTTGCTTAAATTAAAATATTAAAATCTGTATTGTAAAAAAAAAAAAGAAAAAAGGAAAAACTTGCTTTATGTTGCTGAAATTCTATTTATGACAAACTGACAAGAGATTTAGTGTTTTCCCACAAATTACCGCAGTCTGTTTTTTTTTGCCCACCTGCAACAAAGTACATTTTGCCTGCTTCTGCTATTATGGCAGCGGGTCCTCGGGATCCTAGTCCTGCTTCGGGGTTCCTGTGTCTCCCTCACTCAGGACTCAACTACTCCCATGTCATTGCTTGGTCCTCCAGCCAGGTCACTGTAGTTTTCTCCTTCCAATGGAGTGCATGTATCAAAGTCTCTTGGGACCCCACTGTCTCAGGTAGTCTTCCTATTCACTGCTCTCTTAATGGTGTCTCTTCTCCAGTGACTGGTAGGGGAATGCAGGCCCACCCTCAACACTGGGTTCCAGCCCAGGAACCCTACAACAAGCAATCAAGGTCTGCACAGTCCTAAACCTTACTGCTGTATCCCTGGGCTACTTCCTACCTTGCCTTCACGCACTGAGGTTGACTGCATCCTCCTTTTCTGCTCTCAGCTACTGGGCTTTATACTGGCCTCGTCTGTTCTTGTCCAGCTGAGCTTCACCTCTAATTAAGCCTCATTGCCCCTGACTCCTTCTCCAGGTGCAGTCTAGGTGGTTAATTGGCCCACCTAGCCACATTAGGACTTGTTTTGGGTAGACACCCCGGCACAAGGTTGCAGAGCAAATTCCTGGTTCTTTGTTGGTTGTGTTGGCAGTGTCTCGTCTTGGTAGCTCTGACTATGGCATCATCAGGAGAGTTGCAAAAGCCTGCTTAGGAAAACAGAGATATTCCAATTTAAGTATTAAAACATTTTACCATGCTCGCTCTCTTTCTCTCTCTCTCTCTCACACACACACAAAACAAACAAAACTTAACTCTAATCTCTCTCTTTCTCACCAAAGTCCACCCACACCTATGCATTTGCTTAAAAACAAAACTGTTTAAACAACCAAGCAAATAAGCAAAATATATTTACTAGGGTTCAAATGTCTGTCAGTTGTTGATGCCGGAGAAATTTTCTTTTCCATTGTGTCTTTCTTCTGAGTCTCTCTTGTTTTGACCGTATTGTGCGGGACAACATTATTACAAAAACACATGGAATAGTCTTGTAAAATTTAAAAATGAAATACTAAGGATGCTTTTTTTAAATTTAAAAGTCATAGTTTTACAAAATCCATTTCAGGCTGCAAAACAAACACCCACATGGGTTTTTGGTTTGTTTCTACCATTAGTGTTTCTCCAATATACAGACATTTTTAATGCAAGCACATTTTCCTCATTTACACCAAAACAAAGTTTGCAACAAAATATTTAAACCGCCCCCCCCCCACACCTATCTCCTGCATAGATCCCTAAATCACAAACAATTTAAACATCAAAACCAACTTTTTAACCATTTAAAAACCCACACCACATTTTGCACAAAGTAAAAAATCCAGTATTTTAAACACAAAGCCACTTTGTAACAAAATACTTTTCAAGAAACCCTCACCTATTTTCTGCATATACCCCATTGCTTTTAAATGTTCAATTGTTCTTACAGCATATTGTTATTTTATATATATTGTGAAGGTTTGTGAACCCTTGCTACATTTCAATTTTGGGTTAGACTATTGTTTATTTTTGAAAATATATTATTTTAAAATTGTTAATGACTTTGAGTTGCTAGAAAGACTGATCCACAGTGTTCTACAAACTCCGGAGGTGTTATCTAACTGAATATTAATCAGAGCTCAACAACCCCAGCCACCTCTTTTCTGTGTGTGAATGCCTATCAAGCCTAATTACTGATAACTGGCATCTTTAACCCTGATTGTATATTAAGGAAACAAGGGTGGATAATCACATCTAGACCTGTGCTTACAGAATCTCCCCTACCATTTCAGTAGGGGGTGGTTAAACCAAATCAGTTTAGCAGGGTTGAGTCCCCTCTATTGTATTCAAACGTAAGTCACAAACATGCCTGTTTTATACAGAATATAGGAGCTTTTTAACTTTATTTTAAACACGTTTTGTTTTCCCCAGGATTCTACTACGTGCATTTCAGCTTTTTGCTGAAATGTCATAAAGACACAATAGCTGGATTCTCACAAACTATTTTTAGTTTACATACAAACATACAAACCCTTCAAACCCCCGTTTTAATCAAAACCCCACGCAGGCCTTGTAACAGAAATACAACTGGACACTGAGGGCATGGCTACACTTGCAGGTGTCGAGCGCTGTGAGTTAAACCAGCCCTCGGAGAGCGCAGTAGGGAAAGCGCACAGAGAGCAGTGCATTGTGGTAGCTATCCCAGGGTTCAAGTGGCTGCAACGTGCTTTTCAAATGGTGGGGGTGGAGTGTGACAGGGAGTGTGTTGTGTGTATGTGGGGAGAGAGAGAGTGGGTTTTTGGGGTGCTGAGAGTGTGTCAGCACGCTGTCTTGTAAGTTCAGACAGCATCAGACCTCCCTCCGCCCCCCCGCCCCTCTCTCACACACTCACAGCAAGCAGCAGTCCACTGGTTGCTTGTCCCGCAGCAGATAAGCAGCCGGCTGTCAGAAACGGAGCTTTGAAAGGGGATATCCGCATTCCTACAGCCGAGTTCAAAACAATGACAGGAGTGGCCACTTGACTTCAGGGGATTATGGGACATTTCCGGAGGCTAATCACAGCGCAGTAATGCAACACCTCGTTCACACTGACGCCCGGGCGTTTCAGCCGAGGCACAGAAAGCTTCTCGTGGCGGTAGATTCCTGGGAGCGCTCCAGCTGCAGAGTCCAGGCGCTCTAAGTGCCTTGCCAGTGTGGACGGGTCGGGAGTTAGGGCACCTGGGGCTGCTTTAATGCGCTCTTCCTTGCAAGTGTAGCCAAGCCCTTAGACTTGTTACTGAGCCATAGTCACAGCCTTTTCCCTAGTTATCCTTTTCTTTTCCCCTATTAACGTTAGACGTTTTAATGTTTAAGGTATGTAGCCAATGCTTTACACACTGTTTGGAATTCTGCCATTTCTCAGGTGGGGCACTCTTTATGTGTTATGGACTACAGCAGAGTTTACTTTTGAAAAATATATTCATTTTAAACTTTTAGTGACTTTGAGATGCATTCTACAAACTCCTGGGGTTTTATTTCATTTAATATTAATCAGAGCTCATCACCCAATGCCCCTTACTGTGGGTGAACACCCATCAAACCTAATTAATGATAACATATCTTTAACCCCAATGAAATGTTAAGGAGACATGGGTGTGTGATTACCTCTGAAGGCAACAGTTCCACACAACCCCATTTTTTTCATGAGGTTAGGGTTAAACCGATGCAGTTCAATGATGTTGAGCCAGCTGTATTGTAGTCTAACACATCTCAAACATCCATGTTTTATACAAAATATAGGAGGGCGTTTTTTGCTTTATTTTAAACACTTTTTTCTTTTATTTCCCCAGGATTCTATGACATGCTTTTCAGCTGTTTGCTGTGACTAGGTCTCTTTTCTCAAAGACACAATAGCTGGGTTCTCACAAACTATTTTTCTTTAAGAAACATACAACCCTTGCAAACAAACCGTGATGCTCCATCAAAACTTTCATCTTATTTAATTGCCAGACAGACCAAATTTTATTATATTTTATATCACATTCTTGTCCCCTCACCATCCTCTAACTTAATCCTTTTCAATTTCTTACAGGTTTTTTCCTAAGCAGTGTTCTCTAACTTCTTGTGAGGATCAAACAATCAATATAATGCACTAATTTTGTTTAAAACACTTTTAGGATCTCAAGTGCTTTGCACAGCATTAACCAAGGTTACCTCTTCTGCTAAATTTTCTTGGGTTAAGCACAAGCATTGCGTTGCATAACCTATGGCAATAACAGTGTTTAATAAGCTTTCCAAACACAAGTCAGCACACAGGGCCCAGAGCTTGCAGTTTCTGTCCTCTGAAGTCCAATTCACATAGTCATGATGCTGCTGGCCTGGTGCGTCTATAACACAGCCCTCACAGTCTTCAAAATCTTCTCCCTAAGACAGTGATTAAGGACAGCATAAACAGAAATGCATACAATAGACTGCATGAGTCTTTTACCATGCCATGCCATGGGCTCAGTTAGTTCTATGCCAAAGGCCTTCCTTAAATCCATAGTTATCATCCTCTTCGTGCACCGCGTCCTGCTGAACAAGCTGTCTTGGTGTACAGCAAAAACAAGTTGGGCCTGATTCACCTTCGCTGTCTGATGCAACACTGCCGAGGGCCTCTGGGTCCCCTAGAAAGGCATAGTCAAGCTCTTGAGAGGTTTTCAGAAAAGAAACATCTGTAAGTCCACTGTTTTTAGATTTATGCAACCCCAGGTCAGTTTCTACCTCATTGCACCCCATCCTTGACTGCCACTTTTTATCGTCTATTTACCTGATCAGCATCTTCTCCATTAACTTTGTCCGACTCTGGTGACCCACGGTCACCTTCCTTCAAGGGGCAGACACTGGGCAGCCATCACACTTGTCAGTCTGCCTCACAAGTGCTTGGGTCTCGGGGTCATGTTCCAACATATCTACCAATGGCAGGGCCAAAGGGCTCCCTCCTCCTCCTCAGCAGCTCCCTCCTCCTCCTCCTCCTGACTGCTTCCACAGGCAACCAAGTACCTTCGGAGCTAAAACAAATTCTGTATTTCTCATGGGGGTATTGAAGGAGGCCATGTTTTCCCTCAATGTTTCCATGATTTCTAAGGCTTGGTCCACACTAAGCCCCCAGTTCGAACTAAGATACGCAACTTCAGCTACATTAATAATGTAGCTGAAGTCGAAGTTTCTTAGTTCGAACTTCAAGGTACTTACCGCAGGTCCACACGCGGTAGGCAGGCTCCCCCGTCGACTCCGCATACTCCTCTCGCGGAGCAGGATTACCGGCGTCAACGGCGAGCACTTCCGGGATCGATTTATCGTGTCTAGACAAGACGCGATAAATCGATCCCAGAAGATCGATTGCGTGCCGCCGAACCAGCCGGTAAGGATGGACGTACCCTTAGAAATGCACTCTTGAAACAAAACTGCCTCTTCCATGCCGTGATCAGGCTTCCGGGGGCAGTGATTCTGACTGGCCAACTGTTGAGCTCCAGAGATCAAGGGTTCCCACCTAGACTCTTGTGCTATACCTGTTCTGATTGCTACACATTTCCCTTCTGTGGGGTGAAACACATGCTGATTGGTAAAGGGCAGTGGGAGGAGTTCTTAGCGGGGTCACATGCCACCCTTGCTTCTGGTCATGTGTCAGTCTCAACCTTGGAAGTAATACCCATGGGAGGGGCTTACGGTGACAGGAAGGCGGTGCCTTAGGGGTCAGGATCAGGGTCAATGTTTGATTGACAGTAGTCCCTTAGACTACTTACAGTCCCACTCAGATTGTTTTTTGGCCCTTGCCAGGAGAGAACAAACACCCTCAGTTGTTCAGCTCAGTGGTTTGAGCATTGGCCTGCTAAACCCAGGGTTGTGAGTTCAATCCTTGAGGGGGCCATTTAGGGATCTGGGGCAAAAATCTGTCAGGAGACAGTACTTGGTCCTGCTAGTGAAGGCAGGGGACTGGACTCGATGACCTTTCAAGGTTGTTCCAGTTCTAGGAGATTGGCATATCTCCTCTTATTCTCTTTTGGGTACCCTACTAAAACCACTCCTTGCTCCCCTCCTGGTCTCTCACAGACAGAGCAATAGGCCATGCCTTTTATTTCCTGCCTTGTTCATAAGATCATTCATATAACACGCACAACAGACACACCCAGACTATATACTCCATATAACAAACACAAACACACCCAGACTATATACTCTATCTGTACTACATCCCCCAGACTTCTCAGCTGTAAATGGCTGAAGTTCTGCAATCCTCATACTGGCTATGCCTACACTCACAAGACCAGTGCCCTGTTACATATGAGTAATAGCATTTGTTTCTCTTTTTTATGTCTTCTTGAAAGTTAATTTTAAAATGTTCAGAAAATAATTTAGATCAGAAATTTTAATCCCTTCAACTGTTCCCTGGAAAGCCTGCTAGAAAGGGCATCATGCTTTCATGGTGCTGGACATGATCCAAAGATCTAGAACATCCCTTCTTGTGAAGTAAATGAAATGGGCTAATGTTATTGAGTTCTATCTTTGAAAATAAATCTGAACCCTTGAAATGCACTGTAGATTCTTCTGCCGGAGGCAGGGGATAGTCCTTAGGTATAACCTTTTCATTCTCTATTTGTCAAATGGGTGTTGAAGAAGCACAAAATAAATGCCAGTCTTTGCCCCAAGGCATGAACATGTACATTCTAAAGAGTGTAATGCACAAATGGAATCTCTCCTCTGTGCACCATCATTGAGTTGCCACTGTGGGCCTCCTTGTTTCCTCCCTTGTATTTGGTACTGGCTAGATCCGCATAGACTCAGTTCTCTTCGGGAATGTCTACACTCCACCTGGGAGTGAGTCTCCAAGCCCAGGTTCACAGACTCATGCTAGTGGGGTTTACACTTGCACTTTAAAAAGAACTGTGTAGCTGCTGCTGCTTGGGCTGGAGCTTGGCTTCTGAAGTCGGGGAGTGGGGGATGTCGCTTGAGACCCCAAGCTGCAATGTCGAAGCACATTCTATCTGGCTATTTTTAGAGCGCTACCATGCATCTGTGGCCTTGGGCTGGGAGGTTCACTCCCAGATGCAGTGTAGACATGCCCTTCCAGCCCCCAACCCTAGCTGTCATCCCCAGAGCCACAGAAATAGCACACATTGTGTTCCTCACTACCTCTCCCCTGCAGTGAGGAAAATGGTCGTGCCACTGGCTCCGTGCCCCATACTACAAAATCACTTGGAACTAAGATCCCCGTTTCTCTCATCTAAGGTCTTGATAGCTCCATGGCTGGAGCCAGACCTTTAACAGGCCCCTTTTGTTCCTAGTGTGAGGGAGTTATGGTACCTTCTGCTCCCTGCTGGGGTTGCTAGGGAGGGGAGATGTCTGGGGAAAGGTTGGGGAAGGGATGCTATGGACCTGATTACCAGGCCCCAGTGACAGCTCTATTTATCACACAGAGAATTTGAAGCTTTGCCTACTCAGGAGAGTGTTCCCTCCTATCATTGTTCACGTTTTACTTACAATGAAAAATCTTTAAAGAGATTCCCTGTGATTGTACTCTTTACATTCCTGGCGCACACGCCGCTCACTGAGCAAGTCTGTAACTAATTGAACAAATGCCTTTCACTTCACAGGCACCAGCAAAATCAGCTCAGCTTATTCTCAACAGCAAATATTTAGTGAGATTATCAATCAAAATAGTTTTAATTTGGATAAGAAAATGAAATCCTCTCTCACAGGCCTTGTAAATTTCTGATTAACACTGGCAGGTTTCTTGGCTCTCTCTGTCAGCACCCTTCTTGGGGTGCAGTGCTGGGAGGTAATTACTAGAGTCTTCATGGAATAGGATTAATTAGATGCAGCTAATGTTGCATATTAGCAGTTTGCAGGAGCTTGTAGAGTTTTTCAGCTGAAACAGATAAACAAACTGAAACATGTAAGCCTGAAAGCAGAGGCCAAGGAGTAAGGAGGGAAGGCAGAAAATCTGGGAAGGTACGGGTGTATAGGTGAGGGAACTAGGGGCGTGGGGGTTTCTCCAGCACCCCCAGGCTCCTGACTGCTAGTCCTGCGCCTGGGGTCCCGGCTGCCAGCCCCACGGGCCTGGGGTCCCAGCTGCCGTCCCTGTGTGCCCAGGGTCCTGGCCTCAGCTCTGGGGGCGGGGGAGTGGATAGAGGTAAGGGGGCTGGCTATTAAAAATGTTTCAGCGCCACTGTGCGGGTGAGTGGTTAGGGTGGGGTGCTGGTGGTGTTGAGTGGTATGAGCTCACCACCTGTTTAGGGTGTGGGTGGAGAAGCCCAGATCCACAAAGGGATTTAGGCACCTAAGCCCAGTTTCAGGCACCTAAGTCTTGGATTTAGGCACCACCATGATCCACAAAGCTCCTGTGTGGCTGCCACCTAACCCTGTAGGCACCTAAACTCACTCAGCACCAAACTTTTTGTTGTAAATATTCCCTGTATTTCTGCCTCTGGGCACATGTACTGCGGCCTCACTCTAGGCACCCAAACCCCTATCTTCAGGTTGAGTTCCAGTGTGACCCGTGAACCAGAAGAAGATAGGCACTCCTCTGGCTACTTCACAGGTGGGGCCAAATTCAGTAGGTGGCCTGAAGATGCCTACCAGATAAGTCCCATTCAAAATCTGGCCAGAAGAGGAGGTGCCACTTTATAACTTTCAACCCAGCAGTTAGAGCACTCAGCTGAGATGTGGGAGACCCAGGTGGAATTCTCCACTCTCTGCCTGAAGTGTAGAAAGGATTTGAACAGGGGTCCTCCACACATCTCAGGAGCATTCAGATATTCTGAGCTTTCAGATATTCTGGTGTGCAGAGCCCTCAATCTCTCCTGTGAGAGCTATTCAACTGTGGATATATAATTAAAGAGACACTGGAGCAGGGGGGTCTGTGTCCCTGGCTCTATCTTTAGATAAAGGCAAAAATCACATTGGGGAAGAAAACTACTAGAGCCTCCCCTGGGATAGTGCTTGGGGTGTGCTATAGACCACCGGGATCTAATTTGGATATGGATAGAGACCTCTTTAATGTCTTTAAGGAAGTAAATACTAATGGGAACTGTGTGATCATGGGAGACTTCAACTTCCCAGATATAGATTGGAGAACAAGTGCTAGTAATAATAATAGGGCTCAGATTTTCCTAGATGTGATAGCTGATGAATTCCTTCATCAAGTAGTTGCTGAACCAACAAGGGGGGATGCCATTTTAGATTTGGTTTTGGTGAGTAGTGAGGACCTCATTGAAGAAATGGTTGTAGAGGACAACCTTGGCTCGAGTGATCATGAGCTAATTCAGTTCAAACTAAATGGAAGAATAAACAAAAATAAATCTGAGACTAGGGTTTTTGATTTCAAAAGGGCTAACTTTAATAAATTAAGGAAATTAGTAAGGGAAGTTGATTGGACTAAAGAATTTATGGACCTAAAGGCGGAGGAGGCCTGGGATTATTTCAAGTTAAAGTTGCAGAAGCTATCAGAAGCCTGTATCCCAAGAAAGGGGAAACAATTCATAGGCAGGGGTTTTAGACCAAGCTGGATGAGCAAGCATCTCAGAGAGGTGATTAAGAAAAAACAGAAAGCATACAAGGAGTGGAAGATGGGAGGGATCAGCAAAGAAACCTACCTTATTGAGGTCAGAGCATGTAGGGATAAAGTGAGACAGGCTAAAAGGCATGTAGAATTGGACCTTGCAAAGGGAATTAAAACCAATAGTAAAAGGTTTTATAGCCATATAAATAGGAAGAAA
Organism: Chelydra serpentina; assembly: GCA_037349315.1. NCBI lineage: Eukaryota > Metazoa > Chordata > Testudines > Chelydridae > Chelydra > Chelydra serpentina. The sequence continues at coordinate 2,196,694 of JBAIAC010000056.1, forward strand.
ACAAAGAAAGAAGAAGTGGGACCGCTAAACACTGAGGATGGAGTGGAGGTTAAGGATAATCTAGGCATGGCCCAATATCTAAACAAATACTTTGCCTCAGTCTTTAATGAGGCTAATGAGGAGCTTAGGAATAGTGGCAGCATGACAAATGGGAATAAGGATGTGGGGGTAGATATTACCATATCCGAGGTAGAAGCCAAACTTGAACAGCTTAGTGAGAGTAAATCAGGCGGCCCAGATAATCTTCATCCAAGAATACTAAAGGAACTGGCACATGAAATTGCAAGCCCATTAGCAAAATTTTTTAATGAATCTCTAAACTCAGGGGTTGTACCGTTTGACTGGAGAATAGCTAATATAGTTCCTATTTTTAAGAAAGGGAAAAAAAGTGACCCGGGTAACTACAGGCATATTAGTTTGACATCTGTAGTATGCAAGGTCTTGGAAAATTTTTTGAAGGAGAAAGTAGTTAAGGACCTTGAGGTCAATGGCAATTGGGACAAATTACAACATGGTTTTACAAAAGGTAGATCGTGCCAAACCAACTTGATCTCCTTCTTTGAGAAAGTAACAGATTTTTTAGATAAAGGAAATGCAGTGGATCTAATCTACCTCGATTTCAGTAAGGCATTTGATACAGTACCACATGAGGAATTATTGGTTAAATTGGAAAAGATGGGGATCAATATGAAAATTGAGAGGTGGATAAGGAACTGGTTAAAGGGGAGACTACAGCGGGTCATACTGAAAGGTGAACTGTCAGGTTGGCGGGAGGTTACTAGTGGAGTTCCTCAAGGTTCAGTTTTGGGACCAATTTTATTTAATCTTTTTATTACTGACCTCGGCACCAAAAGTGGGAGTGTGCTAATAAAGTTTGCAGATGACACAAAGTTGGGAGGTATTGCCAATTCAGAAAAGGATCGGGATATCCTACAGGAAGATCTGGATGACCTTGTAAACTGGAGTAATGGTAATAGGATGAAATTTAATAGTGAGAAGTGTAAGGTTATGCATTTAGGGATTAATAACAAGAATTTTAGTTATAAGCTGGGGACGCATCAGTTGGAAGTAACGGAAGAGGAGAAGGACCTCGGAGTCCTGGTTGATCACAGGATGACTATGAGTCGCCAATGTGATGTGGCCGTGAAAAAAGCTAATGCGGTCTTGGGATGCATTAGGCGAGGTATTTCTAGTAGAGATAAGGAGGTGTTAGTACCGTTATACAAGGCATTGGTGAGACCTTATTTGGAATACTGTGTGCAGTTCTGGTCTCCCATGTTTAAGAAGGATGAATTCAAACTGGAAGAGGTACAAAGAAGGGCCACTAGGATGATCCGAGGAATGGAAAGCCTGTCATATGAAAGGAGACTCAAGGAGCTTGGTTTGTTTACCTTAACCAAAAGAAGGCTGAGGGGAGATATGATTGCTCTCTTGAAATATATCAGAGGGATAAATACCAGGGAGGGAGAGGAATTATTTCAGCTCAGTACCAATGTGGACACAAGAACAAATGGATATAAACTGGCCATCAGGAAGTTTAGACTTGAAATTAGACGAAGGTTTCTAACCATCAGAGGAGTGAAGTTCTGGAACAGCCTTCCAAGGGAAGCAGTGGGGGCAAAAGACCTATCTGGCTTCAAGATTAAGCTAGATAAGTGTATGGAGGGGATGGTTTGATGGGATAACATGATCTTAGTCAAAGGTCAATTAATTGCCATCAGTGGTAAATAGGACCAATGGTCAATGATGGGATGTTAGAAGTTACTACAGAGAACTTTTTCCTGGGTGTCTGGCTGGTGAGTCTTGCCCACATGCTCGGGGTTCAGCTGATCGCCGTGTTTGGGGTCGGGAGGGAATTTTCTTCCGGGGTGGATTGGCGGAGGCCCTGGAGGTTTTTTTGCCTTCCTCTGCGGCATGGGGCACGGGTCACTTACCAAAGGATTCTCTGCATCTTGAAGTCTTTGGACCATGATTTGAGGACTTCAGTAGCTGAGACATAGGTAAGAGGATTATTCCAGGAGTGGGTGGGTGAGATTCTGTGGCATGCATTGTGCAGGAGGTCAGACTAGATGATCATAATGGTCCCTTCTGACCTTAAAGTCTGTGAGTCTATGAGTCTACCTTCCAGGTGGGCGCCCTAACCACTGGACTACATGGTTATTCTCACTCTTTCTCTGGCCTCGTTAATATTGAGTTATTCAATTGTAGGAGAGCTCCAGACCTGCTATAGTTAAGATTCAGAACAGCTTTCTGTTTAAAGGCTGAGTCTTCTAAGTACTCTAAAATCATATGGCTACTCGGATTGCCTTGGAATTTGCTGTGCACCATAGAGGCATAAGGTAGAGTTAGTTATCCAACTTTGGAGTCATTGGACCAAGCAGTCTTGAGATTTAGCCCCCTCAAAAAGGAGCTTTTCTTGAGGTTGGAAACTATGACAATATTTTCTTACGCAGCTCTAGAGGTCAACCCATGACTCTGATCCTGGTCAAAATGGTCTCAATCTCTAGATATTTACCCCAACTAGGCATGGCACCCAGTGCCCTTTTGGGGGAACAAAACTGAGAACAGAATTCCAAAAAGAGTTCAGCTACATATGAAGCCTAAAGCTCAGTCTTTCTTGAGTGTTCCTTTAGCGCCTTGATCCTCCAGTGGATCCTCCATTGGTTGTTTGACAGGCATCACGCTTTTGCTGTATTTTTTTTTTAAAAGTTGCTGTTGCCTTTTTGTGCCTTTTGCTAGTTGCTTTTCAAATTCTTTTTCAGCCTGCCTAATTATACTTTTACACTTGACTTGTCAGAGTTTATGCTACTTTCTATTTTCCTCAGTAAGATTTGACTTCCATTTTTTAAAGGCTGCTTTTTTACTTCTGACCATATCTTTTACTCTGTTGTTGTGGCATTTATTTGGTCTTCTTCCTGTTTTATTTTATTATTATTAATAGTAGTAGTATTTATTAGGGTTATACATTTAGTTTGAGCATCAATTATGATGTTTTAAATATTTTTCATGCAGCTCACTTTGGCATTTAACTTTGGTGACTATTCCTTTTAATTTCTGTTTAACCCAACTCCTCATTTCTATGTAGGTCCCCTTTTTAAAGTTAAGTGCTACTCTGTTGGGTTTCTTTGGTATTTCCCCCCCTACGAGGATGTTAAATTTAATTACATTGTGATCTCTGTTACTGAGCTTGTCAGCTATATTCTCCTCTTGGACCATATCCGGTGTTCCACTTAGGACTAAATCAAGAATTGTGTCTTCCCTTGCGGGTTCCAGAACTAGCTGCTCCGAGAAACAGTCATTAATGATGTCTATAAATTTTATGTCTGCATCTAGTCCTGATGTAACATGTACCTCAGTCAGTGTGAGGATAGTTGAAATCTCCCATTTTTATTGGGTCATCTGGTTTTGTAACCTCTCAAATCACTTTGAGCATTTCACAGTCACCATCACCATCCTGGTCAGGTGGTTGGTAATTATATTCCTAGCGCTATACTCTTATTAGTCAAGCACGGAATTTCTATCCAAGTGTAACCTGGGTTAATGGGTCTGATGAAAAAGGGAGCCAAGCTTGTTGCTGGTTAAATAAGAGATGGGGAAGACAGCAGTGTGCTCACCTCACCAAGGATATTGTGCCTGGTGATTGGGTGAACCCTGGGGGTCAGGAGGCTGACTAAAGCCAATTGGAGGGGGGAGTGAGAGGAGGAAATGTGAGTTCTCTCTTAGCTGCTGCTCTCTGCTAAGTGGAGTGTAGGTGATCTCTGACTGTTTCCCCCTGGCTGCGGGGAGTACAGGCAATTCCCCTAACTGTTTCCCTTGCCTGAGGGGACCGTGGGTGATCCCCTAGGGTTGCCAACTTTCTACTTGCACAAAACTGAACACACTTGCCCCGTCCACTGCTCCACCTCTCCTCCGAGGCCTCATCCTTTCTCCAAGGCCCCACCCCCTGCTCGCTCCATCCCGCTATCTCTCACTGTCCCCACCCTCACTCACTTGCTCATTTTCACCGGGCTGGCTCAGGGGGTTGGGGTATGGGAGGGGGTGAGGGCTCCGGCTGGGGGTGTGGGCTGTGGTGTGGGGCTGGGTATGAGGGGTTTGGAGTGTAGGAGGGTACTCTGGGCTGGGACCAAAGGTTTTGGAGGGTGGGAGGGGGATCAGGACTGGGGCAGGAGGATGGGGCACCAGGGGTAAGGGCTCCAGCTGAGGATTCAGGCTGTGGGGTAGGGGATGAGGGGTTTGGGGTGCAGGTGAGTGCTCTGGGCTGGGACTGAGAGGTTTGGAAGGGGGATCTGGGCTGGGGCAGGTGGTTAGGGCGTGGGAGGGGGTGAAGGTTCAAACCCAGCCTAGGGCTGAAAGCTGAACTAAAAAATTCAGGCATCTGGCTAAACTCTGTCTTTGCCATAACTGTTTATTTTGGGGAAAATGTAATCTGAGTACAGCAAAAAAATCAGAAGGAACTCAAACTGTTTTTGAACAGTTTCCTGCACCAGAGGTTTCATCATTTCTGTACCAAGGTCCCTGAGAAACGCCAGTCTCTTACTCAGAGATTTATTACGCCACATGTAATTCAACAAAATCCAAACAATATATGCATTAAGACATGCAATGTTCAAAATATTCACAAAACCCACCATTGGCCAGCATTTGCCCATCTGTTTTGTGGTCAATGAGGCTACCATCTGGTCACAAGTGTCCACACCTTTTGTTTTGTTATAAAAATGAATGATGTCTGGTTTTGCTTCAGTTTCAGATGTATTACTGCTTTCCCCTTTTTGGGTACATAACTCACAAGGGTCATACTTTTCTGGAAACCAAAAAAACTGGAGGGGACTGGTCTTTGCTGGTGAGGAAGGAACTGAGCAGGAATTTCAGGCTCATTGTGCCAACCAAAGTAAGGTTTTTTTGGGCAGCAAGTCCCTTGCAAGACCAGCACTGGTGAAAAAAATTGTCCATTGTGATATTTCTCCCTGTTCTGTCTAAAACTTATGCCAATTTGTTAACCACGTTTCTTGCCAATTTTTTTGTTGCTGATGCATTCCCTTCTCTGCCAGTCTATATGTCAGTATTTAAAACATAAGACGTTGTAGAGTCACAACATAGCCAGAATTTGATGCAATGCCTGGGTGAGTTTGAAGGCATATGCTGCCTGAAAGGGCAGTGACAATGGAAAGCCACCAGCTGTTCATCAGTGGCGACACTCTCATAGGTAACCAAACACCTGGGCAGAGTACTAACAAACAAGACCCTTATCTCTGAAATAGGAGCAAGATTAATGGTCTCATTTTGACTTCTGCGTGCTTCTCTGTTGTCGAAATGCAGGACCCTTGTTGCAGTTTGAAATTGATGGAGTGAAATGGTGGCTCTGAATACTGGCTTTCCATGGTCATTTGACCACAGCTAGATCTATAAACACCTGCGAAAATAAGCAATCCCAAATAGCCATGAAGTTCTGTATCTAGTATTGGCAGCCAAGTACTCCCAAGCAACTCAGCCCCATACTTGTTAGAATTCGGGAGAGTGAGATTAGACCTGCAATTAGATGAAGGTTTCTAACCATCAGAGGAGTGAAATTCTGCAACAGCCTTGCAAGGGGAGCAGTGGGAGCAAAAAACAAAACTGGCTTCAAGCCTGAGCTAGATAACTTTATGGAGGGGATGGTGTGATGAGACTGCCTACAGTGACATGTAGCCAATCTGCGACTGTAAATGTCCCAAATGGCTGGAAATGGGACACTAGATGGGGAGGGCTCTGAGTTACAACAGAGAACTGTTTCCCAGGTGTCTGGCTGGTGGGTCTTGCCAACATGCACCGAGTCTAACTGATCACTATATTTGGAGTCTGGAAGGAATTTCCCCCCAGGTCAGATTGTCAGAAACCCTGCGGGGGTTTCACCTTCCTCTACAGCATGGGGTACAGGTCACTTGTAGGTTTAAACTAGTGTAAATGGTAGATTCTCTATAACTTGAAGTCTTTAAACCATGATTTGAGGAAGTCAATAACTCAGCCAGGGGTTAGGGGTCTATTAAAGGAGTGGATGGGCGAGGTTCTGTGGCCTGCAATGTGCAGGAGGTCAGATTACATGATCATGATGTGTGATCTGACCTTAAAGTCTGAGTATGTAGCATAACTTCAGTCACAAAAAGCTGCAAGCAGGAGAATAGAGTTTCCCTGACACTCTGTACTGAGTATACGGTCAGTCCTGGAGCAGGGTCAGGTTGTTTGTGGTTGGAGGTTTTGCTGGCATCTGTGCTGTCTTTCCCCATTTTTCAGCTTTGCTCTTGGACAGGTAAACGTGTGCTGGCACATCCTGACTTCCCTGCACAGCAATATCACTGGAGTCACTTTCCTCAGTGATTTCATCTTCCACTGCTTCCGCGCCACCACCAGGCTCCCAGGCAGAGTCATCGCCGCTAAACTGCACGATGTCAGAACCATCAGGTTCCTCTGTGTCAATTCCCAGGAACTCTTCTTGCCATTTTGTCTCACTCACAAGCGAAATATACAGCCAGTGGAGCTTTCAAACACAGCCACTGCTATTGATGGTAACAGGGCAAGAGACGTTAAACTGAAACTGCTTCTGTCAACAGCAAGTCTTTTCCCCAGCAACAGCATCTGTCAAGTGTGGGCTTGCCAGAAAATGTATCTGACAATTGTGGCTTCCCCAGAAAGTCTTCCTAGCAAGTGTAGGTTCCCAGAAAGTTAATTTGACAGTGTTATTTTCAAACAAACTCAAGTCGCTAGACAATTGTGATGATACATGAGGAAAATGTCATCTGGGGTTCACAGACAATTTTGGTGATTGCTTTTTTTGTGAAAAACCAAAACCACTGCAATGATGACGATAAAAACAATGCTGAAAAGTTCACATAATCATGTCATAACTGTTTCCTCACAATATAAATAAGCGGATGCTGGAATACCTGGATAATTAATTTGGGGTCTAACTGACCACAATACATTTTGAGTGGCTTTTCTGCCACACTAAAACCACAACAGGAATGCAGACAAAACCCATGCTAACAGGTTGTCCTCCTTATAGTTTGAGAATACTTAAAGAAAAAAGAGGCAGTGTTTTGCCTCTCACATTTTATTAAAATGTTTGTACATATTTGGGGTCCAAGAGACCCCCAAAGACCTTGGAAGCGTTGTACTTTCAATTTCCCCATTGACAAACGTTGAGGTTTCTAACAGACCCCATTATCTTTTTAGTGCCTTTTTTTGCTATGCAAAACCCCCAAAAGGTAGGATGGGCAGGAGGGATAGCTCAGTGGTTTGAGCATTGGCTTGCTAAACCCAGGGTTGTGAGTTCAATCCTTGAGGGGGCCATTTAGGGATCTGGGGCAAAAATTGGGGATTGGTCCTGCTTTGAGCAGGGGGTTGGACACTAGATGACCTCCTAAGGTTCCTTCCAACCCTGATATTCTATTCTATAAACCCAATGCAGAAAGATCGACCACATCCTAGTATGAAAATCACAGCTAGATCTATGTGTATGAAGAGGCACTGGTTTGGCATGCAAATTTCTATTTACATTTTAGTGAGCGTCGGGCTCAGACCCCAGAACATTCTGGTGTATCCTAACTTTTAAGTGCCTGCATTTGCAAACCAAAAACCATCCTTCTAACATAGTTTTTCATAGGTAATATTATAAGTTTCTTACAAAAGAAAATAGGCAAAGAGCAAATTGTATTATGCGCAAGCCCCTCCCTTCATTATGAACCAGGAGTGGGATTTGACCGCTAACCCTTTAACACTGCAGCACAGTTCTGTACCACTTGACCTAAAATAACCTCATTTCTGGCTAAGACTATTAGTTTCTAGAGGCATGAAACACACTGAACTAGGGGGTTACCTTTGACCAGTCCCCCACAGAATTCTTGGGGTATATCCTTTCCCCAGAGGGCATCTAGATGGACCCCCAGAAGGTGGAGGCCACCTGCAGCTGGGCAGTGCCCATGTGCCCCGGGAATTCCAGAACTTCCTGGGCTTTGTGAATATTTACTGATGGTTCATTGTAGGTTTCTCAGTGCAAATAGTCCCCATGACCAGTCTCTTCCACAAGGCTGCCAAATTTGTTTGGACACCTAAAGCTCACCATGCTTTCAAACAGCGCAAGGCTGCTTTCACCACCGCTCCCATTCTAGCACACCCAGCCCTAGCCCAGGTGTTCATAGTGGAAGCTGATGCTGCCAATCTAGCCATTGGGGCCATACTTTCTCGGAGGCACGATCCAAACAAGTGTTGTACTCCTGTGTCTACTACTTCTGAAAACTCAACCTTGCCGAACGGAATTACGAGATATTACATAAGGAACTACTCTCAATTAAATCAGCCCTCTCAGAGTGGCACCATCACCTCAAGGGAGCTCAACATCCAGTGCAAGTCTTTTCTGACCATAAGAACCTTGAATATCTGTGTCATAAATATGAAGGGAAGGAGAGAGAGAGGAAGCATGCTGAGGAAGAGAGGAAGCATGCTGAGGAAGAGAGGAAGCATGCTGAGGAGGAAAAAGAAAAAGAGAGGAAGTATGCTATGGAGGAGAAAGAAAGAGAGAGGAAGTATGCTGAGGAGGAGAAAGAAAGAGAGAGGAAGCATGCTGAGGAGGAGAGGAAGCATGCTGAGGAGGAGAAGGAGAGAGAGAGGAAGCATGCCCTGGAGATGGAGAAGACCAGGGCGGAGCAGAATCTACCGGATAACACTAATAATCCTTCCCCAACAACCCACAAATGGGAGCAGTCTTAATGCAGGAAGGACCAGATCAAGAATTCCATCCGGTCGTGTTTCTCAGCAAGAAGCTGTCTGAGAGGGAAAACCACTGGTCAATCAGTGAGAAGGAATGTTACGCCATTGTCTACTCTCTGGAAAAGCTACGCCCATACGTTTGGGGATGGCGTTTCCACCTGCAAACCGACCTTGCTGCACTACAGTGGCTTAATACCGCCAAGGGAAATAACAAAAAACTCCATCGATGGAGTTTGGCTCTCCAAGATTTTGAAATACAACACATTTCAGGAGCTTCTAACAAAGTGGCTGATGCACTCTCCCGTGAAAGCTTCCCCGAACCAACTGGTTAAAATCGTCCTTGCAATGTGGACAATATTGTTAGTCTTTATCCAGTTATTAGTATATTTGGAGATTCATGTGTCTTATTACTTTGTTTTCTTTTAGAGCTCCAGGAAGAAATCACAGCCAGTGTTTCACACTATCGGTGATTTGGGGGGCATGTCATAAATATGAAGGGAAGGGGGAGAGGGTTTGATGCAGTGCTGGGGAGAGGGTCTGATGCAGTGCTATAAAATCCTCTTACCAGTAAAGGGTTAAGAAATGCAGGTAGCCAGACTGACACCTGACCTGACTGGCATCTGACCAATAAGGGGACAAGATACTTTCAAACTTTGGGAGGGGGGAAGGTTTTAGTGTGTGTGTCTTTGTCTGAGAGAGAGTGATCTTGGAAGACAGAAGGAACCTACAGAAAATCAAACCTCCCTTTTCTGAAGTAAGTTTAGATAGCATAGCGTATAGATTTCTGTTTAATTTCGGCTTGGTGTATTCCCTATGTTAGAAGGGGCAAGGGGGGGGGTGTTATTCATGGTTTCTGTAATGTTAAGGTTTTGTCCAGAGGGGGAAATCTCTCTGAGTTTGGAAATTAAGTGCCCTGTGAAATAGTTACCATCCTGATTTTACAGAGATGATTTTACCTTCTTTATTTTTAATAAAATCCTTCTTTTAAGAAGCTGACTGTTTTCTATGGTGTTAAAACCCAGGGGGTGGGTTTTTAGATCACTGTGTAACCAATTGGTTGGGAGATTGTTCTCAAGCTTCCCCAGGAAAGGGGGTGTATGGCTTGAGGGGGTATTTTGTGGGGGAGGGAAGTTCAAGTGATTCCTTTCCTGGATTCCTGTTAGACATTTGATGGTGGCAGCGAGAAGCATTTCTCAGGGTGCAGGGAATTTTGTACCTTGTGGGATTTAACTTAAGCTGGTAAAAATAAGTTTAGGGGCTCTGAATGCGGGTCCCCACATCTTTACCCTAGAGTTTAGAGTGGGGAAGGAACCTTGACAATCTGCGTAAGGCGTGACTTTGATGGCCACATAGTGGGCTTGACTGTTGTAGACTAATTGACCAAAATGATGCACTTCATGCCCTGTAACAACTTGCTTTCTGCTGAAACAATGGCTCGACTCCCAGCGGTTCATGTGATCCATCTTCATGGGCTTCTAGACTATATCACCTCAGGCCAAGACCTACAATTTCTCTCACACTTCTGGCATGAAGCGCTCTGGCTTTTATCTCATTCATGTATCACCCCCAGACAGATAGGCAGACAGAGAGGGTGAACCAAGTATTAGAGCAACATCTCAAGTGCTTTGTCATCCACCATCAAGATAACTGGTTCTCCCTCCTTCCTTATGCTGAGCTCTCATACAACAATGCCGACCACAGCATTTGAAAACTATGTATTCCACCCTTGCTTCCACCTGGCCTTGCCAGCAGACTCCCCGAACCAAGCAGCCACCAACTGGATCCAAGAAATTCACCATATCCAGGAGGAGCTTAAGGACCACCTTGAAGTTGCGAAAAGGGACTACAAGTGGTACACAGACTGCTGATGCCAGGAAGGCCCAGCTCTCATGGTGGGTCAAAAGGTCTGGCTTTCAGCAAAACCACTCCCTAAGAACAGACCGTCCCGCAAGTTAGACCACCAGTTCCTCGGACCCTTCTGGATTTGTCAGAAAATCAACCCTGTCATCTTCAAATTGCAACTCCCTCGATACCTTAAGGTACATCCTATGTCCCCTGTACCTCTCCTTATACCTTACACAGAGGACCCCATTCCTGATCAGTCCCAACAGCCGCCCCAGCCAGTCCAGATCCTAGGGCATCAGGAATATATAGCCCATGCTATCTTCAGTGCTAAGCTGTACTACCTAATCAATTGGGAGAGCTATAGCCCTGAAGAATTGTCCTGGGAACCTACTGCCTGTGCCCAGGCCTTGGCAACAGGTTTTCATCAAGATCTCCCACATAAACCAGGCCAGTACCCACCCAGGGGAAGTGCCCTAGGGTCAGGGCAATGTAAGGATACAGGGATTAGAACCTGAGTTTGCAGACCGTGGGACTGCTGATGTTCCCACAGTGCCACACAGCACCACACCCAGGGAACACTGTGGAGAGTAGGCGCCACAGGAAGTACCACTCAAGGGACCCAAAGTGACAGTACCCTGCGGTCCTCTGGTTAGCTAAGTGCCCTTTTTAACCCTGGAGGGTGCACCTTCCTGGTTTGTATTGGCAACTATACAGACTTTGGGCCTGCTGTGACTCCAGACTTCATCTTGTCTCCTGATATCTGGTCTCAGACCTTGACCTAACTTTGACTCTGACTCTTGCTTACTGAATGTGGCTCCAGCAATTCCTCCAACTCCTGCTCACTGATGTGTGAGCATCCTTCATGTGTGCATCCTAGCCCCGCTGTGTCTGCTAGGCCAGACCGTCTAGGCAATGGTCCCTTATAGTGAGGGGGCAAATATGCTGATGCCAGTTTTCTCAGCTGATGTACATGCTGAGTAGCCCCCAATACCCAGAGAATTCACAGCCCAACCATGAGTTGCTCATATTGTTCAGATTCAGCAGGAACAAAGAATCTTGCTGACCTACAGACATGACAAACCAATGCCCAGACTTAGAAACAATGGCTAGCCTGAATTGTCTAACTGTTGTGGGAGGACAGAGTGTCATGTTTGTGGATTGGGGGAAGGGTGGGCAGTGTCGTGGATTGGGGAGGAGTAGAGTGTGTATTGTATCCAGGGAAGGGGCGCTCACTGCAATGAATTGGAGGAGGGGCAGACAGGGTACAAGTAGCGGCGGGCAGTACAATGTGATTTCCCCAATAAAGGGGTGGCAGGTGAGTGTGGTTTGAAAGAGGGTCTGGAACCTGAGAATTCTGCATGGTGCTGCCTGCCGCCTTCTCCTAAGTGAGCAGTGCTGTTTGACGGCTGTGAGGTCAGTAAAGCACCGCAGGATTTTAAGACAGCGTGGTCTCTCGTCATTCATTCTGAAACCTCTGGTGCTGTAAAGATCACTCTATCAGACTTGAAACACTTCTTTAAAAGGCTCTTACTTTATCTTGTACAGCAGAGCTTTTTGTAAGCAAATTGCTAAATTTGTCAATTTTTGAATTTAAATTGTAGAATACAAAAGTGAGAAATACAAATACCCTTTACTCCAGATTTCTTTATTTTACATCAGATAGTGACAGAAACAAGTTATGTTACACTTGTTGTCATGGATAATCCTTAATGGAACGTTAAGTTTAACCAAGGCCAGTGGACAAGGATGGATTGATTGAATCACCAGGGTACAATTCCATAACAAAGAAATACATGCAACTTTGACCTAAGTTTTCCTTGGAGTGTCTCATCTAACCATTGTGCTATCCCCAAAGCTGTTTAATTTACGAGATCTCACAGGGTCACAGCACACAAGGTGGGATGGCTGTAGGCAAAGCCAACAGCAGAAGAACGACTCTCACACACTGAACTCTTTCAACCTGCCAGTGATACGGGCACTAATTGTACGTCAGACTCAGAACCGTATTCAGCAGAGAAGTTTGCAGCTTCTTACAAACAAGAACAAAATGTAAACATGAAAACTGAGCCTGTTGTATTGAAACTGACCCCACTGCAGGCCGTGGCTGTGAGCCCTGCAGATAGCCAGCATTCTGATGGCTGGCAGTTCCTCTGTGTCCCCAAAACTTGGAGGCCGGCATTGCGGGCATTCCCAGCACTTGGCTCTGGAGGCTCCAGCCCCCATAAATACTTGCACATTCTGAGTAACAGAGGCTGCCAGTGACTAAAATGTGCACATAAATCAAGCTCAATAACTTTAAGCAACAATAAAGTAACCAGGCAACAGTTCCTAGCCCAGTCCTCAGGGGCAGTGCAACTAGGGTAGCCAATTTTCTACTAGCATAAAACTGAACACCCTTGCCCTTCCCCACCTCCAAGGCCCCAACCCTTCTCCGAGGCCCCGCCCCCTGCTCACTCCATCACGCCCTCTGTCACTCGCTTTCCCCACCCTCACTCGCTCATTTTCACCTGGCTGGCTCAGGGGGCTGGGGTGCAGGAGGGGATGAGGTCTCCAGCTGGGGGGGTGTGGGCTCTGGAGTGAGGACAGGGATGAAGGGGGGAGGGATAGCTCAGTGGTTTGAGCATTGGCCTGCTAAACCCAGGGTTGTGAGTTCAATCCTTGAGGGGCCAATTTGGGGATCTGGGGCAAAAATTGGGGATTGGTCCTGCTTTGAGCAGGGGGTTGGACTAGATGACCTACTAAGGTCCCTTCCAACCCTGATATTCTATGATTCTATGAAGGGTTTGGGATGCAGGAGGGGGCTCTGGGCTTGGGGGTGGAACTGAGGGGTTTGGAGTATGGGAGAGGGCTCCAAACTGAGGTAGGAGGTTGGGGTGTGGGAGGAGGTATGGGCTCTCGGATGGGGGTGCGGGTTCTGGAGTGGGTCCAGAAATGAGGGGTTCAGGGTGTGGGAGGGGGCTCCGGGCTGGGGCTGAGGGTTTCGGAGTTTGGGAGGGAGCTCTGGGCTGGGGCAGGGGGTTGCGGTGTGTGGGAGGGTGAGGGCCCTGGGGTGGGGCTGGGATCGAGGGGTTTGGAGGGCGGGAGGGGGAGCAGGGCTGGGGGTTGGGGGGCTCGGGGATGCAGGCTCCGTACAGCACTTACCTCAAGCAGCTCCCAGAAGCAGTGGCGTGTCCCCCGTCCGGCTCCTACATGGGGTGGGGACAGGCAGCTTTGTGCAATGCCCTGTCTGCAGGTGCCGCCCCTGCAGTTTCCATTGGCTGCAGTGTGTGGAGCCCCCCCCACCCGCAGCTGCCCCATGCATAGGAGCTGGGGGAGGGGCATGCTGGCTGCTTCCTGGGAGCTGCGCGGCGCAGTGCAGAGGCTAGCAGGGAGCCTGCCAGCCCTGCTGCGTGGCTTTGCCAACTGGACAGTTAACGGTCTGGTCAGCGGTGGTGACCGCAGCCACCAGGATCCTTTTTCGACTGGGTGTTCCGGTCGAAAACCAGACACTTGGTCACCCTAAGTGCAGCACAGGGGTATAAAGACCAAAGTCTCCCTGATGTCCCCTCTGCAACATCCTCCTGCTGCATATGTGTAGTTGCCCCCACACCTCCTGCTTGCAGCCCACTGTGCTACGTTGCAGTCCATGCAGGGACGGGAGGATTGCAGCCCCAGTCCCATCCATCATTATCCAGTGTGGACGCAACTTGAGCCCAGAACCCCTAGACATGGGTCCTGAGAGTCTGCCAACACTATCCCACAATTCATGGTACGCGGTCCTTTGTGTCCCAAGACTGGCTAATCGACGCCCAGGAAATGAAAGCAGACCCCAGGTTCAAGTACAGTGGCTCAGTGTTTAACCCTTCCATTTTATTCTGACTGCTGAGCTGCAAGCAGAGTGAACCGTCTCCTGTGTTTGTAATGGCTACGGACATGAAGAATCCCTCTGGTGCGAGGCAAGCAAACTATTTGCCTTTAGAATGAGTTCCAGGAATGACCATGCATACCAGGAAATAGTGAGGATGTTGGTAGTGTTGGTGATTCACCAGAGTGGTGACCAGTGCAACAAGTAGCATAAGCAGATCAAAAACAACTACTGGAAAACCAGGGATGAGAACTGCACCACTGGGAACTCTCCATCATCCTCAAACAAGAAGTTTGACCTAGGCAGGCCATTCGTCCAGTTTTAAAACGGACACTCCTGTTTTTCTAAGGCTGTTTTTCTAAGGCTTGTTGTCCCATACTGAGACAAAACCAGGCGTGATTGTGTCCGGTATGAGATGGGGGATGCCATGTTGAAGAGTGTGCCACTTTGCTCTCACTGGCATGACCTCGATGAGTGTAAGGTCATGCTGGGTGGGGCGGAGTAGCACGCTCTTCAAAATAGCATTCCCTGTGCAGTGTGGTTGTTGCAAGGTCATGCTAGTGGGGGGCAGGCCCACCCTGTAATGGAATGCTAAACTGTCTTGTACTGTTCAGCCACTAGGTGGCAATGCATGTAAGCACCTTATTTAAGGGTTTTAGAGTGGTAGCTGTGTTAGTCTAGAAGTGGGGAATACCAAGGGAGGAAAATTCACTTTTGTAGTGTTAATGAGGCCAATGTAATGCCTACTCCAACACCTCTACTCTACTTGCCCTACATTGATGACAGCTTCATCATCTGGACCCATGGGAAGGAGGCTTTTGAGGAATTCCACCAGAATTTCAACAATTTCCACCCCACCATCAACCTCAGCCTGGACCAGTCCACACAAGAGATTCACTTCCTAGACACTGCAGTGATAATAAGCGATGGTCAATAAACACCACCCTATACCGGAAACCTACTGACCGCTGTACTTACCTACATGCCTCCAGCTTCCATCCAGACCACATCACACGATCCATTGTCTACAGCCAAGCTCTAAGATACAACCACATTTGTTCCAATCCCTCAGACAGAGACAAACACCTACAGGATCTCTATCAAGCATTCTTACAACTACAATACCCACCTGGGGAAGTGAAGAAACAGATTGACAGAGCCATAAGGGTACACAGACGTCACCTACTACAGGACTGGCCCAACAAAGAAAGTAAAGAATGCCACTAGCCGTCACCTACAGCCCCCAACTAAAACTTCTCTAGTGCATCATCAAGGATCTACAACCTATTCTGGAGGATGATCTCTCACTCTCACAGACCTTGGGGGACAGGCCAGTCCTTGCTTATAGACAGCCCCCCAACCTGAAGCAAATGCTCACCAGCAACTACACACCACACAACAAAAACACTAACCCAGGAATCAAACCCTGAAACAAACCCCGGTGCCAACTCTGTCCGCATATCTATTCAAGGGACACCATCATAGAACCTAACCACATCAGTCACACCATCAGGGTCTCGCTCACCTGTACGTCTACCAATGTGATATATGCCATCATGTGCCAGCAATGTCCCTCTGCCATGTACATTGGCCAAACTGGACAGTCTCTATGCAAAAGAATAAATGGATACAAATCAGATATCAAGAATTATAACATTAAAAAAACAGTAGAACATTTAAATCTCTCTGGACACTCAGTAACAGGCTTAAAAGTGGCAATTCTTCAACAACAAAAACTTCAAAAAATGACTCCATCAAGAAACTGCAGAACTGGAATTAATTTGCAAACTGGACACCATCAAATTAGGCTTGAATAAAGACTGGAAGTGGATGGGTCACTACAAAAACTAATTTCCCCTGCTGATACTTACACCTTCTTGTCAACTGTTTGAAATGGGCCACCTTGATTATATTGGCCTCATTAGCACTACAAAAGTGATTTTTCCTCCTTGTCAACTGTTGAGAATAGCCCACTTCCACCTTAATTGAATTGGCTCGTTAGCACTGATCCCTCATTTGGTAAGGCAACTCCCATCTTTTCATGTGCTGTGTATTTATACCTGCCTACTGTATTTTCCACTCCATGTATCTGATGAAGTGGGTTTTAGCCCACGAAAGCTTATGCCCAAATAAATTTGTTAGTCTCTAAGGTGCCACAAGGACTCCTCATTGTTTGTGCCTTATTTAAAATAACTTTAGCCATACCTGGCAGAGCATTAAAGGACCTTATAGTGAACACATCTGGTGTGTATATTGCTTGGAAGGAAGCTCTGTAGCCAGTCCATAACTGATACAGGAGCATGATATGTGCCATTCCCAGAGGTACTGGAAATGCTGGTATTCCAGTAATGTGTGAGTGACCACTCTAGTTTGACCAGGTGCTGTCTACTGTGTTGGGCATTGAGCTACTCAGTGCTTCATGACAGCCTGGGCAGCCATGACAGTGACCTTATGACCCCCCAGAATCCAGGATATCATGGGAGAGGAGCCAGCAAGAGCCAGATCAGGCTGCCAAAATGACTCTTGTGCTCACACTGGTCCCCGAGGACCAGAGCAGTTTCAGCACATCCAGGGCCCCTACTCAGTGTTTGATGACCCCTGAAAGGAGCAGCCTGCCATGGAACCAGCAACAGAAACACAAGAGGCCCCTCAGCCTGGTACGTTTCAGACTCCATATCTGTTGTTCTTGTGACATGGATGGGAGGGATTTCTGGTTTATGACCCAATGCAAAATTTATTATAAGCCACAGCTTGTATCTGCTAATGGTGAACTGCACACCAGCGCCTGGTTGTTACCTCAACACCATAGAATCATAGAATCTCAGGGTTGGAAGGGACCTTAGAAGGTCATCTAGTCCAACCCCCTGCTCAAAGCAGGACCAATCCCCAATTTTTGCCCCAGATTCCCTAAATGGCCCCCTCAAGGATTGAACTCACAACCCTGGGTTTAGCAGGCCAATGCTCAAACCACTGAGCTATCCCCCCATGACTGCATGGAATTTGGAATGGAGACTGGGAAGTGCAAACAACAGTGAAGCAAGCATGTATCATTAACTTTTTACTGGACACTTGCACATTCATACAAAGACGTGCAGGAGTATTAAAATTAAGAACCTTATATTGCCTTCCATTTTAGTATGTGAGACGGTACAAACAGCGCATGCCAGAACGTAATGAGCTGCCTGTAAATGTACACTGCCCAGAGGTGGGGGAAGGTTAAATATAGTTTACGGGTGATGGAATCAATGCCCAAAGTATGGCTTGGGGTGGTTGTATATAGTCTAGAAATGTTCCGGGGGCAGGAAAATGCCTGTGTAGTTCTTTGAGAGGCCGTATAACCATATGTATTTGCATGTAGTCCCTGGGTAGATGCATTCAGAGTAATCAGCATTGGGAGGTGTAGGAAGGCAGTAATCCATGTGGACACTAATGTAGCATCCTATTGATTCCCCCATGAATTTTGGCCCAATCCTGGATGCTGATAATCGCAAATTTTTCCTGTAGTGGGAACTCCAGATGGTCAAATGTCAGGAAAGTGCATACTTTCCAGGCACACCTCTGTAGGCCACCAGCCCACTCCACTTGTAAATGTGCTGTTCAGTCACCATAAGTTTGAAAACCTCGGTGACATTCACTGCTGGTTTGCCCCCAGAAGCTTGGAATAAAATGTCCCTTTGCCATTCTGGAACTTCTAAAATTGTGATGTCCTCCAGAATGTGGAATGCCTGAAAGGACAGAGAAGGATTGGGTAGTAAGCCACACCCCCTACCACACCCCCCAAAACCAAGCTGTTCTGCCCAATGAGCCATTAGCTTGGGGGAATTTTGACATTGCTGATCAAGTCTGTCAGTCATGTAACTCTTTAAGATGCCTATGATGGGTTACCCCCCACTCCGGGGTGCCACCTGATGTACTGGGATACTACTGAGCTTGCCTATTCCACCAGCCTGGGCTACCTTACACTGCCCTGCTGAGCCAGGCCCTCAAGCCTCCTCCAGTACACACACAGGTAGGGACACACTCAGCTGCAGAAAGACCCAGACCCTGAAATCAGCTCTGTATGGGAAGACTCAGCTAGGGAATTGCCCAGCACGCAAGTGCACACCAACTCTGGAGTGTAACTCCAAAATTGTATTGTCTTGCGCTGCACAGAGAACTGTACAGTGTAAGCTCATAAAATTAACCCCCTCCCTCAATGTGGAGGAAGATATGCACAGCTTTTTGCCCCCCAGTTATGAATTCCATAAACTGGTTTAAGAGAAAATAAGAACAAGTTTATTAACAAAAAAAGTAGATTTTAAGTGATTATAAGGGATAGCAAACAGATCAAAGCAGATTAGTGAGCAAAGAAAACAAGCACGCAAACTAAGCTTAATACATTAAAGAAACTGGTTACAAGTAGTAATTTCTCATCCTTTAGGCATTTCTTTCACAGGCCAGACACCTTTTCCAGCCTGAGCTCAGCTTTTCTTCCCCCCACGTCTTTGTTTCTTAGATGTTTCCAGTGGTCATCCTGGGCAGGGATTCAGTGAAGAATGAACACTGATT
This sequence comes from Chelydra serpentina, assembly GCA_037349315.1. Taxonomy (NCBI): domain Eukaryota; kingdom Metazoa; phylum Chordata; order Testudines; family Chelydridae; genus Chelydra; species Chelydra serpentina. The sequence continues at coordinate 2,215,670 of JBAIAC010000056.1, forward strand.
AAGTCACTCCCTGGCCTTAAATAGGTTTTACATATGGTGGGAGCCCTTTGTTTTCCAGTGTGGTTCCCCCCCACCCCCAGTGGAAAAATACTGGTATTCTATTATGGAGTCCAGTACCAGGTGACATGATCACATGTCCCTGCAGTGTCAAAGCAGCCATGAGTCAAAGGCCATTTGTAGTATCCCAGGAAGCTTCTCAGGAAGGTGGGAGACTAGCATCTTCAAAGACCTATTGTTCTCCCTAATGGCCCATCCAGACTGAAGTGTAATAAGTTGTTAGGGTTGATGCAAAATTGTACTAGATAAATCCTTCAAACTGCTGAGAAGCAACTCCAAGCTAAAATTCGCAATGGCCCATTAGTGTAGCCCCTGGGACTATGCTCACTGACATTTCTATACTAGAGAGACAAGGTGACTGAGGTAATATCTTTTATTGGACCAACTTCTGTTGGTGAATGAGACAAGCTTTTGAGCTATACAGAGCTCTTCTTCAGCTCAGGAAAATGCATTTTAAAGTCTCTATGTTATTGGGATCCTGTGGTAAGAATTTCACCTTGAACCAAGTCTAGTTTGTTAAGTTCAGAAAGCATTTTATCCTTATTTCTCTTCTAACCAATTCTACATTAATCTCTTATACGCGTACTCACCTAAAATCTGTCTCTTTGTAGTTAACTAAGCCAGTGTTGTGAATTGTTTGGGTAACTCCATTTAAGGTAGAAGACTGTTGTATACTGATTCCCTTAGAGCGTCAACAGACAGGGCCGGCGCTTCCACTAGGCAACCCTCGGCGGTCGCCTAGGGTGGCAGGATTTGGGGGGCGGCATTTCGCCGCCCTCCGCGGAATTTTGGCAGCGACTCATTTCGGCGGTGATTCGGCAGCAGGTTTTTCTCTGGGTGGCAAGAAAAGCAGCCGCCAAAATGCCACCGAGAACGCAGCTTCAGAGGAGGAGCTGCCGCCGAAGCGCCGCCGATTACTGTGGAGGAGCGCTGCAGCCTTGGGCAGCAAAAACCCTGGCGCTGCTCCTGTCAACAGATCTAATATATATGGACTATCCAAGAGAGGGCTTGACATTGTAGTACATATGTTTTGGGGGGAAAATTCGGGACTGGGAATGTGTTGAGGTCATCCTGCCATAGGCCTTGCTGGGGTCCTAGGCATAACTAGCAATGTGAACCAAAGACTATGAACCAGAGTAGGCCTGGCCTTGGCAGACTAGTAATGCACCAGGTGTTGGCTAACCAAATAAGCATATTCCTGACTGGAGAGGATAGTACAAGAACACCCAAAGTTCTCAAGAAACTACAAAAAGAAATTCTGAAGCAATTGTACAGGAACATGCCGAAAGCTCGTAAGATAAGAATGGGATAACAGGACAATGGATGATTATGTTTTGTTCGAACTAGCAGGTACAAGTTATAAGGGTGATGTGATGGAGTTTATCAGGCCCTTTGAGGCCCCCTGCCTACAGACCCTGCCCTAGAAAAGGAGCAGTAAAGGTGGGTCCTCCAGGCCTGCTTAGAAAGGCTGCAGGGAAGCAGCCAATCAAAGCCCAGCAGGCTCAGTTAAAAGGAGCTGCTGGGCCTAAACAGGTTGGTTGCTGTCTGGGACCAGAAAGGTGAGCAAGGAGAGGAGATGAGAGTTTCAGCCTTAAGGGAAGGGTGAAGAGGAAGGGGCTGTGTGGGAAGTGGCCCAGGGAATAGCAGGAGCAACCATTACAGGAAGCAGCACATGGCTGCTATCTATAGGGTCCCTGCATCAGAACCTAGAGTAGCCTGAGCCCCAAGAAGGGGATAAAGCTTGTTTAGAGGTACAAGTGAAGGGCAGGACTTAGAGAGTCTGCAGTGTTACCCCAAAATCTATGTGTAGAATAATAAGGAGGTGACATATACTACAGGTTCGACTCCTACCAGCATCTATCAACTGGGAGAATTACAAATCTGTGTGCCTCCCACCTGTGTTGCATTAAAATAAAGGATAGAGAGAATATAACCTCAAACAAAAAGAAGATTTATTAAGGGATAGATACAACTGGGGAAGCAGTGAGCAAGCGACCAGGGAGCTTTGCGAACAGGAGCTGCAAACAGGGGAGTTTGAGAGGAATTGCTCCAGGTAAAGCAGGAGCAAATACAGGACCCTTGGGGTAAGTGGCTGTCTGTAGTGTGTGTTTGGGGGTACTTGCTGTGTGATCATTTGTTTGTTTGTGTGCAGGACCGTGTGCTGTGGCTGGCAGTTGGAAGCTGAGCTTCTACACCAGGCTTGAAAGCTAGAAGCCTTAATCAGGGGGCGGGGCTAATCAGGGAGTCCAGGGCTTTATAAAGCAGTGAGCAAGTGACCAGGGAGCTTTGCGACCAGGAGCTGCAAACAGGGGAGTTTGAGAGGGAGTTGCGAAGGGGGCAAGCTACCCTTGCCATTCCTAACTCCTTTAACCCAAACTAGAGGCAGAGCAACCAGGGGGCTGCAGATGGGGGAGTGAGTATCTGTTGAGGGGACAGTTTGACCGTGTGCTTGATTGTTTGATTGCCTGTTTGAATAGTGTGAATTGGGAGTGCTTCGTTCCAGGCTCTTCTAAAAAGACAGTCAGTCAGCTGCGAACCAGCTGAGCAGCGAATAGCAGAGAAGCAAACAGGTGGCGTTAGCCTGGGAGTTCGCCTGCAGAGAGCCTACTGCGGCATCCCCCTTGCAGGTTCCCTGAGTAGCTTCTGCCACAAATGAGGAAACTCTTCGAAGGAAGGGACTATGGATGCTGAGCGATCCGCTGTCGTGACCTGCACAGGATGTGCCATGTTTGTCTTTCTTCCACAGGATAGAAGCGACTTTGTCTGTACAAAGTGCAAGCTGATCTCCATATTGGAGGAGAAGATTCAAGGTCTGGAGAAACGAGTATCAACCCTGCGTTCCATAAAAGAAAATGAGGAGTTCCTGGATAGATGTCAGGATAGGCTTCAGCGGGCACAGTGTTCTGAGAATTCAGAGCAGGCTACGCAGCGGGGACAGAAGGCCAGTGAGGATAATTGGCGGCATGTGACCTCCAGAAGAGGAAAGAGTATGAGACAAGTCCATGTACCAGAAACGCATATTCAGATGAGCAACCGTTTTCATGTTCTCTCCACAGGTACTAGTAGAGAGAGTGGAGTGAATGACACATCTGAGGGAACAGAGCAGAAGGAGACTCCACTGACTGGAAGGCATGAGATGCACAGTCCTAGGGATGGGGGTTCCACGACCACCACTCCCAAGAGGAGGAGGAGGGTGGTGGTGGTCGGGGACTCTCTCCTCAGGGGGACGGAGTCATCTATCTGCCACCCTGACCGGGAAAACCGAGAGGTGTGCTGCTTGCCAGGGGCGAGGATTCATGATGTGACGGAGAGGCTGCCGAGACTCATCAAGCCCTCAGATTGCTACCCCTTCCTGCTTCTCCACGTGGGCACCAATGATACTGCCAAGAATGACCTTGAGCGTATTACTGCAGACTACGTGGCTCTGGGAAGAAGGATAAAGGCATTTGAGGCGCAAGTGGTGTTCTCGTCCATTCTCCCTGTGGCAGGAAAAGGCCGGGGTAGAGACCGTCGAATCGTGGAAGTCAACGAATGGCTACTCAGGTGGTGTCGGAGAGAAGGGTTTGGATTCTTTGACCATGGGATGGTGTTCCAAGAAGAAGGAGTACTAGGCAGAGATGGGCTCCACCTGACGAAGAGAGGGAAGAGCATCTTTGGAAGCAGGCTGGCTAACCTAGTGAGGAGGGCTTTAAACTAGGTTCACCGGGGGAAGGAGACCAAAGCCCCGAGGTAAGTGGGGAAGTGGGATACTGGGAGGAAGCACAAGTAAGTGACTGCAAGAGGGGAGGGCTCCTGCCCCATACTGGGACAGCAGGACGATCAGTGAGTTATCTTAAATGCCTATACACAAATGCAAGAAGCCTGGGGAACAAGCAGGGAGAACTGGAAGTCCTGGCACAGTCAAGGAATTATGATGTAATTGGAATAACAGAGATTTGGTGGGATAACTCCCATGACTGGAGTACTGTCATGGATGGATATAAACTGTTCAGGAAGGATAGGCAGGGCAGAAAAGGTGGGGGAGTTGCGTTGTATGTAAGAGAGCAGTATGACTGCTCAGAGCTCCAGTATGAAACTGCAGAAAAACCTGAGAGTCTCTGGATTAAATTGAGAAGTGTGAGCAACAAGGGTAATGTCGTGGTGGGAGTCAGCTACAGACCACCAGACCAGGGGGATGAGGTGGACAAGGCTTTCTTCCAGCAACTAACAGAAGTTACTAGATCACAGGCCCTGGTTCTCATGGGTGACTTTAATCACCCCGATATCTGCTGGGAGAGCAATACAGCAGTGCACAGACAATCCAGGAAGTTTTTGGAAAGTGTAGGGGACAATTTCCTGGTGCAATTGCTGGAGGAACCAACTAGGGGAAACGCTCTTCTTGACCTGCTGCTCACAAACAGGGAGGAAATAGTAGAGGAAGCAATAGTGGATGGGAACCTGGGAGGCAGTGACCATGAGATGGTCGAGTTCAGGATCCTGACACAAGGAAGAAAGGAGAGCAGTAGAATACAGAGCCTGGACTTCAGAAAAGCAGACTTCGACTCCCTCAGGGAACTGATGGGCAAGGTCCCCTGGGAGAATAACATGAGGGGGAAAGGAGTCGAGGAAAGCTGGCTGTATTTTAAAGAATCCTTATTGAGGTTGCAGGAACAAACCATCCCGATGTGTAGAAAGAAAAGTAAATATGGCAGGCGACCAGCTTGGCTTAACAGTGAAATCCTTGCTCGTCTTAAACACAAAAAAGCAGCTTACAAGAAGTGGAAAATTGGACAAATGACCAGGGAGGAGTATAAAAATATTGTTCAGGCATGCAGGAGTGAAATTAGGAAGGCCAAATCACACTTGGAGTTGCAGCTAGCCGGAGATGTTAGGAGTAACAAGAAGGGTTTCTTCAGGTATGTGAGCAACAAGAAGAAAGTCAAGGGAAGTGTGGGCCCCTTGCTGAATGAGGGAGGGAACCTAGTGACAGAGGATGTGGAGAAAGCTAGTGTACTCAATGCTTTTTTTGCCTCTGTCTTCACAGACAAGGGCAGCTCCCAGGCGGCTGCACTCCGCAGCACGGTATGGGGAGGAGGTGACCAGCCCTCTGTGTAGAAAGAAGTAGTTCAGGACTATTTAGAAAAGCTGGACGAACACAAGTCCATGGGGCCAGATGCACTGCATCCGAGGGTGCTAAAGGAGTTGGCCAATGTGATTGCAGAGCGATTGGCCATTATCTTTGACAAATCATGGCAATCGGGGGAGGTCCCGGATGACTGGAAAAAAGCGAATGTAGTGCCCATCTTTAAAAAGGGGAAGAAGGAAGATCCGGGGAACTACAGGCCAGTCAGTCTCATCTCAGTCCCTGGAAAAATCATGGAACAGGTCCTCAAGGAATCAATTCTGAACCACTTAAAGGAGGGGAAAGTGATCAGAAACAGTCAGCATGGATTCACCAAGGGCAAGTCATGCCTGACTAACCTAATTGCCTTCTATGATGAGATAACTGGCTCTGTGGATGAGGGGAAAGCAGTGGATGTGCTATTTCTTGACTTTAGCAAAGCTTTTGATACAGTCTCCCAAAGTGTTCTTGCCAGCAACTTAAAGAAGTATGGGCTGGATGAATGGACGGTAAGGTGGATAGAAAACTGGCTGGATGGTCGTGCTCAACGGGTAGTGATCAATGGCTCCATGTCTAGTTGGCAGCCGGTATCAAGTGGAGTGCCCCAAGGGTCGGTGCTGGGGCCGGTTTTGTTCAATATCTTCATCAACGATCTGGAGGATGGTGTGGACTGCACCCTTAGCAAGTTTGCAGATGACACTAAACTGGGAGGAGTAGTTGATACGCTGGAGGGTAGGGACAGGATACAGAGGGACCTAGACAAATTAGAGGATTGGGCCAAAAGATATCTGATGAGGTTCAACAAGGACAAGTGCAGAGTCCTGCACTTAGGACGGAAGAATCCCATGCACTGCTACAGACTAGGGACCGAATGGCTGGGCAGCAGTTCTGCAGAAAAGGACCTAGGGGTTACAGTGGACGAAAAGCTAAATATGAGTCAACAGTGTGCCCTTGTTGCCAAGAAGGCTAACGGCATTTTGGGCTGTATAAGTAGGGGCATTTCCAGCAGATCGAGGGACGTGATTATTCCCCTCTATTCGGCACTGGTGAGGCCTCATTTGGAGTACTGTGTCCAGTTTTGGGCCCCACACTACAAGAAGGATGTGGATAAATTGGAAAGAGTCCAACGGAGGGCAACAAAAATGATTAGGGGGCTGGATCACATGACTTATGAGGAGAGGCTGAGGGAACTGGGATTGTTTAGCCTGCAGAAGAGAAGAGTGAGGGAGGATTTGATAGCTGCTTTCAACTACCTAAAAGGGGGTTCCAAAGAGGCTGGATCTAGACTGTTCTCAGTGGTAGAAGATGACAGAACAAGGAGTAATGGTCTCAAGTTGCAGAGGGGGAGGTTTAGGTTGGATATTAGGAAAACCTTTTTCACTAGTAGGGTGGTGAAGCACTGGAATGGGTTACCTAGGGAGGTGGTGGAATCTCCTTCCTTAGAGGTTTTTAAGGTCAGGCTTGACAAAGCCCTGGCTGGGATGATCTAGTTGGGGTTGGTCCTGCTTTGAGCAGGGGTTTCGACTAGATGACGTCCTGAGGTCCCTTCCAACCCTGAGATTCTATGATTCTATGAAGACTCACTATGGGGAACACTACAAATACCCACTAATAGATTCCAGCAAGGGGGCATAAAGCCCAGACCCTTAAACTGTCCCTTGGTTGAACTAATAAATGCCCGAAAAATAATTACTGTCTCTCGTCTACTGTAGATGGAGGACACTGGCAACGGATGGTCCGTCTCAGGATCTCTGGAACATCGGAGGATCTGGCTCTCTACTGCCAAAGCAGGAGATCAACAGATCTGGTCTGATCCTTTGGTGGATTACAGGAGTCAGGTAAGTATCAGAGTCCTTAACAAATGTTAGTAGGCGAAGTCTTGATCCGATGCCGTGCAAAGAACCTGGACGTGGCTGCCTCGATGTGGACAGCGCCTGCCTCACCACTGACAGTCCCTTATATGCTCTTAGAGGTGCACATTCCTGAGGCACACTCTGACAGCACTGCCCCCAATTGGTTCCAGCCAGTTCTCAGGCCCTCAAGTTCTGGCGGCAAAATGCCTTTTATAGCCAACTGTATATCATTATCCCATTTGGGAAGAACAAAGTCTGCAGGTGCCTTTAAAGCACATAGTCTATGAACTCCAAATATCACCGTGCCATGATTTTGTTCCAAGGATTCACTTAGGGATTGATTAGGAATATCCACAATAATTCTTAGCTGTTTCAGTAAATCAATTCCTAATATTCCACATCCCCCTAAAGATTGCAATCCCCAAGAAGCTAATACTGATAAATGTCCCAAAGTACTTTTTATGTCCTTAGAAAAGGGTACAATACTGGTCTTACAATTATAACTTTCAAGAGTCTTTATACACTTAACAGGCAGCAATTTAGCTTGTGGTGAACCATCAGTGCACAAGATGCTGGTTGATGCTCCCGTATCCACCAACACCTTTTGGCAAAATGACCCAAACTTTCCTTCCAACATGATGTTAACCGTTGGGCTCCCCCATTCATCATTTATGATGGGAGCCACAAAATCAGGGGGAGTGAAAGCTGGGCCCCTTCACTGAGTCTTCATGCAGCGGGAACACTGTTGTGCATTTCATTCTGCTTGTTGCTTCTCACCCTCATATTTAAGCTGTCTCTTAAAGAGTTCAATAGTAGGGACACTGAGGGGAGGGATAGCTCAGTGGTTTGCGCATTGGCTTGTTAAACCCAGGGTTGTGAGTGCAATCCTTGATGGGGCCATTTAGGGATCTGGGGCAAAAATTGGGGACTGGTCCTGCTTTGAGCAGGGGGTTGCACTAGATGACCTCCTAAGGTCCCTTCCAACTCTGATATTCTATAACTCGATCTAATTGTTCTCTAGTCTCATATTTTAAGTCTCTTCCACAATACATTTCTGAAAGCCTTTAGCTCTTCAGTGGTACCTTGCAACCAAGATGCTGTTTCTTCTTTAAACCCGCTGTTCTGCTTATTACTATTGTTGCCAGGCTTATTACCAAATTTCCCATTTTGTGAATTCAGAGACACTTTTACTGCTGATACCTTCTTTTTAGGGATTTGGTTAATTTGGTTGCATCCTTAGTTAACTCATGGGCTTCTCTCACCCTTGATTCCAATTGATGAAGTCCTAAGGTTGCTGGCTTAACTGGTCCTATAGCTAACCTCAGGGCAGGTTTTGTATTGTATTGAATTGTATTACCAATTCACAAAATGCTGGCACATTATACTGTACAGTACCATTCTGGTCTACTGGAGCCGACCAGCTAACCATTATAGCAACCTTTTTCTTGCTATAAAGGTTTCTGGACACTCTGTAGCTTCCTGTTTTTCCGAATACACTTTTCCAATAAGGTTATCATATGGAAAAAACATTTTATACACACCCATATATACATCTACAAGTTCAGTGACGTGACCCATAGACAGTCCATCTGGTAAAGCATTGATCTCCTCTACACTCAGACATTCCCTAATGATCCTAAGGGAACCCTCCTTGCTAAGGTTAGGTAAGCAGCTTAAGCGTGCTAGCCAGTTCAAAGCATTATTTTTATCAAGCTGGTCCAGCTGCTTTCCTAAAGCTTTTGCTTGTTCTGCTGATAACACCTTTGTTTCATAGCGCGTCTCAGTAGGCTGTGAGCCCCATACTGCGTGACTATAGTAGTGATCGGGGCAATCGGTGGATTACTTTGTCCCGCCACCTTCGGGCCTTCATTTAAATTAAATGGCGCTGAAGGAATAAGGCCTTTTTCTGTGGTAGAATAACATGGTGGATCATCCCTGTGTTCCTCAGGCTCTATGTCTGAACCTTCACCAGACATGAACTCGGCTAGTGGGTTAGTTTGCACCACACTAATCATACCCCTAGAGATCTTTAGCTGGTGCTGCAGCTTCTGAATCTTGTTCAAGCTGGCTGAATGATTTATTGCTTCTGACCCTTGAGCCTGCTTGGCCTCCCTCAGGAGCTGCTTGATGGTGGCTGGGGCTTCTTCTAATTTTGTGGACAGGATCTGATTTTCCCTTTCTACAGCTGCCCTACATGAGTTGGCCTCCTGCAGCTGTTCTTCTAGCTGCACGATTGGCCTAGCTTGTTTTGCCATTTGGGCAGCATCCATCTGATGTTGTGCCACTGCTTTCTCCAATTCCAACCCATTTGTTTTCTCCTGAATTTTTGCCTAGGACTTTAAGGTGACTTACCCTACCATCCAGTTCCCCACACACTATGGCGAGCCCATAAATCAATGTTTGCTTCTGCAATTTTTTCTTGGGAACTGGCTTCCTTGCCAAATACCGTCCCCACAATATTTGAAATTTCTGTAATGCTTCATCTCCCTGGAAAGCCCTTTTTTTTATTTTAATATGGAGATATGCCTATCTCATAGAACTGGAAGGAACTTGAAAGGTCAAGTCCAGTCCCCTGCCTTCACTAGCAGGACCAAGTACTGTCCCCTGACAGATTTTTGCCCCTGATCCCTAAATAGCCCCCTCAAGGATTGAACTCACAACCCTGGGTTTAGCAGGCCAATGCTCAAACCATTGAGCTGTCCCTCCCCCCTTTCTTTCCAACGGTTTTGAGATTTCCCCAAAAGAGACACTGCATACTCCAAACTATTTTTATTAGACTGCTGGGACCATCCTTCTAGGTTGAAAACCTTCTCCATACTTTACTCACTTACCACGAATAAAATAGACAGTAATTATGTCAAAGTCGAATAGCCCACCGTACTAGACTTGTGGTGGCTATTCGCCTATGGTCAGTAACTCACGAGAACGCACAGCTGCCTCCTTTCAGAACCCAACAGTGCTCGGTCACGACCACGGATTGTCCTAGAGATGGACGGTTAGGGCCTTACCTCTGCCTTACATTAAGTGACTGGCCAGGTCCACTTAACCCAGAACTTGACAGTCTGTCTTGCTGCAGACTGCTTGGATCCGCTCCCCAGGCTACAGGCGTAAGCAGAATCCTACACTGCAGTGAGCCTCGGCCTATAGGCCTCTAGCTCACTCTACATATATTACAAACAAGTGGGGATACAACATATGTCTGAAGAGGCAGTGACCTGGTCGACGCCCTCACAGACGCTGTTCCAGACCCTTCCCACCCCGAGTCTATGGACTGTAAGCTGGAATCTATTCAGCCTAAGGAACCCAATCAGAGAGCTAAATCTCTGAGGAGTCCTGCCGCACTCGCCAATAAATGTTACCCCAAAATCTGCGTAGAATAATAAGGAGGTGACATATACTACAGGTTCGACTCCTACCAGCATCTATCAACTGGGAGAATTAGAAATCTGTGTGCCTCCCACCCATGTTGTATTGAAATAAAGGATAGAGAGAATATACCCTTAAACAAAAAGAAGATTTATTAAGGGATAGATACAACTGGGGAAGACTCACTATGGGGAACACTACAAATACCCACAAATAGATTCCAGCAAGGGGGCATAAAGCCCAGACCCTTAAAATGTCTCATGGGTGAACTAATAAATGCCCCAAAATAATTACTGTCTCTCTTCGACTGTAGATGGAGGACACCGGCAACGGATGGTCCATCTCAGGATCTCTGGAACATCGGAGGATCTGGCTCTCTACAGCCAAAGCAGGAGATCAACAGATCTGGGCTGATCCTTTAGTGGATTACAGGAGTCAGGTAAGTATCAGAGTCCTTAACAAATGTTAGTAAGTGAAGTCTTGATCCGATGCCGTGCAAAGAATCTGGACGTGGCTGCCTTGATGGTGGACAGCGCCTGCGTTACCACTGACAGTCCCTTATATGCTCTTAGACATGCACATTCCTGAGGCACACTCTGACAGGCACTGCCCCCAACCGGTTCCAGCCACTTCTCAGGCCCTCAAGTTCTGTCGGGAAAATGCCATGAAGAAGATGGAACTCCAAGATCCAGTTCAAACCCTTCCTATCATATGCGCCATCTTGAATTTCTAAATTCCATTTTGAATTGCAGCACCATTCATTACAGTACATAACAGAATATAACCATGTACACAAAACACCTTACACCAGGGAGAAAGCCCTGAGGGCACTGCTCTATACCAGGGCAGACACAGACTTCAAGTTAGCCCAGAAGGGCCTGAGGACTGAGCCCACAGACAGGGCTAAAGACGGTATCAAGGACACAGGGATGGGCCCTCTTGGAACTTTTACCCCAGCAGGGGTTTATTTGTGCATAGAGACTGTGTGTGACTTGTCTGGAGGGCTGAGCCACTGAAGACTCACCTGACAAGGGCAACAGCCAACAGAGGGTGCCAGGAGAAGAGACTGAGAGTGCAGTTTCACACCCAACCAACAGGAGGCGCTCGCAGGAGGTGAGTGTGCTTCATCACAAGTGGTAATTAACAACATCTGGATTGTAATGTGTAACTTGTTTGTATCAAGGTGTAAACGGAGAAGTTATAGGAAAGGCAACTTTGCATCAGCCGAAGGGACAGGTTCCTGGTGTCCTGACTGAGCCTTTACCTTGTCACGGGCATACATGTGGTAGCGTCCCTGCACCCGTTGGTCAGCGTGCTAATACCGTGCTTTGCTGACAATGAACCTGGCCAAGCATTGGCACCACTGAACCAAGCCTGTGGGCTTTCTTTGTGAATAGCATTGATGTCTCCTGAATTAACATGCTGCACTGTCTGCTGGTGCAGCTGACATTGGAGCTACAAGAACAGCAGCATTAAGCAACTGTAATAACTTAGCAGCCGTGACAACATGCCGCAGCACTAACAACACAGGTGACCCCACCCGCTGAGCTCTTTGGGTTGCAACCTTAGATGGTAAAAAAACTCTCATCTAGGAAATCCCTTCCCCCCTCCCCTCGCCCCACCCTGAAAATCCCCATAGAGTTTGACAAGGAATGGATGGGCTGGGTAATGGGTAAAGGTGGTCCCTATGAACTTAAAAAAGAAAGTGGGGAAACATGGACTGGAATCTGTAAAGCTAGGGCACAGGCTGTAGCCTGAAGAAGAAGAAATGTAGAATATTGTGAATTATGGCGATGGCTGTTAGATGGTTAAGGCAACATGCCACAAAATTGGGGGGGGACAAGTAATAGAAACAAAGAAAGACTTAGAAGAAGCAACAGAGCCCTGGAAAATGCAAACTTTGCTGGGAGGGTAGCAAGCAGTCCAGAGGCATGATATGTTACGGCAAACACAGGAACAGAATAGAAAATTGGAAACAGCTGTAGAGAATCTGCAAAAAAGAGACGTACCACCCCCTGGTATAAATCTTGGTGTGCTCTAACACTTCAGCTATTTATACAGTGCCTGAAGGATGGGGACTGAAATGGAAAAAGGTGGCACTAGCAAAATTAAAAGATGGAACATGGGATAATTGGAATGGGTGTTGGAATAGGGACGTTAGGAATGACCCAAACTAAGAACCACCAAGGAGATGACAGGTAGGGGCCATCATACTGCAACCTCCACCTTATGATCAGAGCCAGGTTCTGGTAAAACCTAAACTGAGACCTAGACTGGTGCCTGTTAGAAAGGGAGAAGTAAATGCACGGGAGGGAGAAGTAGCAAACAGTACTTTCACTAGATTGGTAGATGGAGGAAGAAGCGTTATGTTTAACAGAGCACCTTAAGAGAGAGAGGCTGCGACTTGCTCGTGGGGGCTTGGATGAAAGAGACTATAGACATAATAAACCAACAGCGAACGGGTTCACACCCAGAATGGATGCATTAATGCATCAAGTTGCCCAGAAACAATTAACTGCAGCAGGCAAGAGCACTCCTGTAATCCACTTGGCATGCAGGCAAAAGCAACAGACACTGGGGGAACAAATTCAGGTTTTGCAGGAGCAGGTACCCCTACTCTCGTCCCAGAGTCCGGATATAAACCAGGGTTATGGGTTTCCAGCCCTCTGCTTTAACCCATGGAGCCCCACTCCTCACTCAGAGCAATAATATAACGTTCTCAAATATTTTTACATACCAGTTAAGCTTTCCTTTATATCTTTGCTCAACTCACTGCTGCTGCCTGTTCTCTCTTGGCTCAGGTCTCCCTCGCTTCCTAGGTCGCTTTACCTCCCACCACTGTCCTCACTTCTGCTCTTTCTTTGTCCTAAAAATTAAAAGTTATAGTTATTAGAGAAACCTCCATCGCAGAAAGAAACAGAGCAATTGAAAAAAACACAAAAGAAATCGTCAGAAGGCTAAAGGTGGTTACATTACTTTAAATAAGTTCAGTAAATAGATTATTTTAATGATTATTTTAACAGGAATGAACAGCTGGAAATACTCATAACTTTCTTGAAGATGTGGTTGCCAAGCAACAGAAATGCAGACTCTACTTCTAATCCTAGCTGCTAACTAATATATGAAACATATCTTATTCTTAAAATAAAAGTAATGTGAAGTAATGGAAACTGCCTTTAGTTAACTACATTAATACAACAAACTGGGCAAATAACTTCACAGGAATTTTTATCAATTCTTATTAAGTTTTCAATAAAACTATATCTTGTATAGTTATAAATACAATTTTGGCACCATTCGTCTTTAATTGTAAGTTTATTCTGTATCTCTTGTAAGTTGTGTGTGTCATGTGACTATTTTTTTGTTTTGTTTTTATTTTGTTGCAACAAAAGCCAAGTTTATACTTTTTTATATATAAGTGGTACCGCTCTATTTTAATATTATGGTTGGGTTAGAACCATCATAATAACTTTTTGGTGCAAAGCTCAGAAAGGCTTCAGTTATAAATATATGTACTAGGGCTGTCGATTAATCGCAGTTAACTCATGTGATTCACTCAAAAAAATTAATCATAATTTAAAAAATGTATCGTGATTAATCGCAGTTTTAATCACACTGTTAAACAATAGAATACCAATTGACATGTATTAAATATTGTGGATGTTTTTCTACATTTTCATATATATTCTGTGTTATAATATTGGGGTTGGTCCTGCTTTGAGCAGGGGGTTGGACTAGATGACCTCCTGAGGTCCCTTCCAACCCTGAGATTCTATGATTCTATGATAATAGAAATCAAGGTGTATATTATTTTTATTACAAATATTTGCACTGTAAAATGATAAACAAAATAAATAGTATTTTTCAATTCATCTCATACAAGTACTGTAGTGCAATCTCTTTGTCGTGAAAGTGCAACTTACAAATGTAGATTTTTTTTTTGTTATATAACTGCACTCAAAAACAAAACAATGTAAAGCTTCAGAGCTGACAAGCTCACTCAATCCTACTTCTTGTTCAGCCAATTGCTAAGAAAAACAAGTTTGTTTACATTTACAGGAGATGATCTAGTTGGGGATGGTCCTGCTTTGAGCAGGGGGTTGGACTAGATGACCTCCTGAGGTCCCTTCCAACCCTGAGATTCTATGATTCTATGAGATAATGCTGCCCTCTTCTTATTTACAATGCCACTAGAAAGTGAGAACAGGCATTTGCATGGCACTTTTGTAGCTAGCGTTGCAAGGTATTTACGTGCCAGATATGCCAAACATTCGTATGCCCCTTCATGATTCGGCCACCATTCCAGAGGACATGCTTCCATGCTGATGATTCTAATTAAAAAAATGTGTTAATTAAATTTGTGACTGAACTCCTTGGGGGAGAATTGTATGTTCCCTGCTCTGTTTTACCTGCATCTGCCATATATTTCATAGGTTTCAGTGTAGTAGCTGTGTTAGTCTGTGTCAGCAAAACGAAAATAAGAAAGAAAAACTTGTAGCACCTTAGAGACTAACAAATTTATTTCAGCATAAGCTTTTGTGGGTTAGTACCCACTTCATCGGATGCATGGAATGAAACATGCAGTAAACATACATATATTTCATGTTATAGCAGTCTCAGATGATGACCCAGCACATGTTCATTTTAAGAACACTTTCATTGCAGATTTGACAAAACGCGAAGAAGGTACCAATGTGAGATTTCTAAAGATAGCTACAGCACTCAACCCAAGGTTTAAGAATCTGAAGTGCCTTCCAAAATCTGAGAGGGACTACGTGTGGAGAATGCTTTCAGAAGTCTTAAAAGAGCAACACTCCAATGCGGAAACTACAGAACCCGAACCACCAAAAAAGAAAATCAACCTTCTGCTGGTGGCATCTGACTCAGATAATGAAAATGAACATGTGTTGGTGCACATTGCTTTCAATTGTTATCGAGCAGAACCCGTCATCAGCATGGACGCATATCTGCTGGAATGGTGGTTGAAGTATGAAGGGACATATGAATGTTTAGCACATCTGTCACGTAAATATCTTGCGACGCTGGCTACAACAGTGCCATACAAATGCCTGTTCTCACTTTCAGGTGACGTTGTAAACAAGAAGCGGGCAGCATTATCTCCTGCAAATGCAAAAAACTTTGTTTGTCTGAGCGATTGGCTGACAAGAAGGACTGAGTGGACTTGCAGGCTCTAAAATTTTACATTGTTTTATTTTTGAATGCAGGTTTTTTTGTACATAATTCTACATTTGTAAGTTCAACTTCCATGATAAAGAGATTGCACTACAGTACTTGTATTAGGTGAATTGAAAAATACTGTTTCTTTTGTTTTTTCACATTGAAAATACTTGTAATCAAAAATAAATATAATGTGAGCATTCTACACTTTGTATTCTGTGTTGTAATTGAACTCAATATATTTGAAAATGTAGACAACATCCAAAAATATTTAAATAAACAGTATTCTGTTATTGTTGAACAGTGCGATTAATCACAATTAATTTTTTTTCATTGCTTGACAGCCCTAATATGTACACATATTTCTGTTTCAACAAATAATGCAAGTGCAACAAAAATATTATCTTTTATTAATCCTTGACAGAACAAGGAGTAATGGTCTCAAGTTGCAGAGGGGGAGGTTTAGGTTGGATATTAGGAAAAACTTTTTCACTAGTAGGGTGGTGAAGCACTGGAATGGGTTACCTAGGGAGGTGGTGGAATCTCCTTCCTTAGAGGTTTTTAAGGTCAGGCTTGACAAAGCCCTGGCTGGGATGATCTAGTTGGGGTTGGTCCTGCTTTGAGCAGGGGGTTGGACTAGATGACCTCCTGAGGTCCCTTCCAACCCTGAGATTCTATGATTCTATGGGTTTTTTATTCAAAGAAAAAATGTAATGGGACATCTCAACATTAATGCAAAGGTAATATTAACTAAGTGTCGGTTTCTTTTTTGGCTTTTATAAACTTGTTTTTGCCTTTATTAAATATTAAAATATAATTATAAGAATTTTATAACAAAAATGTCAAAAATATAACAATATATAGTATGTCTGGTTATGTTGCAAAAGGTTAAAACTAACCAAACAATTTCAACTGGTTTTTACCTTTTGTCTCCCAAACACAACCAAGTGTCATAAAAGTTTAATGCACTCAAAGACCTGCATTTAAACTTCATTTTTGATTTAATTTTTAAGCTATTATCTTTTATGTTGTGTTAAAAAGAAGTGGTTGTTAAAGTTTGTGCTTTCAAACAGTTAACAAAAGTGGGATTGGTATCACAGTCAAATTAACTCTAAAAAGCTTGGGTAAAAATTCTGTTACTAACTCTTTTGCTTAAACAGAGTGATCAACAGGGAAAAGCAATACACCTTCTCACAGAAGATTGCGAGCATCTATTTTAGCAGTCAAGCACTATATTTATTATGAAAAAACAGTAATGTACATGTTAAGTGAAAAGGAATGTCTATGCAACAATTGCAAAAGTATCTAAAACAGTCTATTTGTGCTAAAGAATTGGGAAAATCGGAACAAAAGCATAGCTCATGTTATAGAAGACTTGGTCCATATTACATTGTAAACAAAGTTAATCTGTGTATTAAATTTGGGTTACTGAAAACAAGCAAAATGTAAAACAAACAATTTTATTATTGTAACCAGCTTAAGCTGTTTAAGAGTCCATCCCATAGACCGAAGACTCCAGGAGATATCAGTGCACAGTGAAGAAATCCCTAGGAATCAGGAAAAGAAAAATGAAGTGCTTTATAAATAACAGACTGGTCAACTGATCTCACCCTACCATATATGGACAATTAGGTATGCAATCAACTAGAAACCACCAGCTGGGCCAGATCTAACTGGTATTTAGAGTGCATATTATTAAACAAAGTGAGTTCATTTGTCTGTGGTTTTAAATCTTTATCACTGAAATATGACTGAATCTGGTTACTGTGTAAAAGTAAATGTACCATTACTGTATAAGCCTTTGTTAATTAATATACTAGCATCTTATCAGGAATTTGCACAAGACTCAAACGCTGGGCAAAGACTATTCTGTAGTCTGGTATCTACAAATAGGAGACCCCAAAATCTAGATGGAATTATGGGTTACATTTCAAGATTATTTGAATCCATTTGGAACTGGGGCAATATGAAAATATTGTACATATCAGGGATGGCCAAATTTACTGACCCTCTGAGCCGCATGCAAAAATCTTCAGAAGTTTGAGAGCTGGGACCCACCTTCTGGGGTTTAGGGCTTCAGCCCTGCGGGGTGGGGATCTCGGGGCTTCAGCCCCACAGGAGGTACCTGCTGGGGCTCAGGGCTTCAGCCCCACTCCTGCTTTGCCCTGCGATCCCCCTTCCCACTGGGCAGAAGCCAGAGATGATGATGTGTGTGTGGGGCATGTGAGGGCAGAATCTCCCCCAGATTTTTGCCAAGGTTTGCTGGCCCTGCTTGCTCACATGGTGCCGCCAGGCCCCCTCCCTGCATGGCAGCTGCTGGAGCCTGCAAACTGGGAGCTGCAGCCATAGGGAGAGGCAGCAGCAAACAGCTGGGAGCTGCTGCCTCTCTCCACAGAGCTGACACCTGGGAGCTGCAGGCAGGGGCCACTGAGGGTAAAAGCGGGGCATGACTCAAGATGTTGGGAGGGGTGAACCTTTAATTGTGCCCTCTCCACTCTTTGAAAGCACCAGTCTTCTCTGGCAGAAGCCCCTACCCCCCCACCCCCAACACCACGCCGCAAGGAAAAAGCCCCAAGCTCCCCGCCTCCCCCACTCTGGTAGGCAGAGAATAGGAGGCTGTGGGGGGCTTCATGAGCTACACTTTAACTGTAAAAATGTGGCTCGCGAGCCGTGGTTTGGCCACTCCTGATCTATATATAACAAAACATTAACTATTTTGACCACCGGGCAGCAGAAACTGTCTCTGAACCCCTGTAATTCCTGGTGTTAAGGGCCTGGCTCCTGAAGAAAGAGTACATCATTTACAATGTGCACGGCATTGTTAAACTGTTTGACCAAACACAAGTAAAAATTAACAAAATAATTGTAGAAAACAATGTGAAAGCTAGAAAAAAAACCAGATTGCTAAAGAAATTATTTGTACTGCTTATGGAAGTTATATAGTAATGATCATAATCATCTCATGAGGGAACATTAAAAAAGGAAAAGCGCCTGACCTTATTAGTAATAAACAGCTAGGTGGCATTGCCCTCAATGTACAAAAACAGTGGTAAACTGGCAATGTGTCAGATTGCGTAGACAAATTTCCTGTTAGTACCAGTCATAATTTGGGGTCAGTGACACTGCACATTGAGACACATTTATTCAAAACAACCTTGTTCAGTGTCTGGGTACCGATACTGACTCCTGACACAGCAATATTGGGTAAATTGGTTGTTGTCCATTCAGTAGGTTATCTGGAAGATAGCATCTACAAAAAACAACTGGATCTACATCGACTACTGGTGTGTCACAGAGCAATGCAAACCTGAAGAGCACCACACACGGCTTGTTATTTCCAGGAATGTGATGACATCACAATTCTAGTGCGGGGTCACAATGGCAAATCTTATTAGCTGGTGACAGCCAGCAGTAAAGGTAACTGTGGTGGGGCAGCCGCCCCACCCTTATGAGAGACAGGGTTAAGGCGGGCCAGAGAGGCTGAGCAGGCTGGCAGCCAATCAGGGAGGGCCTGTGGGAGAGCCAACCAGGGCTGAGTAAGAGGCGACCAATCAGGGCCAGCCTTAGCTCTATATAAAGGTTGCCCAGGAGAGGCACAGTCAGTCTCTGGGAAGGTCTGTCTCCTGAGGGAAGGAGACCAGCACCTGGGACAGTGCAGTGCTGGGCAGGCTCGGGGGAGCATAGGAGAGCTCCAGCCTGTTACCTGCCAGGCTGAGGGCCCTGACCAGAAGGGCCTAGAGGGTGCAAAGGGGTGAGAGGGGAAGTGACCCGGGGAGAGAAGGAGGGCAGAGAGGCTGCCGCTAGAGGGTCCCTGGGTTGGGACCCAGAGTAGTGGGTAGGCCTGGGTCCCCCCACTTCCCCCTTGTCTTGCACCTGGCTGTGGGAAGTGGTCATATCAGAATGCACCATACCCCTGATGGAAAGGGTTAGACTTTGGGTTGCGGTTGGCCACTGCGGCAAGGGCGGGCTGAAGACTGCTGTTAATCGCTCCCACCCCGGGAAGGGGGCGAGTGTGGACTAGGGGGGCACTGCAGGAGGGCAGTGTTCTGAAGAGAATGCAGCCGAGTGGGGAGCCATGGAGGTCCAGATGCAAGCACAACAGAGACGTATGGGACACCACCAGCGGAGTGTGCTCTGCACTGGCCTGAGCTAATTTCCAGACCTACCAGAAGGAGGCGCTGCGTTGGTGAGGCCCAACCCCATCACAGTAACCTATAACATGGATGGACAGAACTATGTAGTAACTAATTACAAGAAATTTATATATGAAGGCCTCATCTGCGATGTCATTGCTCCAAATTTCTTTCTCATGCCTCATGTTCAAAGCACTGTGGGACACACTGTAATAATGACGATCCCAGTTTTTCAGATTGAATCTAAGACTACACCTCTCAATTAACATCCTTGTCCTAACATTCCAAGGCTCATTATGTAGGACTAAACCCAATTAACTGAAGGAAACTGTCCACAATTCATATGAAGGAGTGTGCAAACCATTGGACACATAGGGCATGACTGTATGGATGGGTAGCGCAAAATGGCCAAGAAATAGTGTTTAGCCCACTGGGGCATTTTCAGTCCATGCATTATGCTTTTCCGGGATGGTGGGCAAATATCCTCCCCATAAAAAGATACAAAGGAGGGGAATGTAGGCCTTCCTGGAGCCCTAGGCATAACTAGCAATGTGAACTTTAACTCACAACTGAAAAACTGTGACCTGGGGAGAGAAGTTTGGGTAAACTGGTTTGGTGGATAGGGGGAAATGTGATGGACATAATATACCTGGACTTTAGCAAGGCTTTTGACACAGTCCCGCATGACATTCTCAGAAGTAGGCTGGAGAAATGTGGGCTCAGCAGAACTACCATTAAGTGGATAGATAATCGGTCAAACAACAGCAAACAAAGAGTAACTATTAATGGAATGATGCTGGATTGGAGGGAGATCTGTTATGGGTCTGGTGTTATTTAACATCTTTATTAATTACCAGGATGTAGGAATAGAGCGCACATTGATCAAATTTGCAGATGACACAAAGCTGGGCAGGGGTTTGCTAAAACTTTGGTGGATAGAACTAAAATTCAAAGGGAACTTGATAATTTGGAGAACTGGGCTATAGACAACAAAAGGAAATTCCACAAAGACAAATGTCAGGTGCTACACTTAGGGAAGAAAAAACAAATGCACACATACAGAATGGGGTATGACATTCTATATCTTGGGGGAGCATCCTGTAACCCCCATATTCCTCATTTATAAATAATTGTGATATTGCATATTAAACAGGCTGTGTGAGGTATCAGGGGAAAGGTTATGATCTGCCGACAGTCATTTTTCTATCTACATATGTATATCAATAATGCATATGAAATTATGAGAATGTGTTCTATGGTTGTCACTAAAATATGCTGTGGGTTTGGGAGACGCCCAGATGCTAGCTCTCCAGAGACAATGACAAGGGAGGTAACCAACACCCTGGTGGGTGCTGAACAGATATCAACAGCCATTGTCCAGCAAGTGAGCTACAATTCAATGACCACCTGCATAAGGCCACACCAGGGGAATGGCTCAACCTTGCCTGGGGACTCATCAATGCCCCCCAGACATGGGCTTGTGTTCCCCAAGCACGTGGACTAAGGGTATAAACAGAACACAGTGGCCACATGCTGGGCCTTTCTCCTGCCTCCACCTATGCTGCAAGCAACAAAGACACTCAGAAGAAGACTGAAGACTCAAACAGAGGAGACTGGCCCAGGTTTAAGGGACAAACTTGTATATTAAGGACTGCAATACCCAGTGGGGTGAGAAAAACTGCTTAATCTAGATGTTGCCCAATCTAATTGGGCTGAGAGTTTAGACTGCATACTCTGACTTTTTGCCTGTCACTTATAGTCACATAAAACTATATGTTTGGGGGTTCCAAAGAGGATGGATCTAGACTGTTCTCAGTGGTAGAAGATGACAGAACAAGGAGTAATGGTCTCAAGTTGCAGAGGGGGAGGTTTAGGTTAAGTGGATATTAGGAAAAACTTTGTCACTAGTAGGGTGGTGAAGCACTGGAATGGGTTACCTAGGGAGGTGGTGGAATCTCCTTCCTTAGAGGTTTTTAAGGTCAGGCTTGACAAAGCCCTGGCTGGGATGATTTAGTTGGGATTGGTCCTGCTGTGAGCACGGGGTTGGACTAGATGACCTCCTGAGGTCCCTTCCAACCCTGAGATTCTATGATTCTATGAAAATCTATCTTTTGTAGTCAATTAACTTCTTTTACTGTTTTTCTTTACCAATGAGTTTGCCCGAAGTGTGTGGTAAATCTGCTCAGGTTTGCAAAGACTAGTGTATATCCACTTTCTATTGATGAAGTGGTGAACCAATTAATCAATTTTGAGCAGTGCAAGATAGTATATTCCTGAGGTACAAGGCTGGGAGCTGGAGGGATTTGGCTGGTGCCTTTCTCTGTGTGATTCATGAGTGGCTCTGGGAGCATTCATGTAATCTAGCTGGGTGTGGGGCTCCACATGCGGTTGTGCTGAGTGATCACAGCGCCTGGAGGGGTTTGCTGCTTGTGGGTAGCAAAACACTGTGAGAGACAGCCCAGGCTGGCGAGTTCACGGGGCACCGCAGTCCCACAGTCCCAGGCTGCACCCTGGGGATCCCGTCACATGGAGGATAACTGGCTTGGCAGCAGCACTGCTGAAAAAGATCTGGGAGTTGTAGTGGATCACAACCTCAACATGAGTCAACAATGTGATGCTGTTGCAAAAAAAAGCAAATGCAATGTTAGGTTGCATTAACAGAAGCAAAGCATGCAAGTCACAGGAAGTTATAATACTGCTCTACTCAGTGCTGGTTAGGCCTCAGCTGGAGTGCTGTGTCAAATTTTAGTCACTGCTGTATAGAAAGGATGTAGAGAAACTGGGAAGGATCCATAGGCAAGCAACAAAAATGATCAAAGGAATGGAATGCACACCATATGAGCAAAGGCTGATGGAACAAGGTATGTTTGGTTGGAAAAGAGGAGATTAAGGGAGGATATGATAGTGGTCTTAAAATACTTTAAAAGCTTCCATAAGGAAGATGGAGAAAAGTTGTTCTCTCTTGACACAGAGGGCAGGACGGGAGGCAATGGAGTCAAACTACAGCATAGCAGATTTAGATTAAATCTCATAGTCTTGTAAAAGGGGTGAACATAGGGGTACAGACTGTCACAACTACCCTCTTACAAAGTTGCAGGAGGGTTAGCCACTGACTTACCCACAATGCATCTGCCACCATGTTTTCTTTTCCCTTTATGTGCACAATTTCCATGTCAAAGTCTTGTGTAGAAGCCTGGAATTAGAGCCCTTAGTTTTGTTTAGCCGGATCAATGAGGAATGATCTAAGACCCTGAACGTTCTTTGAAAAAGGCAGGGCCTTAGTTGCTTAACTGCTCACATTATAGCATACCATTCCTTTCCCGTGACAGAATAGTTCTGTTCATCTGGTGTCAACGTTTTGCTTAAGAAAGCAATTGGGCGCTTCTTGTTCTCCCCTATTTGTCTCAGCACAGCACCCAGACTAATGTCTGATGCATCTGCACACAGCCCAAACATTTGTCAAAATCAGGGCTAGCTAGGACAGGCTTTCCAGACAAGATTTTCTTTACATTGTCAAATCCTTCCTGGTATGGTTTTGTCCAAATGACTTTGGCTGGGTCTTTTTACATACATCTGTGATTGGAGATACACATATATATATGTATATGTGTATATATATCTTCATACTGTATGCTCCATTCTATGCATCTGATGAAGTGAGCTGCAGCCCATGAAAGCTTATGCTGAAATAAATTTGTTAGTCTCTAAGGTGCCACAAGTACTCCTGTTCTTTTTGTGGATACAGACTAACACGGCTGGTACTCTAAAACCTGGAGATAAGTCACTGAACCCCCACACAAACTTTCTGTAATGGTTTACCAGACCTATAAAAGTTTGGACCTGTTTTTTGGTTTGGGGTATAGGCCAATTTACAATGGCTTCAACTTTCAAAGGATCAGGGAACTTTTACCATCCCCTACCCACTATCCCAAATAAAGAATTCTGGCTGTTCCAATGTCACACTTAGAGTCTTTTATGGTTAGGCCTGCTTCCTTGAGTTTTGACAACACAATACCCAAGTGCTCTTTGTGCTAAACACTGCGATGTCACCAAATATGTGCTTGCAAAGTTCTGTAAACCATTTAACACTTTGTTGGCCATCCTCTGGAAGGTGGTGCCAGCATTAATTAAACCAAACAGTAACATTAGAACAATGCTTCCTCAGCTCTCGTCACCTAACACCCCTACTCTACTTGCGCTACATTGATGATATCTTCATCATTTGGACCGATGGAAAAGAAGCCCTTGAGGAATTCCACCATGATTTCAACAATTTCCATCCCACCATCAACCTCAGCCTAGACCAGTCCACACAAGCGGTCCATTTCCTAGACACCACTGTGCTAATAAGTGATGGTCACATAAACACCACCCTATACCGGAAACCTACTGACCGCTATACTTACCTACATGCTTCCAGCTTCCATCCTGGACACACCACACAATCCATTGTTTACAGCCAAGCTCTAAGATACAACCGCATTTGCTCCAATCCCTCAGACAGAGACAAACACCTACAAGATCTCTATCAAGCATTCTTACAACTACAATACCCACCTGCTGAAGTGAAAAAACAGATTGACAGGGCCAAAAGAGTACCCAGGAGTCACCTACTACAAGACAGGCCCAAAAAAGAAAATAACAGAACACCACTAGCCGTCACCTTTAGCCCCCAACTAAAACCTCTCCAGCGCATCATCAAAGATCTACAACCTATCCTAAAAGATGATCCCTCACTCTCACAGATCTTGGAGGACAGACCAATCCTTGCTTACAGACAGCCCCCCAACCTGAAGCAAATACTCACCAGCAACCACACACCATACAACAACAACACTAACCCAGGAACCTATCCTTGCAACAAAGCCCGATGCCAACTCTGTCAACATATCGATTCAAGTGATACCATCACAGGGCCTAATCACATCCGCCACGCCATCAGGGGCTCATTCACCTGCACATCTACCAATGTGATATATGCCATCATGTGCCAGCAATGCCCCTCTGCCATGTCTATGAGTCTATGTACATTGGCCAAACCGGACAGTCTCTACGGAAAAGAATAAATGGACATAAATCTGACATCAGGAATCATAACATTCAAAAACCAGTAGGAGAACACTTCAACCTCCCTAATCACTCAGTGACAGACTTGAGGGTAGCAGTGTTGCGACAGATTAACTCCAAAAGCAGACTTCAAAGAGAAACTGTTGAACTCGAATTGATATGCAAACTAGATTGCATTGCCTCCGGATTAAATAAGGATTTGGAATGGCTCGGCCATTACGTTAATTGAATCTATTTCCCTTAAGTTAACGATCCTCATTCACACCTGTGTGACCATCTTGTTTATCACTTCAAAGGTTTTTCTTCCCCTGCTGTTATGGTTCCTCTCAACTAATTAGCCTCTTAAGGTTGGTCTATGCACCTCGACCTTATCATGTTTCTCTGACTGTATAAATATCTGTCTACTGTATGTTTCATTCCATGCATCCGATGAAGTGGGTACTAACCCACGAAAGCTTATGCTGAAATACATTTGTTAGTCTCTAAGGTGCTACAAGTTTTTCTTTCTTATTTGCATTGTGAACTCAGAGAGTCCCATATCAGTGATGAAAGCAGCAGGGGCACCATTTCAGATTTGGGTGGGGGAGGCAATTTTAACTGTGATTTCAGGGGCTTCTTGGGCACCTGAAAACTCTAGTTTTTTGGCAGATAACTTCACTATTAGCTGACAGGAGCACTGTATCTAATTCTGCTATAAAAGAAAGAAAATTAAATAAATATTAGACCCACTCAGCTCTAACACTAACATGTTCTGACATCTTCTGGCAAGTCACTTAAGGGACCCTGGTGAGGTTTAAAATTTTAATGTGTATTCTTACTTTGTTACTAACTCCGTGAAGAGACTCTATCAGGACTCTTACATTCTACCTCAGCTCTGAGAGGGGAGTGTGATCTAGTGGGTTACAGAAGGGGGCAGATACACCTGGGTTATATATAAGAACACAAGAATGGCAATACTGGGTAAGACCAATGGTCCATCTAGCCCAGTATCCTGTCTTCCAACAGTGGCCAATACCAGGTGCTTCAGAGGAAATGAAAAGAACAGGTAATCATCAAGTGATCCATCCCCTGTTGCTCATTCCCAGCTTGTGGCAGTCAGAGGTTTAGGGGCACCCAGAGGATGGGGTTTTATCCCTAGCCATCTTGGCTAATAGTCATTGATGAGGGGAGGGATAGCTCAGTGGTTTGAGCATTGGCCTGCTAACCCCGGGGTTGTGAGTTCAATCCTTGAGGGGGCCATTTAGGGATCTGGGGCAAAAATTGGGGATTAGTCCTGCTTTGAGCAGGGGGTTGGACTAGATGACCTCCTGAGGTCCCTTCCAACCCTGAGATTCTATGATTATCTATCCCTTTCCTAATGATTACCAATATTCTGTTAGCTTTTTTGACACATTGAGTGGACTTTTTCAGAGAATTCTCCACAATGACTCCAAAATCTCTTTCTTGATGGGTAACAGGTAATTTAGACCCCATCATTTTGTATGTATAGTTAGGATTGTGTTTCCAATGTGCATTACTTTGTATTTATCAGCATTGAATTTCATCTGCCATTTCGTTGCCCAGTCACCCAGTTTTGTGAGATCCTTTGTAGCTCTTCGCAGTCAGCTTTAGACTTAACTATCTTTAGTAATTTTGTATCATCTGCAAATTTTGCCACCTCACTGTTTACCTCTTTGTCCAGATCATTTTTGAATATGTTGAACAGCACTGGTCCTGGTTCAGACCCCTGAGGGGACACCACTATTTACCTCTCTCCATTCTGAAAACTGACCATTTATTCCTACCCTTTGTTTCCTATCTTTTAACTGGAGTGCTTGGCAATGCTTTCAGGATCATCTAATGATCCTTAACTTAATTTAATAACAAATATTTTGTCATCGTCATCACCCGGCCTCTGTTTATAAACAAACTCTTTTCCCCAAGGGCGGAAGCTGGAAGCAGCACGGAACTCCTCACATTCCACACTCAAGCTGTGTTGCAGTTAAGAGCTCCCAGGGCATGTGCTGTGAGCAGACCTCCAGCACAAAACTTTGGAGGGAGGAGCTCCCCAGGCCCCTCTAAATGGCGTCCCTGGAAAGCCAATTTTTTCTGTGTATCCTCATCCAAAGAGACCTGCCAATAGCCTTGAGTCAAATCGAAAGAACTGAGATACTTAGCTTTGCTTAAAATGTCCATCATATCATCAGTTGTAGGCCTGGGATATACATCTGGTACTGTGACAGAGTTGTGCTTTCTACAGTCAACACAAAACCTTGCAGTGTTGTCTTTCTTAGGGACCAAGACCATGGTGATGTCAAAGAGCTGTCAGAATCTTTAACTGCTCTAACTTGCTTTGCATTTCTGTACGGATTTATTGTTACATCTTGCCAGTGACCCTGTAAGTTCTACTGGGAGGTGGCCATGGTCCTTTTATTACGATCTTATGAGTTTGCAAGTGTGTCTACCCTGGCTTATGAGAAAACCCTTCTTTGTGTTCTTGCAGCACACATGACACCTCTGCCCTTTAAACTGGTGTTAACTCACTGCAAATAGTGAGTCATTTTGGCATCCAGCAAAGGAAAGGCTGAGGCTGGCTTCACAGCTTGAGGACAGGGTTTCAACATGGAAGCTGGCACTTGCTTCACAGTTCCTGGCACAGGAATGGCAGCTGAGAGAGAAGGACAGAGCTCAGCAGAAAGAACTGTTTGAGTAACTGGTATCAATAATGGCTCCAAGCGAACTGGGTCCTGCTGCATCATCCACATCCTTTGTCCCCTGTGTGGTACCTTAGCATGCAGTCCAGAAACAGCTTGGAAAACTCCATGGCTGGGTGGCCTATGCAATCATGCCCCATGAGCAGCTGGGCAGGGCAACGTAGCCCCATGCAGTCCACAGTCTTGACTCCATCCCTTGTGGATGCCTCCATCCCCAGTGCCACATGTGCAGCAAATGGGGAAAGGAATGGTGTCATAAATATAAAGGGAAGGGTAACAACCCTTATGTATGCGGTAACAGAAAATCCCTCCTGGCCAGAGGTACAGAATACCCTTACCTGTAAGGGGTTAATCAGTTCAATTAACCTAGTTGGCACCTGACCAGAAGGACCAATGGAAAAAGAAGATACTTTCGAATCTGCAGGAGTGGGGAGGTTTTGTTTGTGCTTTCTTTGTTTGTTTCCTTTCTGGACAGAGAGAGAGATCAGGGCATGGGACCGATGCTGAAGGTGGGGCTCATTGTGGAATCCAAAAGTGAGAGGAGGAGCCCCTTAGTGCAGGTTCCAAAACTGGGTGGTTCGGTGCAGTTTTGCATGAACTCCAGGAAGGTTAATTCCATCTCAAAATTCAACTTACCCAGCTCCAAGGGTAGGTACGGTACTGGAGTGGCTGGGACTGGTGCAGCATCTGAGCACTATTGGTCTGACAAAAGGTTATTGGCAGGTCCATTTAGCGTCCCCCCACCACCAAAAAAACCCAACAGTTTTCTCCATCCCCTTCAGGCATTTTCAATTCAAGGCTGTGCCTTTCGGCCTCCATGACGCGGCCACAATTTTCAGTGCCTTACGAATAAGATCCTCAGCCCACACCATTAATATGCTGCAGCCTACATAGATGACATTGTCTTCTATAGCCTTACCTGCAGCACTTAAAGGCGGTGTTAAAGGCCCTCCAGGATTCAGGTCTTATGGCCAGTTCCACAAAATGTAGACTAGTCTTGGTGGAAGTAACCTATTTGGGGTACTGCACAGTGGTCGACAATATACAGGCCCTAATGGTGTGCCCAATTCCCCAGCCAAAGAGACAAGTGAGGTGTTCTCCCGGCCTGTCAGGATATTACTGGAGGTTTATCCCCAGTTTCACCTCAGTCGCAGCCCCCTTACAGACCTCAGAAAAGGCAACAACTCCAAGAAGATTCAATGGGATGAGAAATGTGAGGACATATTCAGTGAACTGAAAGCACAACTATGCTGGGCACCCAGGCTCTTCAGCCCTGATTTTTGACACAAATCCATACTGCTCACGGATGCCTTGGGTGTCGGAATCAGCGCCATGTTCTCATGAGACTTCAGCGGAGAAGAACATCCCATCCTATATCTGAGCAGGGAGCTATTTCCTAGAGAAAAGGCCTATCAATTATTGAAAAGGAGGCACTAGCGATCAAATGGGCTGTGGATTCCCTGTTGGGTAGCCCCTTCTCCTTAATTACAGATCACACTCCCCAATGCAGGATCCACACCATGAAAGATTCGAACCCACATATAATGTGATGGTACCTTGGGCTACAGCTCTAGTTTCAGAGTGCAACACCAGGCAGGAAAGGACCATACTAATGCCAATTTCTTTTCACAGGAATCAGGAATGGAGGCAACCCACCCCAGGACTCCATTTCCAATTTGAGGGGCGGGGTCTGAGAAGGGGGACACCCTGACTCTGGTGGAGAAGAGATTAATGAGCTGGTCTGGACTCATTCAGCACTAACGAGTCTCACCCGTAAGGCTTGCTCTGGCAGAGATAAAAGGAGAGAAAAAGGATAGCCTGCCACAGGAAGGGGTGGTGAACAGGAAGACAACTGCTACATCTCAGAGACTGCCGACCATAGAGACTGATCAGCCCAGAGGGAGACAGTCGCAGTCCTCACTGCCCCTGAAACTGCGTGGGCCAGCTGTAAAGCAGGGTGCCCCAAGAGAAGGGGCCGGGGGTAGACCCTAAGGACAGTAGGACAGCTGATAAGCCAGGCCCCAAAGGGCTGGGCCCAGAAAGACTGCCTAAGAGACAGGCCACCTCTTCTTTTACCTTGATCCCCTCTCACAAGGGAGAGAGAGGGAAAAGGACTCTTCCTTTGTTTTGTTCGGAGAATCCCTTGTGTGCTACGAACGGGGGGGCGGGGCATTATAGACAACTTGAATTGGAGCCTGGGCAGGACTCAGGGGAGTTCCAATCCCCTCCCACCCACAGCAGAAGTCAGCTTTGTTTTAACATCACATTTAGACAGGGATGGGGAACAAAGTGCCCAGTCATGCGTTTCTAAAGCAGACTGCAGCTTGGTTAGCGCTGCTATCAGGGTCAGAGGGAAGTGGGGGCTGGGAGGCTCGCTGGTGCGTGTGCAGAAGATCTGATCGCTATCCTTAGCCCAGGTACTGGCCCACGGGGATGGGATGCAGATTCCACGTGGAAACTGTTCAGCTACTTACCACCGGCTGCAAGGGCGGAGGGGCCCCTGCACACGCTGAGAGGAGATCAGTGGGGAAAGAAAAGGGCTCAGCAGAAAGCGCAGCTCAGCAGTTGCAACTGCCAAGTCCATCTGCTCTCAGCCGGGGAAACGCCCATCTCAACCAGGGCAACCAGCAGGCAGCCAATGGCAACAGCAACACAGGGACAGGCACTAACTCAGCAGGAGGTGATGAAGGAAACAGGTCAGGGAAACCAAGATGTGCCAAAAGTGAATGCAAAGCACATTATGAGAATGTGTGTAAGAACGGAGCAAACCCGCACTTTGCTGGGAATCCCAGCCCTGTCCCCAAAACCACCCATGTACCCCAGGGCAGGGCACCTCACAAGGCAACTGGCTCTTCTACTCCGATAGACTGACATTGGAAACAACAGGGCAGAATACAGCCAGATGTGCCTATCCCCATGACCGACATGCGACGAATGTAGGGGATGGGACAGGGATGTTACGCCTGGCTTTACAGGTCTTGCACCTAGCACTGCAGTTTCTTTCCTGCAGTCCTCTGGCAGGAGTGTTCTTGGCTAGCTGCACAGAGACCATGTGCACAATATAGTACTGTGAGGGGAATTAGGGTAGAATTTGTCAGCTGATCAAGATATCGGCCCATTCATGTTCGCCTCTCAGTCCTGTCCCAGATGGAGAAGGAAGAGAAGAGTAGCATAGGGCAGTAGAGCTGAAAAGGGGCTGTTGGCTTCCATTGGCATCATCTACACAGATGAAGCCCTGGCTGGGATGATTTAATTGGTGTTGGTCCTGCTCTGAGCAGGGGATTGGACTAGATGACCTCCTGAGGTCTCTTCCAACCCTGATCTTCTATGATTCTCTACTGGTGAGAGGAAAAAGGAGGAGGGGGAATAAAATGCGGACTGTAATTTGTGGCAGTCTCCCTCCAGGCCCTGCTGATGGGATTTTCCTCAACATGCTCAGAAACATCCTGCTCTGGGCCTAGACCAAGCTTGGGAAATTTCAGCCCCGGAGGAGAATTTTTCAGAAAACAAGGATCTGTTATGAAAGCCCAGACATGACATGAACTATCTTGCCCCCATGTCATGCCTGTGGGCTGTGCTGGTATGGCCATGCCCCAGTTGGCAGGCCTCTGGTACCAAGGCCTCACACACAGGGAAGCCTTCTTCACCTGGAGACATAAGTTTCTTGATCAGCTTCAGGGTTCCCACACCTTCCACGTGCTGCTCTCCCTGCCAGGGAAGGGGACTCTGGGGTTCCCCCTCCTCCTGCTGCCACTCTGGCTAGCTCCCCCTCTCCCACTACCTCCTACCAAGAGTGATCCCCAGGGCTCCCCCCGCTGCTGCTGCCTGTCCTTGCTGGAGGAGAGGGCTCTGGGGCTTCCCCTTCTGCTGCTGCCATGGCCACTGTCTCCCACTCATGCAGTGGGGAGAGGATGTGGATGTGCAGAGGAAGAAGGGGAGGGTATAAGACAGGGAACGTCCGGGACAGCATGAAAGGTGGACAGTGGGAGAAAGGCTGTGTGGCATGCAGTGAATGAGGAGAGAGGGGTGAAGGAGAGGGAGGGAGGAAGTGAAGAGTAGATGTTATCAGTGTGCCAACCCCAAGTGCTCAAAAATCATGATTCAGGCCCCCAAAATCATAAGACTGTCTTAAAAATCATGAGACATACAATATAATACATTGGGGGGGGGGGTTTCTTTGCCAATTGGTTTCAGATTCTTTAGGCTGCATTAGAGTCACATTTTCTAGCTTCTCTCCACAGCCAGTAGGGCTAAAACCATACTGTTTATTTACTGAATGTTGAGAGTCTCCTGTAATCCCAGGACTCCAGAAGCTGGGGATTTGAGAAAAACTCCAAACGTTGTGAGATTCATGATAAAATCTCAGAAGCTGGCAACTATCATGGCTCAGGGCTAGTTGCCCCTCTGTTCCCCTTCTGATATCTCCCACCTCATAGGGGAATGCTGTAACCACCTGGCTATCGGGGAGTCTGGGCTGGGGCTCTCTCAGTCTCTCCTGTTGAAGATGCTCCACCTTGTGTAAATAGTTAAATAATAATTGGGCCAGAAGGAGAGAGAGAAGAAGCGAGAGGGTGACTCAGTAACCTACTGGTTTGGCCCCTCCCTGGAATGTAGAAAATTCAGGTTCAAGTCTCTGCTCCAAGAAATAAATTACTTCCACAAAATGGAACAGCTTCAACAGACTGAGTTACACCCACACCAGAACACCCAACAGCCTGGTGGGTAGGGCACTTATCTAGGAGATGGGAGACGTGGGTGCAAGCCCCTGCACTGACTCAGCCAGAGTGGAGATTTGAAATCAGGTTTGCTACATCCCCTGTGAGTGTCCAACAGGGGAACACCTAGTTTGAAAATGCCACCAAGGCTGAGGCATGAGCCAGGGCACAGAGCAGCTCATTAGCAGGGGGCTGTGTCAGGATTTAGGTGGTTTTGCACATGCCCAGTGGTAGAAACTTGGGCACCTGTGGGTGGCAGATGAGTGGTGGGGGTTCTCAATGTCAGTGGAGCCTAACTGAAGTGCAAGGCCTGCTAGCCGGGGGCCCCAGTGCTCCTCCACTGGATCCACTAGCCAGGGCTCCTGTGCTCTGCCACCAGATCAGCAAAGGGTCGGCTAACCAGGACCCCTGTGCTATACCACTGGCTCCATGCAGGGCCTACTAGCCAAGGCCTCCATCATCCACCACAGGATGAGCACTGGGTCTGCTAGTCAGCACCCTATAGTGCATCACTGGATCAGGGGGGAGGGATAGCTCAGTGGTTTGCGCATTGCCCTCCTAAACCCAGGGTTCTGAGTTCAATCCTTGAGGGGGCCATTTAGGGATCTGGGGCAAAAAAAAAATCTGTCAGGGGACAGTACTTAGTCCTGCTAGTGAAGGCAGGGGACTTTTCAAGGTTCATCCAGTTTGTGAGATAGCCATATATATATTAATTCCAGATGGTGGCAGTGATGTACTAAGCTGCCAGTTTCCCAAAAGTCTTTTTGGGGTACCCAGATTGTCTCTGGGGATCTCTGCTTTGCAGCTGGTACACTTCCCTGTAAGAGTCCATACAGTCCAGAGATGAAAGACCTTTAATCGAGTCCCAGTCTTATTAATTTCTTATCATATGGAATCTGTTCCGTACCCCTGATTATTTTTGTTGCCCTTCTCTGAACCTTTTCCAATTCCAATATATCTTTTTTGAGATGGGGTGACCACATCTTCAAGCAGTATTCAAGATGTGGGCGTACCATGGATTTATATAGAAGCAATATGATATTTTCTGTCTTATTATCTATTTCTTTCTTAATGATTCCCAACATTCTGTTCGCTTTTTTGATTGCCACTGCACATTGAGTGGATGTTTTCAGAGACTCCAAGATCTCTTTCTTTCTAAACAGCTAATTTAGACCCCATCATTTTATATGTATAGTTGGGATTATGTTTTCCAATGCATTTATCAACATTGAATTTCATCTGCCATATTGTTGCCCAGTCACCCAGTTTGGGGGATCGTTTTATAGCTCTTCTCAGTCTGCCTGGGATTTTGAGTAGTTTTGTATCATCTGCAAATTTTACCACCTCACTGTTTACCCCTTTTTCCAGATCATTTAGGAATATGTTGAATAGGACTGGTGCCAGTACAGACCCCTGGGGGACAGCACTATTTACCTTGCTCCATTCTGAAAACTGATCATTTATTCCTACCCTTTGTTTCCTATCTTTTAACCAGCTACCAATCCATGAGATGAGCGTCCCTCTTTCCCGTGACAGCTTACTTTGCTTCATAGCCTTTGGTGAGGGGCCTTGTCAAAGTCTTTCTGAAACTCTAAGTATACTATATCCATTGGATCCCCCTTGTCCACATGAATTAGTAGGAACATTGCCAGCAGATCGAGGTAAGTGATTATTCCCCTCTATTTGGCACTGGTGAGGCTACATCTGGAGTATTGCGTCCAATTTTGGGCCCCACACTACAGAAAGGATGTGGAAAAACTGGAGAGAGTACAGCGGAGGGCAACAAAAATGATTAGGGGGCTGGGGCACATGACTTATGAGGAGAGGCTGAGGGAACTGGGCTTATTTAGTCTTATTTAGTGAGGGGGAATTTGATAGCAGCCTTCAACTACCTGAAAGGGGGTTCCAAAGAGGATGGAGCGAGGCTGTTCTCAGTGGTGGCAGATGACAGAACAAGGAGCAATGGTTTCAAGTTGCAGTGGGGCAGTTCTAGGTTGGACATTAGGAAAAACTATTTCACTAGGAGGGTGGTGAAGCACTGGAATGGGTTACCTAGGGAAGTGGTGGAATCTCCATCCTTAGAGGTTTTTAAGGCCCGGCTTGACAAAGTCCTGGCTGGGATGATTTAGTTGGAGTTAGTTCTGATTTGAGCTGGGGGTTGGACAAGATGACCTCCTGAGGTCTCTTTCAACCCTAATCTTCTATGATTCTATGCTTGTTGACCCCCCCCTCAAAGAATTCTAGTGGATTGGTGAGGCATAATTTCTATTTACAAAAATCATGTTGACTCTTCCCCAACAAATTATGTTCATCTATGTGTCTGAAAATTTTGTTCTTTACTACTGAAGTCAGATTTACCGGCCTGTAATTGCTGGGATCACCTGTGGAGCCCTCTGTAAAAATTGGCATCACATTTGCTATCCTCTAGTCATTTGGTACAAAAACGGATTTAAATGATATGTTACAAACTACAGTTCGTAGTTCTGCAATTTCACGAGTTCCTTCAGACCTCTTGGGTGAATACCATCTGGTTCTGGTGACTTATTATGGTTTAGTTTATCAATTTGTCCCAAAACCTTCTCTAATGACACCTCAATCTGCGAGAGTTCCTCAGATTTGTCACCTAAAAAGAATGGCTCAGGTTTGGGAATCTCCCTCACATCCTCAGCTGTGACGATTGATGCAAAGAATTCATTTAGTTTCTCCGCAATGGCCTTATCGTCCTTGAGTGCTTCTTTAACATCTCGATCATCCAGTGGCCAATAAGGCCTGGTAGTTCGAGATCAAAAATTGGAGGCTAGTCGACGAGAAGATCTTGCAACCCAGAAGGTCCAGCCATTTGTCCTCCTTGTCCTCCAGAGCGGAGCGTGGGTGCCGTTGCCTGGCCCACTCAGTTGCCGCTTGGATAACAAGGGAATTGGATGGGGTGTGGAAGAACAGAAACTCAGACCCCTTCACTGGTACGTAGTACCTTTTTTCTGCTCCCGTGGGGGTAGGTGTACAAGTGGCCAGGGTATGCCAAGCAGTTCAAGCCAGTTGAAGAATGGCATAGTTGATCGGTAGAGCAACGCCGGTCAGAACGGAGACATGAAGGATGTCCAAAAGTTGATCCTGTTTGTCTTGCACTTCCTCCAGTGGAATATGAAGGAAGGGAGCAGCCCAAGCACTGGATGTGGAGACACTGATATAGAGCTGTGGCGTGAAGAGCAGGTTTCTCTATTGAAGTCATCATCATCAGCCATGGAGCAGCATAATCATGGAAGAAACCCAGATCTTGGCTTCACAGAAGGAATGAGAGATTTGCTCTTTGCACCCACCACAGCAATAATGCAAAACCTAATAAAAAGCCTGAATGGGAATCTGAAATGAATATGGGACCTACAGAAAAGGCTGTATATACACCACGTAACTAGTATGGTTTTTTTCTCTACACGCCATCTACACACGTCCAAGGAGCCTTCTGTCAGCAGAGACAGCAGCAGTTTGGCAATGCAGCATGATATAAAGGATGCCACACAAGTGAAGTCTCTCTATGGGAGTGCATTATGTCTCTCTTTTCTTCTTCTTCACTGTTCTCTTAGTCTAAAATAAAAGTCAGTGTGATTGAGTTAATAGATTGCTCTTTGTGTGTGGAAGACATAACTTCCCCCCAGCCCTTTGCCCAGCATGGGGGGAGGGAGCACAAGACTATAGACCCCCAAAGATCAGCAGACAGGGTCAACAGCTGGGCACTGCATCTGTCTGAAAATGAGTATTTGAAACCATAATGAAAATCCTATATCACCATGGTCCAGACAAGCATTTCAAATGTTAATACCCTAATAAAAATGATAAAATATTTCAAACATAGCAAAGAATGGATCCCTCATTGGGGACAATGCAAGAGTTTAAAAATTCACCCACTTTTGAGTTATTTGAGCTAAAAAAAAATTAGAGCCAGATTTATTTTACACTGAGATAAGGTTCCCCCACTCCACTGATCTTCTTACCACTTGGAAATGGCCAAAGTTATTTCAGAGTGCCTATGTGGGGAACTAAGATTTAATAATGGGCACTTCAAACTAGCAGGCAAAGGTTTAACATGATCCAATGGCTAGAAGTTGAAGCCAGACAAATGCAGACTGGAAATAAGGCATTCATTTATTTTTTAACACTGGGCGTAATTAACCATGGGAACAACTGACCATGAGTGGTGGTGGATTCTCCATCACTGACAGTTTTTTAAAATCAAGATTGGATGTTTTTTTTTGAAAGCTCTGCTCTAGGAATTGTTGTGGGGAATTTCTGTGGCCTGTGTTATACAAGGGCTCAGACTAGATGATCTCAATGGTCCATTCTGGCCTTGGAATCTATAAATATATGAAAAACTTTCCCAGAAAAAAGGAAAGGTCCCCTCTGGGCAGAGGAATTGTTTATTAACAACAAAGGGGTTGTAATAGGAAGCTGTTATTTCTACCTAAATGTTCCCTACACCACCCAGCAGCCTAGTATGTAAGGTCCATGCAGCATTGTAATGTGCTCCCACAAACTGCAATGTAACAAAGTGGTAAGTGACATGATAATACCAAGCTCTGTTACCATACACCGAAACATTCATATACCACGATATTTCATCTGATCTCTATTGCATAAAGAGCCCATGGGATCTTCTTATAAATCAGCAACCAAACTGTTCCTGTGTCATAAACAGAATATTTGAATATAAATCATATTAGATGCAGATACATTTACCCCCGTGCGGGTATTTTCTTTCATGTTTATATAACACTGACAAACTCCAGTCATTGGAAGGCAGGATTGAACCTAGGGCCTCCGGAGTTTAGTGCATGAGCCTCTACTACATGAGCTAAAAGCCAGCTAGCTGTTAGCTAAGGCTGTAGAGCAGACTCATTTTATAGCTCTCTCTGAAGTGGTCTTGGTGCCACTAGAGGGGACAGAACAGCACACCCAGTAGATGTGTGGGTTACACTTAATTCTCTAGGCAGTGGGAAATAGCTGGGATGGGGGAACGGGAGGATCATAGAATATCAGGGTTGGAAGGGACCTTAGTAGGTCACCTAGTCCAACCCCCTGCTTAAAGCAGGACCAATCCCCAATTTTTGCCCCAGAGCCCCAAATGGCCCCCTCAAGGATTGAACTCACAGCCCTGGGTTTAGCAGGCCAATGCTCAAACCACTGAGCTATCCCTCCCCCCTGATACAGTGGGGCTGGAGATTGCTGTGGAGATTGGAGGGGCTAAGAAGGGACATGAAAGCCACAACAAAAATAAGAAATCAAATATAACGAATGGAAAAAAGGAGATTGATGGCACTAGATTATGAAGGAGTGACGGTGGGTGACTCCATAGTTAAGGTTGAGCAAAGTTTTCTGTTCAACAGTCAACTTTTCAAAGTGCTCTAAAATCTGCATGGAGACTCAGATTGTCTTGAAAATTGCTGTGTCTCATCAGGGCCTAAAGTAGGGTTAGCCACGAAGAGTTTGGGTCATTTGGGCAAGAGGTTCATGAGATACACAGACCAGAAAAAAAGAGCTGTCAGTAAACTCTTCCTGTTCTTACAGCAGATTTTTGTACACCTTTGGCTCAAATCATGCACAGATCTGCCCCCAGACTGAGATTAGCTGGTCAGATTTTATCACCACATCACAACCGGCTCCTCTGAAGAAGGCCTGGGATGTGTAAGGAATAGACTGAATTTTCTTGAGTCCTGGAGGCGTCAAGACACTGGGGTGTAACTGTCTTGGCAGCAGCGCTGCTGACAAAGATCTGGTAGTTGTGGTGGATCACAACCTCATCCTGAGTCAGCAATGTGATCCGGTTGCAAAAAAAGCAAATGCAATTTTGGGTTTCAATAACAGAGGCATGGCATGCAAGTCATGGGAGGTGATAGTACTGCTCTACTCGGCACTGGCTAGGCCTCAGCTGGAGTACTGTGTCCAATTTTGGTCACCAATATATAGAAAGAATGTGGAGAAACTGGAAAGGATCCAGAGTACAGTTGCCAACTTTCACGCGGTAAATAAGCACCCCGACTTTCACAATAAGCCAAACATCAAGCTAATCCCATTTCAAAACAAGCCAATCATTAAGAACCCCAACACTCTATGTGACTAGATCCCCCTGGCGTGCACAGTAGCGTAGCCCGGTCTTGAGCACAGGGGGAGAGGTGGTGCTATAAAAAGGCACCTCCTCCTCCCCCTGTACTCACCCTGCAACACTTTAAAGGTCCGCTGCGGAGCCCCGGCCCTTTAAAGCGCTGCCGCCAGAGCCGCTGGCAGGGCCCACGCCCACTAGGTGACCCTAGGCAGTCGCCTAGGGCACCAAGTTTTGGGGGGTGGCGGGCAGCTGCCCCGCCGCTCAGCGGCTGAGCTGAGAGACAAGGGGCGGCTTGCCATGGTTGCTCCTTGTCTCTCCGCTCAGCAGCTCAGTGGGGAGACAAGGGGCGGCTTGCTGCGGCTGCCCCTTGTCTCCCCGCTGAGCTGCTGAGCAGGGAGACAAGGGGCGGCTTGCTGCGGCTGCCCCTTGTCTCCCCGCTGAGCTGCTGAGCGGGGAGACAAGGGGTGGCTTGCTGCAGCTGCTCTTTGTCTCCCCACTCAGCGGCTGAGCTGCTGAGCGGGGAGCCGGAGGGAAGCCGCGGCGAGCCCCCCGCCTCGCTGCCCCCCCACCCTCAGCGCCTGAGTGGGGAGCCGCCTCGCTGCCCCCCTGAGCCACTCCACGCTCAGGCTCCGGCAGTGCGGGGGGTGTGTGTGCTTTAAAAGACCCATGGCTCCCCGCAGCGGCAGGAGCCACAGGTCTTTTAAAGCGCCGCCCTAGCGAGGCTCGGGGGGTGCCTTAGTGCCGCTTTTCCTCATAGGGGGAGTGGCCGCTCCCCCTGCTCCCCTCCTGGCTACGCTACTGGGCATGCAGTCTGGGACTGTGGTGGGCTCACTGTGCACCTCTGACTTTCTCCCCCTCTTGCCCATGCTTGCTGGGAGCTGATAAAGAAAAAGAAGCAACAAGCTACAAGCCAAACAAGCAACAAGCTACAAGCCAAAAACTAGCCCAATTTCTGCATTTTTTTTTCAAGGGTTTGGCATGTCTGATGCAAAGGTGAGTGACAAAGACAATCAAAGGGATGGAATGCAAACCATATGAGAAAGGCTGAAGGAACAGGGTATGTTTATTTTGGAAAAGAGCAGATTAAGGGGGGACATGATAGCAATCTTCAAATACTTGAAAAGCTGCCATAAAAAAGATGGAGAAAAGTTGCTGTCTCTTGCCACTGAGGGCGGGACAAGAGGCAACGGGTTCAATCTACAGCACAGCAGATTTAGATTAAATCTCCAGAAAACCTTCCTAACGGTAAGAACAGAAGGACAATGGAACAGACGCCTAGGGAGGTTGTGGAAGCTCCTTCACTGGAGGTTTTCAAAAGGAGCCTGGAGCCATCTGTCTTGGATGGTTTAGACACAACAAATCCTGCATCTTGGCGGGGGTTAGACTAGGTTACCCCTGCAGTCCCTTCTAAGCCTATGGTTCTATAATATATAGACTTTTGTAAGGGATTTGAATTAGCACAACATTCTAATTAAAATGGCACTGTACAATATCAAAAAAGCACATATTAAATGAATTAAGAACTGGGTAACTGAAAGATCTCATATAGTAGTTGTCAGTGGGGAATCGTTATCATCACCAAGTGGGGTTCTGCGGGGTTTTAGAGGGGTTCTAGATCCAATGCTCTTCAGTATTTATATCAAGTATTTAAGTAAATATAAAATCACTGGTGATAAAAGTTAAGGATGACACAAAGACTGGCAGAGTGGTCAACAATGATGAGGACAGGACAGTCATACAGAGTGATCTGGATAGTTTGGTAACCTGAGTTTATGCAAACAGAATTCATTTTAATATAGCCAAATGTAAAGTTAGGAACAAGAGATGCGGGCCGTGCCTGCAGAATGCAGAATCTAGAATCTAGAGGTAACAGTGGACTAGCAATTTCAATGTGAGTTCCCAGTGTGATGCTGGGACAAAAAGGAACTAATTTGAGCCCTTGGATGTATAAACATGGGAGTAGCGAGTAGGAAAAGGGAGATGATTTACCTCTGTCTATGGCATTGGTGAGTCATACTGGATACAGTGTCCAGTTCTGATGTCCACTTTTTTAAAATAATGCTAAAAAAATTGGAGAGGGTGCAGACAAGAGCTACACAAATTATTCGAGGGCTGGAGAAAATGCCCTAGAGTGAGAGACTGAAAGAGCTCTATCTGTTCAGCTTATCAAAAAGAAGATTGAGCAGTGGCTTGATTACAGTGTATAAGTGAATTCAAGGGGAGAAAATGCAGGGGACTAAAGTGCTCTTTTATCTAGTGGAGAAAGGCAGGACATGAGTCAATAGCTGGAAGCTGAAGACAGACAAATTCAGATTAGAAATAAGGCAACATTAGAAATAAGGCAACATTTAACAATTAGGGTGATTAACCATAGGAACAAACTCCCCAGGGAAGTGATAAATTCTCCATCCCTTGAGGTCTTCAAGTTCAGACTGGAAGCCTTCCTGGAGGATGCTTTAGCCAAACACAAGTTATTGGGCTCAATACAGGGTGCCTGAGTGGAATTCTGTGGAGTCTGATACACAGACAGTCAGATTAAATGATCTCATAAAGTCTATTCATTAATGCTTTGAATCATAGTTTCTGGTGTGTGGGGTGAAGCAAACTTCTTCATTTGCAATGAGGGGACCGTCTGGGCTTTCCAAGTCCTCTCAAACTAGCCCAGAATGTTCTCACTCTCAGCAAAACTGGCAACACATTTTCCTGCTGTGGGACCGTTATAGCATCCCCTCCTGACACTGATGTTGCCATAGCTGCAGGCAGAAACCATCAGTCACTGAGAAAAAACACCATTTTGGTAAAAAAATACATTACAATTTTCTGATAGTTGCAATTTCACAAAATTTGCCATGTTTCTCAGGTGCTAGAATTTCAGCTTCTTTGGCTGCCGAAAGCTGCGAAACGGTGGGAATCCCCTTCTACAGATCTGTTGCAATACAGTCTGGATTGCTTCCCTGACTGCTGCTGTGGTTTGCGGGGGGATCATCACATGAGAAATTGGGTTGTGACTCCAGCCAAATTAGGATCCAGGGCCAAGGCAGCAAGGATCCATCTGGGTCTGTCCCTGCAGATCATGGCGTGGGAGGGCCCGGCGGTTCTGATTTCCATCCTTAAGCTGAAGCCTCCTAGATAAATTCCTCGTGTGGGCTTCTGTTAAATTAGCATGATGCGCCACACAGTTTGGTTTTCAGCCCCATTCTTTCTTATCAGCACAGAGCAGTTTTTTGTCTGTTTTCTAGGGTAGTGTCCCTTGGCTCAGGAGGTGCCGTATTCCAGCGAGTGATAGCTCAGTGGTTTGAGCATTGGCCTGCTAAACCCAGGGTTGTGAGTTCAATCCTTGAGGGGGCCATTTAGGGATCTGGGGCAAAAAAATTGGGGATTGGTCCTGCTTTGAGCAGGGGGTTGGACTAGATGACTTCCTGAGGTCTCTTCCAACCCTGAGATTCTATGATGATTTGACCAAGTGAAGGCTGAATTTTCACCTGAAAAGAGGATTTGAAAAGCGCATCCAGGATCCAGCAGGCCCTTTTGTATTGCCGAGGTACTCAAAGGCACCCGGCAGTTCCAGGGCCCACATCAGCCCCAGCTCTCGATACTAACTCGGGGGCTCACAAGGGTGCAGATAAACACCCTGTCCAGCTTTGCTGATTGCTGTGCAGTATTATTGCTGCTTTTAGAGACATCACGGAGGATGCTGCTTTCATTGTGAACCAGGCACTGCAGCGGAATTGTCTTTCTTCGCCATGAATGCATGAACCTGACCTGCATCTCTGGAAGCTGCCTGTTAGCCACTCCCCTCTTCCTCTTGGACAGAGGAGGGCAGCAAAAGGCTCCTTTTGGAGAGAAGAGAGAGGGAGAGTGTGCTCTCCGTTTGCAGATGCTGTGCTGGTTGCTGTTATAAATCTAAGCCAGAATCAATTTCTACTCCTCTGACGGGAAGGGAGATATAGGGCTCACACACGGCAACCAGAATGAAAGGTATTTGGAATAGCGCCTTGGAACCTGGTCTGCTTACAGGGAAAATGCGTAGATCCTTACAAGCTGCTGGATCTTTTAACAAATGATCTGTAGCGGATATTCGAACTTTCGGTATCAAAGGAAGAGAAGCTGCAGTTGTACCAGGGGAAGGAGCCCGAATGGATATTTCCTGCTTTCCACTAGATACCTCCCTGCTTGACCAATCCTGTCTTGTCCTCTCTCCCCCCTGTTCTCCTTCCCAGTTCACTGGCCTCCCGTTGACTGAGCTGCCTACTTCCCTGCTGCTGAGAACAGGAAGGAAGCTCCACTCCAGGACATGGTTGATGCTAATTTGTGAAGCAGCCAGCAGGGGTCACTTGTTTCCCTCTGGGTTCTGATCTCCTTACAGATCTGTTCATTGTTATTCTTATTCAGAACCATCAATGTGCGCCGTGCTACTCGAGACAGAGGTAGACAGTCCTTGCCCCAAAAAACATAGTCTAAAAGCTTGTGGATCTTCAAGCCTGATGATGGCAATTAACTGGCATTGGCTGGACTTAAAAGGATACGGTCGATATGAAATCTAGTCAAAACACAACAAAAAAATGAAAAATCGTTTGAGAGCAAGGCCCTGCCCCCCAAATTCCCCAGTCAACGCTTGTCATTTTACACACACGTTGCATTAAAAAGGGGGTTCTCTCCCTTTCATGTTGCTGTATGAAAGACCCACTAAACCTGGGGAAACTGACAGAGCAAACAGTGGTAAGTGTGAAACTGGGGACGTCCAGAGTGTGGCCACAAGCTCAGAGCGACAAACTGAGGCTCGTGTTGTGTGATCCTCCCTCCTGCTGGTGAGCACTTATTAGCTCTGCTGATCTCAAGGCAACTATGCAGGTAAGCTCTCAGATGTGGGGGGGAGGGATAGCTCAGTGGTTTGAGTATTGGCCTGCTAAACCCAGGGTTGTAAGTTCAATCCTTGAGGGGGCTATTTAGAGATCTGGGCCAAAAAAGAAAAAAAGTCTGTTAGGGGACAGTACTAGTGAAGGCAGGGGACTGGACTTGATGACCTTTTAAGGTCCTTCCAGTTCTAGGAGATTGGCATATCTCCATTTAATAGAAAAAAAAAAAGAC
Source organism: Chelydra serpentina (assembly GCA_037349315.1). NCBI lineage: Eukaryota > Metazoa > Chordata > Testudines > Chelydridae > Chelydra > Chelydra serpentina. The sequence goes on from JBAIAC010000056.1 coordinate 2,259,015, forward strand.
ATGCATAAGGGACTCCAATAGGACAGACTAGTTCAGTTCTAGGCAGCTGAAATATTCCTTGTGGCAACAGTAGGCACAACTTTGTTATGTTGTAGGCTCTCCTTTCATACTTAACACCACATTAAACAGTTACTGTCACTCACTGTACATCTCATGTGACATCATCACTTATGACACTGGTGTTGCTCTAGCCAGACCTCAATTCCACAGAGAAGGCCAGATCTTGCTGCCCAGCTTGGCAGAGCTGATGTGCACAAGGGGGTTGTTGTCTATGTATACTGTGACAGGTAGCTGCCAGGCAGCCCTGAAAGTTCTCTGTGATTGGCCAGACCAGTAATTGTAGTTTGAAGGAGCTGTAATACTCTGTTCAGAATGTCTCAATCCCCAGCTGGCACATGCGATCACCTTCTCATGCCTGTCCTGTTCCTGGGAGAGTACAGTCCCCTGCTTCATAGAATATCAGAGTTAGAAAGGACCTTAGGAGGTCATCTAGTCCAACCCCCTGCTCAAAGCAGGACCAATCCCCAATTTTGACCCCAGATGCCTAAATGGCCCCCTCAAGGATTGAACTCACAACCCTAGGTTTAGCAGGCCAATGCTCAAACCACTGAGCTATCCCTCCCCCCAAGGGTTACTGGCATCTGTATACAGTTTGAATGGGAGGGTGTAGTGCAGGTAGACCAGTATCAGTGTTTTCACCACGGTAGACTTCAAGCATTCAGAGGCCCTCCGGCAGCCTGCATCTCAGTTCAGAGGACCCTGTGTAGAGCCCTGCCCTTGGAGAGCCCTCATCACAGGGCATTTAGGCATCTCACTAGCTTAGAAAAGTCTTTTATGAAACGCCCATAGTATCCAACAAACCCCAGGTACCTCCAGCCATCCTGTACCATTGTGGGCTTCGGCCAAGTCTCAACAACCTGCCTCTTCTCCAGCTTCAGTCCATTTTGAGTTAGTTGGGAGAACACCACATCCTGGTGATTCAGGTGTTCCCTGTAGGTCTTTCAGTAGACAGTCATGTCATCCAGGCACAGAAGGAACGTCTCAAAATTCTCACTGCCCAGATTATGCTTGACCAGCCCCTGGAACATCCCTGGAGCATTGCAAACGCTAAACAGCATGCGTGTGCATTCACAGAGTCCCATGGGTGCGAAGAACCCTGTTTTTCCTCTTGCTCCAGTGCCTTCAGGATCTAGGTGGGTCACACATATGAAGTCAGCCAGGTGCTTGGAGAAGATGGCAGAGTGTTTCTGAACCAGCTGGGTCAGACATTCCCTCAGTGCTGTGGTAATCTGCACAGTGCTCGTGTCTATTTCCTGCAGCCAGGCCTCTCCCAAGTCTTCGCTAATGCTGCTCTGCAGGGCATTGCAGGCACTCCCAGCATCTAGTCTCTCTCCAGGGATCACCACATCTTTCCAGGCAAGGCAGAGGATCCATGCAATGATCTGATTGCAGTCCAACCTTATGGGCCGAGGGGTGGGGTACACGGCTCTCACAGGTAGCACCACTTTCCTGACAGTGACCAAGCTGTGGGCCACCATGACTGGGTTTCCATGAGTATCAGGGTATGACTCCATCTGGGAGATATAATCCTTGCCCCTTATGCCAGTCTTTGTCTTACACAGGAGGATGGTCTCAGTGTTCGGTCCTATTCACAGAGGGTGGGTGTCCCAGATCTTAGCCTGGCCCATCTTGCCCTAGACTCATAGGTTTTAGAATCATAGGACTGGAAGGGACCTTAAGAGGTCATCTATTCCAGTCCCCTGCACTCGTGGCAGGATGAAGTAATAGCTAGACCATTCCTGATAGGTGTTTGTCTAACATGCTCTTAAAACCCCCCAATGATGGAGATTCCACAACCTCCCTAGGCGATTTATTCCAGTATTTAACCACCCTGACAGTTAGGAACTTTTTCCTAATGTCCAACCTAAAGCTCCCTTGCTGCAGTTTAAGCCCATTGCTTCTTGTCCTATCCTCAGAGGTTAAGAAAAACAATTTTTCTCCCTCCTCCTTGTAACAACCTTTTATGTACTTGAAAACTGTTATCATGTCCCATCTCAGTCTTCTCTTTTCCAGACTAAACAAACCCATTTTTTTCAATCTTCCCTCATAAGTCATGTTTTCTAGACCTTTAATCATTTTTGTCACTCTTCTCTGGACTCTCTCCAATTTGTCCATATCCTTCCTGAAATGTGGTGCCCAAAACTGGACACAATACTCCAGTTGAGGCCTAATCAGCACAGAGTAGAGCAGATTTATTTCTTGTGTCTTGCTTATAACACTCCTGCTAATACATCCCAGAATGATGTTCGCTTTTTTTGCAACAATGTTACACTGTTGACTCATATTTCACTTGTGGTCCATGACCCCCAGATCCCTTTCCGCAGTACTCCTTCCTAGGCAGTCATTTCCTATTTTGTATGTGTGTAACTGATTGTTCCTTCCTAAGTGAAGTACTTTGTATTTGTCCTTATTGAATTTCATCCTATTTACTTCAGACCATTTCTCCAGTTTGTCCAGATCATTTTGAATTTTAATCCTATCCTCCAAAGCACTTGCAACCCCTCCCAGCTTGGTATTGTCTGCAAACTTTATAAGTGTACTCGCCATGCCATTATCTACATCATTGATGAAGATATTGAACAGAACCATTGACCCAGAACTGATCCCTTGCAGGACCCCACTTGTTATGTCCTTCCAGCATGACTCTGAACCAGTCAGTTCAGGAGGGATTGTCGAGTCAGAAGGGACCTTCGTGATCATCTAGTCTGACCTCCTGCACATTGCAGGCCACAGAACCTCACCTACCCACTCCTGTGGTAAACTCCTAACCTTGGCTGAGTTACTGAAATCCTCAAATCATGATTTAAAGATTTCAAGTTACAGAGAATTTACCATTTACACTAGTTTATACCTGCAGATGACCCGTGCCCCATGCTGCAGAGGAAGGTGAAACCCCTGCAGAGTCTATGCCAATCGGACCTGGCAGTAAATTCCATCCAGACTCCAGATATGGCAATCAGTTATACCCTGAGCATGTGGGAAACACCATCCAGCCAGACACCTGGGAAACAATTCTCTGTAGTAACTCAGAGCCCTCCCCATCTAGTGTCCCATCTCCAGTTATCAGGGATTTTTGCTACTAACAGTCATTGATGGCAGTCCCATCATACCATCCCCTCCATAAACTTATCAAGCTCAGTCTTGAAGCCAGTTAGGTTTTTTGCTCCCACTGCTCCTCTTGGAGAGCTGCTCCAGAACTTCATTTCTCCGATGGTTAGAACGCTTCCCTAATTTCGAGCCTAAACTTGTTGATGGCCAGATTATATCAGTTTGTTCTTGTGTCCACATCGGTGCTTAACTTAAATAACTCCTCTCCCTCCCACGTATTTATCCCGCTGATGAGTTTATAGCGAGCAATCATATCTCCCCTCAGCCTCCATTTTGTTAGGCTAAACAAGCCAAGCTCTTTCAGTCTCCTCTCAGAAGCAGGGCCGGCTCCAGGCACCAGCTTGCCAAGCTGGTGCTTGGGGCGGCATCGAGAATGGGGCGGCAGTCTGAGTCCCGCGGCGGCAATTCGGCGGCAGGTCCGCTCTTCCCGCCGCCGAATTGCCGCCGCGGGACTCGGACTGCCGCCCCATTGTCGCTTGCCACAGCGGTAATGGGGCGGCAGGTCTGCCGCTCTTCCCTTGCCGCTGCGGACTGGGACTGCCTGCGTTGGGGGCGGGGCCCTGCCCCCGACGCAAGCAGACGTAGCGGGGCCCTGCCCCCGACACAAGCAGACGTAGTGGGGCCCTGTCCCCGACGCAAGCAGACATAGTGGGGCCCTGCCCCCGACGCAAGCAGACGTAGTGGGGCCCCGCCTCCGACGCAAGCAGACGTCGGGGGCGGGGCCGCGGCAAGTGCTTGGGGCGGCAAAATTGTGAGAGCCGCCCCTGCTCAGAAGGTGGGTTTTCCATTCCTCAGATCATCCTAGTAGCCCATCTCTGCACCTGTTCCAGTTTCCATTCATCTTTCTTACACATGGGAGATCAGAATTGCACACAATATTCCAGATGAGGTCTCATTAGCGCCTAGGTTCATGTACTAACACTTTTCTGTCTCTACTGGAAATACCTTGTCTGATGCACCCTAGGACTGCATTAGCCTTTTTCACAGCTGCTTCACATTAGCAGCTCATAGTCAACCTGTGATCAACCAATACACCCGGATCTTTCTCCTCTTTGGTCACTTCCAATTTATAATTCCCCAGCATATAGCAAAATTTCTTGTTGTTAGTCCCTAAATGCATGATCTTGCACCTTTGCCATGCGTATCGGCAAAGTGCTTCCGTATTTGCCATGCGTATCGGCAAACACTTCCGTATTTGTCTAATGGCATCTTCCACACTCTCTTCCCTGAGGGTGTAGCTGAGGTTTGTGAGCCTACAGTGCTTCCAGCAGTGCTGGAGGAGGTTCATGCCTAGAACAACAGGGGCAGGGCACGGTTATCAATGTCCCTTACAATGATCCCCGGTTGGCAAAGTTTCTTCGAGCCCATCTGTACATCAGAAAGCACTTACCATGTATAAGGGATGCTGATCTTGTTCCCAGCAGCTAGCTGGATCGAGTTGGCAACACGTTCCACAGGTTACTGTGCGTTGCGTGAAAAAGTACTTCTTTTTTAAAAAATTTTAATCAGCTGCGTATTAATTTCATTGGGTGACCGAGCGGTCAAGTTATGTGAAGGGGTAAATAACATTTCCCTATTCATTTTCGCCACACCATTCATGATTTTATAGACCTCAATCAAATCCCTTTTTAGTCATCTCTTTACTAAATTGAGAAGTCTCAGTCTTGTTAATCTCTCCTCATATGGAAGCTGTTCCATCCTCCTAATCAATTTTGTTGTCCCCTCCTTAACTCTTCCAATTCTAATATATCTTTTTTGATATGGGGTAACCAGAACTACAGGCAGTATTCAAGGTGTGGCATTAGGATTATTATCTATCCCTTTCCTTATGGTTCCCAACATTGTTAGCTTTTTTGATTGCCACTGCACACTGGACAGCTGTTTTCAGAGAACAATCCATGATAACTCCAAGATCTCTTTCTTGAGTGACCTCTAATTTAGATCAGCTAATTTAGATCCAATCCTTTTGTAAGTATAGTTGGGATTATGTTTTCCAACTTGCATTACTTTGCATTTACTAATGCTGAATTTCATCTGCCATTTTTGTTGCTCGGTCACCCAGTTTTGGGAGACAGCTCTGTAACTATATTGAGTAATTTTGTATTGTCTGCAAACTTTGCCACCTCACTGTTTACCCCCTTTTTCCAGATCATTTATGATTATGTTGAACAGCACTGGTCCCATTACAGACCCCTGGGGGAGACCACTATTTACCCCTCTCCATTCTGAAAACTGACCATTTATTCTTACCCTTTGTTTCCTGTCTTGTAATCAATTACTGATCCAGGAGAGGACCTTCCCTCTTATCCCATGACTGATTACTTTGCTTAAGAGCCTTTGGTGAGAGACTTTACCAAGGTTTCTGAAAGTCCAAGTACACTATATCCACTGGATCACAATTTTCAATGTTTGTTGACCCCCTAAAAAAATTCTAATAGATTGGTGAGTCATAATTTCCCTTTACGAAAGCCATATTGACTCTTTCCCAACAAATCATGTTCATCTACGTGTCTGATAATTCTGTTCTTCACTATAGTTTCAACCAATTTGCCTGCTCCTTAAGTTGGGCTTACTGGCCTGTAATTGATAGGATTGTCTCTGTAGCCTTTACAAAAAATGGGTGTTATATTAGCTATGCTCCAGTCCTTTGGTACAGAGGCTGATATAAGCAATAGGTTACATACTATAGTTAGTGGTTCTGCAATTTCATATTTGTGTTCCTTCAGAACTCTGGAGTGGATACCATGTGGCCCTAGTAACTTATTACTGTTTAATTTATTAATTTGTTCCAAAACCTCCTCTACTGACACCTCAAACTGCAACAGTCCCTAAAATGTATCAGCTAAAAAAATGGCTCAGATGTGGGAATCTCCTTCACATCCACCACATTGAAGACCGATGCAGAGAATTCTAGTGACTTCTCCGTAATGGCGTCCTCTTCCTTGAGTGTTCCTTTAGGACGTCGATCGTCCAGTGGCCCCACTCGTTGTTTGGCAGGCTTCCTACTTCTGATGTACTTAAAAATGGCTGTTAGTTTTTGTGTCTTTTGCTAGTTGCTCTTCGGATTCTTTTTTGGCCTGCCTAATTATACTTTTCCACTTGACTTGCCAGAGTTAGGCTCCTTTCTGTTTTCCTCAATAGTATCGGACTATCAATTTTTAAAGGATGCTTTTTTGCCTCTAATCACCACTCTTACTCTGTTCTTTAGCCATGGCAGAATTTTTTGGGTCCTTTTACTATTAATTTAATTTGGGGTATACAGGTAATTTGAGACTCTATCATAGGATTTTTAAATTTCCATGCAGTTTTCTGGCATTTCACTCTTGTGCGTGCTCCTTTTAATTTCCCTTTAACTAGATTCCTCATTTTTGTGTAGCTCCCTTTCTTGAAGTTATATGCTACTGTGATGGGCTTCCTTGCTCCCCACCCCTGGATGTTACATTTAATTACATAATTATAGAATATCAGGGTTAGAAGGGACCTTAGGAGGGCATCTAGTCCAACCCCCTCCTCAAAGCAGGACCAATCCCCAATTTTTGCCCCAGATCCCTAAATAGCCCTCTCAAGGATTGAACTCACAACCCTGGGTTTAGCAGGCCAATGCTCAAACCACTGAGCTATCCCTCCTCCCCTTGCAATTATCAAGCTATCCCTTGATAATAGCGATAATGGTCGCTATTATCAAGCAGTTCAGCTATATTCACATCTTGGACCTGATCCTGTGCTGCACTTAGAACTAAATCAAGACTTGCCTCTCCCCTGTGGGTTCCAGAACTAGCCGCTCCAAGAAACAGTCATTAATGGCATCAAGAAATTTTATCTCTGCATCCCGTCCTAAGGTGACGTGCTTCCCAGTCAATATGGGAAGAGTTGAAATCCCCCATTATTATCATTGAGTTTTCCATTTGTATAACTTCTCTAATCTCCCTGTCCAGGTGATCAATAATATATTCCTACTCCTATACTCTTATTATGCTCTACAGCCAAAATGCTTCTGAAATAAATGTAGTCAAACTTTACTAATTCTGGGTCACTGAGAACGAAAATGATGCTTAAAATTGTTGATTGGCTCTAGTTTTCAAGACATGCTATTGGGTCAGTATATACGACCCTTGACTTGGGAATGGTGGAGGATAAGTGAGTTATAAAGGGAAGGGATCTCAATTTAAACCAGAAATGACTAAAATACATCTTTGACTGGATCTATGAATAAATCTATGACTGGGTTTGGACAGTACTTGCTTTTTAGGCAAAACAATGAATGATGCAATCTGAAGCTGGTATTGCATCATACATGATATGAATTGCATCATGTTATTCCTAGAAGTCATGGATGATGCAATCATAACGAAGCTTACATCACTCTGCTGAACAAATTGCCCTATATCAGCTCTAGAAATCATACAGTGTCATGCTCTCTTATTTGTCAGTGTTTGATTTAGCAAAGGGACACATTTCTGTTTAGCCAAAGTGAGCAGAGATGCCTCGTACTTGTGTGAACAGTGCAGATAACTTCTGCTATGTTTGTGGTGAAGTGACTTTTGCATCACAAAAGCGCAGTATAACCACTATGGTTAAGAAAGCCTATCACCTTTCTTTTGGCTGCAAAATTGGAGATTAGGACAAGAGGTGGGCCCCACACCTATGCTGCAACACTTGTGCAATAAATCTTCGCCAGTGGTTGAACAGGAAAAGGAAATCTATGCCTTTTGCAGTGCCAATGATTTGGAGAGAGCCAACAGATCATACCAGCAATTGTTACTTCTGCATGGTGCCTCCAGTTGGGAAAGGTGTGTCAAAGAAGAAAAAGTGGACTGCACATTATCCAAACATTCCATCAGCTATACGCCCAGTACCCCACGGAGAAGGACTGCCGGTTCCTGAGGCACCGGAATCATTCTCACTTGAGTCAGACGAGGAAGAGGAAGAGGATGAAACTTCTGGTCCTGAACCATCAATGCCACAGGACCCACATTTTCTCCCATCCTCCTCCTCTGAACCACACCTCATAACACAAGGTGAACTGAATGACCTTGTCAGGGATTTGGAACTACCCAAGAGTAAGGCAAAGCTGTTGGGCTCCAGACTACAGCAGTGGAATCTCCTGGCAGGTGATGTTAGGGTTTCCATGCTCCGTGACCGTCAAAAGGATCTTGTCCCATTCTTCTTCATGGAAGGTGATCTTGTAGCCTGCAACAACATCGATGGTGTGATGGCAGCCCTCAACATCGTTCACGATCCAGATGAGTGGAGACTGTTCATTGATTCATCGAAGACGAGTCTTAAAGCTGTTTTACTGCATAATGGCAATGTTTTGCCATCAATTCCAGTTGGTCATGCAGTCCATATGAAGGAAAAATATGACAACATGAAACAACTTTTGAGGTGCATAAACTATGACCAACATCAGTGGCAGCTTTGTGGCGATTTGAAGGTTGTTGCTCTCTTGCTTGGTCTGCAGACTGAATACACAAAGTACTGCTGTTTTCTCTGCGAATGGGATAGTCGTGCAAGAGATTCCCACTACATCAAGAAAGATTGGCCACTCCGACAGTCATTGGAGCCTGGGAGGAAAAGTGTTCAGCATCCACCACTTGTTGAATCAAGGAAGATTTTGTTACCACCCTTACACATCAAGCTGGGTCTGATGAAGAACTTTGTCAAGGCCATTGACAAAACACAAGTAGCTCTCAAGTACCTCCATGGAAAATTTCCAAGGTTAAGTGAAGCTAAGATAAAGGAAGGTGTCTTTGTTGGTCCTCAGATTCATGAACTTCTTTGAGATGATGCATTTGACCATGCACTGCGTGGCAAGGAAAAAAAGGCATGGAAAGCCTTCCAGTTAGTGGCAATAAATTTTCTCGGAAACAACAAGGCAGACAACTACAGGTTGTTGGTGGAAAACCTCCTCAAGGCATACAAAAGCCCTGGTTGCAACATGTCACTAAAGATACATTTTTTGCACTCTCATCTAGATTTTTTTCCACCCAACTGCGGAGCAGTGAGCGACGAGCGATTTCACCAGGACATTGCAACAATGGAGAAACGCTATCAGGGCAAATGGAGCCCATCAATGCTTGCAGACTATTGCTGGACAGTGACAAGAGATGCTTCATTTAATGAATACAAGAGACAAGCCAAGAAGCGCCGAGTAGACACTGAATAGGACTAAACTATATACATAATAGTTTTTTGCCTTTTGTTTCATAATACATTTTATTTATATAACCCCTTTGCTGATTTTTAAAGTGTTACATAAACAGGACAGGTGAAATAGTATCATGTAAAGTAACCATAAACACATGAAAAGACCTAGGTTTACATTTTATGATTAAAACGCTACTATCTACACAATATACATAGACATAAAATGTAAAAACTTAAATATCTTAGAAACAGTAGCCAATCAGTTGTTTTAATTGTCATATTTGAATTCAGCACATCAAAATACATACTAAATAGCACATTTTATCTCTGAAGCAGACGACGTCTCAAAAATTGTAGACCAGTCAAGCATGGAATTTCTATCCATAGAGATTCTGTGGTACACTTTGGCTCATTTAAGATTTTTATTATATTTGACTATGCTTTCTTTCACATATAGTGCAACTCCCCTGACCAGCACAACCTACTCTGTCAATCCTATATATTTTATACCCTGGTATTACTGTGTTCCATTGATTATCATCATTCCACCTAGTTTTTGTGATGCCTGTTATATCAATATCCTCATTTAACACCAGGCACTCAAGTTCACCCATATTATTTAGACTTCTAGCATTCATACACAAGCACTTAATTTTTTTTTCAAAATTTAGTTGTCTGCCTTCATGTGATGTAATTCAATGCAGGGTCGGCTCCAGGCAGCAGTTTTCTAAGCTTGGGGCGGCAATGAGAATGGGGCGGCAGTCCGAGTCCCGCGGCGGCAATTCGGCGGCAGGTCTGCCGCTCTTCCTGCTGCCGAGTTGCCACCGCGGGACTCAGACTGCCGCCCCATTCTCGCCCGCCGCGGCAGCCTGCCGCCGAATTGCTGCTGCGGCGGGCGAGAATGGGGCGGTAGTCTGAGTTCCGCACCGGCAATTTGGCGGCGGGAAGAGCGGCGGACCTGCTGCCGAATTGCTGCCATGGCGGCGACTGCTTGAGGCGGCAAAATTGTTAGAGCCGCCCCTGATTGAATGGGAATCTTTTTCATTTGAGTGTTTCTCTTCAGTTCCTTCCTGTGCTTTATCAACGTCTAGCCTCTCCTCTTTACTAGGATATAGAGAACCTCAGTTAATAGATTCTCCCCTACAGGATGTCTCTGTCCAAACCACATGCTCCTCTGCAATTATCAGCTTTCTCCCAGCCCTAGTTTAAAAACTCCTCTATGACTCTTTAAATCCTCCTCCCTACACCCTCTGATCCATGCATTGAGACCCTGCGGTTCTGCCTCTCTACCCGGCCCTGTGTGTGGAACGGGAAGCATTTCAGAGAATGCTAGCATGGAGGTCCTGGACTTGAATCTCTTTCAGAGCATCTTAAATTTCGCCTCCAGGACTGCTCTCCTACCTTTCTCTATGTCACTGGTACCTACATGTACCACGACCACTGGCTCCTCCTCAGCACTGCACATAAGTCTGTCTAGATGGCTGGAGAGATCCACAACCTTTGCACCTGGTGGGCAATTCACCATGCAGTTCTCCCAGGCCTCACCAACTGAGCTCTCTGTATTTCTAATGATTGAATCCCCCATTACTATTCCCTGTCTCTTCCTAATAACTAAGGTTCCCTCCCCCAGAGTGTTAGCCTGAGGGTGAGAAGATACCATGGCATCTGGGAGGAGGATTCCACCCATGAGATTGTTTCTTTCTACTCCAGTTTGATATTCTTCCCTGAGATTTTCATTCTCTTCAACAGCACGATGCTGTCAGCCTAGTTGTGGGACTGCTCTGCTGTGTCCTGGAAATTCTCATCTATGTACCTCTCTGTCTCACTTAGCTTCTCCAGTTCAGCCACTCTGGCATCAAGAGCCTGTACCTGGTCTCTGCGGTGAGTGTCTTACATCGAGTGCACGCTGTGACGGTGTCCCCATAGGACTTTATGGGGAGATGCTTATAAATGTATATATGATGTAACTGGAATATGTTTTATGCTACATGTGCCATGTAACATATCTCTGTAAAAGTTATGATCTACTGAATCTATTCCTCCTGTTTGTATGCATGTATCATTGTTGTAGTTGAAGTTATGAATATTGGTTGTATATTTGCTGGTTTTATACATAGCCTTTGTAAGAGCATGGGATCATGTCTTGAGAAAGGAATGTGCAGGTAAAGAGCCCAATCACGAAACTCTTAAACAGACAAAAGAAGTTGCAGACACCAATCCACATCTGAGCTTGGCCAAGAATGTCACTGGGCTAGTTACTGAATTGTGCATGGACATGTGACTTGCTCATGTGATCCCAAAACTCCAGGGTAACATGATGCTACACAGAGAGTGGGGAGGAGCATCCGTCCAGGGGAGAAAGTCTATTTAAACCCCGGGAAGACCCCTCCATGTTGTCTTCAGCTGGCTAAAGAGAGAGACTCTCCACCCCCCAAGGACACATCTGAAAGAGACTGAACAAAGGACAAAGACAATAGGGGGTGTGAGCGATTGCTGGACCCAGGCTAGGAGGACAATAGCCTGTAAAGGGAAGTTTGCTGGAACTGGTGAGGTTTTTATCTGTGTTCAGTTTGATTAGACATAGACTTGTGTGTTTTATTTTATTTTATTTAGTAATCCACTTTGTTCTGTCTGTTACTACCTGGAATCACTTAAATCCTACTTTCTGTGTTTATTAAAATCACTTTTTACTTATTAAGTTACCTGGAGTACGTGTTAGTATCTGGAGGGGGGCAAACAGCTGTGCATATCTTTCTATCTTTGAAATAGAGGGTGAACTATTTATGAGTTTACCCTGTATAAGCTTTATACAGGGTAAAACGGATTCATTCAGGGTTTGAACACCATTAGGAGTTGGGCACCTGGGTGTCAAAGGCAAGAGCACTTCCTGAGCTGCTTCCAGGCAGGCCTACAGCTGTTAGTGGATGTGGTTCAGACCTGGGTCTGGGTTTGCAGCAGATCAGCGGATCTGGCTCAAACCAGACAGGATTCTGGAGTCCCAAGCTGGAAAAGGCAGGGAAGCAGGGGCAGAAGTAGCCTTGGCACACCAGGTGACAGCTCCAATGGGGGTTTCCGTGCGACCAACCCATCACACACACATACACCACCTAGCCATAAGACAGGTAATCATACATGCTGCATTCATTGCAATCAAGTGGACAGCCCCCACTCGGATTCTGGACTTCTGCCAGCATTCCTTTGACACTTGAATCTTTTTTGTTTTGTTTTGGGGAGGGGTGTTTATTGGCCTAAGTTTAGAGAATTTTGGGTGTTTCTGGCTCTCACACTCCCTCGTAAAACTCCCGTTTGCTACACCTGTTCACTAGCTCCTCCAGTCGCTTAGGAGCTGGCTTTTAAGTCCCTGTTCTCCCTGAGTATCCGCTCTCCCCCCACCCCCGCCCATTTAACAGATACTAAAGGGATGCGGGATCAAAGGATGACAGGCTAAGATGCTCTCAGCCCAGCCTCACAGGTCACTTGGCTCAGCACACGGCTCCCCAAGCAGACAAAACTATAAACTTCAGGCAAGCAGGCACATGGCAGGCAGCAAGTACAAACAAACTAAAAGACAAACCCATCCCCACCCCCAAAGGTCACGTAGTCACTCCTCCTTCACCTGGAGAACTCCCTCATAATACTCCCATTTGCTGGTTGATGCTACGGTTCGCTAGTTTGAAGATGATCTTTTCAAATTGCTCAACAATCCATATTCACGGTGAGATCAGCCTGGGAATTGGGGGAGAGGGATAGCTCAGTGGTTTGAACATTGGCCTACTAAACCCAGGGTTGTGAGTTCAATCCTTGAGGGGGCCATTTAGGGATCTGGGGCAAAAATTGGGGATTGGTCATGCTTTGAGCAGGGGGTTAGACACTAGATGATCTTCTAAGGTCCCTTCCAACCCTGCTATTCTATGATTCCAGTAGAGGGACTGGGCCAGGTTAGTTGTGCAAATTTAGGGTCATTTTTGGTCAAGCGGTTGCAGAGATACCCCCCAACATGATCTGCCTTTAATATTCAAAGTGCACTTGTATCAGAAGACTATGACACACCAGGGGCTGGGGTAGAGTTTGCATTGCACCTTTGGGGTCATTTGGTCAAGGGGTGCAGCAATTTAGTTCCCCTAAATGACCTGCTTTCAACATTTACTGGTTCTTATAACACTTTTTAACACTGAGCTAGAGCAAACCCCATGGGTATTGTTCAGCGATGCCAGAAGAAGGACATAAGCTACTGGAGGTGGTTTAATTAGGCCGCAACTTTATTCCTAAATGTCTGGGAGCACCCAGCAGATAAAATTGTACAGTGCAGACAATTCCATAATCATTTACATATACCCAGGGACTGCTGGCAGTTATCCCCTTTACCCACCTTGGTCCCCAGCCAACCTGCTTCTGGCACTTCCCTACCCCCCCACTCAACTGAGGGTTAAGTGGGGGCTCTAAAGGAAGGGAATTACTCCCTTCCATACCAGTCATTGAAGCCCTAAACCCCACTGTTTCTGCTCCTTTGAAGAATACCTCCTTTAAGTCCTATTCCAGCCCATTTGATCTGATCACCATTGCTAGAATATAGATATTCAGGCCTGCCTGTAAAGGCCTATCCTTAAAGAAATTAGGTGTACTTTTATCACTTAGCTAGTTACGGGGGTATAAAAACAAAGAATCAAAACCACAGTCCTCCTGTGTATGGGCCTTCTCTCACTAGGATAGTCTGAGGCCTTGTTCTTAGGCTAAGGCCTTTGGCTAAGCAGCAGGGGCAGCCATAAGCTGGGAAGTGAACGGTCACATCCTCACATCCCAAACCAGTCACATTGAAATAAGGTGGTATTGGGCTGTTGGGAATACAATCCTGTCCTGATAGTGCCCATCACCTCCCGATAAAGATGGTTTAAGAAAACTTAGTTTGATAGCATTCTGTCTGGCAAGAAATCACTTAGGGTTGTGGTTGTGAAACCCTCATTTCTGTATGTTTTATCTTTATGGCCCCTCACTTTTCTATTGTTTATCTGTCTGGTTCTCTAATTGTTTCTGTCTGCTGTATAATTAATTTTGCTAGGTGTAAGTTAATTAGGGTAGTGGGATATAATTGGTTAGAGAATTATGTTACAATATGTTAGGATTGGTTAGATAGATTTCAGTAAAATGATTGGCTAAGGCATAGCTGAGAATATTACTATATAAACTGGGGTCAAACAGGAAGTAGGAAGGGAAATTGGAGACATGCTTGTTAATGGGGGGGAATAGGAACAGGGGTTAGGGAACAGGGAACAGAGACACAGGCAAGGCTCTGCGGCATCAGCGCTGGGAAGGGGAACACGGGGTAAATGCTTGGCAGCGTCAGAGCTGGGAAGGGGACACTGGCTCTGTCGGCGTATAGAGATAAGCCCAGTTGGTGTGAAGGGCTTCGGAATATGCTTGCTTGGAAACTAACCTCAATAAACATCGTCTTGTCTGCGCTTCGGACTTCTGGACCTGCTTGCTGTCTGCGTGACAAGAACCAGGGAAGTGGGAGAGTGAAAGGAAAATCTTCCAACAACCATATCCATTCCCTATGGAGTAACTGCACTGGGTGTCCACCACAAGGAGGTGTCAGCAGTTGGCTTCGCTATCTCCCCCCACACCTAGCCAGGTTCCCAGATATCTACTGATGTCTTCTTTAATATCAGCCAAAAAAGGATCAGCTCCCAAATCTGACAGCTGAACCCCATACTTCCTGCATAATTCGTGCCCTGTCTGGATGTCCGGATGAGAAATTACCAACCCCCCTATGCCACCTGTGAATTTGGATGTCTCCCTGTTCATGTACCTCCTAACCTTGTCAACCCAAGGAGGCTTCGCAGCTCACTGCCACACCCTGCATTGTAACATATCCAACCAAATAATTTTTACTTCTGGGAAAAGTTCCAGGATCTGCCAGGTGCCTGTTCCCAGGCCACCGAAGTGTCCAGAAGGGGCATCAGCTGGTCCCATAACACACCCCTCCTCCCATGTCAGCTCAGGGCTGCTTCATCACCAAGGCCCAGCCGAGAACCACCAGGCAACCTGGAAGCCCACCTATGCACCCACTGAACAATACTGTGCCCACAGAGCCACACCATCATCTGCCTGGCCCATCTACAAGTGCTTGGAATGCAAACACAAAGGAAAGTTGACACGGATTTCCCATCCACGGTCTCACATATATTTTATATGCTCCAGAATATATGTCAATGCCCAATTGCCAGAAGTGCCCCATCCACCAGCCTCAGCAGGGCTGCTGTTGCAGCCTGATGCTGAATGAGTGGGAACCAAATTCATGTGCTGGAAACTACAGTCTTATCAGTCCCCATCTTAAAACTATAACAAATTGGTGTGTTATGACTGGATTCCCGTCGCTGCCAATAAAGAGGGTGTAGCAGATCGAGCACGCACCGGCACGGCGCCTCCTGCTGGTCAGTCCGGGAATTAGCCCTTTTACAGCACTCAGAGCACCTCCTGCTGGCCAGTGTCTCGCTGCTGCAGGCCCTGTGTCCCTCCCAGACTCCGGTGCCCCTTACCTTGGGGTGCTGCCCCACAGCAATCCCCACACTCGGGGTCTCTCCTCCCAGGGACCCCTCCTCCCCCTATGCCCACCTTGCCTCAGTGGCTACTGACAGTAATCATCGAGCCCCCTTTCCCTGGGGCAAACTGCAGTCTGTAATGACCACTCATCATTGGCAAGACGGGTGGACCAGCTGCCTCTGTTCCAGTGCCCCTGCAGGGCGCCATGTTGCTAATGACACCAGGTACTCCAGCATTCGGTCCTCTGTAATTGGCCATATCAGCGACAGGCCCTCCAGCTACTGAAACTGCACAAAAATCATTAAAACTTTTCTCATAGCGCCAAAATTTTCACAGGGCCACCAACCTCTGTGCTACACTGACGGCCATCATACGCCACGATTCCATAGAGCTTGCGGCATCCGTTGGGATTCCTGGTTGGCTCCTGGTGCCACCTCCAGAAATCTGTCCCTCTGAAAATGAGACAATGCGTCCAGTATCTTGAAAACAATCCTTTTCAGGATACAGCTTAGGTGCCAGCAAGGTGACAGAGAGATGCCAAATCTTCAGAGCTGTGACCAAAGTTATGATCAGGAAACATCTGTTATTGCTGGTTCAGTTCATCACTCTGGTGTTTTTACACACGTGCTGGTTCTTTTGCTGTTATCACTGTTGTCATTTGATAAGCCTGCTGCAGTCTGTCCTCTTTTATTTTTGTCTCCTTATAAATAGTCCAGTGGCATCGCTATCCTCCATATTGCTTCAGCTGTCTCCTGCCAGTGACGGTGCAGGGTTATTGGGACATGGGCATAGATGCCATAACATGACAGGTTGTTGATGGAGGGGCACTGGAGCTGTGACAGTGATGGGTTATTGGGGGAGGGGCTCAGAACAGGTACAGTGCAGACCCCCTCCAATAAGCCAACACTGCACTGTCACAGCTCTGGTGCCCCACCTCCACAACCCCTGCAACTTCACTGAATGTTTCCTCATTGCCACAATTATCTCTGGGACTCATGGACCATTGCCCTTCTCCCACAGGAAGCTCGTTGGCTATGACGTTTCTCGCCTGCTGTGGGACACACACGTGGTCTCCATATTCTTCCCCAGAAGGGCTCTGATAGGTGCATCACACACTCTGAGTCAAGTTCCAGGGAATGGTGATATGGGGTCAAATGGGCAGGAGGTTCAGGAGGCTCATTCATGGTCTCTTAGTCCTGCCTGCGGCATCCACAGCCCTTCCCTCTTCCTGCCTCACCCTCCACCCACCTGGCTCAGATAGGCCTGGAATACCAAAAGCCCATCCCTCCACATGCCTCACCCCGCCCCAGCTCAAAACTGCCTGGGATACTGTGATATTCTGTACCTCGTGGGAACACACTACACCCCCATGTTCATTCTTATAACATGATTGTGTGGTATCTAATGCAAAGTTTGTCATGTCGGGTGTCTTCAGAAGGATCATGATGTACTGAGAATCGTTGTTATGGTAATATTATAGTAATTGTTGTTATAGTAATGTTATAAGTTGTAATTTCATGTATATAGTTATTTGGCTGAAAATGTGTCCTCATGGCTTAAAGCAAGCCCAGGCAAAAACTCGACAAGCAGAGGGCAGTTCACACCTCATCAAGGCATGTATGGTACAAACCCAGCCCAGCCTCACAGGAACAAAGGACGCTGACCTAGGCAGCAACAAAGGATCTGTTGGACTCTCAAGTGAGTCACCCCCTTCCTTTGGGCAGTTTTGGATTGTGATAAGGTAATGCTCACCTGACTCTGAAGGGGGAGGGGGGAAAGCCAAGAGGGAAGAAAGAACATGATAAAAGGGAGAGATATTTGCCATGCTCTTCCTCTCTCTTCCACCTCCATCTACAGACATCACCACCAAGTGACTGAAGCGCTGATCAAAGGGGAGAGCCTGGCTGAAGGGCAACCAGCCAGCCTGTGGTGAGAAGCATCTACATTTGTAAGGGCATTGAAAGTGTTAAGATCAGCTTAGAATCATCTGATTTTATTTAATTTGACCAAATCCGACTTGTTATGCTTTGACTTATAATCACTTAAAATCTATCTTTCACAGTTAATAACTTTGTTTGTTTATTCTACCTGAAGCAGTGTGTTTGGTTTGCAGCGTGTCAGAGACTCCCCTTGGGATAAGAAGCCTGGTACATATCAATTTTGTCAGGGGGAGGGATAGCTCAGTGGTTTGAGCATTGCCCTTCTAAACCCAAGGTTGTGAGTTCAATCCTTGAGGGGGTCACTTACAGATCTAGGGCAAAAGTCTGTCAGGTGACAGTACCTGGTCCTGCTAGCGAAGGCAGGGGACTGGACTCCATGACCTTTCAACATCCTTCCATTTCTAGGAGATTGGCATATCTCCATTTTTTTTGTTGTTAAATTGATGAACTCACATAAGCTTGCAGCATCCAGTGGGTATAACTGGACACTCCAAGACAGAGGTTCTTAAGGTTGCATCTGGGACCGGAGATATTGGCTAGCGTCATTCGGTTGCACAATCCAAGCAGCAGTTTACATGCTCGAGTCTGTGTGTGAACAGCCCAGGAGTGGGGGTTCTCACAGAAGAGCAGGGTAAGGCTGGCTCCCAGAGTCAAGGATTGGAGTGACCTAGCAGATCACCGGTCCAGATAACACCAGGGGAATGTCACAGACACCTGGAGCCCTTCCCCCCACCCCACCTCCATCCCAGTTCATGAGGTCCCACAACTCTTTCCTCCTCTGCCAGCCCCAGGGTCCCCATTACCTTTCTTGCCCTGTTCAATTCAAACTTTGCAGTAATGGTCCTGCCTTTGTGATTTCTACTCTAACATGTTAGGCATAAAATCAGGCCCTGAGCACCGCTGACATCCCATGGGTTTGAACCACATGAGGAATGGGAAGGAAACACTGATTTTCCCTGTGGCAATCAGTGACTGTCAGTGAGGTGAGTTTGTTGCTATTGCATATAGATTCATAAATGCCAGGCCAGAAGGAACCATCACATCTATTAGACTGGCCTCCTGCATAGCACCAGGCAGAGAATCACATCCAGTGACTCCTGGATCAAACCCATCACTTCTGTTTGACTCACAGTTCATCTTCTGCAAAGACGTCCAATCTTGATTTGAAGCAGGGGTGCTGGAACCATTTGTATAGTGGGGTGCTGAGAGCCATTGAACCAAACTATTGACCCTGTATATAATGGAAACCACAAGCCAGGGGGTGCAAGCCAGGGGGTGATTTTCCCTGTGGCAATCAGTGACTGTCAGTGAGGTGCTGGGTGAGCAGGGGTGCTGGAACCATTTGTATAGTGGGGTGCTGAGAGCCATTGAACCAAACTATTGACCCTGTATATAATGGAAACCACAAGCCAGGGTCCCCAGCACCCCTATCTCCAGGACCTATGATTTGAAGACTCTACCTGATGGAGAATTTGCCACATTCCAAGGTTAGTTGTTCCTCTGGTTAATTACCCTACTGTTAAAAATGTGCGGCTTATTTCTAGTCTGATTTTATCTAGCTTCAGCTTCCAGCCAGCGGATTCTGTTCTGCGTTTGTCGGATAGATTAAAGAGCCCCCACCTATCAGAAATCATCTCTCCACGCCAGACTCACAGACTGTGATCAAGTCACGTCTTAAGCGTCTCTTTGATAAACTAATAGATTGAATATGTATTTAGTCTCTGACTGCCAGGCAGGTTTTTCAGACCTTGCCTCATCCCTGTAGCTTTTTTCTGAGCCCTTTCCAAATGTAAACATCCTTTCTGAAGTGTGGACATAAGAACTGGGCACCACATCCAAGAATGGTCTCATCTGTGCTGTATATAGAGGTGCTTCCACCTCCCTACTGCTATGCCCCTGTGTATGGAGCAGCAGCTTTTCTGGGAGCCCAGTGCTCCCACCGAGCACAACTCCGACATGGGGCTGCAGACAAGGGACTTTGCATGCCACTAAGGTGCTCATTCCATTTACAAAATGAAATTGGCATGAGAAGGACTGAATTTGTCTGTCCGGCTCTAAAGTGTTCTCCGAATGATCTAATTTATCACTGCGGCTACTGCAGCAGCAGTTCAAATACTCACATCTCCCTGGCTTTGGAATCAGATGACAGGATGACTTCATGGTTTCAAACCTGTCCAAGTTCCTTGTTTCTCTCCAGTTCTTGGTTTCCCAGCAAGTCCCACTGCACTCGTCCCTTTCAGACAGAGCTGCAGGCCCTTATATGCCTCAGTGGCTGGGCGGGGCTCTTGGCAGCTGCAGATCCTGAGCTCAGTGCTGCCCAGTGAGATGCTAAAGCAGGTGCAAGCACCCTGGGTAGCACAGGCCAAGCTCTTTAACTGAAGCTGTAAAGCCTCTAGGTCCCTGGGGCCAGCCCCGATGTTGGCGCAAAAGTTGGCCATCGCTAAGGCTACGTTTATGTCATAGAGGTCACGGAATCCATGACCTCCGTGACATTCTCTGTTTCAGCCCCAGGGGCTGCGGGACTGGCAGGGTTCCAGCAACAGGCAACAGCAACGACAAGCGACCGGGGGGGGGGGGCTGCAAGGTTCCAAACACAAGTGACAGACTCCTGAGGGGGCCCTCCTCAGGGTTCCAGCGACGGGCGACAGCCTTGCGCGCAGGGGCGGGGCTGGGAGGGGAAAGAGGGATGCCTCAGGCGAGCGGCTGGGGGTGTCCAGTTTTCTCTTTGGGAAATATAGTCACCCTGCAGCTCCCAGCCGCCGTGAGAGGAGGGGGCCCTCTTGCAGCTCCCAGCCACCATGGGCGGAGGGGTCCCTCTTGCAGCTTCCAGCTGCTATGGGCAGAGGAGGATCCCCATAGCTTCCAGCCACCACGGTGGCGGGGGAAACCATGGAGCCGCAGCAGCAAAAGTCACCGACAGGTCACAGCTTCCGTGAATTTTTGTTTATTGCCCGTGACCTGTCGGTGACTTTAACTAAAAATAACCAAAATCTTAGCCATCACACAGAGGCTAGAAGAGGTGCATGGAGTAGCTTGGATATGGGAGTGCAGAGGCTTTAAGGGGTGGGTAGATGTGATCAGGATGATTGAAAAATGCAGAAGAAATAGAGCTGGGGAGAACAAAAGTAAGGCTAGAGAGCAGGATTTGTAAGGATAAGGCCTTTTCCTGTAGCCATATTGTAAGGCCTAAGACCTTTGTCTGCAGCCATATTAAGAGAGTAGCAGCCATTAGCTAAGAAGCAGGAAGTCACATCCTCACATTCCATCTAAATTACATTAAAATGCTGTAATATCAGGCTGTTAAGAAGGAGACCCTGTCCTAATAGCACCCACTATCACCAGATAAAAAAAGATGGTTAAAGAAAAAAGATGGTTAAAGAAAACTTAGTTTGATAGCATCCCGTCTGGCAAGAAATCACTTATCAATAGTTGTGGTTGTTAAATCCTCATTTCTTTATTGTTTTTTCTTTATGGTCCCCACTTCTCTATTGTTTGTCTGTATGATCTCTGTCAGGTTCTTTCATTGTTTCTGTCTGTTACATAATTAATTTTGCTAAATGTAAATCAAGTAAGGTGGTGGCTAGGGCTCAATGGGTAGTGATCAACGGCTCAATGTCTAGTTGGCAGCCGGTATAAGCAGAGTGCCCCAGGGGTTGGTCCTGGGACCGGTTTTGTTCAACATCTTTACTAATGATCTGGCTGATAGGATGGATTGCGCCCTCAGCAAGTTTGCAAATGACATTAAGATGGGGGGAGAGGGATTCCAAAGAGAATGGAGCTCGGCTGTTCTCAGTGGTGGCAGATGACAGAACAAGAAGCAATGGTCTCAAATTGCAATGGGAGAGGTCTCGGTTGGGTATTAGGAAACACTATTTCACTAGGAGGGTGGTGAAGCACTGGAATGGGTTACCTGCAAAATCACTTTACCCCTCCGTGGGCTCTGGGCTCCACTCCTCCGGGCTCAGGGCTCTTCTCCTCCAGACTCCGGATAAACATCCATTCACTGTGGACTTAGGGCTTGATCTTTTGCGGGTTTACGGGGTCTTTTATCAGTGAAAGAGCATTACACACTAATATCCTACTTAACCTCTATTTATTAACAATCACCAAAACAGAATGCACCACGCTACACATACAGTGCTCACCACTCCCAGTAAGACAGGTGAACTTTTCCATGCTGGCCAGTCAGGATCAGGTCATCTGGGAGACTCCAGTTTCTGCACGGTGTCATTGGCAAAGTCTTGAGGTCTGGCAGCTCTGATCTTGGGGCTGTGTCCTGGAATTGGTTCCCAAAGAACTTCCTTTTGGACCCCTGTTTATATAGTGAAATTTGAGTCCTGCTTAGCTGTACCTTAACCAATCATTTTAGTAAAATATTACTAACCTTTCCTAACATATTAAAACAAAATTCTCTAACCAATCATACTCCACCATAGAATCATAGAATCTCAGGGTTGGAAGGAACCTCAGAAGGTCATCTAGTCCAACCCCCTGCTCAAAGCAGGACCAACCCCAACTAAATCATCCCAGCCAGGGCTTTGTCAAGCCTGACCTTAAAAACCTCTAAGGAAGGAGATTCCACCACCTCCCTAGGTAACCCATTCCAGTTCTTCACCACCCTACTAGTAAAAAAGGTTTTCCTAATATCCAACCTAAACCTCCCCCTCTGCAACTTGAGACCATTACTCCTTGTTCTGTCATCTTCTACCACTGAGAACAGCCTAGATCCATCCTCTTTGGAACCCCCTTTTAGGTAGTTGAAAGCAGCTATCAAATCCCCCCTCATTCTTCTCTTCTGCAGGCTAAACAATCCCAGTTCCCTCAGCCTCTCCTCATAAGTCATGTGCTCCAGCCCCTTAATCATTTTTGTTGCCCTCCGCTGGACTCTTTCCAATTTATCCACATCCTTCTTGTAGTGTGGGGCCCAAAACTGGACACAGTACTCCAAATGAGGCCTCACCAGTGCCAAATAGAGGGGAATGATCACATCCCTTGATCTGATGGAAATGCCCCTACTTATACAACCCAAAATGCCGTTCGCCTTCTTGGCAACAAGGGCACACTGTTGACTCATATTCAGCTTTTCGTCCACTGTAACCCCTAGGTCCTTTTCTGCAGAACTGCTGCCCAGCCATTCGGTCCCTAGTCTGTAGCAGTGCATGGGATTCTTCCGTCCTAAGTGCAGGACTCTGCACTTGTCCTTGTTGAACCTCATCAGATTTCTTTTGGCCCAATCCTCTAATTTGTCTAGGTCCCTCTGTATCCTATCTCTACCCTCCAGCGTATCAACCACTCCTCCCAGTTTAGTGTCATCTGCAAACTTGCTAAGGGTGCTGTCCACACCATCCTCCAGGTCGTTAATGAAGATATTGAACAAAACCGGCCCCAGCACCGACCCTTGGGGCACTCCACTTGATGGGGCCATTGATCACTACCCATTGATTCTCCATCTCTAACCATTTTTAAAATCAAGATTGGGTGTTTTTTTAAAAAGATCTGCTCTAGGAATTTGTGATGTTATTGACATGAACTGTGGCCATATAGATCATTGCTGCAACCATGGTCCTATGGTTGCACCAGGTCTTGTACAGAGGAGGTAAAGTGGGGTGTCAATGGAAAGTTTGTAGTTTGCTGGTTATGATTATGCTATCTGTATGTATGTATCATTTATGTAGTTGAAGTTATGAATATCAGCCATGTACTTGTATCTCAATGTGTTTGATTCTAAGTAGCCTCAGTGAAGCATTTGGTCAGCTTCTTGAGAAAGGACTATTCTCAGTAAGTGCTCAACCAAGAAACACTTAACTGACAATGGACTTTAGGAGATACCAATACACATCTGAGCTTTCCTGGGAATGTTCAAATTAACATGTAAACAATGGCGTTGGCCGGCAAAAAGCTGAATCATTCATGTGACTTGCCTGGTGGCTACAAACTCCATCTTGTTTCTGTGACTTTGCACAGAAGAACAAAGGAGTTTCCATCCACAAGAGAGAGAATATAAAAGGCACTGGAAGCCTTTCCATTTTATTTTCAGCTGGCTTATGAGATGACCTCTCCACCCCAAGAGATGCCTGAAAGAAACTGGAACAAAGGACAGTAACTACGGGGGTGAGAGAGATTACTGGATCCAGACTAGGAAGGAGTCCAGTCTGTGAAAGAAGCTTATTGGAACATCTCTGTTGGTGATTCAGTTTCCTACTGTATTAGGCTTAGACTTGAGAGATTTGTTTTGTTTTGCTTGGTAACTTACTTTGTTCTGTCTGTCATTACTTGGAACCACTTAAATCCTACTGTTTATATTAAATAAAATCATGTTTGCGTATAAAATAACCCAGAGTAAGTAATTAATTCCTGGGGGAGCAAACAGCTGTGTATATCTCTCTCTGTCAGTGTTATAGAGGACAGACAATTTATGAGTTTACCCTGCATAAGCTTTATACACAGTAAAATGGATTTATTTGGGGTTTGGCTCCCATTGAGAGCTGGGTGTCTGGGTGCTAGAGACAGGAGTACTTCTTAAGGTGTTTTCAGCTAAGTCTGCAGCTTTTGGGGGACGTGGTTCAGACTGTGTTTGTAGCAGGCTAGCATGTCTGGCTCAACAAGACAGTGTACTGAAGTCCCAAGCTGGCAGGGAAAATGGGCTCAGAGGTAGTCTCAGCACATCAGGTGGCAGTCCCAAGGGGGTCTCCATGACCCAACCCGTCACAGAATTATTTTGGGGCAATACTCTGGCCGTTGTTATACAGGAGGTCAGACTAGACAATCACAATGGTCCCGTCTGATTTTGGAATCTACAAGTCTATGAAAGTGTGGCCACCTCTGGGACCCCACTCTTCTAGCCCACCACGAGTGCCACTTTAATAAAACGACAATGATCAATCAGTGTGGATTCATAGAATCATAGAATCTCAGGGTTGGAAGGGACCTCAGGAGGTCATCTAGTCCAACCCCCTGCTCAAAGCAGGACCAACCCCAACTAGATCATCCCAGCCAGGGCTTTGTCAAGCCTGACCTTAAAAACCTCTAAGGAAGGAGATTCCACCACCTCCCTAGGTAACCCATTCCAGTTCTTCACCACCCTACTAGTAAAAAAGGTTTTCCTAATATCCAACCTAAACCTCCCCCTCTGCAACTTGAGACCATTACTCCTTGTTCTGTCATCTTCTACCACTGAGAACAGCCTAGATCCATCCTCTTTGGAACCCCCTTTTAGGTAGTTGAAAGCAGCTATCAAATCCCCCCTCATTCTTCTCTTCTGCAGGCTAAACAATCCCAGTTCCCTCAGCCTCTCCTCATAAGTCATGTGCTCCAGCCCCTTAATCATTTTTGTTGCCCTCCGCTGGACTCTTTCCAATTTATCCACATCCTTCTTGTAGTGTGGGGCCCAAAACTGGACACAGTACTCCAAATGAGGCCTCACCAGTGCCAAATAGAGGGGAATGATCACATCCCTTGATCTGATGGAAATGCCCCTACTTATACAACCCAAAATGCCGTTCGCCTTCTTGGCAACAAGGGCACACTGTTGACTCATATTCAGCTTTTCGTCCACTGTAACCCCTAGGTCCTTTTCTGCAGAACTGCTGCCCAGCCATTCGGTCCCTAGTCTGTAGCAGTGCATGGGATTCTTCCGTCCTAAGTGCAGGACTCTGCACTTGTCCTTGTTGAACCTCATCAGATTTCTTTTGGCCCAATCCTCTAATTTGTCTAGGTCCCTCTGTATCCTATCTCTACCCTCCAGCGTATCAACCACTCCTCCCAGTTTAGTGTCATCTGCAAACTTGCTAAGGGTGCTGTCCACACCATCCTCCAGGTCGTTAATGAAGATATTGAACAAAACCGGCCCCAGCACCGACCCTTGGGGCACTCCACTTGATGGGGCCATTGATCACTACCCATTGATTCTCCATCTCTAACCATTTTTAAAATCAAGATTGGGTGTTTTTTTAAAAAGATCTGCTCTAGGAATTTGTGATGTTATTGACATGAACTGTGGCCATATAGATCATTGCTGCAACCATGGTCCTATGGTTGCACCAGGTCTTGTACAGAGGAGGTAAAGTGGGGTGTCAATGGAAAGTTTGTAGTTTGCTGGTTATGATTATGCTATCTGTATGTATGTATCATTTATGTAGTTGAAGTTATGAATATCAGCCATGTACTTGTATCTCAATGTGTTTGATTCTAAGTAGCCTCAGTGAAGCATTTGGTCAGCTTCTTGAGAAAGGACTATTCTCAGTAAGTGCTCAACCAAGAAACACTTAACTGACAATGGACTTTAGGAGATACCAATACACATCTGAGCTTTCCTGGGAATGTTCAAATTAACATGTAAACAATGGCGTTGGCCGGCAAAAAGCTGAATCATTCATGTGACTTGCCTGGTGGCTACAAACTCCATCTTGTTTCTGTGACTTTGCACAGAAGAACAAAGGAGTTTCCATCCACAAGAGAGAGAATATAAAAGGCACTGGAAGCCTTTCCATTTTATTTTCAGCTGGCTTATGAGATGACCTCTCCACCCCAAGAGATGCCTGAAAGAAACTGGAACAAAGGACAGTAACTACGGGGGTGAGAGAGATTACTGGATCCAGACTAGGAAGGAGTCCAGTCTGTGAAAGAAGCTTATTGGAACATCTCTGTTGGTGATTCAGTTTCCTACTGTATTAGGCTTAGACTTGAGAGATTTGTTTTGTTTTGCTTGGTAACTTACTTTGTTCTGTCTGTCATTACTTGGAACCACTTAAATCCTACTGTTTATATTAAATAAAATCATGTTTGCGTATAAAATAACCCAGAGTAAGTAATTAATTCCTGGGGGAGCAAACAGCTGTGTATATCTCTCTCTGTCAGTGTTATAGAGGACAGACAATTTATGAGTTTACCCTGCATAAGCTTTATACACAGTAAAATGGATTTATTTGGGGTTTGGCTCCCATTGAGAGCTGGGTGTCTGGGTGCTAGAGACAGGAGTACTTCTTAAGGTGTTTTCAGCTAAGTCTGCAGCTTTTGGGGGACGTGGTTCAGACTGTGTTTGTAGCAGGCTAGCATGTCTGGCTCAACAAGACAGTGTACTGAAGTCCCAAGCTGGCAGGGAAAATGGGCTCAGAGGTAGTCTCAGCACATCAGGTGGCAGTCCCAAGGGGGTCTCCATGACCCAACCCGTCACAGAATTATTTTGGGGCAATACTCTGGCCGTTGTTATACAGGAGGTCAGACTAGACAATCACAATGGTCCCGTCTGATTTTGGAATCTACAAGTCTATGAAAGTGTGGCCACCTCTGGGACCCCACTCTTCTAGCCCACCACGAGTGCCACTTTAATAAAACGACAATGATCAATCAGTGTGGATTCATAGAATCATAGAATCTCAGGGTTGGAAGGGACCTCAGGAGGTCATCTAGTCCAACCCCCTGCTCAAAGCAGGACCAACCCCAACTAGATCATCCCAGCCAGGGCTTTGTCAAGCCTGACCTTAAAAACCTCTAAGGAAGGAGATTCCACCACCTCCCTAGGTAACCCATTCCAGTTCTTCACCACCCTACTAGTGAAAAAAGTTTTCCTAATATCCAACCTAAACCTCCCCCTCTGCAACTTGAGACCATTACTCCTTGTTCTGTCATCTTCTACCACGGAGAAGAGTCTAGATCCATCCTCTTTGGAACCCCCTTTTAGGTAGTTGAAAGCAGCTATCAAATCCCCCCTCACTCTTCTCTTCTGCAGGCTAAACAATCCCAGTTCCCTCAGCCTCTCCTCATAAGTCATGTGCTCCAGCCCCCTAATCATTTTTGTTGCCCTCCGTTGGACTCTTTCCAATTTATTCACATCCTTCTTGTAGTGTGGGGCCCAAAACTGGACACAGTACTCCAAATGAGGCCTCACCAGTGCCGAATAGAGGGGAATAATCACGTCCCTCCATCTGCTGGAAATGCCCCTACTTATACAGCCCAAAATGCCGTTAGCCTTCTTGGCAACAAGGGCACACTGTTGACTCATATTCAGCTTTTCGTCCACTGTAACCCCTAGGTCCTTTTCTGCAGAACTGCTGCCCAGCCATTCGGTCCCTAGTCTGTAGCAGTGCATGGGGTTCTTCTGTCCTAAGTGCAGGACTCTGCACTTGTCCTTGTTGAACCTCATCAAATTTTTTTGGCCCAATCCTCTAATTTGTCTAGGTCCCTCTGTATCCTGTCCCTACCCTCCAGCGTATCAACCACTCCTCCCAGTTTAGTGTCATCTGCAAACTTGCTAAGGGTGCAGTCCACACCATCCTCCAGATCGTTGATGAAGCTATTGAACAAAACTGGCCCCAGCACCGACCCTTGGGGCACTCCACTTGATACCGGCTGCCAACTAGACACGGAGCCATTGCTCACTACCCATTGAGCACGACCATCCAGCCAGCTTTCTATCCACCTTACCGTCTATTCATCCATCCCATACTTCTTTAACTTGTGGGCAAGAATACTGTGGGAGACTGTATCAAAAGCTTTGCTAAAGTCAAGAAATAGCACATCCACTGCTTTCCCCTCATCCACAGAGCCAGTTATCTCATCATAGAAGGCAATTAGGTTAGTCAGGCATGACTTGCCCTTGGTGAATCCATGCTGACTGTTCCTGATCACTTTCCCCTCCTTTAAGTGGCTCAGAATTGATTCCTTGAGGACCTGTTCCATGAGTTTTCCAGGGACTGAGGTGAGACTGACTGGCCTGTAGTTCCCCGAATCTTCCTTCTTCCCTTTTTTAAAGATGGGCACTACATTAGCTTTTTTCCAGTCATCCGGGACCTCCCCCGATTGCCATGATTTGTCAAAGATAATGGCCAATGGCTCTGCAATCACATCGGCAAACTCCTTTAGCACCCTCAGACGCAGTGCATCTGGCCCCATGGACTTGTGTTCGTCCAGCTTTTCTAAATAGTCCCGAACTACTTCTTTCTCCACGGAGGGCTGGTCACCTCCTCCCCATACCGTGCTGCGGGGTGCAGCTGCCTGGGAGCTGACCTTGTCTGTGAAGACAGAGGCCAAAAAAGTTTTGAGTACACTAGCTTTCCATCCAGACCAAGATCTCAGCACTAGCCACTGAATAGCCACAGGCAAACTGGTTCCTGTATTAGAAGAGCAAGGTGCCACAAAACCAGGAGTGACCCCTGACCTCCAGCAGGCCCAGAGAGTTTGGCAGGGGGGGTGACAGGGATGAAGTCATATTGCCAGGTCAGCGTGCAGATTGAGAATTGAAGCTCAGTCTCCACATGTTTGGGGCGCTGACCCAAAGGACAGAAGTTTCCGAGTTGACCCATGTGTAACATAGTTACAGGGATAGCAATAAGGAGTGAAGCAGCTGACAGTTTGTCCCTCTAGAGCACCCTCCTGTGTGATACACATTTTAATACATGAACACTCCCCCTTCTGCCCCCGGAAGCATATTAGAGAGTGGGGTATGACTCCCCCAAGGTCCCCATAGCATCTGTGTCTCTGTGCTGTATTGAACAGGGCACATCCCAAGTCATGGCACGGTGACACTTTCACTGAGCTTCTGCATTCACTGATGGGTGGCGTCTAAGCTGCCTGATAGACTGGCTGGGGCTCACACCATGCAGCATCATGCACAGTGCTGTTTCCCAGCTCTGTCAGCCTCTCTTGCAGCAGAGAGGGCTGGCGGCTTGGTTCTCTCTGCCCCCGTCTTGCTGCTGCCCTCAACTCCCACGTGCTGCAAGTGCAGCAAGAACACACAGTCCTTCCTACGGAAGGAGGCAGCTGTTCTCTCAGCCTCGAGCGGGAAAAGCAGGGTGAGTAGCCCCCAAACACCCAGTGTAACAGGGATGGCTTAGGACTCTGCTCTCTCCTTCCCTGTCCATGCCCACACACTCTGTCGTATTAGCCAGCACGCAGCTCAGGGTGTTGTGTCCAGGCCAGTGATGGCAAAGTTCTCCAGCCCCTCCCTGTTAACCTCAGAGCTCTTTTACCCTGTGAATTAATAATGAGGAGAGGCCATTTGTGCTGAGAGGGGACGATGTGTAATTTCCAGCTTTTATCCCAGGCTCCACTAGGTTAATCCACTTTCTGCCTGGGCTTCCTTCAGGAGACAGATGCATTTAGATAAGTGGAGAGACAGGTGCACAAGTGGGTAGCAGGAAAAACTGACAGAGTGGTGCCTGGCTTAAGGGAGAGGAGAGAGAGACTGACAGTGAGACGCATGCAGACTGAGTGACAGATGGAGCTGATCTGATTAGTTACGAAATGAGAGAACGAAACCCAACAGATTCTGACAGTTTCCGGAGAAAGGTCTGGAGCTCCCTGACTTCTAAATAAAACCTCTCCCTCCAGATCCCTACCAGAGCACAGACATCACACTCAATCACCCCCCCAGTCACAAGAAATTAAGCTCAGTCTTCGATGCATTAGAGAGCTCTGGGGGCCAGCAGGCTCTGGTGGAAATTCAACGTGTGTCCAGTTCACAGCTCAGCTATCCAGCTCCCAGAAGGGGAAAGCTCCTCCTGGCAGCAAGGAGGGGTTTCCTGGACAGATGCACAGACTGGGCTGCTGGCACAGCCGGAACCTCCCTTTGAAGCTGCATATTACACTTGTTAATGGGCTTCTTATTGCTGAATGGATTCCTTTATTTATTGATCTGATTTTGAATGCCCCATCACAGCCCTTGAGGCACATTAACGCAATTATACAATCACCTCACGACCCTCCCCAGCCCGCACAGAAGTGGGCCTCCCCTTTCCTCAGCCAGCTGCTCTGAACGGCACCCTGGGCTCTGACTCAGTCAGCAAACTTGAGTTCTTTGAAACCAAGACGGAAGCTGATTCCAGAGCCTTCACTCAGCATGCTCTGAGTCAGGGCCGGTGCAACCGCTAGGCAAACTAGGCGGTCGCCTAGGGCGCCAAGTGGTTGGGGATGCTGAGCCCCAGCCATGGAGGAGCCGGCGTGGTACAGGGGGGGCAGCAGCCCTGCAAAGGCGGCAGCGCCGCTAGCGGGGAGCAACCGCACCCTCTGCCCCTCCTGCCCAGGCTGTGGCCTGGCACCTCCCCCGGGGTGCTCCTGCAGGCTGCAGCGGATGAATGCGGGTGCCAGTCCCCGTGCACCCCCTGGTTTCCCCCTCACCGCGCTTGGGCTCTGCAGCGGCGGTGGTGGTGGCTCACACTCCCGGGAGCCGCAAAGCCCGAGCGCGGTGAGGAGGGAACTAGGGGGCGCATGGGGACTGCTGCCCGCATGCATCCGCTGCAGGAGCCCCCAAGGAGGGGGAAGGTCACTGGGCCGCAGCCCGGGCAGGCGCGCCCCCGGCTCTCCCCTCACCACGCTCGGGTTCTGCAGTTGAGCCGCTGCTGCCCCTCCTGCTGCCGCAGCACTCTGCAGGGGAGGGGCTCCATGCAGAGCCAGAGTCTGACGGGCATGGGCATGGTATAAGGGGAGTCCCCGGGGGCAGTCAGGGAGCAGGGGGGTTGGAAGGGTCGGGAGTTCTGGGGGGGGGCTGTCAGGGGGCGGGGGAGTGGAGAGGGATCGGAGCAATCAGGGGACAGGGAGCAGGGGGGGTTGGAAGGGTCGGGAGTTCTGGGGGGGGCTGTCAGGGGGCGGGGGAGTGGAGAGGGATCGGAGCAATCAGGGGACAGGGAGCAGGGGGGGTTGGAAGGGTCAGGAGTTCTCGGGGGGGGCTGTCAGGGGGTGGGGGAGTGGAGAGGGATCGGCGCAATCAGGGGACAGGGAGCAGGGGGGGTTGGAAGGGTCGGGAGTTCTGGGGGGGCAGTCAGGGGGCGGGGGAGTGGAGAGGGATCGGAGCAATCAGGGGACAGGGAGCAGGGGGGGTTGGAAGGGTCGGGAGTTCTGGGGGGGGGCTGTCAGGGGGCGGGGGAGTGGAGAGGGATCGGAGCAATCAGGGAACAGGGAGCAGGGGGTGTTGGAAGGGTCAGGAGTTCTGGGGGGGTCTGTCAGGGGGCAGGGGAGTGGAGAGGGATCGGAGCAATCAGGGAACAGGGAGCAGGGGGTGTTGGAAGGGTCAGGAGTTCTGGGGGGGCATGTCAGGGGGCGGGAGTGTGGAGTGGGGTTGGGGCAGTCAAGGGACAGGCAGCAGGGGGGGTTGGATGGGTCAGGAGTTCTGGGGGTCCTGTCAGGGGGCGGGGAGTGGTTGGATAGGGTGTGGGTGTCCTGGGGGTCTGTCTGGGGGTGGGGGTGGGGGTGTGGATAAGGGTTGGGGCAGTCAGGGGACAGGTAGGGGGTAGGGTCCTAGGGGGACAGCTAGGGTGGGGGGGTTTCAGGAGGGGGCAGTCAGGGGACAAGGAACAGGGGGGGTTGGTGATTCTGAGGGGGGCAGTCAGGTGGTGGGAAGTGGGAGGGAGTGGATGGGGGTGGGGAGGGGTGAACCTGGTCTGGGGAGCAGCCCCTGGCCACGGCTGGCGCCTGGGCGGGCTGGCCCCGGGGGTCTATAAAGGCTTGTTGGGATTTGCCCCTCAATGAACTGATGTGCGGCGCGGGGTGGGGGTGGGGCACAAGGTGGAATTTTCGCCTAGGGCGCAAAATATCCTTGCACCGGCCCTGCTTTGAGTACCTGCCTGGGAGCTGCTAGTCTGAGTGTCCCAAATCCCCAAATTTGTACCCAGGGGTCAAGTGGGATTGGACTCGGGCAGCTAGCCCTTGAGGCCACCCAGGGCCACGCTGCTATTTTTAGCGTGCTAGCTCAAGCAGAGCTAGTGCATTTGTCCACCTGAGTTGGGAATGGCAGCTTCCAGCTGCTGTGCACAGGTATCCTTAGCTACCCAAGCCCAAAGCATCACCCATAAGGAGCCATTTCAGGCTCTAGAGCCCAGATGTGCTGTGGGTCACATTTTCAAAGTGACTCAGTGTCCACAATTCTATAGGTGCTTTTATGGGAGCTGAGCTCTTTTTAAGCCAGCAGAAGTGGAAAAGGTGAGAATAAGCTGAACAGCAGTGACCGTGCGGGCTTCTGGCCTGTCTCCCCAGCCCAGAAAGGGTTAAATGCCACGCACAGAGTCTGGTCAGGGTCTGCCTTCAGGGCACAGTTTATTATTCAAACACAAAACTCACAAAGAAACACAAAACCAGGCTACTTCCCCAACCAAAGCCAACTGCAGGGCCCAGAGGCCTTTCCCATTGCATCCTCTCTCTGCAGCCACAGGAGCGAGCTTACTTCCAATCACCCTCCCACTCAACAGAGCTCTTTCAGCTTTTATAGGAATCACCTGACTCCCCCACAGCGGGGGGCTGATAATCCCCTCTACCAGAGCTGACACCTGTTCTTAAAGGGGCTCTGCCTCTGAACACAGCCGGCTGGCCCTGGGCCTCCCAGCCCTGAATGGGCAACTTATGTTGCTCAGAGGTTATGAATAAGCCACTCCCCAAGTGATATAAATTACACCAACCTAAGTGCGGGTGTGGGCAGTGCTACATCAGCAGGAGAGCCGCGCGTTGAGGGTGGATTAAATAAATCGGCGGGAGAGCTGGGGGCAACAAACTAGTATGTTGATAAATTGGAGAGGGTTCCGAGAAGAGCCATGAGAATGATTAAAGGATTAGAAAACCTGCCTTATAGTAATAAACTGAAAGAGCTCAATCTATTTATTTTAACAAAACGGAAGATTAATCAATGACTTGATTACAGTCTGTAAGCGCCTACAATGGGGGAAAATATTTAATAATGGGCTCTTCAGTGTAGGAGAGAAAGGTATAACATGATCCAGTGGCTGGAATTTGAAGCTAGATAAATTCAGACAGGAAATAAGATGTACATGTTTAAGTGTGAGAGTAATTAACCAATGGAACAATTTACTGAGGTTGGATTCTTGCCAGCAAGTTAAAGAAGTATGGATTGGATAAATGGACTATAAGGTGGATAGAAAGCTGGCTAGATTGTCATGCTCAACGGGTAGTGATCAATGGCTCGATGTCTAGTTGGCAGCAGGTATCAAGCGGAGTGCCCCAGGATCGGTCCTGAGGCCGGTTTTGTTCAACATCTTTATTAGTGAGTCGTGCACTTAGGAAGGAAGAATCCCATGCACCGCTACAGGCTGAGGACCGACTGACTAAGCAACAGTTCTGCAGAAAAGGACCTGGGGATTACAGTGGATGAGAAGCTGGATATGAGTCAGCAGCGTGCCCTTATTGCCAAGAAGGCCAACGGCATATTGGGCTGTATTAGTAGGATCATTGCCAGCAGATCAAGGAAAGTGATTATTCCCCTCTATTCGGCACTGGTGAGGCCACACCTGGAGTATTGTGTCCAGTTTTGGTCCCGCCACTACAGAAGGGATGTGGACAAATTGGAGAGAGTCCAGTGGAGAACAACGAAAATGATTAGGGGGCTGGGACACATGACTTACAAGGAGAGGCTGAGGGAACTGGGGTTATTTAGTCTGCAGAAGAGAAGAGTGAGTGGGGATTTGATAGCAGCCTTCAGTTACCTGAAGGGGGGGATTCCAAAGAGAATGGAGCTCGGCTGTTCTCAGTGGTGGCCAGATGACAGAACAAGAAGCAATGGTCTCAAATTGCAATGGGAGAGGTCTCGGTTGGGTATTAGGAAACACGATTTCACTAGGAGGGTGGTGAAGCACTGGAATGGGTTACCTAGGGAGGTAGTGGAATCTCCTTTCTTAGAGGTTTTTAAGGCCTGGCTTGACAAAGCCCTGGCTGGGATGATTTAGTTGGTGTTGGTCCTGCTTTGAACAGTGGATTGGACTAGATGACCTCCTGAGGTCTCTTCCAACCCTGATATTCTATGATTCTATGATCCTCCATCACTAGCAATTTTAAAATCAAGATTAGTTGTTTTTGTTAAAGGTCTACTCTAGGAATTATTTGGAGGAAGTTCTCTGGCCTGTATTATACAGACGGTCAGAGTAAATGATCACAGTGGTTCCTTCTGGCTTAGAAATGATGAATCTATTAATCTATGAAACAGGACTAAATTAAAGTGAACGAATTAATTGTTAGTGCACCTCAGCAGGGCCCACAAGGACATTTAGTGCATGGCAGGCTAGTACAGGATAGGTTAACGCCCCAGCTTTCTGCAAACTAAATCTTCGTGTAGACATGCCCAAAGTCTTTGCACTGGTTGGAAAGCACTGGTGGAAATAACCATACAAGGCTACCCAAGGTGCAGGGCAATGGAGAATCATACCCATTATCCATATACAACTCCAAGCTTAAAACTGCATTGACACAAAGTGTTGTTTGCAGGGTTGTCATAGCTAAGTTGGTCCCAGGATATGAGAGAGACAAGGTGGGTAAGGTAATATCTTTTACTGGGTCAACTTCTGTTGGTGAAAGAGACAAGCTTTTGAGCTTACACAGAGCTCTTCTTCAGGACCAGGACTGAAAAGTCAGATATACCATGATCATTTTGTGAAAAGTGTTCACCCAGCTGTGATAGGGTGTTTTTGTCTTTTATCATTTTTCTGTGTGAGTTCATTCAACAGCATGACTGTCTAATTTCATCCACATAGTTGATATTGGGGTATTTAGTGCATTGGATGAGGTACACCACAACTGGTGATAAGCATGTGTAGGACCCATGGATCTTGAAACGTTTGTTGTGGGAGGTATCGAGCATTGTAGCAGTGGAGCTATGTCTTCAGGTTGGTGCCACTTTGAGTTGGCGGGTCCATGGGGAGCTTGCTTCTGAGGATGAGTTGGGGATTGCTTGAAGGCCAGAAGAGCGGTTTGGAGAGAAAAATCTTTCAGGATGTGATCCCCATTGAGAATGGGTTGTAATTGTTTAAAGGTATCCCTTATGGGTTCCAGTGTGAGGCAGTAGGTGACCACTAGGGGTGTACTATCTGGGTATTTTTTCCCTATATTGAAACAAGTTCTCTTGCGATATTTGGAAGGCCTGTTCTATGATGCAATCTACTTCTCTAATGGAGTGTCCCCAACAGATCTGGCCATAAGACTTTTACTTCTTCTTTTGTATGGCTTGGGTAGGTAGCAACAACTGCAAATGTATATCTAAGTTTGATAGCCAGCACATTGCCGCAACAGTGAGCTGGTGAATGTCCGTCAGGCCCCCGGTGAAAGAACAAAGGGGACATTCAGATATGATGTGCTCTATCGTTTGTGCCTGGTGACTACAGTCACATACAGGTGTTTGCCTCATTTTCCATTTAAAGAGGATTTGTCCACATCTCCCATGAGATGCTCTGATACAATTCAATCTGCACCAGTCTGAAAGAATATCACAGAATCATAGATTTGTAGGACTGGAAGTGACCTCAAGAGGTGGGAGGGATAACTCAGTGGTTTGAGCATTGGCCCACTAAACCCAGGGTTGTGAGTTAAATCCTTGAGGGGGCCACTTAGGGATCTGGGGCAAAAATCTGTCAGGGGACAGTACTTGGTCCTGCTAGTGAAGGCAGGGGACTGGACTCAATCACCTTGCAAGGTCCTTCCAGCTCTATGAGATAGGCATATCTCTATATAAAATGTCTTCTAGTCCAGTCCCCTACTCTCAAGGCAGGACTAAATATTATCTAGACCATCCCTGACAGGTGTTTATCTAACCTGCTTTTAAAAATCTCCAATGATGGAGATTCCACAACCTCCCTAGGCAATTTATTCCAGCACTTAACCACCCTGAAGTTTTTCTTAATGTCCAACCTAAATCTCGCTTGCTGCAATTTAATCCCATTGCTTCTTATCTTATCCTCAGAGGTTAAGGAGAACAATTTTTTCTCCCTCCTCCTTGCAACAACCTTTTCTGTACTTGAAAACTGTCGTGATGTCCCATGCTCCCCCTCCCCCAATCTTCTCTTCTCCAGATTAAAGAAATGTAGGGTCTTTAGAGTGTACTTATCCTCTCTGGACATGCATCCCATCCGTATTGCATACTTATAAATCTGATGTCTCCCTGAAAGAATGCAGGGACCCCTCTTCTGTGCATCTTAAGAGCTTCACAGAACCCCTTGCACTAACTTCTTCACCCTCACAGGGCTAGCAACAACCCTTCCTCACTCCTTCACACCAGACAAGTCTTCAGGAGTGCTTCACTCAGCTCCAGCTCTTCCCACTGATCTGCAGTGCTATATTTAGTTAGTCCCAAACACAGGCACATGCAGCCTCTCATAGCTGCACACTCAGGGCCTGATCCAAAGCACATTGAAATCCATGGAAAGACTCCCATTGGTTTGAGAGCGCTTTTGTTCAGGCTCTAAATGAGATGAATGAAAACAATCTACTGTGTATGATTTTCAGTTCTCAGAACTTGACAGATTGAACCTGATTCCCTCCAGGACAGGGCATTCCTGGCTGCTCCATGAGGGCTGCTTCCTTGGCACATTTCAACTTTCAAATCTCAACCATTTTGATTCAAAGAAAGGTTACGGGATTTATTTTCTAAGGGAACATCCCTATTGTTAACATTCCTGGCACTCAGAAATGGCTGAACCATTTCTGCTCAAAGTTTCTAAAAAGAATTTACCTTTCAGTAGTCTGAGCCTGGAAAATAACCAAATGGTAAGTTTCAGGAAGCTTTGAGCCACTGAAAATGGGCGTGAATGGAAATCATTAACTAAAGCAGGCACTACTGTCCCTGCTAGTTACACAAAGCACCCACTCCTACCAGCCAGGATTTCAAAGTGGGAGTGTGGCTGCCAGTCTCCAATATGTAACACAGGCTTGCTTTGTGCTAGAAAAACATTATGGCTGGAGCTGGGCAAGCAACAGATTTCCAGTTTGGTGGCAGTTCAGTTTTTTATTTTTAAAAAATTGGTTTGGGGGTGATGCTCCCGAAAAGTAACCTGGGTGTGAGGCACCTCACCACCCCTTGCCCTTAGCATGAAGCCATCTAGTCTGTGCCTGCTGTATCTCAGCTCCCTGAAACCACCAGCCTCTGACAGGCCTCGCTTTCTCTGTGCAGGCTAGTGATAGTTACACACAACCCCTGAGTCCTCAGAGAGTTGCCTACAGTGCCCAGCTGTTAACCACTAGATACTCACAGAATTACCAGGTTTGCTATGCCCAAGGGAATGGTATATACACAGCTTGAGAGTTACAACCCAGGATCAGGTCCTCTGTAACATCACAGCACTGAGATATATTTATAGTGAAACAATCATGTTTATTATCAAAGGCTAAGATTTAAGAGATAGTGAGTAGGGATAAAAATGGAGACAGAAATGGTTACATATAAAACAAAAAGTATAATCCACCTCCTAACATCTAAACTTAACTTTTACCAGTTAAACACTTGTCTAAAGTAGTTAACTCACCTACAGCAACCTCCCACCCTCTCCAGCCAATGGGGGTGGAAGCCCTGTTTCATGAATGTAGACAGAATTGTCCTTTGCTGCACTGGTCCAGGACAAAGACAGTCCTTTGGCCTTCTCCTTACAGTCCTTCAAATCCTTTCTTTATCCCCAGAGTCAGTATGACACCCAAGTCCTTTCCCTGGTGTGCTGACTTCCTATTAATTCACAATCTCATGTTGACATTGTATAGAAATGGGGACTTCGCTGGCTCACAATATACTCCTGGGGGAATTCTGTGTCACTGTGCAGAATTCATGTTCCCTGCAGAATTTTTTTCTCTGCAGAAAATACATTGTCAGATGCACTTCAGTTATGCTTTTTGCCCACCAGGGGTTGCTGTGGTGCCATAACAGAGGGCAGCTGCTCCCGATTGGGAGCAGCCAGCCGCATAGAGGGAGGAGAAGAGGCTGCATCCGAACAGTGCTCAGCCTGTAAGGTCAGGTGAGCAGGCATGGGATATGCGGGGGATGAACAGCATGGGGCACATGGGGCTGCTGGGGCGGGGGGTGTCACAGATTCAGACTGGCTACTGGAGGATAGACAGGGCAGAAGTTCAATGGGAGTGGGGATGCACTGCCACCTAGGGACAGGGGGAGGGGTGCATCAACACATAGGAATGAGGGGGCTCAGTGACACATTAGGAACAGAGGGAGGGGTGCAGGGACACCCGAACTATATCTTGACTTTAGCAAAGCTTTTCATAGAATCATAGAATATCAGGGTTGG
Source organism: Chelydra serpentina (assembly GCA_037349315.1). NCBI lineage: Eukaryota > Metazoa > Chordata > Testudines > Chelydridae > Chelydra > Chelydra serpentina. The sequence continues at coordinate 2,297,797 of JBAIAC010000056.1, forward strand.
AAGAGACCTTAGGAGGTCATCTAGTCCAACCCCCTGCTCAAAGCAGGACCAATCTCCAATTTTTGCCCCAGATTCCTAAATGGCCACCTCAAGGATTGAACTCACAACCCTGGGTTTAGCAGGCCAATGCTCAAACCACTGAGCTATCCCTCCCCCTTTATTTTTGATACGGTCTCCCACAGTACTCTTGCCTGAAAGTTAAAAAAGTATGGATTGGATGAATGGACTAAAAGGTGGATAGAAAGCTGGCTAGATTGTCCAGCTCAACGGGTAGTGATCAACAGCTTGATTTCTAGTTGGCAGTCAGTATCAAGTGGAATGCCACAGGGGTTGGTCCTGGGGCCGGTTTTGTTCAACATCTTTATTAATGATCTAGATGAACTGCACCCTCAGCAAGTTCGCAGATGACACTAAAGTGGGGGGAAAGGTAGATACGCTGGAGGGTAAGGATAGGGTCCAGAGTGACCTAGACAATTTGGAGTATTGAGCCAAAAGAAATCTGGTGACGTTCAACAAGGACAAATGCAGAGTCCTACAGGCTGGGGACCGACTGGCTAAGCCACAGTTCGGCAGAAAAGGACCTGGGGATTACAGTGGATGAGAAGCTGGATATGAGTCAGCAGTGTGCCCTTGTTTCCAAGAAGGCCAATGGCATATTGGGCTGTATTAGTAGGAGCATTGCCAGCAAATCGAGGGAAGTGATTATTCCCCTCTATTCGGCACTGGTGAGGCCACACCTGGAGTATTGCATCCAGTTTTGGTCCCCCCACTACAGAGTGGATGTTGACAAATTGGAGAGAGTCCAGCAGAGGGCAATGAAAATGATTAGGGAGCTGGGGCACATGACTTATGAGGAGAGGCTGAAGGAACTGGGGTTAATTAGTCTGCAGAAGAGAAGAGTGAGGGGGGATTTGATAGCAGCCTTCAATTACCTGAAGGGGGTTTCCAAAGAGCTCGGCTGTTCTCAGTGGTGGCAGATGACAGAACAAGAAGCAATGGTCTCAAGTTGCAGTGGGGGAGATCTAGGTTGGATATTAGGAAACACTATTTCAGTAGGAGGGTGGTGAAGCACTGGAATGGGTTACCTAGGGAGGTGGTGGAATCTCCATTCTTAGAGGTTTTTAAGGCCTGGCTTGACAAAGCCCTGGCTGGGATGATTTAGTTGGTGTTGGTCCTGCTTTGAGCAGGGGGTTGGACTAGATGACCTCCTGAGGTCTCTTCTAACCCTAATATTCTATGATTCTGTGACACATGGGGAAGGGGGAAGATGTGCCTGACTGATTGGGAGAGGCTAGGGATCAGCCACGGTCTCCATGGTGGAGGCTCTCCAGCTCCCTAATAATCCCTCCCCACCCTCCAAAAACCTGTTCCATACTTCTCCCACCCACACCCAACAACCCACCAGTATCATTCCCAGGCTTCTTCCCAGCAACTACTTCCCTCTTCCTCACTGCTCCGTTACCCCTGACTCTCCCAAGCCTTTTCACTGCTTCTGAGGGGGGCGGAAAATACATTTCTGTATTATAGTTTAAATAAATTATTATTCAAAGTTCTGTATTAATATACCTAGTAAGGAATCGGATTGTAAAAAACCATTCATTTAATGTTTTTTGTTGTCTGTATAGTTACAGACATACTTGCTGACAGGTATTTTGAAATAAATTACCAAAATAATTGAAACTGGCATGATTATATTGTGGGTTTTTTTTTGACAAATAAAATATTTACAGAATGTTTAATTTTTGGTACAGAATTCCCCCAGGAGTTACAATTCTTCATTTACAGGTGAACTGAGGCAGACAGTTGAATATACATCTTTTGTCTGACAGAAACCTGCTTGTCAACTCTGCCTTGATTCAGATTTTAAAACATATTTTCCACTATACATGCAAGACTCCTTATGTAGTATCAGTACACGCATTTCACAATATTAATGACCAGTGTGATCCCGATTTCAATTTAAGATCTCACATCACCTTTTTATAGATACATACTATGAAAGCAGTGTGCTGGGGTAGTGAGTTTGTCAGGCCTGATAGGAGTTGCTATTATAGAACATTGAGATTTTTGCCAATTGGCATTGAGGGCTTCTGAGAGTCACATTGGGTCAAACCGAATCTGAACTTTTTCAGAATTTTCAATGAATTGAAAAAGTCCATTTCAGGTCTGTTCCAATACACATTCCAGGTGATTGTCCCAACCACTGAGCCAAAGGTAACAACAGGGACAAAGCACCACCTCTTCTTCCACTGTCTGCTTTACAAACGGTCAAAACTACTTGTGTCAAATTCATGTACAGTTTCAGATCAACTGAAACCATCTCATGACCCACAGGTCCACAAGCACATGGGAGCAGCCACGCCCCAATTCACCACCTGGCAGCCTGCGGGAGACTGCTTACCCGAGACCCACAAAGCCCAGCCCCAACGTGAAGCTCCGCCCCTAAAGTCTGATTGACGTGGGTCCAGAGGGCTGATTGGCCTGCTGGCTCTACTTAAGCAAGCAGCGGGTGAGGAAGCTGTCTGAGCCACTGGGCTCCACCTGGCTCTAGAGTATGTGCCTCCTGCTCCTCACTCTCCTGACATCTGACTTGCGATTCCCGAACACCAGTTTGTATCCTGACCCAGCTGACTCTTGACTTCTGTCTCGTGACTGTGGACTCTGGCTCTGACCACTAGGTCTTGCCACCCATGATCTGGCTATGACATTGCGTTTTTCACTGAATAAACCATTCACATAAAAAATTGCACCCACCTCTAATTATGGCCCCAATCCTCAGCTGTATTAGGATCTTTAATAGAAGGCTCTAAGTAGCAGCCCAACCCAGGAACGCCTATAACTTTGTCCCTCTAAAAATGATGCAAGAACAGGGATCAGAAGTGAGAAAAATGGAGGGATGTAGTGGTGGCCTTCAGAGAAGCAGGTTATGAAGGAGACTAGTTCATTTAACCTAGTAAAGTCTGGTCTACCCCTAGTTTTTGCACTAATTTAACTACATTGGTAGAAAAAACAATGTAATGAAATTGGTGCCCGCTCCTGCTGTGGGTGGTGTTGTGCTTATCTTGAGGGGGTTTTCAGTGCTATAGCTTGGCTCAGTAATCCAACAGCACCAGACTATCACTCTGAAGGGAAGGGCAGCATGGGACAGGAAGAAAGGAGGGAGGAAAGGAGGTTTGCAAGCAGAGGAAGGGCCTGACGGAGACAAAGTCCCCCATGCTACCAGGTGCCACAGATCCCACTCCATCCTGAAGAGACAATTGCCTGCATCTCCAGCCACTCTTCCAGGTAAACTGCCTTGCCTGAGCCCTGGGTCATGCAAACTCCATGTTCCCTTTGAATCTGAAATGTGGATAAAGCAATGTTGGCAAGGTAATTATCCCTGCCTGTCAAACTTTGCACTTGGTTGCTGTCTGCAGACAGCTGGAGAGTGATGAATCCCTTTGTGCTCACGGCAGCTTTGGATTTGCTCCAGGAAAAGGTGAAAAGAGAAGGGGAATTTCTGTATTAACATTCCCCCCAGCACTGATCTTACTGACTTATATCATCTATGTATGAGAAAAGGGCTCCGCCAGAGCCTGAGGGAGGCTCACCTTGAGGTGCAGGAGTTTGAAAAGAGCTCAAGGCTGGATCTTCAAGGCCCCAGCACCAGCCACTGGGGCCAGATTTTAAAAACATGGCCAACATGGACCCAGAATGTGCCGAGCCCTTCTGAAAAATCTGCCCCTGGAGACCTGTCTGATACAGTTGGCCCTGCAGTAGCAGGGACCTCTGGGCAATGGTCCACACAGCTGTGAACTTTTACTCTGGTTGACCACATATGTCATGTGACAGCTCATTTAGTGCACAGGAGCTGCATCCATTGGATGTGGATCAGACCCAAGACTTTTTACGGTGCACTGTCTGGATATGAGTTCCGGTGCCCCATCTGCCTTTTCCTTCTCTCTCTCTGTTCAGGAATTTATAGCTATAGGCATTGTTCATTTATGTTCTTAGAAACAGCAGTGTCCTGAAGTTCTTAGGAGCTGGATGCTGTGTCAGATACGGCAACTGCATGCAATATCTTTGGGGACCATATTGTATGAAGTTTATGAATGGTTTATATATCACTGTGGACCAGGGGTTGTTCCAACTCCAGCGGGGAATGGTTACCTCAGCTCCGCCAGGAACTAAAAACAGTAGGGGGTTCTAGAGGTGAATCACTCAGTTTGTAAACACCCCTTGGAGAGGCTTTCATATACTGGTTCAAACTGGATTTTCCAGAAACAACAAAAATGTTTTTGATATTAAAAAGGCTGGGTTTATACTAACTCAGAGCCTTCTTGCTGATCTAGCAAACAGACAGGGCCTTCTCATAGACTTTAAGGCTAGAAGGAATCATTCTGATTATCTAGTCTGACCTCCTGCATATCACAGGACACAGAACCTCACCCATCCGCCCCTGTAATAGACCCCTAAGCTCTGGCTGAGTTACTGAAGTCCTCAAATCATGGTTTAAAGACTTCAAGTTACAGAGAATCCACCATTTATACTAGTTTAAACCTGCAAGTGATTTGTGCCCCATGCTACAGAGAAATATGGACAAATCCCAGGGTCTCTGCCAATCTGACCCAGGGGAACATTCATTCCTGACCCTGAGCATGTGGGCATGACCAGCAGCCAGACACCTGGGAAACAGTTATCTGTAGTAACTCAGAGCCCTTCCCATCTAGTGCCCATCTCCGGCGTTGAGGATATTTACTACTAGCAGTCGCAGATGAGCCATATTTCATTGTAGGCAATCTCAACATACCATCCTCTCCGTAACCTTATCAAGCTCAATCTTGAATCCAGTTAGGATTTTTGCCTCTGCTGTTCCCCTTGGGAGGCTGTTCCAGAATGTCATGTGATGGGTTGGATCACAGAAACCCGCTTGGGGCTACCAACTGATGTGCCAAGACTACTTCTGCCCCCGCTTTCCTGCCCTGGCAGCTTGGGACTTCAGTGCCCTGCGAGGTTTGAGCCAGACCTGCTAGCCTGCTGCAAACCTAGACCCAGGTCTGAAACACGTCCCCTAACAGCTGTAGGCTTAACTGAAAGCAGCTTAAGAAGTGTTCCTGTCTGTAACACTCAGATGCCCAACTACCAATGGGGTCCAAACCCCAAATAAATCCATTTTACTCTGTATAAAGCCTATACAGGGTAAACTCATAAATTGTTTGCCCTCTATAACACTGATAGAGAGATATGCACAGCTGTTTCCCCCGCCCCCAGGTATTAATACATACTCTGGGTTAAATAATAAGTTAAAAGTGATTTTATTAAATACAGAAAGTAGGATGTAAGTGGGTCCAAGTAATAGCAGACAGAACAAAGTGAATCACCAAGCAAAATAAAATAAAACACGCAAGCCCATGCCCAATACAGTAAGAAGACTGAATACAGATAAAATCTCACCCTCAGAGATGTTCCAGTAAGCTTCCTTTTACAGACTAGTCTCCTTCTAGTCTGGGTCCAGCAATCCCTCACATCCCTTGAAGTTACTGTCCTTTGTTCCAGGTTCTTTCAGGTATCCTTGAGGGTGGAGAGGCTATCTCTTGAGCCAGCTGAAGACAAAATGGAGGGGTCTCCCAGGGGTTTAAATAGACTTTCTCTTGTGGGTGGTCACTCCTCCCTCCACCTGTGTAGAATCCAGCTACAAAATGGAGATTTGGAGTCACATGGGCAAGTCACATGTCCATGCATGACTCAGAACTTACAGGTAGCAGCCATTGTTCACATGCTACCTTGAACGTCCTCAGGTAGACTTCTTATGTGGTTTGGAGCCTCTCAAGATCCATTGTCTGTTAAATGTTTCTTGATTGGGCACTTAACTTTAACATTCCTTTCTCAAGAACGTGACCAAATGCTTTACTAAGGCTACTTAGAAATCAAGCAAGTACACGGCCAATATTCATAACTTCGAACACAAAAATGATACATGCATATAAATAGGAGGAATAGATTCAGTAGATCATAACCTTTACAGAGATATGTTACATGGCACATGTAGCATAAAACATACTCCAGTTATGTCATATATATACATTCATAAGCATATTTCCATAAAGCCTTATGGGGTGTACTGTCACACTTCATTCCTCAGATGGTTAGAAACCTTCACCGAATTTCGAGCCTAAACTTGTTGATAGCCAGTTTATATCCTGTTACGTTCGTGGGAGGCTGCGGGCCTACCCAGGGTGCTCTGCAAGAACGAGGCCCACACACTCTGTGAGTTATTGGCTTTATTGAAGGCAAAGTGACACATCTGCAACGGGGACTCCTGGCGTTGCTGTCACGGAGACGGGGAACCCAGCGCACCATAACCCGGGCCTGGTACGGAGTGCTAAAAACGGGGCGGACTCATACAGTTATATACAGACATCTCATACAGAAGCAAGCAGGGGCCGCCTCCTGGCTCAAGGCCATGCAAAGCAATTCTAATTAATTCATAACAAACTACAGCTGGCCGGCCTTGAGCTGCAATAACCGGCCCACTGAAACGTGAGAAAGCGGACGCACCCTTGCTATGCCGTAACACAATCTTCCGTGGTACCCTACATATCCCTTTTTCCTTGTGTGAATACTGGTCCTTAACTTAAATAACTCCTCTCTCTCCCTGGTATTTATCCCTCTGATGCATTTATAGGGAGCAATCCTAGCTCCCCTTGGCCATCGTTTGGTTAGGCTAAACAAGCCAGGCTCCTTGACACTCCTCTCGTAAAGTAGGTTCTCCATTCTTCTGATCATCCTCAGAGCCCTTCTCTGTACCTGTTCCAGTTTGAATTAATCTTTTTTAAATGTGGGATCCCAAAATTGCACTCAGCATTCCAGGTGAAGTCTCACCAGTGCTTTGTATAAAGGCAATAACATTTCCCTATCTCTACTGGAAATACCTTCCTGATGCATCCAAGGACTTTGTTAGCCTTTTTCATGGCCACATCACACTGGAGGCTCATTGTCATCCTGTGATCAACCAATACACACAGGTCTTTCTCCTCTTCGGTCACTTCCAACTAATACATCCCCAGTTTATAGAAAAAAATATTGTTGTTAGTCCCTAAATTCATGAACTTGCACTTTGCACTATTAAATTTAATCCCATTTCTATCACTCCAGTTTTCAAGGTCATCCAGATCTTCTTGTACAATATTCCGGTCCTCCTCCTTATTGGCAATACCTCCCAATTTTGTGTCAGCTGAAAATTTTATTAGCATGCTTTTTGTGCCAAGGTCATTAGTGAAAATGTTAAATAAGATTGGTCCCAAAACCAATCCCTGAGGAACTCCACTAGCAACCTCCCTCCAGCCTGATAATTCACCTTTCGGTATGACCTGTTGTAGACTCCCCTATAACCAGTTCCTTATCCACTTTTCAATTCTCATATTAATCCCCATCTTCTCCACATTAACTAATAATGTGGAACTATATCAAATGACTTACTGAAATCGAGGCGAGATAAGATCTACTGTATTTCCTTTGTCTAAAATGATCAGTTAGCATCTCAAAGAAAGAGATCAGATATGGCATGATCTACGTTTTGTAAAACCATGTTGTATTTTATCCCAGTCTGTCCAAGGGCCCCAACCCTTATGGAAGTATTGGAAAGACTTTGGCCTACTAGGGCCCCATAAAACTGATGGGTGACCTCTGGTAAGCTTTCAGCATACGTATAGGGGCTTTTAATGCTTTAAATATGTTTTCCATGTAATGCTTTTACCATAAGAATAAATGTGCTTGCTTAAAAAGAGCTTGCTTAAAAAAATTGTAACGGTAACTTACAATTACTGTTCATAGCTCTTGGAGGAGGAAGCAAAGCACAGGTCCTGGCCTATAGGCAGACTAGCTTGCTGAGGTTATCACAGTGTAATCCAGAGAGCTGTGTAGCCTTAAAACCCCCAGCCAGAAGTGAGAAAGACTTGGGTCTCTGCCCAAGACAGGTGGAAGCTGGGACCTGGAAACCTTAAGTGGGTGCCCTTGAAGGCCCACAGAGTGGGAACACAGGTGCAGTTACCGTGAGATGGTGACAGAAACATCCCTCTGCTTTGACAGAGGAGGTGGGGAACAAGGAAAGTTTTTTTTCCTGCCAATGCCTTTTTCTCTCCTGAAGGCACAGCAGCTTTGCCAATATCATACAGCCCCAAGGCTGAAAGTAGCTGGTTGTAATGTCCAGTCACAGAGCACCAGCCGTTCCCAGCCAAATGCTGCTTGAAGCCCCTAGAGCAGTCCCTGGCCATATCTTATCTTCTGCCTGCTGCAGCTGGCCATGACTGACTGGGGCAGAGCTCTCTGATGAGGACTCTGGTGAGCCATGCTTCTGGCACCTCTAGTCTGGACTACTGGAACTCACTCTAACCACTATACACTGCTTGAAGGTGGCACATCGTGAAGCAGCACATCAAGGCCTGGTCTGCACTTAACATTTTTGTTGGCATAGTTATGTTGGTTGGAGTGTGAACCGACACCCAACTGACCTAGTTGTGCTGGCTACAGCCCTCGTGTAGACACAACTATTCCAACAAAAATGTTTTTTTACTCCATTCAGGCAGCTGGTATATGCTGTACCAGTAACGGCACTCTTCTGCCATATAAATTGTGTCTCCATGAGGAGGGTTTGCCAATATGGCTCTACTGGTATAGATACCAGCAATCTCTTTCTAGTGTAGACAAGACCCAAATTAGCAACAGATGCCAATGTGAAATCCTCACACACGTGCTTCAGAGGCTGTGTCTACACTTTGACCTGGGAGCAACATTCCTAACTTAGAATCATAGAATATGAGGAGATATACCTACAATCGCTCAGATTGGGCTAACAAGCTAAAAATAGAGGGTAGCCATAGTGGCGTGAGTGGCTAGCTAGCCACCCCGAGTACATTCCTGTCCAAAATGCTAGGCACATACTTGGGGTGGCCAACCCCTCCAGACACTGGCTCCATCATGTTTACACTCTATTTTTAGCCCTCTAGTTCAATCAGCACTGTGTGGGTACGTCTCTTTGAACTGGGAATCACGTGTCAGCCCAAAGTATTACTATACCCCCAAACTCTGCCAGTTCTCCATTCGCATCAGAGCTGAGTTTAGAGTCCTGATTCTAAAAGGTACTCATGGATTATGGCCAGGCTCCCACCATGCCCTGGTTCTCATGGGAGACTTTAATCACCCCGATATCTGCTGGGAGAGCAATACAGCGGTGCACGGACAATCCAGGAAGTTTTTGGAAAGTGTAGGGGACAATTTCCTGGTGCAAGTGATGGAGGAACCAACTAGGGGAAAAGCTCTTCTTGACCTGCTGCTCACAAACAGGGAAGAAATAGTAGAGGAAGCAATAGTGGATGGGAACCTGGGAGGCAGTGACCATGAGATGGTCGAGTTCAGGATCCTGATACAAGGAAGAAAGGAGACCAGTAGAATACAGAGCCTGGACTTCAGAAAAGCAGACTTCGACTCCCTCAGGGAACTGATGGGCAAGGACCCCTGGGAGAATAACATAAGGGGGAAAGGAGTCGAGGAAAGCTGGCTGTATTTTAAAGAATCCTTATTGAGGTTGCAGGAACAAACCATCCCGATGTGTAGAAAGAAAAGTAAATATGGCAGGCGACCAGCTTGGCTTAAGAGTGAAATCCTTGCTCTTCTTAAACACAAAAAAGCAGCTTACAAGAAGTGGAAGATTGGACAAATGACCAAGGAGGAGTATAATAATATTGCTCAGGCATGCAGGCGTGAAATTAGGAAGGCCAAATCACACTTGGAGTTGCAGCTAGCCGGAGATGTTAGGAGTAACAAGAAGGGTTTCTTCAGGTATGTTAGCAACAAGAAGAAAGTCAAAGAAAGTGTGGGCCCCTTGCTGAATGAGGGAGGGAACCTAGTGACAGAGGATGTGGAGAAATGCTTTTTTTGCATCTGTCACAGACAAGGTCAGCTCCCAGGCGGCTGCACTCTGCAGCACGGTATGGGGAGGAGGTGACCAGACCTCTGTGGAGAAAGAAGTGGTTCAGGACTATTTAGAAAAGCTGGACGAGCACAAGTCCATGCGGCCGGATGCACTGCATCCGAGGGTGCTAAAGGAGTTGGCTGATGTGATTGCAGAGCCATTGGCCATTATCTTTGACAAATCATGGCAATCGGGGGAGGTCCCGGATGACTGGAAAAAAGCTAATGTAGTGCCCATCTTTAAAAAAGGGAAGAAGGAAGATTCGGGGAACTACAGGCCAGTCAGTCTCACCTCAGTCCCTGGAAAAATCATGGAACAGGTCCTCAAGGAATCAATTCTGAACCACTTAAAGGAGAGGAAAGTGATCAGGAACAGTCAGCATGGATTCACCAAAGGGAAAGTCATGCCTGACTAACCTAATTGCCTTCTATGATGAGATAACTGGCTCTGTGGATGAGGGGAAAGCAGTGGATGTGCTATTTCTTGACTTTAGCAAAGCTTTTGATACAGTCTCCCACAGTATTCCTGCCAGCAAGTTAGAGAAGTATGGGCTGGATGAATGGACTGTAAGGCGGATAGAAAACTGGCTAGATGGTTGGGCTCAATGGGTAGTTATCAATGGCTCCATGTCTAGTTGGCAGCTGGTATCAAATAGAGTGCCCCATGGGTCAGTGCTGGGGCCGGTTTTGTTCAATATCTTCATTAATGATCTGGAGGACGGTGTGGACTGCACCCTTAGCAAGTTTGCAGATGACACTAAACTGGGAGGAGTGGTAGAGACGCTCGAGGGTAGGGACAGGATACAGAGGGATCTAGACAAATTAGAGGACTGGGCCAAAAGAAATCTGATGAGGTTCAAGAAGGACAAGTGCAGAGTCCTGCACTTAGGACGGAAGAATCCCATGCACTGCTACAGACTAGGGACCGAATGGCTGGGCAGCAGTTCTGCAGAAAAGGACCTAGGGGTTACAGTGGACGAAAAGCTGAATATGAGTCAACAGGGTGCCCTTGTTGCCAAGAAGGCTAACGGCATTTTGGGCTGTATAAGTAGGGGCATTTCCAGCAGATCGAGGGACGTGATTATTCCCCTCTATTCGGCACTGGTGAGGCCTCATTTGGAGTACTGTGTCCAGTTTTGGGCCCCACACTACAAGAAGGATGTGGATAAATTGGAAAGAGTCCAGCGGAGAGCAACAAAAATGATGAGGGGGCTGGAGCACATGACTTATGAGGAGAGGCTGAGGGAACTGAGATTGTTTAGCCTGCAGAAGAGAAGAGTGAGGGGGGATTTGATAGCTGCTTTCAACTACCTGAAAGGGGGTTCCAAAGAGGCTGGATCTAGACTGTTCTCAGTGGTAGAAGATGACAGAACAAGGAGTAATGGTCTCAAGTTGCAGAGGGGGAGGTTTAGGTTGGATATTAGGAAAACCTTTTTCACTAGTAGGGTGGTGAAGCACTGGAATGGGTTACCTAGGGAGGTGGTGGAATCTCCTTCCTTAGAGGTTTTTAAGGTCAGGCTTGACAAAGTCCTGGCTGGGATGATTTAGTTGGGGTTGGTCCTGCTTTGAGCAGGGGGTTGGACTAGATGACCTCCTGAGGTCCCTTCCAACCCTGAGATTCTATGATTCTATGATTCTATGCCCCCAGGACAAGTATGGTCTTCGGGGATCCACTGCCAGGCATTAGCAACAGCGCCTTCTCAGTGCAGGACCCCAGCTTTGGAACTCCTGCCGGAGGAAACCACATGAAACCAAACCTCGGAGTGTTCAGATCATGGTGTAAATTGCTCCTGATCAGTGAAAACCTCCACCCAACCCTGAATCGAACCTCTTACAAATACGTGGGAATACACAAATCCCACAAACCATGAGTCCCCTTCTCAGCCTTTGAGGTGAAAAAAGAAAAGAACGCCTGTCTGTACTTTGTGCAGCACAAACATACATCATGACAGAAGCCAAGCAAAATTGTAAATAGACAGACAGGATTAATATCAGTCACCTTTCCCCATGGCCTTGCCTTGGGAGCTGCTGTCCACAAAGGTGTTGCTCAGGGGCTTAGCCCCTTGCACCCAGCTCAGAGCTTCTCTCTCTGGCTTCTCAGTTCAGTCTCAGGAAGGATTTACTCTCTCATACTTTTCTATTTAAAAAATCTATTTCACTTCTCTCAGCCGTTTCCAAATGAGTCATTCACAGGAGCTGCTGTCTTTCCCCCGAAGGACTGGATAGGAGAGTCCTTGAGTTTCAGTATTATTGTTTATTTCTACAGAACAGTAAATGTACATGGCACTTTTCAACACACATAAGAACACAAAGTCCAGTTTCTGATGAGTTTACAATCTGATTCAGAAAAAAACTTTGCACGAGAAACACCAAAATCCCAGCCTGGGAAGACAGAGACAATTGCAGAGGAGAGCAAAGCCAGCTGAGCTCTGAGAAGAGTTTGTCATGAAAGGAAAAGATATTTTAGGAGGTACTTGTCTTTAATCCATGAAGGATCAGAGAAAAGCTCTTCCAATGTTCTCAATCTCCTAAAACTGCTACAAACATTGCTGTGCTGAAATGTGTTCCTCTAGATATCTTCAGATTTACACTGATACATAGCTGTCTGTTGACTGCACCTACTGTATTTTTAAGGTCATGATGGGTAAATGGTACTCAAGGCTCCTGGCCCAAGTGAGACAGTTTCTGATTCAAAGACTTCACCAAACCAAATCATACCAGTTGTTGAAGAATTCATGTATCCTGAGTTGGACAAAGGAGAAGGATGGGCGCTACACTGAGCAGTCATGATGGGGCTTGGGGGTACAATTCAGACCAGTGAGAGGTTGTGTCATCATTTCTAATCCTGGGTGCCTTGCAGTGCTTTGTATGGTTAGATGTTTGGCTGTGTATATGTGTTTTTCCTATGTGCTGCCCCAGCTTTCTGCAGACCAACAGCACAGAAGACCTTGAGCGAACCGCCCAATGACCACAAGATCTGTTAAGGTACGAAGGCGCCAGGCCAGGCTTATTGTCAACAGAGCACGGTAATAGCACCTGGTAGACTTTATGAGGATACTAAGACATGTGTGCCTGTGACAATGGACACAGCTCAGTGAATGGTGAGACTTTCCATTCCCCTCTCAGCTGGACAAAGATACTCCCTCTGAGATACATCTTTATACCCTGATACAAACAAGTTATGTACTGCCTCAGACATAGTTAGTTACTGCCCCCTGATGTGGCTAGTTATCACCTTGTACATGTTGGTTCCATCAAAACATCTCTATTATATACTGTCATCCTGACTTTATCTTTTAAGAGGGGTCAGGGTGTTCCTGTTATCCTTGGTAATGTATTTGTACCATCCTTGATATCGGGATGTTTTGGTACCACTTAATATTGGAATGTGTTTGTGTAAGTACTCTGTGCTTAGCACTTCTTAGAAATATGTATTTCTGCGATATCAGTCCTGTTCAGATTCTGTATATTAGTCCTGCCTTATACCAGGCCTCTAATACAAGGGCTTATGTCTTAAGCTCTCTTCCTAGTACACTTTGCTGCTATAGCTCCCAGCCTAGATGCTCACAGCCAGCATACAAACATGCCGGTCACACCCTAAGTGTCTGTGTGCTAGACAGCCCTGACCAGGAGTGGCTGCCCTCTGTCCTGCCACTGCAGCAGTCCCTGGCGAGTGAAAGGTGTAACTGCGGCACCTCTCCAGCAGGATGTATTTTCTAGGCAGAAAACAAATTCTGCAGGAGACATGAAATTAGCTGTTACCACTCAAGAAAGATTTTGGAATCATTGTGGGTAGTTCTCTGAAAACATCCACTCAATATGCAGTGGCAGTCAAAAAAGCTAACAGAATGTTATGAATCATTAAGAAAGGGATAGACAATAACACAGAAAATATCATACTGCCTCTATATAAATCCATGGTATGCTCACATCTTACATAATGCATGCATATGTGGTTGCCCCATCTCAAAAAAGATATATTGGAATTCGAAAAGGTTCAGAAAAGGGTAACAAAAATGATTAGGGGTATGGAACAGCTGCCGTATGAGGAGAAATTAATCAGTCCGGAAACTTTTCAGCTTGAAAAAGAGATGACTAAGGGGGGGTTATGATAGAGGTCTTTAAAATCTTGACTGGTGTGGAGAAAGTAAATAAGGAAGTGTGATTTACTCCTCATAACACAAGGACTAGGGGTCACCAAATGAAATTAATAGGCAGCAGATTTAAAACAAACAAAAGGAAGTATTTTTTCACACAGCGCACAATCAATCTGTGGAACTCCGTGCCAGAGGATGTTGTGAAGGCCAAGACTATAACAGGATTCAAAAGAGAACTAGATAACTTTTTACTAAAGCGACCCACCAATTGCATTTTGTCTTTTTTGAAAACCACCATTACGTATATTCATCCTCCAGTCCACCCTGGTACTGCAACCTTAATCCTGCCTCCCCTCTGCATGGAGCCAGGAGAAGTGTATGTTTGTCTAGGTCAGGACCCAATGATGGGTTAATCCAGCTGTGGATATGACAATCCATCCAGAGCCTTAGAATCATAGAACCATAGAATATCAGGGTTGGAAGGGAACTCATGAGGTCATCTAGTCCACTTCCCAGCTCAAAGCAGGACCAACACCAACTAAATCATCCCAGCCAGGGCTTTGTCAAACCGGGCCTTAAAAACCTAAAAGAATGGAGATTCCACCACCTCCTTAGGTAACCAATTCCAGTGCTTCACCACCCTCCTAGTGAAAAAGGTTTTCCTAATATCCAACCTAAAGCTCCCCCATTGCAACTTGAGACCATTACTCCTTGTTCTGTCATTTGCTACCACTGAGAACAGTCTAGATCCATCCTCTTTGGAACCCCCTTTCAGGTAGTTGAAAGCAGCTACCAAGTCCCACCCCATTCTTCACTTCTGCAGACCAAATAATCCCAGTTCCCTCAGCCTCTCCTCATAAATCATGTGCTCCAGCCCCCTCATCATTTTTGTTGCCCTCCGCTGGACTCTTTCCAATTTATCCACATCCTTCTTGTAGTGTGGGGCCCAAAATTGGACACAGTACTCCAGATGAGGCCTCCCCAATGCCGAATAGAGGGGAATGATCACGTCCCTCGATCTGCTGGAAATGCCCCTACTTATACAGCCCAAAATGCCATTAGCCTTCTTGGCAACAAGGGCACTGTTGACTCATATCCAGCTTCTCGTCCACTGTAACCCCTAGGTCATTTTCTGCAGAACTGCTGCCTAGCCACTCGGTCCCTAATCTGTAGCAGTGCATGGGATACTTCCATCCTAAGTGCAGAACTCTGCACTTGTCCTTCTTGAACCTCATCAGATTTCTATTGGCCCAGTCTTCTAATTTGTCTAGGTCCCTCTGCATCCTATCCCTACCCTTGAGCATCTCTACCACTCCTCCCAGTTTAGTGTCATCTGCAAACTTGCTGAGGGTGCAATCCACGCCATCCTCCAGATCATTAATGAAGAAATTGAACAAAACTGGCCCCAGGACCGACCCTTGGGGCACTCTGTTTGATACCGGCTGCCAACTAGACATTGAGCCATTGATCACTACCCGTTGAGCCCGATGATCTAGTGAGCTTTCTATCCACCTTATAGTCCATTCATCCAGCCCATATGTCTTTAACTTGCTGGCAAGAATACTGTGGGAGACTGTATCAAAAGCTTTGCTAAAGTCAAGGAATAACACGTCCACTGCTTTCCCCTCATCACAGAGCCAGTTAGCTCGTCACAGAAGGCAAATTAGGTTAGTCAGGCATGACTTGCCCTTGGTGAATCCATGCTGACTGTTCCTGATCACTTTCCTCTCCTCAAAGTGCTTCAAAATTGATTCCTTGAGGACCTGCTCCATGATTTTTCCAGGTGGCAATCTGGGGTGGTGGGCATCCAAAGAATAAGAATAATTGTCATAATTCTTTCTGTTAATGTTCCCAGCACACACATAGAGAAATTAAAGAAAAATGTATATACTCTTGCTGGAAGGTTGCAGGAAAACACTCCCTTATTTCTTAGTATTCAGAATAACACACAAAAATCCCAAAACAGAGAGAGATGAAGCAGGCTGCTCCTTAAAACAGAGAGTCAGCATTCACCCCACCTTACTGCAGGCTGGCTGGCTGCCAACTGACTCAGGGTTTGTCTTATATGAACAGTTAGTTCATGGCAAGATGGGGCATAAATCTACCCCGCACTAGCCTGCCATGCAATACGTGTCCATGTGGACCCTGCCATAAATCTACCCCGCACTAGCCTGCCATGCAATAAGTGTCCATGTGGACCCTGCCATAAATCTACCCTGCACTAGCCTGCCATGCAAGAAGTGTCCATGTGGACCCTGCCATAAATCTACCCCGCACTAGCCTGCCATGCAAGAAGTGTCCATGTGGACCCTGCCATAAATCTACCCCGCACTAGCATGCCATGCAATAAGTGTCCATGTGGACCCTGCCATAAATCTACCCCACACTAGCCTGCCATGCAATAAGTGTCCATGTGGACCCTGCCATAAATCTACCCCGCACTAGCCTGCCATGCAATAAGTGTCCATGTGGACCCTGCCATAAATCTACCCCGCACTAGCCTGCCATGCAATAAGTGTCCATGTGGACCCTGCCATAAATCTACCCCGCACTAGCCTGCCATGCAATAAGTGTCCATGTGGACCCTGCCATAAATCTACCCCGCACTAGCCTGCCATGCAATAAGTGTCCATGTGGACCCTGCCATGATGCACTAAATGTTCCATAATGCACTTTGATTACAAAATTTTGTAACTTTTCAGTTTCCAATACACCACAATCTCCACACTGAGGGTGGTGCTCATTCTGGTGGTGTCACACTGCAGGGTCAAGGAAAACTCATCACAGAGTTCCAGACCAACGCCTTTCTGTATCCAGACATTCTGAAGGCACCTCCAGTCATTCCAGGTCTCCAGAACAACCTGGCACCACCACTCATGCTGATTGAACAGTGCTCTGCTGGATCAAGGAATAGATCATATAGAAATGTCTGCATGGAATCAAATGCCGAGTTCTCCTCTAGCGACTCCTGCTACCTGAAGGATCTCCCTACAGGCACCATGTACACCTCACCACGAGCTCTCCAACACAACACAGTGTGCTTTCCTGTCATCAAAATAGCCAGGAGTGCTGCATTCCTCTGGGTTGTATTCATGAGGACAGTTTAGAAATGGCGTGGCCTCTCTAGGTTACAGCCAGATGGGTGTTGAATGTCTGCTCCCAAAGAGCCTCTGGACTGCAGGAGGTATCTCACAATTCACGGTCAGAAATTGCCCACAAATCTCTGAGGTTGAGAGCAGTGCAAGGGACCCTGAGATGCCTCCCCACATCAAAGTGCACTGAAATCAATGCAGTGCAATGCTGTGTGGACGCAAGGCTGAAAACACAACTTTGCTTGCATCACCACAAGCCCAATAGCATGAACACACACTATTGGGAGAAATCTTTGTGAGGTGACAAGTCCTGTGTCTCTGGTGTTCTGGGCATGTGTGGATGTGCAGGATACTCTTTTACACCTATTGCCTAGATTGGGGGGGGGGGTTGAGTTTTGCATTGTTGTCCGTTAACAATCTTAATTGACTTCCACAAAGTGTTTTTGTGTTTGAATATTCATAGATTTCAAGGCTGGATGGGAACATTTTAATCATCTAGTCTGACCTCCTGTATAACACCAGCCAGAGAACCAGAGCCGTAATGAGGGCGAGGCGAGTGAGGCACTCGCCTCAGGCGCGCATACCTGAGGGACGCAGAAGGGTCCTCCTTGCCTCGCAGGGGCGGCTCCAGGCACCAGGGGCAGCAAGCCACGGGGGGCGCAGGCCGGTCGCTTTGAGGGCGGCAGTCAGGCAGCATTCGGCGGCATGCCTGCGGGAGGTCCACCGGTCCAGCAGCTTCGGCGGCAATTCGGCAGCAGGGACGCTGAAGGCATGGGACCGGCGGATCACCCGCAGAAACCCCACCGAACGCTGCCCGACTGCCGTGCTTAAGCTGCCCGACTGCTGTGCTTGGGGTGCCCGAGCCGCCCTTGTTACCTCGGGCTCCAAAATTGCTAGTTACAGCTCCGCAGAGAACTGCCCCGAAATAACTCCTTGAGCAAATCTTTTTTTTAAAATGGTCAGTGACAAAGAATCCACCATGCATCTTGTTCCAATGGTTAGTTACCCTCACTGTTAAAAATGTATACCTTACTTCCAATCTCAATATGTCTAGCTTTAACTTCCAGCCATTGGATCATGTTAGACCTTTGTGTTAGACTGAAGAGCCCATTATTAAATATTAATTCCCCATGTAGATACCAATAGACTGTAATCAAGTCACCCCTTAACCTTTTCTTTGTTAAACTAAATAGATTGAGCTCTTTGAGTCTATCACTATAATGCATATATTCTAATCCTTTAATCATTCTTCTGGCTCTTCTCTGAAGCCTCAACTTCCCCTTTCTTTTATTTCTTATGTATTTTTTATGTATTTAATTTCTGCCGCTGCCTTCACTTCCCATCTAAAACAAGTCCGTTTTTACAGCTGTGACCTTCTACAATAGAGCCTTTTTGGGCATCTAGGAAGGTGTTCTTTCACGATTCCCAATTATCATTCACATTTTTCTGATTAAATTCTTCCTCCCAGCTAATTTGGCCCATCATTGGTTTTAGCTTAATCCCATATAAGCAATGGATATAACAATATTACTGCTAAGAACTGTGGTTTTACTATTGTAATTTATAAATCTCACATCCAATAATATCTGGATTTGGTTTATAAAAGAGGAGCTATTGTGCAGAAACCTGTACCCTGAATAATCTGAAGTGAGCACAAAGCAACTAAAGTTTAGTGTGACTTGTTATAGCAAATGGTGTTGCAGAAATGCAGAAGTTGGAGACAATATAGTGGTACAAATGGGATGATGCCATTTTTCCATTGCCCGGTACCTCAGAAGATCATTTCCGCCCATTCAAAATGAGGGCAGAGTGGGTGTAAAACATAACCATTCTCATTTATAATCTTCCACCACAGCTCTCCCTGCTACCTCCTTTCTTGATCATTGTGACAACCCCACCATCCTGCCTGTCACTCAGGTCTGTAACCTGGGCACCATCTTCAACTCAAACTTCTCTCTAGGTCCAAATAGCCAGACTATGTCTAAGTTTTGCTGAGTCTTTCTGCAGAACATCTCTAAGACACAGCCTTTTCTCTCCATGCACACAGTTACAACTCTTGTCTAGGCTGTCATCGTCTTGTCTCTTGATTACTGCAACAGCCTCTTCTCTGGCCTTGATCAGTGCCATCTTGCCTTGCTCATCTCCATTCTGAACTCTGCTGCAAAGACCGTTCTCTTGCCGTTCACGGTGACCATGTCACCTGTCTCCCTGAATCCCTTCATTGGTTTCCCCTTCTCTATAGTCTCAAACAGGAGCAATTTGTCGTCACTTTTCAAGGCCCTTCACAACTTATCGCCACACCACCTAACATCTCTCATTCAATAGTGAAAGATTGACGTCTGTCTCCTTTTGTTGCCTGGTGCCAGCCTCTGTCGCCCACTTGTTACATTTTCAAACAAGGCCCTTCAGCCCTTTTTCCACGCTGCCCCTAATGCTTGGGAGAAACTCCCTGCAAACATCGGCAAAACTAACTTATTATCCACCTTCAAAATTCTCCTCAAAACTCTCGTTTGCCATGATGCCTAAAAAAGCTACTAGCAGGCCGAGATCACAGTCATGCTGACCAGTATTGTCTTGTTGTTTTCTGGGCTGCCCCAGCTGTCTGTATTCATCTATATTCCCTTGTTTTATTCTTCGATTGTAAGCTCTTTGGGCCAGGGACTTTTTGTTCTATCTTTGGACAGCACCTAACACAGTGGGATGCTACTCCATGACTGGGGCTCCTAGCTGCTATGGTAACACAAATAATAATAATAATAGCTAATAACTTTGCACTGGTGGAAGCAACTGTACAAGGAGCCAGGCAATGGAGAATCAGACCTGCTATGTTTAAAGTAAAGGAAATCCCTAGGGATTGTCAGGGCTTCTAATGAGGTTGCAAAATAGGTGTGACAACAAATCAGGACATTGCTGGGATGAGTGGAGGTATCTAGATGTCTGTTCTGATTGGTACATTTTGATGGGGCAAGGTGGCCACCCCTTGCTGGTCATTCCTTTCCTGAGTATGGCTTGAGAAGGAGGAATGAGTTGCTATATGTGAACTAGCCTCACCATCACAGCTGTTACATTCACCACTTCCTGCTAGCTGGGCTCCAGAATTTATCATCATACCCTTGTACTGATTCCAGAATAAATCCTAAGCAGGCCAAACATGGACAGTCCCCACCTCGCCATAGGGCTCTAAATCTTGCCCAACACCAGGGATAGGAACCTGAGTGTCTTGCTATCTCTCTCCCAGGTATGTTAATTTCCTCCCCCATCTTATTTCTTCTACCACTTCCCAGATTTCTCTTCCCGCCTTTGTGTAATATGGGTCTGGCTAAAGCCCTCTCTGCATTAAGGACATTTTCACTTGCACTGGTGCAGGTTGTCTCATTGTAGTGACCACCTTAGCCAGCCTGGATACCTGCAAAGTTGGTAGAAATATTAATTTGCCCCAATTCAGAGCAGCAGTATCCAAGGGGGTTCTATCCCACCTTCGTCTGGCTGGAAGTGTGTGACTCCCCTTCAGAAGTCCTCCAGGCCTTTGTCACTCCCATGGGGATCACTGCAATAGGCTTTACTTGGGGCTACTGGTTTAATCAGAATGTCATGTTGTGCTGAGTCAAATGCCTTAGAGAGCCCAAGCATGATTACATCTGCATAGTTACCTTTATCAACCAGACTTGCAATCTCATCAAAAGTGATACAAAGTTTGTTTGACAGGACACATTTTGCTAACATCATGCTGATTGGCAGTAATTATACTCCCATCCTTGAATTCTTTCCAGATCCTCTATCAGCCTTTCCATGATTTTGCCTGGGATTGATGTCATTCTAACCAGCCTGTGATTACCAGGTGATCCCATTTATTTTTTTTAAATATTGGCACAACAGTAGCTTTTTTTCCAGTCTTCTGGAACTTCCCCAGTGTAGGACTGCAGAGACCTAGCACACCACGGTTGGGATGAATGACTGTATTTCTTGTTTACACACTCTTACCTCCTGGCTCTATGCTCCTTAGTCCTCATTCTAAACGTTCACAACTAATACTGCACACTCCTTTCTGAAAAGGGAAGGGTGATAAAATCTTGATCCAAACCTGACATTAAACAACATATAACAAGAATAAAATAGCAACACAAAACAAGAATAATCATCGCTAGGGAGAACAGGGTAGACTGCCTGAACCTTCAGCCTTGTGTAAGGGATTTATTCGCCCTTTTAAAGACATTTAGCTATTAGTCCTCTCTGACTTCCTTGAATTCTCAAGATCTTATGTAATCCTCCAGGAGGCCATTGGTCTCTAGTTGGGTATCTTCTCTCAAGGACAGGATCCGGAGGACATGCTGGTGGTTCGGCAGGGTGTTTTTCACAGATTCAATCTTGGGGTGGCAATCAGGGTGCATTGGAGGCCCACCTGCTGATGCAACAAGATGACACTTGTAACAACAGTTGTTGCCTATTGGCTCCCTGACAAAGTAGGATTGAGGGGTTCTGGCACATCCCTTGCACTGTCACCTTTTCTTGAGAATCTTTCACCCAAACTTGATCTCTTGCATTTAGTACGCTCAAGGATTTGACTCAGTGGCACCAGTCACAATCCCTCTTCTGATGTAGTCTCAGGAAATCAGGCCAACAAGGGCCTAGCTGGGAAGGGATACTAGACCTCAACTTTCTTCCCACCAGTAGTTCCACAGGACTGCATCCATTTGCTAGAGATGTTACCCGTGTGCCAAGAGAGGGAGATGAGGATCTGAGGATTTAGAAATAAGTTATTTTATTGTCTTTACTGCACATTCTGCTTCACCCTTACTCTGAGGAAACTGTGGGCTGGATGTGACATGAGTGAAACTTTGTAGACATGTGCAAACTTCTTAAAATTCTCAGAGGAAAACTGAACACTGTTTCTGTCCAATTTATCAACATCCTTCTTAAATTGGGGGCAGCAAACTGGACACAATATCTCAGCAGCAGTTGCACAAACGCCACATAAAGAGGTAAAATAACCTCTCCACTCCTACTCGAAATTTCTCTGTTTATGCATCCAAGGATTGCATTAGCTCGTTGACCACAGCATCACATTAGGAGCTCATGTTCAGCTGATTATCCACCACAACCCCCATCTTTTCCAGAGTCATTGCTTCCCAGGACAAAGTCCCCCATTTTGTAAGCCTACATTATTTGTTTCTAGATGTAACATTTATGTTTAGCGGTGTTAAAACCCATATTGTTTGCTTGCTCACAAATTACCAAGAAATCCAGATTACTAGGTCAGTGACCTGTCCTCTTCGTTATTTACCACGCTCCCATTTTTGTGTCTTCTGCAAACTTTATCAGCAACGATTTTATGTTTCTTCCATGTCATTGATAAAAATCTTAAACAGCATAGGGCCAAGAACTGATCCCTGTGGGACCCCACTGGAAACACTCCCTATTGATTAGGGTTCCTTGTTTACAGTTACATTTTGACATCTATCACGTAGTCACCTTTTGATCCATTCAATGTGTACCATCTTAATTTTATATCAGACTAGCTTTTTAATCAAAGTGTCAACCAAGTCAAATGCCTTAACAGATGTCTATTATGTCAGCACTATTACTTGTATCAACCAAAATTGTAACATCGTCATCATAAAAAAAATTGGTGTGGATATTAGACCTAACTGATAGACAAAATAATGAGGGGATGGGCTATTCTATCCATCATTCCCTTGTTGGATTCTTAAAGACTTTGGGGGGGAAATTAAATTGACAGGATCTATTTTCCATAAACCCATGTTGATTTGCATTAATTATGTTACTCTCCTTTACATCTTTATTAATCTAGTCCCGTTTCACCTGCTCCATTATCTTGTCCAAGACTGATGTCAAGCTGACAGACCTATAA
Source organism: Chelydra serpentina (assembly GCA_037349315.1). NCBI lineage: Eukaryota > Metazoa > Chordata > Testudines > Chelydridae > Chelydra > Chelydra serpentina. The sequence continues at coordinate 2,320,803 of JBAIAC010000056.1, forward strand.
ATACTCACATCATCTTGCTTACCCTTTTTAGAAACTGACACAAATTCACTTTCTTTCAGTCTTCTAGAACTTTCCCAGTGTGCTAAGACTTCTTGAACATCAACATTAAAGGTCCAGCGAGCTCCTCAGCCAGCTCTTTTAAAACTCTTGGTTGCAAGTTATCTGGGTCTGCTGATTTAAAAATGTCTAACCTTAGTAGCTTCTATTTAATACCCTTCGGAGACACTAATGGAATGGAAAGAGAGTTATCATCAATGTATGATGATTCTATATTTAATTGACTTCCACAAAGTCAATTAAATACAGAACAGAAATATTTATTGAACACTTCTGCATTATTATTGATAATTCTACCATTTCCACCTACTAATGGACTAATGCCATTGTTGGGATTCTTTTTGTTCCTAATATATTTTAAAACTCCTTTTTATTATTTTTAACTTTGTTGGCCATAGATTTCTCCTTGTGACTCTTTGCTTTCCTTATCCATTTTCTACAGTTCCTGACTTCTGATTGATATGCCTTACTATCAACTTCCCCTTTCTTCCATTTGTTACATATATATTTTTATTGCTTTTTTTATTACAGCTACCTTCACTTCCCCTCAAACGAAAACGGGGATTTTTTTTAACCAGCATGGCCTTCTTCCTCCGTTATGGGATTGTGGCTTTTTGGGTATCTAGTAAGGAGTTCTTAAATGATTCCCAAATATTATTCATATTATTCTGATTAAATTCTTCCTCGTAATTGTTTTCAGCTTTATGAAACTGGCTCTATTAAAGCATCGGCTCTTCTTTATCTGTTAGGACAAGGTCTAATGAAGACCTTTTGGCTTCATTAGACCCCTATTGGCTGCAACACTTTCTAGGTCAGGAAATTGTCATAAGAACATAAGAACAGCCATACTGGTCAGACTAATGGTCCATCTATCCAGTATCCTGTCTTCCAACAGTGGCCAATTCTGGGAGATTCAGAGGGGATGAACATAATGAGTAATCATCAAGTGATACATCCCCTGTCAACCATTCCCAGCTTCTGGCAAACAGAGGCTAGGGACACTTCACAGCATGGTTTTGCATTCCTGCCCATCCTGGCTAATAGCCATTGGTGGACCTATCCTCCATGAACTTATCTAATTCTTTTTTTGTACCCTGTTATAATCTTGGCCTTCAAAACATCCTTTGGCAAAGAGTTCCACAGGTTGACTGTGCATTGTGGAAGAAATACTTCCTTTTGTTTGTTTTAAACTTGCTGCCTATTAATTTCATTTAGTGACCCCTAGTTCTTGTGTTAGGAGAAGAAGTAAATAACACTTCCTTATTTACTTTCTCCACACCAGTCATGATTGTATAGACATCTATCATATCTCCCTTTAATCATCTCTTTTCCAAGCTGAAAAGTCCCAGTCTTATTAATCTCTCCTCATATGGAAGATTTTCCATTCCCTAATCATTTTTGTTTCCCTTTTCTCTACCTTTTCCAATTTTAATATAACTTTTTTGAGATGGGGCAACCAGAACTACATGAAGAATTCAAGGTGTGGGCGTACCATGAATTTATATAGTGTCATTATGATATTTACTGTCTTATTATCTATCCCTTTCCTTATGGTTCTTAACATTCTGTTAGATTTTTTGGCTGCCACTGCACATTGAGTGGATGTTTTCAGAGAAATATCCACAATGAAACCAAAATCTCTTTCTTGAGTGGTGTAGCATGGTGAGCACCCCGCTCCGGCCTGAAGGGGTTAAAAACAGCCCTGCAGAGGGCTGTGGCTGGGGAAGGCAGCAAACCTAGGCTGGGAAAGGGCTGATTGGGGAAGCAGCCACAGCTGTGGCCGGCTCAGTCAGGGCCCAGCTGGCCCTCATAAGAGTGCTGTGGGCTGGAAGTGAGGAGACTCTTTCCAGCCTTGGAGGGAGCAGGACCTGGCTGCCTGAGGAACAGGGTACCTGAGCCAGAGCAGTGCTGGGGAACAGGGCAAGGGAGCTGGGGAGCTCCAGCCTAGCAACTCCCCAGGCTGCGGACCTGGAGCAAGGTCCAAGGAAGGTACTGGGGTTAGGCAGAGGCAGCTGGTCCTACCCCCGTTGCCAATGATGAGTGGTTTACAAACTGCAGTGTGCCCCAGGGAGCGGGGGCTAGAAGCTGACTGGCAGATAGTGGGTTGGGGGTTCCCTGTGGAGGGGAAACCCAGAGACTGTGGGGATACTGCTTGGGCAGAAGCCTGGGATAAAGGGGCACCGGGGTCTGGGAGGGACATGGGGGCTGGTGGCAAGCGGGATGGCGACCAGCAGAGGGCGCTCCGGAGGCTGGTGAGCTAATTCCCTGGACAACCAGCAGAAGCTCCCACTCTGGTGAGTCACTGCCCTGCTACAAGTGGTAACAGCTAATTTAGACACCATCCATTTGTATGTATAGCTGGGTTTATGTTTTCCAATGTGCATTACTTGCACTTATCAACATTGAATTTCATCTGCCATTTGGTTGCCCTGTCACTCAGTTTAGTGAGGTCCTTTTGTAACTCTTTGCAGTCAGCTTTCGACTTAACTGTCTTGAGTGAATTTGTATCATATGCAAACTTTGCCATCTCACTGTTTACTTCTTTTTCCAGATCATTTATGAATGTTGAACAGCACTGGTCCCAGTACTAATCCTTTCTCCATTCTGAAAACTGATCATTTATTCCCACCTGTTGTTTCCTAGCTTGTAAGCAGTTACTGATCCATGAGAAGACTTTCCAACTTATCCCATGACTGCTTACTTTGCTTAAGAGCCTTTGGTGAGGGACCTTGTCAAAGGCTTGCTGAAAGTCTAAGTACACTGTATCCACTGGATCCCCCTTGTCCACATTTGTTGAGCCCCTCAAAGAATTCTAAGAGATTGGTGAGGCATAATTTCAACCAATTTGCCTGCTACTGAAGTTAAACTTACTGGCCTGTAATTGCCAGGATCACCTCTGGAGCCTTTAAAAAAATGGGTGTTACATTAGTTATGCTCTCGTCATTTGGTACAGAGGCTGATATAAGCAATAGGTTAGATGCCACAGTTAGTAGTTCTGCAATTTCATATTTGTGTTCCTTCAGAACTCTGGAGTGGATACCATGTGGTCCTAGTAACTTATTACTGTTTAATTTATCAATTTGTTCCAAAACCTCCTCTACTGACACCTTAATCTGCAACAGGTGTGGGAATCTCCCTCAATCCTCTGCAGTAAAGACCAGTACAAAGAATTAATTTAGCCCTGGTGTACACTACGAGTTTAGGTCAAATTTCATAGAATCATAGAATCATAGAATCTCAGGGTTGGAAGGGACCTCAGGAGGTCATCTAGTCCAACCCCCTGCTCAAAGCAGGACCAACCCCAACTAGATCATCCCAGCCAGGGCTTTGTCAAGCCTGACCTTAAAAACCTCTAAGGAAGGAGATTCCACCACCTCCCTAGGTAACCCATTCCAGTGCTTCACCACCCTACTAGTGAAAAAGTTTTTCCTAATATCCAACCTAAACCTCCCCCTCTGCAACCTGAGACCATTACTCCTTGTTCTGTCATCTTCTACCACTGAGAACAGTCTAGATCCATCCTCTTTGGAACCCCCTTTTAGGTAGTTGAAAGCAGCTATCAAATCCCCCCTCACTCTTCTCTTCTGCATGCTAAACAATCCCAGTTCCCTCAGCCTCTCCTCATAAGTCATGTGCTCCAGCCCCCTAATCATTTTTGTTGCCCTCCGTTGGACTCTTTCCAATTTATCCACATCCTTTTTGTAGTGTGGGGCCCAAAACTGGACACAGTACTCCAAATGAGGCCTCACCAGTGCCGAATAGAGGGGAATAATCACGTCCCTCCATCTGCTGGAAATGCCCCTACTTATACAGCCCAAAATGCCGTTAGCCTTCTTGGCAACAAGGGCACACTGTTGACTCATATTCAGCTTTTCGTCCACTGTAACCCCTAGGTCCTTTTCTGCAGAACTGCTGCCCAGCCATTCGGTCCCTAGTCTGTAGCAGTGCATGGGATTCTTCCGTCCTAAGTGCAGGACTCTGCACTTGTCCTTGTTGAACCTCATCAGATTTCTTTTGGCCCAATCCTCTAATTTGTCTAGGTCCCTCTGTATCCTGTCCCTACCCTCCAGCGTATCAACCACTCCTCCCAGTTTAGTGTCATCTGCAAACTTGCTAAGGGTGCAGTCCAATTTAGCAGCGTTAAATTGATTTAACCCTGCACCCGTCCACACAACGAAGCCATTTTTGTCGACTTAAAGGGCTTTTAAAATTGAATTCTGTACTCCTTCCTGATGAGGGGATTAGCACTGAAATCGACATCTCCGGGTCAAATTTGGGTTAGTGAGGACACAATTCGACGGTATTGGCCTCCGGGAGCTATCCCAGAGTGCTCCATTGTGACTGCTCTGGACAGCGCTCTCAACTCAGATGCACTGGCCAAGTAGACCGGAAAAGCCCCGGGAACTTTTGAATTTCATTTCCTGTTTGGCCACCATGCAGTCCCAGAATCGAAAAAGAGCTCCATCATGGACCGAACGGGAGGTACTGGATCTGATCGCTGTATGGGGAGATGAATCCATGCTATCAGAACTATGTTCCAAAAGATGAAATGCCAAAATATTTGAAAAAATCTCCAAGGCCATGATGGACAGAGGATACAACAGGGACGCAACACAGTGCCGTGTGAAAATTAAGGAGCTCGGGCAAGCATACCAGAAAACCAAAGAGTCAAACAGAGGACTTGGGATGCATTCGTGGCCAGTACAGCTACTGGAAAAGTCTGTTAACGTGTCTGGGGATGGAGCGGAAATCCTCCATGGACATCTCCATGAAGCTCTCCTGGAGGTACTCCAAAAGCCTTTGCCGAAGATTTCTGGGGAGGGCAGCCTTATTCTGTCCTCCATGGTAGGACACTTTACCACACCAAGCCAGTAGCAAGTACTCTGGTATCATTGCATAACAAAGCATGGCAGTGTATGGTCCTGGTGTTTGCTGGCATTCAAGCAACATCCATTCTTTCTCTCTCTGTGTTATCCTCAAGAGAGTGATATCATTCATGGTAACCTGGTTGAAATACGGGAATTTAATTACGGGGACATTCAGAGCTGGCCGTTCCTACTGGGCTGTTTGACTATGGCTGAAAAGAAATCCTCCCCAGAGTTAGCCAAGTGGTCCATTGGCGCAGAGCTGTTCGCGTTTGGCTAGCAGGAATCTTCCCTGATACCATCCACGCGGTTGCGGGAGGGATGAAGTGATCATCCCAGTGAATTGGATGCAGGGAGGCTTTGTTGGGTTTCTGCTTCACGTTAACCCAAAAACCACAGCACCTCCTTTTAAATGGTCAACTCAACAGGCTTTGCTTGGTATGGGCAAGGAGGGTGCTGCTATTATGAAGGTTGAAGAAGCCGAAAGACTATGGCTTACCATGGCTGCCTGCAAGCCAAATTCTGTTGCCTGGCCCTGCATGTGTGATCTCTCACACCAAACCCACAAGCACTCAATATAAGATGCAAAATGCGACCTTGTACCAAAAGCACATGTGCTATGTAATGTGAATAGTTTTGTTCATCGTGAAAGAGTATACCCATTGTTCTGTAAAATGTATCTTTTTAACCACTACTCTCCCTTTTTTTCCTCTCGCAGCTGCAAATGTTTCAACCCTCCCCCTATCATCTCCGTCCCAAAGGCTAGTGCAGATAAGGTGGTGAAAAAAACGCATGCGTGATGAAATGTTCTCCGAGCTCATGCAGTCCTCCCGCACTGAAAGAGCTCAGCTGAATGGGAGGAGGGAAACAATATCACAGTCCAGGAAAGTGGAAAATGAACGCAAGGAAAAGCGGGATGAGCGTGAGCAGAGGAGGGATGATCGAGATGAGAGGTGGTGGCAGCGCGACGAGAGGAGGCAGGATGCAATGCTGGGGCTACTGTGGGATCAAATGGCTATGCTCCGGAGTCTGGTGGAACTTCAGGAAAGGCAGCAGGATCACAGACCGCTGCTGCAGCCCCTATAGAACTGCCAGCCCTCCTCCCCAAGTTCCATAGCCTCCTCACCCAGAGGCCCAAGAACACCGGGGGGGGGAGGCTCCAGGCACCCAACCACTTCACCCCAGAGGATTGTCCAAGCAACAGAAGTCTGGGATTCAATACGTTTTGAAGTTTAGTGTGGCCTTGTTCTTCCCTCCTCCCCTTATCCACCACCCTACCTGCACTACCTTGGCAGTTATCCCCCTATTTGTGTGATTAATAAAGAATGCATGATTTTGAAACAACAATGACTTTATTGCCTCTGCAAGCGGTGATCGAAGGGGGGAGGGCGGTTGGCTTACAGTGAAGTGGTTTGGACCAAGGGGGCGAGTTTTCATCAAGAAAAAACAAACAGAACTGTCACGCCGTAGCCTTGCCAGTCATGAAACTGGTTTTCAAGGCTTCTCTGATGTGCAGCACGTCCTGCTGTGCTCTTCTAATCGCCCTGGTGTCTGGCTGCATGTAATCAGCGGCCAGGCGATTTGCCTCAGCCTCCCATCCCGCCATAAACGTCTTCCCCCTTACTCTCACAGATATTGTGGAGTGCACAGCAAGCAGCAATAACAATGGGAATATTGGTTTCGTTGAGGTCTGAACGAGTGCTTTGAGAGAAGTCTGTATTCATGTCCTCATCATCCATGCTGCCGTCGCCTCCTCGCCTGAATTTTCAGGTTCTGGTTCTGCATAAACTGCACGATAATGCACGAGGTGTTTATAATAGTCATAACTGCCGCAGTGATCTGAGCAGGCTCCATGCTTGCAGTGCTATGGCGTCTGCATGGGCAATCCTGGGAAAAGGGCGCAAAATGATTGTCTGCTGTTGCTTTCACGGAGGGAGGGGCGACTGACAACAAGGGCAAATGCGGGGTATTTATTTACAATGCTCACAATTCCAGTGGTGATCTGAGCGGCCTCCTGCTTTCAGAGCTATGGTGCATGCACGGGCAATCCAGGGAAAAGGGCGCGACAGGATTTCATGGCAGGAGCGAATGGGAGATGACTGATGACATGTACCCCAAACCACCCATGGCTACCTCTTCCTTTATCTCATGTATTTTTAAGTAATAAAGAAAGAATGCATGGTTTCAGAACAATAGTTGCTTTATTTCGAAGGGGGAAGGGTGGTTGGCTTACAGGGAGTTAAATTCAACAAAGGGGGCGGGTTTGCAGCAATGAGAAACTGGTTTTCAAAGTGTCTGTAATGCCCAGCGCTCCTTACCTACCCCACCATAAACATCTCCCCCTTACAAAGGCATCATGTAGCACACAGCAAGCAGTAATAACCAATGCACATGCTAGTTGTGCTGAGGTTTGATCAACAGCAGAGGCGAGCTTGTTAACATCCAAAGGCACACTGCACCACCATTGCTCCTTACTACTGTCCAGGGTTCATGAGCTATGGGAGCAAGGGGTAGGCTGGGGTAGGTGCAACCGCGCAGTGCCGTCGCTGGAGATCAGGATGGCAGAGTAGCGGTGGAGCGAGCAAAGCAACATTGCATTGCCGCTCCGAGGACGGTTAAAAGTCATACATATGACGATGGGTTTCAGGTCTACTGCACGATCTGCTGCCAGATTGCAGGAGCTTGGGATGTCAAAGTTGCGGTGGAGCGAGCAAAACACTGGGGACAGCTAAAAGTCATTGTGACGGGTCCGGCACCGCAGCGCCCCTTTGTGGCAGGGGTGCCTGAGGTGTTGGGGCCTCGCCACTCATAAGTCCCCACGCCCGTCCCTTTAAGGGCGTCCTGTTGTAGCCTAATGGCCGGTTTCCCCTTGGTCGGGGCAGCGGGCCCTAACGGCCAGAGTCCGTGTGTCACACCCCGAGTATCGAGGCAGCGTGGCCCAATGGCCAGAGTCCATATAACTCACCCCGAGGATCAGGGCAGTGTGGCCCAGCGGCCAGAGTCTTTACGACTCGCCCCGCGTATTAGGGCTGTGTGGCCCAATGGCCAGAGTTCATAGCCTTCCCTCTCCCCGGTGGGGAAGTGCAGCCTAATGGCCGGAGTAGTAGGGGGACCTGGGCCCACCCTCTCCACCGGGTCCCGACCCAGGGCTCACCTATTGGCGGGGTTCCCCCTTGCGCTTAGCTCAACGGGGATCCACCTGCAACACGCCGAGCGTCAGTGTGGCTTTAACGCTGCCGGCCTCTAAAGTTCCCTGGGTCACTTCCTACCCTCAACGTCTGGTTCTCCGGTCCGTCCCCTCCTGTCGCAGTCTCCATCCGGAGTGCAGAGGGCATCCCGACTTGGTTGGCCCCTGGATCCTGGAGAGTTGGCTGCCCCTCCGCGGAAGCTGGTGGTGTGCTTCCTTCTCCCCCGGTGGTCAGCCCAGACTGAGCAGCCTTGCAGGCTTTTATACCTAGGCTCCAGTTGGAGCATGCCCAGCAGGGCTTCCGGGGCGGGGCTTCCTCTGCCAGGAAGGAAGGGTTAACCCCTGCGGTACCAGTGCAGGTCCACTCTGCCCCGTCACAGTCATACATATGACAATGGCTTTCAGTCCTACTGCACGATCTGCTGCTGGATTGCAGGAGCTCGGGATGGCAGAGTTGCCGCGGAAGCGGCGGAGCGAGCAAAACACCATTGCTGTTCCAGACGGCTACAAGTCCTATTGATGAGGATGGCTGCAAGACTTGTTCTCCGGCGATGAATGTGACGTGCCTAAAATCTAAACAGGCCCACACAGGTCCGAGAGTCACTACCCTTTAGACTTGCCTGCAACAGCAGTGGTGGCGGAGAGCTGAGCAGGCTCCCGCTTGCAGTGCTATGGCATCTGTGCGGTTAGCTCAGGAAAAAAGCCGCGAAATGATTGGCTGCTGTTGCTTTCACGGAGGGAGGGAGGGAGCGAGGGTTGACTGACCACATTTACCCAAAACCACCCGACACAAATTTTTGGCCCCATCAGGCATTGGGAGCTCAACCCAGAATTCCAATGGGCAGCGGAGACTGCAGGAACTGTGGGATAGCTACTCACAGTGCACCGCTCGGAATGTCGACACTTGCCCCGATACTGTGGACGCACTCTGCCGACTTAATGTGCTTAGTGGGGACGCACGCAGTCGACTTTATACAATCTGTTTCCAAGAATTGACTTCTGTAAAATCGGACTAATTTTGTAGTGTAGACATAGCCTTAGATTCTCCACAACAGCCGTGTCTTCGTTGGGTCCTCCTTTAGCACCTTGATCATCCAGTGGCCCCACTGATTGTTTAGCAGGCTTCTGATATACTTAAAATATTTGCTGTTAGTTTTTGCATCTTTTGCTGGTTGCTCTTCAAATCTTTTTTGGCCTGTCTAATTATACTTTTTCACTTGACAGAGTTTATGCTCCTTTCAATTTTCCTCAGTAGGATTTCTCTTCCAATTTTTAAAGGATGCCTTTTTGCCTCTAACCATCTCTTGTACTCTGTTTGGCCAAGGTATGATTTTTTGGTCCTTTTACTGATTATTTTTTATTTGGAGTATACATTTAATTTGATCCGTTATTATGGAGTTTTAAAACCTTTCCATGCAGCATGCAGGCATTTCACTCTTGTGACTGTTCCTTTTAATTTTCATTTAACTAGAGTCCTCATTTGTATGTAGTTCCCCTTTTTGAAGTTAAATGCTACTGTGATGACCTTCTTTGGTATTTTCCCTCCCACAAGAAGGTTAAATTTAATACTTTATGGTCACTATTTCCAAGCAGTTCAGCTGTATTCACCTTGTGGACCACATCCTGTGTGTCCCTTAGCATAGGTGCCGACTTTTGTCGGCGCAGCTGGATGCTCCCCCTCCCGGCCCCGCCCCAACTCCACCCCCAGCCCCACCCCTTCCCCAAATCCCAGCCCCCTCCCCCTGGGAAAAATTGGTGGGTGCTGAGCACCCACCGGCAGCTCCCCGGCAGCCCCCCCCCTTGCACTCGCCCGCCCAAGTCACTTACCTTCTGGGTTCCCTGCGCGGCGGGAGGCACCTCCGGTGAGTGACTTGGGTGGGCGGGGAGCTGCCAGTGGGAGCTCGCTCCCCCAGCCCCAGCTCCTCCCCCGGACCCGGGCGTGCTGCATTCCCCGCCCCTCCCGCTTGCAAGTGGGGTGGGGGAGAGCAGCAGAGCACCCCAGCACCCACCAGGCCCTGCTGCAGCTCCCCGCCAGCCCCGCCCCCGCGCCCAGCTGCTCACCAGTGCTGCTGGGCTGGGCTGGGCTGGCTTGCTTCCTTCCCCAAGCAGGCTCCTCCCTCCGGCTCCGGCAGCACGCTGGGGGGTGGGGGAAAGTGCAGGGGCGGGGCAGCACGCCCGGGGCCGGGGGAGGAGCCGGGGCCGGGGGCAAGAGCACCCACTGGCAGCTCCCCACCCGCCCAAGTCACTCACCTTCCGGGTTCCCTGCACGGCCGGAGGCGCCTCCCGCCACGCAGGGAACCCGGAAGGCACTTTTTTTAGCCGCAGCAGCTGGCTGCCTCTCAGCTGAGCTGCTGTGGCTAAAAAAAGCACCTTCCGCGGAACCCGGAAGGTGAGTGTTGGGCGGGCAGGCAAGTGTGCGCGGGGCTCCCAGGGAGCTGCCGGTGGGTGCTCAGCACCCACCAATTTTTCCCGTGGGTGCTCCAGCCCAGGAGCACCCACGGAGTCGGTGCCTATGCCCCTTAGGACTAAATCATAGAATCATAGAATCATAGAATCATAGAATCTCAGGGTTGGAAGGGACCTCAGGAGGTCATCTAGTCCAACCCCCTGCTCAAAGCAGGACCAACCCCAACTAGATCATCCCAGCCAGGGCTTTGTCAAGCCTGACCTTAAAAACCTCCAAGGAAGGAGACTCCACCACCTCCCTAGGTAACCCATTCCAGTGCTTCACCACCCTATTAGTGAAAAAGGTTTTCCTAATATCCAACCTAAACCTCCCCCTCTGCAACTTGAGACCATTACTCCTTGTTCTGTCATCTTCTACCACTGAGAACAGTCTAGATCCATCCTCTTTGGAACCCCCTTTTAGGTAGTTGAAAGCAGCTATCAAATCCCCCCTCACTCTTCTCTTCTGCAGGCTAAACAATCTCAGTTCCCTCAGCCTCTCCTCATAAGTCATGTGCTCCAGCCCCCTAATCATTTTTGTTGCCCTCCGTTGGACTCTTTCCAATTTATCCACATCCTTCTTGTAGTGTGGGGCCCAAAACTGGACACAGTACTCCAAATGAGGCCTCACCAGTGCCGAATAGAGGGGAATAATCACGTCCCTCGATCTGCTGGAAATGCCCCTACTTATACAGCCCAAAATGCCGTTAGCCTTCTTGGCAACAAGGGCACACTGTTGACTCATATTCAGCTTTTCGTCCACTGTAACCCCTAGGTCCTTTTCTGCAGAACTGCTGCCCAGCCATTCGGTCGCTAGTCTGTAGCAGTGCATGGGATTCTTCCGTCCTAAGTGCAGGACTCTGCACTTGTCCTTGTTGAACCTCATCAGATTTCTTTTGGCCCAATCCTCTAATTTGTCTAGGTCCCTCTGTATCCTATCCTATCAAGAATTGCCTCTCCCCTTTTGAGTTCCAGGACAAGCTGGTGTCTAGAAATTTTATCTCTGCATTCCGTCCTGAATGTACTTAGTGAATATGGGGATAGTTGAAAGCCCCCATTATTTTTGGGTTTTCTGGCATTGTAGCCGCTCTAATCTCCCTGAGAATTTCACAAACACCATTACCATCCTGATCAGGTGGTCAACCGTATATTCTTACTGCTATACTCTCAGCACTCAAGTATGGAATTTCTATCCATAGGGATTCTGTGGAACAGTTTGATTAATTTAAGATTTTTACTTCATTTGTCTCTACGCTTGCTTTCACATATAGTGCCTCTCCCCCACCAGCATGTCTTGCTCTGTCATTCCTATATATTTTTTCCCTGGTATTACCATGTCCCATTCATTATCTGCATTCCACCAAGTTTCTGGGAGACCTATTATATCAATATCCTCATTTACTACCTAGCAGTCATCTATAATGTTTCAAATTTCAAATGATGTTTTAGTACTGGCAGCATGAGACCACCAGCATACATCACTCAAATTGAAGTCCCTGATGATCACACAGTTTCCCCTTCCCACCCCCTACACATTATAGGTAGATGAATAAGGAGGCAGACATTCTGTTCTCTGTTGTGATTTGGTGGACTGTAACAGAGCCAACCAATACCCCATCTTGTGCTTCATCTCTTAGGACATTGATCCATAAGCATTCAAATTCATTTTTTCTGAGTTATCCATGACTCAGAATCAGGTAATGCCAATTCTGATATAGATTATGACTTCCTCTCCCCTTTTGTCCACTCACTCCTTCCTAAATAGGTTATAACTATTGATTTTAATATTCCAGGCATGTGAATCATTCCGCCAGGTTTCAGTAATACCAACTAGATTGAATTTATGTTCATAAATGAGCAATTCGAGTTCTTGTTTGTTACTCAGGTTCCTTGCGTTGGTGTATAGGAAATTCAAAAATTTATTTTCTTGTCCTTTGGTTCCTTGATGTAATTTTAAAAAGACTTTGCTTCATTGGGTTGGCCAAGGGTGTGTTCAGCACATGGGGGCACATTTCACTCTCTGCAGATGTTCTCATCGAGCTCAGTAAGGTCTATACAGATCAGAACCTTCTCATTTGGTTTTGGGACCATTACCAGGCCTTCACACTATCCAGCTGGTGTGTCTATTCTGGAAATGACACCATCTGCTCCATGTGACTGAGCTCTGCTTTCACCCTGGGCAGTAAAGGGAGGAAGACAGAACAAATGGCTTTACATCTGGTATAAGTTTAATTTGCCCAGTCCTTGGAATAATTTTGGGACCCTCTGCCTGGTCTCAGATTCTATGTCCATGGTTATTCTTCTATCCTTATAACCAGGCCTAGGACTGTGCTTGTTGGGTGGCCAAGTAGAACAGTGCATAAGCCATCTACAATGTAGACTTCTTGGAATGTAGTCTTCTCTCCACATTTTAGAGTGGCCACAATTTTTCCTTTCACATTTAATGGGGACTGTCCTGGGCCTTTCAAGTTTTTATGCATTTATCCTTCTGTAGAGTGATTTTGAACTCACAATTCCATCAGTACCTGCGTATGTTTTGAAGTGTCTTTTATACTTTCCTAAGGTGATCGTGCTGACCCAGGTTGGTCTCTTTTTGGTCAACGTCCATGGCACCAAGGTGTGCGATCTCAGTGCCTTTTGGATCTTATTTTTGAGAGGCAGCTGCTACCATGCGTTTAGTCCAGCATTCAACTCATAATGCTGCAATTTTTAGACATTTTCTGCATGTGGCGTCCCTTGCAGGATCAAGCCATTTGCTGTGAGATGGCTCGCCACAAGATGGACATTTTTCCATGCTCTTGTTGTACTCCTTTATTCCATGTAAGCACAGCCCTTTCTGGATCCCTTTGTACTTGTACTACTCTGGGTGGGTATTGTTTCTGGATATCCTGAGAGATTTTCCTCCCCATATCTATGGCTTCTCTAGTGGTTCCTCCTCAAGTTATTCCTGAGAAGAATCTGTTGCTTCTGTATGTACTGATTTTGGAGGTCTATGTTCCTGGCTGTCTCTAGTGTGAGATAAGGATCATTTTGGAGTCTTTCTGATAGTTGGCAGCCCCTCAGCCCTACAACAAGGCTGATCAAGACTGCAGTTCCTTTACTCAGTGCCATTCAGCTCCCTCCATGTGACCCTGGGTGTGCACCCATGGCAAGGGGGAGGGGAGGAAGCAGGACCATGCCATCACTCTTTGCCCCATGCACCCCAGACTTCTCATTACTGGAGGTTTGCAACCATGGTAACACATTCTGTATGATCCTCTGCTAATCTTTTTGTGAATGAAAAATCCTTTCTATCCACCCAGGATATTACATTGTGCATCCAGGATCTCTTTTTCTAGTGTTCTTCTGCTATCAAGTTTCCCTTCCAGTGCCTGTAAACATGCATCACCCCAGGAATCTCTTCAAATGTGCCCTACAAATTGAATATTTCTTTTCATAAAATCTCCTCTAACTAGCAGTTGCTGAACTCCAATTATCTCCAATACTTTTAATTGGTTACTCAGTCTATCCATAATATTTTCAGAATTTTTCTATAACAACATAATTTGAAGCACTGTAACTTCTTTATTATCAATACTTTATCCATATTTCACAGCCATAATTTAGCACCCACCAAATGTAAGTTTTTAAGAGTCAGAATTTAGTCTTCCCATTTATGACCCTTCTCATCAGATGTTTATTTTTCCAGAATGTCTCTTTCACCCTTGCTATTCTGGTGCTGATTTCACTATCTGATCTTCCATCTTCTGTAATGATGCTTTGTAAGTAGCAATAATTTCCCACTTGCTGTATGGCTATGTCATTCATTGGAAGCTTGCATCTTTCTCCAGGATCTTGCATGTCACCATAGGTTTAGTTTCATTCACATTCAACTCTAGACCATGGTATTTGCCATATTCATATGTAATCTCCATTAACTTCATCAGACCTTCTGTTGTATCAGCCAGTAGCACTGTGTCATCTCCATCCATGGGTACTGTCACTGGTCGGTCCATCAGCCCTCACAGAGAGAGCGCCGATCACAACACATCAGATGTGTTGTTTTAGCCAGTCCTCCAACTACCCTCTGGCCAAACTGTCAGTAGCATCGGACACCCGATTGACATAGCACACAGCAGCCTAGAACTCCTGAGCGATCCGCCAACCGCAGCCTCCCAGCAGCTGGGATTACAGGCGCGCGCCACCACACCGGGCCCCATTGTCATCTCCATAACTAATATTATTCATCCATTTTTCCATTTATCTTAATACCATCTTCTGTTCCTTCAATTAATTTAATTAAACACTTGCTATAAAAGATGAATAGTCACATTATACAAACATGTCTCACTCTTATCTTGGTATCAATTAGATTTTCATTTTCATCTCCCATTATAATCACCAGTCTAACTGTTTTATTACTGGGAGTTTGTATCCATGCATCCCTACAGATCTTTATATGTTGAATAATTTGTAATGGTAGATTCTGTCAAACGTTTTTTGGAATTCAATGAAACACAAATATATTGTTTCCTCCATTTCAACTGATCTTTCTAATATGAGCTTCAAGTTCATAAGGGTGTTTATCTTGGCCTTTCCATGAAGCCATATTGTTCTTTACTTATTTCTTTAACAGTCTTTCCTTATATTTGGCCCTGAACAACTTGCAAAAGTAACTGAGAGGCATGCAATACTAGGCTGAATGTTCTGTAGTCTCTACAATCCATAGTGTTGTTCTTTTATGGGATTTGGTTACACAGTATGATTGCAAAGTCTTCTAGTAATTATACTATCTCAAACATATTCTTCATTAGATCTGACAGTGCTTTCATGCCTTCATCCCCGATGTGTTTTAACAATTCAGCCAGTATTCCATCACAATCTAGTGCTTTTCCATTCAGAAGTATTTTTATTGCTGCCTGTGACGAACTAGGACTGTTGTTAGGGTTTCCCTGAGTACTGTGTGGGTGCCTCGGTTTCCCCTATGCAGTGCTTGAGTATCTAGGTGGTGGGACAACGGTGCATGATTGTTACAAAGCCCTAGAAGGCAAAGGCCTGGACACAGAGAAGGGCCGACACTCGGTCTCCTGGCAACAGATGACCTGGCCCCTCCCCGGCAAAGGTATGAGCTGAAGGTGTTGGAACAAAGGGGTCAGGTGACCTCCTGGCCCGGGAAGCAGACAAAGGGGGAGGAGGGGCTGGTGAGTTTCCGTTTGGAGCTGGCCGGAGAAGAGGGGAGAGAGGCAGACAGGGTCTGGCCTCCCTGCCCCGTTTGGAGCTGTGGGGTGAAATGCAGGGAGCCCCAGGCTGGGGTCTAAGCTCCCTGCCCCCCAGAAGGACCCGACTGAGGGGTCCTGGATGTACTGACAAGCTCTGGTTGGACTGTGTTCCCGGCATCTCTAATAAACCTTCTGTTCTACTGGCTGGCTGAGACTCCCAGTGAATCCGGGGAAGAGGGGTGCAGGGCCGGACTCCCCTACACTCCGTGACAACTGGTGTCAGCGGTGGGATGTTCTGCACCCCGTGAACGGCACTTCCTGCAGTAAGTAACTGGGGAGCAGTAGAACGAAGGGGGGCTAACGAGGACCAGGCGTGCTGAAGGCTCATGGAGGAGCGGTTTCAGGGAGCGGAGAAACTACGCTTAACCCCTGGGAGTGTGTGACCAGCGAGAAGGACTGTGCAATGATGGGGTCCCCCTGGGGGCTGCAGTGAGCAGTCCCAGGGGCGGAGGAGCCTGCGGCTTGGCCCTGGGAGAGAGAAGGAATTTTGCAGTGACAGGGTTCCCCTGGGGGTGCCGTGAGTGGACCCAGGGGCGGAGGAGCTGCAGCTCGACCCTGGCAAAGAGGTGGTGACCTGAAGAAGGGCTGGCACACTTGGGGTTCTTCCTGGAATCCGTGGGGAGCTAAGAGCACACAGGCCTGCGGATCCACAGCAAACTTGGGAGCAGTGAAGTGATGGCCTATCGCCTTCTCCTTAAGAAGAGCATTGTAACCCTGTGCAAAAAGAGAGGGCTACCCATTGGAAAGCTCACTAAAGCCCAGTTAATCACGCAGCTGGAGGAGGATGACCATTCTAGGGAGCAGATTCCTGACCCCAGTGGGGCTACAGCAGGATCTGGGAGCAGCTGGAGTGATAGCCTGGCATCCCCAAGAGTCTGGTCCCCAACCAGACAGGGGTCTTCACAATCGGGTTCCCCAGCAGGGGATTGGAGACGGATGGGACTGGAGCTGAGTCCGAGAGAGCAAGAGGACGGTGAGAGACAGCAAGAGCCCGAGAAAGACCTACAGAAGCAGCAGCAGCAGCAGCGTGAACTAGCGGTGGTGGAACGGAGAGGCATAGGGGACGGGCCAGGGGTAAGTGGGGACAGATCCCGGGGTGCCAGCTCCGCAGGGAACCTCGATCCTAAATTGCTGCTCCTAGTTAAGGAGGGTGGGGATGTGGAGGCCCACCTCACTGCCTTGGAGCAGGCTGGTGATTGGAACCAGGGAGACCCTGCGGAAAAGCCCCGGGATCTAACCCCCTTGCTGGGTCCCAAGGCCATAAACTCCGCCAGCCAGATGGGTGGGATGGTGGACGGATTTCCACTCCTGGCCCTGGACTCAAGCCCTATGGACCCCCAGTGGAAGCGGAAGCTGACGGTCAATGGAGAGACATTCGGGGGGTGGCAAGACCCCGGGACAGAGAGAATTGTGGTCAGGCCCCGGGTGGTGCACCCCCACCAGATGCTGAGGGGCTGTGTGACCTGGGTGAGGGTCCCAGGGACGGACCCATTCGCCCTGCCTATGGCCCAGATCCCTGTGCAGACCCAGGAGGGGTCGGGCTGGCCAAGGTGGAGGCGATCAGAGATTGGCCTGTTCCCCAGACCAAGAAACAGGTCCAGGCCTTTAGCGGGATGTCGGGGTACCACCAGAGGTTTGTACCCCCCTTTAGCTCCCTAGCTGCCCCCATCACAGAGCTAGGTAAGAAGGGGAAGCCAGACGAGGCAGTCTGGACCGAGCAGGGCCAGAGGGCTCTCTGTGCACTGAAGGAGGCTCTAATCCAGGGCCCAATAGATCGAGTAAACCCAGACCGGGCCAAGCCCTGTACAGTGTTCACCGAAGCCTCAGACACAGGGCTGGGTGCGGTGCTGATGCAGGCCTACGCGAAGGGGGGAGACACCCCATCGGGTATCAGAGCAAGGAGCTGCTGCCCTGGAGGCAGAACGGTCAGGCCATAGAGAGGGAATGCCTGGCCATGGTGCAGGCCCTTAAGAAGCAGCAGCCGGATCTATTTGGGTGGCGCTTTATGGTGTATATTCACCACTTCGCCCCGACGTGGCTGCATCCAGGAAAAGGGGCCGATGCCGAGTGGCTGGTGACAGAGACACGTGGGCAGAGAGGGGACCAGATCAAGAGGGAGGCTCTTAACCAAGAGAGCCCGAATTACAGCCCTCCAGACTGGAGCGCTGGGAAAAGACCTCATCTCAGCTTGAACCCCAGGGGGTTTGGGATGGGAAAAGGGCACGGGCCGCATAAACCTTCCCACATGCGGCCTGCGGGTGCCATCAAGCCCACCCAACCTAAGGAAGCATGTGGAACTGGAACGGCCTGGTGTGACCGGGTTCGAACTTCCCCAGGTCACTGGCTAAAGTGACCCCGCTCAGTTCGGTCTCGAAGCGGGGAGAGATGTGACGAACTAGGACTGTTGTTAGGGTTTCCCTGAGTACTGTGTGGGTGCCTCGGTTTCCCCTATGCAGTGCTTGAGTATCTAGGTGGTGGGACAACGGTGCATGATTGTTACAAAGCCCTAGACACAGAGAAGGGCCGACACTCGGTCTCCTGGCAACAGATGACCCGGCCCCTCCCCGGCAAAGGTATGAGCTGAAGGTGTTGGAACAAAGGGATCAGGTGACCTCCTGGCCCAGGAAGCAGACAAAGGGGGAGGAGGGGCTGGTGAGTTTCCGTTTGGAGCTGGCCGGAGAAGAGGGGAGAGAGGCAGACAGGGTCTGGCCTCCCTGCCCCGTTTGGAGCTGTGGGGTGAAATGCAGGGAGCCCCAGGCTGGGGTCTAAGCTCCCTGCCCCCCGGAAGGACTCGACTGAGGGGTCCTGGATGTACTGACAAGCTCTGGTTGGACTGTGTTCCTGGCATCTCTAATAAACCTTCTGTTCTACTGGCTGGCTGAGACTCCCAGTGAATCCGGGGAAGAGGGGTGCAGGGCTGGACTCCCCTATACTCCGTGACACTGCCATGATTGGCAGGCTAACTTGATTACTCTCTAGCTGAAGTTTTCAGGCCTATCATGACCATATAAGTTCATAGAATATCAGGGTTGGAAGGGACCTCAGAAGGTTATCTAGTCCAACCCCCTGCTCAAAGCAGGACCAATTTTTGCCCCAGATCCCTAAATGGCCCCCTCAAGGATTGAACTCACCACCCTAGGTTTAGCAGGCCAATGCTCAAACCACTGAGCTATCCCTCCCCATAATATAGTTGCACTATCTCTTGTTCTTGTCTTTAGGGTCTGTTCAATATTGTCCATTTTGGTCCATAAGAATCACATTGATCAGCTTTCTTCTGTAATTGAAGGTTCTTATTGTTGTCAGTTGGCTTATGGGTGGGTGTTCTTTCAGTGTGCTGTTCAGCTCTGCGCAGATAGCTGGTTTAAGACCTCGATAGTACTACCCGGTGCTGTTAAGTGCCGAAGGCTGGAATGTCATTGCTTTGTGACGCTGTTCAGGATGCCCAGTGCTTCTGTCCTTGGAGCAGATAAGGCAGCCTGCTTATTCAGCAGGCCTCAACGTTATTTATCAAGAAAGACCACAGACATGGTTCAGTGACAAAGGCACTAGGCCAGGTTTATTGTCCCCTAAGCACAGTATTAGTGCCCTGGCTCCATGGTTACAGGTTCACTAACACATGACTGCCTAGTAGCAAGGAGCGGCTCAGTCAGCAGCGGGAATTTCTGCTGTTCCCTAGGCTGCACAAAGGGTTAAGGCCAGGTACCCTAACGTGTATAGACTGAGACAACCAATTAGAATACACACCTTACACACAACTTAGGTATGTCACGACATCTGTTTACCTCCCCTTGTTCCTGATATCATGTTCAAAACATCCCTGTTCATTATTTTGTCAAACCTTCTTATCTTGTACCAGATTGGGATGAATCCGTACTAGCTGGAATATATTTACCTAACTATTTGTGCCTAGTACACTAGCAGCAACTTTGCTCAGTCCATGGACCGGACAGTGAACTTGAAAGCATCTGCTTTAATACGTGGCCTGACTTTGGTTCACAGCCTCTGATTCGGGCCTCAGATCTTGCACCAGGCCCAGTACTCCAGGGTCTCTCTCTCTACTACACTTATCTTTTGATAACTCTATCTTTGGTCTCATTATCCAATTGTTCAATTTCTTTGAATTTCTCATTCATCCATTACTAATCTGCATTTATTCTTAACCATTTTATTTAATCTTCAGTAGTGCATCCCATGGAGCTGGTGAAGTACAGAGCGGGAGCCGGTTGCACTATCCCAAGGAATAGTCCATCCTGTGCTCTCCCCATCTAGGCAAAGGAGTTTGAGGAGGGATTGTATCCCCTCCCACTCCCCGGCTTTGGTGAGCGCAGTTCCCTGCTGACCACAGCACAGGTCAGTAGCCATGTGTCACAGTGTGGCCCTCATGCTTTCCCTGAGGGGGTGGGCTATGGGGGAGAGTGTGGGGAGCATGTTGTCTGTGGGACTGCACAGTGTGCAAGCTCCTGGAAAGGAAGAGAGAGTGCGGCGCTGTCTCAGTGGAAGAATCAAATCATAAATAACCAGAAAGGTGTCCAGACTCTCCCCTCCACATTTCCCTATTAATAGCCTTCAAGCCATCTGCGTGTGATGCTCGCTGGGATGCAGCAAAGGAAAGAGAGAAAGGAAAGCATGTAGAGTCTGTGTCCCTCTGGCTCCAGACAGAGAGAGGAAGAATACATAGCGCTTGGCCTTGGAGACAGCAAGGTTGGGAGGAAAAGAGAGGATTATTTTGTACAATGAGGTCACTGCCCAGCACACAGAAGAGAGTCAAATGTTTTATAGGGGCAGCAGAATCGGCATCCTCCTTACAAATGACCTGGATTGCTAACAAAATGAAATTGGGGACCCCGCTCGGTGCGGCGGAGGACACTGTAATGAGACCTCTCCTGGGCTAATGTATTCCCAAGCCAGTGTAATGGCTGCTTCAGTGTGTGACCTGAATGGGGTCAAGCGTTATGGCTGTGCATTCTCTGTGCTCAGCCAAGTCCTTAGAAATGCGGCCTCAGAAAAGAGAAAAGAAACAGGATCCAAAAAGTGACTCATGTGAAGAGAATTAGCCCCTCGTTCGCTCTAAGGTTTAGTCAGGACTTCGCTGCACTAGCCTTGCAGAGCATGGTAACCCACCGCTCCTAAGCCCATCCAGCATCTTTCTAAGGGCCTTGGAGAAACCACAGAATGTTTCCCAAAGGAAATGCACCTGTGCAAAGCTCACGGAAAGGGTGCGCTGAAGGATTCACACCCTGGAGGAAGTTGCAGACAGCAACAAAAAGAGCATATCTCTGACCCAGTAGCATTCAGACTTCCTTTTGTTATTATCACTGACCAAGACTCCCACAGAGGGAGAGGGGGACAGGAGTGAGAAATGCAGACCTCTCCCTAATCTCTCATCTGTTCATTCTTTCCCTCCCTGCTCCTTTACACTCATCCATCTACTGCCTATCTCCCACTGTGTCTTCCCCTGCACTGCTTTGCATGCAGCAGTGTCATCCCCATGGGTTGTTTCAAGCACAGAGAAACCCACCAGAGGCCTGTCCACACTAGGATAAAAGGTGTTGCTAACATATTCCAAACCCTAGTGAAGACAGGGCAAGTTGTATTTTTGATTTTGAAATAAAAACATTTTGGTTTGGAAAAATTCTGACTAATTGTTGCTGCGGTATTGTCACAATGAACCGTTCAAAAATCACGTGACTGGCTTCCAAATCATGAGATTTAAAAACAAAGATTTTTTTTGGTCTGTCTTTTGATTTTTGAACTCTCCTCGCCCTTTCTGCTCCCCACGGTGTGTGTGAGACAACCGCAGTGTTGCCAACTCTCCCATATGTAGTGAGGTAGAATTGGCACCTGCTTCAGGAGCTCTTGCTGGGATACTGCGGAGATCGAATCACACAGCTTTGTATAAATTGCTGCCTGACGGAGTGCAGCTTACAGCTTCTCTGCAAACCCCACAAAGTCTAGTTGATCAATCTGTGTCCCCCCCAGGCCCACATCTGCCCATCACCTAGTGCAGCAGGTAAATAGACACCTTCTCTAGATCCTTCAGCATTTTATATTCTAGATAACAGCTAAGTATTAGTATTAGTAATTCTGGAACCCTGCTCGTTTATCTCCTCTCTAAGGGAACAATCTCAGTCTGTTCACTCTCTCTTCATGGGGGAGGTTTTCCAGACTGTTGCTCATTGTCCGTAATTCTGCAATGTCCTCTCTGGGATGGGGTAGTCAGCCCTGTACAGAGCACTCTAGGTGAGGTCACACCATTAATTTACACAGTGGCAGGTAAAGGAGGTAGAATATAAGCAGTGGTGATGATGATGATGGTGGTTCAAGGTTCTGTTACTCCCTCTTTATTTGTTTATTTTCCATTTGAAATCACCTACAGTGGGGAAAGGTGTGAGGAGGGGAAAAGGAGCGGGGGTGAGTTCACAGGAGCGGTGGAGTGGGAAATGAATGGGCAGTACCAAGAGAGAGGGACTGGGAGGACAGAGGACAATTTAACAAAGAAACTGTGTGGAGGGAAGGAAGGAGTTGGAGAAATGAATCAATCAGCGAGGAGTTAACAACACATCTAATATAAAAACTCGATTAACAAAAAAGTATCTGCCAGAAAGTTCCCAAATTTCGACAGTGCCAAATTAGCTGGCATCATAGCAGGGCCTGAGTCAGCACACGGGGCAGTGACAGCCGGTGCCATAGCAGGGCCTGAGGCAGCACATGGGGCAGTGACAGCCGGTGCCATAAGAGCGCCCTGAGGCACCACACTTGGCAGCGACACCGGTGCCATAGCAGGGCCCTGAGTCAGCACATGGGGCAGTGACAGCCGGTGCCATAGCAGAGCCCTGAGTCAGCACACGGGGCAGTGACAGCCGGTGCCATAGCAGGGCCTGAGTCAGTACATGGGCAGTGACAGCCGGTGCCATAGCAGGGCCTGAGTCAGCACACGGGGCAGTGACAGCCGGTGCCACAGCAGAGCCCTGAGTCAACACACGGGCAGTGACAGCCGGTGCCACAGCAGAGCCCTGAGTCAGCACACGGGGCAGTGACAGCCAGTGCCATAGCAGGGCCTGAGTCAGCACACGGGGTAGTGACAGCCGGTGCCATAGCAGGGCCTGAGTCAGTACATGGGCAGTGACAGCCGGTGCCATAGCAGGGCCTGAGTCAGCACACGGGGCAGTGACAGCCGGTGCCACAGCAGAGCCCTGAGTCAACACACGGGCAGTGACAGCCGGTGCCACAGCAGAGCCCTGAGTCAGCACACGGGGCAGTGACAGCCGGTGCCATAGCAGGGCCTGAGTCAGCACACGGGGTAGTGACAGCCGGTGCCATAGCAGGGCCTGAGTCAGCACACGGGCAGTGACAGCCGGTGCCATAGCAGGGCCTGAGTCAGCACACGGGCAGTGACAGCCGGTGCCATAGCAGGGCCTGAGTCAGCACACGGGGCAGTGACAGCCGGTGCCATAGCAGGGCCCGAGTCAGCACACGGGGCAGTGACAGCCGGTGCCATAGCAGGGCCCTGAGTCAACACATGGGGCAGTGACAGCCGGTGCCATAGCAGGGCCTGAGTCAGCACACGGGCAGTGACAGCCGGTGCCATAGCAGGGCCTGAGTCAGCACACGGGGCAGTGACAGCCGGTGCCATAGCAGGGCCTGAGTCAGCACACGGGCAGTGACAGCCGGTGCCATAGCAGGGCCTGAGTCAGCACACGGGGTAGTGACAGCCGGTGCCATAGCAGGGCCTGAGTCAGCACACGGGGAAGTGACAGCCGGTGCCATAGCAGGGCCTGAGTCAGCACACGGGGCAGTGACAGCCGGTGCCATAGCAGGGCCTGAGTCAGCACATGGGGCAGTGACAGCCGGTGCCATAGCAGGGCCTGAGTCAGCACACGGGCAGTGACAGCCGGTGCCATAGCAGGGCCTGAGTCAGCACACGGGCAGTGACAGCTGGTGCCATAGCAGGGCCTGAGTCAGCACACGGGGTAGTGACAGCCGGTGCCACAGCAGAGCCCTGAGTCAGCACACGGGGCAGTGACAGCCGGTGCCATAGCAGGGCCTGAGTCAGCACACGGGGCAGTGACAGCCGGTGCCATAGCAGGGCCTGAGTCAGCACACGGGGCAGTGACGGCCGGTGCCATAGCAGGGCCCTGAGTCAGCACACGGGGCAGTGACAGCCGGTGCCATAGCAGGGCCTGAGTCAGCACACGGGGCAGTGACAGCCGGTGCCATAGCAGGGCCTGAGTCAGCACACGGGCAGTGACAGCCGGTGCCATAGCAGGGCCCTGAGTCAGCACATGGGGCAGTGACAGCCGGTGCCATAGCAGGGCCCGAGTCAGCACACGGGGCAGTGACAGCCGGTGCCATAGCAGGGCCTGAGTCAGCACACGGGCAGTGACAGCCGTTGCCATAGCAGGGCCTGAGTCAGCACACGGGGCAGTGACAGCCGGTGCCATAGCAGGGCCTGAGTCAGTACATGGGCAGTGACAGCTGGTGCCATAGCAGGGCCCTGAGTCAGCACATGGGGCAGTGACAGCCGGTGCCATAGCAGGGCCCTGAGTCAGCACACGGGCAGTGACAGCCGGTGCCATAGCAGGGCCTGAGTCAGCACATGGGGCAGTGACAGCCGGTGCCATAGCAGGGCCCTGAGTCAGCACATGGGGCAGTGACAGCCGGTGCCATAGCAGGGACTGAGTCAGCACACGGGGCAGTGACAGCCGGTGCCATAGCAGGGCCTGAGTCAGCACACGGGGCAGTGACAGCCGGTGCCATAGCAGGGCCTGAGTCAGCACATGGGGCAGTGACAGCCGGTGCCATAGCAGGGCCTGAGTCAGCACACGGGCAGTGACAGCCGGTGCCATAGCAGGGCCTGAGTTAGCACACAGGGCAGTGACAGCCGGTGCCATAGCAGGGCCTGAGTCAGCACATGGGGCAGTGACAGCCGGTGCCACAGCAGAGCCCTGAGTCAGCACACGGGCAGTGACAGCCGGTGCCATAGCAGGTTTCTGAGTCAGCACATGGGGCAGTGACAGCCGGTGCCATAGCAGGGCCTGAGTCAGCACACGGGCAGTGACAGCCGGTGCCATAGCAGGGCCTGAGTCAGCACACGGGGCAGTGACAGCCAGTGCCATAGCAGGGCCTGAGTCAGCACATGGGGCAGTGACAGCCGGTGCCATAGCAGGGCCCTTAGTCAGCACATGGGGCAGTGACAGCCGGTGCCATAGCAGGGCCTGAGTCAGCACATGGGCAGTGACAGCCGGTGCCATAGCAGGGCCTGAGTCAGCACACGGGCAGTGACAGCCGGTGCCATAGCAGGGCCTGAGTCAGCACACGGGCAGTGACAGCCGGTGCCATAGCAGGGCCCTTAGTCAGCACACGGGGCAGTGACAGCCGGTGCCATAGCAGGGCCTGAGTCAGCACATGGGCAGTGACAGCCGTTGCCATAGCAGGGCCCTGAGTCAGCACATGGCTCAGTGACAGCCGGTGCCATAGCAGGGCCCTGAGTCAGCACATGGGGCAGTGACAGCGATCATCACATGAGACCTCCCTTTACCAGTTTAGGTCAACGTGTCTGCTCTTTGTCCAGACAGTGATTCAGTCCCTCACGTGATGCGTGCAGTGACAGCCAAGTACGTTTCCTTACCAAGGGCCCTTCCTCTTGCTAGCTAGCAGGTGGCAGTGAAGCAGGCAGTGCTGGAGCTAAATGTTCTTCTGCGTATGTCGACTGTTCTGCTCTGTGTTCTGCGGGTCAGAAAGAGTCAGCAGAGTCTCTTTCTCTCTGGGGAATTCACAAACTCAAACATGTTTTGGATTTGAAGTTTTTTGCACGTGAGACTCTCTCTGCACTCACCGCCTGAACTCATCTTATCCCTTTGTGTCCTGGAAGTTCTGCTAACTGTTTTCCAATTGTTAACATCCCAGGTGCCACTTTGATTGGGGATATTCCTTTCATTAGTGAAAGAGATGTGGCCGGGGGAACCACACAAAAGTATGACCATAATGTCCTCCCCTCTGAACTCACTGAGAGTGCAGCCCAAAAGGGGATGCAGGGGGAAGCCAACAGGCCTGTGCCAAGGGACCAGGAGGACATGCAAGACACGTGAGATCTCTGAATGCATATTCTTTATTTTTTGGCCACGATGGGCCTCAGAGGCAGAAGAATAAAATGTGAGCGAGACAGCGGAACATCCCTCCCCGAGGAAATGAGACATGCACAAAGGACCACAAAGACAAACAGGGACACCCAGACATGCAAACATGCAATTCAATGAGACGTCTTGGCATGACAAGCTGTGTTAGTATTGCTAAGATGTAAGCGACAGACCACTGCAGGGCTTTGTCAGAAATAGGTTTGTTCCACCCCGGCAGAAGCCGATGCAGCATGTTTGGGGTTCGGTCCCCTGGGCCTGTTTGTCGGCAGTGTTCATCACTGTTCTTGTGATAGTCTGCTCTGCGCATGATGCCAGCTCTGACCTCTCGCTCTGTCCCCCAGGGGCAGGCATGGTTTTTCCTCATTGCTTTGTGATGAAACATCTTTTATAGCTCCTGATCATTTGAGGAAACCTCTCTCTGGACAGTCTCGCTGGCAGTCTCTCCTCTGTCCCACTGGCTGGACTATTGCTCCTGTCTGGGATTATACTGCGTGTGTCTCCTACTTTCACCTCTAGTCTTGGTTGCTGAGGGCTTGTCTACACAGAAACTGCACATATTGTGTTGGATATATCAGTATAAACCTGGCTATAGCCGCTTAGCTTGCATCTGTATAAACCAGATTTAAACTGATATAAGTGTGTCCACACACAAAACTGAGCTGGATTAACTAAATCAGTATAAAATCCCTTTTTTAGTTAAACTGTTTGCATAGACCAGACCTAATTCTGCATTGGATGAGCATCTGCCTGAGGCTATGTCTACACTTAAACCACTGCAGTAGTGCAGCTGCAGTGATCCAGTGTAGATACTACCTATGCCAATGGGAGAGGTTCTCCCATTGGCATAGGAAATCCACCTCCCTGAGAGGCGGCAGCTAGGTCAATGGAATTCTTCCATCGACCGAGTGCTGTCTATACCGGGGGTTAGTGCTGTCTATACTGGGGGTCAGTGTAGCTATGTCACTCAGGGGTATGACTATGCTGAGGTAAGTTCCCAGTGTAGACAAGCCCTTAGCTTTGCACATGTCACTGCCGTGAGGTCTCTGCGTGTGCAATCATTCCGTGCAGGGATCTGGAGCAGTGCAGCATGCTGCTGGTTGGAGCTTGTTCTTCCCAATGCCCAGGTCCATTGTAGTTTTATGTCCTGGATTGGCATGCTGAGCATTTTTCAGGTTGTGCAGGGCTGTTTGCTTTGTTGGATGGGGTGGGGTTGGAGCTGTTGAGCCCAGGAAATGATGAGAGTGGAATGATGTTAGGAGTGGATTATATTTGGATTCGGATTTCACTGTTGACTCTCTAATACTCTGCAGTGAAAGGAGCATTTGCCGCTCTGGCTGAGATTCCAGAAGACATTCAATAATCTTCCCTGTAAATTGTTAGCAGGAGCCCAATCCTTGCCCGCCATTGGTGCTGACACTTCTAGGCACACAGAAGATTTGCTTACAGAACTGCAGGGTTTCTAGTGGGATTTTAGTCCAATCAGTGTGATTATTGTGACAGCCAGCCTCAGACTTCACTCCCAGCCAGTAGAATGGGTTGGATTATATCACTGAATAGCTTTAGCAGCAGCTTTATTGGATGTTTTTATCTACCTAGTGGTTTCTTTATGACATAGAGGCTTGCAGAGCTTTTCCTTGTAATGCTTTTATAGCCAGCCTGAAGCTCCCTGATGCATTTATAATGAGTCCCATGTATGTATAATTTAGGGTTTGTTCAATCGCCTTGTCTCTGTAATAAAAGTGTCATTCTGGTTTGCTTGTTTTGGATTTTTTTCCAGAAACACCATGATTTTGTTTTTTCCCCATGTGTTACAGTTGGTTCTAGAAGGTGTAAGTTTCTCTAGACACCCTCTTGGATAGGAGATAGTCTGACCAGGTCATCAGTACACAGCCAGCATTATATCTTCAGGGAAATCATTGATGTACCATGTGTGGTGATCTGGGTCAGGCTGAGATACCATTTGTGTGTTATCTCCCTTTCTTGTTGGAAATCCTGTTTGCGTGTTGTTTACTTTTACCCAGACTGGGATGGATAGTGCATGGTTTTAATGGGGTCGTGTTTTCCCCCCAGTTCAATTTTGTGGTGATTTAATGGTCAGCTCAGGGTGCTAGATAGATTCAAAAGCTATTTAAAAGCCTATGAAGCTGATGAGCCGTTTGCCCTGAGTTTTGTTTTTTACACATTTGTTAATGAACATCTGCAGGGCAGAGTGAGCTCGCGACAGAGTGAGGGAGCACAGCAACTGGGTAAGATGCAAAGGCAAGGAGAATCTGACTGCAGGGGGAGGAGGTCGAGGGATTATAACAATTAGAAAGGCACCAAGTCCCCAAGAAAAGTAACCATCAGAAAAAAGAACAAAACAACCCACCAATTCACCTAACAAACATACCCTAAACTTGGGGTACATAAAAAAGCCCAAGAGATTGAAGACCAGCAGCAGGGTGGGAGCTACCCAGTTTACTGCACTGAGTGCAACATATAGGATTACATGCCTTGTGGGCTGGTGGCGTTGCTGTGCATGTGAGACAAGCAACTCTTGGTGTCTGGGTTCTTGTGGCCAGAGTAGCTGAACTGAAGGAGCAGGGCCGGCTTTAGGTCGATTCCCCCAAATCGGGGGAATTGGGCCCTGCACCTAAGAGGGCCCTGCGCTGGTGCCTAAGAGGGCCCCGCGCCGATGCCTTTTTAATTTTTTATTCACCAGCGGCGCTCTGGGTCTTCGCCAGCACTTCGGCTGTGGGTCCTTCACTCGCTCTGGATCTTCGGCGGCATTTAAGCGGTGGGTCCTTCACTGCCGCTGAAGACCCAGAGCGAGTGAAGGACCTGCTGCCGAACACCCGGAGCGCCGCCGGGTGAGTACAAGCGGGTGCTCGAACGGGCCCCGCACTTTCTAAAGCCGGCCCTGGGAAGGAGCAAAGGGAAACAGAGAGGTACAACAAGGAGACTTTTAGAGACCTAGTAGAGTGGTCCCACCTGCTGTCCGACAGCCCCTGTGCTGTTAAAGAGGATGAAAGTCTTGGTCCAGGACAGCATCAAGCAGGAGCGGAGAGAAATGATCCCATAGTTGGGACCCACCTTCAAGATGATGTCATGGTATCACCTTCCAGTGATGTCACACTGAGACTACCCCTCCAGGGGATGGGACCCCAGTTGTGAGGAAGAGACAGCCAATAGTAATGGGACACTCGATTATTAGAAATATAGATAGCTGGGTTTGTGATAACTGGGAGAACTGCATGGTGAATTGCCTGCCAGATGCGAAGGTTGCAGATCTTACAAAACATCTAGATAGACTTACAGGTAGTGCTGGAGACGAGCCGGAGGTTGTGGTATATGTAGGTACCAATGACAGAGGAAAAGCTAGGAGAGAGATCCTGGAGGCCAAACTTAGGCTACTAGGTAAGAGATTAAAGTCCAGGACTCCATGGCAGCATTCTCTAAAATGCTTCCCGTTCCATATGCAGGGGCCAGGTAGATAGGCAGAACTGCAGCGTCTCAATGCATGGATAAGATGATGGTGTAGGGAGGAATAGGTCAATGGGATCTTAGTCAAAGGTCAATTAATTGCCATCAGTGGTAAATAGGACCAATGGTCAATGATGGGATGTTAGAAGTTACTACAGAGAACTTTTTCCTGGGTGTCTGGCTGGTGAGTCTTGCCCACATGCTCAGGGTTCAGCTGATTGCCATATTTGGGGTCGGGAAGGAATTTTCCTCCAGGGTAGATCGGCAGAGGCCCTGGAGGTTTTTCGCCTTCCTCTGCAGCATGGGGCACGGGTCATTTGCTGGAGGATTCTCTGCATCTTGAAGTCTTTAAACCATGATTTAAGGACTTCAATAGCTGAGACATAGGTGAGAGGATTATTCCAGGAGTGGGTGGGTGAGATTTTGTGGCCTGCATTGTGTAGGAGGTCAGACTAGATGATCATAATGGTCCCTGCTGACCTTAAAGTCTATGAGTCTATGAGTCTATGAATAATTTAGGAACTGGGGAATCTTTTTGGGAAGGAGTAGACTAGGCAGGAGGGATTGGCTCCACCTTAAACAAAATAGAACCAGATCACTGGCATGTAAAACTAAAAACCTTGTAGAGGATTTGTGGCAAAGTACAGATTGGAGCTACTGAGGAACAGTCAAACGCTAGAGAGTCCCATTAAAAATAACACATGAAGGCAAGCAACGATATATTGACAAAAAGTACACATGCTTATATACAAATTCTAGAAGTCTAAACACTAAGACGGGTCAACTAGAGGGCCTGGCATTAAATGAGGTTATTGATCGCGGAAACGTGGTGGAATGAGGGCTATCAGTGGGCCACAGTAATACCAAGGTATAAAATATATAAGAATGGCAGAGTAAGTTGTGCTGCTGGGGGAATGACACTGTATGTTAAACAAAACCTTAAATGAATCAAACTGTACCGTAAAATCTCTGTGGATAGAAATTCCATGATAGAATAATAAGAGCATAGGAGTAGGAATGAATCAGAGACCACCTGACCAAGATCGTGACGGTGACTGTGAAATACTCAGGGTAGTTAGAGAGGCTACAAAATCAGAAAATGCAGGAATTATGGGTGATTTCAACTACCCTCATGTTGATTGGGTAAGTGTCGCCTCAGGGCTTGATCACAGAATCATAGAAGATTAGGGTTGGAAGAGTCCTCAGGAGGTCATCTAGTCCAACCCCCTGCTCAAAGCAGGACCAACACCAACTAAATCATCCCAGCCAGGGCTTTGTCAAGCTGGGACTTAAAAACCTCTAAGGATGGAGATTCCACCACCTCCTTAGGTAACCCATTCCAGTGCTTCACCACCCTCCTAGTTTTTCCTAATAGCCAACCTAGACCTCCCCCATTGCAACTTGTTCTGTCATCTGCCACCACTGAGAACAGCTGAGCTCCATCTTCTTTGGAACCCTGCTTCAGGCAGTTGAAGGCTTCTATTAAATCCCCCCTCACTCTTCTCTTCTGCAGAGTTGGTCCTGCGTCCCTCAGCCTCTCCTCATAAGTCATGTGCCCCATCCCCCTAATCATTTTCATTGCCCTCCGCTGGACTCTCTCCAATTTGTCCACATCATTTCTGTAGTGGGGGGACCAAAACTAGGTGCAATACTCCAGATGTGGCCTCACCATTGCCAAATAGAGGGGAATAATCACTTCCTTTGAACTGCTGGCAATGCTCCCTACTAATGCAGCCCAATATGCCATTAGCCTTTTTGGCAACAAGGAAACTCTGCTGACTCATATCCAGCTTCTCATCCACTGTAATCCCCAGGTCCTTTTCTGTACAACTGCTGCTTAGCCAGTAAGTCCCCAGCCTGTAGCGGTGCAAGGGATTCTTCCGTTCTAAATGCGTAACTCTGTACTTGTCCTTGTTGAACCTCATCAGATTTCTTTTGGGCCAATACTCCAATTTGTCTAGGTCACTCTGGACACTATACCTACTCTCCAGCATATCTACCTCTCCCCCAGCTTAGTGTCATCCGTGAACTTGCCCAAATCCAATCCATCCCATCAGCTAGATGATTAATGAAGGTGTTATACAAAACCGGCCCCAGGACAGACCCCTGGGACACTTCGCTTGATACCGGCTGCCAACTAGACATGGAGCCATTGATCACTACTTGTTGAGCCAGATGATCTAGCCAGCTTTCTATCCACCTTATAATCCATTCATCCAATCCATACTTCTTTAACTTGCTTGCAAAAATACTGTGGATCACTTGCATGGTCTCAAGTATCAGAGGGATAGCCGTGTTAGTCTGGATCTGTAGAAGCGACAAAGGGTCCTGTGGCACCTTATAGACTAACAGAGGTATTGGAGCATAAGCTTTTGTGGGTGAATACCCACTTCGTCGGATGCAAGCTTGCATCCGACGAAGTGGGTATTCACCCACAAAAGCTTATGCTCCAATACCTCTGTTAGTCTATAAGGTGCCACAGGACCCTTTGTCGCTTCTGTGGAAGTGAAGGGTTAAAATCCATGTGCTGTTTATATAAGAATTTGGCATATGGACTTGTGTCAACTTTTAAAGGCCCAAAGGTCCATAGTTTGGCCAAGAGGCCAGAGGCCTAGTGAATAGTGATTAGCTAAGAGAAAATAGAATACATAAGACATAGTCTCGCTTTGTTTGTTTAAGTCTGGTCAGCAATATGCCAGATGTTGAAGTAATAACTAAATAATGTATCTTCTCTAAAGTTGCAAATGTGGGAGAAAGACATCCTGTCCCTGTTGTGTTGGTTTCTTCGGGAGGGAGAAGATCTTCCCACAGACCAACCTTGAGTTTATGAAGGGTTGGCATGTCAGTATAATGATAAGGCCTCCCACCTGTCTCTCCCAGGGGCCAAGCCTGCCTTAACACACAAAGAAAGCAATTCTTATTATCATATACTTTTCATTGTTTTTGCTGTAATCCCTAGGAATACATTTGTTAAATGATCAGAGGTGCTACTTCATTCCTATGGACCCCAAATCGAATTCAAAATATACATATACGTTACTAATACATTTTATACTAATTAACTGTTAATTTGTGAATTTGAGACCATGGGCAGAGACATTATGTAACCTTTTGACCATTGGGCTAATGTGCTTATCTTGTCTTGCTGCTAGCCTATCCTGGGGTGTGAACTGCCCACCTCGTCACTTTCCCCCGCCCATGGAAAATCCATATATTCCATTGTAATCAATTGATTGGCAGTGTCTCTTCGCCTAATAAGCAGGTGACACTCCGGCAGCGCTGTCGTAATAAACTCATATCCTTGACCTCTACACGGTGTGGAATTTATGTCCTTCAGAAGGCTGTATCAAAAGCTTTGCTAAAGTAAAGATATATCATATCCACTGCTTTCCCCATATCCACAGAGCCAGTTATCTCATCATAGGAGGCAATCAGGTTGCCCTGCTCCATGATTTTTCTGGTGACTGAGGTGAGGCTGTAGTTCCCCAGATTCTCTCTCTTCCCTTTTTTGAAGATGGGCACTACATTTGCCTTTTTCCAATAGTCCAGAACCTCCCCCAGTCCCCAGGATTTTTCAAAGATAATGGCTAATGACTCTGCAATCACATTAGCCAATTCCCTCAGCACCTTTGGATGCATTGCTTCTGGCCCCATGGACTTGTGCATGTCCAGTTTTTCTAAATAGTCCTTAACCTGTCCTTTCGCCACTGAGGGATGCTCACCTCCTCCCCATACTGTGTTGCCCAGTGCAGCAGTCTGGGAGCTGACCTTGTCTGTGACGACTGAGGCAAAAAAGCATTGAGTACTTCAGCTTTTTCCACATCATAGACTCATAGACTTTGAGGTCAGAAGGGACCATTATGATCATCTAGTCTGACCTCCTGCACAATGCAGGCCACAGCATCTCACCCACCCACTCCTCTAAGATCATGTTATCCCATCAAACCATCTCCTCCATAAACCGTATCTAGCTTAATCTTGAAGCCAGATAGGTCTTTTGCCCCCGCTGCTTCATCTGTCACTAGGTTGCCTCCCCCATTCAGTAAGGGTCCCACACTTTCCCTGACCTTCTTGTTGCTAACATACCTGTAGAAACCCTTCTTGTTGCCCTTCACATCCCTTGCTAGCTGCAACTCCAATTGTTCTTTGGCCTTCCTGATTGAACCCCTACAGGCTTGAGCAATATTTTTATACTCCTCCCTAGTCATCTGTCCAAGTTTCCATTTCTTATAAGCTTCCTTTTTGTGGTTAAGCTCTCCGAAGATTTTTCTGTTAAGCAAGCTGGTCGCCTGCCATATTTGCTATTCTTTCTGCACATCAGGATGATTTGTTCCTGCGTCCTTAATAAGGCTTCTTTAAAATACAGCCAGCACTCCTGGACTCCTTTCCCTCTCATATTAGTCTCCCAGGGGATCCTGCCCATCAGTTCCCTGAAGGAGTCAAAGTCTGTTTTTCTGAAGTCCAGGGTCCATATTCTGCTACTCTCCTTTCTTCCTTTTGTCAGGATCCTGAACTAGACCATTTCATGGTCACTGCTGCCCAGGTTGCATCCGACGAAGTGGGTATTCACCCACGAAAGCTTATGCTCCAATACCTCTGTTAGTCTATAAGGTGCCACAGGACCCTTTGTCGCTTCTACAGATCCAGACTAACATGGCTATCCCTCTGATACTTCTACTCCCCCTACCAATTCTTCCCTGTTTGTGAGCAGCAGGTGATGCAGAGATAAAGTTTCTGGATACCATAAAAGACTGTTTCTTGGAGCAACTAGTCCTGGAACCCATAAGAGGAGAGACAATTGTTGATTTAGTTCTAAGTGGAGCACACCATCTGGTTTAAGAGGTAACTGTAGCTGAATCTCTCGGTAATAGTGACTATAATGTAATTGAATTTAGCATCCTTGTGGGGGTGGGGGGGAATAGCAAAGAACCCACCACAGTAGCATTTAACTTTAAAAAGGGGCACTGCATGAGAATGAGGATGCTAATTAGACAGAAATTAAAAAGAGCAGTCAAAAGCATAAACTGTGTCAGGCACTCAGCTGGCTCTGTTGTGGCTGCCTTATGACCCAATGAGCTTGGCTAGTTCTGCCCTCTGATTCTGCTACAATCACTAGGCTAGACTCCGGTTCCAATCCCTTGGCCTACACCCTGGTGTGTTACAAACTGCCCACGAAAGCATGGAGACTACTCAAAAACACCATAATAGAGGCTCAGACTACCCCACATCAAAAAAGACAGTAGGAGGACCAGAAGAATGTCACCATGGCTAAACAGCAGAGTGATGGGGACCATTAAAGACAAAAAGACATCCTCCTAAAATTTGGAAGTCAAATCCCAATGAGGAAAATAGGAAGGAGCAAAAATTCTGGCAGGTAAAATGTAAAAGTCTAAGAAGGCAAGCCAAGAAAAGAATTGAGAAACAACTTGCTAAAGACCACAAAAACTAACAGTCCATTTTTTTAAGTATACCAGAAGCTTGTCAAACAGGCAGTGGGGCCACTAGACAATACAGGTGTTAAAGGATCACTCAAGAAAGACAAGGCCATTGCAAAGAAGATAAATTAATTCTTCGCATTGGTCTTCACTGCAGAGGATGTGGGGAGATTCCCACATCAGAGCTAGTCTTTTGGGTGACAAATCTGAAGTACTGTCCCAAACTGATCTGTCAATTGAAGAGGTTTTAGAACAAACTGATAAACTTAATAGTAATCAGTCACCAGGACCAGATGGTATTCACCTAAGAGTTCTGAAGGAACTCAAAAATAAAATTGCAGAATTACTAACTGTATTAAGTAACTTAGCACTGAAGTCAGCCTCTGTATTAGATGACTGGAAGGTAGCTAATGTGATGCCAATTTTTAAAACAGGCTCCAGAAGAAATGCTGGCACTTACAGGCCGGTAAGCCTAACTTCAGTACTCGGCAAATTGGGAGAAACTATAGCAAAGAACAGAATTATTAGACATATAGATAAAAACAATTCGCTGAGGAACAATCAACACAGCTTTTGTAAAGGGAAGTCATCCCTGACCAATCTATCAGAATTATTTGAGAGAGTCAACAAGCATGTGGACAAGGGTGATCCAGTCGATATAGTGTACTTGGATTTTTAGAAAGCCCTTACCAAAATCCTGTACCAAAATCCCTTACCAAAGGCTCTTAAGGAAACTATGTATCCATGGGATAAGAGGAAGATCCTCTCATGGATCAGTAACTGGTTGAAAGATAGGAAACAAAGAGTAAGAATAAATGGCCAGTTTTCACAATGCAGAGAGGTGAAAAGAGGAGTCCCACAAGGTTCTGTACTGGATCTATGCTGTTCAATATATTGATTCATAATCAGGAAAAGGGGTGAAAAGTGAGGTGGCAAAGTTTGCTGATGTCCTAAAATTATTCAAGATAGTTAAGTACAAAGCAGACTGCAAAGAGTTACAAAGGAATCTCACAAAAATGGGTGATGGGGCAACAAAACGGCAGATGAAATTCAATGTTGTAAAGTGCAAAATAAGTCACACTGGGAAAAATAATCCCAACTATATGTATATAGGGATATAGTGTAAATTAGCTACTACCACCCAAAAGAGAGATCTTAGAATCACTGTGGATAGCTCTTTGCAAACTTTCACTCAGTCCACAGCAGCGGTCACAAAGGCTAACAGAATGTTAGGAACTATTAGGAAAGAGACAGATAACAAGACAGTAAATATCATAAAGCCACTATATAAATACATGGTAAACCCAGACCTTGAATATTGCATGCGGTTCTGGTTGCTCTATCTCAAAAGTGGAAATGGAAAGGTTCAGCAAAGGGCAACAAAGGTGATCAAGGGCATGGAATGGATTTCATAAAAGGAGAGACTAAAAAGATTTAATTAACCTGTGGAACTCATTGCCATGGGATGTTGTGATTGTCAAAAGTATAACTGGGTTCATAAAAAACTGGATAAGTTCATGAAGGGTAGGTCCATCAATGGCTGTTAGCCAAGATGGTCAGGGATGCACCCTATACTCCGGATGACCCTAAACCCCACCCTGACTGCCAGGAGTGGAAGGCAGGGGTGGATCACTCCGTAGGTTTCCTGTTTTGTATACTCCACCTGAAGTTCTGGCACTGGTCACTGTTGTAGACAGGATACTGGGTAGGGTGACCAGACAGCAAATGTGAAAAATCGGGACAGGGGGTCGGGGGGTAATAGGAGCCTATATAAGAAAAAGACCCAAAAATCGGGACTGTCTCTATAAAATTGGGACATCTGGTCACCCTAATACTGGCCACAACAGACCATGGTCTGACCCAGTCTGGCAGCTCTTACGTATTGTCAGTAGATGATTTCTTGGAGAGAAAATGAATTTGGCTTTCATGGATTGGGCCATGACCAGTCAGGTACCATGCTATCCTCTCACTGAGGGTGGTGTGGAAATGCTGCTGCTTACCCAGATGCTTCTGCAGGATATCATACAGGAAGATCTGGATGACCTTGTAAACTGGAGTAATAGTAATAGGATGAAATTTAATAGTGAGAAGTGTAAGGTTATGCATTTAGGGATTAATAACAAGAATTTTAGTTATAAGCTGGGGACACATTAGTTGGAAGTAACGGAAGAGGAGAAGGACCTCGGAGTCCTGGTTGATCATAGGATGACTATGAGTCGCCAATGTGATGTGGCCGTGTGTAGGGAGCCAGGGTGGCTTCCCTCTGAGCCAGAGGGTAAAGAGCCACTCTCTCAACTGGAGTGGGCGGGGCCAGGTGAAGCCGGCTCCACCCCCAGGAAGGGGAGGGGTGTAACAGGAAATATAAAGGGCGGGGCCCTTAGCCCAGTCAGGGCAGCACCAGGAAGGAAGGCAGACACAGACTGCTCCCTTCAGAGCCTGCTGCCAAGCCAGGGGAGGCCCTGGACCAGGCGGAGCTGGCCCCGGAGGACGGACCGGGGTTACCAGAGCTGCCAGCAGCAGAATACCCCGAGGAACGGGAGGAGCCCAGCAGTAACCTGAGGTGGGGAAAGCCTGACGCCGAGGGTGAGCTGCACCTACCAACGGCCGAATATCCCGGAGAGCTGGAGGGACCCAACCAAGGGTTTGGGATAGGAAGTAGCCCAGGGCAGGACTGGAGGGTGGGGAGTCTAAGGGGTCAACGTGTTGCGGATGGATCCCCGCTGACCCTCTCCCCCACCACTGACAGGGCCCTGGGCTCGAACGCAGAGAAGGTGGGCGGGCCTGCGTTCCCCTACCCTGGCCAACCCGCCTCGGGTAGGAAAACCCCGACAGTGACGCAGAGTCTTGCCAGCGCTCCCCTGCCTGAGGGGCACACCATAGACTCTTGCCGGCGCTCTCCTGCCTGAGGGGCGCGCCATAGACTCTTGCCGGCGCTCCCCTGCCTGAGGGGCGCGCCATAGACTCTTGCCGGCGCTCCCCTGCCTGAGGGGCGCGCCATAGACTCTTGCCGACGCTCCCCTGCCTGAGGGGCGCGCCATAGACTCTTGCCGGCGCCCCCCCCCCCGCCTGAGGGGCGCGCCATAGACTCTTGCCGGCGCCCCCCCCGCCTGAGGGGCGCGCCATAGACTCTTGCCGGCGCCCCCCCCCGCCTGAGGGGCGCGCCATAGACTCTTGCCGGCGCCCCCCCCCCCCCCGCCTGAGGGGCACGCCATAGACCTTTGCCTGCGCCCCCTGCCTGAGGGCGCGCCACAGACACTTGCTGGTGCCCCTACCTGAGGGGAGCATCACGGACTCAGGCCCACACCCCGCCGTACACTAATTCCCCACTACCAGAGGGTGTGACCCAGGCCTGTATGTGAGACAGGAGCTCCCTACCGTCCCTAGCGGGCCGGCGGACCAACCGAGCTCCGTCACACCGTGAAAAAAGCTAATGCGGTCTTGGGATGCATTAGGCGAGGTACTTCTAGTAGAGATAAGGAGGTGTTAGTACCGTTATACAAGGCACTGGTAAGACCTCATTTGGAATACTGTGTGCAGTTCTGGTCTCCCATGTTAAGAAGGATGAATTCAAACTGGAACAGGTACAAAGAAGGGCCACTAGGATGATCCAAGGAATGGAAAACCTGTCGTATGAAAGGAGACTCAAGGAGCTTGGTTTGTTTACCTTAACCAAAAGAAGGCAGAGGGGAGATATGATTGCTCTCTTTAAATATATCAGAGGGATAAATACCAGGGAGGGAGAGGAATTATTTCAGCTCAGTACCAATGTGGACACAAGAACAAATGGATATAAATTGGCCATCAGGAAGTTTAGACTTGAAATTAGACGAAGGTTTCTAACCATCAGAGGAGTGAAGTTCTGGAACAGCCTTCCAAGGGAAGCAGTGGGGGCAAAAGACCTATCTGGCTTCAAGATTAAACTAGATAAGTTTATAGAGGGGATGGTTTGATGGGATAACATGATCTTAGTCAAAGGTTAATTAATTGCCATCAGTGGTAAGTAGGACCAATGGTCAATGATGGGATGTTAGAAGTTACTACAGAGAACTTTTTCCTGGGTGTCTGGCTGGTGAGCCTTGCCCACATGCTCAGGGTTCAGCTGATTGCCATATTTGGGGTCAGGAAGGAATTTTCCTCCAGGGTAGATCGGCAGAGGCCCTGGAGGTTTTTTGCCTTCCTCTGCAGCATGGGGCATGGGTCACTTACTGGAGGATTCTCTGCATCTTGAAGTCTTTAAACCATGATTTGAGGACTTCAATAGCTGAGACATAGGTGAGAGGATTATTCCAGGAGTGGGTGGGTGAGATTTTGTGGCCTGCATTGTGCAGGAGGTCAGACTAGATGATGATAATGGTCCCTTCTGACCTTAAAGTCTATGAGTCTATGAGTAGCGTCGTTTGTGTATAATGGAGCGAGTAGCCCGCTGGGCCGTGTCTCAGGGAGTGCCTGGATTGGAGGAAAGGTTTGAGTAGGACTTTCTGGGGATGCTCAGTGCTGCAGCTTGTTTCCTACATTGTCTGGGCCACAGGATTTCCACGCAGGCTCTTGCACACAAACGTGCACACACTCACCTAAGAAACACATGGCACACACACAGGCGACAGCTGCAGGAAGGAGACCTTATGTACATTCCTTCGGTCTCCCTTTGGCTCTCCTGCCTTGGGCCTCCACCTGCATTGGCTAGTCTCATTCTCCGCCAGCTCCTTGCACTCACTCCTGCTCTCTCAGGGTCTCTCCCCCTGGCCGGCCCTTTCTTGTCCCATCTCTTGCGCTCTGGCGGTTCCAGTGTCCAGTCTGTGCACACACAGCTCGGGGCACAGGCAGGGCTCTGTCCATGCTCACGGGGCTGCGAATGCCCTTCCTCCCTGGCTCCGTGCTCAGCAGAGTCTCCTCGTCCTCTCCCTCTTCGAGAATTTTCTCAGTGATGAATGAGCTTTGGAAACTTTCCCAGAGCTGTCACCGGAGCCTCCGAGCTGCGGCTAATTGAGTCAGATCTGCTCCGGCAGAACAGTGGGATTAATCTGCTTCTCTACTGAATCAGCCGCCATAGGGAGGGAAGGAGGGAGAGAAAGAGCGAGCCCAGTGCTCCATAGGAGGGAGGGAAGGAGGCTGGATGGACAGGGCACAGATGGAGGGGAGGTGGGTAGTGAGTGGGGCAGTAGGAGTGGGGAGGGAGAGGCAGAAGCAGCAGGTGATGCTGTTGCGACCCAGCTCTGGTGCTGCTCTGGCTGCGGGTTGAGTTAGTGCACTTGCTGCTGCTGCAGTTCTGGCCAGCAGTGCTCTACCAGTGGTGGAAACACTGCCCTTTGGCTCTGGGGAACCAATAACTGATACAACCCTTGGCCCCAAGCTCAGATTCAACCCTCAGTTAAAAGTCTGCTCCCTCTCTGAGGGTTAAAATCATCTGTTCTGTGTTTTCTGCCCCAATGCTTTCTGGTCCCAGCCAGTGATGGGGGAGCTCTGGCTAGGGGATTGGGCTCCACATCCAGTGATCCCCAAGCTCAGAAACCTCTAGAGCTTTGAAGCCCCCTCCCAAGCAGACAGGAGGTTCCTCCTTCTCCCACTCCTCTCCTGAGGCCTTGTCTTCTCCTGAGGACAACCAGCAACCTCCTCTGCCTACATGTGGCTTGTTCCCTCTCACCCACTGCTTAAACTGGGGGGAAAGGTGGGACTCTCGGAGGCTCTGCCCACAAACCAAGCTCCACCCACTTGGATTGCCAGACTTCTAGCGGCGTGAAAATGCTCAAAATAAGATTGCTGGAGCTTCAAGAGCTGTGCTGGATAAAGGCACATTCGGCACATGCCCAGGGCCCTGGCTCCCAGAACCATGTGGGGACATCAGAAGCTCAGTTTCCATTAAACATCATTCCTAGCCCTCATGGTTGTGAAGAAAATCTTGAAAGTGTTCCCTGGGTGTGTAAGTGGTGCAGTGAACCTGCCCGAGTCTGGAGAGAGCCTGCAGCCGAGGGCAGACAGGAGCAGCTAGAGCCAGGAAGGAAGCTGACTGACCTCACACCGCTCTGAGCAAACCTGGCCCCTGCTGCTATTTGGAGTGGGGTGGAGGGGACTGGGACAGCTGGAGGGGGGAATTTGGATGCTCCACTGGGCTCTGTGGGATTGGCGCGCCCTTGGTTGGGGGCTCACGTGTCATTCCTTCTCTCTGGTGTTTTGGCTCTGCTCAGGGGATTAGTGGGGGGAAAGTAGGTGTTTCTTTTTTAAGCACCACTCCCTCCTGACCCCAGAATAGAACGTCACTCACAGCAGAATATGCAGATCTGTGATCTGCCCTCTTCCTGACGTGCTCTGACCAGCTGCAGTGTCTCCAGGGCAGGGCTGGCTCTGGCTTCAGCGCCGCCCCCCTCCAGGTGCCGCCCCAAGCATGTGCTTGGTCGGCTGGTGCCTGGAGCCGGCCCTGCTCCAGGGCGTTGGTCCCCTGCTCCTCAGCAATTCCCTTAGATACCGTCTTCTAGAAGTGATTGTGAACCTGCTTCCTCCCCTGGTAGCACTCGAAAGTTGGAGTTGTGATTGTGTATCACAGTGTGATTCACAGTGGTGGGGTGTGCGTGAAGTGGGGGAGGGCGGTTGTGGTGAGCTGAGTGTGCTGGAGACGGCATTAGTGCCGGTGTGCTTGGGAGTCACGATGGTGCTGGGCTAATGCCTGGAGACTGGCCCTGCATTCTGTGTGAACGTGGCCTTATGAGCTCCTTGCTGCCTTGCATTGCACTGAGCCTGAGGAACTGTGAACAGCAGCCACTGTACATTAACAGTGTTTTGCGTGGGTACTGCAGTGCCTGAGGGCGTATTTAAAGAATCCAAATATATCATGGCTCTTGTGCTAGGGAAGGGAGGAGACCAGAAGGCTCACTGAAAACCACCAGGAACCTCACCTTGCAGATCTAACTCTCCTGTGCAATGCATAGGTACTGCAGTGATGGGTCCCGTCGGAAACCCGCAGCCAGCCAGATAGCAGACGGGGTTGAATTTTTTGTTCCCAACAAAATATGGCTGTTTTCATGAAAACATTTTGATTTTCCTGACATTTTCTATTGTTCAAAAGAAAATGTGGGGGGTGGGGTGAATTCCTCAGTGTTTTGGGATGTGGGGGCATTGTGAGTGTGTTTTGGATTCCCAGTTTTGACTCTTCTAATTAGTGATAAAATGGGATTTTTCAAAACATATTTTCTGAACATATTCAATTTCAAAACTGAAAAAAATGGGGTTTGAAAAATATGATTTTTAAAACGAAAATCTCTTCAAAAATTCACTGAAAATTTTGAAATGTGAAAAATGTTGTTCATTTCACAAATCGAGGGGATAAAACTGTCTGATTTTTGTTTTATTTTTGGCTCAACCTTTTTTAACAAGCTGATATTGGTAGATTTAGATGGCAGGGTTGTGTCAGTGCAAGCGGTGCTTAAAGTGCACCCGTCACAAGGGGCTGCAAACCCAAAATTTCTAAGAGAGCCAGGTGGCTGAGCAGTGCATGTGTTTAGAACCATCTGGGGGAAGCCAGCCCCCTCTGATTGGCTGCTTTGCCCACTTGCCTGCTTCCTAGGGTAGAGCTACCAATGAGAGCTGCTGCAGGAAACACTCCCCCTCTGCTCAGCAGCCTGACACCATCCTTACAGGAGGGGAAGGACAAGAGGGAGCAGAAAGAGCTGGGCAGCTCTGCCTCCTTTCCCCCTTCTTCTCCTGTGAGCAATTGGATGGTTCCTCTCCTCCCCCTCCCTCCCTGCAACACCTGCCTGAGAAGGGGTGAAGGGGCCCCACTGCAGTCCCCTAATTTGGGAGAGGGGTTGAAGACAAGTGCCACGGAGCTGTAGGAGGAGCAGAGGTGATGCTGGGAGTGGTGCAGAATTGATATGGAGGCAGGGGGACAAGATTCATTTGGGGGTTGGGGGAGAATTAATTGCTGGACAGATGTGAGAGTGATCAGACGCCCCGACACACACTATTTTAGACCATGTTAAGCACTGAGTGCAGTTACACTATCACAAAGCTCCATAGGGAGTGAGCCGGCTTGCGGGGCATGATACAATGTGATTTACTCACAGATCTTTACAGAATTTGAGGACCTCTAGCAGCAGATTTATTCTAGATCTCTAAGGATTGAACCCTGGATAGAAAACAGTGCTCTTCCCACTGTAGATAAAAGTGGAGGCATCGCTGCAGAGGGGCTCAGAGCAAATGTTGATTTGCCAGAGTTTTCCCCCCAATTTCAGGAAGTAATTAAGGCAATTCCCAGATCTTCACTTTTATTAACCTGCAGGCTCCTGGCCCAGATTGTCTGCTGAGCCCAGATGGGGGGATCAGGGCTCCTTGAATCTCTGCTAAGCCCCAGTCCAAGGGCTACTCCAAGATGTGCCATTTGCCACAGACCCCAAGGGACGATGTATCAGCTGAAGATAGCTGCCGTGGATTCTAGTCACACATCCTCTCCTCTCCCTGCCCTGACACTCCCTGCTCTGCAGGTTGTACAGAGGAAGATGCTAGCACCCAAC
Organism: Chelydra serpentina; assembly: GCA_037349315.1. Classification (NCBI taxonomy): domain Eukaryota; kingdom Metazoa; phylum Chordata; order Testudines; family Chelydridae; genus Chelydra; species Chelydra serpentina. The sequence continues at coordinate 2,364,149 of JBAIAC010000056.1, forward strand.
AATAGAGGAATCCTCTCAGTTAGGGGTATACAGCCAGTTTCTGCTTTCTTTGCATGCCTCAGTAATGCAAAGGGAGCAGAGCAGGGCAAAGAATCAGCCCCCACCTGTAGCCACTGTTGCCCTGTGCTGCACCAACTTCAGTGGTTTGGAGGTCTGGCTCAGTTTGGACAAAACCTAGGTTCTTCTTCCAGCAGGTAATACTGGGAGTGCCCTGAGAATCAGCCGCAATGAGATTTCAGAGGCTTCCAGCCTCCTGCTGGCAGATGCTACAGGAAGGGGTGGAAGCCCCATTGCATGGGATATTTAAAAGTAGGCTGAACAAACCTGTAGCAAATGTATTATAGGGAGCAGGGCTGCACTGACCCCAGGAGAAGGGCTGAATGGGACTTACCAGGTCATTCCCTGAGTCCTAGGATTGTGTGGCAGGCTATTTCCAGGGCCCTTCTGCTCCCGACCAGACCAGAGCCACAGTCTGCAGAGAAGCATAAACGCAAAAGAGAAAATCCACCTATGGAGCCATGGCGACGTACAGACCAGGCCCCAGGTCATTTTAGGCTGAGCTTTGGTCTAGGCTCAGGCTGTGCTATTTTTAGAGCTCTACATTTCACTTTGGGTTCCCTTTCAGCCTCAGCAGGACCATTCCCCTCTCCTCCTCCGTCACAGCCTGTTTTATTTATTGGGAATCTCAACAAGGTTTCTTTACTTATTCATATTGTTGGTTAAATTTCATAGTCACCGATGTAAATACTCTAATAGTGTTTCTTCCCTTTCGCCGTTTAAAGGGGGGAGCTTTCTGTATATGAACTAATTGAAACAGAATAAATCAGATCTGGCTGCATAGGGCATGTGCTTGAGGGAGGACACAGTGTTCCAAGGATATTCCCAGAATGCACCTTGCTTTGTGGCTAGAGGTACAGACATTCTGGTTTGGTGAGGCTGCACAAGCTTCCCAGCCAATCACACTGAAACCAGTGACCTGCCTGCTTAGCCGCCTCCCTCCTGTCATGCCCAGCAGCCCCATCTGTGTAAGGGAGGAATGAGGATGTGCAGATGCTTATGGGCTGGCTGCATTATGTGCCCTGTCTGAACTCCAGTCCCCCCTGCCCAGGACTCACATGGCAGATGGGTGTAAAGCCAGCTCTGCACCAGCTAGCAAGGAACACTCTGCCAGGAGCAATCCAGAGGGGGCCTCCCAGCTGCTTTGGCCCAACGCACCCATTGTAAAGTGGCTGCAGGGCAGTAGAGGGTACCTAGAACCCAGTCACACCCTGCTGTAACCATTAGCCTGCACTCCCTCCCCTGTCTGTGTGGCTGCCTTGCCGCGGATGTGGTGATGTTTGAGGCCTGGGGAAGGTCTGTCACTGCTGGAGTGAGAGATTTTCCTCTTGGGCTCAGTGAGACATTGTGTTAGCTGAGCGGTTGCTGAGCTGTTCCTTCTGATTTGTTCAAGGTAAGATCACCCTTCTCCTTGCCCTGGGGTTTGGCTTATTCCTGGCCACTGAGAGTCACACATTCACTCATATTTCAGTGTGCAAAATTATCCCCAGGGATTTGCAGTTACTGCCGTGCACTCACTGTGCAGTTACTGCTGGGGCTGGAGGGAGAGCAGCTGGAGCGAGCCTTGAGATCTCTTGGGGGGTGGGGCGGGGCAGGGAGGACTAACAGTGCAGCAAGAGGGGAGGAGAGAGCTGCCCTGTGCTCTGCTGGCCTCCCTCCTTACAGACAGGTCACCAGCACAACAGACCCAGTACAGCAGAGAGGTGGAGCCGAGCACCAGCTCGCAGAGGGTTCTGCCTCCCATGTGAATAAGGCTGCTTAAGGAAAGCACTTCTAAGAGGGTCATAAATCTTTGATGAGGATTCGTTAATGCTCTGAGTTAAACTGGACTGGGTGTGAATTGCACGGGCAGCGCTGGCTGCAGGGAGATTATTGTGTCAGCCAACCACTGCTCTTTAAGTCAGAGTCCCAGGAAAATAAGGCCTGGTGGGCAGGACGCAGGGAAACAGGGCTCATGAAACAGCAACTGCACAGGAAAGAAAAGCAAAGGGCCGGGCTGTTTCCCCCCCAGTTTCTCCTGATTTAGGTTGACACAGGAGGGGCTGAGTGAGGGAGTAAACACCCAAAGCCCCAGCGTAAGTACCCTTAGCCTTAGAAAGTTTTTCCTAATATCCTAACCTAAATCTCCCTCGCTGCAGATTAAGCCCATTAACTTCTTATTTTATCTTCAGTGGACCTGGAGAACAATTGATCACCTCCTCTTCATAACAGCCCTTAACATATTTTAAAACTGCCATCAGGTCTCCCACTCAGTCTTCTTTTCTCAAGACTAAATATGTCCAGTTCTTTAAACCATTCCTCGTAGGTCAGCTTTTCTGAAACTTTTATCATTTTTATAGCTCTCCCCTAGACTTTGCAATTTGTCCATATTTTGCCTAAAATGTGGTACCCAGACTTGGACACAATACTCCTGCTGGGGCCTCTCCCAATGCTAAGTAAAGCGGGACAGTTAACTCTCATGTCTTACATACAACACTCCTGTTAATACGCCCCAGAATGATATTTAAACCATGATTTGAGGACTTCAATAGCTGAGACATAGGTGAGAGGATTATTCCAGAAGTGGGTGGGTGAGATTCTGTGGCCTGCATTGTGCAGGAGGTCAGACTAGATGATCATAATGGTCCCTTCTGACCTTAAAGTCTATGAGTCTATATTAGCCTTTTTTTGCAACTACATCACATTGTTGACATATTCAGTTTGTGATCCAGTATAAACTCCAGATCTTTTCCCACAGTACTACCATCTAGCCAGTTATTCCCCTTTTTGTAGTTGTGCATTTGATTTTTCCTTCCTAAGTAAAGTGCTTTGCACTGATCTTTTTTGAATTTCATCTTGTCGATTTCAGACCAATTCTCAAATTTGTCAAGGTCCTTTTGAATTCTGCTCCTGCTTTCCAAAGTGCTTGCAACCCCTCCCAGCATCGTGTCATCTGCACATTGTATAAACACACCCTCCTCTCCATTGTCCAAGTCATCAATGAAAATATTGAATAGTACCAGACCCAGAACTGACCCCTGTAGGAGCCCACTAGAGACACCTTCCCAGTTTGACAGCAGACTATTGATAACTGCTCTTTGAATATGGTCTTTCAACTAGTTGTGCACCCAATTTATAGTAATTTCATCTAGACCACATTTCCCTAGTTTGCTTATGAGAATGTCACATAGGACTGTGTCGAAAGCCTTCCTAAAATCAAAATATATCATGTCTACTGCTTTCCTCACTATCCACTAGGCCAGGAACCTGTCAAATAATGGAGCTTACTGTGTGCAGGAAGCAAGGGCGGAAGTGAGGTAATCTGTATTTATGCACACGCTCCACTTGGTCTCATCTGGGATTGCATCTGGGGCTGGGGCTTTGTCCGAATGTGTGTGTAACAGGTGTGCAGCAGTACAGGCCTGTTCTGTGTGTGTGTATGTGTGAGAGAGAGAGGTGCAGCAGTATGGGCCTGTTGTGTGTGTATGTGTGTGTGTGTGACAGGTGTGCAGCAGTATGGGTCTCGTGTGTGTGTGTGCGTGTCGCAGTATGAGCCTCTTCTATGTGTATGTGTGTGTGACCAGTCTGCAGCGGTACAGGACTGTTCTCTGTGTGTGTGTGTGTGTGTGTGTGTGTGTCTCTGTGTTTGTGTGTGACAGGTGTGCAACAGTACAGGGCTGTTCTGTGTGTATGTGTGTGAGAGGTGTGCAGCAGTACAGGTCTGGGGTGTGTGTGTGTGTGTGTGTGTGTGTGTGTGTGTGCAGCAGTATGGGCCTGTTCTGTGGGTATCTGTGTGTGTGACAGGACGGCAGCAGTATGGGCCTGTTCTCTGTGTGTGTGTGTGTGTGTGTGTGTGTGTGTGTGTGAGTGAGACAGATGTACAGCAGTATGGGCTTGTTCTGTGTGTGTGTGACAGGTGTGCAGCAGTACAGGTCTGGTGTGTGTGACAGGTGTGCAGCAGTATGGGTCTGGTGTGTGTGTGCACGCAGCAGTATGGGCCTCTTCTGTGTGTATGTGTGTGTGACAGGTGAGCAGCAGTACAGGCCTGTTTGTGTGTGTGTGTGTGTGTGTGTGTGTGTGTGTGAGACAGGTGTGCAGAAGTACAGGTCTGGGGTGTGTGTGTTTGTGCGTGAGTGTGCCACAGTATGGGCCTGTTCTCTGTGTGTGTGTGTGTGTGTGTGTGTGCACGCGCGACAGGTGTGCATCAGTACAGGTCTGGTGTGTGTGTGTGTGTGCTTGTGTGTGCAGCAGTATGGACCTGTTCTCTGTCTGTGTGTGAGACAGGTGTGCAGCAGTATGGGCCTGTTCTGAGGTGTGTGTGTGTTTGTGTGTGTGACAGGTGTGCAGCAGTACAGGTCTGGTGTGTGTGCGTGTGTAGCGATACGGGCCTGTTCTGTGTATGTGTGTAAGTTTGTGTATGTGTGTGAGAGGTGTGCAGCAGCACAGGTCTGGGGTGTGTGTGTGTGTGCGCAGCAGTATGGGCCTCTTCTGTGTGTATGTGTGTGTGACAGGTCTGCTGCAGTACGGGCCTGTTCTGTGTGTGTGACAGGTGTGCAGCGGTACGGGTCTGGTATGTGTGCATTTGTTTATGTGTGTGTGTGTGCAGCAGTATGGGCCTCGTGTGTGTGTGTGACAGATGTGCAGCAGTTCGGGCCTGTTCTCTGTGTGTGTGTGTGTGTGGTGTGTGTGTGTGAGTGTGTGAGAGAGAGAGAGAGGGGTGCAGCAGTATGGGCCTGGTGTGTGTGTGTGTGTGTGAGACACGTGTGCAGCAGTATGGGTCTGGTATGTGTGTGTGCGCGCGCGTGTGGCAGTATGGGCCGTTTCTGTGTGTGACCGGTCTGCAGCAGTACAGGACTGTTCTGTGTGTGTGTGTGTGTGTGTGTGTGTGTGTGTGTGTGTGTGTGTGTGTGTGACAGGTGTGCAACAGTACAGGCCTGTTCTGTGTGTATGTGTGTGAGAGGTGTGCAGCAGTACAGGTCTGGTGTGTGTGTGCAGCAGTATGGGCCTGTTCTCTGTGTGTGTGTGTGTGTGTGTGTGTGTGTGAGAGACAGGTGTGCAGCAGTACAGGTCTGGGGTGTGGGTGTGGGTGGGTGTGTGACAGGTGTGCAGCAAGATGGGTGTAGGGTGTGGGTGTGTGACAGGTCTGCAGCAGTACAGGTCTGTTCTCTGTGTGTGTGTGTGTGTGTGTGTCTGTGTTTGTGTCTGACAGGTGTGCAGCAGTACGGGCCTGTGTGTGTGTGTGTGTGTGTGTGTGTGTGTGACAGGTGAGCAGCAGTACGGGCCTGTTTGTGTGTGTGACAGGTGTGCAGCAGTACAGGTCTGTGTGTGTGTGTGTGCAGCAGTATGGGCCTGTTCTGTGTGAGTGTGTGTGACAGATGTGCAGCAGTACAGGTCTGGTGTGTGTGTGTGTGTGACAGGTGTGCAGCAGTACAGGTCTGGGGGGGGGTGTTTGTGCGTGAGTGTGCCGCAGTATGGGCCTGTTCTGTGGGTATGTGTGTGTGACAGGTGTGCAGCAGTATGGGTGTGGGGGGTGTTTGTGTGACAGGTCTGCAGCAGTACAGGCCTGTTCTGTGTGCATGTGTGCGCGTATGTGCAGCAATATGGGCCTGTTCTGTGGGTATGTGTATGACAGGTGTGCAGCAGTACGGTGTGTTTGTGTGAGTGTGTGTGTGTGTGCGCAGCAGTACGGGCCTGGTCCGTGGTGTGTGTGTGTGTGTGTGTGACAGGTGTGCAGCAGTACAGGTCTGGGGTGTGTGGGTGTGTGTGCAGCAGTACGGGCCTGGTCTGTGGTGTGTGTGTGTGTGACAGGTGTGCAGCAGTACAGGTCTGGGGGGTGTGTGTGTGTGTGTGTGTGTGTGTGTGTGTGTGCGCGCGCACTCGCGCGCAGCAGTACAGGCCTGTTCTGTGTGGGGGTATGTGACAGGTGTGCAGCAGTACAGGCCTGTTCTCTGTGTGTGTTTGTGGCAGGCATGCAGCAGTACAAACCAGTGCCGTGTGCTCATGGAGGAGGTGAGTTTCGCTCTGACAAGGCCAGGGCTGAGTGTGTACTACAGTATCTAGGCACAACAGGGCCAAGTCTAGGCCCGAAGTGCAGCCTGTTTCCCAGCCCTGGATGTGTCCCAGCCTGAACCATCTCCGTTCAGAGAGAGGCCTTTGCTGCAGGACTGGGCCCTGTATGTGCAGACCCAGAGCACATGTGACTTTTGGGGGTCCACGTCCCAGCGGCTCATGCAGCAGCAGATCGCCTTGGGTCTTGGGGCTCAGACAAAAGCAGGTATAATGGGAAGAACGTGGGGAGAAGTCGATTTTACCCGTGTCCCAGCTGTGCCATTCCTTGTCCGCCCCTCTCGGCTCTGCTCAGTCCCCACAATCAGGATCTGCAGCCCTCCGGTATTGCTGTCCCATCCCCAGCAGCTCTGCCCACCCCCCGCCACTAATCCAGCCCTGCCACTCCACCCTCACCAAACTGTGGCCACCCTCAGCCCTGATCCCGAGCACCCCTTGCTATTGCAGTTCTCCGCCTGCCCCCAACAGCTCTGCTGATGCCCTTCCCTCCTGATACCTACAGCCCCCTGCTTTCATATTCCTGGGCCTCTCCTGAGGAGAGGCTGCCGATCATGCTGAGCCGATGGAGGAGATTTTGGTGGGGGAAATGTACCTAGGCCACCAGAAGCCAAGAGGAGTCCACTCCAAGCAAGAGGAGGGGAGCCCCATTTCCAGGCTGCTCAGCCAGCTGGTCCCCAAGCCCCTGTCTGGGACAGAAGCAGAATCCTTGTTTTCCTTGGCCTGTGTAAGGCCATAAAACCTGACAAGTATCGATCTTTTCTTTAAAGCCATCCGCTAACTACTGACAGTGCTTAAACTAAGATACGAGCATGCTCCAAGCATCCCTCCCTCCCTGCCCGGGATGGCCACGGAGGCCTGGAGAGACAGAGACGAAACCGGTATCGATTCTGATGTTACTTCATCTCCAGATTGCAAAGCTGCCTCTCCCCTCCCCCTGCATTAGGGGCTAATTTTAGAATCGGAGGAATTGATAATGTGGTTATGTTCATCATGCAAACCAGGCCATTTCCCGTCTGAGGCAGCTGCTCTCTGCTGGGAGCCTGGCCGGGAGTTGAGCTCACCAAGCTGCCCTTGGAGACGCAGCCTTGGTTGCCCCTGAAAAGCGGAGTGCCCCCCCCCCCAAACAGTACAAAAGAGAAATCTGCCCTCCTAAACTTGCTTTAAACTCCCCTTTCCTGCTCCAGCTGGCTGGGTAGCCAGGGATGGGGAGTGGAGGAGCTGGAATCAGTTAGGGCAACAGTGGATGGAGGTGTCCTGTTAAGCAAAATTGGTGGGATGCCCCCAGAAAATCAGGCACAAGGTCTGTACTCCCCACACTGAAACATAGGTACAGGTGCCAGGAGGTCTGGAGAGTTTGCCAGCCCCAGAGTACTGCAGGCTGTGAAAATGGCCTAGTTTTATTATGTGTGTACCCCCTCGTGTGTGTGTGTGTGTGTGTGTGTAGGGGCTGGAGCGCGTGCTCATGGAGTGAGCACATTGGTGTGATTGTGTGCATGTATCTTTGTATGCAGGTTTGCATATGTATGTGTACACATACGTGTCTGCAAGCGTAGGTTTTTGTGTGTGTGCACATGCTTGTGTGTGTGTGCGAGGGTGTGCACATGGGGGGGGCCTGTTCTGAGGGATGTGTGTGTGTGTGTGTGCTCTCACATGGAGGGCCTGTTGCGAGGGATGTAGGTTTTTATGCGTGTGTGTGCACATGCACACGCGGAGGACCTGTTCTGCAGGATATAGGATTGTGTGTGTGTGTGTGTGCTCACGCACACATGTGGAGGATCTGTTGTGAGGGATATAGGTTTGTGTGTGTGTGCACAAGTGCATGTGGGGGGCCTGTCCTGAGGGATATAGACTTGGGGGGTGCACAAGCACACATGGGGGGCCTGTTCTGCGGGATATAGGACTGTGTGATGCACTGGCACCTTTGGGGAAAGTACATTTGATCCATTTTAAGGAAGAAATATACAAATGCTGGTTCTGGCCAGGCAAAGTGGGCGCAGCTCAGCTGAAATCAAGGACCTTCCTGTGGTGTAGACAATCAGCCCGACATGTGCCAATTACCACGCAGTGGCCAAAGAACAAGGTGACTCCAGTGATGCGGGGGAGGGAGGGGAGGAAGGGGGCATCACCCTGGGGAAGCAGGAACGAGGGGAGCTGGTTCCAGTGTACGAATGATTCCCATCAACCCAACCATGCAGAAGGCTGGAGACATGGCAGATGGACCCCAGCTTCCCTACGCCCACCAGTTTAGACGGTTGCTGGAAGGCAAGGTGCTCCATGGGGATAAGCTGCCATGGGGTCAGAGCTGGGGGTGAGGGGGGCACCAGGGACTTTCTTGCCCTTTGGTGGCTAGTAAGGAAGCAGCAGCTGCCAGTGTTTTAACTGGAGTGTACAGAGGCTGCATGGCACAGGCAGGGGCTAACCAGGCTCCTTCCCAGCCTACTGGACCTTAGGGATAATTGCTCCCTCCAGAGCCTGGTTTATCATCACCCCCCGCCCCAGGACAATCTGAGCTGTGTGGCACAGGGACTGACAAACATCCAGGCGAGGATGGAAATCACTCTCCGCCTGTCTTTGCCCCGGAAGGAGCCTGGATTATCAGTGCTCTGTGCCCCCTCGGCAGGCGGGGGAGGAGGTGCAGCCCATTGCAGGCTGCGCATGGGACTGGGGGAGCCCGGACCTTCCCCAGAGCTGTCAGATTCTCATCCCTTCCCCTAAGTTATGCGCCATCGTGGGGCTTTATGGCTCTGCTGGTGCCCGTGGAGCCAACATGGCCCAGGTGACTCACATTTTCGTTAGGCCTTGCTGGAAACGGCAATGCAGAACCTTGGAGGCACCTGCTCTGGGCAGGGTGGAGCCACTGGCAGGAGCCCAGCCACCGTCCCTGCATGCCCTGCCAGCAGAAATACTGCAGCTTGCCTGTAGCCAGGCGAGTGAATTAGAGAGGATAGCGAAAGAGTGAGTGGGCAGGAGCCAGGGGATGGGAAGGCTGAGAGCTCACAGCTGCCTCCGCTGAGACCAGCTTCTTAAAGAGAAACCCCAGGGAATGTGTCCACATCCTTCTGCCCCTGCTTTCTGCACAGCTCCAATCACCTCCTCGGTCAGTTCCTCCCGTGAATACACCCCTCCAAGGGCCTGGCCACACTGCAGCGGGCAGCAGGCCTCCTAGCCCAGCTAGATAGACTTGCGCTAGCAGGGCTTGAGCTAGTGCACTGAACATAGCAGTGTGGACGTTCTGGTTAAACTGGTGTCACAATGTGTGTGGACACTCTGCATGGCTGTTCAGCCTGCAGTGGTGTTAATGAGACCCAATGGAGTTCCTGGCAGAGCTCCCGGGCCTTTTCTTCATTAGACCCAAAGCGAACGCAAAGCAAACATAAGGAAGGGGACTAGTAGCATGAATCCTGCTCATCCCCTCCCTCGCGGAAGGCAGGGATCAGCTGGGTGCACAGGAAAGGATTCTCAGGCACTCTCTATTGTCTCTATTGTTTCCCTTTAGCCAGGAGCTCTTGGTCTCTCTGTGTCTTGCCATTACACCCCCTTCTATGGTGTTAATGAAGAGACTAAATGGATATTTGTCTAACCGTTCTCTGGCCTGTGTTATACTAGATGATCACAACGGTCCCTTCTGGCCACGGAATCTATGAAACCAGATGATGCTATCACAGACCCCGGCAGCAGCACTGGACTTCACTCCCCAGCATGTGACATGGCTCACAAGTTTTCAGGCCTGCAGCCAGTTCTCAGCCCACGCGCTACCGTCATTTCCAAGCCGATCTGAATGTTGAGTGAGATTTCAACGAAACAGAGACTGAAACACTTGAATAACATCCACATATATCCCATTCCCTGCGTTCTCTTCAGCCACTAAGGACCTGCAACCTTTACTCAAGTGAGTAATTCTTACTCCTGCAAATAGCCCCTAATGTTGTAATTTAATCTAAAAGGCTTCATTATGTTTGCCAATCCCTGGCAGAGCATCATCTGCTCCTATGTCCAAGGTGAATAACTACAAAAACAAGTGTCCACAGAAATTGTCCCATGCACAAGAACGAAGCAAATTAGCACTTAGACACTACAGAGACCAGCACGGTAGAACTCCCTAAAATACACCACTCGCGGCACCTTTCAGATAAAAGGGCTCCATGTTCAAAAGTGGCCAGTCATTTTGAATCCCTAACTGGACACCCCTTGGGCCAGATTTTCAGAAGGGTTGAGCACACACAGATGCCACCCGCAAGGCGAAGTCAACGAGAGCCGGGCTGCTCAGATTCTCTGAGAGACAGAGACACCCCTCCACCACCGAGGTCGGCCTCCCAAAATCAGAGGCTGCTGTTGAAAGGCCCGGACGTGCCCGGACCAGTTAAGCAAAGTCGACTATTCCCCATCCCCCTCCCAAAATGTCTCTTTCTTTCTGTTCAAAAATTTCAAACAAATTTTCCTCTGGCTACTGAGGACATAAGCAACATTGGAAGCTCTAAGGGCTTTTGGGAAAACTAAGTGAAACGGGAGCAAATCAGGCTTGTACTGGAAATCTTGTTAAAACCTTAGTTTAGGGAGAGACTGGGGATTCCCAAGGGTGGAGCCCTTGAGCATCATGGCCTTCCCCACACAGCCCAGACAGACCATTGGAACGCTCAGTTAAGGTGAGAATGGCACAAATTACTGGCCCCAGTTCTGAGATTTTTAGTCTTTACTCAGTGAGATCTTCCATTCGGGGCCTGGGGGTTGTGGGAGTTTTCACTGAGTACGGACTTCAGCCCCGGACCTCATTGCAGTGACTTTCTCATATCGTTTGTGCCCTGGACGGTGCAACCCAGCATCTCCAGTCTGTGCAGAGTGGCTACATTACTGGTGCCGAGGACCTAGAATGTCTGAAAAAGAGCAGAGCTCCTCCCTGGCCGAGATGATGTGGCGTGTGACTTTCCCACAGGCTGGGCTGCAGAATTCAGCCCAGCTTTTCCCTGTAAGCATCTCTGGTGGCATAGGATCTGGGAAGATCAGTGACAAGACTTTCTGCAAGGGAAGGTGTTAGGGTTCCCTCCCCACTTTGAACTTTAGGATACAGATGTGAGGACCTGCATAAAAGACCCCCTAAGATTATTTTTACCAGCTTAGGTTAAAACCCCCAAGGTACAAAATTTTCTGCACCCCGAGAAATGCTTTTTTTTGCTGCCACCATTAAGTGTTTTAAACAGGAACCTGGGAAAGGAACCACTTGAAGTTTTCCTTCCTGATTTTATCATACCAGGCCTTTTGCTCTTTTTGAGCCTCCTTTAGGTTTTCTTTAGCAAGGGCTTGTGACAGGGCTTGACTCACCCGGCAGCGCCTCCTGCTGGTTTCAGTCGGGAATTAGCTCACCAGCCTCTGGAGCCTTGTGGCACAGGAAGCATAGCCAGTTACTTCCCTTGGCCACCTCCGGGCTGGCCAGGGCCCTGTGAGTCCCGAGGGCATTCCCTCTTTATATGCCCCGGTTCCTCACAGACCCAACAAGTTCGTGGCCCCCCTGTTGACCTCACAGGGGGTGCCTTTTCTGGGCAGGGCCTTCTTGTCCAGTAGGGACACTCCCTCTTGAAGTGTCCCGGTCGCCCGCAGGCAAAACAGTCTTTAGGCCTTGGCACTGGCCTCCAGCTCACGGTGCCTGGCCCACGACAAAGTCCATGTGCCCTCCCCCGCAGCAGCTGAAGCAGTCCCGCTTGCTGTTTGGCGAGACGGGCCGCACAGGCTCTCCAGTAATAGTCCTTCATTTCTCCACCTTCTGTTTCTCCACTCTCAGCTTCGGGCAATAGTCCACAGTCCTTTGCCCTGCCCCTTGTATCAGGGGCGGACCTTCTATGCCCACATTCTCCACCACATGTGACAGGGCTTGACTCACCCTGCGGCGCCTCCTGCTGGTTTCAGTCGGGAATTAGCTCACCAGCCTCTGGAGCGCCCTCTGCAGGCCGGTGATCCGGCTGCCCACTCTCTGGCCCGTGTCCCTCCCAGGATCCGGTGCCCCTTTAACTGGGGTGCTGCCCCCTGGCAGTACCCCACCGGTCTTACTTCTAGGGTCTCCCCTCCCTAGGGAACCCCCAACCCACTATTCCCACCTCGCCTCAGTGTAGGCTACTGCCAGTCACCAGCTAGCCCCCGTGCCCTGGGGCAGACTGCAGTATAAGCCACTCATCACCGGCAAGGTTGGGTTGGACCTGCTGCCTCGGCCTACCCGTGGGTTACCCCCTGCAACCTCTGTACCTAGTGGGCCTAACACTAGGCCGCAGCCTGAGGCTTTCCTAGCTGGAGCTCCCCAGCTCCTCAGGCCCTTCCCCAGCCCTGCTCCAATCTCGGTACCTGGTCAGGTCCCTGCAGCCAAGCCCTTCCCTCTCTAAAGACAGAGAGAGACTGTTTGCCCCAGGCCTACTGCCCTTTTATAAGGGCCAGCTGGGCCCTGATTAAACTGGCCACAGCCGTGGCTGCTTTGACAATCAGCCCAGCTCCTATTGGATCCCCAGGAGGTGGGCGGGCGCAAGCCCGCCCACTGCTAAAAGCCCCTCCCCCAGCCTAGCGGGAGGGACCACTAGACCCAGGGGCCAACTAAATCCGGGGGACAACTAATGAAAAAAACAGGGATCAAGTGAGGGTCAAAGGTTCAAAACAAGGAGACCGGATGGGGAGACCGAGCAGAGAACCCCGGACAGCGCCCACTGCTCCTCAAAGCTGTCGAGGGAGCCAGCGGACGCTGCCCAGTGGAACTCTGCCCGGATCCGTGACACGAGGGAGGATCGGAAATAGGCCCCACAGTCACAGAGCTCCCCCTCGTCTAGCATCCTCCTCCTGGTCTTGTAGATGGACACTTTAGCTAGAGCCAGGAGGAGGTTGACGAGGAGGTCTCGCGACTTTGTGGGGCCACGGACAGGGTGTGCAAACAGGAACAGGTGCGGGGAAAAGTGCAGCCAGAACCTCAGCAAGAGATTCTGGAGGAGCCGGAATAGGGGCTGCAACCTGGCGCACTCGAGGTAGGCGTGCGCCAGGTCTTCCCTCACGCCGCAGAAGGGGCAGGTTTCGGGGATTGGGGTGAACCGCGCCAGGTGCACGCCCGTGCTCACGGCTCCGTGAAGGAGCCTCCAGCCAATATCCCCGGCGGGCCGTGGAACCAGGGTGGAATACAGGCTGGCCCACCGGGGCTCCTCACCCTCCTTAGGTGGTAGAAAGTCCCGCCATTTGGTATCGAGGCGGGACGCGAGGGTGAGGAAATGTAACGTGTGAAGCACGAGCGTGCACAGATGGGCCCTGGACGCGGTTCGAAACCGGACCGGCTGCAGAGTGTGCAGCCGGCTCGGCGCATGGGTGCGGGGGTGCCGGGGGGGCTCGCGGAAACGGGGCCCTAAAAAAATCTCCGGAGGGCCCGGGGTGAGGGGCGGGCGGGGGGCGCCCTCTCGCAGGGCTCGCCGCAGGAAATCGAGAGACCCGGGTAACAGGGCGGCCTTCACCCCCCGGAGTACGCGCCGGGGGGTCCGAGGGGTGGCAAGCCCCATGCGCCGTGCGAGCGCTCGGGGAGCCACCCAGTCCCCCGTGCCGTAGTCCAGGAGGTCTCCGACCCTAGTGGCGTCTGCCAGGACCAACCTCCGGCGCACCGAGGGAGACTCCGCCACCTGCACACGTAGGTTGGGATTGTGTAGCAGGGGCTCCGCGAGGAGATCCGCCCCCTCGGTGGCCACAAAGGACCTGGTCGCTGAAAAAAGCTTCCAGGTGCGGAGGAGGTCCTGGTAGAAGACCGGCAGCTCGGAGAGGTCTCGCGGAAGGCCACTCGGGTGGAGAAAAAGGAGCTGCCGGTCGTATCGGAGCCCTCGGAGGCGGCGGAGGAAGGCGTGCGCCAACGTGCTCCACGCCGGACTACCTGCACCATAAAGGAGCCTCTGCAGGGCCTGGAGGCGGAAGACATGGACCTGGCTGCGCAGGCAGACCAGGCCCTGTCCCCCCTCCTCCAGGGGAAGACTCAGGACCCCTGCAGAGACCCAGTGCAGCCCCGGCCAGAAAAACTCCAGGGCGAGCCTCTGGAGACTGGCAAGGAACCCCGGGGCCGGGCTCAGGGTGTTGAGTCGGTACCAGAGCATGGACAGGACTAGTTGATTGAGTACCAGTGCCCTCCCTCGGAGGGAGAGGCACTGGAGTAGTCCTGTCCATTTCCGGAGCCGCTCCGACACCCTGCCCTGTAAATCGTGCCAGTTCTCCAGCGGAGACGGATGCGTGGCAGAAAGGTAAACGCCCAGATAGAGCAGCGGACCCGCGCTCCACCTGATGGCCTGAAGCGCGGGTGGGAGGGAGCTAGCCCGCCACCCGTCCCCGACCACCAGGCCAGAGCTCTTGACCCAGTTGACCCGGGCGGAGGAGGCCGCCGAATACACCATCTGGCAAGCCTCCACCCGCCCCAAGTCGCCCGGGTCCTGGACCACGAGGAGCACATCGTCGGCGTACGCCGACAGGACCAGCCGCAGCCCCGGTTCACGAAGCACCAACCCCGTCAGCCTCCGGCGGAGGAGACAGAGGAAGGGCTCGATCGCCAGGGCATACAGCTGACCCGAGAGGGGACACCCCTGCCGCACTCCCCGCCCGAAGCTGACCGGCTCGGTCAGGGTCCAGTTGAGCCTGACCAGACACTCCGCGGCAGCGTACAGCACCTGGAGAAAGCCCACAAACTGGGGTCCGAAGCCAAACGCCCGCAGGGTGCCCAGGAGATACCCGTGGTCCAACCTGTCGAACGCTTTCTCCTGGTCCAGGGACAGGAGGGCGAACAACAGACCATCCCTACGCCCCAGCTCTAAAAGGTCCCGGACCAGATACAGGTTGTCGAATATGGTCCGGCCCGGGACGGTGTAGGTCTGGTCGGGGTGGACCACGTCCGCCAGCACGGACCCCAGCCGCAGCGAGATGGCCTTCGCTACGACCTTATAGTCCGTGCTGAGGAGCGAGACGGGACGCCAATTCCGTAAGTCGCGGAGGTCCCCCTTTTTCGGCAATAAGGCGAGCACGGCTCGCCTGCACGAAAAAGGGAGGACCCCGCTTTGCAAGGGCTCGGCCCAGACAGCAACAAGGTCCGGGCCGAGGACGTCCCAGAACGCGCGGTAGAACTCCACGGTCAGCCCGTCCATGCCCGGGGACTTGTTGGTGGGCATGTGGCGGAGGGCTTCCGAGAACTCGGCTAGAGAGAGAGGCAGCTCCAGCCGGTCCCGGTCACCCGTGCTGACCGTCGGGAGCTCGGTCCAGAGCACCCGGCAGGCTTCGGCGTCGGTCGGATCCGGGGAGAAGAGACTAGCGTAGAAGGCCCTGGCCCTTCCACGCATCTCCTCCGGAGCCGTGAGGGGGGTGCCGTCCTCCGCCAAGAGGCAGGTGACGTGCTGTTTAACCCCCCTCCGTTTCTCCAGGGCGTAGAAGAAGCGGGAGCCGCGATCCATCTCCCGGAGGAGACGGATGCGGGATCGAACAAAAGCGCCCCGGGCCCGGTGGTCCTCCAGGGTCCGGAGCTCCTCCCGCTTCCCCCAGTACGCTACGCGGAGGGGTGGATCCTCGGGGCCGGAGGCCAGACGCCTCTCTAGCTCCAAGACCTCCCGCTCCAGCTGCCCTATCGCCGCATCCCTCCGCCGGCTGGCGCCCCGGGTGTAGTCGCGGCAGAAGAGCCGTGCGCGCACCTTCCCCACATCCCACCATCGCCGCGCCGAGGGAAAGGCGCGCCGCTGCTCCCGCCAGGCCAGCCAGAACTCCCGGAAGGACGCAACGAAGCCCACGTCCTCCAGCAAACTGTTGTTGAAGTGCCAATAGGCCGGCCCCGGCCTCTCCGAACAGAGGGAGGCCGTCACGGACACCAAGTGGTGATCCGAGAACGGGGCCGGCCGGACGCCGGAGGCGTGGGCTCGTGCCAGATGGAAGCGTGAGAAATAGATTCGGTCCAACCGGGAGCGGCACGACCCATCCTCCCCCACCCGGACATAGGTGAAGGTGACGGCATCGTCCGGGTGGTGGTCGCGCCAGACGTCCACCAGGGAGTGATGGTCTACGATCTCCCTGAGGACGCCTGCGGCTGCCTGGGACGTCTCGAGTCCTGCGCGGTCCCGGTCCTCGAGGGTGGTGTTGAAATCCCCGCCCAGGACCAGGCACTCGTGAGGATCCAGGGTGCCGAGGAAGGCCGCCGCCTGCCGATAGAAGCACACTCGGTCCGGGCCCGCATTTGGGGCGTAAACGTTGATCAAATTGAGGGTAAGCCCCTCGACGCGGGCCCGGACGTGCAGCAGGCGGCCCGGCACAACCTCGGCTACCCCCAGCACCTCGGGCCGTAGCTCGGGGGAGAACAGGGTAGCCACCCCGGCCGAGCGGGCGCTGAGGTGGCTGAAATAGACCCCGTCCCCCCACTCCAGCCGCCAGCGAGCCTCGACGGCTGGAACCGTGTGGGTCTCCTGCAGGAAAATGACAGAGTACCCCCCCTCCCGGAGGAAGGAGAGCACCTGGTTCCTGCGGAGACCCACGCTACAGCCCCTGGTGTTGAGCGATGCAAAGTTGGTGCCTAGCATTGGGAGGGCTGGGGTGAATCCTCACGGGCAGGGGAATCGACGGCTCCCAGCGGGCCCCGCAACAGCCCACGCTCCACCCCAAGGGCGGTCAGGGCGTCGCGGAAGTTGCGGGCTCGCCGGTAGGCCGCGAGGCCCTGCCTCCCGGTCCCCCTCCCCTCCCCTAAAAGGGCCCTCGCGGCCCGGAGGATGAGGTGGAAGTCCCCCCAGCGCTGGAGGGCGAGCTGCACCTTGCTCTTGGAGCCCCTGGTGTCGCGTAGGAAGCGGCGCAGCTCTTCCTTCAGCGCAGAGGGGGACGCGGCAGCCATTGTGCTGCCGTCCTCCAGCGGGTCCCCGAGAAGGTCCTCGCGGCCTGCGGGGACGGGCAAGCAAGGAGCGGAGCTCCGGCGCGGTTGCGCCGGGCAACCCGTCCCCATCCCCGGCACAGGTGGGGGCGGCGGGGGGAATAAAGCAGCCCCTAGCACTGTCGGGAGAGGGGACACGAAAACTGCCCCCTGGGGGTCATCCGCAGGTAGCGGGAACGAGACGACCCCGGGGGCGGCAGTAACATGGGAGGCAGTGGGGGCGGGGGCCAAGACAGGGATCGAGGCAGGGGAAGGGGCGGGAGCAGGAATGGGGGCTGCACGGGGAACAGGATCAGGAGAGGGGTCAGGAGCAGGGGAAGGGGCAGGGGCAGGGACCGAGGCGGGATCGATAACCCCAGCAGCTAGGCCGCCGGGGCGCGGCTCCTCTCGACCAGGGGATGGGGCCAAAGGGGTAGGGACCGGAGGGGGGCCTGCACTGACACCGGGCACGGGAGCGACATCGAGCAGATCCCCCGTAGCCACGGCGCCAGGCACGATGGACATGGCTTCATAGCCCCCCTCCAAAGGAGAGACCGCCCGCTCTGGCCTGGTGGTGAAGGGTGCGCCCAAAGCGTCGGAGCCCGACCGGTCGGCATCGGCCGTCGCCCCTAGGGGCTCGGCGGCCTCGGGCAAGGCGCCGGCCTCGGCCGGGCAAGCAGGCAGGTCCAAGGGCGCCCCAAGGACCAGAGCGGGGGCAACGGATGGGGGCGAGGGGCAGGTAGAGGGGGACAGATCGAGGCCCGCTGGCGGAGGGTCGTCCTCCCCCTGGGTGACCGGGGTCAGACCCAGGGCCTCGATCTCATCGAAAATGGAGGTGACGCCAGTCCCCACGGCCTCGGCGGCCTCCCCGCCAGTCGCGGGGGCCAGAAGCGCACCCGCAGCAGCGAGGGCGGGGGGCGCTGATAGCACAGGGGCCGCGGGAACCGATGCAGTCACCTCCTCGGGCAGGGGACCAACTGAGAGGACGGGGGCATCACCGTCCGCTGCCATGGCCGCAATAGTTAGTGCCCCTGGTGGGGCCCCGTCCGGGGGCGCGGCAGAAGGTGGAACACCACTAGCCCCCCGCAGGACCTTCCGGGGGGCCTCCTCTCCCTCCTCATCAGAGGGGAGGGATCGGGCCCGCGACTTGCGGGCGCCACGCTTCCCCCGGACGAGCGCCCAGCCCTCCAAGGTGGAGGTGGAGGGCCGGTCAACGGGGGCAGGGCCGGGGGGCAAGGGCCCCGGAGCACGGGGTGGCAAGGGTGGCAAGGTGGGAGGAGGGAGGGGAACTCCCCCCTGGGGCCGTCCCTCTCTCGCGGCCGGCAAGGGTGACATCGCTCTCCCCCTTGTAGGTGGGGGGGCAGCAGCAGCGGTGGTCGGGCCGCCAGGGTCGCCGGCGATGACAGGGCCGGCGCCCTCTCGGGTCCCGGGGGTCCCGGGCTCCCCTCCGAGCCGGGCCAGGGGGCAGTCCCTCCGGACATGGCCCGTCGCCCGGCAGAGGAAGCACCGGGCCTCCCCCGTGGAGTAGTGGACCCGATACTGGGCCCCCTGGTAGGGCACCAGGAAGGACCCCTCGAGCGCCACTCCGCCACGCCCCGCCGGCGGCACTTGGAGCTGGACCTGCCGGCGGAACGACAGAATGTGGCGGAGGGCGGGGTCCTTACAGCCCAGCGAGAGAGGGTTGATGACAGAAATCGGTTTCCCCAGGGCGGAGAGGGCAGGCAAAAGGGCAGCATCGGGCAGGAAGGGCGGGACGGAGGTCAGCACCAGCCGTACGCCCAAATCCTCCAAGGGTTCGAGGGGGACGTACACGCCCCCCACCGCTAGGCCCTTCTCTACCGCCTCCTGAGCGGCGGCCTCCGAGGCAAGGAAGAAGACCGCCTTGCCGTACATTTTGGAGGCCGCCACGATGGCCGCGGGCCCCACCACCCTCGCCAACGCCCGCACATAGGTCTCAATGTGGGGCAAAGCGGGCACCAGGAGGCAGCGGACACCATGCCTCCTGGTCAGCGAGGAGAAGGGGCCCCGGCCACCAGGGATGGTAGCGGAGGCGGCAGGCCGGGCGGATGGAACGGCGGCTCGCGGGGGGGCGGCAGCCACCTGGGCGTACGCTCTGGGGGCCATGGGTGGAGCACCCCCAGAGCTGGTGGAGGGAACAGCTGGGAGGGACGGGGCCGCAGCCGATGTCGGGGCCGCGGCAGGGAGGGCAGCCCCGCCGGTGGGAGGTTGTGACTTCCGGGCGGGGCCTTTGCCCTTCTTGTTCCCCTGGCCCTTTTTGCCCGTGGAGGGGGCAGCCATGGCAGCGGCGGAACCTGGGTCGGTGGGGGCCGAGAGGACAGCCGCTGGGGCGGGCAGTGGCAAGGGCAGGGTCACGGGAACAGCAGAGGTAGGGATGGGGGCAGGAACAGGGCCCCCCTCCATGGTGGCAAGAGACTGGAGGAGGCCCCAAGCCGGGGGGGGGGGGGGGGGGTGGTGGTGTCACAGTGGGGAGCCGCTCTTCCCCGCTAAATGATGTGCAGGGGAGGAGGGTCCAATGGGAAGGGCAGGGGTGGGGTGGGGGAAGGGACTAACCACTCCTCCCTGGTAGGTAGCAGACAGGGAAGGAGGGCGCCCCCGGGAGGGGGGGGGGGGAAGGCGACCACTCCTCCCCGCTAGGCTGTAGGCAGGGGAGGAGGGCGGCAAGCAACGGCGGACGTAGGGGCAAAAGGGGGCGGGGCACACAGGGGCTAGGCAGGGCTACGGCTCCTCCGGCTGCACTGGGGAAGGGGGGGCTACAACAGCAATTGGGGGGGTAAGTGAACAGTGACGGGGGCAACAGAAAGGGGGGGGCACAAGCGCTCAAACAGTGGGCATGGGTGCCCAGGTGGGGGACTGGGCTCGGGGCGGGAGGGGAGGGCAAGGGAGGCTAGGCAATCACATGTGGGAACAACAGGTCTGGGACGGGGCAGAAAACTAACAAGGACACAAAGTTTGGGGCGGGGCAGACAACAAACTCAGCAGGACCGGGGCGGGGCGTGAAAAACCAGCAGGAGGGGAAACCCTAATGGGTCAAGGCAAGCGGTGGGCGGGGCAGGCTGCTAAGGGGGGGGGGGGGACAAACTAACACTGGGGGTGGGGGGGAAACACAGCAGGGAGGGCCCCCACCAGCCAAACGCTGCTGGGGGGGGAGAAAGTCCAAGGCAGGGAAACACAGATGCCCACGAGCACTCGTGCAAAAAGTCAGTCTTTGGCTGGTCACCGCTTCCTCTGGCCCCAGATGACAAAGGGGCGGGGGGCAGGCAGCCACGTCGAGGGGCGAGGAGCGGGTCCAGGTGGTGAACTGGGCGGTGGTGGAGGGGGCGACAGCAACGGTGGGGGTGCGGGGGGAGCAGATGGGCAAGGGGGAGGGCTCCGCGCCTCTCCCCCTCGCTCCCCACAGCAGCTAAATAGTCACCAGCACCCCAGAGTCTAGATGGCCAAAGTCACTCAGTCTCTCGACAAACCCCCTCCACAATGTCCTCAGCAGCAGACCTCCTCTTCCTCCTCGACGAAGGCAGCAGCCCCGGTGCAGCAGAGCAGCGAGCAGCAGGCAGCCGGCCAGGCAGGAGGGACCCCAGATGGTAGTGGTGGTGGTGGTGGTAGCGGGGTCCTGGCTCCACCTCCCAGAGATGGGATGGGCGGGGGGGGAGGCTGGCTGGCAAGGCCCCCCCCTCACTCAGCAGCAGGGGCCCAACACTAGGCCGCAGCCTGGGGCTTTCCTAGCCGGAGCTCCCCAGCGCCTCTGGCCTTCCCCAGCCCTGCTCCACCCTAGGTACCTGGTCAGGTCCTGCAGCCAGGCCCTTCCCTCTCTAAAGACAGAGAGAGACTGTTTGCCCCAGGCCTACTGCCCTTTTATAAGGGCCAGCTGGGCCCTGATTAAACTGGCCACAGCCGTGGCTGCTTTGACAATCAGCCCAGCTTTCAGCCTCAGCCCTCTCCCAGGGCTCTTTCCAACCCCTCAGGGCAGGAGCGGGGTATTCACCACTCTACGCAGAGGGAGATCGGTCAGGCTGCCTTGCTGGCCGGACCTCTCTCCTTTCTTGGGTTGCTGCTGGTGCTGGCTGGACCCTTGACTTCTCTCTAGCTGCCCTGCTGGGACTCTTTCTCCCACCCTTGGACTGCTGCTGCCGCTGGCTGGTTGGAGTGCTCCTTCCCTGGACTGCTGCTGAGTGCGTGAGTGAGTGAGGGGGAGGGGCTCTGCTGACCTGCCCCCCACCTTCCCCTCCCACCTCTGGAAGGAGGAGCCAGGACCCCTCTGCTACTACCACCTGTGGGGGGCCCTTCCTGCCAGGCTGCCAGGGTTGCTGGAGCTGCAGTTGCTGCTGCGTTTGTCCTGGGGAGCTCCTGGAGCCTAGAGGAGGAAGAGGACTGGGAAGACCACCGGCTGCTGGGGGAGCACACAGAGACTCTGGAGACCACTGTGGAGGGGGCCGTTACGGACTGAGGGACTTTCAACCTGCGCTTTTGTGGTGAGGGGTCCTGACTGTGTTTGTGGGGACACAGGGGGTGTGGTGTGGAGCCTGCCCCCTGGTTCATCTGTGTCCCCCCGCCTCCAAACCCCCACCACCACAGCTGCCCCCTCCACCGCCCCCACCGGCTGCTCACCATCTGCCTCCAGGTTTCAGCTGCTTGCCTGACCTGCCACGCCCATTTCCACCGTTTGGGCCTGCAGCAGCCAGCTAGCCAATCACTGACTTTTCTGCAAGCGCACGTAGGTGCACGTGCCCCCCCCCCCCCGGACTACCCCCCAGCTTTGCCCCTTGCTGCCTGCCCTGTTTACCCCTGAAGCTGATTGCCCCCCCATACCTTTTGTCCCAGCCCCTTATTAGCTTCAGTGTGTTTGCCTGCCCTGCCCCGCCCCGCCCTTCTCCTGCTGTAGCCTGGTTTGTTTGCCCTGGCCCGGCCCAACAGCTAGCCCCTTGTTCCCTCTGCCTGTTCCCAACCTGTTCGTTCCCCTGCTTTTGCGGCCCTCCTGGCCCTGATTTGCCCCTCCCTTTGTGTGCCCATGCCCCCTCCCATGCGCTTGAGCTCCCCCCATTTCGGTTGATCACTGCACCCCCCTGATGTTGCTGCAACCTTCCCTCCCCTAGTGCAGCTAGAGGAGCCGGAATTCCACCTTCTGTTGGTGATTGACACCCACCCCCCCAGTCCTTGCTAGCCCCCTATCTGCCCCCCCCTCCATTTTGGCACCCTCCTCCCCTGCCCACAGCCTAGCGGGGAGGAGTGGTTGATCTGCTTCCCTTCCCCCCCCCTCGCTTTTCTCCGGTGTCTTTCTCCCTCCCTTACCGCCCATCATGGCGGGAGACATGGCGGGTGGAATCCCTGTGGCGGACCCTGTCCCCCCTCATCCGCCTGCCCCGCTGCCATCCCCCCTAGCCTCCACCTCAACTGCCGCTGCCAGACCACCTTCTAGTGCCCCTGTTGGGGTGCCGGCAGCGACAGGCAAGGGGGTGACCTCCGCTGCTGCCACGTCCCTCGCCTCCTCTGATTCTCGGGGAACACCCCCAGCTGGCGGGAAGGGGCGGGGAAAAAGGAAGGGGAAGAGCCCCGCTAAAAAGAGTAAGCCCTCCATGGCAGGGACTATCCCCACTGCCACGGCACCACCACCGGCCGTGGCGTCACCCCCTGTAGTTCCCCCCACCAGCACCGTGGGCGCCCCCCCTCCAGCCCCCAGAGCATATGCCCAGGTGGCGGGGGCCCCCCCGCCAACTGCCAAGTCCTCTCTCCCAGCCACTGCCTCTGGTACCATCCCTAGTGGCCGGGTCCCCTTCCCCACCTTGACCAGGAGGCATGGCATCCGCTGCCACCTGGTGCCCGCCTCGCCCCACATCGAAACCTACGTGCGGGCGTTGGCGAGGGTGGTGGGGCCCATGGCCATTGTGGCGGCCTCCAAGATGTACGGCAAGGCGGTATTCTTCCTTGCTTCGGAGGCCGCCGCTCAAGAGGCGGTAGAGAAGGGCCTGGCGGTGGGGGGCGTATTCGTCCCCCTGGAGCCGCTGGAGGACCTGGGTGTCCGCATAGTCCTGACCTCCGTCCCGCCCTTCCTGCCCAACGCTGCCCTATTGCCTGCCCTCTCCACCCTGGGGAAACCTATTAACATCCTCAGCCCTCTCTCACTGGGCTGCAAGGACCCCACCCTCCGCCACATCCTCTCGTTCCGCCGGCAGGTGCATCTTCAACTGCCGCCGGCGGCGCGTGGCGGAGAGGCGCTTGAGGGGTCTTTTCTAGTCCCTTACCAAGGGGCCCATTACCGGGTGCATTATTCGACGGGGGAGGCCCGGTGCTACCTCTGCCAGGCGCTGAGGCACGTCCGGAGGGACTGTCCCTTGGCCCGGCAAGAAGGAGCATCCGAGACCCCCGAGCCCCGGCAGGGTGCCGGCCCCGTCATCGCCGGCGCCCTTGACCGCCCGGCGCCCAGAGCCGCCCCTCCTCCTTCCCAGTCCACCGCTGCTCCCGCTCGGGCCCTGGGGGTGCCCCCCCCCAGCGCGCCCAGACGAGCGGGAGAGCCCCGCCTCTGTTGTATGCACTCTGGCGGGGCCCGCGGAGGAGGGTGTGGTAGGGGTAACGCCAGGTGTGGGAAATGGCCTGCCCCAGAGGGGGTCTGCCCCCCCTTGTGCTGCCCCGCCGTTACCTCCCCGAGTCCCCAAACCATCATCCTTGCCCCCTGACCCAACCCCTGTCGACCAGCCCACAGACGATGCCATGGAGGGCTGGACACTCGTACAGGGAAAGCGGGGCAAGCGGAAGGCTCGAGCTCTGCTCCTGCCATCGGATGCGGAGGCCCCCCGGAAGACCAGGAAGGGGGGCACCTTTGCCGAGCCCTCCGCTTTCCCCGTGGGTGGAATTTGTCCACCACTACTGGCAAGGGCAGACGTGGCAGCACCGGAAGGCAGCACCGCCCCTCCGATGGAGTCCCTTCCTACGGAGTCCTCTGCTGGAGCCCTTCCTGCCCCCTTACCTGCTGAAGCCCCTGCGGGCCTCGAAGCGAGCGTTGCCCTGGGCGCTGGCGGGGAGGGCCCCGGGGTGGTGGGGGGTGATCTCCCCTCTATCTACGAGGCGATCGAGGCCCTGGGTCTGACCCCGGTTACCCAGGGGGAGGACGACCCTCTGCCAGCGGGCCTCGACCTGAGCGACCTCACCCCGGACCTCCCTTCCCCGTGCCCCCTCCCTATAGTCCCTGCCTCCTCTCCTACCTCCGAGGGTCCCCTGGACTCTTTGACCTGCCCGGCCGTGGGTGGCACTCCTCTGATGGCCACCGAGCCCGCTGTGGCGACGGCCAGTGCTTTGCGGCCGGGACCCGAGTTACCGGGGGTCTCCCTCGTTGGCGCGGAGCAATCGACTTCCTTCCCGGGAGGGGGCTCCGCTAACCATTCTCCATCTGATGATGCCGTGGCTGTATCACCTGCCATTGAGCCTGAGCCCGGCATCCCTGGGGCCCCCGCTCCCACCCCTCAGACCCCTGAGCCCAATGTAGGAGAGCCACCTCCCGGCGTCCCAGCTACGGGGGCCCTGGATCTGGCATCTATCCCTCTCCCCAACCCTACTCCCAACCCCTGCCCTGCCCCTACTCCCGATCCCATCCCTACCCCCTCCACCTCTCGCGATGCCGTTGCCGCCCCTGGGGCAGTCTCCTTTCCTTTCCCAGAGGATGACTCCCAGGGAGCGGCCTTTGTGTCTCCCTGTCCCGACCCTCTAGGGGTTGCTCTCTTCCCTCCGCCACCCCCCTTTGAGGCGGGGTCTGAGGCGGGCCACGTGGTGCCAGCCCATCGGGCGCCACGTCGCGGGTCCGCCCCCTGCCTGTCTGTCTCGGTGGGCCATGGGGCTGTGTCAGGGGCCCTAGTGGAGGACGCCCAGGGGCCGGCAACCCCGCCCCCCCATGAGCTGCGAGACGAGCTGCGGGCGTTTCTAGAGGACGTCCGCGGCTCCCGCAACAAGGTACAGCTCGCTCTCCAGCGCTGGAGAGACTTTGATCACATCCTCCAGGCCACGAGGGCCCTCATGGGGGAGGGTAAAGGGACCGGGAAGCAGAGTGCCGCGGCTTACCACCAGGTCCGCACCTTCCGCGACTCCCTGCTTACCTTCGGGGTAGGTCACAGTTTGCTGCGCGGCCCAACGGGGGCCGCGAGCGTCCCCGCTGATGAGGATCCCCCCCAGCCCTCCTCATGGCACCTGTCACCTTTGCCACATTAAACACCCGGGGGTGTCGGATGGGTCTCCGCAGGTGCCAGGTGCTCTCCTTCCTTTGGGAGGGGGGGGTACTCTGTGGTTTTCCTGCAGGAGACCCACACGGATCCGGCCGCCGAAGACAGCTGGCGGCTGGAGTGGGGGGATAGAGTTTACTTTAGCCATCTTACGGTTCGCTCAGCTGGAGTGGCTACCCTGTTCTCCCCTGACCTCCGGCCTGAGGTGCTGGGGGTTACCGAGGCTGTGCCGGGTCGCCTGCTGCACCTCCGGGTCCGCATGGAGGGGCTAGTGGTCAATCTCGTTAACGTCTATGCCCCGACATCGGGCCCGGAGCAGCTATGTTTTTATCAGCAGGTGTCCGCCTTCCTCGGCACTTTGGCTCCTCACGAGTGCCTGGTCCTGGGCGGGGACTTTAATGCTACCCTCGAGGAGCGGGACCGCTCGGGGACCGAGCAGAGCCCGGCCACTGCGGACGTCCTCTGGGAGATTGTCGACCATCACTCCCTGGTGGACGTCTGGCGCGACCACCACCCGGACGACATTTCGACCTTTACCTATGTCCGGGTGGAAGCCCATCGGTCGCACCACTCCCGGTTGGACCGTATCTACTTGTCATGCTTCCACCTTTCCCGAGCCCACTCCTCCGACATTCGGCCGGCCCCTTTCTCAGATCACCACCTAGCCACCGTGGCGGCCTCTCTCTGTGCGGAGAGGCCAGGGCCGGCCTATTGGCATTTCAACAACAGCTTGCTGGAGGATGTGGGCTTCGTGGCGTCCTTCCGGGAGTTCTGGTTGGTCTGGCGAGGGCAGCGGCGCGCTTTTCCCTCGGCGCGGCGGTGCTGGGACTTGGGGAAGGTGCACGCCCGGCTCTTCTGCCGTAACTACACTCGGGGCGCCAGCCGACGGAGGGATGCGGTGATAGAACAGTTGGAGCGGGAGATCTTAGAGCTAGAGAGGCGTCTGACCGCCAGCCCCGAGGATCCATCCCTCTGTGGGGCGTGCCGGGAGAAGCGGGAGGAGCTCCGGGCCCTCGAAGACCACCGGGCCCGGGGCGCTTTTGTTCGATCCCGCATCCGCCTCCTTCGGGAGATGGATCGCGGCTCCCGCTTCTTCTACACCCTGGAGAAAAGGAGGGGGGCCAAGAAGCACGTCACCTGCCTTCTGGCAGAGGACGGCACCCCCCTCACGGATCCGGTGGAGATGTGCGAGAGGGCCAGGACCTTCTACGCCAACCTTTTCTCCCCGGATCCAACCGATGCCACCGCTTGCAGAGTGCTCTGGGACGAACTCCCAACGGTCAGCGCGGGTGACCGGGATCGGCTAGAGCTGCCTCTCTCTCTCTGGCCGAGTTCTCGGAAGCCCTCCGTCGCATGCCCACCAATAAATCTCCGGGCATGGACGGGCTGACCGTGGAGTTCTACCGCATGTTCTGGGACGTCCTCGGCCCAGACCTCGTCACCGTCTGGGCCGAGTCCTTGCAGAGCGGGGTCCTCCCTCTCTCGTGCAGGCGAGCCGTGCTCGCCTTACTGCCGAAGAAGGGGGACCTCTGCGATTTACGGAATTGGCGTCCCGTCTCGCTCCTCAGCACGGACTACAAACTCGTAGCCAAGGCCATCTCGCTGCGGCTGGGGTCCGTGCTGAAGAACGTGATCCACCCAGACCAAACCTACACCGTCCCGGGCCGTACCATCTTTGATAACTTGTATCTGGTCCGGGATCTCTTGGAGCTTGGGTGCAGGGATGGGTTGTCGTTTGCCCTCCTGTCCCTGGATCAGGAGAAAGCGTTCGACAGGGTGGATCACGAGTATCTCCTGAACACTCTGCGAGCGTTTGGTTTCGGACCCCAGTTTGTGGGTTTTCTCCAGGTGCTGTACGCTTTCGCAGAGTGTCTGGTCAGGCTCAACTGGACCCTGACTGAGCCGGTCAGCTTCGGGCGCGGAGTACGGCAGGGGTGTCCCCTCTCGGGCCAGCTGTACGCTCTGGCGATCGAGCCCTTCCTCTGTCTCCTTCGCAGGCGGTTGACGGGGTTGGTGCTGTGGGAGCCGGAGCTGCGGCTGGTCCTGTCGGCGTACGCCGACGACGTGCTCCTCGTGGTCCAGGACCCGGGCGACTTGGTGCGGGTGGAGGCTTGCCAGGCGATCTACTCGGCGGCCTCCTCTGCCCGGGTCAACTGGGTCAAGAGCTCTGGCCTGGTGGTAGGGGACGGGTGGCAGGCGAGCTCCCTCCCACCCGTGCTTCATGCCATCAGGTGGAGCGCGGGTCCGCTGCTCTATCTGGGCGTTTACCTTTCCGCCACGCATCCGTCTCCGCCGGAGAACTGGCACGGTTTACAGGGCAGGGTGACCGAGCGGCTCCGGAAATGGACAGGACTACTCCGGTGCCTCTCCCTTCGCGGGAGGGCACTGGTACTCAATCAACTAGTCCTGTCCATGCTCTGGTACCGGCTCAACACCCTGGTCCCGGCCCCGGGTTTCCTGGCCGACCTCCAGATGGCGATTCTGGAGTTCTTCTGGCCAGGACTGCACTGGGTCTCTGCAGGGGTCCTCCATCTGCCCCTGGAGGAGGGTGGGCAGGGCCTGAAGTGCCTGCGCACTCAGGTCCGTGTCTTCCGCCTCCAGGCCCTGCAGAGACTCCTTTATGGTGCAGTAGTCCGGCGTGGAGCGTACTGGCGCACGCCTTCCTGCGCCGCTTCCGAGGGCTCCGGTACGACCGGCAGCTCCTTTATCTCGATCCGAGGGGCCTTCCGCGAGACCTCTCCAGGCTGCCGGTCTTCTACCAGGACCTCCTCCGGACCTGGAAACTGTTTTCAACGACCAGGTCCGTGGCGGCCACCGGGGGGGCAGATCTCCTCGCGGAGCCCCTGCTACACAACCCCCAGCTTCGTGTGCAGGCGGCGGAGTCCCCCTCAGTGCACCAGAGGTTGGTCCTGGCAGAAGTCACCAGAGTCGGAGACCTCCTGGATTACGACCGGGGAGACTGGCTGGATCCCCTGATGCTTGCTCAGCGCATGGGGCTCTCCAGGCCTTGTACTCCCCGGCGCGTACTCCAGGAGGTGAGGGCCGCTTTGCCACCCGCTGCTCGGGTCTACCTCGACCGGGTCCTGCACGAGGGCACGCCCCGCCCACCCTCCACCCCAGGCCCCCCGGACCTTTTCATCGGGCCCCTGCCCCGTGGACCCAACCGGCCCCCCCCCCGCCCCTTCTCCTTGAGCCGCTTTCAAACCGCGCCACGGAAGCATCTCTACACGCTCGTGCTCCACACCCTTCATTTCCTCGCCCTCGCGTCCCACCCCGACACAAAGTGGCGGGACCTTCTACCACCTCTAGAGGGTGAGGAGCCCCGGTGGGCCAGCCTCTATTCCACTCTGATACCGAGGCCCACTGGGGACGTCAGCTGGCGACTCCTTCATGGGGCTGTGAGCACGGGCGTGTATTTGGCGCGGTTTACCCCTGTCCCGGATACCTGCCCCTTCTGTGGTGTGAGGGAGACCCTGGTGCACGTCTACCTGGAGTGCGCCAGGTTGCAGTCCCTATTCCGGCTCCTCACCAATATTTTGTTAAGATTTTGGCTGCACTTTTCCCCTCACCTCCTTCTCTATGCACTCCCTATCCGTGGCCCCACAAAGTCACGGGACCTCCTGGTCAATCTCCTCCTGGCCCTGGCTAAATTGGCCATCTATAAAACCAGGGAGAGGAGGTTGGCAGATGGAGGCTCCGGTGCCTGTGGGGCCTGTTTCCGATCCCTTGTCCGTTCACCCATCCGAGCAGAGTTCCTCTGGGCGGCGTCCGCTGGCTCCCTTGACGCCTTTGAGGAGCAGTGGGCGCTGTCCGGGGTTCTCTGCTCGGTGTCCCCATCAGGCTCCCTTCTTTTAACCCTGTGACCGCACCCCTGACCCTGTTATTTCATTAGTTGTCCCCCGGACTCATTTGGATTCCAGGTCCTGTGGATCCTCCCCTTAAACTAGGGGGGGGGTCCTTTAGCAGTGGGCGGGCTTCCGTCCGCCCACTTCCCGGAACCCAATAGGTACAGGGCTAAAGAGTTTTGAAGGGTGTTTTGTAGGTTGCTTACAAAGTTCAGAATGTTAGTTTTCGGAGAAGGCATAAACCCCTCCCATTGCTGCTTCACCAACTGTAATGGCCTCTTAACCTCGCAGCCATACACAAGTTCAAAGGGTGAAAACCCTAAACTGGGATGTGGTACAGCCCTGTAGGCAAAGAGCAACTGTTGTAACACTAGGTTCCAATTGTTGGAGTGCTCATTTACGAATGTACGTATTATGGCTTCCAAAGTTTCATTAAACTTCTTCACCAGGCCATTTGTTTGATGGTGGTAAGGGGTGGCAACCAAGTGGTTCACCCCATGAGCTTCCCACAGGCTTTTCATGCTCCCTGCCAGGAAATTAGTTTTTGAATTGGTAAGGATGTCGGCGGGCCAACCTACCCTGGCAAAAATGTCTGTTAATGCCTGGCATACACTTTTAGCCCGGGTGTTGCTTCAGAGCTACTGCTTTTGGCCATTGGGTGGCAAAATCCATGAAAGTCAGTATGTACTGCTTTCCTCTGGGTGTTGTTTTTTTTTGGGAAAGGACCCAGAATATTTACAGCTACCCGCTGAAATGGAACTTCAATTATGGGGAGTGGCTGGAGAGGGGCTTTGACCTGGTCTTGGGGTTTGCCCACTCTTTGGCACACCTCACAAGACCGGACATAGGTAGAAACATCCTTCCCCATTCCCTCCCAGTGGAATGACCTCCCCAAACGGTTTTTGGTCCTGTTCACCCCAGCATGGCCACTGGGATGATCATGGGCTAAGCTCAAGAGCTTTACCCGGTACTTAGTTGGAACTACCAACTGTCTCCGAGGATGCCGGTTTTCCTGGTGTCCACCAGAAAGAGTCTCCTTATATAAAAGTTTTCTTTTTACAACAAACCGGGATTGATTAGAAGACTGAGAGGCGGTGGGTTGCTCCGTCTCACCATCCAAGCTTTTTGGAGGCTTTTATCTAATTCCTGCTCAGCCTGGAACTGTTCCCTCGATGCTGGAGACATCAGTTCCTTACTGGATTGTGGACTTGGGCTTGGTCCCTCTGGAAGCGATGCAGGTGATGGGGTTGTTTCCGTTGACTGTGAACCACTTTTCGCTGGTGCACGGTGTGGTAATTCAGGCTCTGGCTGAGCCTCGTGTATGGAGTTATTTGCTGCTGCTGCCATTGCAGGCTTGGTGGTGCCCTCTGGTGTTGGCACTGTAGACGGGGTTGCAAGCGCTGGACTCAGTGCTAGCAATGGTTCTGGTGCTGGTTGCTTTGCCAGTTCCGGTTCCACCACCTGCACCGGGGTTTCTGGTAACACAGACGGGCTTCTAGTGGAAGTCTCAGGAACAGAGCTAGGTGTGACAGCTTGCTTAGCCTGGCTGCGGGTGACCATTCCCACCCTTTTGGCTAGCTTCACACAATTGGCCAAGTCTTCCCCCAGCAGCATGGGAATGGGATAATTATCATAGACTGCAAAAGTTCAGTTTCCTGACCAGCCCTTGTACTGGACAGGCAACACAGCTGTAGGTAAATCAAAAGAGTTGGACTTGAAGGGTTGAATCATCACTTGTGCCTCTGGGTTGATTAAGCTGGGGTCCACTAAGGATTGGTGGATACCCGACACTTGTGCTCCAGTGTCCCTCCACGCTGTAACCTTCTTCCTGCCCACTCTCACCATTTCCCTTCGCTCCAAGGGTATCTGGGAGGCATCTGGGCCTGAGGACCTTTGGTGTGACCCCGGTGCAATGAACTGTATTCTGTTGGGGTTCTTGGGGCAGTTGGCCTTCACATGCCCCAATTTATTACATTTAAAACATCGCCCAGCTGACTGGTCAGTGGGGAGAGGTGGGTTGCTGGAAAATGGTGTGGTGGGGAGATAAGGGGTCTGGGTTTTTTTGGGGGGTGTAAGTGGGGCCTTGGGCTGCCCCTGGTGATGTGGTGTGGTCTTGGGTTTTCCTTTCTGGTATCCCCCCAAACTACGACCAGGGTTGTTCCTCTCTGCTTCCTGCACCCCTTGTGTGCCAAATTTCCTTGCCTCTCTGCCGATCTGGGACTGTTTGTATTGATCCTTAGGGGGCTGGAGCACATGACTTATGAGGAGAGGCTGAGGGAACTGGGATTGTTTAGCCTGCAGAAGAGAAGAATGAGGGGGGATTTGATAGCTGCTTTCAACTACCTGAAAGGGGGTTCCAAAGAGGATGGATCTAGACTGTTCTCAGTGGTAGAAGATGACAGAACAAGGAGTAATGGTCTCAAGTTGCAGAGGGGGAGGTTTAGGTTGGATATTAGGAAAACCTTTTTCACTAGTAGGGTGGTGAAGCACTGGAATGGGTTACCTAGGGAGGTGGTGGAATCTCCTTCCTTAGAGGTTTTTAAGGTCAGGCTTGACAAAGCCCTGGCTGGGATGATCTAGTTGGGGTTGGTCCTGCTTTGACCAGGGGGTTGGACTAGATGACCCCCTGATGTCCCTTCCAACCCTGAGATTCTATGATTCTATGATCAGCATACGCAGCAAGGCTGTCTGCTGAGTCCATTTTTTTATCCCATAAACACGGTTTTATATCATCATTAGACATATTCAGGAATTGTTCCTGAGCCATCAAATCACACACTCCTTCAAAGCTAGTAACACCCCTTCCGTTGACCCATTTATTTATCAGATTCTTTATCTGGTTTACATAAGCTACATTACTTAGTCCAGGCCCTCGGGTAAGGGTTCGAAATTTTACTCTGTAAGTTTTAGGTGTAACTTGAAATTGTTTTAAAACCAAATTCTTGAATTTTTCAAAGTTAGAAGCCTCAACAATAGGCATCTTATTGAATATGTCCAGAGCCCATTTAGTCAACTCTGCTACCAATGTGGTCATTTTGTGAGCATCAGGAATGTTATGGAGTGTGCATAGTCTCTCAAAGGTGATAAAATATTTAGCAATATTACTGGATTTATTATACTGTGGACATAGTCGCTCCCATTTGTGGATTGTTGGGGGAGGATTGTTAGTGTTATCCGGTAGATTCTGCTTCGTCCTGGCCTTTTTCATCTCCAGGGCATGCTTTCTCTTTTTTTCCTTCTCCTTCATAGCATGCTTCCTCTTTTTTTCTTTCTCCTCCTCAGCATGCTTCCTCTTTTTTTCTTTCTCCTCCTCAGCATATTTTCTTTTTTTTCTTCTTTTTATTAATCTTCATCTGTTTAAGTTCTAGCAGTCTTGCATGTTTTTTATTTTTCTTTTGACTTCCAGTCTAGCTAGCTTCAATTTAGTAGCTGTCTCACTGGCAGTCATTTTAGCCTTTTTGCGTTTAATCTTGCTTAACTGGAGAGAGTTAGAAAGAAAAAAAAACTTGCTTGGGTTTTCCCTGTAGGGGGTTAACTACCTGCTTTCATGTGTAGATACTCTAGCTCCTAGCAGCTTAACCCCTCCCCACTCCCTGCTTCCAAGCAGCTAAAGGGAAGAGCCAGAGAGAAGGAAAAAAATTCTAAACTCCCTGTGTCTGGTTCAAAAAAAAAATCTCTGGTTCAATATATTCCACTACTGCCACCATGTCAGGGTTCCCTCCCCACTTTTAACTTTAGGTTACAGATGTGAGGACCCGCATAAAAGACCCCCTACGCTTATTTTGACCAGCTTAGGTTAAAATCCCCAAGGTACAAAATTCCCTGCACCCTGATAAATGCTTTTTTTGCTGCCACCATTAAGTGTTTTAAACAGGAACCTGGGAAAATGATTAGGGGGCTGGAGCACATGACTTATGAGGAGAGGCTGAGGGAACTGGGATTGTTTAGCCTGCAGAAGAGAAGGGTGAGGGGGGATTTGATAGCTGCTTTCAACTACCTAAAAGGGGGTTCCAAAGAGGATGGATCTAGACTGTTCTCAGTGGTAGAAGATGACAGAACAAGGAGTCATGGTCTCAAGTTGCAGAGGGGGAGGTTTAGGTTGGATATTAGAAAAAACTTTTTCACTAGTAGGGTGGTGAAGCACTGGAATCGGTTACCTAGGGAGGTGGTGGAATCTCCTTCCTTAGAGGTTTTTAAGGTCAGGCTTGACAAAGCCCTGGCTGGGATGATCTAGTTGGGGTTGGTCCTGCTTTGAGCAGGGGGTTGGACTAGATGACCTCCTGAGGTCCCTTCCAACCCTGAGATTCTATGATTCTATGAAAGGAACCACTTGAAGTTTTCCTTCTCCCCAAAATACCCTCTCAAACCCATACACCCCCTTTCCTGGGGAGCTTGAGAATAATTTTCTAACCAGTTGGTTACACAATGATCCAAAAACCCACCCCCGGGATCTTAGGGCTGGTCTACACTGGTGGGGGGTCGATCTAAGATACGGAACTTCAGCTACGTGAATAATGTAGCTGAAGTCGAATATCTTAGATCGATTTTTAAAAGTACTTACCCCGGTCCACACGGCAGCAGGCAGGCTCCCCCGTCGACAGCGCTTCCTCCGCTCGCAGAGCTGGAGTTCCGGTGTCGACGGGGAGCAGCTCTGGGATCAATTTATCGCGTCTAGACGAGACACGATAAATCAATCCCAGAACATCGATCACTACCCGCCAAATCGGGCGGGTAGTGTAGACGTAGCCTTAGAACCATAGAAAACAGTTAGCTGCTTAAAAGAAGGATTTTATTAAACAAAGAAGGTAAAAATCATCTCTGTAAAATTAGGATGGTAACTATTTTACAGGGTACTTAATTTTCAAACTGAGAGGGATTCCCCCTCTGGACAAACCCTTAATGTTACAGAAAAACAGGAATAACCCCTCCCTTTAACACAGGGAAAGCTCCCCAAGCAAAACAAACAAAACGTATTTGCAATGCTGACTAACTTATTTTAGAACAGGGAGGTTTGGTGAGGCTGATTCGGAGAAGACTGATTTTTTTGCCGGTCCTTTTTATCCCCCGAGATTATATTGACTCAGACAAAGAGCCACACACACAACCTTCCCCCCTCCCAAGATTTGAAAGTATTTTGTTCCCTTATCGGTTAGATGCCAGCCAGGTTACCTGAGTTTTAACCCTTTACAGGTAAGAGAATTTTATAGTAGTGTATTAGCTCCGTAACCCTTTCCCTTTATATTTATGACAGAAGGCCAGCAGCCTTCACAGTAAATGCACATCTCCTGTTCTTCCCAGGGGCTGCCTGCCACTTACCTCATCAGAACAAGGCAGGGCTTTGCACTGAGCATGCATCTAAACCAGGCCTGCACAAGTCGTAAAGCCACGAGGGCCATATTACTCCAAAGAAAACAGCTGATGGCCAAAACCCCCCAGCCCCGCGGAAACAACCCCCCACCCAGCGGCGCCCGGCCCCGCGGAAACAACCCCCCCCACACACCGCCCCAGCACCACCCGCACCGCGGAAACAACCCCTCCTTCCCCAGTGCTGGGATGTGGAAGCCTGTAGAGGGGCAAAGAAACAGCGTTCATAGGGTGACCAAATCACCTGCCTGCCCGCTGCTGGCCTCTTACCTTCTGCCGCTGCCCCCTGCCGCTGGCTCACCCTCACTTACCAGCCTGCCACTGGCCTCTTCACCACCCTGCCCACCGGCCGGCCAGCCAGCCATTGGCTTGCCCCACCCCGCCGCTTGCCTACTCACCCCCCTGTGGGCCGCACAGTGAGCCCACGCGGGCCGCATGCTGCCTCCGGGTCGCATGTTGTGCAGGCCTGATCTAAACCCTGCCCTTTGCGACTGTGCCCCCAGCTCTTTGCCCCGAGTGAGGCTTTCCTGGGGACTGGTCACTTGATAATGCTGATGGCTCACACTGCACAGTAATCAAATTATATGAGCAGACGATAAGACTCGACTGTTTTCTTTTTAATGGAGAAAGTCTGCTTTCCTTGCTTGGCATAAATCAATGGATTTTGCGTGAACTTAAAAAAATGAATTCACCTTTTGCAAGGGCCTTAGACAGTGCCATTTGTTTAGCTCTGTCTCTGTAGTGAAGCCCAGCAGAGACACTGGCCAGTTTTCAGATAAGAACAGCACTAAACTCAGCTTCATTATGTAAAACTTCCTATTCTTTGGCACCGGGGCTGGCTGACTGGCAGTGATGCAATGCAGCTCCTAATGTCCATTAGGAGAGGGAGGGAGTCCAAGCAAGTTCCTCTCTCTCTCTCTCTCCAGTGACACTTCCAAGCAAAATTCCTCTGATGCTAATGAGGGGCCTATTTGTGCAGGAGCCCTCAGGGCTGGATTAAGGTACTCAGGCAGGGCAAGCAGAGTGGGGGAAGAACTAGAATAGAATAGAATCTCTACCATGGCCCAACCCCCTCCACTTACAGTAGCAGTGTTTTGGGCCCTACTACTCTCTCAGGCAGAGGCCCCTTTCTTCCTCCAGGAGCAGCCGTAGGGGCCCCCACTCCCTACAGCCCCATGAGCCAACCTCCCCTGTACCCTCCAGTACTTACCCCAAAAGCTGGGGTATATCTGCTAGGGGAAGGGATCACTTCACTCTTCCCCTTCTGTCATATGCACAATCCGGGGTTGGGGTGGAGGGCTTGGACCAGTGGGGCTGGAAGTTAACACTCCATTGAGATGACTGGAGTAGGTTCCCTTCGGAGAGTGAGAGTATCTCAGGCTCTCTGCAGACTCAGGAAGGTTTTGCTGTGTTGGTTACACTCAGGCCATCTTTTCAATCTTTTCTCTGCAATCATGAGGGCTAGAAACCTACTTTTTGAAAGAAATGAAAGCTGAGATTGTAATGTAAACACAGGTCTCTGGGGGCCATTTATTAATTATTATTGTTAGTATTTTATGGTGGTACCTAGAGACCCCCACTGAGACTGGAGCCCACTGGGCTGGGCACTGAACAGATGCACAGTAAGTGCACGTGTACACAGCAGCTGGGAGGTGTGAGTCTCAAAGTGGGTAGAAACAATGAGGAGTCCTTGTGGCACCTTAGAGACTAACAAATGTATTTGGGCATAAACTTTCATGGGCTATAGCCCACTTCATCAGATGCATGGCGTGAAAAATACAGTAAGCAAGTATAAATATACAGCACATGAAAAGATGGGAGTTGCCTTACCAAGTGGGGGGTCAGTGCTAACGAGGCCAATTCAGCTAGGGTGGATGTGGCCAATTCCCAATAGTTGACAAGAAGGGCTGAATATCAACAGAGGGAAATTTACTTTTTGTAGTGCTGACGAGAGTGGGTAGACAGGCACATGCTAGCAGCATGGTTGTGGTGGCTCGTGACTGCCCAAGGAGATACCCAGAAGGTTGGGTGAAGCTGTACTCGAGTGGTTAGCCCAAACCTCTGTTTATCCCACTGCAGCCATTCTGCTCTCTTTAGTGCACAGTTCATATCTGTCCATCTGCACGGGGTGGATGGAAGGGGTACACAAAAGGGCGTGCGAAGCTCTTGCAGCAATAACTGAACTTTCACAGTGGTTGAACTTTTTGAACACCCCCCACTGCATTCCCCGTTGCTAGCGAGGGTTGTCGTGGTATAGAGGCACATTGTAGGCGGAGCGCTGTTACACACAGGGGCCTGAGTGTTTGCGCTCTCCAAGGCAATAAAGAATCCTGTGCCTCCAGAGACCAGCGTCCGAGTTTAAAGCGTGGTACATACTATGGGCATGCGCCAAGAGGCAGGGGAGCTCACACCTGAAGAGACCAGCCAGGTGCGGGCTGGGGTAGGGCAGGATGGGGCGGGGCGTGATGTGCAGGCAGAGCTGTGGCTCAGGAGGGCATGGGCGAGCCACGATTCCTTTGTTTGTTTCTTCCTTTGTGCTTCTTGGGGGGTGTTTTGAGCTGGGAGGGGATTAGCTAAACAAAGAGGAAGGGGAGGAAAATGACAATGGGGGTGGGGGGTGGGGGTGGGGGCAGCAAGCTGAGGGGCAGAGACTGCCAGGGAGGGGTTGGAGTGAACAGCCAGACTTTGCAGGTAAAGCTCCACATCCTACATCCCCAGGGCTCTGCTGCAGCCACTGGCCACAGCTCCCACTGGGTCTGCTTCTGAGCTGCCCTTCCAAGCAACTTCTCCCTTCCCCAGCTCTGGTGGCCGGGGGTAGATCTATATGGGCTCAGGTGCCCCTGGGGGGAAGGGCTCCCCATGACAGATCTATGTCCATGGGCACTGGGGGAGGGGTAACCTCATCTGGGTCTCAGCTCCCCATAGGAGCTGGGGCCCGAGGAATGGGACCGTCATGCCTATAGCCTTGGTGCTGCCGGATCTGGGACAGTCCTGGGCACCTGGCCTGTTACAGCCTGTCAGCCTGGGAGCACAGTGGCCTTGGAGGGCAGCACTCCCTGGCTAGGGGACATCGGAGGTGTTAGCCACCCCCACCCCCAGCCTCTTCTCACACATTGTTTCGGGTTTGGGGCATGAATGTGGCACCCACACAATCCCCCACCCCTTCAGAAGGGTGGGAGGTCCTGCTAGGACAGATGTGTCCCCTGACACCTGTGACACACCCCTCTTCCACAAGGTGCTGCTCAAAGCGTTTTCTCCCTTCCGACATTTCCTGACCCTCCCTATTTTGTTGGCAGTCACAATAAACATGAACTGGTGGAGACTGTGACAACCCCTCTCCGGGCCCTGGGGTGAGAGCAGGCTCAGTCATACCCCCTATAACGCCCCCATCCCAGCAGTCGGGGGAGAACGGGCTCTTCCATAGCCCCCTATAGAATCATAGAATCATAGAATATTAGGATTGGAAGAGACGTCAGGAGGTCATCTAGTCCAACCCCCTGCTCAAAGCAGGACCAACCCCAACTAAATCATCCCAGCCAGGGCTTTGTCAAGCCAGGCCTTGAAAACCTCTAAGGATGGAGATTCCACCACCTCCCTAGGTAACCCATTCCAGTGCTTCACCACCCTACTAGTGAAATAGTGTTTCATAATATCCAACCTAGACCTCCCCCACCGCAACTTGAGACCATTACTCCTTGTTCTGTCATCTTCTACCACTGAGAACAGCCAAGCTCCATCCTCTTTGGAACCCCCTTCAGGTAGTTGAAAGCTGCTATCAAATCCCCCCTCATTCTTCTCTTCTGCAGACTAAATAAGCCCAGTTCCCTCAGCCTCTCCTCATAAGTCATGTGCCTCAGCCCCCTAATCATTTTCGTTGTCCTCCACTGGACTCTCTCCAATTTGTCCACATCCCTTCTGTAGTGGGGGGACCAAAACTGGACACAGTACTCCAGGTGTGGCCTCACCAGTGCTGAATAGAGGGGAATAATCATAGAATCATAGAATCTCAGGGTTGGAAGGGACCTCAGGAGGTCATCTAGTCCAACCCCCTGCTCAAAGCAGGACCAACCCCAACTTCCCTCGATCTGCTGGCAATGCTCCTACTAATACAGTCCAATATGCCGTTAGCCTTCTTGGCAACAAGGGCACACTGCTGACTCATATCCAGCTTCTCGTCCACTGTAATCCCCAGGTCCTTTTCTGTAGAACTGCTGTTTAGCCAGTCGGCCCCCAGCCTGCAGTGGTGCATGGGATTCTTCCATCCTAAGTGCAGGACTCTGCACTTGTCCTTTTTGAACCTCATCAGATTTCTTTTGTCCCAATCCTCTAATTTGTCTAGGTCACTCTGGACCCAATCCCTACCCTCCAGCATATCTACTTCTCCCCTGTTTAGTGCAATCTGCAAACTTGCTAAGGGTGCAATTAATCCCATCATCCAAATCATTAATAAAGATGCATTATATATATTATATATATATTATGTATATAATATAGCCTCCTGCATCCCAGCATTGGGGTGAGAGCAGACTCAGTCATAGCCCCTATACCTCCTGTTGTGGGGCATGCACGCCCCATCCTCTTTTGGGAGGAGTAACGGTTCCTATAGTCCCATGGCCAAGTCTGCGAGACCACTCTGGGTCTCACGGCACGGTGGCCTCCTAGCCCGCGGCAATATAGCTGCCGGCCTGAGCCTCTCCCCCCATATATATATATATATATATATATACAACCTCCTTCGGTGAAATATTGAGAAGATGGCTGGACACAGGGATAATATGCCTGCCTGGGCATGTCTGTGTCACAGCAGGTCCTGCCACAGCCCCCCCATCCCAGCAGTGGGGTGAGAGCAGGCTCTGCCCTAGCGCCCAGTAGCCCGACCATTGCAGACTCTGACATGGACATCGTAATTACAAAAAATGAGCCTTTGTGGACGAGCTGGGGGACAAGGGCTCACTGAGGTTCAGGGATCACTCAGCGCTCCTTGTGGCTTGGGAGAGCTCTGCTTTATTCTGGGTCCACTTCCACCTGGCTTCCCCGTGCTCTGCCCTGTCTGGGAAGCTCAGCCCTTAAAGGCACAGGCCCCAATTCACCTCTTCCCTACCCAGCCAAAACTTCATAATAATAACTCTTAAAAACAAAACCAACTTAAACAACACGCATTCACTACTGACAGCTAAACTGACTCACAATGTTCAGTGAGTCTGTGAGGTGCCCTGCGCTGCTGCCTGGACCCGGGGCCTCGCTGGAACATCTGCACCGCTGCTGTCAGGAGACGGCAGGGCCCCTTGCTCTGGTTGTGCCACATCTTGGCTCTCTGTTGTCTCACCCTGCTGTGGTTGTTTCCATCTGAGACCCTGTAAGGCAAAGCAGCCAGTTCCACGCCCCTTGTCTCCCTCCTGCCTGGGATTTGGAAAAGGTGTCACCTGGTCCTCTGCGGTATGTGTCCATCTGGGGTGACAGCCTCACAGGACTGCAGAATGAGCTCTTGTGACCCCACTGCTGTTTGCGGCCATAGTTCCCCATCAGAGAGAGCAGCCTGGCAGCTCCTCGGACCCCAAATCATACTGAGTTTTTGTCCCGCTTTCTCTGTCTCTTTATATGTCTGCAGGTCCCCAGTGACTCTGACCTCAGTTCCTAACGGTGCAGGCATTCTGGTTTTCTCTCAAACAAAATGCAGCCATGTTTCATTGGTGCCATTCTCTAGTTTAACCGTGTTAAATACAGAGCTGAGTCTGACTCGGC
Source organism: Chelydra serpentina (assembly GCA_037349315.1). Lineage (NCBI taxonomy): Eukaryota > Metazoa > Chordata > Testudines > Chelydridae > Chelydra > Chelydra serpentina. The sequence goes on from JBAIAC010000056.1 coordinate 2,404,279, forward strand.
AGCCTCTTTCAGTAGGTGCTTTGTTCCTTTTGACACCATTTTCCACCAACCCATTGGCAGGGCCGGGTCTAGCTTTTTAGCCGCCCCAAGCAGCAAAAAAAGCCGTGGCCGGAGCTGCCGCCGAAGCCAAAAAAACCAACCAAAAAACGGCCCTTGAAATGTGCCGCCCCAGGAATAGCCGGAATGCCGCCCCTTCGCATGTGCTGCCCCAAGCACCTGCTTCTTTTGCTGGTGCCTGGAGCCGGCCCTGCCCATTGGGTTGGGGACAATGGGGACTCCTGAGCATGGGTTCTGTGCTTAGGGTTTGGCTTGGTGGCTGCTGTGGTAGGTAATGGCAGGATATATCATCACCACATCTGCGAGCCTCATCTCTGTATCATGTGCAGTCACTGGTTTGTGACCCAAGGATGTCAGCTGTTTCTATAGGCGGCGTCCTCTCAGAGCGATGTGGGTGCTAGTTACAATGCCCAGTGCAGGCAGAAAGGCCCGAGTGGCACAGAGCTCCTAGCATCAGGACTGCCTCTCCGTGCTCAGTCACACGTGGGCTGTGACCCCTGCACGGTGCAGCATTCGGGAGCCCCCTGAGCACACAGGGCTCCTGAGGATTGAAAGACATTTCCAGTGCCCCGTTTTGCAGGAAACACTGGCACGGGGGCTGCTGCTGCTGCTGTGAAGGCGGAGGAACCCCCAGGATAATGGGGAGCATTTCTTACACTCCTTCTCCTGTATTTATCTACTCTTATACTGTAACTTCCAGCCTTGTAATAATTACCCAGTATCGCTATTTATATCAAAGCCACATGCACAGAGATAGCAGCAAACATCCCTATTCAGGGAGGGCCAGGCTGCTATAAATAGCCCTGTCTGTAATTATCTCCAGAACTATTTGTTAAAATGGGAAAGTACATAAACAAGGACTGCAAATGCCAATGCTTAGTTAATGCAAACCATGACCAAGCTGCCCCAGGGCCTGTGGGGAGCTAACCAGTACCCAGACCTGGGGCTGAAAGGAAGAAGAGGCTAGCTAGTCCCCTGGCTGTGCAAATGGGGTTAGTGCAAGAGCCTTTTTCCTCCTCTGCTGGGCAAAGAGAAGGGTCTGCTCTCTCTGCATCCTTGGGAGCACCTCCGAAGGAGCAAGGAAGGGGCAGGGCCATGCTTACTCCTCTCCCATACTGGCCCAAGGACAGGGGACCACTGGGCTGGACCATCTGCACTGAAGGGAACTCTGAGCCTCTGTGGGAGGGAGTGGGATGGTGCCGCCTCCTTACCTCAATACAGTGAGGGGTTAGTGCCATGTTCTGGCTCCCTGGATCTTCCCCATTCAGCCTTTGTTTGTACCTGGAAGTAAAACCCAGACTGCAACCCCAAAACCAGTCCTGATGGCTGACACTTCCAGGCAGCTCTGGGGTAGGGAGCATCAGAAATCCTAGGTTCTCCCTGCAGGCCTGGCTTCTGGCATTGCTGCATGGCAGATAGGGGCCAAACCTGCATGGGCTGGAGCAAAGGTCCGGGTATGGGCATGAAAGGTTTTTCGGATGTCTCACATATGTGAGTCACTGAAACCCATGGCTACTAGCAGGTCTGCAGCCACACTGTAAGCCTTGGCAGCCCTACGCAGCCAACTGCGTGCAATGGCCGTGCTGCAATGAGGCCACACAGATAAGCAATGTCTCCTTTGCAATACACCGGAGACAGCCAAGCAAGACAGCAGCGCCTGAGTAACACACAAAGCTCATGCCCACACCTTCCTCCGCCTCCTCCACACAACCAGCTCCAAGGGGCCAGCTACCGAGCGATGGCAAAGCCCCTCGGCAGGGGGACCACTCTCCTTGTCTATTTTTACCAGGACTAATCTTTTCCAGTTGCAGAGAAAGGGAAGTCACCCTGCCGTGACCCTGCACCTCTGGTGCCTGCTCTGTGCCTGCTATGCAGGAGCCTTGTTATGATAATTAGGGCCAGTGGTGAAGAACAAAACCTGCCTCCCTCCCTTTCTCTCACTGTTTAATAGCCGTGTCACTGCACCCTGCTGGAATGGGCATCTATGGGAATGGATCAGCCCAGGGTAACCCGGCTCTAAGAGTGACTACACCATTCTGCCATTTATTCCATCATGTGCCCATAGGGGGGGTTCTTATTCCCCCTTCGCACCACCACCTTGGAGAGAAGCTGGCTCATGGACTGGAGCAGGAGGGTTTCAATCCCTAGGCCCTGATTCGCCACTGTCCTGTACCTTGTGGAGTCCCCTCCAGCAGGGCAATGCTCTCATCGACACTGAGGCCCAGATCCACAAAGGGACATAGGTGTTGCGAGGCTCACCGTCACGGCACCTAACTTGTACGCACCTCTAACATCACAGGAACACCCTGTGATCCAGGGTTAGGCCCTATGCACCTATCAGGGGCTCCAGAACGGGGGGCGGGGGGCAGGAGGCCATAGCCCTCACACTTTTTACTGGCCGTAAGAGTGAGCAATGGGGGCCGGCGGCGGAGAGGAATGATCGAGACTCAGGGTCTGGGGGGAAGAGGCGATGTGGGGCTTGGGTCTCAGGGAGAAGAGGTGATGCAGGGACGGGGTCTCAGGGAGAAGAGGTGATGCGGGGGTGGGGCCTCAGGGAGAAGAGGCAGTTCGGGGGCAGAGCCTTGGGGTAGGGTTGCCAGGTGTCCGGTTTTCGGCTGGAACACCTGATCAAAAAGGGACCCTGATGGCGCCAGTCAGCACCGCTGACCGGGCCACTAAAAGTGCGATTGGCGGTGGAGCGGGGCTGGCAGGCTCCCTGCCCGGCTCTGCCCGGCTCCCAGAAGTGGCAACATGTCCCGCCGACTCCTAGGTGAAGGGGCAGCCAAGGAAGCTCCACGCGCTGCCCCCGCCCGCAGGCGCCAGCTCCTCAGCTCCCCGCCTGGCCACCCTTCCACCTAGGAGCCGGAGGGACATGTTGCTGCTTCCCAGGAGCCACCTTTTACATTTACAACCATTTACAGCCATTTACAACCAATTGTTCTGGTTAATGGGAGCCATCAAGATTCCAAGCCACCATTAATGGCCCACACTTTGCATACTTACAATAGGACTTCAGAGTAATACTTCATATTTCTACCTTCAGATACAAAAATGATACATTCATACAAATAGGATAACCACACTCAGTAGATTATAAGCTTTGTAATGATACCTTACAAGATTCCTTTTGCATAAAGCATATTCCAGTTACATCATATTTACACTCCTAAGCATATTTCTATAAACATATGGAGTGCAACGTCACAAGGACTTCATACATTCTTTGAAAATAAACAGGAATGCATCAAACCCCTGATTGCATCACTAATTTCTCTTCCCAAGGAAACAACCTGCAAGAGCTCAACTTTCACTAACCATTCAGGTCAAAGGGGAACAGCAGTGCAGTCACCTCCCCACATGCCCCACCACTGTATCCAAGTGCTATGTTAGCATTTTTTGCCACAGCATGACACTGGGAGCTTATGTGCATTTGTTTCCACCATGATCCCCAATCCTGCTCTTATCCAGCCTTCCCCTCCTCTTCCTGCTCCTGCCCACATCCAGGTTGGGAGGAGAAGGTCAGAGGGGGGATTTGTATGTTCTGGGGGTTTGTGTCCGAGTCATGGCTGAGGCTGGCAGAACCCCATTCAGTTGGTTACAGGGTGCAGAGTCTGGCCATGAAGTTGTTGGAGACTCTCCATGTCCCTAGACCTGCTTCCCTCCGTCCCACGCTCCTTTCCAGCCACTCAGGAGATGGGACAAACCCAGACACTGGTGACATGGGAACATGTGGCTCAGTTCCCTTGCCTAATGCACGGCAGATGTGCAGCCTGCGTGTGCCAGTGTGTCCGTGTGCATGACCATGTATGTCCGCCAGAGTGGGTGTATGTGTATGTTTGAATGTCTTTGTGCATGTGAATGAGTCTGGGTGTGTCCCTGTTTGTGTGTGTGTGGCTGTGTGTGTGGTTGTGTGTATGTTTGTTGCTCTGTGCCCACCTGGCTGGGAGCAGGGCTTGGTGCTTGGGTGAATCTGCCTCCTCCCCTGAAGGCTATGCCCTATGCTCACATGAGCCATAGGCCAGTCAGCTCCCAATCTTCCCCTGTATCACAGTCCCACACCTCACCCAGAAAGCCCTGCCCTATCCTGCCCACTGCCCACTTTATGCAGAAGAGGCCCAGGGCCAGGCTGTTCAGGGAGCCCACTTGGGCATAAATCAGAAAGGTGCAGGTGTTTGTGACTTGCTCTTTATGGCCATTTTATTGGTGCTATTATGCTTCTTAATAAAACTCTGTACGTACACAATCAGGAGCAGCCAGGCAGGCACAATTTACTCCCTGGAGATGCTGGGGGCAGGCGTGAAGCCACAATGTGGACATTCCCTTAGCCCTGGCTATAATCCAGACGTGCCCACTGGTCGGTGCTGACTCTGGCTCCATTCATCCATTTCCAGCCAGCCCGTGCCCCCTAAACCGTAGGCCTCCTCTCTCCGGCTCACCCTGGCGCAACGGGCTGTCCTGGCCCCTGCCTCACCAACTCACATGTGCCTGCCTTGTTGCTTGAGATGCTTTTCGCAGCTCAGGACTAGAGCAAGCCAGATACAAAGCAGTGACCCAATCAGGGGAGAGTTGCTGGGGGGGGGGGGGGGGGCGGGTCAACATCCCTGTATCTGGCAGATTTGGATGCTCTGGTGAGTGGAAGGATGGGGAAGAGGGCATCTCTGCACAGGAATCATGGACTCCTAGCACCAGGGCACAAGGAGCTAGAATCATCTCCCTCCCCCACCACAAATGGAATTTATCTGAGTCAAGAATCAACCTGGGGGGAAAGGAAATGGCAGCAGCATAGAATCATAGAATATCAGGGTTGGAAGGGACCTTAGGAGGTCATCTACTCCAACCCCCTGCTCAAAGCAGGACCAATCCCCAATTTTTGCCCCATATCCCCAAATGGCCCCCTCAAGGATTGAACTCACAACCCTGGGTTTAGCAGGCCAATGCTCAAACCACTGAGCGATCCCTCCCACCCCGTTTGTACTGGGGCCAGGAGCTCCCTCCAGAGCCCCTTCTTCAACCAACTCTTTTATTTCCCAGAGCCGCTGCAGACACTAGTCAGCAGAGCAGTGGAAGGAACATAAGCCCCAGCAAAGCAATTTGTTCTGGCTGGCTGGCTGAGTTAGAGCTGTGCTAATTTGGGCTGCCTGTCTGCAGGACACTGAACCAAACTACCTCCTCCCCTCATCACCAGAGAGTGAGAAAGAGAGGAGGGGGTGATGGGAAGGGGCAATGATAGTTACACGTGCAATGAGTTGAATTGGCCTTGACTGTGCCCCTACAGTGCCTCTTGCTAGCCCAGAACTGGTGGATCAATTGTTGCTTGAGAAGGCAGGTCCTGAGCCTAGATCTGAAATGCAGGCCCTGGGGCGTAACCCAGGCTGTCAGCTGCTGAGACTGCTGCCTGGTTTGGGAGAGGTTGAAAGGCTCAGGAGAGAGTAGATGACCGCAGAAAAGAATTTGGGAATAAGACCCATTTGCTGCTTGGGATCCTGTTGTTTTCCTGGTGGTCAACATTCTGCAGGGTAAAGTTTCGTTCACAAAAATGTTCCATGAGTCCTGAGCCAGGGAACAATTTGTGGATCCCCAGAAGAGCCTCCCCCGCCTCCCCACACACAAAGAGCCACCAAATCACAACTGGTTCTTGGACTGAAAGAGGGGGCTAGATCAGCCAATCAGGAACAGAACCTGTGTCACATAATTAAGGTTGTGTTTTAGTCATGGGTATTTTTAGTAAAAGTCATGGAAAGGTCATGGGCAGTAAACAAAAATTCATGGCCTGTGACCTGTCCATGACTTGTATTATATACCCCTAACTAAAACTTGGGCTGGGGGTGCTCTGGGAGAGCGGCTCGGGGGGGCGCCGTGGGTGCTGGGAAGGCAGCCCGGGACCCCCACTGGAGCTGGAGGGGAGGGTTTTGGGGGCTGGCAGGCTCCCTACTGGCTCTGTGCGGCTCCCTAGAAGCGGACAGTATGTCCCTGCAGCTCCTAGGGGGAGGGAAGGCCAGGGGAGCTCCGCATGCTGCCCTCATCATGAGCGCTGGCACCTCAGCTCCCATTGGCTGGGACCCACAGCCAATGGCAGCTGCAGGGGCGGTGCTTGTAGGCAGAGGCAGCGCACAGAGACTCCTGGCCCCTCCACCTAGGAACTGTAGGGACATGCCGGCTACCTCCAGGGAGCACCCCCCCGAGGTAAGCTCTGCCCTGCTCCCCAACCCGCTGCCCTAACCTGAGACCCCTCCCATATCCAAACTACTGCTGCTGTGGGGGGTGGAGCGCAGTAGCCCAAGACTTCCTCAAGCTGCTTGGACAACCCTGGAGCCAGCCACATCAGCCGCTGCAAAAGTCACGGAGGTCACGGAAAGTCATGGAATCCATGACTTCCGTGACCTCCGTGACAGACACGCAGCCTTGCACATGATACCATTTCCCTAATTGCCCTAGTAGCCCTTCTCCACACCTGTTCCAGTCTGAATGCACCATTCTGGGACACGGGTGACCAGAATGGCACACAATATTCCAGATGAGGTCTCACCAGTGCCTTGTACAATGATGTTAATACTTCCTGACTTCTGTTAGAAATATCTTTCCTGATACATCCTAGGATAATTTTTGCCTTTTTCTTTGATTTGTCAGAGATTCATAGGCCAGAAAGGACCATTGTGATCATCTACTCTGGCCTCCTATACAGCACAATAATAATTCCTAGAGCAGATTTCTTAGAAAAACATCCAATCATGATTGAAAAATTGTCAGTGATGGAGAATCCACCACCACCCTTGGTAAATTGTTCCAGTGGTTAATTACTCTCACGGTCAAAATTGTATGTCTTGTTTCCAGTCTGAATTTATCTCTCTTCAACTTCCAGCCATATTGCTGGATTGCAGAGTCCATTATTAAATATTTGTTCCCCATGTAGGTACTTATAAATTGTATGCAAGTCACCCCTTAATCTTCTCTTTGTTAAGCTACATAGTTTGAGATCGTTATGTCTATCACTATATGGCATGTATTCTCACCCTTTAATCATTCTTGTGGCTCTTCTCTGAAACCTCTCTGATTTCTCAACGTTCTTCTTGAATTTTGGGCACCAGAACTGGACACGGGATTCCAGTAGCAGTTACATCAGTGCTAAATACAGAGATAAAATAACCTCTTTACTGATTCCTACCCAAGATTTCCCAGTTTATGCACCCCAGGCAGGAGCAGTGCCAGCATTTGGCTGCCCTAGGCGGTGCCTCTGTGAGAAGCTGCCGCCGAAATGTTGCCAAGAAACACCATCACTGCCGAAATGCAACCCCCTGAATCCTGGCACCCAAGGCAACCGCCTAGGGTTGCCTAGGGTAGCGCCGGCCCTGACTCCAGGATTGCATTAGCTCTTTTAGACAGTCACACTGTGAGCTCATGTTCAGTGACTATCCATCACAACCCCCAAATGTTTTTCAGAGTCACTGCTATATTAAAATGCATGTTGTTTGCTTGTGCCCAGTTTACCAAGCGTGATGAAATGGACATTTAAAAAATATTTTTATGAATCGAATGTGTACCTCCATTTCCCCCATACCTTGCATGGCTTCTCAGTGGGGCAAAAAGGATTAAGTTTGCTCTCAGGGCAGACTAAAAGACATGTGGGGGAGGGGTTCAGCTAGCTATCTGAGTGATCTGAATGGGTCGTTAAAAAAAATGGTTGAAACTGACCCAGATCAGCAAAAAATCCAACAAGAAAAGGAGACACAAACACACCCCACCAACGACTGAACAATCAGCACCTCACAGCAGGCAACTCCGGCAGGTAGGAGACATGAACTAAACTGGAGAACAAAGGGCAAACTGTGTCAGGTGACTGAAATAAAAGCTGCCCTTTCCAGAGACTCAGCATCTCTCACCTGGGATTAAGGACAAAGAGACCAGGGGACAGAGGGCATGCAAAGGAGTCCATTACAGTTTGGCTGACCCATGGCACTGGCTTGTCCAGGATGGACTATGGCTTAACCCCTGCCTCTCTTTGCTAACCTAAGGACTTTCAGAGTCTGCAGGCCAGGTGACTACTAAAATGCTACCTTGTTTTGGAAAGGCTGTTTGTGTCACTGCCAACACTCCCTGGGAGCATCGCACCCGGAGGAAAATAGGGCAAGCCTCCTGCAGGAGTCTGGCTCAGCTGGATTAATTGCAGGGAGCAATGGAGAGACAGGATTGCTGCTGCCTAAGGCCCAGTCTAAGAGTCTTGGAGGCTGTACCTGCACTGGTGGAACTGTGTGGGTCCTGGGGGCCTGGCACATTACAGGGGTCACTCCCAAGGGACTGGTTACAGGCTGCAGCATAAACCAGACCCTGTGGATCCATGACACCAAGCGATCCAGATCTTTCTGAATCAATGACCTGTCCTCTTCATTATTTACTGCTCCCCCAATTGTTGTGTCATCTGCAAACTTTGTCAGTGACAATTTTTTGTTTTCTTCCAGGTCATGGATAGAGACATTAACTAGTGTTGGGCCAAGAACTGATCCCTGGGGGCCTCCACTGGCAACACACCTCCTCCGTGACAATTCCCCATTTACAATTACGTTGTGAGACCTATCAGTCAATCAGTCAGTTTTTAATCCATTTAACATGTGCTATGTTAATTTTATATTGTTCTGGTGTTTTAATCAAAATGTTGTACGATAGCAAGCCAAATGCCTTGGAAGAATGTGACACACCTTCATACAAACTGTATAGACCAGAGAGATACATGATGAGATTAAATCATTCCTCAGCGTAGATCTCCATAGCTGGCTACCACACTACATGCGAGTCCTGATATTGTCCTATTTCATTCCTGGGCGACTGTGTGCCCTCTCAGTGCGTCCTCATCTCAGGTACAGGAATCTTGATGGCGGTCAGGCTGCTGATATGCTGAGACCACTGCCCCCCATGCTGATCAATGTGGTTAGGTGTTCGGCTGCGTGTGCTCTCTCTGTGTGCTGCACTAGCTCTGTCTAGATAGCCCGTACAGCGGGCTCCTATCAAACTGCCCAATAAATCCACAGACTTGGTTTTCAGTGCAGGAACTTGGTCAGGTTTATTGCTGATGAAGCACGGTGCCTTATACTTGCTACAAGTACACTCAATGCATGTATGCCCGTGACAATGGACCAGCTCCGTGAATGGTGGGACTTTCTATTCTCCCCTCAGCCAGATGGCGACACCCCCTCTGAGATACCTCTTTATACACCAATACAAACAAGTTATGTATTGCCCCTGTGATGTATCTGGGTGCTCTCCTCTGACATAGCTAACCACCACCCATTACCTTGTACCTGTTGGTTCGATCAGAATATCTCTATCCATCCCCTGTCATCCTGACCTTATCTTTAGGAGGGGTCAGTGTGTTCCTGTTATCTTTGGGGCATGTGCTGGTATCGGGATATTCTGGAACCACCCTTCTGGAATGTGTATATTCTTGTACCTAGCACTACTTAAGAATGTTTTTTTCTGCAATATCAGCCTTGTTCTTGACAGATTCTGTGAGCAGGACCTGCCTCTTGCTCACAAATTAACTTTGCTTTATGGCAGCAAAGTTTTGACCACTACTTTAGTTCAGGCCTCAGGCCTCATACCAGATGTCTGAGACAAGGTCTTATGTTTCAGGCTCTCTTCCTACTACAACCAATACTATCTCATTGTTTCCTTGTGCTCCCCTGTCTGTCTGTATCTATCTGTTGTCGCTTGTCTTATAATTAGAGTGTAAGTTCTTTGGGGCAGGGACTGACTTTTTGTTCACTGTCTGTACAACGCTTAGAACAATGGGTTCCTCATCCATGGCTGCGGGTCCCAGGCACTGTCATCACCATCTTACTACCTCTTTTCAGAGGCTTTTTTAAAAAAAAATTTAGCTTTGAAAAGTTACCTCACGTAAAATGTAATGAATCTGCTAATCAAACAACCCCCTCAGTTGTTTCTCTGACTCCCTCTGAATTGCTAATAACATTGCTCCAAGTCCAGGTGAACAGCTGGCACTGCTGGATTGGAACAGCTGCATTTCCCCTCCCTATGATGTGGGGAATGCAGCAAGATCTCAGTGTAACCATTTCTGTCACACACTCTCCACTCCCAGCAAGATGGACACAAACTCCTCTTCCTCTGAGTATTCTCAACTGGGACTAGGTACGTGGGGATCACCAGACCAGAGTTTTGTTGGGGTGCCATTAAGAGCAACTAAATATTGAGGTCCCAAAATTGAGACGTTCCTCAAAACGAACGCAAGAAAATTGCTAATGAAGTCATTTTTGGAATGATTCACAAACAAACCTGGAATTTGAAGGAAAAATCCATATTGAAACAAGAAAAGAAATGTTGACATTAAAGAATCATGGTGTTTTCCAGAACACTGCCTCCTTAATAGATTAAGGCGGTAGGGGAGGGTAAAACATACTGATTTATAACACTGAAATATAAAAATGAAGGATTGGGGGCATAGAATCATAGAATCATAGAATCTCATGGTTGGAAGGGACCTCAGGAGGTCATCTAGTCCAACCCCCTGCTCAAAGCAGGACCAACCCCAACTAACTCATCCCAGCCAGAGCTTTGTCAAGCCTGACTTTAAAAACCTCTAAGGAAGGAAATTCTACCACCACCCTAGGTAACCCATTCCAGTGCTTCACCACCCTCCTAGTGAAAAAGTTTTTCCTAATATCCAAACTAAACCTCCCCACTGCAACTTGAGACCATTACTCCTTGTTCTATCATCTGGTACCACTGAGAACAGTCTAGACCCGTCCTCTTTGGAACCCCCTTTCAGGTAGTTGAAAGCAGCTATCAAATCCCCCCTCATTCTTCTCTTCTGTAGACTAAACAATCCCAGTTCCCTCAGCCTCTCCTCATAAATCATGTGCTCCAGCCCCCTAATCATTTTTGTTTCCCTCCGCTGGACTCTTTCCAATTTATCCACATCCTTCTTGTAGTGTGGGGCCCAAAACTGGACACAGTACTCCAAATGAGGCCTCACCAATGCTGAACAGAGGGGAACATCCCTCGATATGCTGGCAATGCTCCTATTTATACAGCCCAAAATGCCGTTAGCCTCTTTCTATCCACCTACTTCTCAAGTCTTGCTTACAACATTCCTGCTAATACATCCTAGAATGATGTTCAGTTTTTTTTGGCAATAGTGTTACACTATGACCTCCAGATCCCTTTCCACAGTACTCCTTCCTAGGCAGTCATTTCCCGTTTTGTATGTGTGCAACTGATTGTTCCTTCCTAAGTGGAGTACTTTGCATTTGTCCTCATTTAATTTCATCCTGTTTACTTCAGACCATTTCTCCAGTTTATACAGATCATTTTGAATTTTAATCCTATCCTCCAAAGCACTTGCAAACATTCCCAGCCTGGTATCATCTGCAAACTTTATAAGTGTACTCACCATGCCATTATCTGAATCATTGGTAAAGATATTGAACAGAACCAGATCCAAAACTGATCCTTGTGGGACCCCACTCAATATGCCCTTCCAGCTTGACTGTGAACCACTGATAACTACTCTCTGGGAATGGTTTTCAACCAGTTATGCACCCAACTTATAATAGCACCATCTAGGTTGTGTTTCCCTAGTTTATTTATAAGAAGGTCATGTGAGTCAGTATCAAAAGCCTTACTAAAGTCAAGATATACCACATCTACTGCTTCCCCCCATCCACAAGGCTTGTTACTCTGTCAAAGAAAGTTAATATGTTGGTTTGACATGACTTGTTCTTGACAAATCCATACTGATTGTAACTTATCACTTTATTATCTTCTAGGTGTTGGCAAATTGGTTGCTAAATTATTTGCTCCATTATCTTTCCGAGTACAGAAGTTAAGATGACTGGTCTGTAATTCCCCGGGTTTTCCTTATGTCACTTTTTATATCTGGGCATTATATTTGCCCTTTTCCAGTCCTCTGGAATCTCTCCCATGTCTTCCATGACTTTTCAAAGATAATCACTAATGGTTCAGATATCTCCTCAGTCAGCTCCTTGAGTTGTAATTGAGTGACTGAGTTATTGTAATTGAGTTTCCCAGTTTAATCTCCAACAGTCCAAGACAAGCAGGTACCAGCTGCTTCAAGGGAAGGAGCATGTTATCCTCTAGTTATGGAATAATCTGCCCCCAGGAAAATTCCTCCTGACCCCTTTTGTTAGAGGCTGGGGCTGATGTCCTGAAGGAAGAGGGTTTAGATTCCTTCCAAATTTGTGTTTATTATTTTAATAATCATTATTCTAACTCTGGACATTCCTGTTAGCTAGCTGACTGTCCAGTTATTTTCTGAATCTTGCTATGTTCTTGGTCTCAGTGATATCTTGTGGATGTGAATTCCACAGGCTAATTGCAGGAGTGGGAGATTTCCTTTTATCAGTTCTGAATTTTCTGCCTTTCATTTCACTGAATGTCCTTTGTTCTTCTCTTGTGAGACATAGAGGATAGAAGCTCCCAGTCTCCATTCACTAGACCAGCGTGACAGACTATACCCCTATGTTCACACCCTACACACTATTTTAATAATCTCCTACAAAGTATGCCTTGTAAATGATCATTTGAAAACTCATAATTTGCTGGTCATTATTGTCCTAATAAAATGGGTGTGGCAACATAAAATCATAGAATCTCAGGGTTGGAAGGGACCTCAGGAGGTCATCTAGTCCAACCCCCTGCTCAAAGCAGGACCAAACCCAACTAAAACATAATGTGAAGTTATAAGATTTCCCTGTAAGATGCCATTAACACAAAACCCACAGCCCTGCCTAAACTGAAGCTTGCAAACAGGTTAGTCCTAAACAAAGGAATTTGTGCTCTGCTTAATTTGCCTTTAAACGAATCATCAAGCAGGAAGGGAAACAAAGGAAGCTCAAACAGATGAGGAAAAGCAGCAGGGAACATCCTTCCACAAAGATTTTTTTTGTCTCCTGGTGATAAAGTGGAAATGTTTTTTCAAGAGGGAGACTGAAACTATGAAAAGGAGGGACAAACACCCGCAGGGGATTCCCCCCATCCTGCCCATCACAATCACTGCAGCTGAAGCAACAAAGGAGGCATTAGTTGGACTCTGGAGGAGGAGTCCTGACCTAAGTAGTTTGGTCAGTAGGATTGGTGAAAGCATGTGGTAAGAAAACTTAGCTTTGAACTTAACCTAGTTTGTGAAGTTAAGCACCAGTAGCATTTTATCTCTATTTTTCTTGTAACCATTTCTTACTTTTATGCCTCATTATGTGTATGTGATGGATTGGTATCACAGAAACCCCCTTGGAGCTGCCTCCTGGTGTGTCAAGTCTACTTCTGCCCCTGCTTTCCTGCCTTTTCCAGCTTGGGACTCCAGAATCCTGTCTGGTTTGAGCCAGATCCGCTAGCCTGCTGTAAACCCAGACCCAGGTCTGAACCATGTCCCCTAACAGCTGTAGGCTTGCCTGGAAACAGCTTAGGAAGTGTTCTTGCCTTTGACACCCAGGTGCCCAACTCCCAATGGGGTTCAAACTGTGAATAAATCCATTTACCTTGTATAAAGCGTATACAGGGTAAACTCATAAATAGTTCACCTTCTATTTCATAGATAGAGAGATATGCACAGCTGTTTGCCCCCTTCAGGTACTAACACATACTCCAGGTTACTTAATATGTAAAAAGTCATTTTAATAAGTACAGAAAGTAGGATTTAAGTTGTCCCAAGTAATAACAAACCGAACAAAGTGAATTACCAAGTAAAATAAAATAAAACACGCAAGTCTATGTCTAATCACACTGAATACAGATAAAAACCTCACCAGTTCCAGTAAACTTCCTTTTACAGACTATGGTCCTCCTAGCCTGGGTCCAGCAATCACTCATACCCCGTCTTGTCCTTTGTTCCAGTGTCTTTCAGGTGTGTCATTGGGGGGGTGGAGAGGCTCTCTCTTAGCCAGCTGAAGACAAGATGGAGGGGTCTCCCGGGGGTTTAAATAGACTTTCTCCTCTGGGTGGACACCCCTCCCTCTCCCTGTGTAGCATCCAGTTACAAGCTGGAGTTTTGGGGTCACATGGGCAAGTCACATGTCCATGCACCACTCAGTTCCTTAGGAGCCAAGCCACATTCCTGGCGAAGCTCAGATGTGGACTGGCGTCTGCAAGCTCTATTGTCTGTTAAGCGCTTCTTGATTGGGCACTTAACCTGCACATTCCTTTCTCAAGAAATACAACCAATATTCATAACTTCAACTACAAAAATGATACATGCATACAAACAGGAGGAATAGATTCAGTAGATCATACCTTTTACAGAGATATGTTACATGGCACATGTAGCATAAAACATATTCCAGTTATATCATTTATACATTTATAAGCATCTCCCCATAAATCCTTATGGGGTACAGCATCACAGTCTACTCATAATCTCTCTCTTTGTAGTTAATAAACTTGTTTTATTGTTTTATCTAATCCAGTATGTTTAAATTGAATTGTATGGGAAACTCCATTTGTGTTGACAAGTTGTGTGCATATTATTTCTATTAAAGGGGGGAGGGATAGCTCAGTGGTTTGAGCATTGGCCTGCTAAACCCAGGGTTGTGAGTTCAATCCTTGAGGGGGCCATTTAGGGATCTGGGGCAAAAATTGGGGATTGGTCCTGCTTTGAGCAGGGGGTTGGATTAGATGACCTCCTGAGGTCCCTTCCAACTCTGATATTCTATGATTCTATGAAAGAAATAACGGATGTAATACAACTTGTACAGTCCAGGAGAGGGCTGGGCAACACAGAACATACATTTCTGGGGGAAATCTGAGACTGAAGGTGTGTTGGGGTCACCCTGAAGTATAACCAAGGGTGGCGAGAGCCAAAGTGTAACCCAAGTGTGGCTGGCAGGCTGCAATTACACACAGACACTCAGGGTGTGGCTTGCATGCTGGAAAGCTGTTTGTGAGAGGCCCAGGTGGGAGCTACTTCAGCAAGACATTGTAAGGCACTCAAGGTTGCAAGGCAGGGGTGACACAGCTGCTCATTAGTCTAGATTTGTACCCCTGTTACATCACACTAGGACGGAAGCTGCCTGTCTCCATTCTCTAGACCAATATTTCACATCCCTTTATGTTATCATGTCCTTTCTTATTTACCTTCTCTATGCATTAACAATCCCAGTCTGTTCAAACTCTCTGCATAGAATCATAGAAGATTGGGGTTGGAAGAGACCTCAGGAGGTCGTCTAGTCCAACCCCCTGCTCAAAGCAGGACCAACATCAACTAAATCATCCTAGCCAGGGCCTTGTCAAGCTGGGCCTTAAAAACCTCTAAGGAAGGAGATTCCACCACCTCCCTAGGGAACCCATTCCAGTGCTTCACCACCTGCCTAGTGAAATAGTTTTTCCTAATATCCAACCTAGACCTTCCCCATTGTTCTATCATCTGCCACCACTGAGAACAGCCTAGCTTCATCCTCTTTGGAACCCCCCCTTCAGGTAATTGAAGGCTGCTATCAAATCCCCCCTCACCCTTCTCTTCTGCAGACTAAATAAGCCAAGTTTCCTCAGCCTCTCCTCATAAATCATATAACAGTTTTTCCAGACCTTTTCTCTGAGCTCCTCTAATTCTGCCCTATCCTCTTGAAGATGGGTGACCAGCACTGCCCACAGGTGAGGGTGACCCATTGATTGGTGGGGAAGGTGAGCACCCTGGGGGTGCTGTGCGGCTGGGAGCCATTTAGTCCTGACCCATCGGCCCACAGCAGAGCTGGAAGTTTCATGGGCTATAGAGATGGGGGAGACTTCAAACAGCATCTTCTGGGGGCAGGGCAGGATTGCTCCCAGGGTTATGCCCAATCTTCTCTGTTTTCTCCAGGCTAGCTTTAAATGCCCCAAGTGATGGGACTCTGGAGAGACACTGTGCACCATTATACACACACACACACACACACACACATACACACATACACACACACACATGTTGAGATATTTTCCCCACATTGTCAGTTTAAATGCTTCCTTTCTCAGTTTCATCCCTTCACTCTGAACTATCCCCACTTGCAGCGCCCTGAAGAACTCCTCTCCCTTCGTGTGAAAGGTTTCCAGGCTCTGAGAGGGGCTCATCCATCATCTGGAGATTTGGCAGCTTTCCTGGGACTGTCAGTTCCTAAGAACAAACAGCTGCAGAGCCACCTTCCTCTTCCCGGAATCAGGGAAGAGACCACATGGCCCCAGCCCATTGCAGAGAAACAGCCAAGCCCCAGAAAGGCAGCTAAGGAGCCAGCAGAGCCAAGCTTCACAGAGCAGTTCCTTGGATTTCCATCATGGGAGGGTTCATGCCAGAAGCTGGGAGACCAGCACAGCAGCCTCATCTTACAGCTCTGCCGGCCTCTCCCCTCACTATAGGGCACAGACCCACTTCCCTTTTCTCCATCTCATCTTCTCGTTCTTTCTCCTTCCAACAAGCAGCAGTGTGGCTGGAGAGGGAGCAGCTTTGTGGAAAGGAAAAGCCACCAAACAACATGGCTAGACAATAACCAGGTAACTGATCTGGCAAATAGCACCCAGGCAGTTCCAAGGGGGCACCACATGGCATCCCAGCTTTAGAAGTCATTGGCTGAGAACTGAGGCCACCTCTGAATGGAGCTGAGCCCCGGGTCACACCTTATTGCCAGGCACCGCGCAGATACAACAACACGGGAGTTTCACTGGGGCAGGAAGCAGGCAAGTAAAGCTGGTCCTCAAAGCAAACAGATGCTGAGACTATCCACCCACGCATCCCCCCACACAGCCTCAACACCACCGGAAGTGTGCTTGACTCCTGCACGTGCACACATCCACACTCCCCACCGCAAAGTAGAGACCCACACACAAAGCCTCACCACAAAAGTAGCCACATCTGCATGAGAAGCTGCACGCACACAAGGTACACCTAAAGACACAAACTCACCCCCACACCACCGTGGCTGTGCACGGGGGGGAGGGATAGCTCAGTGGTTTGAGCATTGGCCTGCTAAACCCAGAGTTGTGAGTTCAATCCTTGAGGGGGCCATTTGGGGATCTGGGGCAAAAATTGGGGATTGGCCCTGCTTTGAGCAGGGGGTTGGACTAGATGACCTCCTAAGGTCCCTTCCAACTCTGATATTCTATGATTCTATGATACCTGTGCCCACCCCCCACACCCAATAGCTCACAACAGCCAGATCCACTCACACAGATTCCCTGGCCCCCATCCCTGCTCTGAGCCTCGGCCCGAGGTGTCACCCAGTGGCTGCTACTGATCCTTGGCCTCCCACCCAAAGCGGGATGGAGCAAGACTTCTCCTGAGCATTAACAATCACACACACAGAGCCCAGCAGCACAAACTAGGTATTGGGAGGGTCCTAACCAAGCCAAAGGGGATCCTGGCCCAGGCCCTGGCAGCGGCTGGTGCGAGTGGGATGGGACAGCAAGGGGAGGGCGCTAGGGTGACCAGATGAGAAGACCCGAAAATCGGGACTTCTCACCAAAAAAAACCAAAAAACCGGAAGAGGCTCTTCAGCGAAAGTTGTTGAGCAAAAAAAACCAAAACATCTGCCTCCGGAATCCTCTGGCACGGAATCCTCTTCCGCGGGAAACGGAAGAGCCTGGAGCAAAAAAAAACCCAAAAACAAACAAAAAAACCCCCCAAGAAGACTGAAAATCGGGACAAAAGGCATCCCGACTGACCGACGCGGGACACATGCTCAAAAATCGGGACGGTCCCGATTTTATCGGGACGTCTGGTCACCCTAGAGGGCGCAGCTGGCTTCAGCATTGATTACAGCAGTGATTACAGTCAGCCCCTCCCAGCTCTCTGCCCGGCAGGGCTAGCCCTGCCTGGAACAGCAGCCAGACCGCTCCCTTCCCATAGGTGCCAGACACCCAGGATCTCCCCCACCCTTGGAGGGGGACTCGCATGGCTCTCAATCCCCTGGTCCCTCTGGAATGGGCCCCAAGTACTGGGTCTCTGGGGCAGGGACGATAAAGGCTACAGACCCCAGGAGTAACGCTCCTGCCACACAGATCCTAGAATTGACCTCTACCAAAATAAGCAAGGCCCTGCCTCCCTCCCTCTGTACTTACCTCTGGAGCTACCATGCTGGGCTCTCACTGCCCCCTGTCATGCACACATGCCCCCAGGCTTGTCGGAGAAGGTTACCCCGATCCATTGACTCAATGTCACAGCCCTGAGCCCCCCGAGGGGAGCAAAGCCTGCCCAGTGGGGAGCGTAGGCCCAAAGTCTCCTATTAGAGCAGGAACCACTACAAGCCCCAGTTCCCTTCAACCACTGCATGGGGTGTCCTAAAGCAGGCCAGATGCTTCAGTTTACATGTTGTTTTTCAAAAAAGTGTAGTGGGAGGGGCTGTGCAGTGTCTCCCGGGGGAGGGACTGTGCAGTGTCTCCTGGGGAAGGGGCTATGCAGTATCTCATGGGGGGAGGGGCTGTGCAGTGTCTCCCAGGGGAGGGGCTGTGCAGTATCTCATGGGGGGAGGGGCTGTGCACTGTCTCATAGGGGGGGAGGGGATGTGCAGTGTCTCCCAGGGGAGGGGCTGTGCAGTGTCTCCTGGGGGATGGACTGTGCAGTGTCTCCCAGGGGAGGGGCTGTGCAGTATCTCATAGGGGGGAGGGGCTGTGCAGTGTCTCCCAGGGGAGGGGCTGTGCAGTGTCTCCTGGGGGAGGGGCTATGCGGTATCTCATAGGGGATGGACTGTGCAGTGTCTCCCGGGGGAGGGCCTGTGCAGTGTCTCCTGGGGGAGGGGCTGTGCAGTATCTCATGGGGGGGGGCTGTGCAGTGTCTCATGGGGGGGGAGGGTCTGTGCAGTGTCTCCTGGGGGAGGGGCTGTGCAGTGTCTCCCAGGGGAGGGTCTGTGCAGTGTCTCCTGGGGGAGGGGCTATGCGGTATCTCATAGGAGATGGACTGTGCAGTGTCTCCCAGGGGAGGGGCTGTGCAGTATCTCATGGGGGGGGGGCTGTGCAGTGTCTCATGGGGGGGAGGGGCTGTGCAGTGTCTCCAAGGGGAGGGGCTGTGCAGTGTCTCCCAGGCTGTGCAGTGTAAGCTCATGGAAATGTTGTGCAATGTATCCCCAGGGAGGGGTAATGTAATGCATCCTCCAGATAAATATTGAAAGTCAATCACTTAGCCACCTAATGGACATAAGCACTTTTGAGACTAAGTTCCTATCTACTTCATTAACCGCCTAAATACCTTTGTGAATCTGGCCCCATGCAATCTGGGAGCATAGGTTCCTTGGTGCTTGTTTCTCTGTCCCTGGAACCCAAAGTAATCCAGGAGATGCACTCAGCTCACACACACCCTGCAGCATTCGGGAAAGGTCTGATACCCAGGGTCATCTTTGCAACAACAAAATGGTGAGAGGGGCTGGAGGCCCCCAAAGTGTAGCTGGGCACTTTGCAGGGAAGGGGCAGTTTTAAACTGGGAGCCTCCCAGTTCCCTTCCCTTACTGGGGCCCAGACTCCCCAGATCATAGGCGTGCACAGCACATTTCATTAGGGTGTGCACCCAAGGAGCCCCGCCCTAGCCCCGCCCCTCCCCATCCACTTCCTCCCACTTCCCGCCCCTTGACTGCGCCCCTCAAGAACCCTCAACCCCCCCTTGCTCCTTGTCCCCTGACTGCCCTTTCCTGGGACCCTGCCCCTAACTGCCCCCCTGGACCCCACCCCCTATCTAAGCCTCCCTGATCCTTGTCCCCTGACTGCCCCCTCCTGAGACCCGCCCCCACCCTAACTGCCCCCCTAGGACCCTACCCCTACCTGTCCCCTGACTTCCCCGACCTTCTCCACACCCCCGCCCCCTGACAGAACCCCGGGACTCTCACACCTGTCCAATCATTCCCTGTCCCCTGACTGCCCCCCCAGAACCCCAACCCATCTAGCACCCCTTCTCCCTGCCCCTGACTTCCCTGACCCCTCTCCACACCCACACCCCCAGACAGGCCCCCCCCAAAAGCCCCCAGTCCCTGCCCCCGCCTCTTCTCCACTGCCTCCCCGGGATGTGCACAGATGATATTCTTATTTGGGGTCCCATAGAACGAGAACAGAAGAACGGGCTGGAACGAGACCTGAAGATTGCTAGGGACCACGGTCAAAAATGGAGTAAAACAAAATGCCAATTCCAGAAAAAAGAACTCTTGTATTTACAGGACTCTTTCTGTCCAAAAATGGCATCAGGCCTGATCTGGAAAAGAGACCAACTATTCTGCCAAGTCAAAAACAAAACACAGACTACAGAGGGCTTTGGGTGTGGTGACTATCTATGGACATTTCTTCAGTAATCGGATAAAAGAAAGTGTAGGAGGCGATTGCTGCTTCAGGGTGTGCAGTGGAAACGGGCCGAAGCGCAGGAAGCAGAATAAAGAATTGAAAAGATTACTCACCTCTCTGCCCACATTGCAATATAATATTGGGATGTTTCATGCTCTAGAAGTGGCTACAGATGCCTCAAAACATGGAGTAGGTGCGCAAAGGAAAGACAGTGACCGGAGACCTGTAGCATTTGCATCCAGAGCCAGAGTCATACAAAGGGAAGGATGCACGGAGCAAATGTTGTGATTGTGTATGGATGTGGGAGTCACTGCAGAGACTGACAGTCACCCTCCAGGACTGCAGGGGCATAGCGAGCTGCAGGTTGCGGCAAAGTCTCTGATTTCCATTGTGCTACAGTTGTGTAATCTGTAGATGATAACAGAGCTGTTAAATAAAACTTCTGCTTGTGTGAGTGTAAAGAGCAACATAGTGATCATCCTGGAGAACATCGTGGCAGTGAGCCCGGCAGAGGCTGACTGGGGCTGGTGAGCTCTAAGGGATAACGGTCTGTCCTTCCCATCAGTGACCAGAAGCGGCAGCACTCTGGCCACATCTGGGGCATAGGCTTGCGCATGGGGTGTGCCAGGTGTGCCCAGGCACACCCTAATCAGGGCCACCCCAAGCGCACACAAAAAAATGGCGGCTGGACTGCCGGAGATTGGGGAGGGGCGGGGGAGTCCGGGGTGGGGGGGGGCCCAGCTGGGCCTCTCTTCTCTGCCCCCGCTCTCCTCTGCGGGGGCAGAAGCTTGCTGGTGCTGCGTCCGGAGCTCTGTCCTGCTGTTCCACGGCAGCCGGCAGCCAAGCTCCCACCTCTTCCCCCAGCCTGATGAGTACTCGCCCCTCCTCCTCTAACTCTCTCTCCCTGCCCCCGATCAGCTGTGTTTTGTTTTTGACTTGGCAGAATAGTTGGTCTCTTTTCCAGATCAGGCCCGATGCCATTTTTTGACAGACTTTCCTGTAAATACAAGAGTTCTTTTTTCTGGAATTGGCGTTGTGTTTTACTCCATTTTTGACCATGGTCCCTAGCAATCTTCAGGTCTCGTTCCAGCCCGTTCTTCTGTTCTCGTTCTATGGGACCCCAAATAAGAATATCATCTGTGCACATCCCGAGGTTGTGAATGGCATCCAGTAGCTGCTGCATCATTCTATGGAATAATTCCGATGCAGAGCAAATTCCAGAGGGGAACCACTTGAAGCAGTGCCTGACAAACGGTGTGTTAAAAAGGGCAAAGGTGTGAATTCTCTTCAATGGGGAAAAATTTGTCAAAATCCATTTGATGCATCCAGAATGGGGGAAACCATGTCACCTGCCATCCCTCTCCCAGATTCGATGGTTAGCGTGTGATAATGCTTCTCCTTCAGTTGCTTGGGGCTGTCTAAACAGAAGCCTAGTGCTCCATGGAGCGCACCCATCTGGAAGGTTCCTCCAATTCCTTGTCACATGCATCAAGATGAGGCACTAATGTTCCTTCTCTAGCCTGTCCCTTGGGGCCACAGGGACATTTCTGGCTGCATTTTCCTTTGAGGTGATTTTATTTCTTCATGATAACTCTCCTGATCTGTTGAGCATATCTGTATATTTCATCACTGACGCTGTGATATTCGGAGTCAAGTCTTGTTGTATGGTAATAACCTGTGTATTGACCAATTGCTCGCTTGATTCCAGGCCTAGGATTGGTGGTGTGTCCCCTGACAAAAATGTGTTTGCTTCTCTATTGTTATATGTCAGAGTAAGGCAGCATCTCCCCACCACAGAGATGGAAAATCCATTGTATGCTTTCACAGTTGTACAGGCAGCACATTGAGTTCAGCACTTGTGTCCACCTTGTCTGCACTGTCGGTGTTGTCGGTTTTAAGTGTAATGGACCAGTTTTTGTTGACTGCTGACAATTGCTGTATTGAATCAAATCGCAAAGCTTCATTAGTGGTTTCCTTCACTGCTTTTACAGTTCCCTTTGCTTGCATTGTCTAGTAAAATGGCTGTATTTATGGCAGACTCTGCACTTTTACCCAAATTCTAGACATGTGCACTTCCACATTTCACACATTGTCACTGGCTGTCATTTTCTGCAAGATGCAAGAAGAAAAACAACAGGGCAGTCTGAAAAATATATTTGATGCCTGAATACCAATGCAAGGAATATGGGGAACAAGCAGGATGAACTGTAAGTAACGATATATGAAGAAAATGATGACTTAATTGGCATTACAGAAAGTTGGTGGGACAATGCCCGTGATTGGAGAACCAGTGTTGAGAGAGATAGCTTGTTCCAGAAGGACAGGTAGGGGGGAAAGGAGGAGGCGTTCTGCTGTACATTAAGCATGTATACACTTGCTCCAAGGTCCAAGAGGAAATGAGCAGCAGACCTACTGAGAGCATCTGAGTGAGGACAAAAGGAAAAAAATAGTAGTGATGTTGTCGTAGGGGTCTATTATAGACCCACCAAATCAAGAAGAGGAGGTGGATAAATCATTCTACAAGCAGGTGACAAGTTTAGCTACCACACATGAGTTAGCAACTTTCCTATCACAGCAAAACATAATATGTCCTGCAAGTTCTTAGCATGTGTAGGGGACAGCTTTCTGATTCAGAAAATTGAGGAAACAACAAAGGGGTCATCCATTTTGGATCTGGTTTTGACCAACAGCAATGAAGTAGTTGTGAATGTGAAGGTGGTCAGGAACATGGGAGAAACTTAAGTGATCATAATCTGATAAAATTCAAGATCCTATGGGAAGGAGGACATGAGAACAGCAAAACAAGGACACTGGGCTTCAAAATGGCAGATTTCAAGCAATTCAAAGAAATAGTAAAAAAGGTCCCATAGAGAAACGAATTAGGAAGAAAAGGAGTCGAAGGGGGCTAGCTGTTCCTAAAAGATGTAATACTAGAGGGTCAACACCAAGCTATTACAATGCAGATAAGAAGAGCCACAGGAGACCAATATGGCTGCATCAGGAGCTTTTTAGCTATCTAAAAACCAAATGGGATACATACAGGAAATGGAAGAGGGGGCAGATCACTGAGGATGTATACTGAATAGCACAAGCATGTAGGGACAAAGTCGGGAAAGCCAAGGCAAAGAATGAGTTACAACTGGCAGGAAACAAGAAGGGATTCTACAAATGTCGGACAAACGAGAACGATCAGGGATGCTGTGGGCCTGCTGCTCAGTGGAGAAGATGAGCTGGTAATGGGAGATGATAAGAAGGCAGAGCTGCTCAATGTCTATTTTGCTTCAGTCTTCACACAAAAAATAACACGTGACCAAACGACTCTCGAAGTTACCATAGACAATAAAGGGGAAGGGATGCAGATCAGGATAAGTAAAGAACACATGAGAGATCTTCTGACTAATTTGAATTAATTCAAATCAGCAGAGCCTGGTGCTATTCACTCGAGGGTGCTGAAGGAATTAGCTGAAGAAATCTCGGAGCCACTGGTGATAATATTTGCAAAGTCATGAATGCCAGGAGAGGTCCCAGAAGACTGGAGAAGGGCTAATGTAGTGCTCATCTTTAAAAAGGGGGAAAACAAGGAGCCGGGGAACTATAGACCAGTCAGCCTCACCTCAATACCTGGGAAGCTACTAGAGCAATATATCAGAGGGGTAGTCGTGTTAGTCTGGATCTGCAGAAGCGACAAAGGGTCCTGTGGCACCTTATAGACTAACAGAGGTATTGAAGCATAAGCTTTCGTGGGTCAATACCCACTTCTTCGGATGCAAGCAGTATATAAAACATTCTATTTGCAAATACCTGGAGGATGAAGCGGTAATCACCAGCAGCCAGCATGGATTTACCAAGAACAAATCATACCAAACCAGCATGATTTCCTTCTTTGACAGGGTAACTGGTTTCGTGGATAGGGTCAATTCGGTGGACATAATATACCTTGACTTTAGTAAGGCTTCTGACACAGTCCCACATGGCATTCTTATAAGTAAGCTGGAGAAATGCAGAATCAGCAGAACTACCATTGAGTGGATACATAATTGGTTAAATGACCACAAACAAAAAGTAACTATTAATGGAATGATGTCGGATTGGAAAGAAGGTCTCAAGTCCACAGGGATCTGTTCTGGGTCTGGTGTTATTTAACATCTTTACTAATGACCTGGAGGTAGGTATAAAGAGCATATTGATCAAATTTGCAGATAACACAAAGCTGGGGGGGGGTTGCAAATATTTTGGAGGCTAGAACTAAAATTCAGAGAGATCTTGATAAATTGGAAAACTGGGCTACAGACAACAAAATGAAATGTAACAAAGACAAATGTAAGGTGCTACTCTTCTGGAAGAAAAACCAAATGCACAAATACAGAATGGGGGATACCTGGCTTGACAACAGCACTGCTGAGAAGGATCTGAGAGTTGTGGTGGATCACAAACTCAACATAAGTCAGCAATGCGATGCTGTTGCAAAAAAAGCAAATGCTATGTTATGTTGCATTAACAGAGGCAAAGCATGCAAGTCACGGGAGGTGATAGTACTGCTCTACTCAGTGCTCCTTAGGCTTCAGCTGGAGTACTGTGTACAATTTTAGTCATCAATGTATAGAAAGGATGTAGAGAAACTGGCAAGGATCCAGAGGTGAGGGACAAAGATGATCAAAAGGATGGAATGCAAACCATCTGAGCAAAGGCTGAAGGAACCAGCTATGTTTAGGAAAAGAGATTAAATACTTGAAAGGCCACCATAAGAAAAATGGAGAAAAAATGTTCTCTCTTGCCACAGAGGGCAGGACAAAAGGCAATGGGTTCAAACTACAGCAGAGCTGATTTGGATTAAATCTCAGTAAAAACTTCCTAACTGTAAAAACCGTAGGACAATGGAACAAACTGCCCAGGGAACTCATGGAATCTCCTTCACTGGAGGTTTTCTAAAAGAGGCTGGAGCCATCTGTCTTGAATGGTTTAAACACAACAAATCCTGCATCTCGGCAGGCAGCTAGATTAGATGACTCTTGTGGTCTCTTCTAACCTCATGGTTCTATGATTCTAAGATTTTGGCAGTTCATACTCTGTGCCCAATAACATCATGTACTGGTTCTTGACTCTCATCTTACATAAGGCCTGTGCCTCCAGTTTTGTCTGTTCCACAGCTTTGCATAGCTTTTTCTAGAGCTAGCTCACTGTCTCCGGACAAGCACTCATGTCTCTTCCCACCACCAACTTGTCTCTAATCAGGGGATTTCTTACAGGACTAAACTCGCAAGAGTAGCTCTTCAGTTTTACATGGGTAACAACATTCTCAAGACTTTCTGGTGCCTTTTGTACTCTCATGTGGAAGCGGAATCTTTCATGGCTTTCATCTTTTTCGACACACAATAAGCTTCAGTGTGTGCTAAGGCCCTAGTAGAAACTGTGCAGCCTGCAGATAGATTCCAAGGCCAGAAGAGACTATTGTGATCATCAGGGCCGGCTCTAACCTTTTTGCTGCACCAAGCAAAAAAAAACAAAAAAACCCACCACACCGAGCGCCCCCCCCCAGGAAAAAAAAAAGAGCACCTCCCCGCCGAAACAACCCCCCATTCCCCTGAGCTGCCCCACTGCCCCTCCCCGCCCACCCCACTGCCCTGCCCCCCCCGTGTGCTCTCCTGCCCCCCCCCCCGAGTACGTGCAGAGCGGGGCCCTGTCCCCCGCGATCGACACCTACAGCTATGGGCGTGGTGAGTACCAGCCCCCTGGTCTGCCCTCCCGTGTGCTCCCCGCCCCCCACTGCCCCCCCACTGCCCCACCCCCCCACTGCCCCTCCCCGCCCACCCCACTGCCCCCCCTCTCCCCCAAGCCCCACACTGCCGAGCTGAAACAACTGCCCCCTCCCCTGAGCCCCACGCCACCCCGCTGAAACAACCCCGCTTCCCCTGCCCAAGCCCCACCCACCGAGCCGAAACAACCGCCCCCCTCCCCCGAGCCCCGCGCCGCCCGGCTGAAACAACCCTCCTCCCCTCCCCCGAGCCCCGCGCCGCTAGGGTGACCAGACAGCAAATGTGAAAAATTGGGACAGGGGATGGGGGGTAATAGAAGCCTATATAAGAAAAAGACCCACAAATCGGGACTGTCCCTATAAAATTGGGACATCTGGTCACCCTACACGCCGCTCAGGAGGAGCTCAATCTATTTATCTTAACAAAGAGAAAGTTAAGGGGTGACTTGGTCACAGTCTATAGTACCTACATGGGGAACAAATATTTACTAATGGGCTCTTCAGTCTAGCAGGGGAAAGTACCACATGGCCGCAATGGCTGGAAGTTGAAGCTAGATGCATTCAGATTGGAAATAAGGCATGCATTTTTAACGGTGAGGGTAATTAATCATTGAAACAATTTACCAAGGGTCATGGTGGATTCTTCATCACTGACCATTTTTAAATCAAGATTACATCTTGAATACTGCATGGATATGTGGTTGCCCCATCTTAAAAAAGATATATTGGAATCGGAAAAGGTTCAGAAAAGGGCAACAAAAATGATTAGGGGTATGGAACGGCTTCCATATGAGGAGCGATTAATATGACTGGGACTTTTCAGCTTGGAAAAGAGAAGACTAAGCGGGGGGGGGGGAGATGATAGAGATCTGTAAAATCATGAGTGGTGTGGAGAAAGAAAATAAGGAAGTGTTATTTACTCCTTCTCATAACACAAAAACTAGGGGTCACCAAATGAAATTAATAGGCAGCAGGTCGAAAACAAACAAAATAAAGTATTTTTTTCACACAACACACAGTAAACTTGTGTAACTCTTTGCCAGAGGATATTGTGAAGGCCAAGACTATAACACGGTTCAAAAAAGAACTAGAGAAGTTCATGGAGGATAGGTCCATCAATGGCTATTAGCCACGATGGGCAGGGATAATGTCCCTAGCCTAGGGTGACCAGACAGCAAATGTGAAAAATCGGGATAGGGGGTGGGGGGTAATAGGAGCCTATATAAGAAAAAGACCCAAAAATCGGGACTGTCCCTATAAAATCGGGACATCTGGTCACCCTACCCTAGCCTCTGTTTGCCAGAAGCTGGGAATGGGCAACAGGGGATGGATCATTTGATGATTACCTTCTCTGTTCATTCCCTCTGGGGCACCTGGCATTGGCCACTGTCAGAAGACATGATATTGGGCTAGATGGACCTTTGGTCTAACTCAGTATGGCCATTCTTATGTTATATTCTTAAGACTGGATGTTTTTCTAAAAAGTCAAAGAATCATAGGACTGGAAGGAACCTCGAGAGGTCATCTAGTCCAGTCCCCTGCACTCATGGCAGAACTAAGTATTATCTAGAATGTCCCTGACAGGTGTTTGTCTAACCTGCTCTTAAAAATCTCCAATGATGGTGATTCCACAACCTCCCTAGGCAATTTATCCCAGTGCTTAACTACCCTGACAGTTAGGAAGATTTTTCTAATGTCCAACCTAAACCTCCCTTGCTGCAATTTAAGCCCATTGCTTATTGTCCTATCCTCAGAGGTTAAGGAGAACATTTTTTCTCCCACCTCCTTGTCACTGTCACCGTTCGGTCTATCAGCCTTCACAGAGAAAGCACCGATCACAACACGTCAGACGTGTTGGTCTAGCCAGTCCTCCAACTACCTGCTGGCCAGGCTGCCAGTAGCACCGGACACCCGATTGACATAGCGCACAGCAGCCTAGAACTCCTGAACGATCCGCCAACCGCAGCCTCCCAAGCAGCTGGGATTACAGGCACGCGCCACCACACCGGGCCCCACCTCCTTGTATGTAATTTAAATATAATCTTATATGTAATTGAAAACTGTTATTGTATCCCCTCTCAGTCTTCTCTTCTCCAGACTAAACAAACACAGTGTTTTAAATCTTCCCTCATAGGTCATGTTTTCTAGACCTCTAATCATTTTTGTTTCTCTTCTCTGGATTTTCTCCAATTTGTCCATATCTTTCCTACAATGTGGCACCCAGAACTGGACACAATACTCCAATTGAGGCCTAATCAGTGTAGAGTAGAATGGAAAAATTACTTCTTGTGTCTTGCTTACAACACTCCTGCTAATACATCCTAGAATGATCTTCATGTTACACTGTTCATTCATATTTAGTTTGTGATCCACTTTGACCCCCAGATCCCTTTCTGCAGTACTTCTTCCTAGGCAGTCATTTCCCATTTTGTATGAGTGCAACTGATTGTTCCTTCCTAAGTGAAGTACTTTGTATTTGTCCTTATTGAATTTCATCCTATTTACTTCGGACCATTTCTCCAGTTTGTCCAGATCATTTTGAATTTTAATCCTATCCTCCAAAGGATAGGATTAAACCCCTATAGATGGGCACTAAACTTGCAACCCCTCCCAACTTGGTATTGTCCATAAACTTTATAAGTGCACTCTCTATAACATTATCTAAATCATTGATGAAGATATTGAACAGAACCGGACCTTGACCTGATCCCTGCAGGACCTCACTTGATATGCAGTTCCAGTTTGACTGTGAATGACTGAGAACTACTCTCTGGGAACAGTTTTCCAACCAGTTATACAACCACCTCATAGTAGCGCCATCTAGATTGTATTTCCCTAGTTTGTTTATGAGATCATGAGAGACAGTATCAAAAGCCTTACTAACATCAAGATATGCCACATCTACCACTTCCACCCTATCTACAAGGCTTGGAACCCGGGAAAGAAAGCTATTAGGTTGATTTGACATGATCTGTTCTTGACAAATCCATGCTTACTGTTACTTATCATCTTATTATCTTCTAGGTGTTTGCAAATATATTGCTTAATTATTTGTTCCATTATCTTTCCAAGTACTAAAGTTAAGCTGACTTGTTTATAAGTACCTGGGTTGTCCTTATTCCTCTTTTTATAGATGGGCACTATATTTGCCCTTTTCCAGTCCTCTGGAATCTCTCCCGTCTTCCATGACTTTTAGAAGATAATTGCTAATGGCTCAGATACCTCCTTAGTCAGCAACTTTAGTATTCTAGGATGTATTTCATCAGACCCTTGTGATTTGAAGACATATAACCTAAGTAATTTTTAATTGTTCATTCTCTATTTTAGCCTCTGATCCTACCTCATTTTCACTGGCGTTCACTATGTTGGACATCCAGTTGCTACTAACCTTTTTGGTGAAAATTGAAACAAAAAAGTCATTTTGCATTTCTGCTATTTCCATATTTTCTATATTGTTTTTCCCTCCTCACTAAGTAACGGGCCTACCCTGCCATTGGTCTTCCTCTTACTCCTAATGTATTTATAGAAAGTTTTCTTGTTATCCTTTATGTCTCCAGTTAGTTTAATTTTGTTTTGTGCCTTGACCTTTCTAATTTTCTCCCTACATACTTCTTTTATTTGCTTGTATTCATTCTTTGTAATTTGACCTTATTTCCACTTTTTGTAGGACTCTTTTTTGAGTTTAAGATAATTGAAGATCTCCTGGCTAAGCCAGGGTGATCTTGTCATACTTCCTATCTTTCCTATGCAGTGGGATAGCTTGCTCTTGTGTCCTTAATAATGTCTCTTTGAAAAACTGCCAACTGTCTTCAATTGTTTTCCCGCTTAGACTTGCTTCCCATGGGATCTTACCTACCAACTCCCTGAGTTTGCTAACGTCTGCTTTCTTGAAACCCATTCTCTTTATTCATAGAATCATAGAATCATAGAAGATTAGGGTTGGAAGAGACCACAGGAGGTCATCTAGTCCAACCCTCTTCTTCTTGTTGCTAACATACCTGCAGGGGTGAAAGTAACTTAAAGGACTTACCAGTATGTTGGAGTCCTGAGCGGGGGGCCCCTAGCTGGTTATTGCGCTGTTTTCCCTCCTACCATTCCTGAGAATCATGAACTATACCCTTTTCATGATCACTTTTTCCTAAACTGCCTTCCACTTTCAAATTCCTAACCAGTTCCTCCTTATTTCTCAAAATCAAATCTAGAACAGCCTCGCCCCTGGTAGCTTTCTCCACCTTCTCAGATAAAAAATTGTCTCCAATACATTTCAAGAACTTGCTGGATAATCTGTGCCCTGCTGTGTTATTTTCCCAACAGATGTCTGGATAGTTGAAGTCCCCCATCACCACCAAGTCCTGTGCTTTGGATGCTTTTGTTAGTTGTTTAAAAAAAGACTCATGCACCTCTTCTTCCTGGTTAGGTGGTCTGCAGTAGACTCCTACCATGACATCACCCTTGTTTTTTACCCCTTTTAACTTTACCCAGAGACTTTCAACAAATCTGTCTCCTATTTACAGCTCAACTTCAGTCCACATTTTTCATATGTAAGGCAACTCCTCCTCCCTTTTTACCCATCTGTCCTTCCTGAACAAGCTGTACCCTTCTATATCAATATTGCAGTCATGTGTATTATCCCACCAAGCTTTCTCCACTTCACCACCTCCACCTCCACTATCTCTGTGATGTCAACTATGTCATAGTTGTGTTTATTAAGTAGCATTTCAAGTTCTTCCTTCTTATTCTGCTCTAGGAATTATCTGGGGACAGATCTCTGGCCTGAGTTATCCAGGAGGTCAGACTAGATAATCACAATTGTCCCTTCTGGCCTTGGAAGCTATGAAACCTGTATATGGAAGTACATGATAGTGTCCAATCCCTACCATGCTCTCAGGAACCAGTGCAGAGCACACTTGTTGTGGGCCACACTCCTTGAAGGCAGAGTTTGCACTAACACCATGGGGTGAAAGACTAAATCCTCCTCACTGCCCCCATCTCTCTCAAGCCCTGGATTTTGTGTAAAGCTCACTGAAGTGAGACCCTTGGCCTCACTCTGTTGGCCCAGGGCTTGGGGCAGGAAATTCCAGTGGCATAGACACCACCTCATATTCCCCCCACCAAGAGGGAACTCCGGGAAGGCTGGTTTCACTCGGTTTCCCCCTGCTTTGCAACACCAGAGCTGCATGAAACCACTGGAGTGGAAGCAAGAATCCAATCCCAGCTCTGTTCAGCAGAGGACATCGTAGTGTGCTGCAATCACACAACTGTAGTTATGCTGCATGGGGACATTGTGAAGGCCAAAACTATAACTGGGTTCAAAGAAGAATTAGATAGATAAGTTCATGGAGGACAGGTCCATCAAGGGCTATTAGCCAAAAATGGTCAGGGATCCCATGCTTTGGGTGTCCCTGGCCTCTGATTGACAGAACCTGGGAGTGGATGGTGGGGGATGGATCACTTGATAACTGCCCTGTTGTGTTCATTCCCCCTAAGGCACCTGGCACTAGCTACTGTCAGAAGACAGGATATGGGGATAGATGGTGTGACGGTGCACCCCATAAGGCTTTATGGAAATATGCCTATGAATATATATATATGACATAACTGGAATATGTCTTATGCTACTGTAAGCAGAGTCAGGATGAGCTCTACCCTGACATCTGGTGGTGAGTTGTGGAAAGGGATGTCAGGAATGTCAGGGGCTAATCTTGTTTGCATGGACACACCCACCCTGCAAAGCATGATGGAACGCTTGTCCAAATGGTCATTTTGGCTGCTGTGAGAGCCCCAGTTTCTCTGTTATTGGGGCAGGAAGAATAAAGTGTTGTTACCCTGATTATGTGAATCAAGGACAGTGGGCTTTTGTTATGATGAAGGGACTCACCATTAGCTAAGCAGCACTTGCTAGGCGAGGGACATGGATTCCAAAACCCAGTGAATTGAGAAAGGCTTGGGGCAGGTATTTGTATCTGGTAGCATGGGCCTCTTCTGAGGGTCCTAAATGTCAATTGCATCTTCTTATCTCTCTCCGCTGTAGAATATCAGTGCTAATTTTGAGTTCCTTAGGAGTCTAATCACAGGCTGCTGAGTTGGAATCATTCTGGGCTAAGTGTGCAAATGAGCACAAAGGCTCCCCTAACTACAAGCTGAAATCACTAAAAAGCTGAAATTGTTATGAGCTGAAATCACTGAGCACTTTGTTAAGTAGTGGGGGAGCTGGAAGATATAGCAGCTACTGACGGAGCGGAGCAGTTGGTGGGACAGCCGGCGCGGCTTGCAGGACGGCTGACAGAGTGGAGCTGCTGGCGGAGAGGAGCAGTTGGTGGGACAGCCGGAGCGGCTTGCAGGACGGCTGACAGAGCGGAGCTGCTGGCGGAGCGGAGCAGTTGGCGGGACAGCCGGAGCGGCTTGCAGGCCGGCTGACAGAGTGACTCGTGGGATGGCTGGCAGAGCAGAGCCGAGCAAAGCCCCACGAAGGGACGGGGCAGTCAGCTTCGAGCCACGTAAGGTGCCCCTTACCTCTCCCCTCCCCATTTCTACCCAGACTGGGGGGGTGTAACACTCTGCAGATGAACTTTTGAACTTTGGGTCTGGACTTTTGGGTTGTTGGACTTTTGGGACTTTGGGTGATTTTTGGGGTTGCTGGACTCAAGAACCAAAGGGAAAGGACATGGCCAATTTGCTGGGGTGGTTCGTTGCTCACAGTTTGGCTTACAAATCCTAGATGTGGTGTTTCCCCAACAAAAGGCCACATTGTTTCTCTCTGTCATTAAAAGGTTTTTCTACACTCAGACTCTGTGCTTGCGAGAGGGGAAGTACTGCCTCTTAGAGGCGCCCAGGGGGGGTGATATATATTTGTCCCAGGTCACTGGGTGGGGGCTCGAGCCGGTTTTGCATTGTGTTATTGGAATGGAACCCCTAGATACGGAACCCGGCCCTTGTTGCTGCTGACTCTGACTGGCAGAAGGGTTACACTACATATGCCATGTAACATATCTCTGTAAAGGTTATGATCTACTGAATCTATTCCTCCTATTTGTATGCATATATCATTTTTGTGTTCGAAGTTATGAACATTGGCTGTGTACTTGCTTGATTTCTAAGTAGTCTTAGTAAAGCATTTGGTCAGGTTCTTGCGAAAGGAATGTGCAAGTTAAGTCCCCAATCAAGAAACACTTAATGAACAATGGATCTTGGGAAGCTCCAATCCACATAAGAAGTCTACCTGAGGACGTTCAAGGTAGCATGTGAACAATTGGTTGCTACCTGTAAGTTCTGAGTCATGCATGGACATGTGACTTGCCCATGTGACTCCAAATTTCCATTTTGTAGCTGGATTCTACACAGGGGGAGGGAGGGGTGACTACCCACAAGAGAGAGTCTATTTAAACCCCTGGGAGACCCCTCCATTTTGTCTTCAGCTGGCTCAAGAGATAGCCTCTCCACCCCCTAAGGATACCTGAAAGAAACTGGAACAAAGGACAGTAACTACAGGGGATATGAGTGATTGCTGGACCCAGACTAGAAGGAGACTAGTCTGTAAAACTGGAACATCTCTGAGGGTGAGATTTTATCTGTATTCAGTCTTCTTACTGTATTGGGCATGGGCTTGCGTGTTTTATTTTATTTTGCTTGGTGATTCACTTTGTTCTGTCTGCTATTACTTGGACCCACTTACATCCTACTTTCTGTATTTAATAAAATCACTTTTAACTTCTTATTTAACCCAGAGTATGTATTAATACCTAGGGGGCGGGGACAGCTGTGCATATCTCTCTATCAGTGTTATAGAGAGCGAACAATTTACGAGTTTACCCTGTATAAGCTTTAAACAGGGTAAAACGGATTTATTTGGGATTTGGACCATTTATTTGGGAGTTGGGAATCTGAGTGTTAAAGACAGGAACACTTCTTAAGCTCCTTTCAGTTAAGCCTACAGCTGTTAGGAGACGTGGTTCAGACCTGGGTCTGGGTTTGCAGCAGCCTAGCGGGTCTGGCTCAAACCAGGCAGGGCACTGATGTCACAAGCTGCCAGGGCAGGAAAGCAGGGGCAGAAGTTGTCTTGGCACATCTTAGGCAGCCCCAAGGGGGTTTCTGTGATCCAACCCATCACAGATGGACCATTGGTCTGACCCAGTATGGCTGTTCTTATGTTCACATTTGATAAGCACTTACCTCATAATCCAATAATAAAGAAAATACACCTACTTCCACTACCTGTACAGGGTGCAGGGAAAACAACTTTCCTACAGTTACAAGGCCGTCACAGGGACCAAAGGCCCTGTGAGCTCCTCCACCATGGATGCTGAGAAGATCCTGCCAGCAGAGTAGTTCTAAATAATGCGCCTTCCTGCCTGTGTCCCACCCTATGTGTAAATGCCTCCCACGGCAAGGAACTCACATCTAGAGTCACAGAAAAAGAGGAGCAAATCCAGAATCCTCCCCACCCCTGCTGATGTGGAGACAGAAGGAGAAAAAGAATGAGCTCGAGAACCCCTCATTGTGTTTGAACCTATCCAACCACAGGGAGAAGTGATGTAGGCATTGTGGAGCTCCATGCCCAGGCTGGATATGCAGAGTAATCGAGTCTGCCACTGTCAGAGGCTGCGACGGCAAACCGTTAGTGCAATAAGCCAGCCTTGCTCAGGGAGCCAGCACCCAGCAGGAAGTTCCAGAGGACAGGAAAAAAGCTAAGGAATGTTGTGCCAATGTTCAGAAAGGTAATTATAGACCTGTTGGCCTTATATCAATCCTGGGCAAAATAATGAAGAAGCTGATATGGGATTTGATTAGTATAGAGTTAATGGAGGGTAATATAATTAATGCCAATTGACATGGGTTTATGGAAAATAGATCCTGTCAAACTAATCTGATATCTTTTTTTTTAATGAGATTATGAGTTTGGTTGATAAAGGCAATAGTGTTGGTGTAATATACTTACACTTCTGTAGGGTGTTTGACTTCATACCACAAAAACATTTTCATTAAAAAACTAGAAAGATACAAAATTAACTTGGCACACATTAAATGGATTAAAAACTGGCTAACACATAGGTCTCACCATGTCACTGTAAATGGGGATTCATCACTTAGCGTGTGTGTTTTTAGTGGGCTCCTGCAGTGATTGGTTTAGGTCATAGGCTATTTAATATTTTGATCAATGATGTGGAAGGAAACATAACATCGCTACTGATAGAGTTTGCAGATGACACAAAAATTGAGGGAGTGATAAATAATGAAGGGGACATGTCATTGACACAGAGTGATCTGGATTGTTTGGTAGAGCTGTTCACAAGCAAACAATATGCATTTTAATATGGATAAATGTCAAGTTATAAATCTAGGAATAAAGACATGTAGGCCATACTTACAACAGGGGAGACTAACATGGGAAGTGGCGACTCTGAAAAGGACTTGAAGGATTGTGGTGGATAAACTGATGAATGTGAGCTCCAAGTGCAACAATGTGGCCAAAAGAACTGTGATCCTAGGGTGTATAAACAAGGCAATATTGAGTAGAAGGGCTGGTCTACACTAACCCCCCAATTTGAACTAAGATACGCAACTTCAGCTACGTGAATAACGTAGCTGAAGTCGAAGTATCTTAGTTCAAATGAAAAGGTACTTACCGGGGGTCCACACGTGGCGCGCAGGCTCCCCCGTCAACTCCGCCTACTCCGTTCGCGGAGTAGGATTACAAGCGTCGACGGGGGAGCACTTCCTGGTTCGATTTATCGCGTCTAGACAAGACGCGATAAATCGATCCCAGAAGATCGATTGGACTCCTCCGACGCGACGCGTAAGTATAGACGTACCTGAAGTAAGGAGGTTATATTACTCCTGTATTTTGTGCTGGTGTGACCACTACTACTGGAATCCTGTTTCCAGTTCTGGCATCCACAACTGAACATGGATGTTGATAAATTCGAAACAGTTCAGAGAAAAGCCACAAATATCATGAAAGGACTAGAAAACGTGCCTTATAGTATTAAACTCCAGGAGCTCAATCTGTTTATCTTAACAAATAGGGGTGTTAAAGAGTGACTTGGCCAAAGTCTATAAGTTATCTACAAAGGGCTCTTCAGTCTAGCAGAGAAAAGTAACACTGTTCAAAAGAACCATAGAATAACAGAGTTGGCAGGGACCTTAGGAGGTCATCTAGTCCAACCCCCTGCTCAAAGCAGGACCAATCCCCAATATTTGCCCCAGATCTCTAAATGGCCCCCTCAAGGATTGAACTCACAACCCTGGGTTTAGCAGGCCAATGGCGCAAACCCCGGAGCTATCCCTTCCCGCCACAAGCCAAATGCTTGCATTTGTAGCAAGACAAATTTAAACTTGAAATAAGGTGCACATTTTGAACAGTGAGGATAATTAACCATTGGAACAATTTACCACTGGCAATTTTAAAATCAAGACAGGATGTTTTCAAAAGATCCGCTCTAGTTTAAAAAAGAATTAATTCAGGGAAGTTCTATGGCCCATGTTATACAGGAGGCCAGACTAGATGATCACTAGACTAGATCACTATGGCCCATGTTATACAGGAGGCCAGACTAGATGGGGGAGGGATAGCTCAGTGGTTTGAGCATTGGCCTGCTAAACCCAGGGTTGTGAGTTCAATCCTTGAGGGGGCCACTTAGGGATCTGGGGCAAAAATTGGGGATTGGTCCTGCTTTGAGCAGGGGGTTGGACTAGATGACCTCCTAAGGTCCCTTCCAACCCTGATATTCTATGATTCTATGATCACAATGGTCCCTGCAGACAAGGGCAGAGAGAGAGTGGGGAAGTTAATGAGAAAATACTTGGGTTGAAAAGTATTTCTCCATGTTGCTTTCCCAGGTCACGTTAAGTGTCCGTGTCTGAGAATGAATTTGTGAGCAGGAGATTTATCAATTGAGTATAAATTCATTGAGATGAATCTTCTGATCCATAGACTAACATGGCTACCCCCTGATACTTGACACCTTCTGATCCATAGACTAACATGGCTACCCCCTGATACTTGACACCTTCTGATCCATGGCAGACTGGCAATCCCCAAAGGACTGTGCAGATGAGATCTAGAACAATAACCATGCAGTTTGAACCTGGGTTCTACAACCTATTCCCATGCAGAAGAGAGCAAGACATTGGGAATTTCTTTGTAGTCACAGAAATGTGACCAACGAATGTGGGTTAAGGATGCGTAAACAGTATAAAATTTGTGTAGAGAGAGACAAAGGCAGCACAACACTGTGGCATATGAGTGTGCAGAGCCCTCAACTCCCTGCTGAGATTGTGAGCTCCTTGGGGCTGGGACTGTCTTTGTTGTTGGGTTGTGCAGCACCTAGCGCTATGGGTCTTGATCCAGGACTAGGACTCCTAGGCACTGCCACAATACAAATGTTACATCATCATCATCATAATTCAGTCAATGAGAGCTAAACGGGTCCACGTTTGTATGCTGGGTCGCATGGTCAGACGTGGTGCCCTGTGGCTAGTGTTTCTCCAGGTGAGTCATGTGTCACACACATCATATCTGCAACAAAGCAACAAGCAGTTCATATACAAGAACTGTCTGTAATTGCATGGGGGAGGGGGACCACAGCCCTCCAGGAACTAAGAACAGTGAGGGTGGGGGGAATTAGTCAAATTCACTGAGGTTGAAACACCTCCCTAGAGGCCCCACCACCAGGGCAGGATTACTTCAGCTGGTTCATACTGGATTATCCAGTGACCAACAGACACAGAAAGGCCATTTGGAGAAATAGCCTGAGTTCTAACTGACTCGGGCCTTCTTTGATCCAGCAAATGGACAGGACCTTCTGTCCAAAGGGGACCTGTCTTTCCTGGGAAGTACTTCAGCCTTCGGAGGCCCATAGGACTGATTTGTGAGTTCTGGTAAGCTCTGAGCATGTGAATAAGAACGTGTATGTTTCTTATGATTTCTCTGAAATTTTTTCACCTCAAGAATGTATGTGCTTGCTCACAAGGGCTGTGTGGTAACTTACTGCTGCTGGCAATCATGCTGTTCATCGCTTTCAAAGAGGCAACCTGGCTTCCTGGGGATATCACAGTGTAGGCAGAGAACTGTGCAGCCTAGAAAAAACCCCACTCAGGAGGGAGAGAACTCAGGCCTCTACTCAAGAGAGGTGATGACTGAGGAGCCGGGAGCCCACAGCGTGTCCCCTCAAGGGACCAGGGACAGGGAATACAGGTGCATTTGCCCTCAACTGTGACAATATGCTGATCAGGTGGTTTCTTGTCTTTATTTTCATCAATGTCTTAGTAAGGTGTTCCTTGAAAGTCCCAGTACAGTACAGTGTAAGACCTAGATACATGTGCTTCGGGTTGTGGTTCAGCCTGTGTTTATGCAGGAAGATGTTGAGCTGTTTGTTGGCCTTTGTGTGGTATAGAAGGAAGCAGCAGGAAACTGTCTTTTTGGTCAGAGGTTTAAGTCTCTGTCTTTTGCAATAGTGGACCATCTGTTCATGTCAACATTCAGGACCTCTAGGTCAGTGGCTCTCAAACTTTCCAGACTACAGTACCCCTTTCAGGAGACTGATTTATGTACCCCCAAGTTACACCTCACTTGAAAACTACTTGCTTACACAATCAGACATAAAAATACAAAAGTGTCACAGCACACTGTTATTGAAAATGTGCTTACTTTCTCAGTTTTACCATATAATTATAAAATATGTTAACTGGAATATAATATTGTATTTACATTTCAGTGTATACTATATAAACAAATCATTGTCTGTATGAAATTTTAGTTTGTACTGACTTCGCTAGTGCTTTTGATGTAGCCAGTTGTAAAACTAGGCAAGTATCTAAATGAGTTGATGTACCCCCTGGAAGACCTCTGCGTACCCCTAGGGGTACACGTAACCCTGGTTGAGAACCACTGGTCTAAATGACTGAAATCCTGGTCCTGCACTGCCAGACAGATGTTATCTGCATTGATAAAAGACTCGGCAGTGGTGCTGGGAAAGTCATTTTTGAAGAGGTTGAAAAGTATCAGTGTTAGACCTGAGAACAGGCTGTTGTTTTGGGACCTCCAGGAGCTGGGCTTTCTTTTGTCTAGGTAAAATTTGAAACCAGCAGCCTCTCAGCAACAGTTCCACAGCCCTGACAACCCATGTCAGTAGGACCAATGACAGTTTGTACAGTAAGCCTGTATGCTAGATCATGTCATATGCCATAGTAAGATCTAGGAATACAGCATCTGTCTTCTGCCTGGTCTGGAAGCCATTCTTGATGCAGGTGGTGATTGCCAGCACTTGATCACAGTATTGCAGTTTGGTCTGAAAGTTGCTTGATCTGCACTCAGGATATGATCGATGCTGGGGGCATTTTTTTAATAGGATAAGCCTTCCAGCTAATTTGTGCACACAGCTTAGCACAGAGATGGGGTGGTAACTTGTTGTGGTCTTTCTTGGATTTTTAACAAGGCTGTTGCTTTTGCTCTGCACCAGATACCTCTGCTTAGGTATTTTATTCTCCTGGATGACTCTAGAGAGGAAGATGGTTAGCTAGTTTTTCCCAAGTTCTTCAGGAATTTCGGGGAGATGTTATCAAGCCCACGGACTTTTTAATGTTTGATCGCCCTTTCTATTTCATCTGCGATGAAAGGCTGGAAGCCTTCTTCACTTCCAGGTGTTTATGTTGCCCCCATTTCTTCTTCACCTCACCTTCAAAATTTTTGTCCTTCTCTACCTTTGGGACATTTATCAGGTGGGTAGCAATACTGTTTGGAGAGACTGGGTGCTGGCGCTGTGTTGGATCTGAGCAGCACCAACTCTTCTGATGAGTGCCCAAGCTTTGTGGCTGGATCTAGATAGGTTTAGTTCCATGGTAGTCTTGCTCTTCTGGAAGCATTCAAGCCGCCTGCAAGATATGTAGCAATGTCTGGATCACAACTCTCTTCATATCACTTGAGGAGCTCTGCACACTCCTTAGCTAGACAGGGAATGTAGGTCTGACAACCACCTCTTGGAACTGAGTTGGTGGCAGCTTTGTAAATAGCTGTTGTGAACCACACGTAAGCTCCTTCGATAGAGATGTTGTGCAGCACATAAACGATACACCCGCCGGTGAATTGTGTAAAGCTGGGCCAGTTTGCTTTCTGATAGCTCCAGTGAGGGCTTTATTGGTGCTCACAACAGGTATGGCTACTCCAGCTTTGGTAAAGATGATGACTATGTGGAAAGTTTTTCAATATACTGCTTATAGCTTGCACTGGAGGATTGCCTGTGCTGGTGGCCCAGGTGCGACCAGGGGAGTAAGTCTTGCTTCCATCTGGCAGAAAGAAAAGTACCCCATTGTTCTGGGTCATGAATGAGGTGAAGGACATGGAGCAAGGCGCAGTCCAAAAGGTCAACTCCACTTTGATATGACTCTGTATCCCTGGTGGATGTGGGGGCTATTAAAATCTCCAACACAGATGGCAGGGTGTGGGAGCTTAGGAAGAATATTTGGGATGGGCCAGGGGTGGCTAGGGGGCTTGCACACACTCACCACTCTGAAATGGACGACTCTCATAATGTCACAGAGGTCTGAATTGGATGGAAGTGGTTCCGGGTGAGCGAGATCTGCTCTATTATAGTTTACACGGTCATAGTTACTATGTGGAGAGTAACTCATAAGGTCCTAACCTTTGATGTTAAGGTGGCTGGCAGAAAGGGAGTTGACATGTGTCTCTTGAAGGCCATGGGCAGCAGGTCTAATAGGCGGGGAAGACTCTGCCTCCCCAAACAGCCCCACGTGGCCCTGCCCATGCTCCATCCAGGGGCCCGCTCCTGCTGCTAGTTGGCCCCAGCCCAGGCAGTCTGCTCCTCTTCCGGGAAGGGAAGCCTGCTGGGGCTAGGGTGGCTGGGACTTGGGGTAGCTGGGGCTGCCCAGTGCTGGGGGGGCCCCTGGAACTGGGGCTACGCCAGCCAGCACTCCAGGGCTGGAGAGAGAGGGACCCACATGCCATCCGCCACTCCAGGGGCTGGGGGGATCCGCGTGCCACCCGCCCCATGCTCCAGGGCTGGGGGTGGTGTGCCACCCCATGCTCCAAGGGGCCGTGGCGGGGGGGAACGTGCCACCCGGTGCTCCAGGGGGCCGGGATGAGCCATGCACCACCTGCCCAGTGCTCTGGGGATGAGGGGGCTGGCAGCTGCGGGTGGGGGGGAGATCTGGACTGTGGGAGAAGGGGGAAGGAGGTGTGGGGACTCAGGAGGAAGGGGTGGGTCAGGCTGGGGGCTAGCCTTCCCGAGCCGGTGGTTTGTCCACCCTGAAGGCACATTATATTTGTTACATTTGTAGGCCAGGGATTGGAGAACAGAGTGTTTAGCAGCCGAGGGGCCTTTCACATTGAACTGAAGGATTTTCAGGAATAGGCCAATGTCCAAGATTTCCTGATCATGGTTGAGACCACTCAGAAGTCCATGCTGACCAGCATCTGAAAGATTTGTCCTGTTAGTTGCAGCTCTGGTGTCCCTGGTCAAAGCAGGCTACTTAGGGGTATACAATGGGAACGTAGCAAATCTTCATGGACATAGAGCAGTAATCCATTAACACGAACTGAGGTTTCTTTGTCAAATTCAGGCAAGTTCCCTTCCTTCCCCCCACAGCCTTTGCGATGGTCTCTCTGGATTTCATAAGGCTGCATCAGCTCTTTGGTTTGTGCAGTTTGGAAGTAATTATCTGTATCGTAGTGAGCTATCGTGCCTGCTATCTGAGTGCTTGTCCCCGTCTCTGGCCCTTTGCTTACACTTGTCAGCACCTCTATGGCTGGGATATACTTTAGGAAGTATCAGCACCACTTTCCCATTAACAAGAAGCTGTCACCCTCCCTAACTCCTGCCTGAACTGACCAACATGGCCCTGTCTTGGGCTAACTCTTCTCCAGTAAAACTGCAAACATCAGCCTCCTCTAAACTGGCCTGTCTGTGTCAGGGTGGGACGCTGCTATGTGTGGAGAAGGATTAGGCCTCTGCTTTCCT
This sequence comes from Chelydra serpentina, assembly GCA_037349315.1. Lineage (NCBI taxonomy): Eukaryota > Metazoa > Chordata > Testudines > Chelydridae > Chelydra > Chelydra serpentina. The sequence goes on from JBAIAC010000056.1 coordinate 2,446,300, forward strand.
GTATTCATCAATATTGTTCCCAGGTGATCAATGCCCTGTTCACAGAATATCAGGGTTGGAAGGGACCTTAGTAGGTCATCTAGTCCAACCCCCTGCTCAAAGCAGGACCAATCCCCAATTTTTTTGCCCTAGATCCTCAAATGGCCCCCTCAAGGATTGAACTCACAACCCTGGGTTTAGCAGGCCAATGCTCAAACCACTGAGCTATCCCTCCCCCCTATGGGTGTCTAGCAGGGTAGTCATATTCAGAAAGATAGCATGGCCCAAATTCTGCCCTCAGTGGCACCTGTGCAGCCCCCTGCACTGAAGGCAATGGGAATGTACAAGTAACTGAGGGCAGAATTTACCCCCCCTGAGCTTTGCAGTAGCACCGATTGTCTAACTGGTGCTAAAAACAAAGGTTTCATTTTTAAGTACACATGCCTGTCTCCACAGGATCTCTGCCTTGCTCACAGCCACTCCACCACCTCAGCTTCTGCTGCCCCATCCAGATTTACACATGTAAACTCAGAGCACATCAGTTTTACACATGCAAACGAGTCACATCTCACCCTTCGCACCTGCCAGAGTGAGTGAGGAGTGACCAAATGGGTGGTAAATGACCTGAAAGGGGAAGGCCTGTACTTTGGGGCACATTGCCCTGTGTCTGACAGCTTATCATGGGTTTAATGATAACATCTCTCTTACGGATTGCTTCTCAGCATGTGAATAAAATAGACCAGCAATAGCCCTCCCCTAGGAGTCAGGCAAGTGTCATTCACACCACTTTACACATCAGGAAACTGGATGGTTGCACAAGGTCACTTCAGCAAGAGATGGGAATGGAAACCATCTTTTTAGGACACTGGAGCCAAGCCTTTACTTCTTAGCCAGACTGTCTTTCAGAATGGAGTCCCAAATCTAGGTGCTCAGCTACGTCGTCTGGAACCACTACAACACCCCGCTCTCAATCCAGGAGTTGACCCCAGGTGTCCTTATCCTGTGGCATTCTGTGGCTGTCTAGCAATGGTATAATCCATTATCAAAGTCTTTCCTGTTGCAAACTCTTTGGGTTGTTCCACATAGTGGACAAGAGCTAGGATTTGCTCCTTTAACTCACAGGTGAGAGATTGGTTGTAGCCCTGAAGGTTCAAACCCTGATGACAGTCGATGCGGGGGCTCACTACTGTTACAATGACAGGCTTTCTGCTTTTTTCACTTTTCTATTGTAAAAACCTAGGATGTGTCATACAAAAAAACCTATGTTAAAAGAACATTAAGGTGCCAAAGTCAAGCACTGAAAAGGCAGGAAACACCATCTTTGAGGTTGTCAGTGGGATTTTAATATTGCCCATTCGGGCGCATGTATCGTGATACAAACTTTAATTATATGACCCCATTGTTTTAGCATAGGGCTCAGAATGGACAACGAAGAAGGCCGGCTTCTGTAGTGAATGTGTAACACCGACAGAGCCCAGTCATCGGCAGGTGGGATTGAACCTAGGACCTCAGTGCATGAGCCTCTACCGCATGAGCTAAAAGCCAGCTGGCTGTTAGCAGTGGCGTAGCCAGGTTTAGAGCACAGGGGGAGCGGTGCTATAAAAAGGCACCTCCCCGCTCCCCCTGTACTCACCCGGCGGCACTTTAAAGGGCCCTGGGCTCCAGCCGCTGCGGAGCTCCCAGGCCTTTTAAATTCCCGCCGAAGCCCGGCTCCAGCGGCGGAGTGGGGGTGGGGGCACTTTAAAGGGCCCGCAGGCTCCCCGCAGTGGCAGGAGCCACCGGCCTTTTAAACCGCCCCACCCTCCCAGCCCGGCTCCAGCAGCGGGGCTGGGGGGGGCGCTTTAAAGGGCCAGCGGCTCCCCGCAGCCGGGCTCGGGCAGCGCCTTAGCGCTGCTTCTCCTCACAGGGGGAGCGGCCGCTCCCCCTGCTCTCCCCCTGGCTACACTACTGGCTGTTAGCTAAGCAGACTCATTTTCTGTCTCTCTCTAAGTGGTCTTGGTGCCACTAGATGGCACAGAACACAGATGGTGTGTGGGTTACAAATGCAGTTGTATTCTGTTGACCCTCCTCTGTCTTTTGCAACAGAATGCTGTGTAATGAATGAAGGCGGCTGTGCAGGAAGAGAAAGGCAGACTTTGACTCCCTCAGGGAACTGATGGGCAAGGTCCTCTGGGAGAATAACATGAGGGGGAAAGGAGTCGAGGAAAGCTGGCTGTATTTTAAAGAATCCTTATTGAGGTTGCAGGAACAAACCATCCTGATGTGTAGAAAGAAAAGTAAATATGGCAGGTGACCAGCTTGGCTTAACAGTGAAATCCTTGCTCGTCTTAAACACAAAAAAGCAGCTTACAAGAAGTGGAAGATTGGACAAATGACCAGGGAGGAGTATAATAATATTGTTCAGGCATGCAGGAGTGAAATTAGGAAGGCCAAATCACACTTGGAGTTGCAGTTAGCCGGAGATGTTACGAGTAACAAGAAGGGTTTCTTCAGGTATGTGAGCAACAAGAAGAAAGTCAAGGAAAGTGTGGGCCCCTTGCTGAATGAGGGAGGGAACCTAGTGACAGAGGATGTGGAGAAAGCTAGTGTACTCAATGCTTTTTTTGCCTCTGTCTTCACAGACAAGGTCAGCTCCCAGGCGGCTGCACTCCGCAGCACGGTATGGGGAGGAGGTGACCAGCCCTCTGTGGAGAAAGAAGTAGTTCGGGACTGTTGCCAAGAAGGCTAATGGCATTTTGGGCTGTATAAGTAGGGGCATTTCCAGCAGATCGAGGGACGTGATTATTCCCCTCTATTCGGCACTGGTGAGGCCTCATTTGGAGTACTGTGTCCAGTTTTGGGCCCCACACTACAAAAAGGATGTGGATAAATTGGAAAGAGTCCAACGGAGGGCAACAAAAATGATTAGGGGGCTGGAGCACATGACTTATGAGGAGAGGCTGAGGGAACTGGGATTGTTTAGTCTACAGAAGAGAAGAATGAGGGGGGATTTGATAGCTGCTTTCAACTACCTGAAAGGGGGTTCCAAAGAGGATGGATCTAGACTGTTCTCAGTGGTAGAAGATGACAGAACAAGAAGTAATGGTCTCAAGTTGCAGAGGGGGAGGTTTAGGTTGGATATTAGGAAAAACTTTTTCACTAGTAGGGTGGTGAAGCACTGGAATGGGTTACCTAGGGAGGTGGTGGAATCTCCTTCCTTAGAGGTGTTTAAGGTCAGGCTTGACAAAGCCCTGGCTGGGATGATCTAGTTGGGGTTGGTCCTGCTTTGAGCAGGGGGTTGGACTAGATGACCTCCTGAGGTCCCTTCCAACCCTGAGATTCTATGATTCTATGAAAGCCGGTCTTGAAGCTACGTTCTAGGCCAGTGAGCTAGCAGAGCTGGATCCTGTCCTGGGCTCTGCCCAACACCTTCCTTTGTGATATCCAGAGTTTAATGAGACCCGAGTCGTCAAGCGTGACTGTTACGTGTGTATTTCTGCATGTCCAGGTGTGCAAAGTGAGACACCCAGGGCTGGTGTTTGGAAGTGCTGAGGGCTCACAGATCCAGCTGCAGTCAATGGCAGTTCAGGTCTCCGCCTTCTAATGGCAGGCCCCAGTTGTCTTCAGTTCAGCACATCACATTTGCAAATTGTGGATCAAATCTCTCTGAGCCCCAGCGCCCCAACCGTAAAATGGAGAGAATAAAGCCTCCCTCATGTAGTGGGCTGTTGTGCTGAAAACAGAAATGCACCAATGTTTGTGAGGGGTCCAAATAATCCAGTGATAGATGACATGGAAAACCCACGAGGAGCTAATGACTTCCCTGCAGTGTGTGACTTGTGCAGTAAATGAGGCGTGGGGCCACACACCGAACGATGGGGATGAAAAGAGACATCAAACAGCTGCCTCAGTCCCTGAGCTCCATCCAACCAGGGGCCTGTGGAATGTCATCACGTCCTGTCACACAACCTGGCCCCCTGGGGTGAGTTGTCTTCTGTGCAGCTCCTGCCCCACCCCACCCAGCCCCCTCATTCTGTGCTATCAGCTCCACTCGGCATTTCCATTCTCAACAAAAAATACTCTGGTTACAGTGTAGTAGCCATGTTAGTCTGTGTCAGCAAAAAGAAAATAAGAAATAAATAAATACTTGTGGCACCTTAGAGACTAACAAATTTATTTCAGCATAAGCTTTCGTGGGTTAGAACCCACTTCATCGGATGCATGGAATGAAACATACAGTAGACAGATATTTATACAGTCAGAGAAACATGATAAGGTGGAAGTGCAAATACCAACCTTAAGAGGCTAATTAATTGAGAGGAACCATAACATCAGGGGAAGAAAAACCTTTGAAGTGATAAACAAGATGGCCAATGTGGACAGTTGACACACAGGTGTGAATGAGGATCGTTAACTTAAGGGAAACAGATTCAATTAACGTAATGGCCAAGCCATTCCAAGTCTCTATTTAATCCTAAATTGATGGTATCTAGTTTGCATATCAATTCGAGTTCAACAGCTTCTCGTTGTAGTCTGTTTTTGGACTTTATTTGCTGCAAAATTAGTACCCTCAAGTCTGTCACTGAGTGATTAGGGAGATTGAAATGTTCTCCTACTGGTTTTTGAATGTTATGATTCCTGATGTCAGATTTATGTCCGTTTATTCTTTTGCGTAGAGACTGTCCGGTTTGGCCAATGTACATGGCAGAGGGGCATTGCTGGGAATCTATTTCCCTTAAGTTAACGATCCTCATTCACACCTGTGTGTCAACTGTCCACATTGGCCATCTTGTTTATCACTTCAAAGGTTTTTCTTCCCCTGCTGTTATGGTTCCTCTCAATTAATTAGCCTCTTAAGGTTGGTATTTGCACTTCCACCTTATCATGTTTCTCTGACTGTATAAATATCTGTCCACTGTATGTTCCATTCCATGCATCCGATGAAGTGGGTTCTAACCCACGAAAGCTTATGCTGAAATAAATTTGTTAGTCTCTAAGATGCCACAAGTATTTATTTATTTCTTAAAAAATACTCTGTTCTTCCCCACAATCTCTCTCTATTTCCCCCCTCACCCTCTTTCTGCAGTTTGTTCACACCACATACTGCCGGCTGCCTGGTCTGATTTAACTCTCCCAAGTGCCTCAGGGATCTGTAGTTACTATGGACCATGCCCTGTATGATGGAGATGCAGAGGATGAAACTTCCAGGAAGGGCAAGGAAGTTAGTGTGTGCTGTGGGGACGCTGGCCATGGCCTGGGGAGGGGGACGCTGGCCATGGCCTGGGGAGAGGGCCAGCAACTGATATAGACAGTCTGTGACAGTGGCAGCAGAAGATCAATGCTGTCACAGGATCCACCCTCCCCTTCCCCTCTCTTCATCCCCATGGACACTCCTCACCCACAGGACTCCTATCTCCCAACTCCAGACTCCCAGGGCTCTGAAGGAGGCCCATCCTTCTCTTGCAACCATCCCTGGATTTCTGGGGGAGCAGTGTTCCCTGGAGGACCCAACAGGCATGGTTCTAAGGTACCATGGGGAGCCCTCTGAGCTCCTCTGCTTGTCCCAGGGAGACCATTTCACTTTGATGGGATAAACAGTTGTATCAAGCAAACAGCTTTCCCTGCCTGGTAATGATTCTCATAGACTCATAGACTTTAAGGTCAGAAGGGACCATTATGATCATCTAGTCTGACCTCCTGCACAATGCAGGCTACAGAATCTCACCCATCCACTCCTCTTTGAAGGTCGCAGGCAAAACCAAAGTAGGAGCAATTTCTAGCAGAAAATCCACTGCCAAGTCCTCCTGGGGGAAACAGCAGGACTGGGAGGGTGAGAGTCAGAGAGCAAACCCCAAGGGAGTTGTTTTGCTTTATATCAAGTGACTTTGTTACTGCGGTTTTAGAGCTAAGTGGCAAATGGGAGAGAGATACCAGGCTACAAGGCATTTTGTAATTCTATTGGTGCAGATAATCAAATATACATTGATCAGCTACCAACATGGATCTTTAACAAACCTTGCAATATTAGGGAAGTTCCAGAGCACTGAACAACAGCCATATTGGCCAGTTAACCTGACATTGATCCCAGCACAATCATGGAAAACCTGATATGGGAAGCAATGAGTAAAGAATGAAAGGATGGCGGCACAGTTAGTGTCAGTCAGCATGGTTTTGTGGAAACAGGGCATGTCAAACCAACTTATTTGCCCAATGGATCTCTCCTTGGCCCAATGCTCTTCAATTTGGCTGTCAAAGAGACCTGGAAGAAGATATAAAGTAATTGTTTGTGAAGTTTGCAGGTGTGACAAAATATGATGGAGTGGTAAATAATGATCAGTCAGGTCAGTAACACAAAGTCGTCTGTATCACTTTTGGAAGGTGGGCTCATTCAAACAATATGGATTTTAATATAGCTAATTGGAATGTAGGAACATCTAGGAACAAAGGATGTGGGTCACATTTCCAGGATGGGGAACTGTAGCCTGGAAAGCTGTGACTCTCACAAGGACTTTGGGGACCTGGAGGACATGGTATGATGCAAAGGCGAAGAAGGCTAATGCAATTCTTGGACATATATGTAGAGTAATATTAATCAGGAGTTGGGAGGTGTTACTACCTCTGTATATGATACTGGTGAGACCATTACTGGACACTGGAGCTGGTCAGAATTTTTTAACCAAAATGTTTTTCCATTGGAAAATGCCAGTTTATCAAAATCGAACATTTTCACAGGAAGGTACTGATTTTGATGGAACTTTTTTTAGGATGGTTTCAGGAAGGTCCAGGGTGGAATTTCTGGTCAAAAAGAGAGAGACCAACTCACCTAGATTAGCCAATAACCTGGTGGTCTGAGCATTCAAGTCCCTGTTCTACATGACTTGGACTAAGGACTTGAACCTGGTTGTCCTACATTCCAGTTGAGGAATGTAACCACCAGGCTATTGGGTATTCTAAAATAGGTCTCCTGATCATTTTTTAGGCAAAAAATTTTCAAAAGTTCTGAATTTCATTCTAATGCCGAACGAGAAGAAATTCTGAAACGTCATTTTTTTTTTGAGAAATTGAAGTATTTTTTTCTGGCCAGTCCTATTGGATCCTGAGTCCAGTTCTAGTGCCCACACTTCAAAAAGGATGTTTTCAAATTAGAAAGGGCTCAGAAAAGAGCTACAAGAACAATTAGGGTGTGTCTACCCATCCCGCAGCAGCAAGCCTTTCAGCCTGGGTCGACAAACTCAGGCTCACAGGGCTTGCAGTGCTGAACTAAAAATAGCTGTGTAGATGTTGCAGATTGGGCTGGAGCTCAGTTTCTGAAGGATAGGGAGTGAGGTGGGCTTCAGAGCACCATCTACACAGCTATTTTGAGCGGGCAGCACAAGCCCGAGGCTGTCAACCCGGGCTGGACGCTCACTGCCACAGGCTGTGTAGAGATACCCATAGAGGTCTGAAAAACCTGCCTTACAGTGAAAGATCATAACAAACTCAATCTATTTATCTTATCAAAGAGAAGGTTAAAGTAGGGGAAGTTAAGGGGAAGTGTGGCAGAGACGTTTGTGCAGGATAAGTATCTGGAAATAGATGTGCCATTGCCATTGAAGAGGAATCATAGAATCATAGAATTTCAGGGTTGGAAGGGACCTCAGGAGGTCATCTAGTCCAACCCCCAGCTTCAAAAGGATGTCAACTGCAGCAGTGGAAGAGGTTTGCGGATGATGCAGATGGAGAAAACCAAGGGAAAGAGGGGAGTGGTGATGGACTGATGACGTGCAAGCAGCAATCCAAAACAAGAACATGGAGCATAAAGAAAAAGAAACCAATCCATTACATCCACATGAAAGCAAATACAGAGAAGCAAAGCGAGCTCCCAAGCAGGCAGCGAGGAAGGCCCCAAGACACTGCCCTAGACAATACGTATGCTGAGCTTGTAAACCACTCACAGCTGGCTGGCAAAAAGATCTATAGCATTGCAAAAATGAGGTGCAAAGGGAAGCAGGATGGTATTGTAACACCATTTGTACATGATGGGTAGGTGAGACCGCTAGTAACACCTAACAAGTGAAAGAGAGATGGAAAGAATACTTTGAGAGTCCCTTAAATGAAGCAAATCCTTTAGGACAGAGGAAATGTGGTGCCTGAGCTTCATATAATGGAGGAAGAGGTGAGAAATGCACTCCAGAAAATGAAGACCGTAAAGCAGCAGGACCTGATGAAGTGACGGTGGATCTGGTGAAAGTCTTAGGTGAGAGAGGTCTAAAATGGATGAGCGGAGTAGTTAAAGCTGTATGACAAGACAAGAGAATTTCCAAAGACTGGTGCCAGTCTATCCTGGTTCCAGTACATAAGAAAGGAAACATCCATGAATGAGAAAACTATCAAGGAACAAAGCTATTGTTGCACAGGATGAAGATACTAGAACATATTCTGGGATCTTATAGACCTATACAAGGCCTACAAGAGGACAGAAGGATGCTCACACCCGTGCTGAAAAAATATTGAGTGTCTGAGGATTTAATAACTACAATGTATTCCCTATATAGATCACCTAAAACAGTGACCCAAACATGGTTTGGAATGACAAGTCCCCTTGAAGTAAAAGTCAGACTGCACCAGGGGTCAGTCTTCTGTCCACTCCTGTTTATCACGTTGATGGACTACATCAGCAGGAAGAAGGGAGAAGTTGCAATATGCAGATCACACAGCAATAAGGGACCCTCAAAAGAAGACCTAAAGGAAATATTAAACCAGAGATATGGCCAGCTAAGCAGGCATAGGATGAAAATGAGCATGACTAAGACTGCGGTCATGTGGGCTAGTAGAGGTGCCAGAGTGAAACTGGACATAGAGATTAATGGAGCACAATTAAACTAGATTGACCTTGACAGCTGGATCATGGAAGACAGTGAGCCTGATCATGAGATACAGTCCAGACTAGGGAGTGCTGGGAGAGCGTGGAGTAACATCTCAGGTTTGTACATGACCAGTGTATGCCACCGAGTGTAAAAGCTCAGCTGTGTAGAACATGCTGCGTGGTGCAGACGAATGGGTATAAAGAGATGGCAGGTCGAATGCCTACAGGTATATGAAATGAGATGTCTTTGCTCCGGAAGAGGTCTTACAGGAAGAGACAGATTTTGAATTGTAAATATTAGGATGGAAGTCAAAGTCCGTGATGTGGCTGACAAAATCCAGAAAGCACAGTTTTGCTGGTTCAGACATATGCAGAAGACTCATTGTTTCCAAGACCAGAAAGGACCATTGTAATCATCTAGTTTGACCTCCTCTATAGACCTCTCTTCCCCCAGAGAACTTTGCCACAAAAATTCCTAGAGCAGATCTTTTAGAAAAACGTCCAATCTTGATTGAAAAATTGTCCGTGCTGGAGAATCCACCACAACCCTTGGTAAATTGTTTCAGTGGTTAAATACCCTCATGGTCAAAAATGTATGCATTATTTCCAGTCTGAATTTGTCTAGCTTCAACTTCCAGCCATTGGATCACGTTATACCTTTCTCTGCCAAGCTGAAGAGCCCATTATTAAATATTTGTTACCCATATAGATACTTCCTGGGAACAAACTCCGTAACTTCTCTTTGTTAAATTAAATACATTGATCTCTTTGAATCTATCGCTATAAGGCAGGTTTTCCAATCCTTTAATAATTCTCATGGCTCTTCTCTGAACCCTCTCCAATTTACCAATGTCCTCCTTGACCAATGGACACCAGAAATGGACAAATTATCTCACCACCGGTGCCAAGTACAAAGGTAAAATAACCTCTCTACTCCTTGATTTTGGGATTCCCTCTGAGACCTCATTCTACTCAGCTTCCCAAGAACTCATTTCAACTCCAAATTTTATCACTCAATTATCTTTATTTGACATACAGCAAAGCTATACTGAGTTGATCAGACTTAAGAATAGGGGGTGAGTATAGGGCATACCACACATCTAAAGTTATACAAAAAACCTCTTCCTTTATATACATTTACACATCACATTGCATTTACTATGCATTGCATCACAGGTTTGGGGTTTGGCTCAGTTATTTTGTAGGAACCAACCCCTGTATAGCATGTCCATGTGCTATTCATGCATAATCTGACCTCTATCTTATCTTACATTTAGGCTTGTTTATTAACACCAAGATGTTCCTGATGATCTTAGCTAGCCATCCTGATTCATTATACTGCTTGTTATAACAATTTAACATTCCATTCACCTTTCCAATCATGCCAACTAAGAAATGAAATAAGCCTACACTAGAGAATCCGATTCTTTTGGTCACAGCTTCACATTGGCAGCTCGTGTTCATCTGATTATCCACCAGAACACCCAAATTTTTTCAGTCACTGCTTTCCAGGACAGAGTCCCCCATTCTGTAAGTACGGCCTACATTCTTTGTTTCTAGATGTATGTGTTTACATTTGGCTGTATTAAAGTGCATATTGTTTGCTTGTGCCCAGTTTATCAAGCGATCCACATCACTCTTAAACAGTGGTCGGTCCTCTTCATTATTTACCACTCCTGCAGTTTTTTGTGTCATCTGCAAACTTTATCAATGATAATTTTATGTTTTATTCCAGGACATAAGAACATAATAGCCACACTGGATCAGACCAATGATCCACCTAGCCCAGTATCCTGCCTTCCTACAGTGGCCAGTGCCAGATGCTTCCGAGGGAATTAACAGAACAGGGCAATCATCAAGTGATCCATCCTCTGTCATTCAGTCCCAGCATCTGGCAGTCAGAGGCTTAGGACAGAGCATGGGGTTGCATCCCTGATCATCATGGCTAATAGCAATTGATGGACCTATCTTCCATGAACATATCTCATTCTTTTTTTAAACCAGTTACAGTTTTGACCTCCACAACATCCCCTGGCAATGAGTGCTACAAATTGACTCTCCTTTGTGTGGGAAAGTACTCCCTTTTCTTTTGTTTGTTTTCAACTTGATGCCTATTAGTGTCATTGAGTGACCCATAGTGCTTGTGTTATGTGAAGAGGTAAATAACACTTCCTTATTCACTTTCTCCACACCATTGGGGATTTTGTAGACCCCTGTCATATCCCCCCTTAGTCGTCTCTTTTCCAAGCTGAAAAGTATCAGTCTTTTTAATCTCTCCTCGTAAGGAAGCTGTTCAATACCTCTAACGATTTTTGTTTCCCTTTTCTGCATCTTTTCCAATTCTGATTTATCTTTTTTGAGATGGGACGACCAGAACTCAAGTATTCAAGGTGTGGGCGTACCATGGATTTATATAGTTGCATTATGATATTTTCTGTCTTATTACCTCTCCCTTTCCTAATGGCTCCTAACATTCTATTAGCTTTTTTGGCTGCCGCTGCACATTGAGTGGATGTTTTCAGAGAACTATCCACAGTGATTCCAAGATCTCTTTCTTGAGTGGCAACAGCTAATTTAGACCTCATCATTTTGTATGTATAGCTGGGATTATGTCTCCAATGTACATTACTTTGCATTTATCAGTATTGAATTTCATCTGCCATCCCAGTCACCCAGTTTTGAGAGATTGTGATGTACAAAGGTAAATCCAGACTAATGGGTCGCTGTGTCATCCCAGTCCTGCAACCTGGGGTGCCTTACAATACCTTGCTGAAGTGGCTCCCACCTGGGTCTCTCACAAACAGCCTGCCAGCTACACCCTTGCTGTCACCAGCCTTGGTTATACTGCAGGGTCAACCCAGCACATCCCCAGTCTTAGATTTTCCCTCAGAACCGTATGTCCCATGTTGCCCATCTCTCTCCTGGACAGTACAATTATATAAAGTCCGTTATACATTTAAGAGAATAATATGCACACAACTTGTCACCCCCAATGGAATTACCCAGACACTTCAATTTTAACACTCTGGATTAGATAAAACCAAGTTTAAAAAAAGTATGGATTGGATGAATGGACTATAAGGTGGATAGGAAGCTGGCTAGATTGTCGGGCTCAACGGGTAGTGATCAATGGCTCAATGTCTAGTTGGCAGCCGGTATCAAGAGGAGTGCCCCAGGGGTCGGTCCTGGGGCTGGTTATGTTCAACATAACCAGCCCCAGGGGGGTTATTCAACATAACCAAGGAGGAGGTATAGCTCAGTGGTTTGAGCATTGGCCTGCTAAACCCACGGTTGTGAGTTCAATCCTTGAGGGGGCCATTTAGGGATCTGGGGCAAAAATTGGGGATTGGTCCTGCTTTGAGCAGGGGGTTGGACTAGATGATCTCCTAAGGTCCCTTCCAACCCTGATATTCTATGATTCTATGAACATCTTTATCAATAATCTGGATGATAGTATTAATTGCACCCCCAGCAAGTTTGCAGATGACACCTAATCTAGGTAGAGAGGTAGAAACGCTGGAGGGTAGGAATAGGGTCCAGAGTGACCTGGACAATTGGGCCAAAAGAAATCTGATGAGATTCAAAAAGGACAAGTGCAGTGTCCTCCACTTAGGAAGGAAGAATCCCATGCACTGCAACAGGCTGGGGACCGACTGGATAAGCAGCAGTTCTGCAGAAAAGGACCTAGAGATTACAGTGGACAAGAAGCTGAATATGAGTCAGCAGTGTGCCCTTGTTGCCAAGAAGGCTAACAGCAATGGCATATTGGGCTGTATTAGTAGGAGCATTGCCACCAGATCAAGGGAAGTGATTATTCCCCTCTATTCAGCACTGGTGAGGCCACACCTGGAGTATTTTGGTCCTCCCACTACAGAATGGATGTGAACAAATTGGAGACAGTCCAGCAGAGGGCAACGAAAATGATTAGGGGGCTGGGGCACATGAATTACGAGGAGCGGCTGAGGGAACTGGGCTTATTTAGTCTGCAGAAGAAAAGAGTGAGGTGGGATTTGATACCAGTCTTCAATTACCTGAAGGGGGGTTCCAAAGAGGATGGAGCTAGGCTGTTCTCAGTAGTGCCAGATGACAGAACAATGTGTAATGGTCTCAAGTTGCAGTGGGGGAGGTCTAGGATATTAGGAAACACTATTTCACTAGAAGGGTGGTGAAGCACTGGAATGGGTTACCTAGGGAGGTGATGGAATCTCCATTCTTAGGTTTTTAAGGCCTGGCTTGACAAAGCCCTGGCTGGGATGATTTAGTTGGTGTTGGTCCTGCTTTGAGCAAGGGTTTGGACTAGATGACCTCCTGAGGTCTCTTCTAACCCTAATATTCTATGATTCTATGGTTCTATAAAAAAGTGTATTAACTACAAAGAGTGGGTACAAATAATGAGGTATAAAAGTCAGAAACAGTTACAAGAAAAATAAAGATAATAGTAAACATCTTATCTAACTATGTCAGATTCAGCAAAGTTTCTCACCATATGCTTTCAGCAGTCCTACTGACCAAATTCTGTAGGTCAGGACCCCTCCCATAGAGTCCAACAAATGCTTCCTTTGTCATTTCATGTGCAGTGAATGTGATGGGCAGGGAGAGAGAGAGGGATCCCTTGGGGTCTTCGGCCCCTCTTTTTGTATTTTCAGTCCCTCTCTTGAAAACATTTCCAGCTGGGCACTAGGAGACAAAGAGTCTACAGGGCAGGATGTTCCCTGCTGGCTTTTCCTCACCTGTTTGAGCTTCCTTTGTTCCCCTTCCTGCCTAAAGACACATTGAGCAGAGCACACACTCCTCTGTTTAGGACAGACATGCTTGCCAACCTTAGTTTAGGAAGGGCTGTGGGGTTTGGAACATGCGTTAATAACATCGTAAAGGAAATCTTATAACTTTACATTCAGTGTTGTAAAGAGAAATCTCTGTATTAAGTATTTTTATGAATCCTTATGATGTTGCATTGTGTGATTTTGTATTAAGTATCTTTATCTTTATGACATTGCATCTTGCATTGTGTTATTTTGTATTTATATGACTTGCCATTGTGCCTCTCTATTTTCATACAACTTTGTATTAGATCCCCATTTTGTATTAGATCCCTATTTGATATGGGAACTTTGTATTAGATCCCTATATAGAAAACTTTGTATTAGATGTTCTAGCCCCTAAGGATAGTATAGTTAAAGTAGAAGAAACATGTGTCTGTTTGCTAGGAGTAGGATAAGATCTTCCCCCACTCTGTAATCAATTGCCCTATTGACTGAACGAGGTGTGAATGAGTGAGGCTTGGAAGACACCCACCTCCAGACACTGCAACAGTTGGAGAGGGGATGGGAGCCAGATCCAAGAACAATCAAGTGGCAAAGAAGAGCAGACATATTGACAGGCCTTGGGGATTAGAAGCAAGCACCTTCTTTAGGTAACACCCTCTTTAAGCAGCCTTGGGACAACACCCAGAGAAAAGCAGCACAAAGACCAATGGACACAGACCCAGATTTTGAATCTGGAGTGGATTTGCATAAGAGGGAAGCTGCTATAAAAGTGAGGTGTCTGGCAGGGGACCCCGGGTCTCGTCTTGTCACCATTGGAGCATCGATCCGGATCAGCAGAAGCCTGGCTCCACCCCTCCCCCATCTAACTCACCTGGACAGTGCAGTTAAGGGGAGCAACCAGTTGGTAACAACAGCAAGACGGAGTGTGTTTGTGTTTGTGTGTGTGTGAGTGCATGAGTGTGATATATATATCATATGCATATGCTAGAGTATTGATTGATACCTGTATTACTAATAAATGTGGCGTTTTGCCTCAATCCCCTTGAAAAGATCCTGTATAGTACTTTGAGTACAACAGTGTTGCCACACACACTTTACCAGGACAGTACTGACCAGCAAATTATGAGTTTTCAAATGATACCTTATAAGGCATACTTTGTACAAAGATTATTACTATAGTGTGTAGCGTGTGAATACAGGGATGTAATCTCTCACAGTGATCCCTTTGTGATTCTTCAGCATCTGCTTTTGACTTAACTATCTTGAGTAATTTTGTATGGTCTGCAAATTATGTCACCTCACTGTTTACCCCTTTTTCCAGATCATTTATGACTATGTTGAACAGGACTGGTCCCAATACAGACCCTTGGAGGACACATAGAATCATAGAATCATAGAATATCAGGGTTGGAAGGGACCTTAGGAGGTCATCTAGTCCAACCCCCTGCTCAAAGCAGGACCAATCCCCAATTTACAGTTATTTACCTCTCTCCATTCTGAAAACTGACCATTTATTCCTACCCTTTGTTTTCCTGTCTTTTAACCAGTTACTGATCCATAAGAGGACCTTCCCTCTTACCCCATTACTGCATATTTTGCTTAAGAGTCTTTGGTGAGGGACTGTGTCAACGGCTTGCTGAAAATCCAAATACACTATATCCACTGGACCCCCCTTGTCCACAGGTTTGTTTATCCCCCTCAAAGAATTCTAATAGATCGGTGAGACATGATTTCACTTTACAAAAGCCATGTTGACTCTTCCCCAACAAATCATGTTCATTTATGTGTCTGTAGTTCTGTTCTTTACTATAGTTTCAACCAGTTTGCCCAGTACTGAAGTTAGGCTTACTGGCCTGTAATTGCCAGGGTTGCATCTGGAACCTTTTAAAAAAATTGGTGTCACATTAGCTATCCTCCAGTCATCTGGTATAGAAGCTGATTTAAGCGACAGGTTACATACCACAGTTAGTACTTCTACAATTTCATTATTTGGGTTCTTTCAGAAATCTCAGCTGAATACCATCTGGTTCTAGTCACTGATTACTATTTAACCTATCAATTTGCTCCAAAACCTTTGCTATTGATACCTGAATCTGGGATAGTTCCTCAGTATGGGAATCTGCCTCACATCCTTTGCAGTAAGGACCGATGCAAAGAATTCATTTAGGTTCTATATTTGACTCTATGTTTTCTTTCATATACAGTGCCACTCCCCCACCAGCACGACCTACTCCATTATTCCTATATATTTTGTACCCTGGTATTACTGTGTCCCATTGATTATCAGCATTCCACAAAGTTGCTGTCATGCCTGTTATATCAATATTCTCAATTAATATCTGGCGCTCAAGTTCACCCATCTCAGTTACTTCTTGCATTTATATACAAGCACTTATAAAATTTGTTACTTTTTAGTTGTCTGCCATTATGTGATGTGATTGAACAGGACTCTTTTTTATTTGACAGTTTCTCTTCAGTTCCTACCTTACTTTATCAACTTCTATCCTCTCCTCTTTACCAGGATATAGAGAATCCCATTAATAGAACCTAACCTATAAGATGTATCTGTCCAAACCATGCGCTCCTCCACAGGGTCAGATTTAAGGGCAGGCAGCACAGGTATCTGCCTGGGGTACTGGGTTTGGGGGCTGCTGGGCTTGCAATGCTGTTTTTGTTTTTAGAGACAAAAAGGAAAAAGAATGTTTGAAGTAAAATGTTTCAGGTATTCCATATGTTGATTCATTTTTCACTAACCTCCTAGAATGTTCCGGACCTTTGTAGAATCTCATGGAACCTTCCAGACATTCTGAAAACTACATTTTCCTTGAACCTCCTAGAATGTTGTCAGCCATGACCTCGAGGGTATATAAGGGGCGAGGCATCACCAGTCAGTCCATGAGATGTAAGAACGAAGTGAAGTGAGAACCCAGCTGCAATATTGTGAACCTTGTTTTACTGTGTCATTGTGAAAGTGTATTTGTGTTTTAAGACTCAAAGCGTGTTAATAGTGACCAATAGTGGACATATTTAATGAGACACCAGAAATATCTATTAAATCCCTATCTATGCAACAATATAAAAGAAATACTGTTATTTCTTTTGCCATGCTTAACACGTAATGTTTCATGACTTTCTAAGACCATGTAACCCAGAGTATTGCTCTCCCTAATACTGTCTGTTTTCCCCCATAGAAAATAAAAAATGCCCCCGAATAAACCTTCAGAAGCTCAGTATAGGAAGCGAAAAGCTCAGTTGTGATCTAGTTTGCAGCAAGGTGCAAATTTGATGGGAAAACATCTGAAACAGAAAAACATAGACCGAGCTAATGCAGTAGAGAAGAAATTGAGGAGAGAAGCACAAAGAATGGAAGTCCTATTACTAAGGAATTAGCAGATTTACCTGACAACAAGGAAAGGAAATGTGAGAAAAGCGATGAAAAATCGTCCAGTTTTCCTGGCGACATAAAGGAGAGCGATGAGAAAGAAGAATGGAGCACATGAAAAGGAGAGTAATGACAAAGAAAAATCTGGTATACATGAAAAAGAGAGAAACAATAAAGAAAAATCGGCCTTGCATGATGACAGAAACAGCAGTGAGAAAAATTGCAAACCACAGATTGATACATCAGATCCTGCTTTATGGCTGGCGGTCCTAAACTCTGCTGATATTGATTGTACAATTTTGAATGGGCTGGGGAAAATTGAGGATATGACATTTCCATTAAATGAACGGAAGCGACACTTCTCAAAGTCACACTACGACAGAATGCTCGAGAATGGTGAGAAACTGAATTGACATTAGCTAGTTTAGCAAAATCAATTGACAAAGTGTTCTGTTTTTGTTGCAAACTATTTGACAAGAATGCCAAATTGTTGCTTGCACTTTCCAGGTACAATTACTGGCATAACTAAGTTATGAAAAGTCACCCGACCATTTTATGTCCTACTCCAAATGGATAGAGGTCAAGTCCAGGCTCAAGTTGAGTAAATGCATAGATGCAGAAAACCAGCGGATTATGAATGTAGAAACCCAGCACTGGAGGAACGTGCTCGAGCGTCTAATCTCAATTACCCGCTTCCTTGCAAAGAATAATTTGGCTTTCCGGAGCTCGTCAGATAAGTTGTGCACTGAACATAACAGTAATTTCTTTGGTTTGGTAGAGCATATTGGGAAATGCAATGATGTCATGCATGAGCACCTACATCGAGCTGTTCGTAAAGTAGCTATACAACAAAACAATTCAAAACAAATTGATTGACCTTATGGTAAGGAAGGTGCTTGATAACAATTTGATGCAGCTTTGCAAAGTACTACGCCATATTAATGGACTGCACTCCCGACATTAGTCACAGTGAAAAGATGGCATTTACAGTAAGATTTGTTTGTGACGAGGATGGCTCTATCCAAGTAAAGGAACACTTTATCTGTTTCTGGTCTATGGATGACTCTACTGGGAAAGGCCTAACAGAACTGTTTATGAACATTTTGAATGAGAATAAAATAAAGCTTCAGGACTGCCATGACCAAGGCTATGACAACGGCATGAACACGAAGGGAAGAAACAGTGGTGTCCAAGCAAGGATCCTTGTGCTGAATCCAAGAGCTTTCTTCATGCCTTGTGGCTGCCATCCCCCAACCTGGTTGTGTCAGATGCAGCAGCATTTTCTTTAGCTTCAGTATTTCTCTTCGGAGTGCTGAAAAGGTTATACGTCCTGTTTTCAGCATCAACTATCAGGTGGAAGATCCTCACAGACAAAACATATCTGACTGTGAAGCCCCTAAGTGACACTTGCTGGGAGATCCGCATTGACAGCATAAGGCCCATTAGGTACCAAGCAACTGAGGTTTACAAAGCCCTGATGGAACTGACGCAGTCGAGTAAAGCCAAGGCTGGAATCTGACACGAGGTGAAAAGCCTAGCAAACCAGATCACTGACTTCAAATTTCTGGTCTCAGTTGTGGTTTGGCATGATATCCTGTTCTAAGTAACCAGTGTAAGCAAGCCATTACAAACTAAGTCAGTGGACATTGTGACTGCTACTACTTTGATGCCTAGATTTCGTTGTGGCCCACAGAGACAACGGATTTGAAGATCCCCCCCAAAATGGCAGAAAACTTAGGAGTTGAGCCTGACTTCAAGGAAACTTGTATTCATCAGAAGAAGAGACAGTTTGGTTATGAGGGCAAAGCTGAGGCAATGGGAAGATATTTGCTCACTTGTTGACACTGCTCAAGTGTCCATCGAATAAAGGTTTGGAAAAAGAAGAACTGTGAACTGACCTGTTTTGGGGTTTTTTTGTAAGATCTTCACACCTGGCAGGCAATTCAATGCAGATCGTTAGTAAAGTAGTCCAATAGTGTCAGGCCAAGAGCCAATCCCTGCAGGCCTCCACTGGAAACAAACCCGCTCAGTGATGACTCCCTGTTTACAGTTACATTTTGAGACCTATCGGTTAGCCGGTTTTTAATCTACTTAGTGTGTGACATGTTAATTTTATATTGTTCTAGTTTTTTAATCAAAATGTTGTACAGTACCAAGTCAAATGCCGTACAGAAGTCTAAATATATTACATCAATGCTATTACCTTTATCAACCCAACTTGTAATCTCACCCCAAAAAGGTATTTAGTTAGTTTGACATGATCTGTTTTCCATAAATCCATGCTGACTTGCATTCATTACATTTTAAAATGTTATTAATTAACTCCCATATCAGCTGGTTTATTATCTTGCCCATCATCAATGTCAGACTGACAGGCCTATAATTACCTAGGTCATCCAGTTTACTTTTTTTAAAATTGTCTCATAAGCTTTCTTCCAGTCTTCCAGCCAGTGCTGCAAGAGTTACTGAAAATTAACATTAATGGACCAGCAAGCTCCTCAGCTGGCTCTTTTAAAACTCTTATATACAAGTTATCTGGACCGACTGATTTAATAATGTCTAACTTTAATAGCTTCTGTTCAACATCCTTCAGAGCGACTAGTGGAATGGAAAGAGTGTTATCATCACCATATGATGTGACTATACCATCCGATTTTTCTCCAGATATAGAACAGAAATATTTATTGAACACATATGTCTTTTCTGAATTATTAATAATTCTACTATTTCCATCTTCTAATGGACCAATACCATTGCCAGGATCCTTTCTGTTCCTAATAGATAGATAGATAGATAGATATAAAATTCCTTCTTATTGTAGTTAATTCTGCTGCCCATAGAGTTCTCCTTGTGACCCTTTCCTTCTTTTATCAGTTTTCTACAGTTACTAACTTCAGATTTATATTCATTACTATCAACTTCCCAATTCTTCCATTTGTTATATACTTATATTTATTATTGTTATTTGGAATAAAAGGGACCTGCTGAAGATAGCATGGCAGGAGGGCAAGGCAGGAAAGACACCCCAAGGAAAGCAGAGGAAGCAGTGGATGGTTTGCATGAAAGAAAATAGTAAGCAGGTGGACCTTAGTGCTTCCTTGGACAGGCAAAGATGGTGGATGCTTGCACAACAACCCAGACCCAGTTGATGGGATAAGGAGAAAGGAAGAAGAAGAAAGAGAAGGTTAAGAAGCAAACAGCCCTGCACTGGTAATAGAAAGTGGAGGCCTATAAGTATCTACATAGGGAGGAGATTTCTGATAGCAGAGGGCTCTTCAGTTTAGCAGACAAAGGCAGGACAAGATCCACTGTCTGGAAGCTGAAGCTAGATAAATTCAGACTAGAAAAATGTGCAGATTTTTAATAGTGAGGGGAATTACCACTTATCTAGGGATATGGTGGATTCTGCATCACTTGGAATCTTTAAAGAAGACTGGATTAATTTCTTTAAAAATATGCTCTAGCTCAACCACAAGATATGGGCTTGATTCAGGAATTAGTGAGGGGAAATTCCCTTGTATGTGTTATGCAGGTGGTCAGTCTAGAAACTAATAGTGGACCTTTGACTTTAAAATCTATAAATATGACAAGATTAACTTTAAAAGATTTTTGCTGCTCATAGTTCATGGTTCTGTTGCCATGATATCTGACATTAACTAATCTTTCTTTTAATATTTATTCTATCATTTTTTAGGGATGGAAGTGAGATTTTGGGGATGATAATTACCAGGGCCTTCTTCTTGCCTGTTCTGAACATTGGTACAACATAGCTCCCCAGTTTTCCATGACTCATCAGCTTTACAGCAAGATCCTTAGCTAACTCCTCAAGTAACCGAGGATGCGTACTCCTGAGCAGCTGATTTCAATATGTTCCAGTTTTCCAGCTATTCCCTCACCTGGTTTTTATCCATTGCCATTTCCCTAAGGTCTTTATTACATCAGAAGGCCTCAGTCACTCATCTGGGTCCATGGCCTCTGCAGCGCTCTAGTGGGATTCACCTGCACAGCACTGACCGCAGGGTTGGGCCCATCCAATGCTCTCGTGGTAAAGAAAATTTTCCGATTGACTTCAATGGACATGGAATCAGGCCTGGCATCCAAACTTATGTTTAGTTATGCATTACAGGAAGATTTTACAAGACCCTGTGGGCCTCAGACATTCGAGAGTCTGTCTGCATCTCGCCTCATTTATTAATTAACCCACTTTCACTGCACTGCTTTCTTCCTCCATGATGTCTGCAAAAGTCCTGAGCTCCTTTGGGTTTATTGGTGGCCATGTGGTGCTGCCTCCATCCCTTTCCCAATGTCAGTGCACGGCTGGAGCTGCCCCTAGATTATAGTATCTGCAAGGATGCTCCCGTCCCCCTGCACCCCCTCCCTCAAGTCCCCTCCCATCCTCTAGATGCCACCAAGCATCCCTCCCTCGCCCACCTTCACTCCACATGAGTCAGAGGTACAAAGGGATCTCCCTTCTGTTCCTCCCAGAGAGGCCAGTAACCCCTGTTACTCCCCCAAACATGGGTCAGAAACCTCCTTGTGCTCCTGCCGCCCTCTGGTTCGGAGGCGGAGGCCCCTTTGAACACCATAGAATCATAGAATCATAGAATCTCAGGGTTGGAAGGGACCTCAGGAGGTCATCTAGTCCAACCCCCTGCTCAAAGCAGGACCAACCCCAACTAGATCATCCCAGCCAGGGCTTTGTCAAGCCTGACCTTAAAAACCTCTAAGGAAGGAGATTCCACCACCTCCCTAGGTAACCCATTCCAGTGCTTCACCACCCTACTAGTGAAAAAGTTTTTCCTAATATCCAACCTAAACCTCCCCCTCTGCAACTTGAGACCATTACTCCTTGTTCTGTCATCTTCTACCACTGAGAACAGTCTAGATCCATCCTCTTTGGAACCCCCTTTTAGGTAGTTGAAAGCAGCTATCAAATCCCCCCTCACTCTTCTCTTCTGCAGGCTAAACAATCTCAGTTCCCTCAGCCTCTCCTCATAAGTCATGTGCTCCAGCCCCCTAATCATTTTTGTTGCCCTCCGTTGGACTCTTTCCAATTTATCCACATCCTTCTTGTAGTGTGGGGCCCAAAACTGGACACAGTACTCCAAATGAGGCCTCACCAGTGCCGAATAGAGGGGAATAATCACGTCCCTCGATCTGCTGGAAATGCCCCTACTTATACAGCCCAAAATGCCGTTAGCCTTCTTGGCAACAAGGGCACACTGTTGACTCATATTCAGCTTTTCGTCCACTGTAACCCCTAGGTCCTTTTCTGCAGAACTGCTGCCCAGCCATTCGGTCCCTAGTCTGTAGCAGTGCATGGGATTCTTCCGTCCTAAGTGCAGGACTCTGCACTTGTCCTTGTTGAACCTCATCAGATTTCTTTTGGCCCAATCCTCTAATTTGTCTAGGTCCCTCTGTATCCTATCCCTACCCTCCAGCGTATCAACCACTCCTCCCAGTTTAGTGTCATCTGCAAACTTGCTAAGGGTGCAGTCCACACCATCCTCCAGGTCGTTGATGAAGATATTGAACAAAACCGGCCCCAGCACCGACCCTTGGGGCACTCCACTTGATACCGGCTGCCAACTAGACATGGAGCCATTGATCACTACCCGTTGAGCACGACCATCCAGCCAGTTTTCTATCCACCTTACCGTCCATTCATCCAGCCCATACTTCTTTAACTTGCTGGCAAGAACGCTGTGCGAGACTGTATCAAAAGCTTTGCTAAAGTCAAGAAATAGCACATCCACTGCTTTCCCCTCATCCACAGAGCCAGTTATCTCATCATAGAAGGCAATTAGGTTAGTCAGGCATGACTTGCCCTTGGTGAATCCATGCTGACTGTTCCTGATCACTTTCCCCTCCTTTAAGTGGTTCAAAATTGATTCCTTGAGGACCTGTTCCATGATTTTTCCAGGGATTGAGGTGAGACTGACTGGCCTGTAGTTCCCCGGATCTTCCTTCTTCCCTTTTTTAAAGATGGGCACTACATTAGCTTTTTTCCAGTCATCCGGGACCTCCCCCGATTGCCATGATTTGTCAAAGATAATGGCCAATGGCTCTGTAATCACATCGGCCAACTCCTTTAGTACCCTCGGATGCAGTGCATCCGGCCCCATGGACTTGTGTTCGTCCAGCTTTTCTAAATAGTCCCGAACTACTTCTTTCTCCACAGAGGGCTGGTCACCTCCTCCCCATACCGTGCTGCGGAGTGCAGCCATCTGGGAGCTGCCCTTGTCTGTGAAGACAGAGGCAAAAAAAGCATTGAGTACACTAGCTTTCTCCACATCCTCTGTCACAAGGTTCCCTCCCTCATTCAGCAAGGGGCCCACACGTTCCTTGACTTTCTTCTTGTTGCTAACATACCTGAAGAAACCCTTCTTGTTTCAGGATAGGCAGGGCAGAAAAGGTGGGGGAGTTGCGTTGTATGTAAGAGAGCAGTATGACTGCTCAGAGCTCCAGTATGAAACTGCAGAAAAACCTGAGAGTCTCTGGATTAAATTGAGAAGTGTGAGCAACAAGGGTAATGTCGTGGTGGGAGTCTGCTACAGACCACCAGACCAGGCGGATGAGGTGGACGAGGCTTTCTTCCAGCAACTAACAGAAGTTACTAGATCACAGGCCCTGATTCTCATGGGTGACTTTAATCACCCCGACATCTGCTGGGAGAGCAATACAGCGGTCCACAGACAATCCAGGAAGTTTTTGGAAAGTGTAGGGGACAATTTCCTGGTGCAAGTGCTGGAGGAACCAACTAGGGGAAAAGCTCTTCTTGACCTGCTGCTCACAAACAGGGAAGAAATAGTAGAGGAAGCAATAGTGGATGGGAACCTGGGAGGCAGTGACCATGAGATGGTCGAGTTCAGGATCCTGACACAAGGAAGAAAGGAGAACAGTAGAATACAGAGCCTGGACTTCAGAAAAGCAGACTTTGACTCCCTCAGGGAACTGATGGGCAAGGTCCCCTGGGAGAATAACATGAGGGGGAAAGGAGTCGAGGAAAGCTGGCTGTATTTTAAAGAAACCTTATTGAGGTTGCAGGAACAAACCATCCCGATGTGTAGAAAGAAAAGTAAATATGGCAGGCGACCAGCTTGGCTTAACAGTGAAATCCTTGCTTGTCTTAAACACAAAAAAGCAGCTTACAAGAAGTGGAAGATTGGACAAATGACCAGGGAGGAGTATAAAAATATTGTTCAGGCATGCAGGAGTGAAATTAGGAAGGCCAAATCACACTTGGAGTTGCAGCTAGCCGGAGATGTTAGGAGTAACCATGCCCTGTATCATCATAGAATCATAGAATATCAGGGTTGGAAGGGACCTTAGTAGGTCATCTAGTCCAACCCCCTGCTCAAAGCAGGACCAATCCCCAATTTTTGCCCCAGATCCCCAAATGGCCCCCTCAAGGATTGAACTCACAACCCTGGGTTTAGCAGGCTAATGCTCAAACCACTGAGCTATCCCTCCCCCCAGCAGGAGGGGCAGAGGAAAGGGACCTCATAGCAGTGGATCTGCTGAGTTGTTTGCTGCTATGGACATCATCTCTCATGCCTAGAGCAAGAGGGGAAACGGCCCTTCCCCTGGTCAGTGCTTGGTGTTTGTCATCCTGTACCCTATACCCGTTCAATGCACCACACAGATTCCCCTTGCCCCCATGCAGGGATGCCCTTCTCCCCTCACCATTCCTTGCCCTCTTTGTGCTTATCTCTGGGCCACCCCTAAACCCCTTGTGGCTTCCACCAGGATGTCGAGGGGACCTGCCCAGGCAACAGTATGATTGGTTCCGGCACCTGCACTGGGCAGTCAAACAGCACACACCAACCCTCTCTTTCAGGGATCTCATCTAAAATCCCAATGCCCGGTTCCCAGGGACAACTCTGCCTCAACAATTGTCTCTAGTTACACTAAGAGCTTGTCCACATGGCTCTGCAGAGGAGATGACAGGACTGCAAATAGCAGTGCAAACCAAAGTTCTGCTCTGTAACTGCCGCATGTGGACATGGCTGGCTTGAACTAAGATACGTGTGGTGTGTATGGTAGTTCACACCCCACCCTCGTAGTCTGCCCTGTGGAACAGAATAGCCATAGCCCAAGAGAGAGGAAACTCCAGTTCCTGGGGAACTCCAAAGTCACTGCTCCCTGCACCCCCACAACATACCACATGGCATCACAGGCCACATCTTTACCCTTATTTCTCCACACCAGGGGACAGCGAGGAAAACCATAGCTTCACATACGCCAACTGCGGTGCTTCCAGGTCAGTGTTTGTGTAGCCACAACATGGGACATTTGTGCACTGAAGTGGACAGAAATGTTTGCAGCCTTTCCAATTTTAAAGTTCCACGCAGTTAATTTATGTTAAGAATTTGTATTACAATGCCTGCATTGTTTTGCAAATTGTTTTTCTGCACTGTTTTTGGCACTCAGTAAACTTCTATTTTTGGAGACTAAGACTATCTGTATTAGTTCACAACACATATTGCAAAATGCATAGTGGTACTCAAAGAAAAGAGTACTTGTAAATGTATAGCAAGCATCACTAATTCATAGCTCCAGGAAAACACTCACCCATATTTATACATGCACATCAAGCACACCACCAGTGGTTTTAAACCTTTTTTCATTTGCAGACCCCTAAAAGTTTTTCCAATGGAGATGCGGACCCCTTTGGAAATCTTAGACATAGTCTGCGGACCCTCAGGATCAAACACAGATATACACTCTTTCCCCTCTGATCTTTTTCCGAGACAATTGCTTACAGTTTGAAAACCATTGTTCTATGGTAATGATAACCTTTCACAGACCCCTTAGACATAGTTTGTGGATCTCCAGGGGTCTGTGGTTGAAAACTACTGCACTAGCTCCAGGCCCAGAGAACAGTCCAACTCAGAACTACTGTGTCTGGCTGTTAAAATGCTCTTTCCAAGTCTCCCTCAGCAGCATGACTCCATGTTGGTTCTTGTAATGGCCCTTGTGTCTGGTTGTTCAAAGTCAGCCAGCAGCCACTCCACCTCAGCCCTTCCCCCGGTGGCAGCTTTTCCCCCTTTGCCTCACAGATGTTATGCAGGACATAACAGGCAGCAATAACCACTGGGATATTTTTCTCCCTGAGATCCAATCTAGTGAGTAGACACCACCAGCAAATTTCAATCTACCAAAAGCACCTTCACCTGTCATTCTGCACCTGCTGACTGAGTAGCTGAATCTTTCCTTGGTGCTGTCGAGGTGGCCAGTGTACGGCTTCATGAGCCATAGGAGTAAGGGGTAGGCTAGATCCCTCAAAATCACTACTAGCATTTCAGTATCACCAATGGTAATCAGCTGCTTGGGAAAGAATGTTCCTACTCATAGTTTTCTGAAGGGTCCTGTGTCCTTGAAGATGAAAGCATCATGCACCTTCCCTGACCATCACACATTGATTTCAGTGAAGCATCCCTGGTGGTCCATCGGTGCTTGCATAACCATAGAAATATAGCCCTTTCTGTTGAGGTACTCTGTGGCAAAATGGGCTAGGGCCAAAATAGGAAACATGTGCTGTCTATTGCCCCACCAGTTTGCAAACCCCATTGCTGAAAATCATCCACCATGTCCTACACATTGCTGAGAGTCACAGTCCTGCACAGCAGATGATTAATGGCCCTACACATTTGCATGACAACTGCTCCTACTGTGGATGTTCCAATTCCAAATTGATTTCCCACTGACCAGTAGCAATCCCGTGTTGCAAGTTTCCAGTGTGTGATCGCCACTCCATTCTCCACTGTCAATGCAGCTCTCATTCTGGTGTCTTGCTGGAGGGCTGAGATGAACTCAGCACATAGCTCCAGGAACATGGCCTTTTGCATGCCAAAGTTTTGCAACCATTGCTCATCATCCTAAACTTGCATTCGAATGAGATGCCAGGAGTCAGTGCTCATTTCTCAGACTCAGAGCCAGTGCTCCAACACCTGCAGCTGCTCTGTGAATGCCACCAACAACCTTGAATTGGTCTTTACTAGGTCCCTCAGCAAACTGTCCTCGAGAAAACTGGCATGTCCCCCATTGTGGTGGTACTTCCTGTGGGTGTGCAAATACAGAAGAATTGTATGGTGTGTTTTTGCAATGTGCATGAGAACACCGCAGAACCCCGCAGGCTCCATGCTTCTGGCAGAGATGACAGACACAGAGGAGCACCATGCAGATTTGTGGGGTTTTTTAAAAAGGCCCAGTAATGATGGGATATTCATAGGCATCGACTCCATGGGTGCTCCAGTGCTGGAGCACATACAGAAAAAAATTAGCGGGTGCTCAGCACCCCCATGGATAATCTCCTCCCCCTATCCCCCAGCGCCTCCCACCTGCCTGCAGGCCCTACCAATCAGCTCCTCCCCCTCCCTCCCTGCTGTTCAACAGCGGGCAGGAGGTGCTGTGGGGGAGAAGCAGGGGCAGGAAGAGGTGGGGGAGGGGCGGAACAGGGCAGAAAGGACTGGGGCGGGGCAGGAAGAGGCAGGGTAGGCGTGGGAGCTTGGGGCAAGGGGTAGAGTAGGGGCAGGGCCTGGGGAGGAGCAGGGGTCGACCCCCTCCCCCCGGAACTCGGGGAGTCAGTGCCTCTGGATGGCATTATGGGATGGAGAAAGTTACATGCTGGGAAAGTGACCCGTAGCTTCCAGAGACTCCTGCAACGTCATTTCTATCCTGCAACACACTGCAAAAATGTTTACCAAAAGCCACTGTGCTGGAGGACAGCATGGGGCCACCAGGATACCACCCTGTGGTGCACTGATGTCAGCACCCCGTGTGAGTATGTGCGGAACTGACACAACACTGACACACAAACCTTGGCGGCTGTACACGGATGTAATTTGTGTCAGCCAAAGTTTGTATTTTAGACATGGCCTCACAGTCAAACCCAGGGCGACTGTATTCAAACCCTGAATGTAGGCTTTGTTAACAGCCCCCACTCACCTTCCCAGAGAGAGCCCCACACAACTGGGCCACATACAGATTTTTAGTTAATACACCTGCCAGCCAAGCACTTTAACAGCCCTTTAAATCTTACATACCCAAAAGCTCCCTGGGCAGATTTCCTCTACAGACTGCCACAGAGATTCACTTCTTCATGCTGCCTAAACAGAACATGTGTAACAGAATGGGGGGGTTCAGCCTCACACTTATACCCCTGGACTTTAGCACAAACACAGGTACACGCTCTTTCCCCTCTGATCTTTTTCAGAGACAATTGCTTAGTTTATAATCCAGCCTCACATGTGGTGGGTGCCACTATAATAGAGAACTGAACTGAAAACTCCCAAATGATTATTACTAGAGTAGAACCGAGGAGGACCCGCCTGGACCAGGACCTCCTGGCACTAGGTGCTGTACAAACACAGGACAAAAGGATAGTCCCTGTCCCAATGAGCTCACAATCTAAGACAGTGCGTACACTGCACTGCAGTGTGGACACTGCATGAGCACGAATTGCAGAGCACACCAAACTTGTGCTCTAGCTCCCCCATGTAAATGCTGCTGGCATGAACTCGAAATACACCCAGTTCTCGAGCAATGCAAACTAGGTACCTTTGACTTTGCCCCAGCAACATCCGCACAGGGCAGTTACAACCCAGCATGCTAATGTGTGCTGCAGTTCACACCCCTGCAGGCCAAACTGTGTGGCTGTGTCCTTGGCAATAATCTCTCACCCCTCTCCAAACCCTGCTTCCCTTCACTGGCTGGTCCAGGAATCCTGCTAGCACTCCAGGCTCCGGTAATGGGGACTCATTCTTAGCAGTTGTCTGCTCTGACAGGGAATCTTGCTTGTAGCCACAATGGCCAGCTATTGAGCAGGTGTCTAGTGCGAACTGCAGAGACTGGCGTTATTTGCCAGGTTCAGGTAACTCCTTCCTTAACAATCTGAAGCAGGGATGTAACGGGTGTGCTAATGACACCAGCAGATTGGGAGGAGGTGCAAATGTAACCAGTGGGTGGGCTAAAGTTTACTTCACCACCCCGCTCCTAGTGCTTAAACACTCCTTCTATACAAAGCCACAAGGAGACCCAGAATTCAGTCACTGAAGATTTTCACCAAGGATTGCACAGCATCTGCCTCCCCAGTCAAATCCATAAAAAACAAAAGGAATTAATTTAATTCTGAAGTACCGAGTTCCTAAAAATCATATAATGATAAAGAAATAATTATAATAGGTTAATTTCTATTACAGACTGTGGTTAGATGTTCGGCTGCGCGTGTGTGTGTTCTCCCTGTGTGCTGCCCCAGCTCTGCGCAGACAACCGCCACAGCAGATCTCAAGTGAACCACCCAATGACCACAAGATCCGTTAAGGTACAAAGGCACCAGTCCAGATTTATTGTTGACAAAGCACGGTAATAGCACCTGGCAGACTCTCCGAGGATACTTAGGGCTTGTCTTCACTACCCGCCGGATCGGCGGGTAGCAATCGATCTATCGGGGATCGATTTTTCGCGTCTCGTTAAGACGCGATTAATCGATCCCCGATCGCGCTCCCCGTCGGCTCCGGAAATCCACGTCATCGAGCGGCGCAAGCGGAGTCGACGGGGGAGCTGCAGCGATCGACTCGCCGCCGTCCTCATGGTCAGGTAAGCCGATTACGATACGCCGACTTCAGCTACGTTATTCACGTAGCTGAAGCTGCGTATCGTAGATCGACCCCCCTCCCTAGTGTAGCCCTGGGCTAAGACATGTATGCCTGTGACAATGGATGCAGCTGAGTGAATGGTGGGACTTTCCATTCCCCCCTTGGCTGGACAAGATACTCCCTCTGAGATACATCTTTATACCCTGATACAAACAAGTTACATACTGCCTCTGACATAGTCACTGCCCCCTGACGTGGCTAGTTATCACCTTGCACATCTTGGTTCAATCAAAACATCTCTATTATGTACTGTCATCCTGACCTTATCTTTTAGGAGGGGTCAGTGTGTTCCTGTTATCCTTGGGGAATGTTTTTGTACCATCCTTGGTATCAGGATGTTCTGGTATCACTTAATATCAAAATGTGTTTGTGTGAGAACTCTGTACTTAACACTTCGTAGGAATGTGTATGTCTGCAATATCAGCCCAGATTCTGCGAGCAGGTCCTGTGTCATACCAGGCCTCTGATACAAGCACTTATGTCTCAGGCTCTTTTCCTACTACCCATACTGGGCTATTCCATAATCCATATACATAAATCAAAGAAACAAATTAAGTCTAAACAGGTCAGTCCCACAGAAACACAGAGAACAATAAATCTGAGTTCCAAAAACTTACGTTGAATTCACCTAAGTCTCAGCTAGAGTTTTTGTTAATCAACTCTGGACAGCTTGCTGACTCAACGGCACTGCAAGCATATCTTCCCTCCTCTCGCTTGCAGAAATCTCCAGCCGGAACCCAAGTGGACTCTTTCTCCTCCTCTGATGGATTGTGGAATCATTCAATTAGCTACTCAGCTAAACAATTAACCAATCAATAGTCAGTATATAATCAGCCGGCACAATTACAGCAGGGCTTTCACATTCTGTGTGAGTGGATGTGGAGGCAGAGAGCTTTCAAAGGCAATGCCCATTGTCAGCTGTGATGCAGTTCTTTCTGGATACTGAGCATGTCCCCAGGGAAGTCTGTTTGCCCTGACTCTCTTTCTCTTTGACTCTTGCTTTCTCAGGAGTCAAGCACCTGCCTTGAGCTCATCAGACCAATGAGAACAAACAAAACATCATGTGATGCCAAGACATGAGAGGATGCTGCAGCTGCCCTTACTTTTCCTGGACATAGGGATCCTAGCATTCTGTGGAGCAAGAGGCAACTACCTGGGGATAGTGGAGGGTTTTGCGGTGTTAACTGCTGCTTTCTCTTGTGTCATAAATACAGCCAGATCCGTGACATCCCGGAGGTGGGGGAGGGGAGGGGTCATAGAGAGAGATCACTGGATAAGGGATTGTGTCCCAAAAGCAGCTACCACCCCACAGCTCCAGTAGATGGAGGCCTGGCAGGGATGGTCCCTGCTGCTCCCCAGCTCTCCTACATGGCGGTCTGTAGGAATGCTCCCTGCTGCCAGCGTTGGCACGTGCCATACTTTCAAAGACAACTCCCAGTGGCCCTGGCTACTGGCCTAGGGACTCAGGGGAGTGTAGGAGGAAAGTGGGGGGTGTTTTTAATACACGATATGTAGGATAAGCACAAGAACCAGTCACTAATTACAGGGCAAGCAAATTATTCCGGTAACACCACAAATGAGAGCATAAGTCTGATAAACTCATCTCTAAGGGGAGCAACCTCCTCAAGCCCTTTATCTCTCTGGTAGATTGGGGATTAGCAGCTTCCTAAACCATGCTACAGACTCCAGAGTAAAGGGTGTTTTCTATTATAGTTTTCCATTATAAACCTGATTTCACACCCTACATTCCTCAAAATAAGTCTTTGCACTTTAATTTCACACTTTAGCTGTGGTCAGAGCAGAATTCTGGCAGAACTTGAGATGAAGGGGTGAGCTGAGATATGGGCCTAAGAAGAGAAGAGGGGAATAGTTGACTAAAGCCACGTCTTAGAAATGTCTCTGCTGAGAAGCAGCTCAGCCTTTAGCTCTTGTTGGTTCATTGCTGACTCCAGAATGCTTGAATGTTCTGCCAGGCCCTGCTGGATGTCAGAGAGCTCCCCCTGGAGGCTGGGGC
Organism: Chelydra serpentina; assembly: GCA_037349315.1. NCBI lineage: Eukaryota > Metazoa > Chordata > Testudines > Chelydridae > Chelydra > Chelydra serpentina. Next base: position 2,477,924 of record JBAIAC010000056.1, read on the forward strand.
TGGGATCTCCTAAAGGATTGAAGGGAGGTACATTCCCAAATCCTGCTGAAATTCACTGGCTGTTTAGTGCCTATTTCCCTATTAAAGGTGTGCTACCGAAGTCAGCAGAGTTCAGGCCTGTGATGAAGGTGTGATGCTCAGCACAGCTGGCAAGATTAGTCAATTCATCTTCATAGATTTGAAGACCAGAAGGGACCATTGTGATCATCAGCTTCTGTATAACATAAACCAGAGAATCTCACCAAGTGATTCCTGCATCATGTCCATCACTTCTGGATGAGCTAGAGCTACAGATTTACCTCAGGATGTAAAGATCCCTGGCGATGGAGAATACACCACATCCCTGGGTAAGTTGTTCCATTGGTTAATAAACCCTTACTGTTTAAATTGCACTTATTTCTACTCGAAATTTGACTATCTTCAGTTCCAGCCTTGGATTTTGTTCTGTCTTTGTCTACTAGATTTAAGAGAAATCCCCCCAGCTAGTTACTGTGATGGTGAGGAAATTTTCCCTAATATTTTGTATCAACATTGTATGTGCCTCAGTTCCACAGTATGGTGAATGGTTAACTAGGAGGTGAGAAAAAGTTGTTTACTTGGTGCAGAGACATAGAGATCCAGGTGATCATGGGGCCTGGGCTCCCATGCCCATGGGGAGTCCAAGAAGACAATGGCCACTCCAATTGCCTGGACATTTGGCACCTAATAACTAATGACTCTGGATGGCCCACCCTCCTTAGGAAGCCAGCCAGGTGTGATCAGCTGGAGAACAAAGGGCTTCGGAGGAGAGCTAGGTGACAATCGTTGCCAGGAACAAGGACAAAGGACGGGCTAGGTGGGGTTGTGAAGTGTGGGCTGCCTGGACTGAGACTAAAGAGGGGTCAGTGGGCTCTGGGAGTGACCCAGATGGATCATGCTGTAACTTTCTGTTCTCTATATTAACTAAGGACTTTCTACGCTGTGTTCCAGATGTATAATAAACCCTTTTGCTTTTAGAGCACTGGCTGAGAGTCACTCCAGTTTAAGGAAGGTGGGGGTTCATTGCTCCCTTTGGATGTACAAGTTTCTCTCAGGTGTCCAACTCAGGTTGACTCGCTGGAGGGAGCTCATGGTGTGAAGCAGGGGTGCTGAAGGCTCCAAGGCTCCGAAGAAAGAAACCAACAGAACTCCTCTGTCCATCACTTACAGTCCTCAGCTAAAACCTCTCCAACGGATCATCAGTGATCTACAACCCATCCTGAACAACGATCCCTCACTTTCACAGGCCTTGGGAGGCAGGCCAGTCCTCACCCACAGACAACCTGCCAACCTGAAGCATATTCTCACCAGCAACTACACACCGCACCATAATAACTCTAACTCAGGAACCAATCCATGCAACAAACCTCGATGCCAACTTTGCCCACATATCTACACCAGGAACACCATCACAGGACCTAACCAGATCAGCCACACCATCACCGGTTCATTCACCTGCACATCCACCAATGTAATATATGCCATAATATACCAGCAATGCCCCTCTGCTATGTACATCGGTCAAACTGGACAGTCCTTACGCAAAAGGATAAATGGACACAAATCAGATATAAGGAATGGCAATATACAAAAGCCTGTAGGAGAACACTTCAACCTCCCTGGACACACAATTGCAGACCTAAAGGTAGCCATCCTGCAGCAAAAAAACTTCAGGACCAGACTCCAAAGAGAAACTGTAGCGCTTCAGTTCATTTGCAAATTTGACACCATCAGCTCAGGACTAAATAAAGACTATGAATGGCTAGCCAACTACAAAAGCAGTTTCTCCTCCCTTGGTGTTCACACCTCAACTGCTAGAAGAGGGCCTCACCCTCCCTGATTAAGTTTACCTCGTTATCTCTAGCCTGAATCTTCCCTGCACATTTATATCTGCCCCTGGACATTTCCACTGCTTGCATCCGAAGAAGTGGGTATTCACCCACGAAAGCTTATGCTTCAATACCTCTGTTAGTCTATAAGGTGCCACAGGACCCTTTGTCGCTGCTCCAAGGTTCAGTCCCAGGAGGCATTGAAGCGAAGTTGCTTCCCCTAGTGAGAGTGTGACCCTAATGGGGATGACACATTGAAGGGGTCCTCCCAGAGACTGTTCAAGAGCCCCAGACTTGTGATCAAGTCACCTCTTAACCTTCTCTCCTATAAGCTACAGAGACAGAGCTCTTGAGTTTTTCAAAGTAAGGCCTCAGACCTTGAATTCTTCTCATGGCTGTTTTCTGACCTCTTTCCAATTTGTCAGCATGGATACTAGAACTGGACATAGTACCCAGTAAGGGTCTCTCTAGGGATATGCACAGAGATAATACCACCTCCTGTTGCTCAGTATTTCTTTGCTTATTTCTTTGCAGTATTTCTTTGTCCCTCTTATATTAGCTCTCTAGTCATTGCATCTTACGGCAAGCTTGTATTCAGTTGTTATCTGCCATGAACTTTAACTCATTTTCAAGTCCAGGCTTTCCTGGACACACTCCCCCAGTTTGTAAATATGACCTACATTTTTTGTTTCTATATCCATGATCTTGCATGTGGCTGTATTAAAATGTATCTTGCTCAAATAAGTCCTGTTTACCCATATAACTGACCTGTCTCCACATTTATTTACCACTCCACCAATTCTTGTCTCACCTGCTGTCTTCACCAGCATGATTTTATATTTTCTTGTGGATCAATTATAAAGATATTGTATAGCAATGGACAAAGAGCAGATCCCTATGGATCCCCATAAGCATCCCCATTGGATGATGATTCCCCATTTACAATTTTTTTCTGAGATTTAGCACTTTTTAATCCATTTTATGCAGGCTGCCTTCGTTCTGTATGGTGCTAATTTTCTAACCAGGACGTCATGCAGCAAAAAGTCAAATTCCCTAGAGAAGTTTTAGGTACATTATGTCAGCACCGTTATATTTATAACTAAACTTGTAATCTGATCAAAAGATGCTATCGAATTTGTGTGACGAGTTGAATAAAATATTGTGGACTGGCATTAATTATGCTACCTGCCATTACCTACCATTAATTTGCTATCATCCACGCTGTTTCCTGCCCAGTCACCTGATATGGGTCAGATAAAGGTTAAAAGGTTAACCTCCCTGTCCAGCAACAAAGGTCTCAATCCACCCAGTGTAGCAGGTGCAGTTACAACCAGGATTGACACAAGTGCCATTTCTTCTCAAGACCCTTCTGAACCCTCTCACCCTTCTGTGCTCAGCTAGACTCACTCAACCAAGGCAGGGGCTTTGCATGTCACTGTGTTGTTTGTGGGTTTATGTTACACGGATGGAGAAATCCAGGCTAATTTACTCCCACGTTACTCTCTGGTTGGCTTAGGGATTTGGTCAGTGGCATAGCTATGTAAGTGTGTGAGGCGGTCACACCCCCATGCCCATTTGTTGGCACATCCGTGACTGCGCTGACACACAGAGAAATCCTCCAATCACAGAAGGAAACCAAACAAAAATGAATAGAATTGCCCATTTCAGGTGTTGTGTAGACCAACATTTGTTGTCATTTGTAGAATCACTGTCCAGGTAAGAAGACTGAGGACCCGTTTTGGGTGTGTGTCTGCCCTGCTCCTCTGCACACAGCACTGACACACAAACATTGTAGGCGAGGAAGCATAGGCAAAGGGATCCAGCACTATCCAGGTTTTTATAATGGTGGGTGGATCATTAAGAACTTTGTACAGACTAATAGACTCCTCAGCCTCCCATCCTCATTTAACAGGCCGCCCTGGATCAGCTCTGCCACCTGTTCTCCACTGCTGAATTCCCTGCCTGGCTATCACCTTGTCTCCCTCAGCTTTGCTCAGCTGTCCCTTCTTCCTCACCTACTGCCCAGTCCTACCATGGCTTCCACTCAATCCACATCCATGACTCCTCCTCTGCACTAAGCTCCTCCTTCCTGACTTCCCTCCCTCTCCTCCAGACTCTCTCCATTCCACACCTTCCACCACCCTTGACTCCTTTGACCCTCTATCCCATTGGAAGGTTGACCCACCAAACCCTGAGCCCTGGCTTATTTCTTCCTCCATTGTCTCTGCTTCTGCTCTCGTGCAGCTGGGGGTCTCACCCAGATCCAGCACTGGATCCCACTGTCCTTTTACATTCAGTAAAATTTATATTAGAGGATAGTTTAAGTTTAGATACAAATACAAAAAACTAATGACTGTTTTGCAGCCTGAATGGTGGTGTCCAATGGAGTTTTATACTGGGGGCAGGGAAGCATCGGTATGTTTCCTTCTGATTTCCTTGCTCTGCGATGAAGGTCTTTGAAAAATCACTGGTGGTCTAGGTGATCAAGTTTTTTGCAAGTTTGTTTCAAAAAAGCAAACTTGATTCTGGGCTGCATTAACAGGTGTGTTGTGAGCAAGATACGAGAAGTCATTCTTCCGCTCTACTCTGCGCTGGTTAGGCCTCAACTGGAGTATTGTGTCCAGTTCTGGGCACCGCATTTGAAGAAAGATGTGGAGAAATTGGAGAGGGTCCAGAGAAGAGCAACAAGAATGATTAAGGGTCTAGAGAACATGACTTATGAAGGAAGGCTGAAGGAATTGGGTTTGTTTAGTTTGGAAAAGAGAAGACTGAGAGGGGACATGATAGCAGTCTTCAGGTATCTAAAAGGGTGTCCTAAGGAGGAGGGAGAAAACTTGTTCATCTTAGCCTCTAAGGATAGAACAAGAAGCAATGGGCTTAAACTGCAGCAAGGGAGGTTTAGGTTGGACATTAGGAAAAAGTTCCTAACTGTCAGGGTGGTTAAACACTGGAATAAACTGCCCAGGGAGGTTGTGGAATCTCCATCTCTGGAGATATTTAAGAGTAGGTTAGATAAATGTCTATCAGGGATGGTCTAGACAGTATTTGGTCCTGCCATGAGGGCAGGGGGCTGGACTCGAGGACCTCTCGAGGTCCCTTCCAGCCCTAGAATCTATGAATCTATGAATCTATGAATCAACAGTCTCCTTTCACTTGTAAAATCATTGACACAGAAGGATTCTCCCAGCCCCTCAAACGTTGGCATTAGCTTCGCCCCGATTTTGGTTTTCTCTGTTTGTGAAACATCTGCGATTGCCCTGATTCCTTCCAACATGCTCCTTACTTGGACTTGCTGCAGAGTTTGGACAAATCATTTTCTGACTATGGGCTCCTCACAAACAGTTCAGGCTGACTATTCCATTTCCAGTTTTTGTTTTGTGCGATTGGTCACCTGAGTCACATGGGTTTTGTTCAAGTTTTCTGGTTGGATGACTAAAACCTTTTAAACTGGAGGATAGTGAATGGGAGTAATGCACTTTCTGGCACCAATTTTCACCCAAATCATCATTTGTTACAAGGTTGGGATTATGAAATATGATTGCAAAGACCCAGTGGTGTCCAAACACCCATGGGTATGGTAACCCCACAACACTAGTGAGTTGGATTTGGCTCCACAGATGAGGACTTGTGTATTTCCACCACCACTCTAGGTACAGCTAGATTTCTTCAGCAGCATAGAAAAATCTCATATCCAACAGTTTACTATCCAGAGCTGCAAATCTAAACTGTCACCTTTACATAGACCAAATCACTTAACCAACAGCTGATTCCACTCTCTAAAACTTCTGGGTGATGCTCCAGTTCCCAGAGGAGACAGCTGAGTTTTCTAAAGCTGATGTTTCCCTCCCCATGACTACAGGATTTTGCAATCTGCTCCGATTTTTTAAACATCCTCAGGAGTTTGCTCTTTTACATTTGTAATTTTTTGTTAATTCTCATGCCAACTCGTCAGGGAAGGTTTTCAGTTTGATTGGCATAATATATTGTCTTATTTGTAGCTACTTAAATGTATTGTTTTGACATCACGCTTCTTTTTCTATTTAATACATAATTCATTGTGGAAAATTATGGTCTTTTACAGAAATAAAACCGTCTCCAGTAATTTCTTATACTCTGATTTTCAAAAGCATTTTAGAAACAAAAACAGAGGAAATTCACCAATACGCCGTCATTACAGTTGTGGTGAGAGGGTACACAGGGTTCTGGTGCCCTGGCTAGGACCCCAGTGCCATGCAGCACTCTGTCCTAGGAGGCCCCAGCTTCTTAGACTCTGTTTACACGACTACTTATGTCAGGATAACTTATGTCGCCAGGCCCTCTCAGAGGTCCAGAGAGGCCTGGGCCCCTTCCAGCTTTTGAGGCTCCTAGCCATAATAAAAATAAAAAATGACGACACACGGTCTCATCTTGTGCCATCAGAACCAATATGTTTTCATTCATATTTATGAACATTTTTAACTCTTTAATATGACAAAATCTATAGCAGTTAACAACAAAATTATGTCTTTTACCAAATCACATCTCTTCTTTGCTTAAATCTGCAGCTCTAAGCTGAGAGAGTGGGTCACAGTTTGGTCCGATAGGGATGCGCATAAAAACAAGTTGTGAAACTTATCAAATGCCAAAAAATTAACAAGTGTCTAAATCTGAGGCCCCCTTTGAGCTTGAGGCCCAGGCCAAATGGCCCTCCTGGCCCCCGCTCTGATTGGCCCTGCATGTCGCTCAGGGATGTGAAGAAACCACCCCCCGCTGAGCGACGTAAGTTACACCGACTAAGTGCTGGTAAGGACACCGCTATGTCAGCAAGAGAGCTTCTCCTGCTGGCTCTTCTCCTGCCACCGCTCTTTGGGGTTGAATTAATGATGTTGATGGAAGAGCTTAGACCAGCCACACTAGAGATCTCACAGCAGTGCAACTGCACCCATGTAAGCTCTCTAGTGTAGACATGGCCTAGGTCAGCTCAGAGAGACACGGCCTGCTAGGAGATAATTAGAGGTAGCGGAGCCTCTTAGCAGGGATTCTCACAAGAAATGTTTGGTGGCCCCAGAGTGCAGCCACCAACTCTTGCTGGTGTCCGCTCTGACAGTTTTTCCTAAAATACTCAATTCACTTTAATATGCGCATATCCACATCCAAATCATTGTCATTTCTTTATGTAGGGTTTTTTCGCAGACTCAATAATAAAAATAATGTAGTTTTCTCTGTTCTTTACTGGACATAAACAGAATAGAAACAAATAATGTGCTTTGCATGTTCTTGTCCCTTTTTGTTGTTGTTTCTTTTGCTTTTTTGGATGCTCTTTTTTAAAGACTTGCTAGCTAGTAAGTCTGTTTCTGTGAAAAGTGATATTTGTATTTTATTAATATCACTTTTCACAGCAGCAGGCAAATATCACTCAGCCCTGGCAAGTTGGGGGACAAATTAAACCCTGGATGGGGAGGTGGGTAGGGAGGCAGCTCAAGGCCAGGGGTGATGGAACAGTGGGTGAGTCCGGGGACCGGAGCCCTGCAGCTACACAGCAGGAGACTGGGGCCGGAGGACACAATGGGGGCTGGGGACGATGTTGGGGGGTGTGATGAGCTTGGGGTTGACAGTCACTGACATACGGCTGGGGGCTGGATCACATGGCCCCATGGGTGGAGTCCAAAGCCCTGCAGCTAGGGGTCAGAGCCCACTGCCGCATGGCAGGAACCAAAGAAGGCAGCGGGTGGGGGCAGGGGGTAAGCCTGGGGCCAGGGCTCAAAGCCCAGCACCACATGGCTGGAGCCTGCTGCCCGCCACCCCAGGTCTGAAGCCTGAGCTTCACCTCCTGCCTGCTCCCCCAGTGTTTGTGGGTCCATAGGGGGACAGGGCCCAACCCCTACTGGCAGCCCTGGGGGAGGGGCCACTGCTTTGCCCCCCTTCCTCCCCCATCACCATCCAGGAGCCTGTGGCCACCCAAAAAGCCCCTGGTGGCCGCATTTGAGAAACACTGTCTTAGGGCATATCTCCACTGCAATGAGACACCTGCAGCTGACCTGTGCCTGCTGATTTAGGCTCACAGGGCTCAGGCTGTTTAATTGTTGTGTAGACATTTGGCACCCACAGTCTGGGGCCCTCCCACCTAGCAGGGTCCTACAGCCTGGACTCCACCCAGAGCCAGAACATCTACACTACAATTAAAAGTCCCTTAGCTCGAGCCCTGTGAGCCCGAATCAGCTGGCACGGGCCAGCCGCGGGTTTTTAACTGCTGTGTAGACATACCCTTAGACTAGGCCAATGCAACAAAACCTATGCCAGCAAAGCTCAGCGTTTTTCTGCCAGGCCATGTCTACGCAATGGTGCTACCATGGCATAGCTGCAGCTACGGCACTGTAACGCTGTAGTGTAGACACTTCCTATAGCAACAGAGCGGGGTTTTCCGTCAACGTAGGAAATCCACCTCCCTGAACGATGGTAGCTCGGTCGATGGAACAATTCTTCCTTTGAGCTAGCCACATCTACACCAGGGTTAGGTCAGCATAGCTGCAGTGCGATGTGGGGTGAATTTTTCACAGCCCTGAGCAACGTAACTAGGTGGATCTAAATGTTTAACTGTAGACAATTCTAGCGATGTTGACAGAAACACTCGTTTGTCAGTCACGCCTGGTTTTTTTCACACCACTCACTAGCTCTGCCTGGGTAAGCAGGGTCTGAATGAGCTCTCCCCTGACTGCTAGTGACGAGCTGGAGCAGGGAAATGGCTTTGGGGCCAGACTGTATTTACACGAACACTCCCACTCTGCCTAGGTATGAGCAGACAGAGCTGTGTTGTCAAAGTGATCAACTTCGGCTGGTGTTGGGTTACAAATCATTTTAATATTGAATAATGAAAAGTTGTTATCCTTTTTGTCTGAGTAAAGGGGAGCAGAACTGTGCTTAGCTTGTCCTGACTGAGGGGGTCACCCGACCTCAATGGAACTGAACTCACTAAGCAGGGGGCTTAGATGCCAGACCCCTGTGAAAGGTAAGAGGGGGTGGGGACAGGTGTCCCTGTTGGGAGGGGTGGGCTATGCCCAAGGGTCTGATTTAACTTGCCCCTCCCCACTGTTTAAAGACAGAACTAATTAAGGCTCCATTAGGAGTCTTTTTGTTTTGTTAAGTGATCCCTAGAGCTGAAATCACCTCTTGTGGGACAGAGTTTCTGCCCACCCTGCTGCAGCAGTGAACTTCCCCCACTAAAATTACTGAGTGCTGGAAATCATGTGAGCTGGGTGGAGCCTCAAGAGACTGAACTGCAGAGGTCACAGTAGAGAAGCAGGTGGCAGCAGAAGGTAACGGTGGTGTGCATCAGTAACAGCGGAGCAGCTGGTGGGGCAGCCAGCAGAGCGGTGAGTGGCCAGCAGAGTGGAGCAGTGGCTGGCTGGCAGGGAGGCAATGCCAGAGCAAGAGCTCGGATGGTGGAGCAAGCAAGGTGCCTTCTGCCCTCCCACGCTTTCAGGGTGGATGGTGAACTCATGCAGATGCACCTCTGAACTCTGGGTCTTCACTGACCAAGGAGAACCACTGTGAGAGGGGTGTGAAGAAGGGAGGGGCATGTTAAAGGAACGTTCAATTGTTGGACTCAAGAACCTGAGGCAAAAGACACTGCCCAATGTTCTCTGGGGTGGGTGTTTTGATCACGGTTTTATATTTATGAATCCTTCTTGTGGTGTTTTCCCTAATTAATGATGGGTTACTTTCCTCCTTTCATTAAAAGTTTCTTTTCTACACAGGCATGTCTACACAACAAAGTTAAATCGACTTAATTTAAGCACATGATTTATGAGGAGAGGCTGAGGGAACTGGGATTATTTAGCCTGCAGAAGAGAAGAACGGGGGTGGGCATTTGATAGCTGCTTTCAACTGCTTGAAGTGGGGGTTTCAAAGAGGATGGATCTAGACTGTTCTCAGTGGTGGCAGATGACAGAACAACAAGTAATGGTCTCAAGTTGCAGAGGGGGAGGTCTAGGTTGGATATTAGGACAAACTTTTTCACTAGTAGAGTGGTGAAGCACTGGAATGGGTTACCTAGGGAGGTGGCGGAATCTCCTTCCTTAGAGGTTTTTAAGGCCCGGCTTGACAAAGCCCTAGCTGGGATGATTTAGTTGGGGATTGGTCCTGCTTTGAGCAGGGGGTTGGACTAGATGACCTCCTGAGATCCCTGATATTCTATGATTCTATGATTCTAAGTCAACATCCAGCCGCCACAGTAATGAAGTCGGTCGGGCGCGTGCACACCACGCTCATTGTGTCAGTGGTGTGTGTCCTCACTAGCAGCGCTTGCATCCATGCACAGAGCAGTGCACCATGGGCAGATATCCCACAGTGCAACTTGCCGCAGGGGATTTGCAGATGAGTTTGGCTGCCAGTGGGCGCAGAGCGCCCACTAATTTTTCCCCGTGGGTGCTCCAGCCCTGGGGTGTACTGTCATGATGCCAGTAGAGTTAATAGTGGAGTGGTGTGGGAAAGTGTGCTACCGCGGTGGAACAAATAAGGCAGCCTTCCCCAGAAACCTGCTACAAAGGATTGCAGAGTACCTCCATGAAAGTTTCCTAGGGATCTCCATGGAGGATTACCAGGCCATCCCGATGCACATAAACAGTCTTTTCCTGGGAGGAGTGGGGAGACCCTCTGCGTAGCTGGAGCATCCACTGGGAAGCAGATACTCACTTTGTCTTCAGATTAAACATAAAGTAAAAGGGCACATAACCCCTACAGTTTGATTGGAACTGCATACTCACCAGAGGGGCCTTCCCCAACATCACACTCGGTCACCATGCTGTCCTGCAACCGGCTGGGCTCCAGGGTTGATCCACATCTCATCCGTCTCCCATTCTCCTCCCCTTCCTTGTCCAGAATGTCCTCCTCATTGTTGCCTGAGGTGGCCTGGGACTCAGACTCCTGGGAGGTATCCTTGCTGCATTTGGAGGTTGCGGTGGAGTCGTCATGGAGAATCGCACGTTGTAGAAGAGGCATGTCTATGATGCAGAACCAGAATGACTGTTTGCTTCCCTTGTCTTCTGGTATGCCTGCCTGCCGAAGTTCTTTGATTTTGGAGCTAGAATCCAGGATGTGACGGAGTGTTTGCCAAGACTGATCAAGACCTCAGACCGCTACCCCTTTCTACTTCTCCATGTGGGCACCAATGATACTGCCAAGAATGACCTTGAGCGGATCACTGCAGACTACGTGGCTCTGGGAAGAAGGATAAAGGAGTTTGAAATGCAAGTCGTGTTCTCGTCCATCCTCCCTATTGAAGGAAAAGGCCCAGGTAGGGATCATTGAATTGTGGAGGTGAATTCATGGTTATGCAGGTGGTGTCGGAGAGAGGGCTTTGGATTCTTTGACCATGGGATTATGTTCCAGGAAGAAGGTTTGCTAAGAAGAGATGGGATCCGCCTAACGAAGAGAGGGAAGAGAATCTTTGCAGGCAGTCTTGCTAATCTAGTGAGGAGGGCTTTGAACTAGGTTCGTCGGGGGATGGTGACCTAAGCCCAGAGGTAAGTGGAGAAATGGGATACTGGGAGGAAACACAAGGAAGAGGGTACAAGATGGGAAGCCTCCTGATTCATACTGAGAAAGAAGGGCAATCGGCTAGTTATCTTAGGAGCATGTACATGAATGCAAAAAGCCTGGGAAACAAGCAGGAAGAATTGGAAGTCCTGGCATAATCAAGGAACTATGCTGTGACTGGAATAACAGAAACTTGGTGGGGCAGTTCACATGAGTGGAGCACTGACATGGATGGGTATAAACTCTTCAGGAAGGACGGGCAGGGAAGGAAAGGTGGAGGAGTTGCATTGTATGTAAGAGAGCAGTATGATTGCTCCGAGCTCCCATATGAAACTTCAGAAAAGCCTGTTGAGAGTCTTTCGGTTAAGTTTAGAGGCGAAAGCAACAAGGTGATGCTGTGGTGGGCGTGTGCTATAGACCGGATGAGAAGGATGAGGTAGACGAGGCTTTCTTCAGACAAGTAACTGAAGTTTCCAGATTACAGGTGCTGGTTCTAATGGGGGACATCAATCACCCTGACATCTGCTGGGAGAGCAATACAGCAATGCACAGACCATCCAAGAAGTTTTTGGAGAGTGTTGAGGACAACCCTGGTACAAGTCCTGGTACAAGTGCTGGAGGAACCAACTAGGGGCCGTGCTCCTCTTCACCTGCAGTTTACAAACAGGGAAGAATTGGTAGGGGAAGTACAAGTGGGTGGCAACCTAGGCAGCAGTGACCATGAGATGGTTGAGTTCAGGATCCTCACAAAAGGAAGAAAGGAGAGTAGCAAAATATGGACCCTGGACTTCAGAAAAGCAGACTTAGACTCCCTTAGAGAACTGATGGGCAGGATCCCCTGAGAGGCTAATATGAGGGGGAAAGGAGTCCAGGAGAGCTGGCTGTATTTTAAAGAAGCCTTATTGAGGGTGCAGGAACAAACCATCCCGATGTGCAGAAAGAATAGCAAACATGGCAGGCGACCAGCTTGGCTTAACAGTGAAATCTTTGGTGAGATTAAACTCAAAAAGGAATCTTACAAGAAGTGGAAATTTGGACAGATGACTAAGGAGGAGTATAAAAATATTGCTAGAGCATGCAGGGGTGTAATCAGGAAGGCTAAGGCACAACTGGAGTTGCAGCTAGCAAGGGATGTGAAGGGCAACAAGAAGGGTTTCTAGAGGTATGTTAGCAACAAGAAGAAGGTCAGGGAAAGTGTAGGACCCTTACTGAATTGGGGAGGCAACATAGTGACAGATGATGAGGAAAACGCTGAAGTACTCAATGCTTTTTTTGCCTTGGTCTTCACAGACAAGGTCAGCTCCCAGACTGCTGCACTGGGCAACACAGTATGGGGAGGAGGTAGCAGCCCTTGGTCATGAAAGAACAGGTTAAGGACTATTTAGAAAAGATGGACATACACAAGTTCATGGGTCCAGATCTAATGCATCCAAGGGTGCTGAGGGAGTTGGCTGATGTGATTGCAAAGCCACTGGTCATTATCTCTGAAAATTCATGGTGATCAAAGGAGGTCCAGGACGATTGGAAAAAGGCAAATATAGTGCCCATATTTTAAAAAGGGAAGAAAGAGAATCTGGGGAACTACAGACCGGTAAGCAGCAAAACCATGGAGTAGGTCCTCAAGGAATCCATTTTGAAGCACTTGGAGGAGAGGAAGGTGATCAGGAACAGTCAACATGGAATCACCAAGGGCAAGTCATGCCTGACCAACCTGATTGCCTTCTATGATGGGATAACTGGCTCTGTGGATATGGGGAAAGCGGTGGACGTGATATATCTTGACTTTAGCAAAGCTTTTGATACCGTCTCCCACAGTATTCTTGCCAGCAAGTTAAAGAAGTATGGATTGGATAAATGAACTATAAGGTGGATAGAAAGCTGGCTAGATTGTCGGGCTCAATGGATAGTGATCAACGGCTCGATGTCTAGTTGGCAGCCGGTATCAAGCGGACTGCCCCAGGAGTCAGTCCTGGGGCCGGTTTTGTTCAACATCTTTATTAATTATCTGGAAGATGGGATTAATTGCACCCCCAGCAAATTTGCAGATGACACTAAGCTGGGGGGAGAGGTAGATATGCTGGAGCATAGGGATAGGGTCCAGAGTGACCTAGACAAATTGAAGGATTGGGCCAAAAGAAATCACCATAGGTGAGAGGATTATTCCAGGAGTGGGTGGGTGAGATTTTGTGGCCTGCATTGTGCAGGAGGTCAGACTAGATGATCATAATGGTCCCTTCTGACCTTAAAGTTTATGAGTCTATGAGTCTATGATGAGGATCAACAAGGACAAGTGCAGAGTCCTGCACTTAGGAAGGAAGAATCCCATGCACTGCTACAAGCTGGGGACCGACTGGCTAAACAGCAGTTCTTCAGAAAAAAGACCTGGGGATTAGAGTGAATGAGAAGTTGGATATAAGTCAGCAGTGTGCCCTTGTTGCCAAGAAGGCCAATGGCATATTGGGCTGTATTAGTAGGAGCATTGCCACCAGATCGAGGGAAGTGATTATTCCCCTCTATTCGGCACTGGTGAGGCCACACCTGGAGTATTGCGTTCGGTTTTGGTCTCCCCCCCCCCCACAGAAGGTATGTGGACAAATTGGAGAGAGTCCAGCAGAGGGCAACGAAAATGATTAGGGGGCTAGGGCACATGACTTACGAGGAGAGGCTGAGGGACCTGGGGTTATTTAGTCTGCAGAAGAGAAGAGTGAGGGGGAATTTGATAGCAGTCTTCAACTGACTGAAGGGGGGTTCCAAAGAGGATGGAGCTAGGCTGTTCTCAGTGGTGGCAGATGACAGAACAAGGAGCAATGGTCTCAAGTTGCAGTGGGGGAGGTCTAGGTTGGATATTAGGAAACACTATTTCACTAGGAGGGTGGTGAAGCACTGGAATGGGTTACCAAAGGAGGTGGTGGAATCTCCTTCCTTAGAGGTTTTTAAGGCCCGGTTTGACAAAGCCCTGGCTGGGATGATTTAGTTGGTGTTGGTCCTGCTTTGAGCAGGGGGGTGGACTAGATGACCTCCTGAGGTCTCTTCCAACCCTAATTATAGAATCATAGAATCTTAGGGTTGGAAGAGAATATTCTATGATTCTATGATTTTCACACTGCACTGCTGCGTGTCCCTGGTGTAGCCCGTCTCCCCCATGCCCCACGTGATCTTTTCGTAGATGTCTACATTTCTACAGCTTGATCGGAGCTGTGCCTACACAGACTCTTTTCTCTACAGACCAATAAGTACCACAATCTCCTGTGGTACTCCAGGCTGGAACGTGGTAGGGGTGTTGAGTCACCATGATCAGCTGGGCTGGTGAGCTCTCCATGCTGATCAAACCGGATATGGGAATTCAAAAGTTCCCGGGGCTTTAACAGGGGAGGGGCTGTTTCCTGTATACCTGGCTGCTGTGCAGTGGAATTGAAAATGATCTCCAGAGCAGTCACAACGGAGCACTGTGGGACACCTCCTGGAGGCCAATTCGGTCAGCTTACACAATGCTGCATCTACACTGCCTCTGTCAACCCATCAACATTGAATTAAGCACTGCGCCTCTCACGGAGGTGGAGTAATTAAGTCGATGTTACAGACAAGTTAGGTCAGTGGAAGGGTCCTGGTAGTGTAGATGCACACATTACTAAGTTGACGTAAGGCGGCTTCCGTCGACCTAACTTTGTAGCATAGACCAGGCCTCAGACTCTGTGCTTGCAAGAGGGGAAGTATTGCCTCATAGCAGCACCCAGGGGTGGTGTGTAATTGTCCCAGGTTACGGGGCGGGGGCTTGAGCTGGTTCTGTGTTATATTGTTGAAAACGAACCCCTAGCTATTGAACCCGGCCCTGGTCACTGCTGACCACCTGGCATAAGGGTTACACCTGTATTAAGTTGTCAGTGTAGACCAGCCTTACTAAGCCCTGGTCTACACTACGAGTTTAGGTCGAATTTATTAGCGTTATTTCGATTGATCCGTGCACCCGTCCTCACGACGAAGCCCTTACCATCGACTTCTAGGGCTCTTAAAATCGATCTCGCCACTCCACCCCCAACGAGAGAATTAGCGCTTAAAGCGATATTGCCGAATCGATGTAGGCTAGTGAAGACGCAATTCGACAGTATCGGCCTCCTAAATCTATCCCACGGTGCATCAGCTGACCGCTCTAGACAGCGGTCTGAGCTCGAATGCTCCTCCCAGGTAGACAGGAAAAGCCCCGCGAACTTTTGAATTTCATTTCCTGTTTGGCCAGCGTGGTGAGCTGCAGGTGAGTGCAGATCTCATCAGCAGAGGTGACCATGATGGAGTCCCAGAATCGAAGACGAGCTCCAGCATGGACCGAGCGCGAGGTACTCGATCTGATCGCTGTTTGGGGAGACGAAACCGTGCTAGCAGAGCTAGGGTCCAAAAGAAGAAACGCCAAGACATACGCCAAAGTCTCCAAGGGCATGCAGGACAGAGGCTACAACAGGGACGCGCAACAGTGCCGCGTGAAAATTAAGGAGCTCAGGCAAGCCTACCAAAAAACCAGAGATGCAAACAACCGCTCTGGGTCAGAGCCCCAGACATGCCGCTTCTATGATGAGCTGCATGCCATTCTAGGAGGTGCAGCCAGCACAGACCCTCCCATGTGGTTTGACTCCGTATGTGGATCATCAGAACCCACAGAGGAGCCTGATGATGATAATGATGCTGAAAATAGCACACAGACCCAGCAAGGAAGCGGAGAAGCCCTTTTCCCCGACAGCCAGGAACTCTTTCTCACCCTGGAGCAAGTACAGTTCGAACCCTCCCAAGGCGTGCTCGATGCAGGAGAAGGGACCTCTGGTGAGTGTACCTCTGTTTAATTAATACATGTTTTATAAGCAAGCGTGTTTAATGATTAATTCGTGGCCAGTACAGCCACAGCTACTCGAAAAATCTGTTAACATGTTCGGGGATGGAGCAGAAATCCTCCGGGGACATCTCCTGAAAGATCTCCTGGATGTGCTCCCAAAGCCTGTGCATGAGGTTTCTGGGGAGGGCAGCCTTATCCTGTGCTCCGTGGTAACACACTCTACCACGCCAGGCAAGCAGCACGTAGTCTGGAATCAGTGCTTTGCAAAGCATGGCGGCGTACGGTCCCGGTTTTTGCTGGCATTCAAGCAACATCCTTTCTTTATCTGTGTGTGTTATCCTCAGAAGAGTGATATCATTCATGGGAACCTGGTTGAAATAGGGGAATTTTAGTACGGGGGCATTCAGAGGGGCTCCGTCCCTGCTGGGCTGTTTGCCTGTGGCTGAACGGAAATCTTCCCCGCTGGGACCCACGCGGTGGGGGGAGGGGGCACAGCGAACATCTTGCCTGGGTGTGTGTGTGTGGGGGGGGGGGGGGCGATTAGGTTCTCCCTGCATGTTAACCCGAAAACCGCCGCCCCACCTAACTTTTCAATTGCTAAGCTATTTGTTTTAAATTGCCAGCCCACGGGATGTTTGTTATGGGAAATGAGGGGGTTGATGTTTGAAAACATTCCCGCCTGTTGTGAAGCTTAAAGAAGCCTATAGAGTGTCTTACCATGGCTGTCTGCAAGCCGAATTCTGTTGCCCGCCGGACCTGCTTGTGTGATCTCTCACAGCAAACCGGCAGACCCTCAATATAAGAGGCCCAGTGCAACCTTGGACAAAATGCACATGTGATATGTAATGTTTTGTTCAAACAAAATGTGTCTTTTACATTTGTCTCCCGTTTGCTTCCTCCCACAGCTACAAATGTTTCAACGCCACCCCTTTCATCACCATCCCAGAGGCTAGCGAAGATAAGAAGTAAAAAGAAAAGGAGTCGAGACGATATGTTCTCAGAACTCATGGAATCCTCCCACTCTGAGGCTGCCCAGCAGAATGCGTGGAGGCAGACACTGTCTGAGTCCAGGAAGGCAGAATTTGATCGCGCGGACAAGTGGCGTGCTGAGGACAATGACTGGCGGGCTGAAGAGAGACAGCGGCGGGATGAAGAGAGTAGGTGGCGTCAGCGTGCAGAGAGAAGGCAGGATGCAATTCTCAGGCTACTGGAGGATCAAACGGAAATCCTCCGGCTTATGGCTGAGGACAGGCGTAGGGTTCAGGAAAGGCAGCCTGAGCCCAGACCGCCGCTACAGCCCCTGTGTAACCAACAGCCCTCCTTCCCGAGTCCCATAACCTCATCCCCGAGACGCCCAAGAACGCGTTTGGGTGGCCTCCGTGCTCCCAGCCACTCAAGCCAAGAGAACAGTCCAAGCAAGAAAGGGCTGGCATTCAATAAGTTTTAAAGTGCTGTGTGTCCTTGTCCTTCCCTCATCCCCTCCTCCACCACCCATCCTGGTGCTTCCCTTCCTCCACCACCTATCCCGGGAGACTGTGTCAGTTACCACCATAGTCCCCTCTCTGTGTTTTACAAATTAATAAAGAATGCATGATTTTTAAACAAGAATCACTTTATTTCCTCTGCAAGCGGTGATTGAGGGGGGGAGGGCAGGGCGGTTTGGGTAAAGGGAAGTAGAGCGAATGAAGGGGCGGGGCTTTTCATTACTGGGGAAAAACAGAACTTTCACACAGCATCCTGGCCATTCATGAAACTTGTTTTCAAAGCTTCCCTGATGCGCAACGCACCCTGCTGTACTCTTGTAATAGCCCTGGTGTCTGGCTGCGCATAACCAGCGGCCAGGCGATTTGCCTCAACCTCCCACCCTGCCATAAACGTCTCCCCCTTACTCTCACAGATATTGTGGAGCGCACAGCAAGCAGTAATAACAATAGGAACATTGGTTTCGCTGAGATCTAACCTAGTTAATAAACTTCGCCATCTTGCTTTTAAACGGCCAAATGCACACTCCACCACCATTCTGCACTTGCTCAGCCTATAGTTGAAAAGGTCCTGACTACTGTCCAGGCTACCTGTGTATGGCTTCATGAGCCATGGCATTAAGGGGTAGGCTGGGTCCCCAAGGATAACTATGGGCATCTCAACATCCCCAACGGTTATTTTCTGGTCTGGGAAGAAAGTCCCTTGCTGCAGCAGCTGAAACAGACCAGAGTTCCTGAAGATGCGAGCGTCATGGACCTTTCCCGGCCATCCCACGTTGATGTTGGTGAAACGCCCCTTGTGATCCACCAGTGCTTGCAGCACTATTGAAAAGTAACCCTTTCGGTTTATGTACTCGCTGGCTTGGTGGTCCGGTGCCAAGATAGGGATATGGGTTCCGTCTATCGCCCCTCCACAGTTCGGGAAGCCCATTGCTGCAAAGCCATCCAGTATGAGCTGCACATTTCCCAGACTCACAACCCTTGGTACAAGCAGCTTGGTGATCGCCCTGGCTACTTGCATGACAACAGCCCCCACTGTAGATTTTCCCACTCCGAATTGATTCGCGACTGACCGGTAGCTGTCTGGCGTTGCAAGCTTCCACAGGGCTATCGCCAGTCGCTTCTCTACTGTGAGGGCTGCTCTCATCTTGGTGTTCTGGCGCTTCAGGGCAGGGGAAAGCAACTCACAAAGTTCCATGAAAGTGCCCTTACGCATGCGAAAGTTTCGCAGCCACTGGGATTCATCCCAGACCTGCAGCACTATGTGGTCCCACCACTCTGTGCTTGTTTCCCGGGCCCAGAATCGGCGTTCTACTGTATCAACGAGCCCCATTACCACCATGATGTCCACCTTGCGGGGGGGCCTTTTCTGAGAGAGGTCTGTCTCCATGTCCTCATCACTCTCCTCAGGCTGATACTGTCTCGTCCTCGCCTCCTGTTGCTCTAGCAGCTCCCGGTTCTCGGTCTCCATATACTCCTGGACAATGCGCGTGGTGTTCATAACGGCCATAACAGTTGCGGTGATCTGATCGTGCTCCATGCTTCCCCCGGTACACTGTTTGCAGGACAGCAGAGTGGGAGCAGAAGCGGCTGGTGGATAACAATGGTGGCAGCAATATGGCGCCCGCACGAAAAAAGGCGCGAAAGGATTTTTCGCTCCCCCCTCAGGTGCTTTCACGGAGGGAGGGGGGAGCAAGGGTTAGGCTCATTTCCTTCTAGCTGCAGATAGTACAATATGCCGTGAGCAGGGGTTAGGCGCCTTTCCTTCCAGCTGCAGATGGTACAATAAGCTCTACTGACCCCCTCAAGGATTGAACTCGCAACCCCGGGTTTAGCGGGTCAACGCTCATACCGCTGAGCTATCCCTCTGCCCGTGTTCCAGGCAGTGCTGAATCTCCCTTAAAGAAAACGTAAAAAAGCGCCCCCGGCCAGCCACACCAAAGGCCGCTGGCCAGGAGCACTGTAATGTCAAGCATATTGTACGATCTGCAGCTAGAAGGCAAGGAGCTTCTCCTGTATGGTCCCGCGACCACAACCATTTATGGCATAGTGCACGATCTGCAGCTAGAAGGCAAGGAGCTTATGCTGTGCAGTCCCGCGACTACCAGCCTCAGGCGGAATGGCCCCCTCAAGGATTGAACTCGCAACCCCGGGTTTAGCGGGCCAACGCTCAGAACGCTGAGCTATCCCTCTGCCCGTATTATACCGTGACTGAATCTCCACTAGACCTAATGTGAAGGCGTACGCTGGAGATGTACGGTAATTGTGAGCTGAGCAGCCTTCTGTAGCCTTCTGTAGCAAACATGGAAAGCACGCAGACAAGGCGCGAAAAAGATTGCTTTCAAGGAGGGAGGGAGGGACGTTTGATGGCCTGATGACATGTACCCAGAACCACCAGCGACATTTTTTTCTGCCCCATCAGGCTTTGGGATCGCAACCCAGAATTCCAATGGGCGGCGGAGACTGCGGGAACTGTGGGATAGCTACCCGCAATGCAATGCTTCGAAGGTCGATGCTAATCTCGCAACTGTGGACACAGACAATCGACCTCATGGTCTTAACGCTCTTTAGTGGGGACACACACAATCGATTCCATTAATTCGGGTTTTAATATATCGACTTCTATAATTTCGACCTAGTTCTGTAGTGTAGACGTACCCTAAGACTCAGAACCTTAAAAGAAAGGTGTTACTTTCAGAGGGGCTAGGAACTGACCAGAAGCCAGAGCTCTGGGGAAACACAGAGATACCTTGTATGGTTTGCATTTTCTGATCTTGCTGCAGGAAGGAATATGCAGCTGGAGCAGTAGCATAGCCGGGGGGGAGCAGGGGGAGCAGCGGCTCCCCCACTGAGCAGAAGCGGCGCTTTTTTTGTGCTCTTTTGCTCCTATGCTGCAGCCAGAGCAGAGCATTTTTTTTTGCTCCCGGCGCCTTTTTTTGCTCCCGACACTTTTTGCTCCCGGCGCCTTTTTTTAGCTCCGCTCCCGCTGTGCTCTAAATCTGGCTATGCCACTGAGCTGGAGAGTTTTGCCAAGTTGGTGTCAGTTTGGGATGAACCAAAAAGAACCCCTGCTGTGCAGCCCATGCAGACAACGCACTTTGGGCTCAAGCCTGAGTCTCCACTCATTTTGTGTCTGTCATTGTTCTGCTCTGTCCCTGCTACAGCTGTAAATTAATTTTACCTTAAAGAAGCCTCTTCCAAACCTGCCAGTAACTATTATCTAGAGTCGCACCTGAAAACAGGGTGGGAGCCAATGCAAATCACCAAGCAGAAGCATCAGGCTCCATGCAGGAAACACCACTGAGCAAGTGGGCTGCAGCATTCTGCACAAGCTCCTGCTTGTGCGTGCTCCCATGCAGTGTGTGTGGCAGGGCTCCAATAGGGAGGGGACAAAGGGCTGGATCTTTGTAGCAGTGCCACATCCAGTAAGCAAACAATCCAAAGTGCTCCTGGCCACTGCTGCTAACAGGACGCCTGCATCGCCACTCTTCTACACCGAGTCTGCACCAGGGGAGCTCCACTGAAGTGAATTCGTATGTGCAGGCTGGACAGTCAGGGCCCCAGAAGTAGCCAAGGATTGAAAAACAAAATAAAAAACCTTCAGAAAGAGGCTGGAGAGCCCTCTCTCTGGGATGGTTTAGACACAACAAACCCTGCATCTTGCCAGACGGTTAGACTGGATCAGTGGTTCTCAGCCAGGGGTCCAGGGCCCCCTGGGAGGCCGTGAACAGGTTTCAGGGGGTCCGCCAAGCAGGGACGGCATTAGACCTTCTGGGGCCCATGACAGAAAGCTTCATGGGGCTGTAGCCTGGGGCCCCGAGCACTGCCACCCGGGACTGAAGTTGAAGCCTGAGCAACTTAGCTTCACATGGGGCCCTCCTTGCTACCCACTAATGCTGGTCCTGGCTTTTATATGCAGAAAAGCAGTTGTTGTGACATAAGTGGGCTGAGGCATTTTTATAGCATGTTAGGGGGGGTCAGAAAGGAAAAGCTGAGAACCCCTGCACTAGATGACCCTTGCGGTCCCGTCTAACTCTACGGTTTTGCAAAACAAACAGCAGGAAATTCCTTCAGTCAAGGAACCTGAAATCATCTCTGCCAGTCCATCCGGCTGCCTCCTCCAGCCTGCACCCCAGGCCTCAGTTGAATTTTGTCCCAGCCAGCATGCGTGCACTCTGACCTCAGTCTCTCTGTTACAGCCCTGGGTTTGTTCAGGAGCTGGCAGACCCAGATGCTGTCGAGCTATTTCTGTTGCTTCAAGCTGGTGACCTTGGCTGCAGGTGTGTTCAGATGGAGGGGGAGGTCCGGCTTCCTCCAATCCGCAAAATAGTGGCATTCCTGGCCAGGCCTCCCACACCATGTGGGTGAAAGTGCCGGTGGGAGCACAGCCTGTGCTACACTAATTAACAGGAGCTTGGCCTAATCAATAGGAGCTTGGTTTGCAACATCAGATTCACCCAGTGGAAACTTGATAATGGGAACTGGATTTTCAGTAGCTAATTTGGGTGCCCTAGAGTCACTCTAGATATTGCTGCAGGCATGTCCAAGATATGCCTGAACATCCAGGGGCTAGAGTAGCTGCTGAGTTAGATGCTGAAACACCTGTGCAGGTGAGCAGCACAAGCCCTTTAGCTGCTGAGTTTCTGGAAGGGCCATTCATAGAATCATAGAATCATAGAATCTCAGGGTTGGAAGGGACCCCAGGAGGTCATCTAGTCCAACCCCCTGCTCAAAGCAGGACCAACCCCAACTAGATCATCCCAGCCAGGGCTTTGTCAAGCCTGACCTTAAAAACCTCTAAGGAAGGAGATTCCACCACCTCCCTAGGTAACCCATTCCAGTGCTTCACCACCCTACTAGTGAAAAAGTTTTTCCTAATATCCAACCTAAACCTCCCCCTCTGCAACTTGAGACCATTACTCCTTGTTCTGTCATCTTCTACCACTGAGAACAGTCTAGATCCATCCTCTTTGGAACCCCCTTTTAGGTAGTTGAAAGCAGCTATCAAATCCCCCCTCACTCTTCTCTTCTGCAGGCTAAACAATCTCAGTTCCCTCAGCCTCTCCTCATAAGTCATGTGCTCCAGCCCCCTAATCATTTTTGATGCCATTAGATGTCTCCAGATCTACACGGTTTTCAGCACATAGATGCTGATTTCCTACAGTACTGCCCGGACTGCCCATTTTCTTCACTAGCATATTAGACACTAAGGAGGATATAGGTCGAGTGTGCAGCATGCAGAGCCCTTAGGAGCGCAAAACCCTTGGCTCATAGTCACCACAGTCAATATTTCTCTGTAACAGTCTCCAGCCTAAATCTCCAACTGCAACACTGATCCGCTCACAGAATCCTGACAGCCTGGCTCTGCATAGCCCAGAGCCTCAAAGGTACTCAGCTTCCTAACTTCCATTGAAATCAACACCTGTGAGCCTATAAATCTTATCTGCCCTCCCTGGGAACTTAGTCTGGCAAAGGATGACACCTTGTCATAGAAGAACTCCTTGGCTGGAAGCACTGAAATGGCCTTACAGTGATTGGATATGGTGGTCTGGTAGATAAGGCTTTAGCTTTGGAATCAGAAAACTTGGTTCTGTCCCTATGTCTATTCCCAGCTCTGCCACTGACCGGCCGGGTGACTCTGGACAAGGCACTCATCTCTCTGGTCCTCTGTTTCCCCTTCTATACCTTGCTTGTCCAGAATGGGGGCCTGCAGCTGGGCTGGGATCACTCAGCTACTGCAGCTGAAACCCCTAATTGGCGAGGTCGCCTGATTGGCTGAGTGGCTTTGCCAAGACTGCTCCTAGGCTTGGCACTAGCACTTGGCCAGTGGCTGCTCCGCGTTTCCACCCACAGCTACCGTTGCTCCTGTGCCTGCCTCGGTTCCAGCCTTGTTCCTGCCCTGCTCCCCTGCTCAGTTTCTGACTCCTGGTTCCTGACCCCAGCCCTGACCCTTGGATCTGACTCATGGATCTTGACTCCGACCACTAGCCTGACTGCGCGTGTCCCAGTCTGTGACAGTTGGAGCAGCCCAACGAAACAGGAGGTAAAGGAGGGGAGTAGGAATGAGTTGGTTACTGGAATGAAGCCTGTTAAGGTCAGCATCTCCCTGTTGGAGATAGTGGGTGCCCTACAGAGCCAGGCAGATGCCTAAAGGCACAGATTGCTATGCCGCAGACACAGGCCATGTCTCCCATGACCCCTCCCCCTCAGGAACATGAAATTCCCCTGCTGGACAAGTTTGGCTGTGACCACAGCCAGTTGTGTGGTTTTATGAAGCAGTGCCGACTCCTATACCTGCTTCACCCACAGTCCTT
The DNA here is from genome assembly GCA_037349315.1 of Chelydra serpentina. Classification (NCBI taxonomy): domain Eukaryota; kingdom Metazoa; phylum Chordata; order Testudines; family Chelydridae; genus Chelydra; species Chelydra serpentina. Next base: position 2,501,898 of record JBAIAC010000056.1, read on the forward strand.
CCCCACCAACCAGTCATTAGCCTGCTGACCAGGAAGGGGATGATTTGGGCCTCCCCACTCCTGGACAAGTCTAGCCCTCTCCTGGACCAGTTTCAGGACTTTGTTCAAGCCATGGCAGTAATTGTTGATGCCCCAATCCATGTGCACACTGCCAAGGCCGCACTCCAGACCCAGCGGCAGGGACACCAACGAGTTGCTAATTATGCCACGGAGCTTTAGCATTTGGTAGGTGATACCACATGGAAAGAGGCTGTATGGCGCTATCACTAACAGCTCGGCCTGGAAGACGAGATCAAAGATGAGCTGGTGTGAAGGGTGGACACCTTGCTAGTAATCACAATACAGTTACGCTCAACATCCTAGGAGGAGATAAGGTACCAGAGAGTGCCACATTGCCACTAAACTTTAGGAAGGGAGGCTTAAATAAAATGAAGCAGCAAGTCAAAAAGACCCTATAGCCAGTAGCGTAGCCACGGGGGGAGCAGGGGGAGTGGCCGCTCCCCCTTGAGCAGAAGCGGCGGAAGCAGCGCCTTTTTTTAGCAGCACTAAAAAAAGGCGCCGCTTCTTTTTAAGTGCCGCTTCTTACACTCACCCGGCGGCGCTCCGGGTCTTCGGCGGCGGGTACCACTGAAGACCCGGAGTGAGCCGCCAAAGTGCCACCGAAGACCCGGAGTGAGCTGCCAAAGTGCCACCGAAGACCCGGAGTGAGCCGCCAAAGTGCCACCGAAGACCCGGAGTGAGCCGCCGAAGTGCCACCGAAGACCCGGAGTGAGCCGCCGAAGTGCCACCGAAGACCCGGACTGAGCCGCCGAAGTGCCACCGAAGACCCGGAGTGAGCCGCCGAAGTGCCACCGAAGACCCGGAGTGAGCCGCCGAAGTGCCACCGAAGACCCGGAGTGAGCCGCCGAAGTGCCACCAAAGACCCGGACTGAGCCGCCGAAGTGCCACCGAAGACCCGGAGTGAGCCGCCAAAGTGCCACCGAAGACCCGGACTGAGCCGCCGAAGTGCCACCGAAGACCCGGAGTGAGCCGCCGAAGTGCCACCGAAGACCCGGAGTGAGCCGCCGAAGTGCCACCGAAGACCCGGAGTGAGCCGCCGAAGTGCCACCAAAGACCCGGACTGAGCCGCCGAAGTGCCACCGAAGACCCGGAGTGAGCCGCCAAAGTGCCACCGAAGACCCGGACTGAGCCGCCGAAGTGCCACCGAAGACCCGGAGTGAGCCGCCAAAGTGCCACCGAAGACCCGGAGTGAGCCGCCAAAGTGCCACCGAAGACCCGGAGCGCCGCCGGGTGAGTACAGGGGGAGGCGCCTTTTTATAGCGCCGCTCCCCCTGCGCTCCGGACCTGGCTGCGCCACTGCCTGTAGCTTGAATGAAAGGAAGTCAAATCCTGAGAGGTGGAATGGACACTATTTATAAAAACAATTCTAAACCTTAACTATAGCAGAGCTGGACCTTCACTATAATGGCAAGAGTCTCAGAAGGTCTGTGTGTCGTGATGCGCACAGAGGGAGCCAGGAAAGCACAGAGTAAACCACTATGGCTAGATGACAGGTTCTATTCGAGCCAATAGAAATCCTTCAAAATTTGGAAATCTGACCCTGGTGAAGACAATAACAGGAGCATAAATTACAGCAGGTGATATGCAAGAGGGAAATTAAAAGGTCCAAATGGATTTTGAGGAGCAAATCGCTAAAGATTTAAAATAAAAAAAGAGATTAAGTATATCAGAAACAGGAAGTCTGTAAAAGAAACAGGTGTTAAAGGGAGCAATTTAGAAAGATAAGGACATCAGTGAGACTCTAAATGATTTCTTTGCATCAGTGTTCACCACAGAGGTTTTTGGGGAAATACCTACTCCAGCCCAGTTCTTTCCTGGTAATAAAGAGAAGTGCTGTCAGAGATTGAGATGACAGAAGAAAAGGTGCTGGAACAAATTGACTATTTAAAATGCAATATGTCGCCAGACCCAGATGTTCCATCCAAGAGTTCTGAAGGAGCGTAGGTATGAAGTAGCTCAGCTTCTAACAAAAGTTTGCAATCTCATTAAAAAGAGCAACTGTGCCAGAGAATTGGAGGCTAGTGCATGTTATAGCTATATTTATAAAAGGCTCTAGGGGTGATTTGGGGAATTACAGCCGAGGGAGTCTTACCTGCAATTTGGTTGAAATGAGCATAAGAAATTAAATAATAAAACACTTGGAAGGTCATAATCTGATAGGGACTAACCAGCACAGCTTCTGCAAAAGAAAATTGTGTCTCACTAATCTCTTAGAATTTTCTGAGTGTGACATAAAGTAATGGACAAAGAGAATTGATTGACGTAATTTATTCAGACTTTCAAAAGGCCTTTGACAGGGTCCCTTGCAACAGGCTACTAAAGAAACTACATAGTTATGGGCTGAGAGGTAAAATATTGTCATAGATCACAAACTTGCTTGAAGATAGAGGATAGGATTAAATGGTCAGTTTTCACCTTGGTGATAGGTTAACAGCAGGGGCCTCAAGGGTGAAGTTCTGGAACAGCCTCCCAAGGGAAGCGTTGAGGGCAAAAGACCTAACTGGCTTCAAGATTGAGCTTGATAAGTTTATGGAGAGGAGATGAGACTGCCCTAGGGCAGCATGTAGCTGATCTGCGACTGCTAGCAGCAAATATCTCCAGTAGTTGGTGATGGGACACTGGTTGGGGAGGGCTCTGACTTACTACAGAGAATTGTTTCCCAGGTGTCTGGCTGATGGGTCTTGCCCACGAGCTCAGGATCTAGCTGATTGCCATATTTGGGGTGAGGAATGAATTTTCCCCCAGGTCAGATTTGCAGAGACCCTGGGATATTTTGCCTTCCTCTGCAGCATGGGGCACACGTCACTTGCAGGTTTAAACTAATGTAAGTGGTGGATTTTCTGTAACTTGAAGTCTTTAAATCATGATTTGAGGACTTTAGTAACTCACCCAGAGGTTTGGATCTATTGAAGGAGTGGGTGGGTGCGGTTCTGTGGCCTGTAATGTGGAGGAGGTCAGACTAGATTATCACGATGGTCCCTTCTGATCTTAAAGCCTATGAGTCAGGGTACGTCTACACTACAGAATTAGGTCGAAATTATAGAAGTCAATATATTAAAACCCGAATTTATGGAATCGATTGTGTGTGTCCCCACTAAAGAGCATTAAGACCATGAGGTTGATTGACTGTGTCCACAGTAGCGAGACTAGCATCGACCTTCGGAGCATTGCATTGCGGGTAGCTATCCCACAGTTCCCGCAGTCTCCGCCGCCCATTGGAATTCTGGGTTGCGATCCCAAAGCCTGATGGGGCAGAAAACATTGTCGCTGGTGGTTCTGGGTACATGTCGTCAAGCCATCAAACGTCCCTCCCTCCCTCCTTGAAAACAATCTTTTTCGTGCCTTTTTTCCGGGGTTTCCGTGTTTGCTACGGAAGCCTGCTCAGCTCACAATTACCGTACATCTCCAGCGTACGCCTGGACATTAGGTCTAGTGGGGATTCAGTCACGCTATAATACGGGCAGAGGAATAGCTCAGCGTTCTGACCATTGGCCCGCTAAACCTGGGGTTGTGAGTTCAATCCTTGAGGGGGCCATTCCGCCTGAGGCTGGTAGTCGTGGGACTACACAGCATAAGCTCCTTGCCTTCTAGCTGCAGATGGTGCAATATGCTATAAATGGTTGTGGTCGCGGGACCATACAGCAGCAGCTCCTTGCCTTCTAGCTGCAGATCGTACAATATGCTTGAAATTTGTGTGCTCCTGGCTGGCGGCCTATGTTGTGGCTGGCCGGGGGCGCTTGGACATAAATGGGAGTGACACTGGTCATTCTCTTTTTTATGTTTTGTTTAAGGGAGATTCAGCACTGCCTGGAACACGGGCAGAGGGATAGCTCAGCGGTATGAGCGTTGGCCCGCTAAACCCGGGGTTGCGAGTTCAATCCTTGAGGGGGCCAGGAGATGAGGATGGCTATCAAGCATATTGTACCATCTGCTGCTAGAAGGAAATGAGCCTAACCCTTGCTCCCCCCTCCCTCCGTGAAAGCAACTGAGAGGGGAGCCAAAAATCCTTTCGTGCCTTTTTTCATGCAGGCGCCATATTGCTGACACTATTGTTATCCACCCGCCGCTTCTGCTCCCACTCTGCTGTCCTGCAAACAGCATACCAGGGAAAGCATGGAGCACGATCAGATCACCGCGGCTGTTCTCGCCGTTATGAACACCACGCGCATTGTCCAGGAGTATATGGCGAACGAAAATCAGGAGCTGCTAGAGCAACAGGAGGCGAGGAGGGGACAGCAGCAGCCTGAGGACAGTGATGAGGACATGGACACAGACCTCTCTCAAAAAAGGCCCCCCCGCAAGGTGGACATCATGGTGGTAATGGGGCTCGTTGATACAGTGGAACACCGATTCTGGGCCCGGGAAACAAGCACAGACTGGTGGGACCACATAGTGCTGCAGGTCTGGGATGAATCCCAGTGGCTGCGAAACTTTTGCATGCATAAGGGCACTTTCATGGAACTTTGTGAGTTGCTGTCCCCTGCCCTGAAGCGCCAGAACACCAAGATGAGAGCAGCCCTCACAGTAGAGAAGCGACTGGCGATAGCCCTGTGGAAGCTTGCAATGCCAGACAGCTACCGGTCAGTCGCGAATCAATTCGGAGTGGGAAAATCTACAGTGGGGGCTGTTGTCATGCAAGTAGCCAGGGCGATCACCAAGCTGCTTGTACCAAGGGTTGTGAGTCTGGGAAATGTGCAGCTCATACTGGATGGCTTTGCAGCAATGGGGTTCCCGAACTGTGGAGGGGCGATAGACGGAACCCATATCCCTATCTTGGCACCGGACCACCAAGCCAGCGAGTACATAAACTGAAAGGGTTACTTTTCAATAGTGCTGCAAGCACTGGTGGATCATAAGGGACGTTTCACCAACATCAACGTGGGATGGCCGGGAAAGGTCCATGACGCTCGCATCTTCAGGAACTCTGGTCTGTTTCAGCTGCTGCAGCAAGGGACTTTCTTCCCAGACCAGAAAATAACCGTTGGGGATGTTGAGATGCCCATAGTTATCCTTGGGGACCCAGCCTACCCCTTAATGCCATGGCTCATGAAGCCATACACAGGTAGCCTGGACAGTAGTCAGGACCTTTTCAACTATAGGCTGAGCAAGTACAGAATGGTGGTGGAATGTGCATTTGGCCGTTTAAAAGCTCGCTGGCGAAGTTTATTGACTAGGTTAGATCTCAGCGAAAACAATATTCCCATTATTATTACTGCTTGCTGTGCACTCCACAATATCTGTGAGAGTAAAGGGGAGACGTTTATGGCGGGGTGGGAGGTTGAGGCAAATCGCCTGGCCGCTGGTTATGCGCAGCCAGACACCAGGGCTATTACAAGAGCACAGCAGGGTGCGTTGTGCATCAGGGAAGCTTTGAAAACCAGTTTCATGAATGGCCAGAATGCTGTGTGAAAGTTCTGTTTTTCCCCAGTAATGAAAAGCCCCGCCCCTTCATTCACTCTACTTCCCTTTACCCAAACCGCCCTGCCCTCCCCCCCTCGATCACCGCTTGCAGAGGAAATAAAGTCATTGTTGCTTAAAAATCATGCATTCTTTATTAATTCGTAAAACACAGAGGGGGAACTATGGGGGTAACTGACACAGTCTCCCGGGATAGGTGGTGGAGGAAGGGAAGCACCAGGATGGGTGGTGGAGGAAGGGAAGCACCAGGATGGGTGGTGGAGGAGGGGATGAGGGAAGGACAAGGACACACAGCACTTTAAAACTTATTGAATGCCAGCCCTTTCTTGCTTGGACTGTTCTCTTGGCTTGAGTGGTTGGGTGCACGGAGGCCACCCAAACGCGTTCTTGGGCGTCTCGGGGATGAGGTTATGGGACTCGGGAAGGAGGGCTGTTGGCTACACAGGGGCTGTAGCGGCGGTCTGGGCTCAGGCGGCCTTTCCTGAACCCTACGCCTTTCCTCAGCCATAAGCCAGAGGATTTCCGTTTGATCCTCCAGTAGCCTCAGAATTGCATCCTGCCTTCTCTCTGCACGCTGACGCCACCTACTCTCTTCATCCTGCCGCTGTCTCTCTTCATCCCGCCAGTCATTGTCTTCAGCATGCCACCTGTCCGCGCGATCAAATTCTGCCTTCCTGGACTCCGACAGTGTCTGCCTCCACGCATTCTGCTGGGCAGCCTCAGTGTGGGAGGATTCCATGAGTTCTGAGAACATATCATCTCGATTCCTTTTTTTTTTTACTTCTAATCTTTGCTAGCCTCTGGGACGGTGATGAAAGGGGTGGCGTTGAAACATTTGCAGCTGCGGGAGGAAACAAACGGGAGAGGAGTAGTTTAAAAGACACATATTAGAGAACAATGCTCCAAACATTACATATCACATGCGCTTTTGGTCCAAGGTTGCACTTTGCCTGTTATATTGAAGGTCTGCCGGTTTGGTGTGAGAGATCACACAAGCAGGTCCGGCGGGCAACAGAATTCGGCTTGCTGGCAGCCATGGTAAGACACAGTCTATAGGCTTCTTTAACCTTCATAACATGTGGGATTGTTTTCAAACAGCAACCCCCTCATTTCTCATAACAAACATCCTTTGGGCTGGGAATTTAAAACAAACAGGTTGGCAATTGAAAAGGGAGGGGCGGCGGTTTTCGGGTTAACATGCAGCGCGAACCTAATCTACACCCCGCCACACACACACACAGACACACATCCAAGATGTTCGCTGTTCCCCCTCCCCCCACCGCGTGGGTCACAGCGGGGAAGATTTCCGTTCAGCCACAGGCAAACAGCCCAGCAGGGACGGAGCCCCTCTGAATACCCCCTTAATAAAATTTCCCGTATTTCAACCAGGTGACCATGAATGATATCACTCTTCTGAGGATAACACAGACAGATAAAGAACGGATGTTGCTTGAATGCCAGCAAACACCGGGACCATACGCCGCCATGCTTTGCACAGCAATGATTCCAGACTACGTGCTACTGGCCTGGCGTGGTAGAGTGTGTTACCACGGAGCACAGGATAAGGCTGCCCTTCCCAGAAACCTTTTGCACAGGCTTTGGGAGTACATCCAGGAGATCTTTCTGGAGATGTCCCCGGAGGATTTCTGTTCCATCCCCGAACATGTTAACAGAGTTTTCCAGTAGCTGTAGCTGTACTGGCCGCGAATTAATCATTAAACACGCTTGCTTATACAACCTGTATTAATTTAACAGAGGTACACTTACCAGAGGTCCCTTCTCCTGCATCAAGCACGCCTTGGGAGGGTTCGTACTGTACTGGCTCCAGGGTGACAAAGAGTTCCTGGCTGTCGGGGAAAAGGGCTTCTCCGCTTCCTTGCTGTGTCTGTGCGCTATTTTCAGCATCATTATCATCATCATGCTCCTCTGTGGTTTCTGATGATCCACATACGGAGTCATACCACATGGGTGGGTCAGTGCTGGCTGCACCTCCTAGAATGGCATGCAGCTCATCATAGAAGCGGCATGTCTGGGACTCTGACCCAGAGCGGTTGTTTGCATCTCTGGTTTTTTGGTAGGCTTGCCTGAGCTCCTTAATTTTCACGCGGCACTGTTGCGCGTCCCTGTTGTAGCCTCTGTCCTGCATGCCCTTGGAGACTTTGGCATATGTATTGGCGTTTCTTCTTTTGGACCGTAGTTCTGCTAGCACGGTTTCATCTCCCCATACAGCAATCAGATCGCGTACCTCACGCTCGGTCCATGCTGGAGCTTGTCTTCGGTTCTGGGACTCCATAGGTCACCTCTGCTGATGAGATCTGTGCTCACCTGCAGCTCACCACGCTGGCCAAACAGGAAATGAAATTCAAAAGTTCGCGGGGCTTTTCCTGTCTACCTGGGCGGAGCATTCGAGCTCAGACCGCTGTCCAGAGCGGTCAGATGTTGCACTGTGGGATAGATTCAGGAGGCCAATACCGTCAAATTGCGTCCTCGCTAAGCCTACATCGATTCGGCAATATCGCTTTAAGCGCTAATCCCCTCGTTGGGGGTGGAGTGGCGAGATCGATTTTAAGAGCCCTAGAAGTCGATGTTAAGGGCTTCGTCGTGTGGACGGGTGCACGGATCAATCGAAATAACGCTAATAAATTCGACCTAAACTCGTAGTGTAGACCAGGGCTGAGGGTCCTTGCTAGTCCTCATGTTTAATGTATTTATTAATGATTTGGAAAGGGGGTTAAGTGTTGAAGAGGCAACATTTGCAGATGATACAAAGACATGTAGGTTAGTCAAGACTAGAAAGGACCATGAGAATTTCAGAAGGACATAATTAAGCTGGGTGAATGGGCAATAGGATGGCAAATGAAGTTCAATGTCAATAAATGCAAACTAATGCCCATTGGAGGGGAAAATTTAAACTCCTCTTACACCTCATAGGGTTCTAAATTAACTGTATCAACTGAGGAAAGGGACCTGGATGTCAACAGCTCAATGAAAACCTCTGCTCAGTGAGCAGCTTTGGCCAAAAAAGTAAACAAGATGTTAGGATGCATAAGGAATGGGATAGAGAATGGTACATAAAATATTGTAATGGCAATATATTAATCAATGGTGCAGCCTCATCTGGAATAATGTGCAGTGCTGGCCACCCTGCCTTAAGAAGGGCTTTGTAATATCTGAGGGGGTTCAGATAAGAGTGACGTGAATGATCAGGGGTCTGGAAAGAGTCTCATACGAAGAGAGACTGAACAGGTTGGAATTGTTGCCTTAAAGTGGATATGAACAAGAGGGAACATGAGAAAAGAATACAAAAAACTGACTGATCTAGAGAAAGGAGATAGGGAGAACAGAAACCCCCAATCTCATAACGCAAGAACAAGGGGACATTCAATGACATCCAAGGTGGCAAATTCATACAATATGTGATTAAACTGTGGAACTCATTGTCACAGGAAATCATTGAGGCCAAGAACATACAAAATTCAAAAAGAGATTGGACGTGTCTATGGATAAGAGACATATGCAGTTACCATTGCCATGGAGGTAAAAGGATATTAACCCTTCTGTTTCAGGGCTCAAGCCGATCTCTGACGATTAGGGTACATCTACACTGCATCTGGAGTGAGCCTCCCAGCCCGGGTTGACAGACTTGTGTTAGTGGGGCTCGTACTCACATGCTAAAAATAGCTGTGTAGATGTTGTGGCTCGGGTTGGAGCACCAGCTCTCAAGTGGGGGGGATGGGGCACTGGAGGGGTCTTGAGAGCCTGAACTTTAGCCCAAGTCACAATGTCTACATAGCTATTTTTAGCCCGCTAGCATGAGCCCTGCTGCCACAAGTCTATGGCTCTGGTGTAAGCATGAAAGGGTCAGAGTATGAATTTGCCTGGGTGCCAGATTTTAAAACTAAAGCTGAAGTCTAACAAGCTCGGTTTTTCAATATATAAGAAAATCCAATCAGATAACCCCTTTTATTGAGTCCAGGTAGCATTAACTTGCTAGTTTTAATGCTGGGGTTTTTTCAGGTCAGCCTTTAACTTGAACAGTATTTCTCAGATCAGGACACTTGCTTATTCTTAACCAACCAACCAACCATTTATTAATTCATCCAGAACCACATTAATATATAATGAACACTTCACCACTCCAATACCAAGTGTGTGTACTACACACACTTGACAGTCTTGCAAGCAGTTAGCACAGACTGCAGGAGGGGGTCAGCAGTTATAGCAAAGAACAATGCAAATTACCAAGATTTATTATTACATTTACTTATGATCAGCAATTCTCAATTCTTTAGTACCTAATACATTTATCACACTTCCAAGTGTGCACTTCGAAGGGTGTGGTTACTTCTCTTTGACTAGATTGGTCCAAAAGGGACACATTTAGAGTCTTAAAAGTAATTGCTTAAAACAATTCTTTTCAGTCTCTCTGAAGCCAATTTGCTTGAACTTATAAAGGAGTTAAAATCTAAAATATAGTTACTTGAGGTCTCATTAGGGAATGTAGACTCAGCAAGATAACCTACAGTTATTGATATTAAAGAATAGAAGGGGAATTTAATCTTTGAAATTAAATCTCACTTCTTCTTATCCACTTAGCCCTGGGATGGGGCAGAGTCCTTTCCACGTGGCTGGTCCAGGCTTCGGTTGCACTTACGATTCCTATTACATCTGGAGTGCAACAATTGTTTACAATGAAAACTAACAAAATCCTTATAATCTTCTAAATTTGGAGAACATACTCCATATTCTTTGATTATACATAAGCATTTCACATTATTTAAGACTTAGAACAGAACAAGAGACATTTTCCACATATAAAAGGATGTAGATCAGACTCACAAGGCAAACAAATGTGCAGATTCTAATTTGGGGTGACAGACAGATAATTCACAGTATATTTGATTTACAAGGAAACAATGTATAGTTTATAATTTGGGGTGAAAACATGTGGCTTGGATTTCTTGGAGTTCTTTTTAGCTAGGTTGGGAGGGAGAAAGAGGGTTATACATATGCAAATTATGAGAGATTCTTGCCCAGGTGATTAACAATACCCTCATTTTAGTTTCTATAGTTGGGGAAGGGAATGCCCAACCCTGGCTGATCTGTGGGTCTTAGACAAAGTATCTCACATGATGTGAACCATTTTTTGATTGTCTTCATAGGTGGGTCCCATTTTGGGATAAACAAAGGTGGATAGATTTTCTAATTTTTGAGAGCCACAAGGAATCATTAGTTATTAAACATTCAAGGCATCATCTGTTCCATATATCCCTAATACCAGTGTGCCTTAGGATGCATCTACACTGCACAAAAACCCTGCTGCAGTAAGTCTCAGAGCCTGGGTCTACAGACTTGGTCCTGTGGGGCTCACGCTGCAGCTCTAAAAATGACAGTGTAGCAGTTTGCACTCAGGCTGGAGCTCGGGCTCTGAGGCTAGGGTTGCCAGGTGTCTGTTTTTTGACTGGACACCAAAAGTCCAGTTACTGTGGGCTGCGGGGGAGGGTGGGTCATGAACTCACACCAGTCCCTGCTCAGCCAGGGCTGCCTCCTACCTGCATCTCATGGGCAGGCAGGCTTCACGGGAGAGGCTGCAGCTCTCAGAGCAGAAGGAGCCCAGCTGGGGGTGAGATGGAGAGGGAGCAGGACAGGATCTAGCGAGGAGGAAGAGGAAGGGGGAGAGGGAGAGCAGCGAGCGACAGGGGAGTGGGGAAGAGGATGTGGGGCCTTGGGGGAAGAGGCGAAGCGAGGCGGGGCCATGCGGGAAAGAGGTGGAGATGGGGCAGTGCCTGGGGGAAGAGGTAGAGCAGGGGCAAGGCTGTGGAGGGAAGAGGCGGGGTAGGGGGTCCGGTTTTCAGTAAGTTGACAACCCTATCTGAGACACACACCCCTCGCCAGCTTTCAGTGCCTGTGCAGGAACATCTACACTGCTATTTTTAAAGCCATCGCTCAAGTCCCATGAGCCTGAGGTGGTAGAGCCGGACTCTGAGACTCACTGTTGCAGCTTTTCTTTTGCCGTGTATATATACCCTTACAGCACCAGGATGAGACCTAATGTGGGGGCAGATTACCCCACAGCTGCCTACTGTAGGGGCCTTACACCTTCCCCGGTAGCATCTGGTATCGACCACTGTCAGAGATGGGACACTGGTCCTCAAGTCTGACCCAGTCTGACAAAACCAATGTTCATAAAGCGATGGAGATAGAATCTCAGGATTGGAAGGGACCTTAGAAGGTCATCTAGTCCAACCCCCTGCTCATAGAATATCAGGGTTAGAAAGGACCTTAGAAGGTCATCTAGTCCAACCCCCTGCTCAAAGCAGGACCAATCCCCAATTTTTGCCCCAGATCCCTAAATGGCCCCCTCAAGGATTGAACTCACAACCCTGGGTTTAGCAGGCCAATGCTCAAACCACTGAGCTATCCCTCCCCCACACCTACAAAGCTAGTGTTAGTAGAAGAATCAGACTCGCCGTCTTTATTTTGAGGTTGCTGCAGCCTAAATCTTGTAGCTGAGACGAGAGGCCCTGATTCTCCACTGCACAGCACCCTGTGCACTCATTCACACCAGTGGAAAGGGGTATAAAACACAGTCCCGTCAGAATCCCTTTTGTAAATGATGGCACAAGGTGCAGACCCATGGAAAGTGCTGGCCCTAGAGTGCAGGGCAGAGGCCACTGACCCTCAGGGCACAACAATCTGACCCTTTGTAGCTTGTGGGAAGCCAGGCTTGGAGAGAGCAGAATAAAGCAGCTTCCTATGGTGACTTTGCTCCCGCTTGTCTGGCTTTGCTGAACTCAGGGAAGCCCAGAAGCTCGATCTTTTCTCAGGCACTGATCTAAGAGTGTGTTGCTGCATCAGTGGCGGTGGTTCGCCTGGGGTAGGGACAGCATGCTTTCTGTGCTGTGGAGGCTGTGTGCTGGAGGCTCCTGAGCTATTTATTGTTGTTTGTTATGTTCTTCCCCCAGCAATGGCAGATGCTTTCAGGCTGAATCACACGGGTTTGTTGTGGTGAGCTCTGCCTCAGCACCTGCTGGGTTCTAAAGATCTCTCCCTACCTGCTGCCTCCAGAGGCAAGCTGTCCCTTGCAGGCTGAGTCAATGCCTGAAAGCCACTGCTCCCAAGTGACTGACAGGGAGCGCTGCTTCCACAGGTATTCACACAGCATTGCCATGGGAAGTGGCATGTGGGAAAGCCTTTCCCTGAAAGTGTCCCTGCAAGGCTAAAGGGAAGCACTCACAGTGGGGAGGGAAATGGAGCTAAGTAGCCTCCTCAGGAGTCTGCAGGGATGGCAGGGAACCTGGCCTGGCTGAGGGTGGGCGGAGAGACGCAGTTGGGCTGAGCTGGGGCTAAATGTTCCAAAATATAGCAAATAACCCAAAGAGAAAATCCTTCGCCTGGAGTCCCTCACATAAAGCCATGTCTTCTGTCCCCATCTATCAGAGACACAACCTCACACAGCCCATCACAGAGAGACCCCACTATGAGAGAAACTCCTCTTCACAGAGACCCGACCTCCCATATACCCCTAGGACAGAGCAGGGGAAGTGCTGGGGGGGAGGCTTCTGGGGGCTACAGCCACCCCCAAATTTGCCTTAGCCTTCCCCCCCACCCCTGTAGCCACCCCTCTATAAGGCATAAGGCCTTTGTCTGCACTGCACTCATATTAAGAGAGCAGCAGCCATTAGCTAAGAAGCAGGCAGTCACATCCTCACATTCCATCTAAATTACATTAAAACAGTGTAATATCAGGCTGTTAAGGAGACCCTGTCCTAATGGCACCCACTATCACCAGATAAAGAAACAGGTCTTAAGATGGATAAAGAAAACTTAGCTGGACGAACACAAGTCCATGGGGCCGGATGCACTGCATCCGAGGGTGCTAAAGGAGTTGGCCGATGTGATTACAGAGCCATTGGCCATTATCTTTGACAAATCATGGCAATCGGGGGAGGTCCCGGATGACTGGAAAAAAGCTAATGTAGTGCCCATCTTTAAAAAAGGGAAGAAGGAAGATCCGGGGAACTACAGGCCAGTCAGTCTCACCTCAATCCCTGGAAAAATCATGGAACAGGTCCTCAAGGAATCAATTTTGAACCACTTAAAGGAGGGGAAAGTGATCAGGAACAGTCAGCATGGATTCACCAAGGGCAAGTCATGCCTGACTAACCTAATTGCCTTCTATGATGAGATAACTGGCTCTGTGGATGAGGGGAAAGCAGTGGATGTGCTATTTCTTGACTTTAGCAAAGCTTTTGATACAGTCTCGCACAGCGTTCTTGCCAGCAAGTTAAAGAAGTATGGGCTGGATGAATGGACGGTAAGGTGGATAGAAAACTGGCTGGATGGTCGTGCTCAACGGGTAGTGATCAATGGCTCCATGTCTAGTTGGCAGCCGGTATCAAGTGGAGTGCCCCAAGGGTCGGTGCTGGGGCCGGTTTTGTTCAATATCTTCATCAACGACCTGGAGGATGGTGTGGACTGCACCCTTAGCAAGTTTGCAGATGACACTAAACTGGGAGGAGTGGTTGATACGCTGGAGGGTAGGGATAGGATACAGAGGGACCTAGACAAATTAGAGGATTGGGCCAAAAGAAATCTGATGAGGTTCAACAAGGACAAGTGCAGAGTCCTGCACTTAGGACGGAAGAATCCCATGCACTGCTACAGACTAGGGACCGAATGGCTGGGCAGCAGTTCTGCAGAAAAGGACCTAGGGGTTACAGTGGACGAAAAGCTGAATATGAGTCAACAGTGTGCCCTTGTTGCCAAGAAGGCTAACGGCATTTTGGGCTGTATAAGTAGGGGCATTTCCAGCAGATCGAGGGATGTGATTATTCCCCTCTATTCGGCACTGGTGAGGCCTCATTTGGAGTACTGTGTCCAGTTTTGGGCCCCACACTACAAGAAGGATGTGGATAAATTGGAAAGAGTCCAACGGAGGGCAACAAAAATGATTAGGGGGCTGGAGCACATGACTTATGAGGAGAGGCTGAGGGAACTGAGATTGTTTAGCCTGCAGAAGAGAAGAGTGAGGGGGGATTTGATAGCTGCTTTCAACTACCTAAAAGGGGGTTCCAAAGAGGATGGATCTAGACTGTTCTCAGTGGTAGAAGATGACAGAACAAGGAGTAATGGTCTCAAGTTGCAGAGGGGGAGGTTTAGGTTGGATATTAGGAAAAACTTTTTCACTAGTAGGGTGGTGAAGCACTGGAATGGGTTACCTAGGGAGGTGGTGGAATCTCCTTCCTTAGAGGTTTTTAAGGTCAGGCTTGACAAAGCCCTGGCTGGGATGATCTAGTTGGGGTTGGTCCTGCTTTGAGCAGGGGGTTGGACTAGATGACCTCCTGAGGTCCCTTCCAACCCTGAGATTCTATGATTCTATGATTCTATGATAGCATCCTGTCTGACAAGAAATCAATTATCAATAGTTGTGGTTGTGAAATCCTCATTTCTTTATTGTTTTATCTTTATGGTCCCCACTTCTCTATTGTTTGTCTGTATGATCTCTGTCAGGTTCTTTGATTGTTTCTGTCTGTTACATAATTAATGTTGCTAGGTGAAAATTAATTAAGGTGGGGGGGTATGATTGGTTAGAGAATTTTGTTACAATATTTTAGGATTGGTTTGTAAAATTTTAGTAAAATGATTGGTTAAGGTACAGCTAAGCAGGACTCAAGTTTCTGCCAGACCTCAACACTCTGCCAATGACACCGTGCAGAAACTGGAGTTCCCCAGATGGACCTGATCCTGACTGGCCAGAAGGGAAAAGTTCATGTGTCTTATTGGGCGTGGTGAGCATTGTACATGTAGTCTGTGCAGTCTGTTTTAGTGATTGTTAATAAATAGAGGTTAAGTAGGATATTACTGTGTAAGGCTCTTTCACTGGTAAAAGACCCCGTAAACCCACAAAAGATTAAGCCCTGAGTCCAGAGGGAATGGGTGTTAGCCTGGAGCCTAGAGGGAATGGGTGTTAGCTCGGAGGGAATGGGTGTTAGCCCAAAGCCTGGAGGAGTAGAGCCTGGAGCCCACCGAGGGGTATATAAATGTAAAGGGTTACACCTGAGCCATAGGAACAGGGTAAGAGTGGGCACCCCTAGAGTGTGCGAGTAACTGAGAATTCTGTGCACGTAACACCTCCCAGTGCCAAGGTCAGCCATTACACAGAATTAAGGGTGGCAGGGTATGGCATTCACACCCTTACTTCTGCGCTGCTGCTGGTGGGGCGCCTCCTTCAGAGCTGGGTGCCCAGCCCGCAGCTGCCTCTCTCCGGCCAGCAGCTCTCAAGACAGCACTATCACCAGCAGCAGTAGAGAAGTAAGAGTAGCATGTGGGAGGGGTGGGAGCATGGAAATAATAGAGGGGAGGGAACATGCAGGGAGAGAGACAGAGAGGAGTGTGCATAAGGGAGGGGGGAATCACAGATGGGAAAGGGGAGCATCAATAGGGAAGGGAGATCACCAATGGGGGAGGGGAAGCATGTATAGGGGAGAGGGAATCACAGAGGCGAGGGGGGATCACTGACAAGGGAAAGGGGCATGGTTAGGGCAATGTGGGGGCATGGACGAGGGGCAGAGAGCCCTAAACGGAGTATGGGTGAGGTAGGAGTCCCAGATGGGCAGGCACCATGCCAGGAGGGACTGGCACATGGCAGAGCAGTGATGTGCAGCCCAGTGTGGGGCACTGCACACTGTGGGGGTGGCACAGGGATGGGGGGGCCACGGCCAAGTTGGTAGCACAGGGGACACTGCTGCTGTGAGCGGGGTGGGCAGGGGCCAGCGCACACCATGAGGGATCTGGTCCTGCCGATATGGCTGTTCAAGGACTGCTAGTGGCAGCCTTGCCAGGTGCTGAGCTGTGCCACGGGGTAGTGAACAGTGTGAGGGGCTGACCTTGAGCCAGAGGTCCAGAGCATCTCCGGGACCCTTCCCGTGAAGAGGCAGCGAGGGGCCAGAGCCCTCATGATGCACCTGGTATGTGGGAAGCACAGCTTGAGTGCTCCCCTATGTGTGCCCACAAGAGGTATAGCACAGCCCCCCAATTTTCTGTCTAGCCCTCAGGACTCCCACTGGGAAGAGGCTGGCATCGCTCTGGGAGAGAGAAACCCCCTCTCATCAACATGGTGGATTAAGTTAGATGGAATATAGGGCCAAAGGTGTTAACATGATCCAATCACTGTGCAACATTAAACAGCGTTAAACAAAGTTTGTGGTTTCATATCCAGAGACCTCAGCCTGCTTTGCCTCAGGGTAAGCGCACCATTAACCATTCTTTTAACCTTTTATTAAAGATTCAGAAAAGAAGGAAAAACAGTTAAAGCCTTTGCAAAGTCAGGCTTTTATTGTAACAGCATCCCTTGTTCCCTTTCTCTTCAGCTGGAGAGAGGTTTTATAAGGAAAACATCCTTTGTTTGACAGTTGCTTAGATGGCATTAAAGATGTGGCAAAGAGAAGTTAGTTGAGATGGCGTGGAGATGTGTCGTTGTTGTTAAAGTCCGATCCCGTTTCCTAGAAGACAAAACAACACAAACACACAAAAAGGGGAGAGAAAAGAACAACAAATAGAAAATGCAGCTTCTGTCTCTGGTGCTGATTCTCACTTGCAACCCCACTGCTGGAGAAACACTGGCCCAGTACATGGTCTCCTCAGCCACTCGAAGACCTGGAAAACTTGTACCATCATCAGCCCATTTAGGGCATTGCTTTTAGCTGCCTCTTTCAGGCCGCAGTGCTGTGACATATACAGTCCTGACCAGCTAGGCCTGACTCTCATTAGACAGAAGGAAAAAGGAGAGAGATGGGAAAGAAAATAAATAACGTGGAGAAGGAAAAGGACATACTGCAGGAGAAGAGGGGGAGGGGAGACAAAGTCTCACATTCCAGGTGGTATTTGGGATTCAGTCAGAGCTGGTAGAGGTAGCAATATTATCTGGCCTGTTTGGTCAAGACTCCTCTTGGGAGCAGGATGATGAAGGACCGAGGTCAGAGAAGATGGTGTGGGGTGGCAGCCATGATAATAAAAGTCACTGCAGTGGCTATTTCCCAAAAGTCTTTTCTTTTTAAAAATCCCTAAAGGGAGTGTTTGGCGGAACAGTTCATCCTATGGTTATTTTGTCCATCAACAGGCCTCATTTCCAACACACCAGTTTTGGTCCATTGATTTCCAGTCCTCTACTCCTCTTGTTTATCAAGTGCGATCTTAATACAGTCCTGGGGTGGTGTCTGTAGGACTTTTTGTTTGAACTAATTCAGTCCTTCTGTCTCACATTTGCACCTTTCCCTCAACTTCTACTATTCCAGGTTATTGGGACACTTTAGGAACTTTTATCCACTTTTTACAGTTGAGCTCACAATTAAGGTAATATTGTAGGCCCAATTATTACAGCAGATCTCACCTCCCATCCCCCTCTATGAGAAACACCTCCTCTCAGTCACCCCAGGCCCTATACCCTTAGTATGAGACACGCCCTCCCAGAGACCCCCCCACCATCCCTTTATAAGAGACCCCCGCACTGAGAGACCTCCCATCTCCCACAGACCCACCCCAACACACACATGTCCATCTCACAGACTCTTCATCCCACCAACATAGAAGTCTCTTCCACTGGAGACAACCTCAAAATCATGGAGACATTTCAACCCACGGGGACACCTGCCTCACAGACACCCATCCCATGGACAACCTGACCAATAGAGACATCCTATCTACTGGAGACACCCCTACTCACCAGAGATGCACAGAGAATCCTGCTTCATCGACACCCCAACTCACTGACATCCAGACTCCCAGAAACTCCCCTATCCCACTGCGACCCTGATCAACAAAGATATCCCACCTCCCGGAGACTCCCGAAGTCACTGAGACCCTGATCCACAGAGATAGCTGCCTCTCAGCACCCACCTCATAGACCCAGACCTTCAGAGACATCCCACCTCCTGGAGATGCCCCAACTCAAAGACCCCCACTTCACAAAGACACCCCATCACATAGAAACCCTGACCCACAGAATAATCCTGACTCCTGGAAGTGCCCAATCCCACAAAGACCCCAACCCCCAGAGACCTAAACTCAGAAAAACCCTGATCTCCACACAACTAGCCTTACAGAGGTACTTTGATCTACTGAGAGTCTGAGACCCCTCGTCTCAGGCCTTCTGGGCTACGCTACATCAATTGATCATGCTCAGTTACATTTGTTCCCCTACAGCTGATGGAAATGCACCTGGCAGCTACACAAACCAGTGTTTCATTTGGTTCTCCATGGTGCTGACATCCCAAACAGACAGGTTGTTTGGGGCCCAAGTAGGACCGAGTCTCATTCCAGCCTCACTCACTTGTGTGCCAAAGTGGTTGGAGCTGCCTGACAAAATTGAGAGAATTGGGCTGTCAACCATGGGGCTTCAGAAGCAGAGCTACCAGCCCCCTCCATCTCCTCTCTGCACATTGCCCATGTTTCCCACAGTATCCACGTGGGAAATGCTCCAACCTCCCCTAATGCTATTGCTCTGCACATCTTCAGCTGCTTCTCAACCAGGACCAGCCAGCAATCATTAGCCAGCCCCGATTAGTGTAGTAGGGAAAGACAGGGACACCTGTGCACGCCAGGAGTGTTTCCAGGGATACAAAAAGTGGTAGGGAGGATGAAAGATGGTTTCACTGGCCTCCTTCAGGGCTATGGGACACCCACTTCTCCCACAATAACTATTCCACTGGAGCTGTATTTACACAGCAGCACCCCCTTTTTACAAAGGACTAGCTCCTCAACAAGTTTTTCCACTGCTTGCATCCGAAGAAGTGGGTATTGACCCACGAAAGCTTATGCTTCAATACCTCTGTTAGTCTATAAGGTGCCACAGGACCCTTTGTCGCTCCTCAACAAGGGATCCTGATTACAGGAAGGTTGCTATGGACCCTGTCTGCAGAGATAGTCAATGATACAGACTGCCCCAATGAGACACCTTCTCACCAATACACCACTGATAAAACCTGACCCACAAGGAGTGTCCTCACCAAAACCAGTGCTGATACAGCCTGCCCCACAGAGACGCCTCCTCACCACTGATACAGCCTGCCCAACACAGACCCATCCTCACAAATACGCCATTAATACAGCCTGCCCCACAGAGACCCCTCCTCACCAATACACCGCTGATGATACAGCCTGCCCCACAGAGACCCCTCCTCACCAGTACACCGCTGATGATACAGCCTGCCCCACAAAGACCCCCCTCCTCACCAGTACACCGCTGACACAGCCTGCCCCACAAAGACCCCCCTCCTCACCAGTACACCGCTGACACAGCCTGCCCCACAAAGACCCCCCTCCTCACCAGTACACCGCTGACACAGCCTACCCCACAAAGACCCCCCCTCACCAGTACACCGCTGACACAGCCTGCCCCACAAAGACCCCCCCCTCACCAGTACACCGCTGATGATACAGCCTGCCCCACAAAGACCCCCCCTCACCAGTACACCGCTGACACAGCCTGCCCCACAAAGACCCCCCTCCTCACCAGTACACCGCTGATGATACAGCCTGCCCCACAAAGACCCCCCCTCACCAGTACACCGCTGACACAGCCTGCCCCACAAAGACCCCCCCTCACCAGTACACCGCTGATGATACAGCCTGCCCCACAAAGACCCCCCTCCTCACCAGTACACCGCTGACACAGCCTGCCCCACAAAGACCCCCCCTCCTCACCAGTACACCGCTGACACAGCCTGCCCCACAAAGACCCCCCCTCCTCACCAGTACACCGCTGACACAGCCTGCCCCACAAAGACCCCCCCTCCTCACCAGTACACCGCTGACACAGCCTGCCCCACAAAGACCCCCCCTCCTCACCAGTACACCGCAGACACAGCCTGCCCCACAAAGACCCCCCCTCCAGTACACCGCTGACACAGCCTGCCCCACAGAGACCCCCCCTCACCAGTACACCGCTGACACAGCCTGCCCCACAAAACCCCCCCCTCACCAGTACACCGCTGACACAGCCTGCCCCACAAAGACCCCCCCTCACCAGTACACCGCTGACACAGCCTGCCCCACAAAGACCCCCCCTCCTCACCAGTACACCGCTGACACAGCCTGCCCCACAAAGACCCCCCTCCTCACCAGTACACCGCTGACACAGCCTGCCCCACAAAGACCCCCCCTCACCAGTACACCGCTGACACAGCCTGCCCCACAAAGACCCCCCTCCTCACCAGTACACCGCTGACACAGCCTGCCCCACAAAGACCCCAGCTCCCCAGACATCAGTGACAGCCCGAGTGGGGAAATGGGTTTTATCACGGCCCTGTCCCACCATGACTTGAACCATCCGGCCACCCCGGGCTATCCCGAGCCTGGGGAAGGGGAATGGGCCTTGGGCAGGGACAATCGCGCCGCGGTGGCCCGGATCTGGGAGGCGCGGCTGGGTGTGTTCTGGAAGCGGGTGTGGCTTGTTTTGGTTTGGGGCTGGCGGCTGCCGTGTTTTCCCAGCCGCGATACAAAGCGTCGGGGAGACGCAGCCTCCCCCGGTCTGTAGGGACGCGGGCTGTGCGTGTGCGCCCGCCGGGGGAGGGCTGGTCCCGCTGCCTCGGAGCAGCCACCACAGGCAGTGGCGGCAGGTGCCAGTGACCCGCCCGCGCCCAAGGGCTGCATTGCACCGTCCGAGCCCGGCGCTGCTGCTTCGCAGCCCCGGCCCGGCTCACGGGCCCCCTGCGGCCGCTCCAGCCCCCGCCCGCGAGCAACAGCAGCAGCAGCGCGCTCCGCGGGGACCGGAGCATGCGGACCGCGCCAAGTCTCCTGCAGGGGGGGTAGTGCGCGCGGGGGGGAGCAGAGCGAGCGTGTTTCAACAGGGCGGAGGGGGGGAAACGTTCGGAAAGAGGCTCCCGTCCCCCTACGCTCGCAGCCCTAATGGTCCGTTCCGCGTGCTCTATTTAATCCCCTGCTGCAGCCGCCGCGCTGGCCTCAGTCAATAGCAGCTGCCGCCGCTGTCGTGCGTGGCCGTGGGCGCGGGCTGGACGCTCGCTTCGCGCGGGGCTGAGCCTTGGAGCATCCCCGCAGCCACCATGCTGCCGCCGGCGCTGACCCTGCTGCTGCTCCTCGGCTGCCTGGCGGCGGGCAGCGGGACCCTCTCGCAGGACGGTGAGTGGGGAGCCGCGGGGCGCCAGGCTGGGGCCGGGCCGGGGGGTTCAGCCGCTCTCCGTCCTGTCCGCAGACGCCGTTTCGCGGAGGCTGGTCGCAGCATCCGCAGCCCAGGGAGCGGACAGCGCCGCAGCCCCAGCCTCTGGGAGAGGGGCCGGGCGCCTGGCAGCTGGGGTGGCGCGTCTCGCCTACCCGCTCCCCTGCGCTGCCGCGGTTCGGCCGAGCTCCGCCTCGGGCCCGCTGGGGTTGGGCCGGGGGCGCCGCGCCCCTAGGGCGCAGCCAGGTGCGGGCGACGGTCCCCCGCTCTGCGGCGCTCAGCGCGGGGGCTGGGAGCCCGGGCACAGCGGGGAGGGGGTTGCTGGGCGCTGCCTGCCGCTGGCGGGCGGTGCCGCTATGTAGGTCAGCCAGGCTCCCCGGGCGGCAGGTGCCCCCGCCGCCTGCCCAGCCCTCGCCGGGCTCGGCTCCGGAGACCCGTCCTCGCCCTGCAGACTGGCCCGGCTCCCAGCCCTGCTCGGCGCCGGCTGCAGTCGCTGTCCCGAAACGGGGCGGGGGGGCCGGACAGGCCGGGCCATCGCCCCTGGGGAGGGTCCCCTGGGCACAGCCGTGTAGCGGCGGTTCGGTGCGTCCAGCCAGCGGCTCTGCAGCCTGCGACGCAGCAGGGCGCAGCTGGGCGCGGTGAGAAAGGGAGGGGAGGGGCGGGGAGGGGCAGGGCGCCGGGGGTGGGGGATGGAGCTAGCGGAGCTGGCCGCGATGCTCTGGGCTGGGGAGCAGGAGGGGCCACTCCGGGTCTCCCCTGGGGCCTTCCAGCCTGGGGCAGCCGCTATCAACGTCACCCCCTCCCCAGGCTGCCTCTTTGGCACCTTTTCGGCGAACAGGTATGGCTGGCTCCACACCTCCTCGTCCCTGGAATGTTCCAGAGAGGCTGGCACCCCTGCCCCTCCTGCCGCGAGGGTCAGGAGTCTCCCCATGATGTCTCTTCATGGCTCCCACTGGGTGAACATGCTGGGGGAGGGGGGTTGGGGTGCAGCGTAGGGAGCCAGGGGCCTCAGTCACCGCACCCCAGATTGGCTGTGTCACCATCTCAGCAGGCCTGTGCTCTTGCAGCTAAGGGTAGCCAGGTGCCAAAGGTGACCGCAGTCCTGCCAGGGCTGTGGCATGCTGCATTTCAAGGCAGGGCTTCAGTGCTAGAGTTGAGGCTGAGATTGGCGTATAGTTCTAGGAGCACTTTGAAGAGATTAATTTAACATTATCAGGCTTGCTGCCTGTCTTCCCATCTCTGCCTATTTACCTTCCTAGCCAGCTTTCCATTTGTGTCTCTGTTAGTCCATCTGCCTCTCCCATTAAGCTAGAACATACAGTGCTGCAATTAGCTGGGTTTAAAGTGCTTGGAAGATAGCAGAAGGCTGCAGCAGGGTTTGGAGAAGACAGACCAATTCCGCCAGTTCCTCTCAGAGAAACCTGTTCATATTTGTATGTGTCTTATTGTTCAAGTATCTCTCAAATCCCCCTGGCACTCTGTATACAGATTTTGTTACGCAGAAAGCATGGAGCGGCTCTGTAGCCCCATAACCCTTGAGACAAAGGGTGTTTACCCATTATGTATAACAACAATAGGCAGAGTGATGCATGCCAAAGCAACCTTTAATGAAGTACCACAAAGCAAACATAATTTTGATAAGGATTTGTAAAGGCAATGCGTTGCTTTTCTTAACTATTTTGCTGCAAAATGAAATGCTGGCTGAACCTCAAGAGCCAGGCTTGGGGTCTGAAATGACCATGCGAACGCTGATGTCATGTCAGTGACACCCGCTCTTTATTCTTGTCTTGAAAGTATTATATACGCATCTATGTGGTGCTGTACACGTACTGAGACTCATCAGAAGCAGGAAGTAATTCTGAGGTAGGCGGTGAGGGACTAGCAGTGCTAAGACAAGGGTTTCACAGATTTCAAAACCAGAAAGGACGCTTATTAGCTACTCTAACCTCCTACGGAACAGAGGCTGGAGATTTCTCCCAGCAATTCCTGCATCTAACCCAGCAACTTGTGGTGGAATTAGAGCATGAGGGGAATTAGAGGTGTGAGGTAGAAGAGCATTGTGTGTACTCACATGCTAATGAGAGGACCATTCATCGTCTGCCCCCCCCACCCCCCCCTCCGCATTTAGAAATGCCATGTTCAGTGCAGGCAGGCTTCTCAGACTATCTTTGCAACTGTGGCCATGTATTTCACCCAGTTAGGTCTTGAATGAGCTTTTCCTCACTGTTCATTGCAGGTGCTAATAATGGAGGGGCACGGGACTGTTCTCCTTACGCTTCCTCATTGCCTGATTTCATGGTGTAGGAAGTAAAATTGAAAATGCTTACTGGGGTAAAATAGCCTGGAACCCAAGGCTGGTACAATGGATGAAGTATTGCAGCGTCTGGGGAGGATGAGAAACTGGAGCCAGGAAACGTCCTGGTTAGGGCGTGAACTGGAGGGTGCTTGGATCCCAAAGTAGGAGCTAGCTGCTCTGCCCATTTAGCTATGGGAGAAGCTCTGCTAGCCCTTCACAGCAGGAGAGTTTCTATCCTCTTCCCCACCCCACACTAGAAGATAAGACTGTTACTGGAGGCAGGGTGTCATGTGACCACACCCATTCAAAAGCCCCAGAGGCAGGCACTCTCCATGCATTCTAGGTGTTGGTGGTCTTGGTGATTATGAGCATGGGGCTGTCATGCCTTTGTCATCATGAAGTCCCAAAGAGGAGCCACCTGGGTATGGTTGGCACCGTGTCACTCTTGATTGTTTGTTAAGAAGGCCATGCTAAATGCAATCTAATACCATAGATTCCAAGGCCGGGAGAGACCATTGTAATCATCTAGTATGATCTCCTGTATAGCACAGGCCACAGAACATCCCCAAAATAATTCCTAGGGCAGGTCTTTAAAAACAAAAAACTCAACCCTCGATAAAGTGTCCCAATGGCTAATCACCCTCAGTGTTTTTTAAGCCTGATTATGTTCAGTGAATTGACTGGGTGTCAATGTGCGTGGAGACACTTGACTGAATCCCAAGTGCTCACAAAAATGCATGCGTTGTTGGTTGAAAGTGGTGGATTGAAGTTCTCTGTGTAGCCCCCAGGCAGAGTACAGCATGGGAAACGACATGGCAAGTTTCCCCCAGGAAGAACAGTAAGTAGTGTCAGTGTTTCCTTTGTTCTCTGGCCCTTTGCTAAGATCTCAGCAAGGGCGATGCTGGCTGAAAAACATAAAACCAAAAAAATCTGTGCGCTCCAACCTGGAGCACTCTCAACTCCAGGTGTCTCAAACACGCGGCCCGTGGGCCACATGCGGCCCGCGGAGTTATTTCCTGCGGCCCGCCATAGACGCCGACTCCACTGGCAGCCAAGCTCTAACCATTCCTGAGTGTTTATATTTTATTAAAACCCCTCTTTGCATTACAGTTTTTAAAAAGTTAATACGTTGACTTTTAATAGAATACTCTATTACTCTTCTTTTTTACTATACTTTTGTATCATTGTATGAAAAGGTTTCAGTGATGCGGCCCTCGGGCCAATTTACTAGTTCTCATGTGGCCCTCGTGGTGATTTGAGTTTGAGATCCCTGCTCACTGTGAATGCAGAAAAGCATTGCCTGAGAAATACTGCCCCCTCAGGAAGACATTCTGTAGTGTCGTTCTGTTCACCAGTCAATGACATGTGGGCTCAGGAAAATGTCCTTTGCCTTTGATTGATTGTCCTAAAAACCCCCTCCCATGCACCCCTCAGCCTCTGAATGTGTCCCTGGCACAGCTCTCACCAATACGGCCCTTCTGGCAGTGTTACTGAGGAACGTGGTACCCCCTCAGAGGGGAGAGTTAAGGTGCTACAAATATAAAATTCCCCACCTGTCTCCTCCCCCTGAGAAGTGGCTACATTGTATCCCACAGCGCCTCAAACATTGTAATGAGACAGGAGGTGGAGTTCCACAAAAGGTTCTGTTGCCCAGGGAGCAGAACTGTTGGACTCTGGGAAAAGTCTTGGTAGTTCACTGTAGTAGCTTTGTGTGTGTGTGTACTTGGACAGCTGATGTGCTGTGTAGATTTTGGTGTCTTTGGGCTGGAAGTGTGTGAGGTGAGGGAGAGGATAATTCTGTGCCTACAAGAACCCCCACCAGTAAAAGAGAGAGAGAGGGTGAGGTCAGGACAAAACCTTTTATTTATTTGAAAATAGTGTACACTAGCTACATGAGGAACCCCCCTGAACACTAAAGCTCCAAAGCTTTGGGCTCTGGTCTGCTGGGGACCTTGTCTATTGAAGGAACTTATATATTGCCTGTTACTGTAGCACCTCACAATCTTTAGTAACTCTGAGTGTTCTCCCCATTGTACAGATGGGGGACTGATGGTCAAGGGGGCTAAGTGACTGGCCCAAGGTGTCACAGGCAGTCTGTGGCAGAGTAGGGACTTGAAATGAGATCTCCCAAGTCCTAGGCTAGTTCCCCAATCACTGGGCCATCCTTCCTTTCTCAGCACAGTAGAAAATGTTCTTCCCCACGCCCTTCCTCCTACAATCTTCTAGCTGTGTGCCCTAAGGTCCATTGTTCTAGAGCAGTGGTCCCCAACCTTTCTGTGGCCAAGAGCACATTCATCCCTTCATCAGAGTGTGGCGGCCAGCAACACTTCTTGGCAGCATTTCGGCGGCAATGGTTCTCCGCCGGAAGCGCTCCTCGGCGGCATTTCGGCGAAAGCTTCTCCACCGGAAGCGCTCCTTGGCAGCATTTCGGTGAAAGCTTCTCCGCCGGAAGCGCTCCTCGGCGGCATTTTGGCGAAAGCTTCTCCGCCGGAAGCGCTCCTCGGCGGCATTTTGGCGAAAGCTTCTCCGTCGGAAGCGCTCCTCGGCGGCATTTCGGCGAAAGCTTCTCTGCCGGAAGCACTGCACAGCAACATTTTAGTGGTGACACTTCTCCGGTGGATGCTCCTCTCCTCTTCCTTCCTTGGCGCTGGCCCTGACGGCGGGCGCACATAAATGCCCCGGCGGGCACCATGGCGCCCGCGGGCACCACGTTGGGGACCACTGTTCTAGAGACAGGTAGATTCACCAAGTACCTGACCCTCATGCGAATTCCCAGGCTTCCCCTAGGAGCACTTCATTTTGTTTGGTAATTTACTTGGAATCACTTAAATCCTATGCTGAGCAGAAGCACTGTGCTGGGAGGAGATTTCCCTTAGTTGGAAACACATGGCACTCACCTAACACCCAGTGAATGAGACCATCCCCTCACAGGATGCTGAAATGGGTATTAGTGCTTCTGGGAGGGAGCAGTGTCTAAAGGTTAGAGTGCAGCCCTGGGAGTCAGGAGCTCTGGGCTCCATTGGCTGTGCCACAGGTGTATTGAGTGACGTTGGTCTAGTCAGCAGCCTCTCTGCCTTTTAATTTCTCCACCTCTGAAACCAAGATAATAATAATGACCTGTCTCACTGGGAGGTTGCATTCATTAATGTTAATATAAGCCCTTGAGCCCCACCTAAGCAAATCTGTAGCGGCATGCTCAGTAATACTCTGATCAGCTGGGCAGATGGGTTTGCCACCATCTGCTGCCTCAGTCCATGGTCTATCTGTGTGCTTTTGGCCGGCAGGTACTGAGTGGACCTGATGCACTGTAACTGTCCTATGCAAATGACTGAGAGATCCTTGCAATAGCTATTTTTCTTCAATAGAACACATTTGTACCATAGTGAGGCTGTGCGGCAGCTCTCACAGGGGTGGGGGTGCTAAGTGTAGTCCCTCAGCCCTATAGTAATTTCTTAGCCCCTCCTTGCCAGACTGCGAGCTCCTTGTCCTCGAGCTGGAGAAACCATTGCAGTCGCGTTAGGATGCACATTGTGCCCTTTGCAAATAGTACTTAGGCTTGGGTAGAGGCATATCCACATACTTGTGCTAAAGCAACTACTGACTTTACAGCTATCATTAAGGTTTAGCATATGCTACAAACCTTGTTTCAGTGCCAGCACATGCCCATGTCACACTGGGGAAGTTGGCTGGGGAAGTTGTGGCAACCCTGATGAACTGATTCCACCATAGGCATGAGAAAAGAGGAGGAACGTGAAGTGCAACCTTTGTGAATCTCTTGAAACAAAATTAAAACCACTCTGATAGCTACAGAAAGGCCCATTTCCCCTCAGGTAGCCATTCTGTTGCAGGAAGCCTAGCCAAGAGGCAGTGCAGCTGTGGTTGCTTTTTTGCATTATTAGGCTCGGAGAATAACAAGTGCAACAGAACAGGGAAGCTGTCTATTAAACGTCAGGCAGAGCAAGCGGCAAACCAGGATTGCTGAAACCGGCAACTCAGCTATCTGGCAAAAGGCATTAGGATCAATGAGACACACTGGATTGAAAACAATAACCGAGATCAGGGTACACAGAGTCTCCCAGCCACGTACCCAGACAGTGAGGGGAAGTGCTGGCGCTGCAAAGGCAGGGCTGAAACTTTGCTTCCACTCTGACTATACCCGGGTTTGGGAATAACCTGCGTTATTGACTCAGAGGGTGGAATGTGCTGGGGAACGTGGAGGGCACGTCTGAAACGAGCCGGAGGAAGAATCGAGCCAAGCTGGGGAACTGCAAGTGCCAGCAACGACTAATGAGTCCCTGCCGGGCCCTTGCGCCTTTCCAGTCTCCTTCCAGTCAGAAGGTGTGAGGAGAGAGAATGCGGGGCTGCTGTCTAGACACAGAATGCATGGGAAAGGCAACTGCCTCCTCAGCCCTGGCACCCATGTCTGTGCAGCCTGGGTTGCTGCACAAATGTGTAAGGCGATATGGGCACTGTTTGTCCTGAAGGGCATGCAGTGTCGTTTGAGACGACAGGTAACGAGGGAGAGGAACCAGACATAGATACCTTTCTGTTCTGTGTTCGTACAGGACCTTGCCCCTGGGCTCCTGGTTCCTATGTACTATGGTAACACAAATAATAATAATAGAGTAACAAGGGATGGGGAGGCTGAGGCACAAAATGTAGCTCTGTCAGCAACATGGCCTCCCCAGGGTAAGGGACACTGGGACCCGTGTATAAAACCAACCACGCCAGCTCACTCCTTATCTGAGATCAGGTCGGCTAGTGTGCACTGAGCACTGAGATGGGTGACTGAATGCACAAGGGAGACTATTCTGAACTCTGGAAGCTCAGTGGGATCCCAGGCATCTTGCTTCTGCAGCAGCGTGGTGGTGGCCTCTGTGGCAGCAGCACAATGACATTTGCTGTTGCATGATGGCATTCTCGGTGGCTGCATTATTCGGTTACTGCCGTGTCTTGTGCTGTGATTGTAAAACATGAAGGCAAAGTTGCTTGAACTGCTTGCTACAGAGCATCACTTCTGGGCCCTCAGAGTCCTCTTTGCAGGGATGTGCAAAGTATTACAAATGGCCAAAGACTTGCTTGAGGAGAGGGGGCAACAGCTGGGTCCTGGAGCAGAAAGTCAGCATCTGTCCAGTTCAATGAGAGACGTCGCAGGTGTGACTGTTCAGCAATCCTCAGCCACCCTGTGAACTCCTGAGCTTGTTCCCTGGAATCCTCCTCGCTTCTCCAGCATGACCAGCAGATGGGCACAAGCCAACTGCACTGGGCCTTGGTGCGTAGCAGAAGCAGAGGCCAAAGGGAGAGGCTGGACAGTAATACCAGGGAGAGGCGTGAACTCTGGCTGCTGCCCACCCAGGTGTCAATGCCTCCCCTTGCTCCTCTCTTTGGGCAGTGTCCCCTTTCAGCGTGATGGATCCTTCTCCAGCCAACACCCTTTCACTCTGCTTATGAGATTGCTTTCCACACCAGTTAATTAAACTGATGCCAAGCCCTGTGTGGACATTATTAATTCCATTTAAATCTGGCTTATCCATTTAGCTTAACTCGCTAAGGAACTGCTAGAAACCAGGTATAAACTAAATTGAGAGCGGCCTTGCTGACGAGGCTAGGCACCAGCTAAATGGAATTGGTTTGAAATGACAGTGGTGCCACTCTGCATACGTCTACACAGCAGCTGGGAGGTGTGATTCCCTGCTCAGGTAGATGTATACTTGCTGGTTCTCCTTGAACCTTGCGCCAAAAAATAGCGATGTGGTAACGACAAATGGGTAGTGGCTTGGTCTAGCTGTCAGAGCATACACCCAGCGGTCAGGACTTGTGACACTATGAGTGCTTTGGTCTCTCAGGCCAGCTGTCGGCTTGCTGAACATTCATGGGATGGACCTGTCCCCTTTGTTGTCAGTGACAAAACTCTTATTGACTGGCTTGGGCCTTAACTCTTGCAATGGAATTTGCTGTTGCTCTTGCTCTCCATGCATTTTCATGTCTGCATGTCGAGTCTGTATTGTTCCTTATGCTGGGTTTTGAGGGTAAAAGCTGGGTGCAATCTAAAAACCTGATCATCTCGAGAAACAATAATGCTGTGGGATTCCCATGCACCATGGACTCAGTGCCGTCTCCCCATGGCCAGTCATACCCCTGGAGAGGGCTCCTTTCACAGGAAAGAGCACTCTTTCCGACTTCAGTGTAGGGCCACTCCATGACACAGGCTCCTGACAGCTCTGAGTTCTTCCCAACTGTCTTATAGCCATCGCTTTCTAAGCTGAAGTTTCTTGTTAAAGAAATGGCATTGATAGCCCTTCTGGTAGCAGAGTGTCTAAATCCGTGAACTGCTTCCTTGCCAAGTCCTCAGACAGATGGGTGGAAACTGCCAGCAGCTGAGATGTCAGGCCCCTGCCTATTCATAGAAAAGGGTATTTTCACATTCAGCTGCTAATGGAGCTGTGCTCACAGCACCCAAACTGTGGTGATCTGTCACCCATCTTTGGCATTTGCCTGGCCTTAGGAACGTGTCCATTCTCTGGTATTTCAGCAAAGTAGCTGCACACCAAGCACAGTAAAGAACATAGGCGCCAACTTCTGCTGGCACCAGTGTGTGCCCTGCCCTGCCCCATTCCAACCCCTTCCCCAAAGTCCCCACCTCAACTCTTCCCCCCCCCCCCCCTCGGCCTTTATTGGACTCCTGCCCCAAATTCCTGCCCCGGCCCGCCTCTTCCCCGCCTCCTCCCCTGAGCGAGCCACATTCCCGCTCCTCCCCCCTCCCTCCCCGAGCTTGTCACACCGCAAAACAGCTGCTTCGCGGAGGCAAGCACTGGGAACTAGGGGGAGAAGCAGGGACACGGAGCGCTCAGGGATGGAGGTGAAGGCAGAGGTGAGGTGAGGCGGGGTGGGGGGGCAGGAAGGGGAGCTTGGCTGCCCAAGGGTGCAGAGCACCCACCAGTTTTTCCCCGTGGGTGCCCCAGTCCCAGAGCACCCAGAGTTGGCACCTATGGTAAAGAAGACCACCTGAAGAAGAGCTCTGTGTTGCTCGAAAGCTTTTCTCTCTCCCCAACAGAAGTTAGTCCAGATATTCCCTCCCCCCATGTTGTCTCTCTAAGTGCAGTAATGAATATTTGTATAGAGATGTCCCTGGTGGGCTCTGCTCTTCATCTCTCCTAGACTTTGCAGCTTTGCATACTGTTTACAGTCCTCCCAGTCACACTGTAGTGCTCCCTGCTGGGCTCTGACTCTCTCCTCTGACAGGGACTGCTCCATGCACAGGATCAAATGGCCCAAGGCACCACTCAGAGCTGCTGGAGAGAACTGTCCTTCAGATTAACCTGATTTTGCCACACCTGCTAGCTGGCGACTCTCATTATTGGAACCAGCCGCATCCATTTCCAGTGTCTGGGATTCACTGGGAATGATCCTCCAAGGCCAGAGTTATTTTTGGTTCTGAAATTGCTTCTCCTTCTCCCATTTTCCTGGGAGCCAGTAGGAGACTTGGCTGTTTGGTGCCAGATCTACAGACTTTCTAAGATTCGTGCCCTGTTGGATGAGCCTGCAGGAGACAGTCTCCAGGTAATGGGGCTCCTGCCCCTTTTCATGGGACTCCTAAAGGACTTAGCTGTGACAGATCACTAGGAAACATGCCTTGGGCGGAGGTGAGGGTGTGAGCTCCGAGGGATTTCCAGCTCTCATTTCTAGGGTTTCTCATTAATATTTTCTTGTAGCTCTCAAGGGAAAAATAAACAATTCTTATTTTCCATTTTTCCTTTGGATGACATTGGCTGCTAGGGTTCTACATGACAATTTCACTGAACACACACAGATCTCTGTAAAGCAAAGAGCAGCCCTAGAACCCCCACTCTGAGCCCCTCACTGGGGCAGGATGGCCCCAGGTTCCCGAGAATATCAAACCAAACCACCTGCTTCATTGGCAACAAGCACCTCAGAGATTGGCCCTGAAGTAGGAACTATGACATCACGGTGCAGAGATCCCACAGCCTTCAAAGGGGCTCAGACCCCGTCCTGTCACCCGGAGGCTGTTCTGGCCCTCACACCCCAGAGCCGTGTCAGACCACCATGCCAAGAAACATCAATGGAAAAGGCAAGCGCATAAAAGCCGCAACCTCAGGAGAGGAGACCTGCGGGCTATCGGAGCAGTGCCACCTCACCAGCTGGCTGCATGTTAACAGAGACTTTTAACAGCCCAAGCAGGAAATCAGAAATGCTGCAGACAGCAGGGGCACCCTATTGTCTTACTGTGTAAAAGCTCCTTTTGTTGTGCAGAGTGTTTGTACGATTGTTACTGTGCAAGTAATGCAGAGGGGTTGGCATGATTCTCCTCGTACATATGCTGGGGTAAATCAGAAGGAACTGTGGATTTCAGTAGGGTTCTACTGGTGTAAATCAGTGTGGGACAAGGGAGGGCTTCTCTGTCCAATCTCGTGATCCTCTGATAAATGAGAATAACCGTTCCATGTTTCTGAGCTATGCTCCGGGGCGTGTGGGACCAGTCTTTCAGAAGAGTTCTGCACCGCACACGAAAATGACATTGCTAGTTTAGATATCTGTCTGTGCAGAGCATCTGAAAGCCTGATCCATGGTGCCATGTTTGGTAGGTGTCTCACTGCTCATGGTCTCCTGTACATTCATGCTGCTGGCCCACAGGCGCCTGGCTGCAGTGATTCCTGCACAGACTTGTCTCCACAGAGACTGCAGCAGCGTCACTCCAGCAGAGCCCAAAGCTAGCTGGTCACACGTGGCCCATCAGAGGCAGAGAGCAGGAGATGGAAGGGGAAGGAGAGGCCTGTGTGCCCCACTGCCTGTCCTGGGATCCCCCCACTGTACAGATACTAGAGACAGCTGCACCCCACTCTGCTGCTTGGGTTCCTTCCTCCTGGATATAAGTGCTCAGTAACTGCAGTGGGAGAGCAGAGCCGTGGGAGTAGCTGGACCATGCACCTTTTTCCTTACAGACCCAAGCTTGGCTGGATCCCTCCCAACCCCGCCCCTCTCTCTCCCTCAGTGGTTTGGATGCTTTGGTTTGCATTTATGTAGCCCGGTCTAGACTGCTCCTGCCTGAGTTCTAGCAGGGGCCTCTCCTCACAGTCCAGCTGGTCCAGGGCTCACTGTGAGTGCCTCTGCTTTAGGCTCTGCCCTGGTGGTGGCATGCGCTTGGAATAGTGCTGACTCCCACGCTGCCACCCTCCGCTTCATGTGTCCCGGGGTGCTGATGAGCAGGACTCTGCATCGCACGCTCTTGCTACCAGCCTTCCCTGCAAATCCCTCTCATTTCAGGGATGTGCAACCCCTTCCTGCTGGACTCTGCTTTCTGCAAATACATGCCCTGGAGGCACTTGGAAAGGTTCGCTGGCTGCTGAGATCTGGGGTGAGGATGAGATTCCTGAGACAGGCAGTTTCAGAGAGAGCTGGGACCAGCCTCCTTTCCCCTCCCTCGGGGGTTGTGCAGGGAGAGGGACAGAAACTTCCCCAAAGCCCAGGGCTATGCCAGGAGGGACATGCTCCCCCCCACACCCGCCAGGGCTTGTGCAGGGAGAGGATGCAGTGCTGGATGCACAGACAGTGGCACTGAGATTCCCTTACAATGTTGCCGCATTTTGCTGAGCTAATTGGCTGCCACCCCGGTGTGAAAGTGTAAACACCACTGGGAAGCACAGCCAGCAGCAGCCTGTGTCTGTGCGGCTGGCTGCCAGAGCCACAGGCAGGAGCTGCTGCTCCCGTCAGAGCAGCTGCTCCTCCCCACTTGCTGCCATTGAGCTCGCCCATGTCACGCCTCAGGAACGCGCGGGCACAGCCGCCCCGGGAGGCTTGGGGCAGCACTGGAGCGGGGGGAGGGGAAGGTGACTTAGTCCATTGCACAAGGCTCTACTCCCTTCCCTAAGACCTGTTATGGGCTGGGGAGGGGGCTGCTTCCAGCTCCTAGTACAGTGTGTGTGTCTGTGGTGATCATAGGGCCCTGGGGCTGGGACCTGCCCATGTGGGAAGGGGGCTCTAATTGCGCCCTTGTCTAGAAACAACCAGCCAAGACAGGTTAGACTGCCCCATGGCCCATCCTCCTCAGTAGGTTCTCCTGGGCTTGCCTCAGGGCTCCTATTAACTGCCTGTTGATTGCTAATGACCAGCCATGTTCCAGTCCTTCAGCTCTCCTTAAGTGCAGTAGGCAGCTGATAACTTGATCAAACTCCTGGAATGCAGCATCCCGTGGCAAGGACGCAGCAGCTGAGTGTGCAGTTATGGGGGTGTGTGGGTTCCGTTTGGGGAGAGGATGTCATCACATCCCACCACCCGGCAATCACTCTTGTGCCAGTGCCAATTATATCCGAGGCCCCAAGTGCTTGTGAAAGCTGGGCCCAAATCGTGTGGCAAAGTTCTGGGTTCTAGAGCACTGTAGTGCGGCAGGCTGGAGAATCCACCGCAAGGCCCTGGGTTCTAGAGCTCTAGTGCAGCAAGGCCATGGGTTCTAGGTGGCTCTAGTGTATCAGTTTTGCTTTTCTGCAGTTGAAATGAGTGATCTGCTCAGCACGGGTGTCTGTATCACTGGCCTTGAGATTAAGTTCATTATTTTGTGCTGTTCCCTCATCTTCTGCTTTGGAGCTACCTAAGATGTTTGTACTGAAGGAGCCATAACTGTATTTTCCAAAATGGCATGGAAGAAGCTGCTGGGGGGAGGTGGCAACATGGAAAGGGTGATTGGGGCTTTTGGCAACTGGAGAGGCAGTTTGAGATTGTGAGATAAACACAGTAGCTGGCTGCTTCTGCTAAAATGATCAGTAGTGAAAGATTGAGCGATGTACTCGTAGGCTGATCGGTGCGGCACTACAACAGTGGAACAGCCAAAGATGGCAATTTAAATTTGAGAGTGAATACCCCTTTGAGGTGAATGGGACAGTTCTTATCTATTGCAGCAGGGCTTTGGAGCTGTGCTCCAGCTCTGCTCCAGCTTCAGGCAAAAACGTGCAGCTCCACTTCTCTGGAGCTGCTCCGCGGGGGCTCCAGCACTGGAACCGTGCCCCTGTCCCACCCCTTCCACCTGTGGCCCTGCTTATGGCTCCGCCCCATTCTGCCCCTTCCCCCACGGCCCTGCCCTGTTGCACCTGTGGCCCTCCCCGGTTTTGCCCCTTTGCCCTGCGGCCCTGCCCCCATTTTGCCCACAGTCCTACCCATTCCACACCTCCACTGCGCCCCCCCCCCCCCGTTTGCTCCTTTCTGGAGCCCCTCCTCGCGGCCCCAAGACTGGAAAAGCTTCTGTCCTCCCACCACGGCAACAGGGCCACAGCGGGGAGTGAGACCTCCTCCAGTCCCAGGGCGGCAGCCGGGGTTGGGGCGCTGTGGTTTCTGCCGGGTGCTGGGGCTTCCCCCCACCCGGCACTTCTGTCGGGGACCAGGGTTGGGGTGCTGCCCCACGGCTTCTGCCAGGGCTCCGGGCCTCCGCTGCCCCACCATGGATTTCTGCTGGGGCACCCATTTTTCTGGGGCTGTGGGCCCGTTGGATAATCTGCTACTGCCCAAGTTGACCCTTCATCTGCCAGTGCTTTCTCTTCTGCCCCACATGCTGCCTGCTCCAGCTGCACCCCCTCTTGGGGCACTTCTCTACCCATCCCCCAGTGCTCTCCAGAAGGCAGGTGGGGGAGAAGGATCTCCGGTCCCACAGCAGTTCCTCTTCCTTGGTCTGTGAGGGAGAGAAGAGAAGGTCTCTGGCTCTGCATGGGAGCCAGGGGACAGGCCTGGGCTTGGCTCTGCAGGAGGCTCCTACAGTTGCCAATCAGGTGCTGGAACTGGGGGTGCTGTGGTACCCCGGCGTGAGGTGGTTTCCATCATAGACAGGGTTTACAGTCTGGTTCAATGGCTCTCAGCACCCCCACTATACAAATTGTTCCCGCCCCCCTGCTGCCAACACCACTGGCCCCAGTCTGTCCTGGGAAGTAAGGAGAGTGAAGGGGGAAGCAACAGGATGGAAGGAGGGAAGGTTTTTTTTTATCTGAGATAAAAGATGAGGAGGGGCTGGGCTGAGAGACCGAGCAGCAGAATGGTCTTCATCCAAACCTGCTGCCTCCAGAAAGCTTTGCCTTTGGGGCTGAACTGGTTCAATTCGAGGCTATGCTGAAGCGGGGAGTTTCTGTGGGTGGGGGCATGGGGGTGAGCAAGAACGGGGCATTTGAGCAGGAGAGTGAATGGTGTTACAGCCTTTCTGGGCTCTGGAGCAAACTGCCTGGGGTGGAGCCAGAGACCAAGGCCTGCTGAAGAGAAGGGGGCTTTGTATCCCTGTGCCCATGGTACTGAGTATTGGGAAACCAAGGCTGCACAGCAGGTTTGTTTGTTTGCTTGGCTCCTCAAAAGGGCCTGATCCAAAGCTAATTGAATTCCCAGACTCCCATCTCCAGCTAAGTGAACTGCCTCACCCGAGACTTGCAACTCATGACAGCTGTGCTGTGGGTTGAACAGTAGCTTTGTAGTCCAGGGTTGCTGCCTGAATTATTAAAATACAATCCGTAGAGAGACGAGAACTTGCCATAGAAAAAACCTGTGTCAATAAAGATAAACTGGATCCTTCTGCTGATGGAGGACGTGACAAGCAGCTCCATTTGTGTGTTTAAGGAGAATATAATGATCTGCTGTTCTGTTGTATGACCTGAGAGATACTGTGCAATGATGTAGTCAGAGGCTGTATCATAATTGGGGGGGGGGGGGGGCGCAGAGTTAAGGAGTCGTGCAACCTTACCTTGGGCAGTTCCTGACACTTCAGTGCCAACTCTGCAGCCTCCATGGTCTCAGCGCAGTGACCTTTTATGGAATTAATGGAAACGTAAACACGTTACAGTAAATACAGTAAATTGGGGAGGGATAGCTCAGTGGTTTGAGCATTGGCCTGCTAAACCCAGGATTGTGAGTTCAATCCTTGAGGGGGCCATTTAGGGGTCAGGGCAAAAAGTGGGGATTGGTCCTGCTTTGAGCAGGGGGTTGGACTAGATGACCTCCTGAGGTCCCTTCCAACCCTGAGATTCTATGATTCTATGAAATAACCCAATCCTAAACTGGGCTGGGAGTGTGTGTGCACACACCTAAAGTGACCAAATACCACAGGGCAGCTTGCCGGTAGAGTAGGCCTCTAGAGTGGCTAGCACCTGATTCTGCCCCAATTAGAATCAATCCACCATGAACTTGGGTGAATTGTTCCAATGGTTACTTACTCTCGCAGTTAAAAAAGTATGCTGTATTTCCAGTCTGAATATGCCTAGCTTCGACTCCCAGCCATTGGATGGTGTTATAACTTTCCCTGCTAGATTGAAAAGTCCACTATTAAATATTTGTTCCCGCTGTAGGTATTCATAGACTGTAATCAAGTCACCCCTTAACCTTCTCTTTGTTTAACTAAATAGGCTGCTTGAGTCTCTCACTATTAAGCATATTTTCTAATTCTTTAATCATTCTCCTGGCTCTTCTCTGAACCCTCTCCAATTTATCAACGTCCTTCTTGAACTGTGAGCTCCAGAACTGGACACACCAGTGCCAAATGGAGAAGTAAAATCTCTACTTGGGATTCTCCTGTTTACGCATCCCAGAATCACATTAGCCCTTTTGGCCACGGCATCACACTGGGAGCTCATGTTGAGCTGATTATCCACCAAGACTCCAGATCTTTTCCAGAGTCACTGCTTCCCAGGGTAGAGTTGCCCCCTTCGTGTAAGTACGGCCTTCCTAGATGTATACGCTTACATTTAGCTGTATTAAAATGCATGTTGTTTGCTTGCATCCTGTTACCAAGCAATCCAGCATGCTCTGTCAGTGACCTTTCCTCTTCATTATTCAACACTCCTTCAATTTGTGTCACCTGCAAATTTTATCAGTGATTTGGGGTTTTTTCAGACCACTGATATAGATGTTAATTAGTGTAGGGCCAAGAACCGACCCCTGCGGGACCCCACTGGAAACATACCTGCTTGATACCCACAATTCCATTTTGAGACCGGTCACTTAGCCAGGTTTTAACCCCTTTAGTTTGTGCCATGTTAATTTTATATTGTTCTAATTTTGTAATCAAAGTGCCATGCTGTACCAAGTCAAAGTATACTTTATCAACCAAACTTGTAATCTCACCCAAAAAATCAAGGTAGTTAGACATGATCTATTTTCCATTTGCATTAATTAATTACCCTCCTTTAATTCTTTGTTAACCCAGTTCATATAAGCTGCTCCATTATCTTGCCTGGGCTCAAAGTCAGACTGACAAGCCTATAATTACCCGAGTCATCCAGTTTACGCTCTTTTTAAAAACTGGCAAAACATTAGCTTTCTTCTAGTCTTCTGGAACTTTCTCAGTACTCAAAAACTTAATGAAAATCAACATTAACTGCCTAGTGAGCTCCTCAGCCAGCTCTTTAAAACTCTTGGATGCAAGTTATCTAGATCTGCTGATTAAAAAATGTCTGATTTTAGTAGCTTCTGTTTTACATCCTCCAGAGATACTAGTGGGATGGGAAGTGTGTTGTCACCATATGATGAGACTATATTATCTGTTTTCCCCAAAAATGCAGAACAGAAATATTTATTGAACATGTCTGCCTTTTCTGCGTAATTATTGATAGTTCTATTTCTATCTAGCAATAGACCATTACTGCTGTCAGGATTCTTTTTGTTCCCAGTATATTTTAAAAACTCCTTCTTTTGGGACATCTAGTAAGGTGTTCTTAAGGGATTCCCAATTTTTCTTGATAAATTCTTCTTCCTAACTGATTTGGCTCATAATTGTTTTCAGCTTTGAGTAATTGGCCCTATTAAACACCAAATATATAGTATTACTTCTCTGGATTTTATTTTACTTGCACATTATAAGTGTGATCAAGTCATGATCACTTGTACCTAAGCTACCATTAATTTTTAATTCTGTGATCACTTCCTCTTTATCATGTGCTGTGGGTATAAGAGGCTCAGAGAGGCTGAGCCTCCCCAAACGGGACAAGAAATGCCGAATGTGGTGCACCCCACTTTGGAGGTGCACCGGCCTGCCGCTGGAAGCTCCCGAGAACGGGGCATTGGTGCCTAGGCCATGGCCCTCCCCCTCCCCCAAGGCACCCTGTGCCCTTGCTCGGCTTCTTCTCCTCTGGTCCTGCCCGTGCCGTGCCTCTTCCTGCCCCCACTCCACCTCTTCCCCCAAGGTGCACCTGTCACTCTCTCTTCTCTGCCTCGGAGGAGGGGGCGGAGAGGAGCAAGCGGGGGGCACCTCAGGGGACAATGCTGAGTGGGGGTGGGGCCTTGGGTGGAATGGAGAGTGGGGCCACAGTCTGGGCACCAGTGGGCCCCCACCTCCACTTCAAGGGAGCTTTGGGCAAGACTTACATGCTGCCCATGCTCTTTATCTGTTAGGATAATGCATAATGAAGAATTCCCCCATGATGGCTGCAACACTTTTTGAGTTAGGAAATTGCCGTCTAAGAATGTTTTAGTACTGGCAGCATGAGACCTCCGGCATACATCACTCAAATGGAAGTTCCCCGTGATCACACAATCTTTTTTCCCCCCTACACATTAGGGATAGGCGCTTAAGGAGGCAATCGTCCTGTTTCCTATTGTGATTTGGTGGTTTGTAGCAGACACCAGCTTCTTGTGCTTTATCTGTCAGGACATTGATCCATAAGCATTCAGGATCATTTTCTTCTGAATTGTCAGTGACTCAAAAAGGTAATGCCAATTTAAAATAGAGTGCCACTCCCCCTCCCCTTTTGCCCACTCAATCCTTCCTAAATAGCTTATAACCATTGATTTTAACATTTCAATTGTGCGAATTATCCTGCCAGGTTTCAGTAATACCAACTAGATCAAATTTATGCTCATAAATGAGCAATTCCAATTCCTCTTGTTTGTTACCTAGGCCATAGGCGATTCAAGAATTGGTATATAGGCAATTCAAGAATTTTTTCTTTTCATGTTCTTTGGTCCTTGATTAATTTTGTGCTCAACATCCTGATTGTGTGCTGAGTGCTCATATCTTCCCTCTTTTATACCCTCCCCTTTTGCCTATTAGTTTAACCATCTCTGGACCACTCTAGCCAGCCTGTCCTCAGGGAGATTGGTTCCCCTTCTACTGAGGTAGATGCTATCCAAACTGTATAGCCCCCTCTCCCCACAGAGGTGGACCAATGTTAAAACCGAAATCCTCCATCCTACACCACTTACCTAGCCAGTGGCTCACTTCCAGAATCTTCTGTCTTCTGCTTTCCTCTGCTTGTGGGATAGGAGGGATTTCAGAGAAGATTGGTTGGACAGTCGTCTTCAGCATGCTTCCGAGTTCCCTGAAGTCATCTGTTACCTGCAAGATATCCCATGATGCAATGTCATAGTGCTCCAGCATCAGTGGATCCTTGCCCGTCAGTTTCAGAAGCCTATCCAGTCCTAGAGTAGTATCTTGTGTCTTGGCTCCAGGAAGGCCTCATGCTGTCCTGTTGTCCACTTCTCCCTTGTAGAATGTTCTTGTGAATCTTCTGAGTATTCACTCTCCCACAAGGATCATTTGCCTTTCTTGGACGGTTGGAAAACTCTTTGCAGATAAACTTGATTTTCTTTGATTGGGCCAAGCTGCCATCCACATGTGTGTCCTGTACATGTGCCGTTCCCTTGAATTTGTTGGATCTTGAGTGGTCTTCCATAGTTTCCATGTTGAGAATCTGGTATCACTTCGAAACAGGAATTCCTCATGGTCCGCTTTTCTCTCTGGAGGCTGCAGCTTGCCTGTCCTTATCTGTCTGCAGCTGTGTAGAATGCCACTGTGACCTCTTGCCCCAGTAGTTAAACATAATAAGCATTACGAACTCACCCATGGAGTAAAGGATTTCTTCCTGACCCTGCTGGAGACTGTGTTATGCACTGGAGCCTGGAGTCTGATTAACCTTATGATGTTTGCTTGCATCGCTGCAGAATGGCCCCAGAGTGATCCAGCAAACTGCAGCTGCTGTGTGGGACTCAGCTCATGTGTTCGCCAATTCTGAATCTCCATCACATAGAGGAGCATTTCCTCTCATTGGGCTGAGCTTACTGCCCTGTAATCCTGGCCTGTGACCCCTTGTTCTGGCTTGGAGGGGTTCTTAGCTGTGATCCCCTCCGCCAGAGCCTCTCTAGCTCGTCTCTGTGACTCCCCTTCAGGCTGCGAAACATTTCCCCTGCCCACCCTGGCCCTTTGCCATGGTTCTGTGGCTCTCGCGCAGGTGCTGCCATTTTATGGTTCCGTGGCCGTTGTCTCCTCTCCTGGGGTTGAACCATTTACCTGACACCCACTAGTCCTGTGGCCGAGGCAGGGAAGTATGGTGGAGAGTGCGGCTGGGGGGCAATGCCCTGATGCTAAGTGTGGCCCATGGGGCTGGAAAGAGGCTGAGTTTTCTTCCAGTTGGTCCCTGCTGGGCGTGTGTCTGCCCCATCATCCAAAAGGGGCTCTCCCTCTCCTCCCCTCAGGGGCCTCCTGCCTGGGGCCTGAGGCGGCTGTTCTAAGAGCCTGTCACTGTGGTCTCTGGATGCTGTGCTCAGGTTTGCAGCACCACGGCAGACTGTCTGGCAGGGAGGCCATTGTCTCAGTCCTGCTCCTGTTAGGAGTGGGGGCTGCTTGCTATCTTTTCCATCCTTGGGTTCCCTGGGAAAGATCCCCTCAGACTCATGGCTTCTGGAAGGAGGGAGGTCTCCTCTGCTCCAGCCTGCCCTCAGCTCTGCTGTTGGGTTGGAAACGCCCCTGCCCCGCTTCTAGCTTCCCCAGCAGCAGCAGCAGAGTGAAACTCTCAGTCTGTTGGTTTCTCTGTGGCTCAGAGGTTCTGAACCAGGGCGGAAATGGATAGGTCTTGTTAGTTTCACTTGGCGGCACCTGGCAAAGCTCCGAGCAGGGGACCTGGAATCTCATCCCTATTCTCTGGTGGGAGATGGGACCACTCTGCCGCTGCTGGTGACTGTATCTCACAGGTGGGATGATGCTTCTCCACTCATGGCTTGCTGGGATGGGGCCTACTGCCTGCATGTGACACTAGTGGTGCCCTGGTCTCGGCCTGGCCAGCGCAAAGTGTCGGCAGTCCAGGGAGATCTGGGTGAGGGGAGTGTGAGCCCAAGGGCTCCGCAAGTTACTGGGAAGTAACTCGGTCCTTGCCCACCATCATCAAGGCTTCCTGCTGTAGCCAGCTGGGGACAGAGCCCCCACAAGGCTCCCAGGAGGGCGATAGGCCCCTGTTGGGGGAGCCCCATAGGGTACAAACGGCCTGTGCTAGGAACTGCTTTCCCGCTGCTGTCTTCCTGTTTCACCAGCTACGGCAGCTCAATGCAGCAAGTTCCCTGGCAGACTTAGGGCCTGTGTGTGAATGCTGCAGCTCAACAGCTGTCCTCGGACCACTGCTCCCTGCACCTTACCCAACCTCTGTGCATGTCTTTCCCCAGTTCCCTGCCTCTGTGTCCTGACCCCACCGCACCCGTCTCTCTCATTCAGCACTTCAGACATAAAAGCTGGACTTTGTTTCTCCATAATCCATGAAACTGTGTTGGCTTTTAGAGTGAGCTCTGTGGGGCAGGAGCTGGCTCAGTCCCTGGGTGTAGCACCAGCTGGGGTCTGTACATGCTGCTGGAATAACCGCGATAGCCACCTCCTTTCAGAGCCCAGGGGCTCCTCCTCCTTTCCCACCCTCTGATTATCCCTGCAGAGGAGAATCCCCTCCCCCCCCCCCCCCCCACTGGTTTCAGGAACAGCTGGGAGACTGAGGAGCCCCTCCTAGGTGACAGCCAGCAGCCTATGGAATTGGGGGGAGGGATAGCTCAGTGGTTTGAGCATTGGCCTGCTAAACCCAGGGTTGTGAGTTCAATTCTTGAGGGAGCCATTTAGGGATCTGGGGCAAAAATTGGGGATTGGTCCTGCTTTGAGCAGGGGGTTGGACTAGATGACCTCCTGAGGTCCCTTCCAACCCTGATATTCTATGATTCTATGGGTGTGGCCGGCACTGAGGGGGCAGCAGAGGTCTTGGAAAGGACCTGATCCTTTAGCTCTGAAGCCATGGGGGGCATGGGAAATAGTGAGAATGGTGTATGGGGATGAGGGGGAGTGGGAATGAAAGTGGGGGATGGGAAGGAAACCCCAGAATTCCCGGGGGGGGGGGGAAGAGGGCTGGCAGAAGGGGCATCTGGTCTGTCTCCTCACGCTTGGCTACTGAATATCCTGCCCCCTACAAGTGAAATGATTTGGTCAGAGAACTCTGCTGGCGCACACAGCACGCACCACAGCTGACATTGGGCATTTCTGGAAGAGCTCCCTGCCTCTGCTGCGATTCCACCAAGCTTAGAGCGCTGTCTGCAATAGGCCAACAACAGCGATCGAGGATTTAGTGGTGTCATGTGGCTTTGGCAGCGTCCCGCTACAGTGGCTGTCAGGATGCTGCACATCAGGCTTAGGGGCCTGCTCGGATGTCTGAACCTGTACAGTCATTCTCCACGCTGTATGTTCAGGCCATAGGTTGCTCCTTGGTGGGGTTCACACCACACTTATGGCCCTAGGGGAAGATCCCACCAAGTCAGCCAGTAGGGAGGAAGAATCCAATGCAGCTGAGCTGCGTGAGGTTCAGAGGAGAGGGTTCTGTCTGGATCCAGGGAAGGGAACTCGTCAGCTGGCTCATTGCTAGCGCTGCGCACAGATCCTGAAACCCCAGCACAGTCCTGGGTTTAGTCTGGGTCCTTATCCAGCTGCCGCATGCCCTGCTGGCCAGGGCCAATGCTCTGAACAGCTGAGAGCTGCAGCTCCCTTGACGCTAGGACTGGGATGATGCCAGTGAGTCATGTTGGAGACTAGTAAACGCCAGGAGGCTGTTTGTAATCCTGTGGATAATGCACGTGTGACCGGGCTGCGCAGGTTCCTAGCTGCTGTTCTATAACCCAGCTGTGTCGGAGTGCTCTGGATTACAGGATGCTCTGCTGTGCTAAAGTGGAGCTGACACAAGTTAGTTCCGCAGATGTGGCTTGGAAGGTGCT
Organism: Chelydra serpentina; assembly: GCA_037349315.1. NCBI lineage: Eukaryota > Metazoa > Chordata > Testudines > Chelydridae > Chelydra > Chelydra serpentina. The sequence goes on from JBAIAC010000056.1 coordinate 2,545,826, forward strand.
TGGCTATCAGACTCTTTGCAGGAGGCAGTACAAGCATGTTCCAAGGCTCGGCTTCCCCAGAGGACTCCCTGCAGGAAAGTGCTCCATGAAGATAGACGAGATGCCAAGGGTCAGTGTGGGAGGTTCCTGAGAGCCACGCGGCTGGAGAGAAGATGCAGCTGTTTCTCCATGCAGAAGTCCCAGGGCTGGAACCTAGCAGAGGGGATGCAGTCATGTGTCAGTGCAGGAGCCAGAGGCCCAAGGTGCTAGGACATAGCGAGGGGACACAGCCCCCTGCTGGGGCTGGAGGGGCCCCCGGTGCATCTGGGTTGTAGTGGAGGGGACGCAGGCATGCCTCAGGGCTGGGGGCGCTAGGAGCTGTGGGACGGTGCAGAGGCTGCGGTTGTGTTTGAACACCTGGCTGTGCTACTTGCAGTCACTGGACAGCCATGCATCACCACGTCAACGGTTTCCTCTTCATAAATATTCATGCAGGCTTCTGAAAAAGAGCCAAGGTTTAATTCAGAAAATATTGAGTTCTGTTGAGTGTGTTACTGCTCTAGTTTGCCTGTGGCAATGGGGCTCTGACCCTGTCCACAGCAATAACCCAACCGCAGGAGGACTGGCTAAAACCTTGCCATAGCAGCAGCGTCTTAGAGGCCGAGCCGTCTGGTGCTACAGGCGGCGCAGATTCCCAGTTAGCGACATGCCAAGGAGGCAGGCCCGGCCCAGGCAGCGAGGCCTGGGTCAGGTTCGAGAAATACCAGCAGGCAGAACTGTGTACATCATGTGAATATATGGAGATATGCCTCTCTCCTAGAACTGGAAAGACCTTGAAAGGTCATGGAGTCCAGTCCCCTGCCTTCACTAGCAGGACCAAGTACTGTCCCCTGACAGATTTTTGCCCCAGATCCCTAAATGGCCCCCTCAAGGATTGAACTCACAACCCTGGGTTTAGCAGGCCAATGCTCAAACCACTGAGCTATCCCTCCCACCCGAGGGATACAGTGAATGCAGTGAATGAGAGGGAACCCCTCTTGGAAGCTGGGGATTGCAGCTCTCGGGCAGTGGCTGCCTCCGGGGAGGGAGAACCTTTCCTCTCTACTCACTGGCCTGAGTCCATTGGCCGTGCCATGTGTGAAGGAACTGGTGGGGCTGAGCCCAGCTCCTGCTGGGAGAGGCTGTCCTGCAGCAGTGGGGTTGTCTGGCTCTGCTGGTGTTATTCCCCCATGGGTAGAGCTCCTGCTGGCAGTGTCTCGGTGCTTATTTGCAGCACAGACTGCAAAACAATCCATGATATTTAGATCCACCCCTTCAGGGTGCAATTGAAACCCAGCGTCCTGCAGGCACGAATGAAAGGGGAAAGAAACTTCCCAAATCAGGCAAAGCAAAACCAGATCCCGCTTTTTCCCCTGGGCCTGGGAACTGAGGCACTGGTAGCACCAGGGGGAGCGAATCTGCAGCCCTCAGCCCTGCCCCCAGTGCAGGGTGTTAGTAGTCACTGTCAGGGTTGGGTGAGGGGTGTCTCTCAAGTAGCTGAGTCACACACCCGCCTGGCCAGGGCTTTGAAGTCCATCTGCTAGACTTTGAGTTGTGCTCAGCAGGAGGCAGGTGCTGTGTGTGAGCCCTGCTGCGGGGGTGGCTGCTGCAGTTGGCACCCATTGGAGCTTCTGGGGGGTAGCAGGGGAAAGTGAGGCAGGGCCCCCGGCAGGAGCCGAGCCTTCAGATGTCCGTTGGGAGCGCAGCGGTAGAGAGGAATGGCTGCAGCTCTAGCAGAAGAAAAGCCCGCAGCTCGCTGACCCTCTAGGAGCAGATGGAGGCAGTAGGGCCCCTCTTTGCTGTGTCTCTGCAGAGAGGACAAAAGCTGGGTGGGTGCTGGAACAGGAGGCTCTAGAGCAGGTGCGAGCAAGTGGGAGAAGCTCTGACAGTTGCTGACAGCGCTGGGACTACAGCGGACTCTGGGCCTAGCGCTGACTGGCTGTAAGCAGTTTGCACAGAGCCGGATGCCAGCACAGAGCCGGGGCTGTGCGCCCAGCAGCCGGCTGTTTGCTTTTGTGGGCTCTGTACCCCCACAGCTTTGCAGGCTCGCTGGCTGCCCATTTCTCCTGCTTGGCTCCTATCTGCATCTTCCAGCGCCCTAGGGCTGCTTGTGCTGCAGCCCCTCGTGTGCAGGTCGGTGCCCTCATAGAGGGAACAACGATGTGACTGTCCCTGCTGCACACTTCTGCTGCCAGCAGCCGCCTCTCCAGCACCGCCCAGCCCTGGCAAGGAGCGCTGCCTCGCTGCTCTCCTCAGCTCCCGGCAGCTGGCTCCAGGGTCGGTGGAGCGGAGACGCCCCTCCAGGCCGGATGGCGGGGGGAGGCGGCGGCAGCAGCGCAGCGTTCCTTTGTTCCCCTGCAAGTCAGGGGCCATGAAGCAGGCAGCAGCGTTTGCTGGAGCCAGCCCTGTAGCAAGAGCTGTCCCTGGTGCTGAGCAGCAGCCGGCCATCTGCCTGGAGAGGAAGGGCCCAGCTCCCTGCCTCTCTCCTTCCTTCCTTCCATCTCCAGGTCACTGGGGAGCGCGTGTCACCTCCCAGAGCCAACCCTAGGCTGCTGGCTGAGGAGCTAATCAGGCCATTTTCCTCTCTGCTCTGTCTTTCCCTGCCCCACTTGGCTGTGGGGCACAAGTTTCCTACCTACCAGGGAAGGGGGGTTACATGTAATTGTTTCTGCTGTGGTTGGCAGGAGCAGCCTCTGGCTATGGGTGGCAGCTGTGCACCCCAACTGTCCAGGCGAAGGAAGCGGGTCCCTCAGAGCTGACAGCAGTTTTGCTGGCACAGGGTGCACGTGTCCTTGAAGCTCCCAGAGGGCTGTTCTGATGGGGATGCCAAGGAGCCCTGAAAGGCTGCATTACAATCTGCTTTCCCAAGCAGTGTGTTCCCAGGGGTGCTGGGTTATTCAAGAACTTTCTGCCTCTGCTGTGGCTCTCAGCAAATGGATACGAGACTCTCTCCTTCCACCTGAACAGTAGCTTATAGTTCATCCCAAAGCATGTTACAGATGCACAAGGGGAGCAGTCAGGCCCCCCGTATTAAGAATGCCTAATGCTTCCCACTAAAAACATTGTCTGGTTTTTTTTTAATGTATTGTTTTTATTTGTAAAGCAGCTTGCTGGTTTGCAGCAGGGCTCTGTGGTTGGGGAAGGGGGTAGCCCTGGGCTCATGGAGGTGCCCTGTGCTTCCCCTACGTTCATCTATTTGGAGTTTTTGGAGTTATAAGATATCAAAAATCACCATTTGCAGCCTGCATGGGGCTTGCTGCAGGCTTATTGCTAAACTCACCCAATCTTCCTTCTGCACTGAGCATGCTTCTTAGGATCTTGCTTGGCGATGTCATTCAGAACTGACCCTCGGGATGGGGCACAGACAAAATGGATCCTTCCCTTCCCTCTGCTGCTGCTTTTCACTATCAAAATGGGTGTTGGGTTAGTAGACATGCACTAGCCTGGGAGCAAGGGACCATGAGTTTTAGACTCCCCTCTTCTACTGAAGGGGGTTAATAATTCTATGCCATTCACATCCCTTATTAAGCAACTAGCTCTAATGCTCCACTGAGAGGCTGCAGAATCCGGAACTAGAACCTACATCTCTAATATGGCAGACCCAGCCTCAGCCACTTAGCCCACTGCCTCTCAGAAGGAATCCACCCAGCTTTTGTGCTTGGCTGTGAGGCTTTAAAATGGAGCTGTTCATGCACGTGCAACCACTATTTCAGCATGTTACACATCTTCCACAGGGAAAAACAGCCTACTACTGCTGCTGCCAGCTACTGGAGTTAGCCCTTTAGTTAAAGGTTTAGCTGAAGATACATTTATGGAGGGGATGGTTTGATGGGATAACATGATCTTAGTCAGTGGTAAAATTGCCATCAGTGGTAAATAGGACCAATGGTCAATGATGGGATGTTAGAAGTTACTACAGAGAACTTTTTCCTGGGTGTCTGGCTGGTGAGTCTTGCCCACATGCTCGGGGTTCAGCTGATTGCCATATTTGGGGTCGAGAAGGAATTTTCCTCCAGGGTAGATCGGCAGAGGCCCTGGAGGTTTTTTGCCTTCCTCTGCAGCATGGGGCACGGGTCACTTACCGGAGGATCTCTGCATCTTGAAGTCTTTAAACCATGATTTGAGGACTTCAATAGCTGAGACACAGGTGAGAGGATTATTCCAGGAGTGGGTGGGTGAGATTCTGTGGCCTGCATTGTGCAGGAGGTCAGACTAGATGATCATAATGGTCCCTTCTGACCTTAAAGTCTATGAGATCCAGGATCCCAACCCTGCTGAGGATGCAGTGGAGCTACACTTTCATGTAACAGAATTTGTAGACTGAATGAGGCAGGGGAAATGGCAGGTGATCATGTAAATAGAGACTGTCCCCTAACGCACATGCACAAGGGGGCAGAGTTAAGGTTGCACGGACAGTCCCAATTTTGACATTTCCTAACTTTATGCCACTGAACTCCTAACTTTAAAGTACTTAACTTTGCAACCTTAATATTCTTCAGTTGTAGCTTGTATGTAATAAATATTTTATGGGAAAGGGAGCAATTACCCTTGAACTGAAGCCATCTCTGGGGTGGAATGTGGCGGCCATTTAATGGCACGGTGTTAATTACCCAAGTTAGGCAGAGTGCCCTCTGGAACTGTGCTGGGCTATTGCAGCCAGGGTTATGTATTTAGCACTCTCACCTCTGTCTCGATATGTATGTAGCCCCATCAGCATCATGTCGACACGTCTGTGTATGGTCCTTCCCTGCATGCAGAGCATGCTGCATGGAGCCCAGTGCCCCTTAGGAGCTGGCTAACAGACAGAGCCTGGTCTGGGTGTCCTCTCTGGGAGGCTTTGTGCGGGAGAAGGGATTTGAAGGTGAGGGAGGAGGCTGGGGAATGTTCACTTGAGTCTATTTCAAGCCTGGGGATGGTGTGACAGAAGGTACAAAGGAAGCAGTGGACACTGAAAGGAGGCAGAGGAAGGAGCGAGTTGGTCTGGACTGAGGGAGGGAGGGAGTGGCTCTTTCATTCACACAGGAGTCAGTTACAAGTTTGCAGGGGGTTGCTATTTGCTGCAGAGAAGTGGGAAGAACCAAGTGACAAGAGCAGGGCAGTGACTTATTGACAGTATATGTAGAATCCAGTTGTAGTCTTCATCTTCCCCCCCCCCCCCCCCCCCGCCCCCCAACTCCTTCCCAGAGTCCAGTACTGTATCCTCCAGAATGTGGACATGAGCTGCTCCAGCAGCTGGCTGGGAACTCAGCCCCTCATAGCGCGGGTACCAGTTCCTGCCCTTCTGCTCACTGTGCAGGAGCTTAGGTTCAGTCATTTCTTCAACCAGCTCTCACCGAGCCAGCACTTGGCTGCCCCAACCCTCCCTTGTGCTTCCATGGCCCCTGATCTGCTCCCTAGCAAACAAGTGAATCAGCTTCATTTTGTGACCGAATAACCCCGCTCCTGTTTATAGAAAGGTTCCATCCAGTTCTGTGGGGCTCTCGGGCCCGATTCCAGTGTCTCTGCCTCCTCTCAACCCCAGCTGGTCTCTAAAGAAGGAAGTCCAGATCCTGAACCTAGAGACCTTCCTGTGAAGTGTCCCAGAGTGCTGGGCTCTGTCAGCAGGTAGCACGGCAGGAGCCAAACCCTGCTGTGGAGGTGAGGACCTCTTGGTGGGAAGGGGTGGAGGGGAGGCTGTTCTCACCCAGGGTCTCCAGAAATGAGGGAGTATCCCCCACCCTGGGCTGCCCAGTGCCTGTCAGTGTTGGCTAGGATTGTCAGGTCCTGATTTCCCCGGCTGCTGGTGCTGCAGCTCGCAGTACTTAGAGGAAGGATGGATTCCTGCCTTGGGACCATGTCTCTTGGGGAATGTGACCCTTAGCTCAAAGATCCCACCCTTGCTCAGCAAAGGGCCAGAGCTCTGAACTGAGTGTGTCCTGGCAGTCAGTGCCTTGGTTTCCCACTTCACAAGTTGTATAAGTAGGGCATTTCCAGCAGATCGAGGGACGTGATTATTCCCCTCTATTCGGCACTGGTGAGGCCTCATTTGGAGTACTGTGTCCAGTTTTGGGCCCCACACTACAAGAAGGATGTGGATAAATTGGAAAGAGTCCAGCGGAGGGCAAGAAAAATGATTAGGGGGCTGGAGCACATGACTTATGAGGAGAGGCTGAGGGAACTGGGATTGTTTAGCCTGCAGAAGAGAAGAATGAGGGGGGATTTGATAGCTGCTTTCAACTACCTGAAAGGGGGTTCCAAAGAGGATGGATCTAGACTGTTCTCAGTGGTAGAAGATGACAGAACAAGGAGTAATGGTCTCAAGTTACAGAGGGGGAGGTTTAGGTTGGATATTAGGAAAAACTTTTTCACTAGTAGGGTGGTGAAGCACTGGAATGGGTTACCTAGGGAGGTGGTGGAATCTCCTTCCTTAGAGGTTTTTAAGGTCAGGCTTGACAAAGCCCTGGCTGGGATGATTTAGTTGGGTTGGTCCTGCTTTGAGCAGGGGGTTGGACTAGATGACCTCCTGAGGTCCCTTCCAAGCCTGAGATTCTATGATAAGTGCACGACTGACACTGGCGGGAGATGGGAGACAAGCAGCCCCAATGGTCAGGGTGTGATGGAGGAGATGAGAGAGCTGAAGTGGCCTAGCTTGACCAAGTAACTGCTGCCGAAGACAGAGCCAGCCCCGGAGGGGGTGTGTGAAGGGACGAGCAGGTGAAGGGAAGAATCGGGCTGAATCTCAGGAAAAGCCTCCAGCCAGGGAAGTGGCTGTGGCTGGGAGTCTGCTCCAGGAAAGGCCCATCCATCACATGGGCCTTCAGAGTGAGCAATGCAGCCTAGGAACTCGCCATAGGACGCACTGGGGCTGGCTGCTCCAGTAGGTCTTCTCAGGCTGTTAACAATCACTACCCCCTCCCCAGGGAGCTCCGCGCCGGCAGCAGCTGGCTCTCCAGGACAGTGCTGTCCCGTGTCCCTGGTGCCTGCTGGGCCGAGTCTGGCAAGGGCCAGCAGGGCCCAGCCCTGGCCGTTTTTAATTAAATCAAGCTGGCACAGGCGCAGCATCCTAGCCATGCCCATCTGTCGTTGAAAGCTGTCGGCCATGCAAGCCGTGGCTATGAGCCGCGTATGTAGGTCAGGCTGGAGGGCGGCAGCGCATGCACTGCGATTAGAGCTGCCTGCAGTCAGGAAGGGAGCTGGGCCAGCTGCTGGGCCATGTCCTGCTCCGGCAGCACAGGCTGCGTGCCCCACCCCCTGCCAGTGGCACAGCAGCTCCCCAGGAGGCTGGGCTGGAGCTGGAACTGCCTGCCAGGGAGAGCACTCCCAGCACCGCCAGTGTCCATGTGCAGCCCCTCGGGCACAGGGGGACGTCAGGCACCACCTGCAGTGACCTGTCAGGCCAGGCCCCTTTGTGCAGCACACTGCCCTGGGGAGCCCCTCTGGAGGGGTGAGGGCCAGCGGGGGGGTGTTGACTGGGAGAGTCCTGGCTGGACACAAATCCCCCAGTGCAGGCAGGCAGTAGGGAAGGAACTCTGGGGAGCTTTCAGCCATGGGGGCGATGGGGGGGCAGTAACAGGCTGTGTCGTGGGGAGCGGGGGGCCTGTCCCACATCAATGGCTGTCAGCCTTGGCTGTCTGCTCCCAGATCCTTCCCCCAGACGCAGACCTGGTTCCTAACTCTTTCCAAGCCCTGCCCGCCTAGCCTGGTTCTGGTATTCCGGGCTCCTGCTGTGTCTGAGAGACCCGTTGTCGTGGATCCATGGGATCGGTGCTACGCCCCCTGCTTCGGAACAGACTCTTGGAGGTGCCCCTTTGATGGGCCAGACCCCCACAGGCTCTCACTCGTCCTTCAGGGTGACCCATGCAGCCTCGCTGCCTCCTGAGACTGAACCTCTGGGCTCCAGCACTCCTGCTTCCTGCTGTGAGCTCTGCTCCACTAGTCCGACTGAGCCGGACTTCTGGGAGAGACTTGTCCACTCTGCGGGGATTAATGCACCTCACCCAGCATTCCCAGTGACACTCACACAGCGTCTCCAAAACAGCCGGGTTTATCAGTCAGCTGGAACACAGCACAGGAGGCCATAGGTCAGCACAGACCGGAAAACATTCTGGTCAGCCCAGAGCCCAGCTACGCTGTAGTGAAGCCCATGTTCAGGTTGTGTCTCTTTGTCTGACCTCCAAAAAACGGTCTACACTTAAAACGCTGTATTGGTGCAGCTGCACCGCTGTGGCGCTTAAATGAAGACACTCCTACACTGACTGGAGAGCTTCTCCCATGGGCGTAGTTAATCCACCTCTGGGAGAGGTGATCGCTAGGTCAACGGGAGACGCTCTCCTGCTGCCATAGAGCTGTCTACACGGTGGGTTAGGTTGGTATAACTGTCGCTCAGGAGTGTGGATTTCACACATACCGATTCAAGTCATAGAATCATAGAATGTCAGGGTTGGAAGGGACCTCAGGAGGTCATCTAGTCCAACCCCCTGCTCAAAGCAGGACCAACCCCAACTAAATCATCCCAGCCAGGGCTTTGTCAAGCCTGACCTTCAAAACTGCTAAGGAAGGAGATTCCACCACCTCCCTAGGTAACCCATTCCAGTGCTTCACCACCCTCCTAGTGAAAACGTTTTTCCTAATATCCAACCTAAACCTCCCCCATTGAAACTTGAGACCATTACTCCTTCTGTCATCTGCTACCACTGAGAACAGTCTAGGTCCATCCTCTTTGGAACCCCCTTTCAGGTAGTTGAAAGCAGCTACCAAATCCCCCCTCATTCTTTTCTTCTGCTGACTAACTAATCCTAGTTCCCTCAGCCTCTCCCCGTAAGTCATGTGTCCCAGCCCCCGCCCCTAATCATTTTTGTTGCCTTCCGCTGGACTCTTTCCAATTTTTACACATGCTTCTTGTAGTGGGGGGCCTAAAACTGGACACAGTACTCCAGATGGGGCTTCACCAGTGCCAAATAGAGGGGAATGATCACATCCCTTGATCTGCTGGCAATGCTCCTACTTATACAGGTGTAAGCGGGGGAATAGTCCCGCTATTGTGGGGAACTTTCCTCGTCTCTGCACTACCCCGGTGAAATGGGCTAGCGGAAGGATCTCAGTCCTCGCTCCCACCTCCTTTACTCCAGAGGCCTCCCTGCCTCGAGGACTCCCCTTGTACTCTCCTGTCTGGCAGAGTCCTCGTAACCCCAACAAGGCTGGGCCCAGGATTCCTGGGGGGCTCGACCCCCAACCTTGCTGTGGTCACCTAGGTCAGGGGCTAGGGTGTCCCCACTCCGGGGTACTCTCTCTGTACAGGATGCTTCCCTGACCCACTGATCACTGCATACAATTCAAAGCAAATGCAAATTATTTAATTAACAATTAATTTGTAACAGGAATAAGGAAAAATGGGAAAGGCTAATGAAAACACATCACCCCGCTCCGTGGCAGGGAACATCACAACAGTGTCTCTAAAATGTCAGGGCAGTTCAGTCTGTTCCTGTGCAAGTCCCAGGCTCCTTCTCAGGTCCTGGCTGTGCTGCAGGGACGCTGCTTGGACACTTGTTCTGGCGGTGGCCACACGCTCGCAGGCTCTGGGTGGCAGGACCCTTCTTCCCAGCGTTGCCCCAGCCCTGTCAGGGTTTAGATCCCCCTGCAAGTCTGGCCTGCAGGGCCCCTTGGCTGAGGCCTCTCCCTGTGCTGGGCCCACTGCCCAGGGTCCCCCTCGCTCTCCCCAGCTGCTCACCGCACCCGGCTCCAGACTGCTCCAGCCCCAGCTCTGCCTCAGCTCCAGCTCCTCTGCCTCTGCACGGCTGCTGCTGCTCTGCCTCCAGCTCCCTGGACTGCTGCTCTGGCCCCTCTGGCTGCTGCAGCTCTGCTCCCAGGGCAGGTCTGTGTCTCTGGGCTGCACCTCTGCTCCCAGGGCAGGTCTGTCTCACTGGGCTGCTTTTCTGGCCCCTCCAGATCTGGCCCAGCTCAGCTCAGCTCTGGCCTCTGGCTTCTGCCCTCTCCTCAGCTCGGCCCCACTCACTCTGACTCCAGCAACTCCAGCTCACACGGAGGACGGGATTCACTCTGACCTCCTGACTCCCTGATTCGCCTGCCCGCCCTGTCAATCAGAGCTGACCTGGAGCACTGGCCTCTCCCCATTGCCCCTGCGGACTGTCAGTCCCATCGACCCTTCCCCTTCTGGTACTGGGAGCTCTAAATGTTAGTAAGGGGATAACAGTCCCCTTACATTCCCCCTTGCTAAAATTCTGCCACAACCACAAGGTTTACACTCATACCTCCGGACCCATTATTAACAACATATACCCACATCATATCAAACCCATTAACATCAAAAGAACATTTAACATATTAAACATTTCACATCTACTTCCTCATACTATACATAATAATATTAATTAAAACACTACATAGAACCAATAACATAATCATCTCTAAATTTAACAGGCAGTACACCCTTATTAGCCCTCTGGGATCTTCTTAAATCTGGTGGTTCATTACCCATATTTTCTATTTCCCTGTCCTCGGGTAATACTGGGTCAGCTTGAGGGATCTGGCCATTCTCATTAGGGTTTGGGTTTGCCCCACTCTGTTCCCCTCTGTATTCAGTGTGTGAGACTAGAACCATCCCCCAATCGGTTTCTCTCTCCTCAGGGTGTGCTGATGTACGCCTCCTATGGTCCCTGACTGGACTAAGAGTGCAATGTTTTAGTTGATCCCTATGTACTAGTCTCTGAGGGCCTCCTCGCTCAGGCCGGATGGTGTAAACTGGTAGCTCGGGAGTGTTGTGAGCAACTACAATGTGGGGATTTGACTCCCACTTGTCCTGTATTTTATTACGCCCCTGTTGTCCATGGTTACGAACTAGTACACGGTCACCAGGTCTGATGAGAGCCCCACTGGACTTGAGATCATAAGTCCTTTTCCTACTTTGGGCTGTGTCTTTAGCTGTACGGAGAGCAACTTTGCTGGTTGTCTTTGGCCTGTAATGGACACCTTTGACCCCGTCATCAAAACTGGTCACCTCATCATTAGAAAAGGCTTCTTGATGCTTCTCTGGCAACACCCTTAAGTTAGTCACCTGTGCAGGAATCAGCCCTTGGCATGCCGCTTGAACTGGAACTGGCAGTCTGCCACCACATCTTTCTTGAGGAAAAGTAACTTGTTCTCCCTTCTCCCCAAATGTTACCTTCACCTGAGGGATCGCCTCCTCAGGCTGCAACTCCATAGCCTTCACGCTTGGGTTGAAAAGACTCACTGGTACTCTTCCTTTGATGGCACTAGTCAATACATTGGCTGACTGAAGTCCCTTAGGCAGGCTTGACCCAGATGTAGGCTCTACCAGCACTCGATATTCATTGGTATTTCCTGGCATCCAGCAGCGTTCATGAAGGATCTTCTCTCTCCAAGGAGAAATAATGGTCTTCCGGTTTCTGCCAACTTTAACATTTCCAATCCACTTTGTGGGGCCCAGGGAATGACTCTGCGTCTCCGCTCGAGCCAGTACTCCACTCAGCACAGCATTCTTCTTAGCATGCCCATGACGGTTCATCCTCCTGGTTCCTTTTATTGGCAACTGTAGCTCTTTCAGCTCACTAATGATGTTCATCCCTAGAATCCCTGGGACTCCTTCTCCTATATGGCTCCCTTCAGAGGCCTTGTCTTTCAGGATGAAGATGCATTTCCCTGGCAGTGTCTGGCCCATGTAGTCGATGTCTGCTTCGAGGCATCCCACCACTGGGATTGCCAGTCCATTAACTGCTGTTAGATGTACAAACTGTGTGTTGTGCATGGTCAGCTCTTTATCTTTCAAATATTTTTGAAAATGTGATTCAGTAATGGTGGTGACTTCTGAGCCAGTATCTAACAAACATCTGGTTTTTACCCCTGCTATACATACTTCAGCCGTTAGACAGTCTCCAAATGCTCGCTTACAGAAGTCACTAGATATGCTGGTGCTGCCCATGTTCCTCTCAACACTGTATGCAGAGTGATTTTCCACCAAGGACAGGCCTAGGAATCCTTCTGCCACTGCTTGGCCTTTTACTGTAGATGGACCACTCGCTCCTGGTGCCCCATCGATTTCGAGTGTCTGGGACTCTGGTCTCCTTCTCAGTGTACAATCTCGGCTAGTATGTCCTGGCCTTTCACAGGTGTAACAAATGTACCTCCCTAGCTCATCCTTCAGTGGAGATCTTCGGGATCCTGGAGCTCTTGGATATTTTGGCACATTAGTGGAGGTATTTCCTTTCATCACCTCAGTCATCACTTTCATCATCTCCCCCTGTTGGACAGCCAGTTTTTGGACAGCTTCACTTAGGCTTTCCAATGTTAGCTGTGTTTGGGGCAGGGCCTTTTCCCCAGCAGCTGCATTCACTAGGCCCCCACTTTGTGTATGGGGGTTAGGCTTGGCCCTCTCTGCCCCAGGAACTTCCTCTTCTTCTGACCACATAATGGCAGCCTGCATGAGTTCATGGAACTTTTTACTGGGCTCTTCCTTAAACCTCCTTTTCATTTCACGTCGGAGGGAGTCGTCCCGGAGCCCCAACACCAACTGCTCTTTTAGAAACATATCTGGGTCTGGAACTCGTTGAGAATCTCGCCGCTCCACTTTGCTCATTCTCTCCTGAAGATCATATGCGTATGCCCGGATAGTTTCACCGGGCTCCTGCTTTCTCTCAAAGAACTCCTTTAGTCGAGTTCCAATAGGTACCTTGTCTCCGTACACTTCCAGGAGGAGTTCAAACACCTTTTTCACATCTTTCTTGTCTGCCATTGCCATGAACTTTACTGTGGCCTTCGCCTGGTCCTTGAGGTGTTCCTCTATGAAGTCCACATGGTCTTCCTCAGGTACTCTTAGCACACGGAGAGCCGTCTTCACAGACTTGACCCACTCCTCTACTGTAATGTCTCCTGCTCTGGTCGGGAAGCCACCAAATTCTGTGACTTTCTGCTCCCGTGGGACATAAATAGTAGGGGGTTTCTTAGCTTCTGCTGCCTGTTGGTCTATTACAGCCTTAACCAGTGATAAGGCTTCTCTCTGTTCTGTTCTAGCTTGTTGTAATGCCTCAGCTTGGTCTGACAATCTGCGCTGAAGTTCAGCAACCTGGGCTTGTAGTTGTTCAATTCGAGCCATGGTAGGGTTCTTGACTAGGCCTGGACAGTGCTACCAGAACTCAACCAGTAAACCAATGGGGTGGACCCTGTGGATAGGATCCTGTTCGTGACGCCAATTATGTAAGCGGGGGAATAGTCCCGCTATTGTGGGGAACTTTCCTCGTCTCTGCACTACCCCGGTGAAATGGGCTAGCGGAAGGATCTCAGTCCTCGCTCCCACCTCCTTTACCCCAGAGGCCTCCCTGCCCTCGAGGACTCCCCTTGTACTCTCCTGTCTGGCAGAGTCCTCGTAACCCCAACAAGGCTGGGCCCAGGATTCCTGGGGGGCTCGACCCCCAACCTTGCTGTGGTCACCTAGGTCAGGGGCTAGGGTGTCCCCACTCCGGGGTACTCTCTCTGTACAGGATGCTTCCCTGACCCACTGATCACTGCATACAATTCAAAGCAAATGCAAATTATTTAATTAACAATTAATTTGTAACAGGAATAAGGAAAAATGGGAAAGGCTAATGAAAACACATCACCCCGCTCCGTGGCAGGGAACATCACAACAGTGTCTCTAAAATGTCAGGGCAGTTCAGTCTGTTCCTGTGCAAGTCCCAGGCTCCTTCTCAGGCCCTGGCTGTGCTGCAGGGACGCTGCTTGGACACTTGTTCTGGCGGTGGCCACACGCTCGCAGGCTCTGGGTGGCAGGACCCTTCTTCCCAGCGTTGCCCCAGCCCTGTCAGGGTTTAGATCCCCCTGCAAGTCTGGCCTGCAGGGCCCCTTGGCTGAGGCCTCTCCCTGTGCTGGGCCCACTGCCCAGGGTCCCCCTCGCTCTCCCCAGCTGCTCACCGCACCCGGCTCCGGACTGCTCCAGCCCCAGCTCTGCCTCAGCTCCAGCTCCTCTGCCTCTGCACGGCTGCTGCTGCTCTGCCTCCAGCTCCCTGGACTGCTGCTCTGGCCCCTCTGGCTGCTGCAGCTTCTCCCCCCAGGGCAGGTCTGTGTCTCTGGGCTGCACCTCTGCTCCCAGGGCAGGTCTGTGTCTCTGGGCTGCACCTCCGCTCCCAGGGCAGGTCTGTGTCTCTGGGCTGCACCTCTGCTCCCAGGGCAGGTCTGTCTCACTGGGCTGCTTTTCTGGCCCCTCCAGATCTGGCCCAGCTCAGCTCAGCTCTGGCCTCTGGCTTCTGCCCTCTCCTCAGCTCGGCCCCACTCACTCTGACTCCAGCAACTCCAGCTCACACGGAGGACGGGATTCACCCTGACCTCCTGACTCCCTGATTCGCCTGCCCGCCCTGTCAATCAGAGCTGACCTGGAGCACTGGCCTCTCCCCATTGCCCCTGGGGACTGTCAGTCCCATCGACCCTTCCCCTTCTGGTACTGGGAGCTCTAAATGTTAGTAAGGGGATAACAGTCCCCTTACACAGGCCAAAATGCCACTAGCCTTCTTGGCAACAAGGGCACACTGCTCACTCATATCCAGCTTCTCGTCCACTGTAACCCCTAGGTCCTTTTCTGCAGAACTGCTGCCTAGCCACTCGGTCCCTAATCTGTAGCAGTGCATGGGATTCTTCCGTCCTAAGTGCAGGACTCTGCACTTGTCCTTGTTGAACCTCATCAGATTTCTTTTGGCCCAGTCCTCTAATTTGTCTAGGTCCCTCTGTATTGGAGACTCTTGCTCACCCACCCTTCCCCTCCTGCTGCTCCTTCCTCTGCCTTTCCCTCCCATTCCACCCTGCCTCTCCCTCTGTCCCAATTGCTGACTCTTCCCCTTCCCCCTGCCCACTTTCCCTTCTCCCCACCCACTCACTGTTTAGGGCTGGGCTGAGTGCCGCCCCCCTGGAAGTTTGCGCCCACCACCCTGCTGTCCAGAGAACCGGCTCTGGGTCACAACACCTCTGTGATTGCAGCCCCTACCGGCATTAGCCTTTGTGGCTACTGTAGCCCATTGCACATTGCCAGCAACCCCACTCTGCTCCTTGCTGCAGTCAGTGGGCTCTAAGGATGGGCCTGGCCACTCTTGAGATGACAGAGGCAGCCATTCCCTTGGCACAGCCTGCCTGGGCCCTTGCTCTCTGGGAATGACCGGCTGAAATTCTGCAGCTGAGCCCCTGGTACGTGCAGCAATGAGAGCTGCAGAGTGAGCACAGCAGTTGGGTGTCATGCTGTCCCTGGGAGCACCTGAGTCAGGGCCCTCCCTCAAGGGGCAGGAGGAAAGCAGGAGTGGGGGGGAGCAGGCAGCAGCAGGTGGAAGAGGTGCTAGGGGGGCTAAGTACTTGGTGTGGGGAGGTTCAAAGCTGTGGAGCACTTTATTGTATGTTGCCTTGAGAAGAGTGGTGGGAACTCAGCAGGATCCTGATCAGTGCAGCCAGCATGGGAAGCTCCCTTGGGGATGAGGCCTAGCACCCAGCGGGAGGGTGCATTGGAAAGCTGGTGCCCCCTGGTGGGGAGGGAGCAGCAGACAGAAGGGATGGGACTGGTGGGGCGGGGTCACATTTCCTAGAACAGGGTTTCTTTGGCCAAGAGGCCCTAGCTCCTGCCTTGAGGGCCCCACCTCTCCAGCTGGCAGGTTGGGGATCTGGGGAGATTGACGCGGGCTCCCTCTAAGCCCTGCTGGTAGCACGTTGGGAGCTGCAGCCCATGGCCCTTTACACAAGGCTGGCAATCAGTGAGACGCTGGGGCTGGGGGAGGTGCAGGTGGATTGTGATGGAAACAGGGTGCGTGTCTGGTAGGGGCAGTGTTGGGGTGAGGGCTCCTGCCTCAGAGCAGCCAGACCCGCAAGCTCATAGCATGGAGGGGACAATGGGAAGGGGCAGCATGGAGGAGCCAGGTGGGAGGGGGCGGCAAGCGCGTGGGAGGATGCCCCCCAGCAGTGCTGGGCAGGCTCACGTGCTCAGCATCTTTCCTGGACATGTGCTCAGGCCCTCGTCTCCTGGCAGGGTTGTGGGGACTCTGGTTCTCATCTCCTGTAGGGACGCTAGGGTCACGCTCCAGACCCGATCTCCCGAGACTAGCACAGCCATTGCCTTTACCTAATTTCCCCGTCTCTCTGCCTCCACCCTGGGGTGACTCCCCCGCACTCCTGCCCTGGCTATTTCCCCCCAGTGCAGGGCTATGAAGTGTGGGGGGAGCCTGCACATGGGCTGAGAGCTCAGCCTTAAAGCCAAACTGGAGCTTGGCCCCTTTGGGTATGTCTGCATTGCAAATAAACACTCACACTGCGGCTGGCCTGGGTCAGCTGACTTGGCTCGGGGCTCAGGCTGTGGGGCTGTAAAACCGCCGTGTAGACGTGCGGGTTCAGGCTGGAGCCCGGGCTCTGAGACCCTCTCCGCACATGGGGCACATCCCAGCCCCATCCCAGTGCCAGCTGTCACTGCCCCATGCCCATCTCAGAGCTGGGGTAGTGCGGGGTGCCCATCACTGCTTAGCAGGGCAGGAGACTGGATCAGCATCTCAAGAAGGGGCCTCCCCAGTGGCTTGGCTGGGGCTGGTAGTGTCGGCTGCATTTAATAGGATAGTTGTCTGTGATGTCATAATTAGGCTCATTTCCTATTGGCTAGCGGGAAGGCCATATGGGGGAATGAGTGTGGGGTGTGGCTGGGGGAGGAATCGAGGCCAGGATCTTGCCCTGCCCTGGGATCCAGCTCACTGAACCGGGGGCCTGCAGGGGGACATGGGGACAGGCACAGGCTGCAAGGCGCACTGGGGAAGGAGCAGCTCCCTGGCCCAACACGCTCCACGTGTATCCCAGCTAACAACGGGGCCGGCACCCTGCGGCCCACCTTTGAGGGGGCGAGCTGCCCCGGTGGGGCTTCATGGGATAGGGGCTGCTCCGTGGGTTGAGGCCATCTCTGCCCCTCCCCCTGACTCTCCTTGGTGCGTTTTGCTGCTGGTAGTGGTGCTGAGAGGGCATTGCGCTGCCTCGGGCGTCTCGCCCCGTCTCCTCTGCCCCCTGTGTCGCAGTGGCTCCTCTCGGGGTTTGGCCTGTGCTCTGTGGCTCCCTGCTCCCAGCTCTCACTGGTGTCCCTGGCGCTAACTGGCGAGAGTCAGCCTTAGCTGGGCACACGGCCCTGCAGTGTGGGGCTGTGAGTGGCATCGCTGGGCAGGGCGCTGCAGGCCTGGGGCTGGCTGTGATGGGGTGAGAGTGACTCATATGCTGGGGAGATGCTGGGCTGGCACCCTGAGCAGTTAGTGGGTCACCGTCCTGCTGCCAGGAGAAGCCAGCAGGTGAGTGGGGAGCTGTGGGAGTGGAGGGGGGGGCTTGCTGTGGAGTTGGGTTTTGATGCTCTTGTGCTCTGTGGTTTGGCAGAGAGGGCCCCGGCGCTGAGCAGTCACTGACTGAATGGCTCATCAGGGCCCCGTTTGATCCCTAAATGAGAGCTTCTGAGAGCAGCTTATTTTGGGGCCTATGGGGGAGTCTGTGAGTCAGCGAATGGCAGGTTAAGACAGGAGGGGCGGGGGGACCCACACAGGCAGCCGAGACCCCAGCACAACTGTCTTTGAACTTCTAATTGGGAGTGACTCCTCCCAGAGCCACTGCAGCCACAGACAATGCCCAAAAGCCATGCTGAGAGCAGAGCAGGGACAAAGCCTGCCCAGTGCTGGGCCGGACTGGGGAACGCAGAGGGCTTAAGGGCAGGGGAAAGCAAAGCCCCCAGGTAGACCAGGGCCAGCAATCAAGGAGGCTGCACTTTGCCAGAAGGGTGGTTACAAAGGCACTCGCACAGGGAGGCAGCACAGAGCTTCTGTCTCTGCCTGGTTCCTAGAGGAGGGGCTCTGACGCAGAACCCTTCTCCCCTGCTACAGGAGGCTCTCCGTGCACTTCACAGAGAGCCAGTGATGGCCCCTCATGACCTCCCTGTGCTGTAGGGAAGCCTTGTTGAGATGGGAAAACCGAGGGGAAGAGACTTGCCCAGCGACAGTGCAGGGAATTGGATGGAGGTTGTGAGCATGTGGGGCAGAGAGCTGTGAGCATGCATGGGTGTGAGAGGGTGTTCCAGGCTGCGGCCGGCAGGGCTGTCAGGAGCTCCTCCCCAGCAGGGTGGTGCCTCCCTGCCCTTTCTCTCCTTGGATCCTGAGCTAATCTCTGTGGCACAAGTGACCACTGGAGCCCCTCACTATGGCTGTTATGGGCTGCAGGCGCGTTCTCAGCCAGGCTGACCCACTGGGACCAGTGCAGGGGTAGTGACGCCTCACAGAATGCACAGCAATTCCCCCCACGCACGCCCATGCAGGCCTACAATACAAATCAGGGAATTTTACACACACACACACACACACACACACACACACACACACACACACACACACACACACACACACACACACACACACACACACACACACACACACACACTCTGACACAGCCCTCACACCCAACCTGGGGGGATCTCACACAACTAACTTGAGAATACACGTTTGGTTGATAAAGGTAACAGAATTGACGTAACATACTGACACTTCTGTAAGGCGTTTGACTTGGTACTTCACAACATTTTGATTACAAAAATAGAACAATATACAATTAACCTGGCACACATTGCTGGTATGGACAGTGCTATGTCAGAGGGAGAACTTCTCCTGCTGACATAACTACTGCTGCTCGTTGGGGGTGGTTTAATTATGCCGATGGGAAGATTCCCCCCTCCCCGCCCCCGTCGGCATAGAACGGCTACATGGAAGACCTTACAGAAGAAGAGTTCTGTGTAGTGCAAAGCTTGTCTCTCTCACCAACAGAAGTTGGTCCAATAAAAGATGCTACCTCACCTGCATTGTCTCTCTTAATGTAGGCCAGGTCTACATTACAGACCTATATTGGTACAGTATTCTTGCCAGCAAGTTAAAAAAGTATGGATTGGATGAATGGACTATAAGGTGGATAGAAAGCTGGCTAGATTGTCGGGCTCAACGGGTAGTGATCAATGGCTCGATGTCTGGTTGGCAGCTGGTATCGAGCGGAGTGCCCCAGGGGTCGGTCCTGGGGCCGATTTTGTTCAACATCTTTATTCGTGATCTGGATGATGGGATTAATTGCACCCTCAGCAAGTTCGCAGATAACACTAAACTGGGAGGAGAGGTAGATACAGTGGAGGGTAGGAATAGGGTCCAGAGTGACCTAGACAAATTGGAGGCCAAAATAAATCTGATGAGGTTCCACAAGGACAAGTGCAGAGTTCTGCACTTAGGAAGGAAGAATCCCATGCACCGCTACAGGCTGGGGACCGACTGGCTAAGTGGCAGTTCTGCAGAAAAGGACGTGGGGATTACAGTGGATGAGAAGCTGGATATGAGCCAGCAGTATGTCCTTGTTACCAAGAAGGCCAATATTGGGCTGTATTAGTAGGATCATTGCCAGCAGATCGAGGGAAGTGATTATTCCCCTCTATTCGGCACTGGTGAGGTCACATCTGGAATATTGCATCCAGTTTTAGTCCCCCCCCCCCCCCCCCACTACAGAAGGGATGTGGATAAATTGGAGAGAGTCCAGCGGAGGGCAACAAAAATGATTAGGGGGCTGGGGCACATGACTTGCAAGGAGAGGCTGAGGGAACTGGGGTTATTTAGTCTGCAAAAGTGAAGAGTGAGGGAGGATTTGATGGCAGCCTTCAGTTACCTGAAGGGGGGGGTTCCAAAGAGTATGGAGCTAGGCTGTTTTCAGTGGTGGCAAATGAAGAACAAGAAGCAATGGTCTCAAGTTGCAGTGGGGGAGGTCTAGGTTGGATATTAGGAAACACTATTTCACTAGGAGGGTGGTGAAGCACTGGAATGGGTTACCTAGGGAGATGGTGGAATCTCCCTCTGTAGAGGTTTTTAAGGCCCATCTTGACAAAACCTTGGCTGGGATGATTTAGTTGGTGTTGGTCCTGCTTTGGACCGGTTTGGGGGGGGCTTTCCATTTTAATTTAATTTTAAGTGAAGCTTCTTAAACATTTTTAAAACCTTATTTAGTTTACATACAACAATAGTTTAGTTATATATTAAAGACTTTTATAGAAAGAGACCTTCTAAAAACATTAAAATGTATTACTGGCATGTGAAACCTTAAATTAGAGTGAATAAATGAAGACTCGGCACAGCACTTCTGAAAGGTTGCCGACCCCTGCTGTAGACAATGGATCATGTGGTGTGTCTGGGATGGAAGCTGGAGGCATGAAGGTAGGCATAGTGGTCGGTGGGTTTTTGGTATAGGGTGGTGTTAACGTGACTGTCACTTATTTACACCATGGTGTCTAGGAAGTGGACCTCCCGTGTAGATTGGTCCAGGCTGAGGCTGATGGTGGGGTGGAAGCTGTTGAAATCGTGGTGGAATTCTGAATGTGTCTCTGATAATTCTGTTCTCTACTATAGTTTCAACACATTTTCTTGGTACTGAAGTTAGGCTTCCTGGCTTATTATTGCCAGGTTCAACTCTGGAGCCCTGTTTAAAAATCAGCATTGCATTAGCTATCCTCCAGTTATCTGATACAGAGGCTGATTTAAGGATAGGTTTCATACTACAGTTAGTAGTTCTGCAGTTTCATATTTCAGTTCCTTCAGAACTCTTGGGTGATACCATCTGGTCCTGGTGACTTATTACTGTTTAAGTTATCAATTTGTTCCAAAACCTCCTCTATCAACACCTCAGTCTGGGACAGTTCTTCACATTTGCCACCTAAAATGAATGCCTCCAGTGTGGGAATCTCCTTCACATCCTCTGCAGTGAAGACTGATGCAAAGAATTCATTTAGCTTCTCTGCAATGGGCTTGTGTTCCTTGAGTGCTCCTTTAGCACCTCGATTATTCAGTGACCCCACTGATTGTTCAACGGGCTTCCTGCTTCTGATGTACTTAAAAAAAATTGCTGCTGTTGTGTGTTTTGCTAGTTGCTCTTCAAATTCTTTCTTGGCCTGCCTAATGATAGTGTTCCACTTGACTTGCCAGAGTTTATGCTCCTTTCCATTTTCCTCAGTAGGATTTGACTTCCGATTTTTAAAGAATGCTGTTTTGCCTCTAACCAACTCTTTTACTCTGTTGTTTAGCCATGGTGACATTTTTTAATTTATTTTTTATTTGGGGTATACGTTTAATTTGAGTCTTCATTATGGTGTTTTTAGAAAGTTTCCATGCAGCTTGCAGGCATTTCACTTTTATGGCTGTTACTTTTAATTTCCATTTAACTAGCTTTCTCATATTTGTGTAGCTCCCCCTTTTGAAGTTAAGTGCTACTGTGGTGGGCTTCTTTCATATTCAACCTCCAGGCACAAGGATGTTGAATGTAATTACATTCTTCTTAGAATGATAATCCCTATTGTATTCCACTGAGAGTTACACATGCACACCATGCATCCGGAGTCAGAGAATTTGAAAGTAGTATCCATTGGTCTGCTCGTGTGCCCTGGCTAGCTTCTGCTTCCATCCAAGGTAATAAAGGGCGGGGTAGGCTGACCACATCTCCAGTTCCTTCTCACCGTCACATGGTCTGGGTCTGAACTTCAGTATCCTCGTCTCTGACACACTTTTAAATAAGGTAATTGTGCATAGGTTTAAGAGTTTTGTAGTAGTTTTACCAGTTTCTTGTAGTTTTATTGTCATTTTAGTGATAGGCGGAGGGAGGGGCTTGTTTTTTTCACCAGAATGTCTCATAGACTCATAGACTTTAAGGTCAGAAGGGACCATTATGATCATCTAGTCTGACCTCCTGCACAATGCAGGCCACAGAATCTCACCCACCCACTCCTGGAATAATCCTCTCACCTATGTCTCAGCTATTGAAGTCCTCAAATCATGGTTTAAAGGCTTCAAGATGCAGAGAATCCTCCAGCAAATGACCCGTGCCCCATGCTGCAGAGGAAGGCAAAAAACCTCCAGGGCCTCTGCCGATCTACCCTGGAGGTATTTCTGAGGTGACCCCGAGAGCTGCCAAACATTATACTTACCACTTCATGACCCCCCTATCCCCTTTGGGGGTCGTTTAGCACTCTTTTCCCATGCTTGGAGTGCTATAACGGACAAATGGGTGTTGAAAATCAATGAAGTCAGACTTTCATTGTATCAACATCCCTTGTTTCCTTTCCGTTCAGCTGGGGGAAGTCTCTGAAAGGAAAAGCCCCTTGCCTGACAGTCTCTTAGATGGCGCTAAAGACAGTAATAACTGGCTCAATACTTTACAATGCAAAGGCTTTCACTGTTTTGCCGCCTTTTCTGTATCTCACACTCTTTGCTAGCTCTTTTGGTCGCTTAGGAGCTGGCATTTAAACCTCCTGTTCTCCCTGACTAGCTCTGCATTAAACATTAAACAGTGTTAAACAAGTCCCAGGGCAAGCAAACCATTAAACATCCTTTTTACCTTTTATTAAAGATACAGAAAAGAAGGCAAAACAGTGAAAGCCTTTGCATTGTAAAGTATGAAGTCAGGCTTTCATTGTATCAGTATCCCTTGTTCCCTTTCTGTTCAGTGGGGGAAGTCTCTGTAAGGAAAAGCCCCTTGTCTGACAGTCTCTTAGATGGTGCTAAAGACAGTAATGGAAGTTAGCTGAGCTGGGCCGGAGCTCTTATTGTTGCTGTTAAAAGTCCAATCTCATTTCTTAGAACAAGACAAACAGACACAAGAGGGGAGAGAAAAGATCAGCAAAGAGAAAATGCAGCTTCTGTCTTTGGTGCTGACTCTCACTTGCAATTTCACTGCTGCAGAAACACAGGCCCAGCACAGGTCTCATCAGCTGCTCCAAGACCTGGCAAACTTGTACCAGCATCGGGCTTTTCAGGGCATTGCTTTGGACTTACAGCATTGTTGCAAAATATACAGTCTTGGCCATAGGTGCCGACTCCGTGGGTGTTCCAGGGCTGGAACACCCACGGGGAAAAATTGGTGGGTGCTCTGCACCCACCGGCAGCCAAGCTCCCCGTCCCACCCCAGCTCAGCTCAGCTCATCTCTGCCTTCACCTCCTCCCCTGAGCGCGTCACATCCCCGCTTCTTCTCCCAGCGCTTGCCACCTCAAAACAAGCTATGGGAGGGAGAAGGGTGGAGCGGGAACACAGCGCGCTCAGGGGAGGAGGTGGGGAAGAGGCAGGGCTGGGGCAGGGATTTGGAGAAGGAGTCCAATAGGGGCAAGGAAGGGGTGGAGTTGAGGTGGGGACTTTGGGGAAGGGGTTGGAATGAGAGCAGGGCAGGGGCGGAGTCAGGGCGGAGCAAGGGTGGAGTCAGGGCGGGGGAGCGTCAAGCACCCACCGGCACCAGGAGAAGTTGGCGCCTATGGTCTTGGCAAACTAAGCCACTCATTAGCCAGAAAATAAAAGAAGGGAGCTAGGAAAGGGAAGAAATAAGGTAGGGAAGGAGAAGGACACATGGGGGGTGGGGGAGGAGGGAAGAAAAAGGGAGACAAAATCTCATATCCCAGGTGGAGTTTGGTATTTAGCCAGAGCTGGTAGAGGTGGTGATATTATCTGGGTCCCTCTCTCCGGCCTGGTCTGGTCAGGACAGGACATCTCTCAGGATTAGGATGACAACGGTTTGGGGTCCCAGGAGATGGTGGAGATGGCAGCCATGATGGTGAAATTTGCTCCAGCCTTGTATTTCAGTCAATTGTGTCAGCGTAGCCAACTTTCCCCCGAATAATTTTCTTTTAAGGACCCCAAAAAGGGAGTGATGGGTGGTGTTACCCGCACACTCTAGGACACCCCACCTTTACCCTTCAGTGGGCTCAAGGCATAACCTGGTTGATTTAGGCACCTCTGCCCTTACCCAGTTCCTAGGGCTCAGGGCCACCCAGATTAATTTCCTAGGGCTCAGGTTGTAACCAGTTCCTAGGGCCCAGGGCATAATCTTCTGTGGATTTGTGAGGCCTCTTACCAGTGAACGAGCCTTACACCGTAATATAGTAATATTCTTAACCTCTATTTATTAACAGTTACCAAAACAGAATACACACACTAAGCATACAATGCTCACCACTCCAAATAAGGCAGACAAACTTTTCCTGCTGGCCAGTCAGGCTCAGGTCTTCCGCAGCTCCTTCAGCTTCTGCAGGGTGTTGAGGTCTGGAAGCTCTGATCTTGGCCTGTGTCCTGGAGTTAGGTTCCAAAGAACTCCCATTTGGACCCCAGTTTATATAGTTACACTTGAGTCCTACCTAGCTGTATACCTTAACCAATCTTCTTAAACTAAAGTGCTACAAAATACTTTCTTTGACCAATCCTAACATAGTGCAAAACAATTCTTTACGCAATCATACCCCTCCACCTTAGTTGATTTAAATCTTGCAAAATTAGTTATGCAACAGACAGAAACAATCAAAGAACCAGACAGAGATCATGCAGATAAACAGTAGAGAAGTAGGGACCATAAAGGCAAAAACAATAAAGAAGTATAGATTTCACAATTACAACTGCTGATAACTGATTCCTTGCCAGACAGAATGCTGTCAAACAAAGTTTTCTTTAACCATCTTAAAGATCTTCTTTATCCGGCGATGGTGGGTGCTATTAATATAGCAGTGCCTCCTTAACAGCCTGATATTTCATTGGTTTAATGTAATTTAGATGGAATGTGGGGATGTGACTTTCTGCTTTTTAACTCATGGCTGCTGCTGCCCTAATGTGGCTGCAGAAGAAGGCCTCAGACCTTACTGGTGGAATAGCCCAGCTTCTCGTTATTTTGTTCACCATTTAGGCCTAATTTCTGACAAACCAGATTTGGTTCACTGATTTCTGGTTCCACACTTCTCGTTTGTACTAGCCATGTGATCAAGGGTTTTATCCCTTAGGGTTTGAGCGCGCAGTCATTCTCCTGAATTACTGCCCCCAGCTGCAAAGGAGTTAAGTGCCTGCCTGCTCCTCCATCCTGCATGCCAACCCCTTGTCCCTAGAGTGTCTCGAGGTATGGGCATACCAGGCAGCAATCAGACTCCATCCTCCAGCGACAGCTTCCTGGGGGTGGGACTCTCTCCTTTGCTGGGAGAACAGAACATAAAGCTCTGGTATTCCCTGGGGACATGATTCTGATGGATGAGGGATATTTCCTTCTGTGCTTGGGCTCTCTGCCCTCCCATCTGCAAGGTATAGCACCCCAGTGAATCAGATCCAGAGATTAGCTCAGGTACCAGGGCAGCAGCCTTCCATGCAGGACATTTCCAAGGCTTTGCTCACTCCCCTCTTCCCTGGGAGACAGTTCCCAAGACCTAATCCATCTCTCTACCACAGAGCTGGAGATGCAGCTTACCGTTCCTTGTGTTCATTTCATTCCTGTAGCGGGGTGGCCACCGGCTTCAGCCCTGGGGGAAGGACTGGAGGGCTGCAGCTCTGAAGGCTAGCTGATTGGGGGAAGTAGCCTCAGCTGGGGGCCACGCCCCAAACAGACAGGCCTTGTAAAGGGCAGGGCAGCCAGGCGCTCCAGACAGACTCTCTCTCTGTGTTCAGAGAGAGAAGGGTCTGGCTGCCAGGAAAGAAGCAGGGACCTGAAGTGGTGCAGGGCTGGGGGAAAGGCTAAGGGAGCCAGGGAGCTCCGGCCTGAGAAAACCCCAGGCTGCAGGCCTGGTGAGGCCTAACCAGGTACTAGGGTTACAGGGGCAGCCCATGGGTAGGCAGAGGCAGCAGGTTCAAACCCCCTTTGCCGATGATGAGTGGCTTACACTGCAGTCTGCCCCAGTGCATGGGGCTAGATGGGGACTGGCAGTAGCTGTACACTGAGGTGAAGTGGGGATAGTGGGTGGGGGTTCCCCTGGGAGGGGGAGACCCTTGGATTAAGGCTGTGGGGTACTGCCAGGGGGGCAGCACCCCAGAGAACGGGGCACCGGGTCCTGGGAGGGACACGGGGGCCAGAGAGCGGTCAGGCGGTTCACCGGCCAGAAGAGGGCGCTCCAGAGGCTGGTGAGCTATTTCCCAAGGACTACCAGCAGGAGGCATCGCCGGGTGAGTCCGAACCCTGTTACAGTTCCATTGCTCCTACTTACACCCCCTAAATCATGCCCCCTTTTGTACACTATGGATCTGCCAGCTGTAATCTCACACACATACGCACTCATGCACACACTGTAGCATACATGCCCAAACACACTAGCACACATACAGACTAGCACACACATACACTAGTGTGCACGCACACATACATCTTTAATTACCATTTCACCAAATAATCAGCTTTAGCTCCTTTAGTATTTTCTTATAAAGGAATCCTTCTACCATCTTTGCTACTCTTCTCTGAACTCCATCCAGCTGGTCAATATCTTTGCAATGAGGTGTCCAGGATGGAAACAATATCCTGGAGCGCTCTAGAGAGGGCCCATCTGGGGATACAGACCAAACTCACAGTACCCTCTTTGCAGCCCTGTGATGCTGGGAGCCGCTATTCACCCTCCCTACTCAGGCTCTTTTACCCTTTCCTGCTGCCCAGTTGTCTTCCTCACACTGACTATCTGGGTCTGCGATATTTCCCAGACATCAGGCCTGCTATTTCCCAAGCAGAATCCCAGTTTGTCCTTCCCACATGTCCAGCTTCCGCAGATCTCTAGGATTATGTCTCTGTCCTCCTGGTGCCAGCAGTTCCTCCCAGTTTAGTATCATCTGTGTTGCATATTATTGGTGAAGATTCAGGAAGAGAGAGGGGTGCCAACCCTCCAGAATTGACTTGGAGTCTCCAGGAATTAAAGATGAATCTTTAATTAAAGATCATGTCACGTGATGAAACCTCCAGGAAGACATGCAAATCAAATTGGCAACCCTAGGAAGAGTCCAGTTTTCATTCCCCAGCCAATTTGAATTAATTATAAGCACAGGGTTTAGGTGACACCATGTCAAATTCTTTGCTAAAATCCAGAGCTGATGTCTTCTGCGTTGTCTTCATCCTTTCCCTTTGTAAAATGCATGTTAACAAAAACAATCAGCTGTGTGTGTCAAGATTTATTCCCCAAGGCAGCTTACTGCTCATGGTTCCATTCCCCTCCAGATGTTTAGTGATGCTTGTCAGTGTTACGTCCATTAGTTTATATGGGGTGATGGAAGAGTGAGACTTTCAGGTGTTAATTTCCAGGATAGACTCTTGCTTCCTTCTGTGAAGATCAGTACTACAATGCATTTGCTTCCCTCCAGTTGTCCACAATATTTGCCCTGTTCTCTGTGACTTTCCTGACATTACTGCCATTGGTGAAGTAAGCTGGTTACCCGATTCCCTTATTGCTCCCATCTGCCATTGTGCTGCCCATTCACTGTCCAGAGCAGAGTGTGAGGAACTTCACAAGGACCTAACCAAGCCAGGTGAACTGGCCACCTGGTGGCAGGGGAAGTTCAATATTGATAAATACAAAGTAATGGACATTGGAGGGAAATGTTTGAATTGTTCATACGCCTCCCTGGGATCTAAATTAACTGTAACAATTCATGGAAAAGACCTGGGCATTATTATTGACAGGCCAAGTGAGACCTCTTTCCAAAGTTCAATAAGGCAAAGGACATGCAGACTGCATGAGGGATGAGATGGAGAATGATACAGGGAATATTTTATCGCCATTCTATAAACCAATGGTGCAGCCTCACCTGGATACTGTGATGCACTGGTGATCCCATCCCAGCAAGGGATTCGAGGGGGTCAGAGACGTGTGACAAATGTGAGTTAGGGGTCTGGGAAACCTCTGCTATGAGGAGACACTGAATAGATTGGGATTGTTACTTTAGAGAGGGTACACGGGGAAAGTTTATAAAATAGTGACTGGTCTAGAGAAGGGAGATTGGGGGATTCTGGTTTCCCTGTCTCATAACTGAAGAGTGAGGGATGCTTTGAAAGGTGGAAAACTCAGAACTGATAAGAGAAAATACGTTTTCATTCATCAGATAATTAGACTCTGGAACTCACTGCCGCAGGAACTCACTGAGGCCAAGAACATAGGAAAACTGAAAGAAGGATTGTACCTTTCTGCTGAGAATGAGAATATACACAGCTAGAATAGTTAATACTAAATAAAAGGATTTGGAGAGTTATGGGATTGGGTCTGAAGCTTAACATTTGTATATCATGGCGAGGGTAAATGGATATGAAGGGATTTAAAATGAGGCCTGGATGGGCTGGACATCAGCTGATCTGTAAAAGTCTATATGGTGTTTGGCAGTTAAACATTAGAAAGGTGGCTATTAGCCACCTCCTCTACAGGGCGGGGGCCTGGGGCTGATGACCAGTTCCTGCTGAGGGGGGTTATCTTCAGAAAACTGCTTTGAAAAACGGGTGTGGAGGGTGTTGGCTGGCATCAGGGGGCACAAGGTGGGGACCTCTGGATGGGAGGCTGTCAGTCTTCAGTGCAAGGCGAGGTCGGAGAAGGGGCTTGTTTTCTAGAGGGTTTCCTTTGGGTCGAAGCGAGCGAAGGGTGGCTGGCCTTCATGGACAAGGCGAAGGGCGTCACACAGCTCCTCTCAGTTAGCTCAGCCCCTTTTACTCTGTGTGTAACTCACTGTCCCTAGCGGCACCTCCTGGGGGTTCATACCAGCACCTGGTCAGCGAGGTCCATCAGCTCAGAGAGGAAGCACAGGCAGGGTAGGCTGGAGCCAACCCCTCCCAGCCAGAGGTATCTTCTAGGGTTGCCAACTTTCTAGTTGCACAAAACTGAACACCCTAGCCCTGCCCCCCGCTCACTACTTTCCCCCTCCCTCACTGGCTCACTCTTCCCCCCCACCCTCACTTACTTTCACTGTGCTGGGGCAGGGAGTTGGGGTGCGGGAGGGGGTGAGGGCTCTGGGCTGGGGTTGCTGGCTCTGGGGTGGGGTGCAGGAGGGAGCTCCAGGCTGGGGGTGGGGCCGTGGGATTCGGAGTGCTGGAGGGGGCTACGGGTAGAGGCAGGGAGTTGGGGTGCAGATGGGGGTGAGGGTGTTGGGCTGGAGGTGCTGGCTCTGGGTGTGGCCAGGGATGAGGGGTTTGGGATGCAGGAGGGTGCTCTGGGTTTGGGCAGGCTCAGGGCTGGGGCAGGGGTTTGGGGCTCAGGATTGGCGCATGGGCTTACTTCGGGTGGACCCAGTTAGTGGCACAGCGGGGGCAGCTCCCAGTCAGTGGCGCAGTACGGGGGCTAAGGCAGGCTGCCTGCCTGCCCTGGGCCTGGCACCACGCTGCATGCTCCCCAGAAGACAGACTGTAGCCAGGCAGTCTATATTAGTGGGGGAGGGTGAGTTGTGTCTCTCTGTGGGAGCAGCCTGCTTTCTCTCTTTCTGTTTTGGGGTTCTTGTGGGGTTATCATTTTGAGTTGTAAGTACTAAAGCAGTGTTACATTGCAACTTTCCAACAGGAGTATTTAATGCATGTAGTTGTTTACTATGTGGGTCTGCCATGACCATACCACCTGGGGCATGCAAGCCCAGCGCTGCTCACTGTGTGGAACTCTGAGTTTCTAATCTGCCGGGGGGTGCTCCCCCACTGGCTCTGCCCAGGCCCCGCCCCCACTCTACCTCTTCCCCCAATGCCCCACCCGCACCCTGCTTCTTCCCACCGCCGTTCTGCCCTGCCTCTTCCCGCTCCGCCATTTCCCCGCTCAGTTCCGCCCCCTCCCCTGAATGTGTTGCGCCTTTGCTCCACCCCCTCCGGTAGGTGCAGGGAGGGAGGGGGAGCTGCTGATTGGCGGGGCCTGCCGGTGGGCAGGAGGCACTGGGGGGAGGGAGAGGCATTGATGGGGGGGCTGCCGGTGGGTGCTAAGCATCCACCATTTTCCCCTGTGGGTGCTCCAGCCTCGGAGCACCCACAGAGTCAGCACCTATGACTTGCACATTCCTCCAAAGCAGCCAATGGCTCGTCTCGCATTGGGAGCCAGGGTTGGATGGGTGGGGTCTCCTCCAGTCTGGTGATTCCCATGTCTCTGGGCTATTGAGAGGGGGAAGAAACCATCAGCAGCTCCCTGCCCCCTCACCTGGTACAGCTGCTGGGTGTGTACTGTCCCCTGCTCCCCATGCCCAGAACCCTGGCCCGGATACTGCTGCTGGATGTGCTCCATCCGTCTACTGCTCCCTGTCCCCAGTGCCCTAGCTCTGCGTGACAAAGTGGGAATTTTCTGTAATACGTTTATATCTACTATGTGTGCATCAGTTTCCCCCTGTCTTTCACACGGTTACCGAGTGTGGGGAAAAAGGACTGTTTGCTCTCGGAGAGACAAGGTGGGGGAGGTAACATCTTTTATTGGATCAACTTCAGTTGGTGACACAGACGAGCTTTTGAGCTAACACAGAGCTCTTCTTCAGGTCTGGGGAAAGTTCTCCGAGTGGCACAGCTAAGTACAAATTGGAACAGATTATTTAGCATAAGGAGTTTACCTTGAATGGTTGCTTAGAACATGTGTTAAGTGGCTCGTTAACAGCACTACAGTCATAGGACACAAAAGGGTGTGTGTGGGTTACAGATTGTTGTAATAAGCCATAAATCCAGTGTCTTTATTAAGTCCAGGATTTTTAGTGTCTAGCAAACTTACAAATTTAAGCTCCTAGGCTCATCTTTTGAAGGTGTTGTGCAGGTTTCCTTTGAGGATGAGAACTGAGAGGCCAGGTTAGAGTGATCGCTTTTCGAAGCATTTGCCCACAGGTGCTATGATGTTTTTGTCTTTTAGCGTTTTTCAGTGTGAGTTCATTTGAGTGCACAGTGATTGTCTCATTTGACCCTCGGAGTTGTTATTGGAGCATTTAGTGCACTGGATGAGGTACACCATGTGTAGGGTTAACTCATATAGGATCTATGGATCTTGAAAGGTATGTTGCGGGAGATCATCGTAGCAGTGGTGATACGTCTGCAAATTTTGTATCTGTTGTTCTGGCAGGCTCTGGTGGGTCGTGGTCTGTGGGGAGTTTGCTTATGATGAGTTGGTGAGGCTGGTGGGTTGTTCGAAGGCCAGAAGAGGGGGTTTAGGAAAGATTTCTTTCAGGCTATGGTCCCCTGTGACAGAATGCAGGATGCGAACAGGTGAGCCTGAACTCTGATCACCCGATGTTAATTAGTTCCCCTTGAGAAAGCTTAGGGAGGTAAGTAGAGAATCAGACTGGCTTGCTGGATGGGATGGGAAGCCAAGAAGGAAGTCCCATGGAGGGTGGGGAGGGAGACAGGATGGGACGGGACCGGACCAGACCAGACCAGAGCTAGTTGAGCCCAGTTACACTGAGACTACAGGGGAGGGAGACCTCTGTTCCCTTCAGGACCAGGAGTGCTGCTGGTGCTGTAAATAGACTGTTGCACAAGGATTGCTGTAGAAATGGTGGAGGGAACTTTAAATAAAAGGGTCTGGTGAAGGCACAACCACTGGAGTCCATGCAGTTTCTGCGGGGAAGAAGGTGGGAGAGGAGCAATGCCCGGTGACACATGGGGGCTTGTCTGGGATCTTGACTCCCCCAGTTGTGGTGGTTGAGAGACACGTGGGGAGGCTGCTGCAAATATTTGGCACCCATACGATGGAGCAGACTCTGCAGTGGTTGGTGGACCAGCAGAAGAAGCTGCAACAGAGCATGCAATCTTTCCAACAGGCACACCAGCTGGAGAGACAATCCCTGCTGGCCTGGCAAGCAAAGCAACAGAGGAGCTTGCAGAAATTTATCAGGGAGCAAGCACAAGTGCAGCAGCAGTTGCTTCAGACACTGGTGAGTCCCGGTACGGGGAATGGTAACCGGAGCCTGGGGGTCAGCCTGTGTAAAAAGGGGCCTGCCGCTGACCCCAATGCTTTTTTTAATGACATTTGAGGGGGTAGCAATTGGAGCTGGCTCGGAGAGAGGAATGTGCCTCCCCCCTGTTAGCACTCTATTTGGCGAGGGAGCTCAAATGGCCTGCCTGGCCTTGGGTGACAAACAGACCAAGGACTTTGATGTCGTTAGGGCAGCCATGCTCGTCCGAGTGGGATTGTCTACAGAGAAATATTGGCTGTTTCGGGCTGTTAGGCTGGAGATGTTTGGGTCAGGACGTGCCCACAGGTTAACTGATTGGGCTACCCTCTAGTTGAAGCCAGGCACTCAGACTGTGAGTGAAATCATGGACTCTAATTCTGGAGCAATTTCTACAAGGCCTCCCAGAGAACACCCGTGTCTCGGTGAGGCGGCACCAACCCACAATCCTGGAGGCAGCGGTCAAACTCACGGAAGAGTTTGAGGAAGCAGATTTTCTGTGCAAGGGGACGTGTTCGTTTAACAGGCTCGAGCTAGGAAAGAGGGTTGGAGAAGTGGTAGGAATGAAGCCTACAGAGAACCCACTCCAGGGAGGCTGGAAATTACCAGTTACCAATGTGGGAGACTGCCCATCTATGGGACTGTGAACTGGCACAATGTTGTGGTTGGACTGGGACCTACGACAGAGGAAAATGCCACCCGTCTCGATGAAGGTGGAGCGGGGATGGGAGAAGGGCCTAGTGGACACTGTATCAGGATGTTCACTTGTTAGGAAAGATGTGGTAAAGCCACACTGGATCCTTCCCAGAGACAGGCTGAGTTTGGAGTGCATCCATGGGGAGAGAAAGCTCTGCCCATTGGCCGAGATTCCCCTGAAGGTCCGGGGAGAGTTCAGGTGAAAATGGGTTGGGGTTGTGGATAGGTTGCCACATCCGGTGGTGGTAGGGATGGACTGGAGCCCTTTCCCCTTTAAGAGGAAAGCAGCTAGTTGGGGTCCATGGCAGAAAGGAACTGGTCAAAGATGGAGAAAGGGCGTGAAGTAGAGGAGCAGGAGAACCCTAGACAACGTGATACAAGCCGAGGGTGGCAAAGGGAAATAAACATTCCCAAGCGGAAAGAGGAGGAATTAGCTGAGCAAGCATTAGGAGAAAAGGGAAGGCAGGACATACCAGAGTGGGATGGGCTGTCCTTGGAAGGTTCGTTACCAGGGCCTCGAGAAGAGGAGCCCCGAGATAAGTGGGTAGGACTAGGAGAGCAAGAGTGCACCGAGGAATAACATGGGGAGGGGACAGGACAGACCCCACTGCAAAGCAAAGGTTTTGATAGGGAGGAGTTAAACCCTCAAGTTGCCCTTGGTGTGAAGACCGGTGGGCCAAAACAGAATGATGGGGGTGTCCCCCACCCACAAAATGTGACTTCTGTGGGTGGAGGGGGGATAATCACCTGAGCACAGGAAAGAGGTACCTGGCACCTCCTAACCTACGGACTGTGCAGGGTGCACACAGGTGAGCCTGTCCTTTGATCACTCCAATGTTCATTAGTTCCCCTTGAGAAAGCTGAGGGAGGTAATTAGACCATCCAGCTGGGCTGACAAGGAGGCAGGAGGGAAGTCCCATAGGGGTGGGGAAGAGAGAGGGGACCAGGGCTAGTTGAAACCAGTTACACTGAGGTCTCAGGGGAGGGAGACCTCTGTTTCCTCAAAGGTCCTGGGGAGAGGGTCAAAAGGGCTGTTGGTGCTGTAAATAGACTGTTGCACAGGGATTGCTTTAGAAATGGTGGAGGGAACATAAAACAACAGGGTCTGGTGAAGGAACAAGAACTAGACTCTGTGCAGTTTCTGCAGGGAAGAAGGTAGGAGAGGAGCCATGACCCGTAACATCCCCATTGAGCTAAGTTCCCTCTAAGCTGCGTGGTGCTCTCCCGCAGCTTAGAGGGAGCTGAGGCGAGAGGAGGAGTGTGGGAAGTCCTCTCTGAACCCCTTGGCCCCACCCCCACCACACATCACCTCCATATTGGTGCACATAACAAAATTCATTCCATACATGGATGTAAAAAATTAGAGGGAACTTTGCCATTGAGTATGGGTTGTAATTGTTTAATGATACCCCGTCTGGGTTCCAGTGTGCGGTGAAAGATGACAACTAAGGATGTGCGCTCTGAAGGTTTTATTCCCTATATTGAAGCAGGTTCTCTTGTGGTATTTTGGTGGCCCATTCCTGGCTGTGATCTACTTCTCTGGTGGAGTGTCCTTGTTTGGTGAAGGCAGTTTTACATGTGTTAAGGTGTGTGTCCTAGGCTTCCTCCTTTGAACATACTCCTCAGTATCCAAGGGCCTGGCTGTAGATAACGGATTTCTTGGTGTGTTTGGGGTGGTTACTAGATCCGTGGGTTTCTTGTCTGTGGTTTTCTGTCAGGTTCCATTGTTGAAGCTGATTGTAATGTCCCGGAAGTTGATGCTGGTGCAGCAATGTTCTCAGGCTAAGAAACATCAGTTTGAATGTTGCCTAGCTGTCTGAGCTGGGATGGGCCATTAAAAAGGACTGGCTGAGGCCACCCCCAAATTAAAGGAGAATCTGAGAAGACAATGGCAAAGCCAATCATCAGGACATGGATACCTAGTAATTAAGGACGACAGGGAGAGGGATTTCCCCACCTCTCAGCAGGGAAGCTGAGCAAAGAGCCCAGCTTGACAACAAAG
The DNA here is from genome assembly GCA_037349315.1 of Chelydra serpentina. Taxonomy (NCBI): domain Eukaryota; kingdom Metazoa; phylum Chordata; order Testudines; family Chelydridae; genus Chelydra; species Chelydra serpentina. The sequence continues at coordinate 2,580,186 of JBAIAC010000056.1, forward strand.
GACGGGGCATGTGGGAAGTGGTGGGTAAGAGTTGGCTGTTGGAAGGAATCTGGGACTCTCACCTGGGAACTGACTAAGGAGGTCAGACAGAGACTGAACATGGGATTCACTACAGCATGGCTGGGCTCTGGGCTGACCGGAACGGTCCATGCTTTAACCTTCCTGTCTCTGTTCTAACCTACGGACTGCCAATGCTCTGTTGCGGCTGACTAATAAACCTGACAGTGCTCTGTGAGGATCACTCTGAATACTGGCAGGGGAACATTGGTCCCTGCAGAGTGGACAAGTCTCTCCCAGGAGTCTGTCTCAGTTGGACTGGCTGAGCAGAGCTCACGGTGTGGAGCAGGAGTGCTGGAACCCAAAGGTTCAGGAGGTGGCGAGGCCGCATGGCTGACCCCGAAGGAAGAGGGAGGGGGCATAGCACTAGTCCTGATACTGCTGTTGGGTGTGCACCATCCAGTGCTCGCCATCCCCAGCACCCTGGCCCTGGTACTGCTGCTGGCTGAGTGCTGTCTACTGCTTTCTGTCCCCTGTGGTCTGGTACTGCTAGTGGGTGTGCACCATCCACTGCTCCCCTCCCGCTCCCGCTGGCACTGCTGCTGGGGGTGTACCGTTGTCATGGATCTGTGCTGCACCCCCAGCTTTGGAACAGTCTCTGACAGGAACCTCTTCCTTCAGGGTTGGCCACACGGCCTTGCCATCTTCTGGGACTGAACCTCTGGGCTCCAGCACTCCTGCCTGACAACGTGAGCTCTGCTCAGTGAGTCCAATTAAGCCAGACTCCTGGGAGAGGCTTGTCCACTCCGCAGGGTTTGATGAACCCAGCCAGTGTTTACAGGGACACTCACAGAGTGTTTCCAAAACAGTCTGATTTATCAGTCAGCTGGAACACAGCATTGACAGCCCGTAGGTTAGCACAGAGACAGGAAAGTTAAAGCATAGACCGTTCCGGTCAGCCCAGAGCCCAGCCGATCTGTAGTGAGCCTAGGTCCACCAGGCTCCATCAGTCTCTGTCTGACCTCCTTAGTTCCCAGGTAAGAGAGCTCCCAGCTTCCTCCAGGAGCCAGCACTTCTCCCTCGCCTCCCTGTCCTTTGTTCTCCAGCTGGGCTCTTTGCTTAACTTCCCTGCTGAGAGGTGGAGAAACCCCTCTCCCTCTGGGGTGTGGTTGCTAAATGTCAACATCCTGGTGACTGGATTCTCCACTGTCTTCTGGGATTCTCTGTTGATAGGGGGTTGGCCTCGGCCAGTCATTTTTAATGAGCATTTAATAATGCTCAGACAGCCAGGTGATGCCACAAAACTCCCCCTCCCCACCTCCTCGGTGTCTTAGTCTGCTTGGAGAGCAAACCCAGAGGCTGTGGCTAGGTTGACTGAAGAATTCTTCCATCAACCTAGTGCTGTCTACATGGCCGGTTAGGTTGGTTTAACTGCCACTCAGACTTGTGGGTTTTTCACATAGGCAGCTTATGTCGACCTCACTCTGTAAGCATCAGCAGCACTAAAATGTAGCTCCCACTGATGTAATTGCCCACTACACCGATTTAATAACTGCACCTCTGCAAGAGACGTAGCGTTTATGTCGATGTAGTTAGGGCGACGGGAGCATAAGGGGGGAGGGATTGCTCAGTGGTTTGAGCATTGGCCTGCTAAACCCAGGGTTGTGAGTTCAATTCTTGAGGGGGCCATTTAGGGATCAGGGGAAAAAATTGGGGGATTGGTCCTGCTTTGAGCAAGGGGTTGGACTAGATGACCTCCTAAGGTCCCTTCCAATCCTGATATTCTATGATTCTAAAAGGAGGCCAATGTCAAATGGTCTCAGCATTGGGGAGATATGCACCCAGGCCTGCCCTTAAGGCCTCCCTGGCCAGGTCTCTCTTGCTGTCTCCACTCTTCCACCCTGCTCCCCTGGCCCTTCCCCAGAGTCTCTGTCTGTGCCCCGGGTCTGTCTCTAGCTCTTCCCCCTCCTGTGCTGAGTAAAACAGCCAGGCGATGGCAATGCTGGGGCTCAGGCTCCCCTGTGCTGCACTTACCCAGGTCTTGGAGTTGTTGTGGGGAAACGAAGAGCCCAATTGTGTGGTCCTGGCCCCCCACGATGCAGACAGAAGGCAGGAGCCAGCCCGGAGTGGGGCCCCTGGGTAGACGGGCCCCATGGTGTCAGTGAGACTCTGTCCTGTCAGCATGGGATCTGTAACCCCCCAGAGCTGGTTCTGCCAGTGTTCGGATGGCACTACGAACAGGGCGGCATCAACATCGTCAATGGGCCTGTGTCTCTGCTCAGCACCATTTAAACCTGCCACCATCTCTTCAGATGGCACTGCCCGGGGGTGCTGCAGAATGGAGCAGGCTACCTTCCCCCAGGTGCCCTGCAGCTGCCCCCATCATTCTCAGCTGTCTAGCTGGATGCCCCTTGGTCAACTCATGCTCGCATCTTCTCCCTCTTCAATCACCTGCAGGCACCAGGTTCCTGAGCAGCCTCAGGGGCTGCATTTGGCATGGCTCCAGGCCCTCTCCCCATGCGTGTTGTGTTCACACTGAGATTCCTTTCAGAGGCAGCTGCTGTGCAGTGAACTCTGGTCCCAGCCGCCCCCTGGGGCATGGCTCTGCTCAGGGCCTGGGAGGCTCCTGCCTGTTGCTCTTCTTGCACAGCTGCTGAGGGTAGGTAGTGCCAGCTCTATGCACCGAGCAAGGGCACTGCTGGCTCGGGCGACCCACTGCTCAGCCGGCCTTGCACCTGTATGGAGGCAGGAGCAATTGGGACCTGGGTGGCTGTGGGTGTCCCAGGAGAGATGGGCAGTTTATTGTGAGGTGTTTGTGTGTGTGTTGGGGGGCCGGCAGGGGGAATGGCTGGGTTTGCGCAGAGCAGTGTTGTGAGCAGGCACCTTTCTCAACCTGTTCTACAAACACTGCTTCTTACGGGACAGATTTTCAAATGAGCTCAGCACCCAGCAGCTCCCCCTGTCATGGAGAACCCCACTCCGCTCCCCCTCCCCGAACAATGGAGAATCCCCCTGTGCCAGGGCCACTCACTTCTTGTGAGCGCCTCCGGCGCGTGCGTGCGTACCTGCCTTCTCTCTGCTTGCAGTGCCCCCTGTCCGGTCTTCAGAGGCTCAGCCCTCAGCTAAGCCGCACGTAGTCTATATGTCTGAGCCCACAAACAAACCAACCACTTGCAGGGCAAAAGTTCCAACAGGGCCTGTCACAGTGCCCTGGGTAATGTCTTGAGCCCTGTTTCCAGGCTCAGTTCTCAGCCCTTTCTGGGCTAGTTTCAATCTGTCCCTGCCCTCATATAGAGCAGTGCCCCCCCAAGGGCCTTCTCCGTGGAGACTCTGCGTTCTGTGCTTTCCATGGGCCTTTGAACAGCTCTTATCCCCTTCTTGGAGCTCTGGCCACTCAGCTGGTGGGGACCCAGAACCAAGGCGCATCCACTACTCCAGATCCCAACCCAGGGACCCTATAAATAGCAGCCATGTGCTGCTTCCTGTAACAGTTGCTGCTGCTCTTCCCTGTGCCACTTCCCACACAGCCCCTGCTGCTTCACCCTTCCCTCAGGGCTGAAGCTCTCACTGGCGCTCCAGCAGCCAGCAAGGAGCTGCTCCACTGGTCCCAGCCAGCAACTGAACTGCTCATGCCTGCCCTGCAGTTCCTTTTAACTGGGCCTGCTGCACACTGATTGGCTGCTTTGCTGCAGCCTCTCTAGGCAGGCCTGGAGGACCCACCTTCATGGCTCCTTTTTTGGGTCAAGGGGTGGTAGGAGCATGAGGCTTCCAGCAGGGGGCCTCAAAGGGCCTGGTACATCCCATCATACTCTCCTCCCCATAGAGAACAATGGAGAGTCCCCCTCTCCTCCTCCCCACAAAGAACAAGGGAGAGTCTCCCTTTACTCCCCCTCCCCCCACCAAGAACAATGGAGAGTTTCCTTCTCCTCCCATCATGCACAAAACAATGGAGAATTCCCCTCCCCTTCCCCCAAAGAGAACACTAGAGAATCTCCCTCACCTCCCCCTATAAAGAGCAATGCAGATTCCCCCTCCCCACATAGAACAGAGGGAGAGTCCCTCTCCCCTCCCCCCACATAGAACAAGGGAGATTCTCCATTTCTTCCCTCCCCCACAGAGAACAAAGGAGAGTTCCTCTCTCCTCTGTTCCCCCCCCCTCCCCCGCAGAGAGCAAGGGAGATTCTCCCACCCCTCCCCCAAAGACAACAATGAAGAATCCCCCTCCCCCCACAGAGAACAATGGAGAATGCTCCCTCCCCTCTCCCACGGAGATCAATGGGGGCTGCTCAGGGCTGCGGCGCTCTTTTGAAAATTTGCTCATCTGTGAGGTCCAGGCTCGGTCCCTTCCTGGGTCAGTAACAAGAAAATCCCCAGGCACTTCACAGAGTTGTCTCAGGCCCTTTCCAGGTGGGTTTCCCTGGCTGGAGGAGCTCAGAAAATGGGGGGGAAAGGGGGTGCTTGAGGTGCTTTGTTCTCTGGAAGGAGCCTGTGATCAAATGGAATTTTCTGTAGTATTTTTATGACCTGACCCCCTCAGTTTCGATTATGTTTTTCAAGGCTACCCAGTGTGGGGGGAAAACACTGTTTGCTCTCAGGGCAGGCTGGGAGACATAGGTATCAATATCACTTGCCTGTCTGAGCCTGAATAGCCCATTAAAAAGGACTGGCCGAGGCTGACCCCAAGTCAGTGGAGAATCTGAGAAGACAATGGTAATGGCAAACTCAGTCACCAGGATATTGACACCTAGCAACCAAGGATCTACAGGCAGGAGGATTTCCCCACCTCGCAGCAGGGATGCAGAGCAAAGACCCAAGCTGGAGAAGAAATGATGGGGAAGGTGTGAAGTGGGGTGGGGTAAGAGTTGGCTGCTGGAAGGAGTCCGAGCTCTCACCTGGGAACTGACTGAGGAGGTCAGACAGAGCCTGAATATGGGCATCACTACAGCGTAGCTGGGCTCTGGCCTCCCGCTGCTGTGTTCCAGCTGCCTGATAAGCCTGGTTGTTTTGGAAATGCTGTGGGAGGATCACTGCAAATATTGGCTGGGGTGCACCAATCCTTGCAGAGTGGACAAGTCTCTCCTAGGAATGCAGCTCAGTTGGACTTGCTGAGCAGAGCTCACGTCTTGAAGCAGGAGGGTTGGAGCCCAAAGGTTCAGTCTCAGGAGGTGTGTCCAAGTGGCTGACCCTGAAGGGAGAGTGAGACACAACCCCCCCCCCCCCCCCCCGTGGGGGCCTGGCACCCTGAAGGAATTCCTCCAAGGGACTGTTCCAAAGCTGGGGGGGGGGGGGGAGCACCCATCCTGGGGATCCATGTGGCACACCCCAGCAGAGATTTCAGTGTTTTCTGGCCCATCCCTGTCTGTTCTGCCTGGACCAGCATCTCTCCTGGTGTGCACCCGGGTTACTGCTGGAGGGGGGCTGCACAATCTGAAGGATGGGGCCTGTCCAAAGCTGGTGGCTGTTGAGCCAGCTGAGGGCAAGGGTGGGAGGCTTCCCCTGGCCATGTATTTGTGGGGCAGTGGCCAAACTCCTCTCCTCTGCTGCCCTTAGTTGCTGCCCCCTGTTGCCCACCCTTCCTTCCAGCACCAGTCTCAGAATGTCTCCTCCCTGGCTGGGCTGAGCCACTGCTCCATGTGCTGAGTGTAAACTGCATAGCTCCGCTCAGTGCATCTCAGCTCCCTCTCCGCATGGGGCCTGGTGCTGCCTCGTGGGTGGGGGGGCCTGGCAATGGGCAATAGACCTCTGTGCGGGTAGTGATAGGCGCACACCAGCCCCCAAGTCCTCGGTGCCTTCCTCTGGAGGGCCCAGCCATGGTTCCACTGGGTACTCGCATAGCTCTCAGCTCCGCCGCTCCCAAAGGACCAGCGCACCAGCTCCGGTCAGGATCACCGCTCCATGTAGCATGCAGCTCAATAACGCAGCTCTGGAACAGAGATCCAGATAATAGGGAGATATTGGAAACAGATGGTTAGAGACAAACCAAACTCATGACACGTTTTCAAGGGCCTTAGCTTACCTCACCAGGCATTCCCCGCTCTGCCACAGGCTAGCTCAGAGGTAGCAACCTATGGCACGGGTGCCAAAGGCGGCACGCGAGCTGATTTTCAGTGGCACTCACACTACCTGGGTCCTGGCCCCTGGTCTGGGGGGCTGTCCATTTTAATTTAATTTTCAGTGAAGCTTCTTAAACATTTTAAAAATCTTATTTACTTTACATACAACAATAGTTTAGTTATATATTAAAGACTTATAGAAAGAGACCTTCTGAAAAGGGTAAAATGTATTACTGGCACGTGAAACCTTAAATTAGAGTGTATAAATGAAGACTCAGCACACCACTTCTGAAAGGTTGCCGACCCTTAGCTTATCCCAAGGCCTGTCCCCAGCCGGATGGCTGAGATCCTTCTTTCCTAAGATCAAGCTGCTCGCAGCCTGTCTCCACAGGCTGAAGGGATGCCAGGGTGCGTCTGCACCCACAGATAGACCAGACCTTCGATCTTCCCAATGGTATTTCCCCGCTCACCCCACGAGAGTGTCCACCCACTCCTCAGCCCCCATGGCCTCGGCATACTCTTTACCCCGGCATGGCCTGCACACTCCGAACCGCCCCTGCAGAGCAGCTGGGGCAGGAGTAACGTACATCGATTACATGCAGATGGTGGCTGGGGCACTGTCTGGGGTAGGGAGCAGGGGAAATGTTTGTTTAGGAGCCAGAAGGCAGGATCCCTGGGGGAGGGCTGGGCAGTGGCTGACTGTGGTGGGGGCAGGTTTCCCAGGTAGTGGGAGGGAGACATCCCTGAGGGCCTGGTACTGGGGAGCCTGGGCAAGGCTCTGTCCAGTCCGGGCTGAGGTCCTGACCCAGAGATGCCTCCCTTAAAACCTGGGTATGGGATCACAAATGGCTCCCCCACCACACAACTGGGGGAGGGTGGGGCAGGGAGAGGGACTTGCACTTGCCCATGGAGAAAGGACACAGCAGGCCCCAGGGAGTGAGTCACCCCTGCCTATGTGAGGTCTAGGTGGGGCGACAGTGTGGGCACAGAGGGCCCAGAGTCAGGGCACTGGCCACCCACTGCAGGGCACCAAAGGGTCAGCCCCACCTCCCCTGCCCTGTGCATGCCCCGTCCCAAGAGCTGCGGGAGCAGCATGTGATTTGGGATGAGCCCTGCCCACTGCCTGGCCCCTTGCAGGGGTCAGCCTCCACTCCTGGGCCCTGACTCCTCTCCAGGGGTGATGGTGCGGCAGGAGCCCCATGTGGGTGGTGAGTTCAAGGCCAGGGCAGAATCTGACTCCTTCTGCATCTCCAGGGTGTGACATGCTGCAGGAGCCAGGCTCGCACAGACCCCTATGGCCTCCATGACACCCAGTGATTAGGAAGGCATTAGATGCTCTGGCAACCTGAGCAGCGCCAGGTAGAGCGGTAGAGGCTGGCATTAGAAGCCATCCCTGCACAGAGGCAGGCCAGCATGGAACCCATGGCTTGGATGTGCCTGAAGGGGTGGGGAGGCAGCCCAGTGGGTTCTCTCAGCCTGGGTGTTCCTAAGCGGGTGCAGCCCAGTGGGTGCTCTCAGCATGGGCATGCCTGGGGGGTGCAGTTCAGTGAGTGCTCTCAGTGTGCCCGGTGAGGGAGGGGGGAGTGCAGCTCAGTGGATGCTGTCAGCCTGAGTGAGCCTGGGGGGCATGCAGCCCAGTGGGTACACTCAGCATGCCCGGGGGTGGGGGGTGACTGCAGCCCAGTGGGTGCTCTCAGCCTGGGCATGCATGGGGCTGTGCAGCTCAGTGGATGCTCTCCGCCTGAGCGTGTGCAGAGCGGGGTGCAGTCGATCAATCCATAACTCCCAGCATCTCTGAGATTCCCTTTGCAGGGCACGGAGAGTGCTTGGTGCTGGGCAAGGCTGTCAGCTGCACTTGGGGGCTGGACTGGGCGTGGAGCCTGTTCGGCGGGGTTTAGACACCCCAGTGGGAATTGTCTTCTTTCCTTCTGTCCAAACCCTGCCCAGCTAGAGCCCAAGTGTGAGCTCAGGCACCCTGCGTGCCCATGGGGGAGGGGAGTTGAGAGGTTCCAGTCAGGGTCTTCATCAGGGTGGGAGCCTGGGGATAGATTCAAAATGAGGAGTGGGAAGGGCCAGGAGGAAGAGGGGGAGGAATTCTTTCAGCGGGTTTCTAAGGCCTGAAAGGAAAGTGGAAGGGAAGGAAAAGGAAGTGGTGCTGGTAGTCTGGTGTGGGCTGGAAGTGACTGTGTATAGCAAGGGGGCACGGCAGGTCAGGATTAAGGGGCAAGAGAGCAGTGGAGGGAGGAGCACGGGACGGGGATAACAAGGGGGGATGCATTCTGAGAGTGAGGGGCCCTGGCAGAGCTGTGGGGAGGGCTTAGGGCTGGGATAGCAGGGGGCTGTGGGTCAGAATTGAGGGCATCAGCAGAACTGCGGGTGGGGGGAGCCCAGGGCTGGGATAGTAGGGGGCTGTGTGTTGGGCCTCAGGGGTATCGGCAGAGCTGGGGGTGGGGGGAGCCCAGGGCTGGGATAGTAGGGGGCTGTGTGTTGGGCTTAAGGGGTATCGGCTGAGGTGGGGGTGGGGGGAGGCCAGGGCTGGGATAGTAGGGGGCTGTGTGTTGGGCTTGAGGGGTATCGGCTGAGGTGGGGGTGGGGGGAGTCCAGGGCTGGGATAGTAGGGGGCTGTGTGTTGGGCCTGAGGGGTATCGGCAGAGCTGGGGGTGGGGGGAGTCCAGGGCTGGGATAGTTGTGGGCTGTGTGTTGGGCCTCAGGGGTATCAGCAGAGCTGGGGGTAGGGGGAGACCAGGGCTGGGATAGTAGGGGGCTGTGTGTTGGGCCTCAGGGGTATCAGCAGAGCTGGGGGTAGGGGGAGACCAGGGCTGGGATAGTAGGGGGCTGTGTGTTGGGCCTGAGGGGTATCGGCAGAGCTGGGGGTGGGGGGAGTCCAGGGCTGGGATAGTTGTGGGCTGTGTGTTGGGCCTGAGGGGTATCGGCAGAGCTGGGGGCAGGGGAGTCCAGGGCTGGGATAGTAGGGGGCTGTGTGTTGGGCCTGAGGGGTATCGGCAGAGCTGGGGGTGGGGGAGTCCAGGGCTGGGATAGTAGGGGGCTGTGTGTTGGCTGAGGTTGGGGCAGGGGAGTCCAGGGCTGGGATAGTAGGGGGCTGTGTGTTGGGCCTGAGGGGTATTGGCTGAGGTGGGGGCGGGGGGAGTCCAGGGCTGGGATAGTTGTGGGCTGTGTGTTGGGCCTGAGGGGTATCGGCTGAGGTGGGGGCAGGGGAGTCCAGGGCTGGGATAGTAGGGGGCTATGTGTTGGCTGAGGTTGGGGCAGGGGAGTCCAGGGCTGGGATAGTAGGGGGCTGTGTGTTGGGCCTGAGGGGTATTGGCTGAGGTGGGAGCTGGGGGAGTCCAGGGCTGGGATAGTTGTGGGCTGTGTGTTGGGCCTGAGGGGTATCGGCTGAGGTGCGGGCGGGGGGAGTCCAGCGCTGGGATAGTAGGGGGCTGTGTGTTGGGCCTGAGGGTATTGGCAGAGCTGGGGGTGGGGGGAGTCCAGGGCTGGGATAGTAGGGGGCTGTGTGTTGGGCCTGAGGGATATCGGCTGAGGTGGGGGTGTGGGGAGTCCAGGGCTGGGATAGTAGGGGTCTGTGTGTTGGGCCTGAGGGATATCGGCTGAGGTGGGGGCGTGGGGAGTCCAGGGCTGGGATAGTAGGGGTCTGTGTGTTGGGCCTGAGGGGTATCGGCAGAGCTGGGGGTGGGGGAAGACCAGGGCTGGGATAGTAGGGGGCTGTGTGTTGGGCCTCAGGGGTATCAGCAGAGCTGGGGGTAGGGGGAGACCAGGGCTGGGATAGTAGGGGGCTGTGTGTTGGGCCTGAGGGGTATCGGCAGAGCTGGGGGTGGGGGGAGTCCAGGGCTGGGATAGTTGTGGGCTGTGTGTTGGGCCTGAGGGGTATCGGCAGAGCTGGGGGCAGGGGAGTCCAGGGCTGGGATAGTAGGGGGCTGTGTGTTGGGCCTGAGGGGTATCGGCAGAGCTGGGGGTGGGGGAGTCCAGGGCTGGGATAGTAGGGGGCTGTGTGTTGGCTGAGGTTGGGGCAGGGGAGTCCAGGGCTGGGATAGTAGGGGGCTGTGTGTTGGGCCTGAGGGGTATTGGCTGAGGTGGGGGCGGGGGGAGTCCAGGGCTGGGATAGTTGTGGGCTGTGTGTTGGGCCTGAGGGGTATCGGCTGAGGTGGGGGCAGGGGAGTCCAGGGCTGGGATAGTAGGGGGCTATGTGTTGGCTGAGGTTGGGGCAGGGGAGTCCAGGGCTGGGATAGTAGGGGGCTGTGTGTTGGGCCTGAGGGGTATTGGCTGAGGTGGGAGCGGGGGGAGTCCAGGGCTGGGATAGTTGTGGGCTGTGTGTTGGGCCTGAGGGGTATCGGCTGAGGTGCGGGCGGGGGGAGTCCAGCGCTGGGATAGTAGGGGGCTGTGTGTTGGGCCTGAGGGTATTGGCAGAGCTGGGGGTGGGGGGAGTCCAGGGCTGGGATAGTAGGGGGCTGTGTGTTGGGCCTGAGGGATATCGGCTGAGGTGGGGGTGTGGGGAGTCCAGGGCTGGGATAGTAGGGGTCTGTGTGTTGGGCCTGAGGGATATCGGCTGAGGTGGGGGCGTGGGGAGTCCAGGGCTGGGATAGTAGGGGTCTGTGTGTTGGGCCTGAGGGGTATCGGCAGAGCTGGGGGTGGGGGGAGACCAGGGCTGGGATAGTAGGGGGCTGTGTGTTGGGCCTGAGGGTATTGGCAGAGCTGGGGGTGGGGGGAGTCCAGGGCTGGGATAGTTGTGGGCTGTGTGTTGGGCCTGAGGGGTATTGGCTGAGGTGGGGGCGGGGGGAGTCCAGGGCTGGGATAGTAGGGGGCTGTGTGTTGGGCCTGAGGGCTATCAGCTGAGCTGGCGGGGGGCGGCATGCTATCTGCCCACAGTGCCTGCCATGATCCACTACTTGCTTTCCTGAGCAGCATTTTTTCCAACCAATGCCCAAGTCTCCAGCGTGAGGCTGCCTGGGCCCAGCTGTTTACTGTCTTTATTAGGAGGACCATTGAAAGCTTTCAGGAATGGACGGCGAGGGAGGCATCGCCCCAGACACGCTCAACACGAAGCACTTGCTGTCTGCTCAGCCCGATGCCCATGAGAGCTCTGGCTAAGTGCAGTCAACAGTGGCTCACACAGAGCCAGGTCACAGCGCTGTGTGTGGATAGTGCCCTGGGACCTGGGGCTGAGCTTGGGGGCCTGGCACCCCGGAGGGGTGGGTGAGATTCTGTGGCCTGCATTGTGCAGGAGGTCAGACTACATGATCATAATGGTCCCTTCTGACCTTAAAGTCGATGAGTCTGTGAGTCCCGATGGGCTGGGATTAATTGGACTGAAAAAGTGCTGAGTTTTCCAGCCCTCTGGCCCTGCTCCCCTCCCCCAGCCAGGACTTCAGGGTGTGAATAAGGGGGTAGGCCAGGCTTCCATGGCAGCAGGAGGGGCTGGGGGGCTGTCACTGCCAATGATACAGCTCAACGAGGTCTCCCCTGCCTAGCACCAGTGGGATACTTGGGGGGGCAGGGGCTGTCCTTTGGAAGGTCTCTGGGGGAGCCCTGGGGATGTGTCCCCAGGGATGTGTCCCCAGGGCTCTGGCCCAGAAGGCGACATTGTGATTGTCCTGCAGTCTGAGGCGCATTGACCCAGCCCGCCGTTCTTGTTTTCTCATGCTAGACCCGTGGCTGATAAATTCCCCCGTCTGTGGTTGGATCCTGGCCAAGGCCCAGCTCTGCCTCCCTGGCTGGGCCCTGGCTAGATCAGTGTCCAAAGAGTCTCCCTCTGCCTCTGTGGTGCATGCTCCCCTTGTGCATGAGGCCCAGCCAGGGGGCTGCCTGGGAGGGCTGGAGGTAGCACCCTTCCAGTCCCAGTCGTATTGATGCTCCTGTCAGACCTCGGGCTGTCCACAGCCAGGCTTAATGCTCCTGGGAGACTTGGGAACAACCCAGGTCCTGTCCCAGGGGTTGCAGACTCCACAGTATTCTAGGAGGACTCTTGTGGGATCCTGTGTTTGACATGTGGTCACTGCTTGGCTGTGGGCTGAGCAGCTCCCTCTCTGCCTTGCTCCAGCTGAGTGAGGGAGCTGGTCGTGACTCCTGGATAGATGTAGGTGGCAACACTTTCTTGCCACCTCTTCGTTGATTAGCTTCTAACCTCCATTGTTTGCAGTGGGCCTTTGAAATTCTTAGATTTCCAGGTCAGAAAGGACCATTGTGATCATCTAGTCTGACCCTGCATAACACAGGCCAGAGATCTGCCCCCAAATAATTCTTAGAGCAAATCTGTTAGAGAAACATCCATTCTTGATTTAAAACTTGCCCAGGAGAGAGAATCCACCACAATCCTTCTATGTTATTCCAACTGAGCTGTTAATTACTCTCACTCTAGAAAATGTATACCTTATTTTGAGTCTGAATTTGTCTAGTTTCAACATCCAGCCATTGGATCGTGTTTTACCTTTCTCTGCTAGACTGAAGAGCTCATTATCAAATGTTTGTTCCTCATGTAGGTACTTACAGACTGTGATCAAGTCACCCCTTAACCTTCTCTTTGTTAAGCTAAATAGACTGAGCTCCTGGAGTCTGTCACTATAAGGTATGTCTTTTTATCCTTGAATTGTTCTTGTGGCTCTTTTCTGAACCTTCTCCAATTTATCAACATCCTAATTGATTTGTGGGCACCAGAACTGGACACAGGATTCCAGCAGCAGTCACACAAGCACCAAATACAGAGGTAAAATAACCTCTCTACTCCTACTCGAGATTCTACCTGTTTATGCATCCCAGGATCTCATTAATTTCATTTGGCCACAGCATCACAGTGGGAGCTCATGTTCAGCTGATTATCCACTGTGGCCCCCAAATCTTTCTTAGAGTCACTGCGTCCTAGGATAGAGCCCCCCATCATGTAAGTATGGCCTTCATTCTTTGTTCCTAGATGTATACTTTTACATTTGGCTGCATTAAAGTGCATATTGTTTGCTTGTGCATAGCTTAACAAGTGATCTGGATCATAGAATCTCAGGGTTGGAAGGGACCTTAGGAGGTCATCTAGTCCAACCCCCTGCTCAAAGCAGGACCAATCCCCAATTTTTGCCCCAGATCCCTAAATGGCCCCCTCAAGGATTGAACTCACAACCCTGGGTTTACAGGCCAATGCTCAAACCCTTGAGCTATCCCTCCCCTCAAATTGCTGGATTAGTGACCTGTCCTCTTCATTATTTACCACTCCCCAATTTTTTTGTCGTCTGCAAACTTTATCAGTGATGATTTTATGTTTGCTATCAGTGACCTGTAAGAAATGTTAAAATAGCATAGGGCCAAGAACTGATCCCTGTGGGACCCCACTAGAAGCTCACCCACTCAATGATGGGTTACTGTTTGCAATTACATTTGGAGATGTATCACTTAGCCAGCTTTTAATCCATTTCATGTGGGCAATGTTAACTTTCTATTCTCATTTTTTTAATCAAAGTGTTGTGTGGTACCAAGGCAAGCACCTTAAAGAAGTCTGAGTCTATTATGTCAACACTATTACCTGTATCAACCAAACTTGTAATCTCATCAAAAATAGTTATTAAGTTTCTGTTTTCCGTAAACCCATTGTTCCATAAAATTTGACAGGTCAGAGGACTCAGGCTAGGGAAGTGCCTTTTATTTCTGAGATGCAATTCTATTCCAGTTTTACCGTTCAAACATGCCATTTACCTTCTGTTTCTTGCGTCCCTCAAGGACATGCTGGCAATTGCCAAACTAAGCATGGAACATGAGCATTCTAAGGCCACGCTGGCTGCGCCTGACAACAATAATAATAACCCGCCTGACAATAGCGCCTGACAACTAAACTAACAATGTCCAGTGAGTCTGTGAGGTGCCCTGCTCTGCTGTCTAGACCTGGGGGCTCCCCTGAAACATCCGCACTGCTGCTGTCAGGAGACGGCAGGGCCCCTTGCTCTGGCTGTGCCACATACTGGGTCTCCATTATCTGACCCTGCTGTGATTGTTCCTGTCTGAGACCCTCTTAGGCAAATGGCCGACTGTGCACCCTTTGTCTCCCTCCCTCCCTCCTGGGATTTGGAGAAGGTGTTACCTGCTCCTCTGCAGTACATGTCCATCTGGAGTGACAACAGCCTCATAAGATCACAGCATGCCCTTTTGTGACCCCACTGCTGTTTGCAGCCATTGTTCCTCATCATAGAGACACAGCCTCATTTCCATGAAGTGGGGGGCAGACCCTGGGATCCCAAATCATACTGAGGTTTTGTTTGGCCGCCTCTGTCTCTGTATACGTCTGCAAGTCCCCAGCGACTCTGACCTCAGTTTCTAACAGTGCAGGCATTCTGGTTTCAATTTGCTGTGAAACAGAATGACAGCAGGTGATAACTCCAGGCTTCATTGGTGCCATTCTGTAATTTAACAGTGCTAAATGTGGATCAAAGTTTGACTCCGTCACTTCTTTCAGTAGGTGCTTTATTATTTTAACACCATTTTCCACCAGCTTGTTGGATTGGGGATCATGAGGACTAGCTGTTACATGTTCAAACCCAAACTTCACTGCAAACTGCTTAAACGCATGCCCACTAAACTGCAGCCCATTGTTATACGTTACTGGGTCAGGTATGCCGTGACGAGTAAAACCAGATGTGATGTGCACAGCCAGCTAGCTGTTTATGGGTAGTATCTTCTAATACAGCTATCTCAGAGAAGTGGGAATAATAGCTAAGAAAAGTACATAATGTTTCCTGTCAACAAATCTCTGCCAACGTTGTTCCAGGGGAGCCCACCAGCATGGGCTCTTTCTCCTGACTTGTCCTTTATTTTCAATATATAAAACAAGCCTTAACAAGGTTCTTGATGTCGCTGTTCATTTGAGGCCAGTTTAAAATGTCGCAGGCCTTTCTCTTAGATTTTTCAATCTTTAAATCAGTGGTTCTGAACCAGGGGTATGTGTACCCTGGGGGTACTCAAAGGTCTTCCAAGGGGTACTCAACTCATCTAGATAGTGGATCTCAGCCTGGTGATTGCCACCCCCCGGGAGTGGTGGAGGTGAAGGGATCTGTTTGGTGGGAGGGGGTGGGAGGGTTAGAAGTGCAGGGCCAGCATTAAAAAAATTGAAAACATTGGGGATTGGTCCTGCTTTGAGCAGGGGGTTGGACTAAATGATCTCCTAAGGTCCCTTCCAACCCTGAGATTCTATGATTAGGGGGTGGCAAGCAGGGCAATTGCTCGGGGTTGTCCACCACAGGGGGCACTGCGAAACTAAGTTACATGCTTCAGCCGCGCTGCCTGTGTTCGGGATTCAGACAAGGCTCTCAAGTGAAAAACAGGCTCAAGTATCACACTGAAATGTAAATACAATATTTATATTCCAATCGATGTATTTTATAATTCTATGGTAAAAATGAGAAAGTCAGCCATTGTTCAGTAACAGTGTTTGTGACACTTTTGTATTTTTATATCTGATTCTGTAAGCAAGTAGTTGTTAAGTGAGGTGGAACTTTGGGGCACACAAGACAAATCAGACTTCTGAAAGGGGTACAGTTGTCTGGACAGGTTGAGAACCACTGCTCTAAATGACCTTCGTGTATCCCTTGTAGTATATTTTTTCTGTAACACCTTAGGAATCACTATCATGCTGCCTTTAAGCAAAATCCCTTCTAGTATTGAGAGCTCCCCTGGAATTGCTAATAGGGGCTGGAAGATGCTGTCCCAGCCATCTGGTGCTAATAACCTTGATTACTTTCTGCGAAGTGTAATCCTGGGCAGTTGCTCTGACAGTCACAGTCCACATTTTGTCCTGGTTTTGTTTATCAGAATGACATACAAAATCTACCTCTGGACTTTGCTACACTGCTCTAGAGAGTGTGTCTGCAGCCACCCAGTCTCTCCCAGGTTTTTATCCAATTTGCAAATGATACATTTGTAACTTACACATTCAATTCTGTGTTCTTGGGGTGACCAGGCCCCTTTTGGAAATGGCAATGAGTGGTTTATGATCAGTTTCAGCTAACACTGGCCTTTCATAAATAAAGTCATGAAACCTTTTACACCCACGGACTAAGGGCAAAGCTGGCTCCTCTATTGGAGTGGATTTGACACTCAGGTTTGGTGAGCGCTCGTGACACACAGGCCACAGAGGCTCAGCAAAACCCTGGCCTCTGCCCACTCAGTCCAAACTCCTGTCCATCCCCTTTTATCTTAGGGCTGGGAATTCTGACTAACTCATCCTGACAGTTAGTTAATTGAAGGGTTCATCCACACCCGTCTCAAAGGGGTTTTAACTAGGGCGACCAGATGTCCTGTATTTAAAGGGACAGTCCCATTTTTGGGGACTTTTTCTTATATAGGTACCCCCCCCCATCCCGTTTTTTCACAGTTGCTATCTGGTCACCCTAGTTTTAACTCCATCCATAACAAGTTTTCACCCAGCCCATAACAGACTCTCTCATACACACACTGATACACACACAAACTGCAAAACACTGATGCATGCATACACACATACTTACATATGTGCAGACACATGCGTGCACACACACACACACACATCCCTTACACTCACACATGTTAAATGCTTCCACATAGACCAGGGGTGGGCTAATTATGGCCCATTAGACCTTTTAATCCAGCCCTCGAGCTCAAGCCCGGGAGCAAGGTTGGGGGCTTGACCCACTCCTCGCGTGCCATGGCTCCACGTGGCTCCCGGAAGCAGCGGCAAGTCCCCCCTCCAGCTTCTATGCATAGGGGCAGCCAGGGGGCTCCGTATGCTGCCCCAAGCGCTGGTTCTGTAGCTCCCATTGGCCGGAGCACTCACCGCCCTGCACCCCAACCCCCTGTCCCATCCTGGAGCCCCCTCCCACACCCTGAACCCCTTGTTTCTGGCCCCACCCTGGAACCCACACCCCCAGCCCAGAGCCCATACCCCCTCCTACACTCCAACCCCCAATTTTGTGACCGTTCATGGCCCGCCATACAATTTCCATACCCAGATGTGGCCCTCAGACCCAAAAGTTTGCCGACTCCTGACATAGACCCACCCCTCTAACAGCCCCACGTGACGGAGGGGACAGCTGGCACTCCCCGTGAGTCTCTCAGCCCGCACGCAGGGCAGCAGGGCGCTTTGTGACAGTGGCAGGGGGAGGGCCTGGCCCCCTGCCCAGCATGGATTACCTCTGAGGGACTGGTCTGGCCTCTCCCGCTGCGTGGGGACCCGCTGAGCGGTCACACTGTCACTAGCCCGGAGTCTGCCCCAGCCTGCTGCTGAGCTGGCTGCTGGCTTCGCTCCCTGCAGCAGCCTCCAGAATCGCTGGGCATGTTGGAGCCAGCTGGGCTCTGGGCCGGGGCACGCAGCGGAGAGGGCAGGGAAGCCAGAGGCCTGGAGCAGGAAGTTCCTCCCTAGATATTCAGCCCAACGCCTGCGTCCTGCCCCCCACCTGGGACTGAATGGGAGAGAGAACATGGGAGGGGGAGCATCTGGGATCCCCCATTCCCTTCCTTTCCCTTTGCTTTGGGCTGACATGCCCTTCCCCACCCCCCAGAAGGGGCCATCCACCCTGTCAGGGTTCCCTCCCCACTCTAAACTCTAGGGTAAAGACGTGGGGACCCGCATTCAGAGCCCCTTAGCTTATTTTTACCAGCTTAGGTTAAATCCCCCAAGGTACAAAATTCCCTGCACCCTGAGAAATGCTTCTTTCGCTGCCACCATCAAGTATCTAACAGGAATCCAGGAAAGGAATCACTTGAACTTCCCTCCCCCCCAAAATACCCCCTCAAGCCGTACACCCCCTTTCCTGGGGAAGCTTGAGAACAATCTCCCAACCAATTGGTTACACAGTGATCTAAAAACCCACCCCCTGGGTTTTAACACCATAGAAAACAGTCAGCTTCTTAAAAGAAGGATTTTATTAAAAATAAAGAAGGTAAAATCATCTCTGTAAAATCAGGATGGTAACTATTTTACAGGGCACTATATTTCCAAACTCAGAGAGATTTCCCCCTCTGGACAAAACCTTAAAGTTACAGAAAACCATGAATAACCCCCCCCCCCCCCCGGCCCCTTCTAACACAGGGAATACACCAAGCCAAAATTAAACAGAAATCTATTCGCTATGCTATCTAAACTTACTTCAGAACAGGGAGGTTTGATTTTCTGTAGGTTCCTTCTGTCTTCCAAGATCACTCTGACTGACAAAGACACACACACAAAGCCTTCCCCCCCTCCTAAGATTTGAAAGTATCTTGTCCCCTTATTGGTCAGATGCCAGCCAGGTCAGGTGTCAGTCTGGCTACTTGTATTTCTTAACCCTTTACTGGTAAGAGGATTTTATAGCACTGCATCAGACCCTCTCCCCGTTCCCTTCATTTATGACACACCCTGATTGTCTAGGGTAGCCAGAAGCTCCCCCAGGACTCAGCTTCCACAATCCCCATGGGCTGAAGCAGCCCGCCCCCACTCTGTGAGGCGCCGCCCCCACTTCCTCTCTCGTGGGCTGAGCCATGCCCACCTCTTGAGTTGATTTTTATTTATTATTATTCTGTTCATTGCATCCATCTGTCCCTCTTGGAGTGGGGGACAAATCCTGCTGGTCCAGCCTCTGCCTGATTGCAGGGGATTCGCACTGGGCCAGCCTGTTCCTGATGGGAGGGGTATTCGCACTGCGCCAGCCTGTTCCTGATGGGCGGGGCATTCGCACTGCGCCAGCCTGTTCCTGATGGGCAGGGCATTCGCACTGCGCCAGCCTGTTCCTGATGGGCGGGGCATTCGCACTGCGCCAGCCTGTTCCTGATGGGCGGGGCATTCGCACTGCGCCAGCCTGTCCCTGATGGGCGGGGCATTTGCACTGCGCCAGCCTGTTCCTGATGGGCGGGGTATTTGCACTGTGCCAGCCTGTTCCTGATGGGCGGGGTATTTGCACTGTGCCAGCCTGTTCCTGATGGGCGGGGCATTCGCACTGCGCCAGCCTGTTCCTGGTGGGTGGGGCATTCGCATTGCGCCAGCCTGTTCCTGGTGGGTGGGGCATTCGCATTGCGCCAGCCTGTCCCTGGTGGGCGGGGCATTCGCACTGCGCCAGCCTGTTCCTGATGGGCGGGGCATTCGCACTGCGCCAGCCTGTTCCTGGTGGGCGGGGCATTCGCACTGCGCCAGCCTGTTCCTGGTGGGCGGGGCATTCGCACTGCGCCAGCCTGTTCCTGGTGGGCGGGGCATTCGCATTGCGCCAGCCTGTTCCTGGTGGGCGGGGCATTCGCATTGCGCCAGCCTGTCCCTGGTGGGTGGGGCATTCGCACTGCGCCAGCCTGTTCCTGATGGGTGGGGGATTCGCATTGCGCCAGCCTGTCCCTGATGGGCGTGGGAATTGCACTGTGCCAGGCTGTCCCCGGTGGATGGGGGATTCGCACTGCGCAAGACTGTCCGCAATGGGCGAGGTATTTGCACTGCGCCAGGCTGTCTCTGATGGGCGAGGTATTTGCACTGCGCCAGGCTGTCCCTGATGGGCGAGGTATTTGCACTGCGCCAGGCTGTCCCTGGTGGGCGAGGTATTCGCACTGCGCCAGGCTGTCCCCGGTGGGGGAGGTATTCGCACTGCGCCAGGCTGTCCCCGGTGGGCAGGGGATTCGCACTGCGCCAGGCTGTCCCCGGTGGGCAGGGGATTCGCACTGCACCAGGCTGTCCCCAGTGGGCAGGGGATTCGCACTGCGCCAGGCTGTCGCTAGTGGGCTCGTGGGTTGCAGTCCCAACTGTCCTTGCTGATGGGTGCAGGGGGCTCAGGCGCAGATCCTGGTCAGGGTGCATCGTAGGCAGAAGGCCACACCCGTCCCTACGGAAAGGGCAGTGCCAGGTGCTGCCTGGAATCAGGATCTGCTCCATGTGGATGATGCCAGTGAGCCCAATATGGAGGGGACCTCAGGCCCAGGGTGAATGACCGGCCTAGTGCTGACTCTGCACCCAGCCCACATGGCCTGTGTGCTGTCCTCCTGTGGGCATGGGCCCTGGCAG
Source organism: Chelydra serpentina (assembly GCA_037349315.1). NCBI lineage: Eukaryota > Metazoa > Chordata > Testudines > Chelydridae > Chelydra > Chelydra serpentina. The sequence continues at coordinate 2,600,211 of JBAIAC010000056.1, forward strand.
AGCACCCAGCAGCTGCTATCTATGGGTGGGGTGGGGGAGGGGTAAGTTGGGCACAACAGGAGAAAGGCCTCTTTGTACAGCCAGTGGGAGTGGAGCCGCCTACAGCCAGGGCTGTGTGCTGGGGCTACTGGCCAGGGGCTTTTGGCTCCGGCCTGGCAAAGGAGCAGAGGCGGGACAAGAACTCGGGGCCATGACCCCAGGGAGTGGGGCGGCTGGAATGTGCCTCCCGAGGCCTGGGCACGGATATGCAGCAGGGTCAGCCAGCGGCAGGGGTCATGCTCCCATCTGGCCATAGACGGTCTTTCACCTTCATCCCAGCGCACACAGGGAGGGGCCCAGCCCCAGGCACACAGGGCAGGAGGAGTCCGGGCTGCTGGTGGAGGGGTGGTGCCCAGCGCAGGGCAGGCCTTGAAGCAGGGGGGTCAGCCCAAGGTGACATCTCCCCGTTTGCCACCAGAGAGCCAGCCCACGACATCCGATGAGACAGTGGTGGCAGGTGGCACCGTGGTGCTGAGGTGCAAGGTGGAGGATCCCGACGACTCCTCACTGCAGTGGTCTAACCCAGCCCAGCAGACGCTCTACTTTGGGGAGAAACGAGGTACTGCCAGCAGCCCCGGCTGGGCCTGGAAGGGCCCCGCTCGCCTCTCCCTGGGCCTTGGGCTAGACTGGCTGTTAGGGGAACAGGCCCCAGAGAGCACTCCTCAACCTTTCCCCCTGTGTGAGGGGTGGGGTGAGAGAGGTTGTCCCAAAGGAGGGGGGGGCAGGGGAAAGGGGAAGCAGTACTCCAGGGAAGGGGAGAGGGGCGGAGGGGAAGCAGTGACCGTGGGGGGCGCAAGGATGAGGTGCAGCAGTACCCTGCCAGGATGAGGGGAAGCAGTGCCCTGCAGGGATGGGACGAAGGGAAGCAGTGCCCCATGTGGGGAGGAAAGCGGTGCCCGGGGGGGGAGGGGAAACGGTGCCCCATGTGAAGAGGGAAAACAATGCTCCATGGGGATGGGTTACAGGGAAGCGGTGCCCCATGGGGGGAGGGGAAGCGGTGCCCTTCAGGCAGGAGCATGTGCTGCTGGGTTGAAGTGGGACCTGGCGGCTCCTGCTGGCTCTCGGGCCCGGCAGTCGTACCCACCCCGCATCGCTAACCCCTCTTGCTCTGGCCCCAGCGCTCCGGGATAACAGGATCCAGCTGGTGAGGTCCACACCCAACGAGCTGGCCATCAGCATCGGCAACGTGGTGCTGGCAGACGAGGGCGAGTACACCTGCTCCATCTTCACCATGCCTGTGCGGACGGCCAAGGCCCTCGTCACCGTGCTGGGTGAGGGCTTGCGACTCCCTTCCCCTGGGGAAGCTGCTCAGCGCCCTGGGCGAAGGAGCCTGCTCGCGCACGGGGCCCAGTTAGTGTGACCCTGGCCTGGCAGCAGCCCGCACGATCCCCTCCCCCACCCTGCCAGCTCCCGGTGCTGGGCCCCCTGCTGTCGCTGAGTGTGGGTGCCCCGGCCTTCAGAGGCCTGGCCACAGCCTCCGGGGACTCTCCTGGGCTCCCCTCCAAGCTGCAGGGCCTGGATTCTCCTCACAGCCCCAACCTGAGCACAGCCAGTCACTCCCAATCTACAGCCAGTGGCAGAGCCCCCAGCTGGGGCTCCGTGTCCATGTGTGTCCGTGGGGCTGCATGTGCCTGTGTGTAAGGGGCGTGTCTCTGCGTGTCCATGTGTCTGGGTGTGTCCGTGTGTCTGCCCCTGCCCGTTTGTGCATGTGTCTGTATGTGCCCCAGTGTCTGTGTATGCGTGTATCTCTGTATCCATGTGTCTTCCTGTGTGTCTGTGCCGGCCCTTTTCTCTGCGCCCGCCCTTGTCCTGCCCGTGCTCGGGAGCCATCAGGAGGGCAGTTCAGGGGTGCGGAGGGACGAGACGTTGTCTGTTTCTTGCCCCGTCCCCCAGGAATCCCCCAGAACCCTCAAATCTTTGGCTACGAGCTGCCCATCCGAGAGACGGAGATGGCCCAGCTGACGTGCAGATCCTCTGGCAGCAAGCCAGCTGCCGAGCTCCGCTGGAAGAAAGGCAACAAGGAGCTGCAGGGTAGGTGCTGGCTGCAGGGCACCGGGGCATTCTGGGAGCCCAGCTGTGGTGAAGCAGCGTAAGGCCTGAACCTTGCAGGTTGGCCCGCAACAGAAGGGAGAACCTGGCCCTGCTCAGTAAAAAGCTGAGCCTCCCCCAGCCTAGAACCTCAGCCTGGGGCACTGCTGTCCCTGGGGCCTAATCAGCCACTGCAGGCAGGTGGCACCTTAGCAAAGATCTTTCCCTGGGGCTGAGCCTGCAGAGAGGCAGCTGCCCCCCAGGGCCTGGGGTGAACAAAGGGGCAAAGCACCACCCAGCTCTGAGACAGACAGACGGGGTTGGACTAGATGACCTCCTGAGGTCCCTTCCAACCCTGAGATTCTATGAAAACAAAGATCAGAGGGGGAGCCGTGTTAGTCTGGATCTGTAGAAGCGACAAAGGGTTCTGTGGCACCTTATAGACTAACAGACGTATTGGAGCATAAGCTCTCATGAGTGAATACCCACCAAGTGGGGAATGACCTGACCTGGGCCCTAAGCCAGGGCCACCACTCAGTGCATTGGAGTTGTGGGGGCAGCTCTCGGGTGCCCTGGCCATTGCTCAGACCCCACACGGGGGGATAGTTGGGGCCCACCAGGGAGAGCAGGGCCGGTACAGTGGGGCTGTTTGAATCTCAGGACACAAGGGTGGGAGGCAACACAAGGAGCTGCCCTGAGATGCCAGGTCAGGCTCCAGCCATGCCTTCTCAGACCAGGCCCAAGGGGATGCTCAGTGACACTGCAAAGGAAGAGTAGTAACTGCTGTGGCACTCTCTGCCCCAAGGGGCCCTGGGGGCCCAGAGCCAGGATTCTGGACCAGACAGGCCGGGATAGCTGGTGGAAGGGCCGTGCACCCTCCTGCAGGGCACCAGCTGACCACTAGCCAAGGGGAGCTGGGAAGCCAGGTTCTCCCATCACTAGCAGCTCCTGTCCCTTGCTCTGAAGCAGCAGGTGCTGGCTAGCATGGCAGGCGGGAGAGGTGCAGATGGGCCCCGTGGGTGAGATGGAGTCACTCCCATGCCCCGTGCAGGCCCCACGCTGATAGCGCCTGTTCCTTTGCCCCCCAAAGGTGGGCCCCCCGAGGTGATAGAAGATTCCAACGGGAAAACCTTCACCGTCACCAGCCGCGTTGAGTTCACCGTCACCAAAGAAGACAACGACGTGGAGGTGACCTGCACGGTGGATCATGAGTCCCTGCAGAACTCGGAGAGATCCACAAGCCAGAAACTGCAGGTCTACTGTACGTACAGGCCAGCCACGGCAGGGGAGGGGGAGGCATCCGGGGACTGTGCTCGGAGTGTTGTGGGAGCATGACGAGGTGCAGATGAGACTGAAAAGAGGCATGAGCCAGTGACCCGCCCTTCGCAGACACCCTCTGCCTCATATAAACACCCCGTCTATAGCCACTTATCACCCATGCCTGCTAACAGCCCACCCCAACCCCCCACAGCCCACAAACCCCACACACAACAGACACACAGCCCATGGCCTACTACACCCCGCACAGCCCAGTGCCTGACACCCTCGACACACGGCCTACGGCTTACCACTTCCAACACAGCGCTCTGACTACCACACCCTACCTTCTGCCACCCCCCACAGAGCCCACTGCCTACCACCCCCCCCACACACACACACAACCCGCCGCCTGACACCACCCTTCACCACCTGTCACCCCCCACACAGCCCTCTACCTACCACCCACCACAGCCCACTGCCTGCCACATCCCCCACAGCCTTCTGCCTACCAGGTCTCCCACACAGCCCACCACCTGACACCCCTAACACATCGCCCACGGCTTACCACCCACAAGACATCCCTCTGACTACCATCCCCCACACAGCCCTCTGCCCACACCCTCCCCCCCACACACACAGCCCATGGCCTACCACCCTCCATACACAGCCCACCACTAATCACCCCTACGTCAACAGAGCCAGAACCAGGGGGACAGTGGGAACAACACCCATGACTGGTGCTGGTGGTCCCCCCACTTCTACAATGATTCTGATGCCCTTACCCTGTGTGCAAACACATCCCACCGCTACTGACCCTGATGCGCACACACAGCCCATGGCTAACCACCCTGACACACACACAGCTCACTGCTAACCACCCCTACACACACAGCCCATTGCTAACCACCCTCACACACACACAGCCCACCACTATTGACCGCAATTCACACACAGCCCACTGCTAACCACCCCCACGTACACACAGCCCACCACTATCGACCACTATTCACACACAGCCCACTGCTAACCATCCTGACGCACATGTCCCACCGTTAACAACCCCAATAGACACCTATCGCACTGCTACTGACCCCGAGGCACACACATCTCACCGCTAACCACCCCATGCACAAACAGCCCACCGCTAACCACCCCTACGCGCACACATTCCACTGCAGCTGACCCCGAGGCACACACAGATCACTGCTAACCACCCTCACGCACACACAGGCCACCACTAACCATTTCTTGTGCACACACAGCCCAGAGCTTCAGCTCCTGTACACACACAGAGCCCACCGCTAACCGCTCCTCCGACACACAGAGCCCATTGCTAACCACCCTGACACATACACAGCCCACTAGTACCAACCGCGATGTGCACACAGCCCACTGCTAACCACCCCATACATATACAGCACATTGCTAATCACACTGGCACGCACAGCCCACCACTACCCCCCTACGCACACAACCCAGTGCTAACCACTCCATAAACACACATCCCACTGCTACCATCCCCGAGGCACACACAACTCACTGCTGACCCCTCCACCATGCACTCACAGCTAACCACCCCTGCACACACACAGCCCACTGCTATCCATCCCCTACGTACGCACAGACCACCGCTCACCCCCACTACATAGACACAGCTCACCGCTACCCCCACCCACTCACACACAGCCCGCCGCTAACCATCGCCCCCCCACACACACATAGCCCACTGATAACCCCCACTATGTAGACCAGGGGTGGGCAAACTTTTTGGTCCGAGGGCCACATCGGGGAATAGAAGTTGTATGGCGGGTCATGAATGCTCACAAAGTTGGGGTTGGGGTGCGGGCTCCGGGATGGGGCTGGGAATGAGGAATTTGGGATGTAGGAGGAGGGTGCTCTGGGCTGGGACCAAAGGGTTCAGAGGGAGATCAGGGCTGGGGCAGGGGTGCGGGAAGGGGTGCAGGTTCCAGCTCGGGGTGTGGGCTCTGGGGTGGGGCTGGGGATGAGAGGTTTGGGGTGCAGGAGGGTGCTCCAGGCTGGGATCGAGGGGTTTGGAAGGTGGGAGGGGGATCAGGGCTGGGGCAGGGGATTGGGACATGAGGGGAGGCTCGGCGTGCAGGCTCCGAGCGGCGCTTACCTCAAGCTGCTCCCGGAAGCAGCGGCATGTCCCTTCTCCAGCTCCTACGCGGAGACGCGGCCAGGCAGCTCTGCGCGCTGCCCCATCCGCAGGCGCTGCCCCATCCACAGGCGCTGCCCCATCCACAGGCACCGCCCCTGCAGCTCCCATTGGAGCGCTGGAGGGAGTCATTGGACCGTGTAGGAGCCGGAACAGGGCCATGCCGCAGCTTCCGGGAGCCACATGGTGCAGCCCCCGACCCAGTGCCCTGGCCGGAGCAGGGCCAAGCCGCGTAGTGCAGCCCCCGACCCTGCGCCCTGGCTGGAGCGCCAGAGCGGGGCCAAGCCACGTGGTGCGGCCCCCGACCCAGCGTCTGGCCGGAGCAGGGCCAAGCCACGTAGTGCGGCTCGCAGGCCGGCTTAAAATGGCTTGCGGGCCGGATCCAGCCCGCCGGCCGTAGTTTGTCCACCCCTGATGTAGACACAGTTTACTGCTAACCCCCACACACACTCACACACAGCCCACCACTAACCACCCTCCTACACACACACAGCCCACCAGTAACCACCCCCATGCACACACAGTCCACTACTAACCACCCTCCCAGACACACACACAGTCTACCACTCACCGTCCCCTATTCACGCACACAGCCCACCGCTAACCACCCCTGTTCACGCACACAGCCCACCGCTAATCACCCCTATTCACACAGCCCACAACTAACCACCCCCTACATACTCACAGCCCACTGTTAATCACTCATACGGACAATTACAGCCCACCACTACTCCCCATGCACAAACGCACAACCCACCATTAACCACCAACATGCACACACATCCCACCACTAACCACCGCTACATGCACACAGCTCACCACTAACCACTCCCTATGCACACACAACCCAGAGTTTAGCCCCTCTACATAGACGCAACCCACAGCTTAACCCCCCTTCCTAGACACAACCCATCAATAACACCCCCATTCACACACAGCCCACAGCTAGCCACCCCTGCACATACATAGTCTACCGTCAACCAGCCCCTATGTACACACAGACCACGGCTAATCACTTCCTATGCTCACATACACAGCCCACTGCTAAACAATCTTCGATGCACACACAGCCCACTGCTAGACACCCCATACACACAGCCCACCATCCATCCCTATGCACACTCAGCCCACCACTAATCACCCTCCCCACACACACACATTCCACTGCTACCCCCCATGCACACAACCCACCGCTAACCACCCCACGCGCACACAGCCCACCGCTAACCACCCCCTACATACACACAGCCCCCTGCTAACCACCCCCATGCACACACAGCCCACCGCCAACCACTCCTGTACACACACACACACACACACACACACACACACACACACACACACACAGTCCACTGCTAACCACCCCTGTACACACACACAGCATACCGCTAACCAGTAGCGTAGCCAGGGGCGAGCGGCCGCTCTCCCACTGAGCACAAGTGACACCTTTTAAATTTTTACTCACCCGGCAGCGCTCCAGCTGTTCGGCAGTGGGTCCTTCACTCGGTCTGGGTGCCACCGAAGACCCCAGGAGCGAGTGAAGGGCTGAAGGAGCCGCCACCGAAGTGCCACCGAACAGCTGGAGTGCCGCCAGGTGAGTACAGGGGGGTGGCACCTTTTTTTATCTCCGCTCCCCCTGTACTCTGCACCTGGCTACGCCACTGCCGCTAACCACAACCTATGTATACATAGCCCACCGCTAATCACGAATATGCACATACAGAGCCCACCTCTACCCCCCCACGCACACACAAACCACCGTTACCCCCCATCACAGACACAGCCCACTGCTAACCCTCCCCCCACGCACACCCAGCCCCCAGCTAACCATCCCCTACACAGACACACACAATCCACCCCTATGTAATGCAGCTTTGCGAAGCTGGGGAAAGTACAGTGTTTGTGTTGGGTGAGGGGCACAGTGCCTGAGGGGGGAGCTGTACACCGTGTGGGTGTATGAGGTGCATGCTGGGAGTGTGTGTGAGGAGGCAAACACTGGGGGAGTTAGGCTGTGGGTGTCTGGGGGAGTGAACGGTTCAGGTGAGTGTCAGGGAAGTGGCGCCTCGTGGCTGTGTGAAGGGAGGGTGGCACAGTTCCTAGGGAGCCCCCCTTCCTGGACACCCACTGGGGCTGCTGTGTGGGGAACCCAAGCCTCTGCCATTCTGCTTTCCCAAGGGTGTCTCAAGCCCCCGGAGTCTGAACGGAGTCCAGGCACAGCCCTAGGCATGCCGTCTCTTCCCCCACTGAGTGCTGGGACTCGCTGTCCAGCTGCCCAGCCCCTTGGGATGCAACACTGACCCTTCAAACTCCCCCACACTTAAACACACTCTCTACCCCACAGGTGGGACGCTTTGGGTTGCAGGGCTTGTCTGCACTTACAGCGCAGCTACACTGCTGAGTGTCTCCCGTTGGGGTAGGCACTCCACCTCCCTGAGAGGCAGTAGCCATGTCGCAGGAGAAGCTGTCCTGGCGACATAGTGCTGTCTACCCCAGGGGCTAGCTTGGTATCACTGCGTCGCTCAATCCACACCCCGAGTGACGTAGTGATACCGACGTACGTTTGTAGTGTAGACGGGGGTGCAGTTTAACTACCTCGGGGACAGGCAGCCGTTGTGAAGCAGTCAGCCCCCCCTGCAACACACACACACTTTATTCAATCTAACAACTTTATGCTCTTTATATTTGATCATGTAAAGCACAGGAGAGCCCGGTCAACAAAATCCTGTAACTACACTGTCCCTTCCCTTGGGGGATCAGCTGGGTTCTGTCAGCCAGGCAGGATCCTCCAGTCCACTGTCTAGCCTGCCCCTGCAGCAGCCTCCCTCACCTCACCTTAGTCTGGTGCAAGGTGGCTCTCTCTCCAGTTCCCCTTCCCCACCTTGAGTCCATTTAGAGACTCCTGCTGGGGTCACCTGCTTCCTTTGTTCTGCCTTTTTGTCAGTTCCCATTACCCCCCCCCCCCCCAACCCCTGCCATCCTTCACCAGAGGAGGTGTCTTCTCCCAGCTAGAGCAAACCCATTGTCCCAAGGCATTGAACTTTGACTAAAGGATCTTTGAGCTCAGATCACTCACCGGTGTCTGTGGCTTGGCAGAGGCACGGCACATCCCGGCTTTCCATGCCACCGTCATTTCCTGGTACAGTTTAATAAAATCATCCACCCTTTGCAAGTGGTACAGACAGACCCCCTATTGGCCACATTGCTCCCCCTTTCCAAAAGAACCGAGCTGGAGTACCCTGCATGTACCCCAGGGGTGTTCTGGCCCCCCGCTGCTAGACCGAGCATCTGCTGTTGCTGCTGCTTAATCTGAAGTTCATACAGTCAGTCAGTAGCACTTCCAATGGTCACACCGAAATGCAGTTTTGTGACCACATTATGGGTCAGTTCCCATGTTCACACCCCCGTGGGGAGAGATGAGGTGTGTTTCCTTCCCCCATTCCTCTGGGTTTAATTACACCTCAAGTGACAGATTAAGGGGCACCTTTCCACCTTTGTAACCTCTGCACTCCCATCTTGGGCGGTTCCCACCCTCTGGCGGGCAGCAGTCTTTACTACCCTCAGTCTCCCTCGTTCCAGGGGAGCTCTGTCACATTGTCTCTGAGCCGGGCCTCAGTTTCCCTTCCCCTATGCAGTTTTAAATCACAGCACCTTCTAGCTGTGCCAGTGTGTCCCTGCTCCCAGCTGGAGTCTCAGTCACAGACGCTGACCAGCTTCCCTGGTGAGGGCAGACAGTGCGCTCGCCCCCTTGACCACTGAGTTTGGCCCTGGTGGGTTTGTACCTAAACCCTCTGGACTCAAGCCTGTTACATCAGTACAGAAAATAACACATCAAGAAAACCCACTTCCCACATTCCCACAGTGAGAATCCCAGCACCTTCTCTGGTGTCTGTATTGACACCTATTCCCTAATTTGGGTTCTATCCCTGTTTTTCTGAATTCCCCCAAACTTTCTCCTCTGTGCTTCAGGGGGCAATGTCAATCGTTGGAACAAAGTGTGTTTACTTTGCCAGTCAGCGTTATAATCCTAGTCACAGGCCTGGGCACCTGCCCCGGTATTTCCCCTCAGCGGCCCAGCAAGGGCACCCACTCTCAGGCTCCTGGCTTCCCAGCCGTCACTTCTCTTGAGCGGAGATCCACACCTCTCTCCCTCCTGAGGGGTTTGTCCAGGCTGCAGTGCTCCCCACTTACACTGTTATTCCCAGCAAGCCAGATCGCCCAAAAGCGTCTGCACTTCACTGTCTCTCCAGAGGCTATAAGCAGCAAAATTGCCCACAGTGATACGTCGCTGCACATCTCTTTCTAAGCAAGCACAGTTATTCTTAAGGTGAAAGCACTACAGAGAAAACATTAAAAACAATCAGAGAAACTACTCACATGCTAATAAGCTCCCCAGAGGTTTTCCCAGCTCCAACAAAGGCTGTGGGAGGAGTCAGTCCTTCAACCCCCACCCAGGGGGTTTCTGTGGTTACAAGTTCATAACAGCCTTAGCTCAGAACAAGCACCCGACTGGGCAGATCAGCCTCTTTCTTTATGCAGCTTGGGCCTTTGATCTTCAGACAGTCGGTGCCTGGCACTGGGTGACGGTCCCTTCCTCAGGGCACAGCTTCAAATGGCTGGGATTTTGCATACCTGGTGAAAGGCATTTCTCCTCACCTCCTCCTAGATATTCCCAGGAATTCTACTTCACGTGAATTGTCCCAAAAGGCCGTTCTTGGCACATTGTTCAGAATAGTCCTCTGATCGTCTGGGCCCACAATAATAATGAGGGTTTTGCTGACACAGTCTCTCCATCTCAGACTGATGTTGATCTTTGTCTGTATCTTGCTCCTCATGCTGACACTGCTTCTCATAGTCTGCTCTCTTGCTCCCAGTCTGCAAGCAGCTGAGCTTCTAGACTCAGTCTGTCCCTCTCGAGTTGCAGCTTCTAAGTCTACATGTAGATCTGCCCACGATCTCTGCTGAAGTCTGGGTGGAGCACAGTTATCCCCTGTCAGCCTCTTCCTTGCTTCCCTCTAGGAAGCTGTGTGACGGTGTTCCCCATAAAACTTTATGGGGAGATGCTTATAACTATATATGTGTAACTAAAATATGTTTTATGCTACATGTGCCATGTAACATATCTCTGTGAAAGTTATGACCTACTGAATTTACTCCTCCTGTTTGTATGCATGTATCATTGTTGTAGTTGGAGTTATGAAGATGGGTTTTATATTTGCTGGTTTTGTACATAGCCTTTGTAAGTGCATGGGATCATCTTTGGAGCAAAGAATGCCTGTTAAATGCGAGCACTTGACAGACAAAAGACTTTGCAGACCCCAATCCACATTGGGGCCAGGTCTGGAATGCAACTGGTTAGACTGGTTAGGGCGCATGGGCAGGTGACTTGCCCATGTGATCCCAAAACTCCAGGGCAACTGGATCCTACACAGGGAGAGGAAGAGAGGCTATAAAAGCCCTTGCAAGACCCTTCCATTTTGGTCTTCAGCTGGCTAAAGGAAGAAGCTCTCCACCCCCCCAAGGACATTCCTGAGGGGAACTGAACAAAGGACAAAGACATTAGGGGGGTGAGTGATTGCTGGGCCCAGGCTAGAAGGAAGATAGCCTGTTTACTGGACCTAGTGAGGGGTTTATCCGTACACAGGGTGATTAGACATAGAACTGCGTGTTCTTTTTTCATTTTATTCGGTAATTCACTTTATTCTGTCTGTTACTGCTTAAAATCACTTAAATCCTATCTTTTGTACCTATTAAAATCACTTTTTACTTATTAAGTTTCCTTGAGTACGAGTTAGTGCAAAGGGAGAGCAAACAGGTGTGCATACTTTCTATCTTTGCAATAGAAAGCGAACGATTTATGAGTTTACCCTGTATAAGCTTTATACAGGGTAAAACGGATTTATTAAGGGTTTGAGCCTCCTTGGAGTTGAGCAGCTGGGTGTCAAAGGCAAGAGCGCTTCCAGGGGCCTTACAGTGGTGAGTGGACTTGGTTCGAACCTGGGTCTGTGTTTGCAGCAGATCAGTGGAATCTGGCTCAAAACAGACAGGATTCGGGAGTCCCAAGCTGGAAAAGGCCTGGAAGCAGGGGCAGAAGTAGCCTTGGCACACCAGGTGGCAGCACCAAGCAGGTCTCTGTGGCCCCAACCCGTCACAAGCTGTCCCTGAGATTTCCCCCCTGCTGGACTCTCTGCCATTGAGCTGGAGGTTCCCTATGATTCTTGACCATCGTGCCCAAGCGCCAGGAGAGGTGGAGAAAAGCAGTGCCCATCTGTTGCCAGCTGAGTCGCTTGCCTGCTCTGTGCAGTGCAGGCAAGACCAGCTGCTCCCCAGCCTCACAGACTGTGGGACTGAATCTCTGGAAGGAGGGAGTCATGGAGCCAGGCCCCCAATGGCATCTCACATTCATGCTGAGCCAGTCACATCCCAAACCGCTTGCCGCGTGCTGTACCCTCCTGAGTGCAGAGCCATCGGATCCCCAGGGGTCCTGGAAGGGGATAGTTAGTGAGGAGACATTTGTTGGGTGGAAAGATACTGGAACTAAAGTTAAAACCCCAAGTGGTGAAACCCCATCAGATTTGCTCGGAGTGTGTGGCGTCTGGGTGAAAGTCCCTGGTGTCAAAGCCTTTGCTGTACCGACAGCAGAGATTTGAATCCAGGCTCAGGGAGCTGGTGTAGGTGCCCTCGCAGACAGTCCAGTCGCAGTGTTATTGAGGAAAGATATTATGGGTGTAAAAGCCAAGGGGTGAATCAGACCCCTCAGAGCTGCGTCAGGGGCTGTGTCAGCCAAATGCAAATGTATCTCCCCTGCCAGTGTCCCAGCACACTGCTGAGATCAAGTGACCTCGCTCCTGTGCATTCCAGTGCCTGGGACTGAGGGATGCAGGAGTGAGACACTCTGCTACTGACCTGCAGGGAAGCTCTCTGAGTCCTGAAGGCCAGGCCAGGGAAATAGGCTCTCTGGTACTCGGGGCAGCACTCAACATGAGGATGATGGTGTCTCCATCCAAAAATGGAGCTGTGGGCACTGCCAAATCTATGACTCCCACCCAAGGGTGGGAAGCGCCCAAGTTACGCGTACGGCGGCTGCCTGGGAGATGGTGGAGATACCTAGAGCCAAGAAGGAGGGGGAAATTCTCCCTCCAGTCTGGGACCGCCTGCTGGTCTGTGAACCTGAGCCTGGTGGGTGCAGAGCTGCTGCTCACCTTGATGTGGTGTGTGGGGCTCAAAGGGCCGCCACAGGTGTGGGGGATTGTGACGAACTAGGACTGTTGTTAATGTTTTCCCTGAGTACTGTGTGGGTGCCTCGGTTTCCCCTATGCAGTGCTTGAGTATCTAGGTGGTGGGACAAGGGTGCACAATTGTTACAAAGCCCTAGAAAGCAGGTGTGGGCAGAGGCCTGGACACAGAGAATGGCCCTGTCTCCTGGCAACAGATGGCCCCAACCCCTCCCCTGCAAAGGTGCGAGCTGAAGGTGTTGGAACAAAGGGATCAGGTAACCTCCTGGCCCGGGAAGGAGACAAAGGGGGAGGCGGGGCTAAAAAGTTTCAGTTTAAACTGGCTAAGGAAGAGGGAGGAAAGGGCAGACAGGGTCTGGCCTCCCTGCCCCCGTTTGGGGCTGTGGGGTAAAATGCAGGGAGCCCCAGGCTGGGGTCTAAGCTCCCTGCCCCCCGGAAGGGCCCGACTGAGGGGTCCTGGTTGTACTGACAAGCTCTGTTTGAACTGTGTTCCTGGCATCTCTAATAAACCTTCTGTTCTACTGGCTGGCTGAGACTCCCAGTGAATCCGGGGAAGAGGGGTGCAGGCGCAAACTCCCCCACACTCCGTGACAACACCTTCAGCTTGCACCTTTGCAAAAAAGGGGTCGGGGCCATCTGTTGCCAAAAAACAGGGCCATTCTCTGTGTTCAGGCCCCTGCCCACACCTGCCTTCTAGGGCTTTGTAACAATTATGCACCCTTGTCCCACCACCTAAATACTCAAGCACTGCATAAAAAAAACCAAGGCACCCACACAGTACTCAAAAAAAACATTAACAACAGTCCTAGTTCGTCACAGGGATCAGTACTGTCCCCCTGCCCTCAGAGAAGCTGAGCGTAGGCCAAAGGGGTCCCCAACCCCCGAGGAGGTGGGGCAGAGACAGGAACTTGGCAGGAATTTGGCAATGAGGGAGCTCTGAAGAACCTCCCCAGCCTAACGCCTGTGCAGTTAAGAGCAGAGCTTGGCTGAGAGACGCGGCACAGGGAGCAGGCCCTGCCATATTTCTCCCCTTCGGCAGCTCCTGGAATACTCCCAGGGGGATGGGGAACATCCACCCAGTGTCAGGGCATCCAGCACCCTGAGGTGATGGGGGAGGGAGGGGTCAGGTGTGAGAGAGGTGGGGCAGTTCAGGTGTGAGTGAGGTGTGGTTCAGAGGAGTGTGGGGAAGGGCACGTTGAGGGGGGAGGGGTAAACTGGGGATAATTTGAGGAGTGGCACTCTGCATGTGTATGGAGGGTGGGGCACGCTGCAGGTATATGGACAGAGGGGCAGGGAGGGAGGGGCACGCTGTAGGTGTAGGGAGGAAGGGGCACGCTGCGGGTGTACGGAGGGAGGGGCACGCTGTGAGTGTTTGGGGGCAGGGGCACGCTGCGGGTATACAGCGGGAGGAGCACTCTGTGGGTGCAGGGAGGGAGGGGCACGCTGTGAGTGTTTGGGGCAGGGGCACGCTGCGGGCGTACGGAGGGAGGGGCACGCTGCGGGCGTACGGAGGGAGGGGCACGCTGCGGGCGTACGGAGGGAGGGGCACGCTGCGGGCGTACGGAGGGAGGGGCACGCTGCGGGCGTACGGAGGGAGGAGCACGCTGCGGGCGTACGGAGGGAGGGGCACGCTGCGGGCGTACGGAGGGAGGGGCATGCTTCAGCTGAAACGAGGGAGGGGCAAGCTCAGGGTGTAGTGAGGCACATGCCGCGGTTGTGCGGGGAGGGGCACTGTGTGGGGGAGGGCAGCACAGAACTTGCTCCAAGATTTTGATTTTTCCCCTTTTTCCCCTCCCTCCCTCCCTCCCTCCAGTTAAGCCGACGGCAACGATCGAGCCCGACCCCCCCTACCCCCGGGAGGGCGAGGAGCTGCGGCTGCAGTGTGAAGTCCAGGGCAATCCGATGTAAGCGCCTCCCCCCAGCCCCTCTGGCTCCCGTCCTCTCCTGCAGGGCTGCCTGCCGCCCCCCCACGTAGCTCTCTTCAGCGGGCTGCAGCCTTGCTGCTAGGGCCTGTCCCAGGGGTGCAGCAGCTCCCGCGAGTTCAGTGGGATGCAGCCAGGCCCGTGTCACAGTCTGCGAGGGCCTCGGGGACTGTGGGGGAAGCTCCCCTGGGAAATGGAAGCTGCTGTAACGAATTCCCAGCTGGGCTGACCCCTGAAGCCAGCACCTGTTGCTGCATGGGCGGTGCCGGCCCAGTGTGTGCCCTGGGGGGAGCACCCCTTGCCTCTCACTAACCCCCCTCCTCTTAGCCCCCAGGAGTTCCTGTGGACGAAGGAGGGCAGCGATGTCCCCCTGCATCCAAACACCAACCGTGTCCTCACCCTCCCCTTCCTCAACAAGAGCGACAGCGGCACCTACATCTGCATGGCCACCAGCACCATGGGCAGGGTCGTAGTGAGGTACAACCTGGACATCAATGGTAAGGGCTGGGCACCAGAGAGGGTGGGGAGCGCCTGCCTGCTGCCTCCTCCCCTCTCCAGGAACACGCACCAGAACCTCTCCTTGCACTCGGCTCCCCGGAGTCGCTGCGATACGCCGCCAAGTACAGTGGAGTTGTCCTTCTGTGGGGCTCATCCCCCACTGCTGGAGCCATCTGATGTGTGCCCCTGGGTTTGTGCAGCACACCCCCCTGCAGAGAGAGCCGGGTGTGTTGGGAACACCCCCTATTGGGGAGCCCCAGTGTGTTGGGAAAACCGCTGCTGGGGAGCCCCGGTTGCATTGGGAATGCCCCTTGCTGGGGATCCCAGGGTTTGTTGGGAACACCCCCTGCCGGGAAGCCCCGGTATGTTGGGAACACCCGCTGCCGGGGAGCTCCGGGTGTGTTGAGAATGTCCACTGCCGGGGAGCCCCGGGTGTGTTGGGAACACCCCCGGCAGGGAGCCCCGGGTGTGTTGAGAATGTCCACTGCCAGGCAGCCCTGGGTGTGTTGGGAATGTCCCCTGCCGGGGAGCCCCGGGTGTGTTGGGAACACCCCCTTCTGGGGAGCCCTGGGTGTGTTGGGAACACCCCTGCCAGGGAACCCTGGGTGTGTTGGGAACGTCCCCTGCCGGGGAGCCCCGGGAGTGTTGGAAACACCCGTGGCGGGGAGCCCCGGGTGTGTTGGGAACACCCCCTGCCAGGCAGCCCTGGGTGTGTTGGGAACACTCCTTGCCGGGGAGCCCCGAGTGTGTTGGGAACACTCCTTGCCGGGGAGCCCCGAGTGTGTTGGGAACACTCCTTGCCGGGGAGCCCCGGGTGTCTTGGGAACACCCCCTGCTGGGGAGTCCCGGTGCATTGGGTACGCCCCCTGCTGGGGAGTCCCGGTGCATTGGGTACGCCCCCTGCCAGGGGTGATGCTCCTTGGAAGTACACTGGAACGTCCCACGGATGGACCCAGCATGGACCCAGCCAACTGCAGATGCTGAGCCTCAGGGAGATTGTCTCTGAGCTCCTGCAGCTGCTTCTTTGGCACAGGGTCCGTGAAGCTGCTGCTGCCTCCTCCAGCCTGTTCCTCTTTTCTTCCTTCTCTGGTATTTCTCTGCTGCTCTCCCCTCCCTACTCCTCACTCTCCTCACCGCGCTCCTGTGCTCACTCCTCCCGCTTGTGATAGCCATATGGGAGGAGAGCAGCCAGCCACGTGGGTGCCTGCGGACCAGGGGTGAGCTGGAGCCCAGGCGTGGCACCAGGGCCAGCCAGCAATGGGGAGGAAATGCTGGCCCTGAACGTCAGCGACTGCAATAGCTGGAAACACCCTGCTGGTCCCGTCTAGAGCATGCCCAGGGCAGAGCAGGACTGGCCCTGCAGGAAGTTTGGAGGTGTTTGTCCAGTCCCATGGGACGGGGCTCCCACCTGTCCCCCAGCTAGATCCAGCCGCGCGCACTCAGAAGGATTTCCCGGAGAGTCAGATTGCTCTCCCCCTCTGGGATGGCAGCCCACTGCTCCGAGCTGCGCCGTGCGAGATACTGAACTGAGTCTGCCCTCTCCCTTATGGCTCTTAACACCCTGCACGTGTCCCGCCCTCCCCTCCCAGAACAGATGGGCCAGATTTGCCCGTTACTTTGGGGGATGCTCATTTACTAGGGTTACTCTTCTGGGGCAGGGGTTCTGTACTTCTATCAGTGTACTGCTTGTGTCACTTGTGTTCTGATACAGAGCTCTACTTCTCCCTGCTGCAAGTTCCCTCCCAATGGAGCTATCCTGCAGGACCTCAGTTCCCCAGGGCTGGGTTCTTCCAGCCCCAGAATCAGACTAGCACACTCACACACATTAACAGAGTGAATCTGAGAGGACCGGGTTAATCAGCACTTCCAGGCTGACCCCTTATATGTCCCTGGACTCAGTAGGCTGGGTCCAGCAGCACTTCCAAGCTGTCACCCTCAGATGTCCCAGGTTCAGCACGTCATAGAATCATAGAATATCAGGGTTGGAGGGGACCTTAGGAGGTCATCGAGTCCAACCCCCTGCTCAAAGCAGGACCAATCCCCAATTTTTGCCCAAATCCCTAAATGGCCCCCTCAAGGATTGAACTCACAACCCTGGGTTTAGCAGGCCAATGCTCAAACCACTGACCTATCCCTCCCCCCCATCCCCACTTTCCAATTGTTCTGGTAGTAACCCACTAGATGAGCAAACCCCACAGGATTTTTGAGCGCTACAGGGATCTTTAGCTTAGGTACAAGGAGCGTTGCTGGAGAGAGAGAGAGAAGCAATCAGCTACACCATGAAAGTTATTTATTGCCAGGTAATAACCATACAAGGGGAGCCAAACAAACAAAGCAGTTATAATATTAAATCTAACTTAAATTTGATTACAAAAGTCAGGTTTAGAAAACTATAACTGATCACACAAATCAGGGTCAGAAGTAGGGTGACCAGATAGCAAGTGTGAAAAATCGGGACAGGGGTGGGGGGGTAATAGGAGCCTATATAGGAAAAAGACCCAAAAATCGGGACTGTCCCTATAAAATTGGGACATCTGGTCACCCAAGTCAGGAGGCTATTCCTAGAGAGAGAGGGAGCTGGGTTCTCACCACTCTATGAAGCTTGAATCGATCGGGGTTCCCAGGTGGTGGTAGCTGAGGGGCTGGAGTGCTGGAGACAGGCAGAGCCCCCAGCACGATCAGTCAGGAGAAGATGAAGTCCCAATGAAACTGATGCAGATTTTGGATCCAGAGCACTTACTTGAGCGTGGGTAGGGTTTGTAGGGAAAGAACAGTGGTTCAAGGGAGAACACTAGATTTGTTTATGGGTAAACTGGTGACTGAAGGGAGTAAACCAAAGTTGTTTTGTTCAGGCTCGACAATAGGAACTGATCATTCCTGACTATGGGCGGTGTTCCTTCGAGGGAGTTCACAATGCAGTTAGGCAGCTTCAGTATTTTAGATACCAGTAAAGGATTTATTACTAGAATTGGTCTGATAGCTACTGAGCTGGGTGTATGTAGGTGTGGGTTCATTAACATCTGGAGCAGAGATCCCCCAGAGTTCAGTGCGGTTCTTGCCTTGGAATCTCTGTTATCCATTCTGTATGCTAATGGGGATGCCTCCCTGTCCCATCCCTGATGCAAATGAGGCTAGGGGAGTTTCCTTAATCCTGTCACCCTTGTCCAGAGGGGTTTAGGTGTGTCTTCCACTACCTTTTCATTGCTTTTTGTACGCCGGTTTAGGGCCAGATGTTCAAAAAAGCCTGACCCCTCCCAGCTCCCACTGAGAACAAAGGAGGCTCAGCCCCATGGAGAATAATGGCCCCAGATCATTTCTCTGAGCTGTCCAGAACTGAACAGTCTCCCTGGCACAGCCACCGTCCCAGAGAGCCCCTAGGGTGTGAGCCCTCTGTTCCTCCCCCAGTGCATTAGCAGCTCATGTGTAACTTGCTGTCCACGTCCTGCCGACTGCCCCGGATTCTCTTCCCGCAGGTATTCAGGCTGCTGTGTTTTTTTCACCTGCTGCACGTACTGCATTTCCAAGACATTGCTGCTGCTATTCCCTGCCTATGTTTAATGAGTCAGTGTGCTCTGGAACAGAGCCATGTACTGTTCAGGGTTCTGATTCTGATCACTCTAATCTGCTGCCTTGGGATCCTTTCTGTGTCCCCACTGGTGTTTGCAGCTCCTCCTAGTGGGGGTTGTTGGTGAATTTAATGGCTGTGCAGCCCCCTCCCAGACCAGCAGGGCCTGGCTTCCAGGCGCTCTCAGGGACACATGTTTGGTACAGAGCCGCTCCCACTGTGATAGCCAGGGCCGGATTCTCAGGAGCTGAGTACCCAACATGCGTGCTGCATGCTTAGCTCTTTAGAAATGTGGCCCCGATTCTGCATGCTGACTGCTTCTGGAAATCTGCTTCTTTCTGTGACCTCCCATCCATCCATCCATCCCTGTGGTTCCCAGCACAGTTCTATCTCATGGTCCATTGTGAATTGGCTGGGTTATTTTGGGAGTTCTTCCTCCAGTCAATCGGAGTGACGGAGGTGAGCAGAGGTTCCGTGTGACAGGAAACCAAACTCCAGATACGCGGCAGCCCAAGTACCATCTCCTCTTCTGCTGCCCACTGTGCTATTCTAGCCAAAAAAACAAAAGCATGTTTGTCTCTTCTCCTTCATTCTCAGTCAGCTCCCAGTGCTGCTTATTGCTCTTCACCTCGGTATCTTCCATGCACAGATTGAGGGCGCTTTCACTGTAATAGTCTGTCATTTTGTGAGGGGCAGAGTGAACTGACAGTAATGCCAGGATTGCTCTTGATCTTTTCTAAAAAACTAGCACCAGCCCCCCGGAACCTTCCTAACTCCCCAGGACTTTTCTTTACTGTGCTGGCATGTAAGTCCATTAGCTTGTCCCTGTGCCTCCCTGGGGATCACATTGTCCTGATATTAATACATCAACCATTTGCCCATCTTCACATTTTTCATGGACTCTCTTGCTAGTTTTCTATCAGAAGCTTCCTCACCTCATTTGTCCCCATTCCTTGTCCTTGTGTTGCTTGGTGCAGAGAGCTTTCTGACAGGTGCTCAGTGTCTCGATCAGATTTCATTCCCTTTCGTACTGACTCATGTCCCTGCTGCACCCTCTCTCTTCGTCTTCTCCCCTGACATTTGTGGCAAAATCCCCTCCTTCCCCCTTGGCAGAGTTAGCTCCTCCCTCGCGCTTCTTTTCTCCCTAGAAGCCTTATTGGATTCTGTTGGCTTTTGATGGTTGCCTGCTTTCCACTCCCTCCATTTCCAAAGCAAGTGACTTCCCCGCCTCTGAAGCCAACTGGCCATGTCTTGTTCCTTCTCCAAGGGATCAGAGTCTCGGAGAACTCCTCGGTCACCACCGCCCCATGTATGTGCTCTTCCATTGGACTGTACTTGGTAGATTTCTGGATTCCCCATATGTGCATTTCCACACTGAATGCCCCTGCCTCGCTGCATGTGGTGAGCCCCTTATGCTGGGTTCCGGCAAGCCAGGGTTACTGGTCCCAGGCCTCCCTTTTATTCTGTCTCAGTCAATTCCTTCATGTCAGTAGATCTAGGATGACTTCTTCTCTGAATGGATTCTCCACTATCCAGGTAATTGAAGTCCTAGGAATGTGGACTGGCTGAATCCTCTCCCAGAAGAGACCAGGAGAGGTCACCCCCCATGAGCAGAGCTCCCAATGGTTTGAGTTCCCCGGGTGCTGGAGCTTGTCCCTGTTTGAGTCTCATCCTGTCCATAGCTGAGCAGAGCAATCCTCTCCCTCATTGTTATCGAAGTGCAGATCACAGGGGCTTCAGACGTGGTTCAGACCCAGCTGCCAGCACCCCGTGCCTCCTTTACCCCATGGCTAGTCCCACTCACACTGGGCACCCACAACTCAGTGGGCTAAGTGACTACACAAGGTGCTTGGCAGTTGAGAACTGGACACAAATCTTGGGGCATATTTCGCAAAGCTTGTGGGGAAGCAGGCGTGGAGTCTGCACCAGGAGAGTAACATGGCCAGTGTATCAGCTGCCCACATGCCTTGGGGGGGAGTCAGTGAGGAGAAGGGCTCCCTGGGGGGATGGAGACACCCTCGGCAGCCCCACCCAGAACACGCTCTGGTTGTGCCCCTTCCAATCTCCCTCTTTGGCCCCTGCACTCAGATCCCAAACACACATTTGCCAGGGCCTTGCACTGCCCAGAGTCCTGCTCACCGGTGTATTAATAAATGAGCCAAAGGTGTTAACATCACTGAGTCACTGTCTGACACTAACAGTGCTAAACAAGGTCCAGGGGGTTGGTATCCAGAGACCTCAGCCTGTTTTGTCCCTGGGCAAACACACCATTAAACATCCCTTTAGCCTTCTATTAATGTACAGAAAAGAAGGGAAACAGTTGAAACCTTTGCCATGTAAAATATGAAGTCAGGGTGCATTGTAACAGCATCCCTAGATCCCTTTCCCTTCAGCTGGACAGTTTTTAGAATGGACCCCTCCCCCCCATGCTGTTTGACAGTCTCTTAGACCCGGGTTTCTCAACCTGTGGGTCGGGACCCAAAAGTGGGTTGCCAGAATGTTTCAAAGGGTTCAGTGGCTGACTGGGCTCGCCTCCCTGCTCCAGGCGCTGCACCCTCTGGGTCTCAGCACCACTCAGGTTTGGCCCAGCCATCGTGATGATGGGAGTCCGGGTAGGCCAAATTTGAGTGAGTGGCACTGCAACCCCAAGAGCCAGGTCACAACTCCACTCACGCAAATTTGGTCTAGTCAGGGGGGCGGGGCCAAGTCTGAGCAGCGCTGCAATCCCAGCGGTTGCAATGCCCAGAGCGGAGAGCCAAGCCAGCCAGCCCCACAGCACTGCAGGCTGCAGGAGCCGCTACTGAAAGCACCCCACGGCCGAGGGTTACCATATTTCAAATTCTGAAATAGAGGACACTGCCAGGGGGAGGGGGAGTTAAAGAGGGGGTATAGTTTCTATGGCAGAACCATCCCCTCCCAGCCTTACTTCTGCGCTGCTGCAGAGCAGTGGGGCTGCCTTTAGAGCTGGGCACCCTGCCAGCAGCTGCTGCTCTCCAGAAGGCAAGGGGAAAGGACGAGCAAGGAAAAACCACGGACATTTGTTCATATTTCAAAAATCTGCCCAGACGGAGGTCAGAGGACCAGCACAGAGGTCATGTCCGGGAAAACCCAGACATATGGTAACCCTACCAGGGCCTCTGCCTCCAGACTGTTTACTGGGTCGCAGCAGGCCATAAACATTTGCAAATGGGTCCGGAGCCCAAAAAGGTTGAGAACCACTGACTTAGGTGGCATCAAAGATGGTGGTAACGGTCATCCTAGGTGGTGTTTGGGATTCAGCTGGAGCCGGTGGGGTGGCCATGTCATCTGGGTCCCTTGCGCTGGCCCGGTGTGGTCAGCACTCCTCTTGGGATCAGGATCTGCCCTGGAGTCCCAGGAAGCCCTGGGCATGGCAGCCATGATGGTGAAGCTCACTCCAGGACCCTCTGTTCTTCCTGTCTGTTCTTCTTTTTGTTCTTTCCTTCCCCACAAAATCTCGTTCTTTTAAGGGCCCAAAAGGGGAGTGATGGGTGGCATAGCTCCTCCCCTCATTATTTTGTCCCCCAATTAGGCCTCATTTCTGACATACCAATTTTGGCTCATTTACTTCCTGCTCCACATCTCCTATTTTTAACCATGTAATTTCAACACCGTCCTTGACTTCTATTAACTTGGCCTTTTTGTTTGGACTAATTTAGCTATTCTGTCTCCCCTCGTGCCTTTCCCCCCCAGCATGAGTCATTCTGGGGCATTGTAACAACTTATGAACTTCTACAGCCATTTCACAGTTGAGCTCACAATTTGGGTCAATACGTAGGCCCAGTTGTTACACCACCACGCCGCAGAGCGTCCAGAAGCAGCCCCTCATCCACTTCCTGAGCTCCCGCCCGAGGGGACAGTCCTGCGTTACACTGAGAGCCGGACGAGGGCATGCCTGGAAAGCTGCAGTGAAATGCCAAAGAGATGCCTGGAAAACGTTTCATTGGTCTGCTAGGCAGGAGCTCATCACAGACACAGGCTGAGAGCTACCAGAACTCATAACACCCAGGGCTCCTAAACAGGAGCTGAAGGGCACAGAGCCACGATGAAGGGAGGAATGGAGGGGCGTAGAGGCAGGGGGCATGTGGATTTCATGTGAGGCTGAGTAAGGGCACTAGAGGGGCAGGGGCAGCTCAAGGGGGAGGAGCGCCAAGTGAGGGCTCCTCTCCATGGATCCAGACTGTGGAGCTCGGCTTTCCAATGGGATAGCACAGGGCTGCAGGTCAGAACTGAGGGGCACTGGCAGAGCTGTGTGGGGAGGTCCCATGGCTGGGATAGCAGGGAGCTGTAGGTCGGGACTGAGGGGCACTGGCAGAGCTGAGTGCGGAGGGCTGGGCATTAGGAGGGAGTTGACAGAGACCTCCAGACATCATTTCCATCTTGGAGTCTCTCACACCATTGCTGTCATCTCTCAGGGTTGATTTGTTTCCCTTTTTTTTGTTGTCCTCCCCAGATTTTTCCCAGCTCCCCACCCCACATGTTCACTCCACTCCAGCCCCTTCATCAGACCCTTCCCAGTCCACCACTCATGTTACCATGGCTACTGCTTCATCCTTCACGCCAGTCGCTGTCCAAGGTACCGTAAGCTCCTTTTCTATTTCTTTATGGAGTCCCTGCTCCCGTGCCCAGTGTGGAGCGCTGCAGGACATAGGAGGAGAATGGCTGCCAAGCCCAGAGGGACAAGGGCTGCGGCTCCCGCAGAGGAATTACTGCCAGCCCCTGGCTAGTACAATCGGGGATTGTTCCTAGCACCTGGCTTCCTCGTTGGAATGTCCAGGTTCTGCAGCCACCTTGCCAGTTCACACTGCAAAGCCAGAACCCATTGGAGTAAAAGGTCCCAGACTGTGGCAAGTAGGATTGTGGTAGCAGAAGAGGCCAGTGGCCCATCAAGTGTTACAGCCCACCTCCCTGTTGGCCCTTCTAGCCCAGTATTGCTCTGCCCATGGTAACACACACTAGTGGGTGTCTCGCTCTGGGTGCTGTCTCTGCAGGAGCCATTGCCAGAGGCTTCGGAGGTTGTGGAAAATCACCATATGCACCTTCTGGTCCCAGATGGGGACCCACCTATCTCTCCCCTAACACATGAGCCCTTACCGTGTGTATCCTAGTGATTGCCGTTGCTTTTAGGCAGCGACACGTCTAATCAATGTACTAACTGCACTAAGCTAGTTGCTGGAATGCAGTCATGTGGCAGGAAGTTCTGTAGGTTAATCACACATTGCAAAAAGTGCCTGTTCTCTGGCTGAAGTGTTGCCTTTTCATTTTGAATGCCCCTTGTTCTTGTGTCAAGGGGCTGGGTGGCTCAGAGCCCTACTGGCTCCCTGCCCCATTCCTCTATTTATATCCCTCTGCCGTCCTCTCTTTTATTCTTCTCCATTCCAAACTCTGCCCCTTCAGATGCCCCCCTGCCTCTCTAAGCATTTCTGTGACCCTTCCCTGGACCTTCCGATTCCTGAGCCAACGTTTTTGGGATGAAGCAACTAAAACTGACTGACGATTTGCCCCTGCACGCCCAGCGCAGCTGGCAGACACTGTTCTCCCGACAGGCACAGACTCTTGACACTGCTCCTGCTCCCAGGTGTTTACACCAGACATCGTCCTCCCCTCCAGATGCAGACACAAGAAACACCAGCACCCCCGGCACACCCGTTTCCCCCCCCCCCCTGCAAGCACAGACACATGAAACATGGTCATCCACAGGCACAAGGCATTGTCCCCATCCCCCCAGCATGGACACAAGACACCATCACCCCCAGCACTGCCATGAGAAACTTCCTCCCCCCAAACACAGGTACGAGACACCATCCCCCCAGCAGGTACATGAGACACCATCCTCCCCCACCCCTGCCCTTGTGAGGCAGATGTGTACCCTTGGTCTGGGGTTGGGGCGCTGTGACAAGAGGCCTGGAAGGTGCTCCGTGGTGCCCAGTGGCAAGGCCTGGCACGAGGTGTGGGGTGCTCTAGGGGCCCTGCTCCCTAGTCAGTGCCTGAGGTTTCCTCTGAGTCATGAGCACCCTGCGAGCTGCTGTCCCCTTCAGCCCTCTTCTGCCTTTGCTGACAAGAGACAGGATGGTTTGAACAGAGGGGCCAGAATGAACTGGGCCAAGGTCAACTGCTCCATGGCAGCTTCCAAGGCAAAGCGCTCCTGACAGCCAGAGGAGCCAGTCGCACAGGCTGTGCTGTTTCAGAGACAGAGGAGGCTGGCGGAGCAGGGCCCATGGTTGCAATGGAGATAGAGCCCCTGAGCAGGCCATGCCACGGGGCAGGACTGAAGGGCATGGGAAGAGCCAGGGCTGCAGGTTGGGATTTAGGAGGCATCACAGAGCTGGGCAGGAGCCCAAGACTGGAATAGCTGGGGCTCTGCAGCGCAGGAGGGAGGGGCATGAGCATGTGGGGGCGGGTCGCTCACGCTGTGGCCAGTGCTAGTTGTTACTCGCTTTCAGGAGTGCTCATTGTACTCCAGACCAGGGCATGGGTTGGCGGGGAAAGGAGAGGAGAGGGATAGGGTGGGTAGGGATGGGGTGGAGTGGGGTGGGGAAGGAGAGGAAAGGGCCAAGGATGGGGTGGGGGGGATGGAAGGGACTGGGGTGGGCTTTCACCTCTTGCCCAGTCCCAGCTCTCCAGCCCCTTGGACCCGCTCTGGCCTCTCTCTCTCCCCTCCCCTCCCCGTTTCCTCCTTTTCTGCCTGCATCCAGCCCCACCACACTGGGGCAAGAGCTTTCTCCATTGCAGCGCCACTGTGCATCCATGGCATTTCCCATCTCTGCTGGCAGCTCCTTTCTGCATCCGTCGCATTTCCCATCTCCACCGCAGCCCTTCTCTGCATCCATCGCATTTCCCATCTCCACCGCAGCCCTTCTCTGCATCCATCGCATTTCAATTCTACACTGCAGCCTTTCTCTGCCTCCGTCGCATTTCCCATCTCCACTGCAGCCCTTCTCTGCATCCATCGCATTTCAATTCTACACTGCAGCCCTTCTCTGCCTCTGTCGTATTTCCCATCTCCACTGCAGCCCCTCTTTGCCTCCATCACATTTTCCATCTCCGCTGGCAGCTCCTCTCTGCATCCATCACATTTCAATTCTACACTGCAGCCTCTCTCTGCGTGCATCACATTTCCCATCTCCACTGCAGCCCTCTCTGCATCCATCACATTTCTCATCCCCACTGGCAGCTTCTCTCTGCATCCATCGCATTTCCCATCTCCCCTGGCAGCCCCTCGCTGCCTCCATCGCATTTCCCATCTGCGCTGGCAGCTCCTCTCTGCATCCATCGCATTTCCCATCTCCCCTGGCAGCCCCTCTCTGCATCCATTGCATTTCCCATCTCCCCTGGCAGCCCCTCTCTGCATCCATTGCATTTCCCATCTCCCCTGGCAGCCCCTCTCTGCATCCATCGCATTTCCCATCTCCTCTGGCAGCCCCTCGCTGCGTGCATCACATTTCCCATCTCCACTGCAGCCCTCTCTGCATCCATCACATTTCTCATCCCCACTGGCAGCTTCTCTCTGCATCCATTGCATTTCCCATCTCCCCTGGCAGCCCCTCGCTGCCTCCATCGCATTTCCCGTCTCCGCTGGCAGCTCCTCTCTGCATCCATTGCATTTCCCATCTCCCCTGGCAGCCCCTCTCTGTCTCCATCGCATTTCCCATCTCCCCTGGCAGCCCCTCTCTGCCTCCATCGCATTTCCCATCTCCCCAGGCAGCCCCTCTCTGCCTCCATCGCATTTCCCATCTCCCCTGGCAGCCCCTCGCTGCGTGCATCACATTTCTCATCTCCACTGCAGCCCCTCTCTGCATCCATCACATTTCTCATCCCCACTGTCAGCTTCTCTCTGCATCCATCGCATTTCCCATCTCCCCTGGCAGCCCCTCTCTGCATCCATTGCATTTCCCATCTCCCCTGGCAGCCCCTCTCTGCCTCCATCACATTTCCCATCTCCACTGCAGCCCCTCTCTGCCTCCATCACATTTCCCATCTCCACTGCAGCCCTTCTCTGCCCCCATCATATTTCCCATCTCTACTGGCAGCCCTTCTCTGTGTCCATTGCATTTCCAATGTCTACTGGCAGCCCCTCTCCTCTCTCTGCCTCCTCACTTCTCTCTCCCACTGGTAATATTTCACTCCCAGCTTTTAGGACCTGGCAGCTGGTGGGAAGGACGTGGCCATGGGGAAAGCTGTGCTGTGCTGGAATGTGCCTTTAGCACCCTGAGGTTCGGTGTAGGGGCACTTGGAGCCAGGCCAGGCACACACATTGCAACCCCCCCAGCTCTGATGCTGTGAGCGTCTCTGTACCATGCAGGACTTCAGCAGGGCCTGTAAACACCTCTGTTTCTCTCTCTCTCTCTCTCCCCCGCACTGCCACATGGATAGACGCAAGCCCGATGTCTTCCTCCTCTGGCACATACCATGCTGTGATCGGTGGAGTGGTCGCAGTCATTGTCTTTCTGCTGCTCAGCCTGCTCATCGTCCTGGCACACTACCTAATCAGGCACAAAGGTAAGGCCTGGCAACTGCCTACAGCTCAGCTCACGGGCTGGCCTTTCAGAGATGGGAGGGAGAAGGCAGCCAAGTCTCTCTCGCCAATGGCCTTTAGCCTATTCCTGATTGCTCCCTGTTTAATGCTCTCCGTCCCCTGCTCTGCCAGAGCCTCCTGGGGCTTAGCACTGCCATGGGGGGGACAAGTGTTTTGCTTTCACGGCAGGGGCATGCTGGGCGTGGAGCATGCGGAGCTAGAGTTCCAGCCCTGGGGGAAGGAGTCTCCTATTGCCCCGCAGCACCCCCTGCCATCCGTACAGAGAGGAGCAGCGCATGACCAGTGAGCAGAGACCTGACTGACATGCTGAGAAACCTCAGCAGCCAAAAGCAGATCAAATTAAATCTGCACAGCACCACATGGGGATCCCTGGGGGGTCATTCTCCCTCCCTTGAGGCTGGCAGCTTGAGCGTTGCCTCCCACTGACCCCCAAGAGCAGGAGCAAGTCCCACAAGACTCTTGTAACCAATCAGCTTCCGCCTGCCTGAGCCCAGGATAGGGAAGGCTACCAAATCGCATCCCTCCCTTCTCCGTCACTCTCCATTACCTCTCTCTCACCCCCGCCTGTCTAGTATCATCATGTCATCGTTTTCTGTTCATTTCTCGAGTACTCATCCACCTAAATATCCTGCATCACGTTCAGTCTATTCCTGGTCACCTAGACACTCGTCCTCCCCTCTCTGACCATCTGCAGAGATTTTTTCATTGGCCATATATTATCCATCCATCCATCCATCTGTCCACCTCTGCACCATCCATCTACCATCCACCCCGCCTCAACCAGGGTATTCTCCGCCCCCTTGACTTTTCATCGGTCCAGCAGATGTGTATAAAACACAGAGATGTTCAGATCTAACCATCACCAATAGACACATATATGTGGAGTGCTGGAACTTGTGATGTTCATCATATTCATAAATGAGCTGGAAAAGGAGGTGAACAGTGAGGTGTTAAAATTTGCAGATGAAACAAAATTATTCAAGATAGTTAAGTCCAAAGCTGACATCGAAGAGTTACAAAGCGAACTTACTAAACTGGGTGACTGGGCAACAAAATGGCAGATGACATTGTGTTGATAAGTGCAAAGTAATGCACACTGGAAAACATAATTCAAATTATTCATACAGAATGATGGGGTCTACATTAGCTGTTAGCACTCAAGGAAGAGATCTTGGAGTCATTGTGGATAGTTCTCTGAAAGTATCCACTCAATGTGCAGTGGCAGCCAAAAAAGCTCACATATTGCTAGGAGCCATTAGGAAAGGGACAGTTAATAAATCATAAAATAGCATGTCACTATATAAATCGATGTTAAACCTACACCTTGAATACTGTATGCAGTTCTGGTCACTGTATCTCAAAAACATATTAGAATTGGAAAAATTACAAAGGTCAACAAAAATGATGAGGGGTATTAGGAGAGATTAAAAAGACTGGGACTGTTCATTTTAGGAGAGATATGATAGAGGTCTATAAATAATGACTGGTGTGAAGAAAGTGAATAGGGAAGTTTTATTTACCCCTTTACATAACACAAGAACTAGGGGTCACCCAATTAAATTAATAGGCGGCAGGTTTAAAATAAACATAAGGAAGTGCCTCTTCACACAACACACAGTCAACCTGTGGAACTCATTGCCAGGGGATGTTCTGAAGGCCAAAAATATAACTGGGTTAAAAAAAAAAATCTAGATATGTTCATGGAGGATACGTCTATCACTGGCTATTAGCCAAGATGGTTAGGGATGCAGTCCCCTGCTCTCGGTGTCCCTGAGGCTCTGACAAAAGCCAGGACTGGATGACCGGGGATGGGTCACTCCATAATTACCCTGATATATTCATTCCCTCTGAAGCTTCTGGCACCAGCCACTGTTGGAGGACAGGATACTGGGCTAGCTGGACTGGTCTGACCCAGTATGGCTGTTATGTGCTTATGACACCAGGCCAGCTTCAGAGATGATGTGTAAGTTGGAAGCGGCCACCCCCTCCGCTCCTTTGGAGCTAGGTGTACCCCCAGCTAGTGTAAGGGAGTCAGAGTTGGTACGACTCACATACGGAGGAGCCAGGTGTTTGAAGTTCATGTTGGGTGGAGGCTTCTTTGCTTTCCGCCGTCCTACACCCTCTGGGTAGGTGGTCCCCTGACCCCTCCGGCTGTCACCTCACCCTTGGTTGTCGTTATTTGTGTGGCTGTAACTCCCGGAGCCCCAAGAAGCTGGGGCGGTGACGGGCTGGGTGCTGCACAGACCCAGGGGCAGCCATGGTCCCTGCCCTGAAGGTCCCTCACCCTGCTCAACTCGTGGCTGGTGAGTGAGGTTGCTTCAGCCTGGAGGGTGCTGGCCTCTTGACCTAGACCCCGGGGCTCCAGGCTGCACCTGGCCGCAGCACTCTCAGCAGAGGCGCCGTGAGTACAGCTGGCTGGGGGTGATTTTCCAGTGCCCTCTTTGCAAAATGGCAATTTTGGGTGGGAAAATTGAAATGCCAGCAACCTGGCCACCCACCTGCAGGACAGGGGAGATTGACAAGAGCCAGTTCCAGGCAGGTCCCAGCCAGCTGCAAACCTCCGGTTTGGTTCTCCCACAAGAGAATTGTTTCCATTTCTGCCCATGCAAAATGTCAAGGTTTCTGCTTCTCAGCTCACACCCAAGGGAAATATTTTCTGAAACCTCAACATTTTCAGCAGGATGGAAATTCCATTTTCTGGCCAGCTCCAGCTGTGAGCTCCAGCCCGGAATTCCCCTTGAGCCCTGCCTGCCACGGGGTCCCTCTCCCGGGTGGTGAAGAGAGAGCCTAAGAGCCACCTAAAGCACTAGGCACATGATGAATGAGAACCCTCTCCCTCCCCAGGTACCTACCTGACTCACGAGGCCAAGGGATCAGACGATGCCCCGGATGCTGACACTGCCATCATCAACGCGGAGGGAGGCCAGGCCAGCGGCGATGACAAAAAGGAATATTTCATCTAGGGGTGCAGGGTGGAGAGAAGAGAAATGGAGCCAACAAACCCAGACGGAAATGGAAACCGGACCACAAACCCCACTCAACCCAACAGATTTTCTCTCGTGCCCTGGATGGATGGACGAACAGAGGGATGGCGGGACAGAGACCAGAGAGTGACCGGCTTGACTCATGATGCTTCTTCTCGAACTTGTATAATACGTTATTACTAAAAACATTGAAAGCCCCACCCCCGTTCGCTTGCTTGTACCTTCATACCCGCGACCGACACTCGCACTAAACACACAGACAAGCCAGTGAGTGAGTGACATTTTCCTTCTTTCCTTTGGCCCCTTTGCTTTGATTTTGTGGATGCTCTTTGCTTTGGTTCCTTGGGTTGGAATGTCGGGGTGGGGTCAGTGTTGCTCTTTCCGTTGCTTCTCTTCATTTTGGTTCCTTTTACATCCAAGGATAAAATCAGCCCTCGTGGTGGCTGCCTGCTGCCATGGGCCTGGGCAGCCTGGGATGCCCTTTCTGTTGCTTCCGTTTCCCACCCGAGAACTGGGGCCACGATTCCATTGTGTTCCCCCATCCTTGGCTCCTGCATGGTGTTCTGAGCCAGACCCGCAGGAATGACCCTAGGCTGAGGATGGGAGGTGGTGACGTGGGGTCTTTCTCTGCCCCACAGCAGCAAACAAGCCATGAGAGCCCAGGGGAATGTCCAACGAGAGCGAGGAGACGGGGGAGCCACCCAGCCCGGCTCCTCTCCAGAGGGATGTCCCTCCCCGCAGCAAGATGGGGAGGGAGACAGTGTCGCTGCCTCAGAGAGCCCGGCACACCCAGCCTGCTGGGGCCCTGCACTGATTTTATCCTTGGAGGTTGTGTCTGACAATGTTCATTTGGGAGGAGAACTGTCCTGTGTGATACATGTACAAAGGGGAGCCAGCTGCCAGGGTGGGAGCTGCTCATAGGCTCCAGTCCCCACTGACGCCCAAGGAGAGAGATTCAAATGCTGCCAGGTGACTGGCAGTGCTCATGCATGGTTCCAAGAAAGGCTGTAAAGTCTCCGATTGGAGCCAGGACAATAACCCATCTGTTGAGATGCTCAGTGCAAGGAAACCATCCTTGTGTATCTTCCCTGTGCCAGGGAGTGATGGGCAGAGCGAGGCCCTGGCGAGCCAGGTGACAGGGGTGAGAGTGTCCTGGGCCTCCATGCTGCTGTCATGCCTTTCCTGCTGTCTGACCGGTCGACCTGCCCCAGCGCCAAGGCCCGGGGAGCATTTGGAGATAGAAACCTTGCTATGATCACAGGTGACTTGGCCAAGGGGCATCTTTCTTGTAGGCCACAAATAGCTGAGCAGCCTCATTCCCACAAACCAACCACTCAGAATCTGAACCATTACAGCTCAGAACCTGAGCAGCTGCACCAGACAGGGCCCTGGCAACCCCAGCTAGAGCCAGGGGAGGGAATGAGTTTCATGGCAGAGTGCCCAGGATCCGGCTCAGCGGCCCGGGAAGTGTGCTCAGGGGCTGAGCTGCACATGGTGGGGGACAGAGCGGAGTTTGCTCATCAGACCTCTCGGCTTTGGGAACCGCAAATTCAGTCAGGGAGCTCCCTCCCCAGGCAAGAGCCTGAGAGCAGCGTCTCAAGCCACAGGGCTGCTACCTGTCACCCACTCGCCAGAGCCCTGCTCCCTCCGGAGTCCACATGGCCCTCACCTGCTATCGCCACCCTCGAAGAGCACACACCATTCCCCACTGAAAAACCCCAACCCTAGCCCTTGAGATGGGCTCAGCCAGACAGCCTGGGAAGTGGGTGAGGGGCTCAGGTAGAGCAGCCAGACTATGGGGCAGGGGAGGGAGGGGCTCAGCTATTACAGCCAGGCTGGGGGTTCCTCTGATTCCCCTCTGGGGTGTTCACTGTTATCAACGGCCATGATTTTATCAAGGGTCTCCTGAGATTTGGTGTTTTTCTCAAAGCCCCAGCTCCTGGAGGCATGTGAATATCTGAGCCTCTCAGCCTTCGTTTTTTAAAAGTACATTTCTAGCTCTCCTGGTTGGAGAGAGAAGCTGGAAAACATGACAGGAATGTGGCCTAAAGGCGCCAATAAGAGAAGGCAAATCCCCCGCCTCCGACCGCCAAATTTAGAATGTTTGAAAATCTCACAATTCTTCAGCCAGTCTCAGGATGTTGGGGAGCCTGACTCATTGCTTGTGAGCATGCGAGGCTGGGTCTTGGCCCCTGCAATAGGCAGGAGCAGCGTGGCATCTGCCGGCTGAGTGCATGATCAGGCCATCAGAGAGCCACCCAGGACATGATATCTGTCTGTTTGCATTACCTGGCCCCTTCCCAGGGGCTGCTGTAATTCGCACTGGTGAGAGGCTGGGGGAAAGGACCCTGCAGGGACCGGTGGTGGCTGCTGCTCCTTCCAACAGAGACACGACAGCAAGTGCTAGCAGAGGGGCCTGGCCAGGGGCGAGGCTGTGTGGGCAGCAGAGACTGGACACAAGTGCTGACTGAGGCCGTCTCACCCCTGGGGAGCAGGGAACTAAGACCTGGACCCCAACCCCCAGCACCCAACATACAGACTTCAACCAATGAGCGAAAGGCTTCTCTCCCCTGTGACAGACACTAGCCAGCCCCACCCCGCGCACACATAGCCAGTGCCCTCGTGCCGCTCCCCTTGGCACGACTCAACGCCGGCCTCGCAAGCTGGGCTGAGTCCCACAGCCAGGCCTCAGGCTGTGATAGCTCCACGCACTGCTGGGAACAGGCACAATTACGGTGTAACTCACCCCACCTTGCAGAGCTAGGCCTGGGCTCCTGGCCCCTCAGGTCCCAAACCATGGGCCTCTGCCGTGGGCCCCAACAGCATCAGTCCTCTGCATGGGGCACAGACCCATGAGGCCTCATCATGCATGTATCCGCCCGGTCTGCATGTCGCAAGCCGAGCACTCCACCCGCCTTGACGAATCTCCAGGCCCTCTCCCGGTAGCCAGGTAGGGTCATTGCTAAATGCCTCCCTAGGCCCCTGGAATGTGACTGAGTCTCCATGTGCTTTGCTGGGTTCCCTGTTCTTCCCCGGGGCCCTAACAGGCCTGGGCTCCCTGGTGGTTAAGATGGGCCTCGGGAGAGTAACAAAGGGCACTGCGCAGCATAGCCGTCCCTAGCCATTTGGGTGTCCTACGCAGCCCCTCCGTGGGAGGGCTGTGTGGCGCCCCAGGCCTCTCCCCCCGCCCAGGGTCTGGGAGGCAGGAGCTGTGGAGGGCCACTTTTGGGGGCCCCACAGGCCCAGAGTGGCCCGGTGGATTAGCGAGGGACTGGGAGGAGCTTGCTCTGCTTCCCTCGCCCTGACCCCAGCCGTGTCGCTCGGAGGAGGGAGCTTGGGGAAGGGGGCTTGGGGGAGGGGATCCCCCCCACTCACCGGCAGTGGCGGGAAGCGGAGCAGCCCAACCCCGCCCGCTCTACTCCGCCAGCCACGGCGCTCCGCTTCCCGCCGTCGCTGGTGAGTGCGGGGGGCGATCCTTTCCCCAACCCCAGCGACATGGCTGGGGCCACATCCCTCCGCTGGTGAGTGCGGAGGGCGATCCTTTCCCCACACTCACCGGCAGCGGGAAGCGGAGTGCCGTGGCTCGGAGCTGGCGGAGTAGAGCGGGCTGGGGCCGGGTTGCTCTGCTTCCCGCCGCTGCCGGGGAGTGCGGGGTCGCTGGGGGAAGAGGTGGAATGGGGGCGGGCCGGGGGTGGAGCAGGGGGGATGGGTAAGTGGCAGGGCAGAGGGAGTTGTCCGAGGCCCCACACCCCCCTAGGGACGGCCCTGCCCCTTGCAGTGGGCGCAGCCCGCGGGTGGGCCGGCCAGGGGATAGGGCTGGTCGCCGGGGCTGGTGCTGCCATCTGTGCATCACACAGCTGCCTAGGGCACCATGAAATTTGGGGCAATTTGATGCCCCCATTTCATGGTGCCCTACGCAGCTGCGTATGCCGCCTATGCGTAAGGATGGCCCTGCTGGGCGGCAGGCAGCCATGGCTCTGTGTAAGCAGTGTCCTTCCCAGGAGGTGTGTGAAATGAGGCATCTCCAGATCTAAGGCATGATCCCCCTCTCCTGCCCAGGGGGTTTATACAGGTCCCACCCCTCCAGTGCATGGCTGTTATAGGACGTTCCATGTCTTATAAACGTGGGACTAGCATTTTCCAAGCCTGTGAGACACGGGACCAAGTAGAGACCCAGCTCTGGGTGTGGCAAGGAAATGGGAGGGCCCACATGTCTCGTTGGAAAATCTAAACTTCCCCTCATGCTGGGTGTGTGGGAGGCAGGAGATACAGCCTTCTAGTGGCTGTGAGACTGATGAGACACCCAAGAACTTGGGTATGTGGGAGCTCCAGGATACATCACCACTGCAGTGGGAGTTAGGGAATTAACCATGTCCCAAGGGTGTGCAAGAGACAGGATTCAGTATGTCTTGCATGTATGGGAGTGCCAGCATACATCCAATCTCTAGCATGTGGGAGTGATGGGATACACCATGTCTTGGGTTTGTAGGAGTGATGAGATACACCGTGCCTCAAGTGTGTAGGGCTGATGGGCTACACTGTGTCTCAAGTGTGTACCAGAGATGAGATATATACTATATCTCAAGAGTGTAATAGTGACAGTATATATCATGTGTCCAGTGTGTGGGAGTGACAGGCTACATCGTGTCTTGCGTATGAGGGACTGACCGGATATACCCGTTCTGTGTATTGGTGGGAGTTCTGGGTTCAGCCAGGTTAAGGTTTTTAAAAAAATAGCATGCTGTTATGACATTAAACCGTCATTTGTGGTTTGAGGTTTTGCATCAAGTTGGAGCTTGTGATTCCATGTAACAATTACCATTAATAAAACCACTGAACCTTGTATAAAACACACAGCGAGAGGAAACACTGAAAGCATTGGCCACAGAGAGTGATTTTTAAAAGTTCTTTTATTCCCTTTCCATTTATGTGCACAAAGTTGTATAAAGGGAAAGGGCCTTGTCTGAGAGCCCTTTTGATCAGTGCGGGGTGTCGCCCTGCCCTCGGGGGTGGGAAGGTCAAGCCTGGGGGAGCAACCAGACAGTTCTCTCTCAATTGCTCTCCATCTCATTTTCATTTTTGGAAAAGTCAGTATTATTCTTGAGGGGGGAAACCATGATAATGTGATGTGATGTCTGCCTGAGTCTGTAGAGAGCCTGAAATCATAGTGCTGAGGTGTGAACTGTCCCTTTCATTTCAATGGTTGTAACTCTGATGCCAGTGATCGCTATTTCACTGCTCATCAAAGTGTGTGTGAATGGAGGGAGCTGATACGGTTACAAAGATCTTTACCATTCAATATTGAATTGAAATCATTCCTTAAAATAAAAATGTAAGAACATGATTTACAATACGATTTCATTACAGAGCTAAAAGCTGGGCAGGGTAGGGTGTGGGGGTACAAGTGATTTCATTTTCACGGGGGTGGCAGGGGAGGGCTCAGCTTTCCAACGTTTGGAAAATGCTGCTTTAGAGAGTGATCAATGTCTTTCTGGAGGGAAAAGAGACGAGGTTAGTTACGCACTATAACTCGTGGGTTGCGGATGTTAAAATTAAAGTCTGAGTCTTTTAAAGACAAAACGAAAGAAAGAAAGAGAGAGAAAATATATCTTCTGTGTTTCTGTGACGTTTCGCTGGCAGCTTAGCTACTGCAGAATCGGTGCAGCACACAGTCTGTCTGGTCTCTCCAAGACCTTGCGAAGTTAAGTTTAAGTTATTGGGTCAGATCCTCAGCTGGTGTAAATGGACATAGTTCCATTTACGTTAAGGGTGCTATGCTGATTGATCTCAGCAAGGGATCTGGCCCCTTGCTTTAGCTTGCCTTACTGATCACGCCAATGTCACATTGATAAGTGCTGGACTGGCCATTATGCCAGACTCCTATTAAACAGAAGGTAAAAAAAGAAATATAGGACAGAGGGAGGAATAAGGTGAGGAGGGAAAATGATGCAGGAGAGAGCGGGTGAGATAGGTCCCAGGGGTTGTCAGAACTCAGCCAAACACGATGGACGTGATGATATCTCCTCACCTGGTCAGCATCTTTCAGGATCAATGCAATGGCAGCCTAGACTCTGGGGTCAGAGCTGCTGCAGGCAGTGATGGGGAGACACACTCCCTCTTTGGCCAGTTGGCCTCTTCAGGGTGTACAGTCTGAAGCAGAGGCAGGCAAGCTAACTGCTCATTAGCTAAGGAGAATTGTTTTTCTGATTGTTGTTCAGCACACTGAGCACTTTTGCAGGGGGCAGGGTGGTGCTTTATAATAATAATTATTATTATTTTTATTTTATTTATTAAATAAGTTGCCAAGAGGCCGCCCCCCGCCCCCATGTACCAGTGTCCTGAAAGGAGTGGCAGCCCAGGCCCATCAGAATTCACCAGTCAGAACACACATCTGGGGATTCTGGTTATGAACATGTCCTGTCGTTCTAACATCATCTTGGCTTGTTGCCAGAGCAATTCTGGGACCTGCCCAATATATTTTGACAACCCGTGGTGAGGTCTTGTCTCTCAAGAAATCCACTGCTATCAGTCTCTTTGTCTCCCATTTATTTATCAACCACTTTATAGAACAGGTTAAACTAAACTTTAGTTCCCTTTCTTCCGTGAAAGTGACAGTACACCATCTCTCGAGTGTCCAGGAGTGACAGGATACCCTGTATTTTAGGTGTGCAGGAATGACAGAATACACCATGTCTCAAGTATGCGGGAGTGATGGGATACACAGTGTCTTGTGTGTGAGGGAGTGACAGGATATACCATGTCTCGTGTGCAGGAGTGATGGGATACACTGTGTCTCAAATGTGCAGGAATGACAGGGTGCACCGGGTCTTGTGTGTGAGGGAGTGACAAGTTATACCATGTCTCGAGTGTGCGGGAATCATAGAATCATAGAATATCATGGTTGAAAGGGACCTCAAAGCAGGACCAGTCCCCAACTAAACCATCCCAGCCAGGGCTTTGTCAAGCCTGACCTTAAAAACCTCTAAGGAAGGAGATTCCACCACCTCCCTAGGTAACCCATTCCAGTGCTTCACCACCCTCCTAGTGAAAAAGTTTTTCCTAATATCCAACCTGAACCTCCCCCTCTGCAACTTGAGACCATTACTCCTTGTTCGGTCATCTGCCACCACTGAGAACAGTCTACTTCCATCCTCTTTGGAACCCCCTTTCAGGTAGTTGAAAACAGCTATCAAATCCCCCCTCATTCTTCTCTTCTGCAGACTAAATAATCCCAGTTCCCTCAGACTCTCCTCATAAATCATGTGCTCCAGCCACCTAATCATTTTTGTTGCCCTCTGCTGGACTCTTTCCAATTTTTCCACATCCTTCTTGTAGTGTGGGGCCCAAAACTGGACCCAGTACTCCAGATGAGGCGTCACCAATGCCAAATAGAGGGGAATGATCACATCCCTCAATCTGCTGGCAATGCTCCTACTTATACAACCCAAGATGCCGTTAGCCTTCTTGGCAACAAGGGCACACTGTTGACTCATATCCAGTTTCTCGTCCATTATAACCCCTAGGTCCTTTTCTGCAGAACTGCTGCCCAGCCTCTCGGTCCCTAGTCTGTAGCAGTGCATGGGATTCTTCTGTCCTAAGTGCAGAACTCTGCACTTGTCCTTGTTGAACCTCATCAGATTTCTTTTGGCCCAATCCTCCAATTTGTCTAGGTCCCTCTGTATCCTATCCCTACCCTCCAGCGTATCTACCACTCCTCCCAGTTTAGTGTCATCTGCAAATTTGCAGAGGATGCAAACCACGCCATCCTCCAGATCATTAATGAAGATATTGAACAAAACCAGCCCCAGGACCGACCCTTGGGGCACTCCGCTTGATACCGGCTGCCAACTAGACATGGAGCCATTGATCACTACCCATTGAACCCGACGATCTAGCCAGCTTTCTATCCACCTTATAGTCCATTCATCCAGTCCATACTTCTTTAACTTGCTGGCAAGAATACTGTGGGAGCTTTGCTAAAGTCAAGGAATAACACATCCACTGCTTTCCCCTCATCCACAGAGTCCATTATCTCATCATAGAAGGCAATTTGGTTAGTCAGGCATGACTTGCCCTTGGTGAATCCATGCTGACTGTTCCTGATCACTTTCCTCTCCTTGAAGTGCTTCAAAACTGATTCCTTGAGGACCTGCTCCATGATTTTTCCAGGGACTGAGGTGAGGCTGACTGGCCTGTAGTTCCCCGGATCCTCCTTTTTCCCTTTTTTAAAGATGGGAACTACATTAGCCTTTTTCAAGTCATCTGGGACCTCGCCCGATCGCCATGAGTTTTCAAAGATAATGGCCAATGGCTCATGGCCAATGGCTCTGCAATCATATCTGCCCACTCCTTTTGCACCCTCGGATGCAGTGCATCCGGCCCCATGGACTTGTGCTCGTCCTGCTTTTCTAAACAGTCCTGAACCACTTCTTTCTCCACAGAGGGCTGTTCACCTCCTTCCCATACTGTGCTGCCCAGTGCAGTAGTCTGGGAGCTGATCTTGTTCGTGAAGACAGAGGCAAAAAGAAGCATTGAGTACGTTAGCTTTTTCCACATCCTCTGTCACTAGATTGCCTCCCCCATTCAGTAAGGGGCCCACACTGTGATGGGATACACCGTGTCTCATGTGCAGGAGTGATAGAATACACCATATCTTGCATGCAGGAGTGACAGGATACACCGTGTCTTCAATGTGGAGGAATGATTAAATTCACCATGCCTAGTAAATGGATTTCATGGGAAGTCTCCCAGGCAGGTGACTCTTGGTGGGGATAGAGTATCCCTGCCTACACTGGCTTCCCTGGATTAAGGGGTCTGCATTTAGAGTGACTTGCAGAAATAGACCCTACTGACGGTGACTCTGCTTGAGAGACTGATCATGATGCCATATTCCTCCCACCTGTCACCTGGTGAGATGGAGACTCAGAGGCATCCCCCCGCCAGTGACTCCCCCGGTTCCTAGGATTCTCCTGAAAGAGAGTCAGCATCGCTGATCAGTGACCCCCACAAAGTCATAGTGACAGAGTTTAAGGCCAGAAGGGCCCACCAGATCGTCTGATCTGACCTCCTTTATGTCATAGGCCACCAACCCCACCAGCCCCTGCACACTAACCAGCAACTGCAACGAGACCAAAGTATTCCAGCCCCCAGGAGAGGAGACTGTTACGTACCACAGACGGAGAAAAGGAGGGACTGAGGCCATTGCAATGGCAAGGAAGTGACTAAGTGGGAAATACCCAGATAATCCCGGCACCCACACTGCCAAGGAAGGTGAAAAGCCCCAAGGTCACTGCCAATCTGACCTGCAGGAAAATTCCTACCTGACCCCACCTATGGTGATCAGTTAGACTCTGAATGTGTGAGCAAGAACCAGCCAACCAAGCGCCTAAGAGAGAGAATGCTCAGTGCCTGGCCCTCCCTGCCCAATACCCCATCTCCAGCTGGGGCCACCCCAATGCTTCAGAGGAAGGAGAGTCAAACAATGCAACAAAAACTCCACAGAATACACTGAGGGGGACTCCCGCCCTGACTTCTCCGGGTGGCAGGCTGAAGCCCTGAAACATGAGCTTTTAGCACCATAAGACATAAACCAGAAGGGAGCCTCCGGGTTTGCCAAGCCCTGCCCCCACCACCACAAGCAACCCCATCACACAATCACACTCATTGCTTTGTCCAGCTCTCTCTTGACACTAATTGAGTCATTTGCCCCCACAGCTCCTATGGGGAGGGGGTTCCAGAGCCTCACCCCTCTGATGATTTTCAGACTGAATTTGTTCATGGCCAGTTTATATCCATTTGTTCTTGTGCCAACACTGTCCTTTAGCTTCAAAAGCTCTTCCCCATTCCTGGTACTTATCCCCTGGGTGGATTTAGAGAGAGCAATCATAGCCCTTCTCGGCTTCTTTGTGCTAATCTACACAAGGCAAGACTCCTCCATTCCCCTTACCATCCTAGGAGCTCTTCTCTGCACCTGTTCCAGGTGGAATTCACCTTTCTTGACCGTGGGTGACCAGAATTGCACAGTGTTTCAGAGGAGGACTTACCAGTGCCTTGTGCACTGGCATTAATCCTTCCCGATCTCTACTGGAAATGCCTCGCCTGATACATCCTAGGATCACATTTGCCTTTTTCACAGCTGCATCCGTTAGTGGCTCATAGTCATCCAGTGATCAGCCCACACACCCAAGTCTTTGTCCTCTTCTGTTGCTTATAACTGATGAGCCCCTGGCTTGCAGCAGAAATGCTTATTATTAGACCCTAAGTGCATGACCTAGCATTTTGTACTATTCAATTTCATCCCATTTCTGTCACCTCATCTTCAAAGCCATCCAGATCTTCCTGTATAATATTCCGACCCTCCTCAGTATTTACACTGCCTCCCAAATTTTATATTATCAGCAAATTTCATTAGCACACTCCTACTTTTTGAGCCAAAGTCTCAATAATAAAAGTATTGAATAAGATTGGTCCCAGGACTTATTCTTGAGACACTCCACTCATCACCTCTCTCCAATCCAATAATTCACCTTTCGGCAAAACCCGTTGTCTTCGCCCCTTTAGCCAGGTTCTTAACCACCTTACAATGCTTGTGCTGATCCCCATCTTCCCTATTTTAACTAATACTTTCCTATGTGGTACCATGTCTACTGCTGTACCAAAGGTCAAGGGTATCCGATGTACTGCACTTACCTTATCTAAGAAAATCACTTTTTTTCTCAAAGGCAAAAATCATAGTAGTCTGGCATGATCCACCTTTCGGAACCCCATGTGGCATCCCATCCCCTCCATCTTTTACCTCCATGAAGTGAATTATTCTTTCCTTCGCAATTTGTTCTAAAGCCTTGCATACTACTGAAGTCACACTAGAAGGTCTGTAATTGCCTGGCTCACTTTTTTTCCCTTTCTTAAACATAGGTGTTCTCCGGTCACATGGTACTGCCCCCAAACAGCTAGATTTATTCAAAATCCTTGCTTCTAGACTAGCAATCTCTTGTGCCAGTTCTTTCAGTATTCTGGGGTGGAAATTATCCGGCCCCCTAATTTGAGCACATAAAGCTTGTTAAGTTTTATTCCACCACAGTTGTGGTCATTTCCATTTCTAGACACTCATTTCCATCTGACTTCATGCCCGTGTTCCCTATTATCATCCTGATTGAAAACGAAGGCAAAGTACTCATTTAGTGTTTGGGCCATATCTCGATTATCTGTCATCTCTTTCCCAGGCACACTGCACAGCAGCCCAACCTCAGCCTTCCTTAGTCTCTTTATTTAGAGAACTAAAAAAATCTCTTATTTATTTTAATTTCCTTGGCAAGAGCTTGACTGTTAGCATTTCTCTTTAGTCCTACCTTTTCCAAACTGAGGTAGATTTCTTTGCTGATCTAGCTCTTTCTCCATTCCCTATAGGCTCTCTGCTTCCTCCTCCTAACCTTTTTGAGGTGGTTATTCATCCAGCTGGAGCTGGAGCCTTTCCCTACAACTTTTCTCCCTCTGCTTGGGATGCAAATTGCAGATCATTTTTGTACAGTTGATTTGGAGACATTCCAAACCTCCTCTGAATTGAAGTACTTGAGCTTGTCAGTCTAGTCTCTGATTCCCTAAACTTCCTAGAATCTGCCCTTTGGAAATCAAATCCATAGCTGAGGACCTGGTTTTGATGATCTTTCCATTTAATTGAACCTGAATCAACACGTGGTCACTCAATCCAAGGTTATGTCCTGCAACTGGCTGGTCTACAGTATCCTCACTGCTTACCAAAACCAGGGCTGAAATTGCGTCACCTCGTGGTGGTTCAGTGACAGTTTTATGAAGAAACCGCTCATATATCACATCCAGGAATAGCCGGGCCCTACCGGTATTAGTAACATGTATTCTCCAGTCTATACCTGGGAAGTGAAAGTCTCCCGTAATGACACAATGAAGAGAGTGGGGTCTCCAGGTCGTGACCCCACAGAGACAGTGGGGGTCTCCCTAGAGGCACGATGACCTCACATGTGCTCCTGGGGCCAGCGTGTTGCACTGAACAATCAACATCAAAGGCCCTTTTCATCCACCCATCCAGCCCAGCCCTTCAACAGCCTCTGCCCAGTTCCTTGCTGCTAAGTCCTGTGCAGCCCTGGCTGGAGCACAGGGCCCCATTACTCCTTTAGGTGCCCTGGGCAGTGTGAGCGACTGGGTGGGCACAGGGAGGTTTGGGGGAAGCCGGGGGCCTGGGGAGACGGTGGGGACCAAGTATAGCAGGGAGTTGGGGTGCTAGGGGAAGAGGCACCATGGGTGGCAGCCTGAGGTGGGGTGCTGAAGGTTGCTACAGGCAGTGGGACCCTACTGGGGGAGCTAGGGGCAGCCTCCCACCCCCCTTTGGACCCAGCCCCCATTCTGTGCCCCCAGTCCCTCTCCTGTTGTCCTTCACCTCCCTAACAGCTGCCGCCTCCTCCTCCTCCCAGACTCCCACTGCCAGCAGGGGGAGAGGTGGCAGGAGGCTGCTGCAGTGGCCATTGTAGTCAGGAGGGGGAGCTGCAGGCCACACTTGCTGGATGCCTGAGATCCCCCTGTGGCCGATGCCATCAAAGGCCATGTGCCATGTCAAATGCTGGATCACCTCCCCTGGCCTCCCCCAGCTCGGGCCTTCCCTAGGCCTCCCCAGCCCTGCCAGCCAGGGCCAGTCCTGGGCCCGCCCAGCCAGCCAGGGCCTCTGGGATTTAAAACCTAGCCAGCCATGGCCTCTCCTGGGCCCCCCCATCCCAGCCAGCCAGGGTCTCCCCTGAGTCAGACTTGCCCCAGCGGCCAGGGGCAGTCCCTTCCTTGCCCTGCTATTGGTGAGTCCCCACCCTGACCTGGCCTGTCACTGAGCGCGAGGCCTGGCAGTACCTGAGAATGGGACAGCTCTGTCCCCACAGCAGCCCAATAACCGATGTGCTCTCCACACCCCTCCCTGCTCCACCACCCCCAGCAGCTCCTGCTGAGACCTGGGAACGGCCCCATCAGTCCCTCACCCCTGCACTGGCAGGTTTGGGCTCTGAGGCCTTCACCATGACTCACTTTGGCCCAGAGAGGCCACTGAAGGCTCCCTGTGGAGCAGGAGGAATGTGGCTGCTTCCGCAGCTGCAGCTGCTCTGGCTCCGGGCGTCTCCCAGCCCAGCTGTCAGACCCGAGTCCTGCACCTGCTGCAGCGAATTCCATCCAGTCAGCTTAACACAGACCCCCACCCCGAGCCTGTGGGGGCCGCGGGGCTTCCCTACGATCCCTGTGGTACTAGCTCCTGCAGTGGGTGTGGAGGGTGAATTCCCAGGCCAGGACGTAACTGGGATGTCTGGACAATCCCCACCTTTCTCTGGCTAGTTTTCCTGCTCGGCCTGGTGCGCAGCCACCCGGGCTGGTGGTAGCCACGCAGAGCAATGAGGCACAACCCATCGCACCATC
Source organism: Chelydra serpentina (assembly GCA_037349315.1). Lineage (NCBI taxonomy): Eukaryota > Metazoa > Chordata > Testudines > Chelydridae > Chelydra > Chelydra serpentina. The sequence continues at coordinate 2,643,888 of JBAIAC010000056.1, forward strand.
TCTGGATGGCAGCGGCTATAAGCTCAGCTGCTCCCAGCTCTGCAGCCGACCCACCATACGCTCTGCTACAGCAATGAGCAGCCAGTCAGAAAGTTTCCTTCCATGCTTCCATGAGAGGCCTGCAATGAGGGCAGGCGAGCAACAGCCGGGGAAACACGGTAGCCAAAGGAGGCCACTCTGTTCCGCGGCTCCTGGCCCCACACCTACTTCCTCACTGGGACCGCTGGCTGTGACCCGCAATGAGCTCCGAACAAGCAACTCCGCTGCCCAAGCCAAGGTGCCACTGCCAAGACCACCCCTCCAGACAACCAGCCTTCTCCCAGGGTGCTGTACCCCTGAGCCTGACGGAGCCCATCTCAGCCCAGGGTGCCATCTGGGGCCTGCAGACTCTAAGGGGTTTGTTCTGTGGCCTCGCTGGGAAGAAGCCTTCAGCAGCCTGAGGCGTTAGTGGGGCAATCAGCGGGGGACACACTCATGTAGGCAAGGGACAGGTTAACGGGTTCCTGGGAGCAGGGGTTTCTATAGCAGGCCCAGGACAGCTGGGGCAGAGCTCCGAGGGGACGAGGCCGGATCCTCCTTGCCAGGGCCCAGAAAGGAAGCACTGGGGCCTGGCCATTGGTCAGGCCTTAGGCTGGTGGGGTTTGGACAGGGCTGGGACAAGCCCCAGTCCCAACCCCCCTGGACACTGGGCCAGCAGGAGTTGTTCTGAGCAGAGCAGGGCACATCCTGAACGTGGCAAGGGGCAGGACTTTGTTCCCCTTTGCAGTTCCCTGTGGCCTTAGCCAAGGCGCCCTCCAGCTCCGCTGGCTCCATATCTGCACCAAGCAATGCATGAAACTGCTGCCTCTGGGCATTGGGAGGGCAGGACAGCAAAGAGGCTTGGGTGGAGCGGCGTGGTGGGGACACAGGCTGGGGCAGGAGGCTGGCTAGGAGGAGCTGTGCTGCCTGTTCTTAGCATGAGGGGGCTGACGGAGGAGCGGGTGTAGGACAGGAGGGTGGCAGGAGACGAGGGCTCAGGGACGTCCATTGTATAGCAGCGGGAGGGAGGGAGGGAAGGGCAGTTGCAAAGGCGGTGCCCAGGTTGAAAAGAGGCTGGTGTAAAGTGAATGCTACCATGATATACATGGAAAATAATGGCCAGTTCCCAGGGGGAGCATTGCTCGTCCCAGGGCCTGTCCTTCCCAATAGACTCCACCCCTGGGCAGCCTGGGAGTCTGAGCTCTGCTGCCCCAGCGCCAGTACTCATGCCATCTGCACAGCTGGCTCTCCTTAGGTACAGGCTCCTGGGAAGAGCTCAGCAGGGAGCTCAGCAGGGTCCACAGGTGAGAGATGGGGGTTCTCCCAACAGCAGCTGTTCCAGGTTTAGGCGAGGCCAGGGGCTCTCCTGTGTAAACCGACCAGGGACTCCAGTGGCTCCATTTCCCGGGAACTCGCCTGAGCCCAGCTCCTGCAGAAACGAGCAACGAACCCAGCAATGAGGAGCAGGTTGGAAGCCAGGAGGAGTGGAGGGTGGTGGGCATTGGCCTGCCTGGTGCTGGGGGAGCGTTAGACCTTGCAGGTTCTGACTTGAGGACAGGGTGGATGACAGCAGCATGGCCCTTTTCCACATTACATGCCAGGCTGTATCTGCGTTTAGTGCCCACAGTGCCCCGTGTGCCCGGGGGGGGGGGGGGGGGAGGGGGCGCGCGGGGAGATTCCTACGTTGCTGACTTTGGCAGCTGGCCCCCCCTTCGGAACAGGCGCTGAACTCTCAATATTACCGGAAAGCCATATTTGTACCATGCTCAGAACACTTGGTTTGGGTGAGCAGTGGGGCAGGGTGGAGGGCGGCCGTTGAGTGTTGTGCTGTGTTCTTGTATGTACATAAAGGGGATACAACCAACGTCAGTGTTACTTTATAACCTTTCTAATATCCTGTGCTAATCTCAGAAAATAGTCCTATCAATATATCTGGATTGTACATGTCACCCTGCCTGCGTCTCTCTGCTTCCCTGCGGGGCACCCAGCGCCGAGCAAGAGCTACCTGGGCACGGGCTGCCCCTCAAATGCCCGTGTGGTGCAACACCAACATTTCCCCACCACCTGCCCTTCCTCCGTCTCCTCCGCTCCATAACGACTCCTCATGCTGGCAGAGCACCGGGTTCCTCCCCTTCACTCACACCCCGTGTCTCTCTCACACCCAGGTTCTCTCTCGCGCGAGTCCGTGTGTTGCCCTGGGCAGTGTGTTACACTCGCTCACACACAGGTTGTTCACACATGGGCGCGTTCGTGCCTGCTCAGACCTGCTGTTGGCCGCTCAGGCCAGTGCTTAGCTCTGTGCCCTGGGCACGGCGCTGGGGTTTGGGTGGCCTGCTTGGAAATGGCCTTGCAGCACATTGCTGGAAATGGCTTCACATAGACACCTGCTGCACAGAGCTGGGGCCTTTGGGACCAGCCCATGGTGATTCCAGGGGGGTCAGGCCAACTCCCCCTCCCCGACTGACTCTGCCAGGTCAGAGACTGCTGGCGAAACGCATGGCCATGGCTGCCCAGGTAGCCTCACAGATCCCTACTTCATCAGCAGGGGTGAAATGGGCAGGACCGCAGAGAGCCAGCTCTGGAATAGCCAAGGGCAGCAGAGGGCACGGGGAGCCAAGGGCAGCAGATGGCATGGGGAGCAGAGGGCACGGGGAGCCAAGGGCAGCAGAGGGCACGGGGAGCAGAGGGCACGGGGAGCCAAGGGCAGCAGAGGGCACGGGGAGCCAAGGGCAGCAGAGGGCACGGGGAGCAGAGGGCACGGGGAGCCAAGGGCAGCAGAGAGCACGGGAAGCCAAGGGCAGCAGAGGGCATGGAGAGCAGAGGGCACAGGGAGCCAAGGGGAGTAGAGGGCACGGGGAGCAGAGGGCAGCAGAGGGCACGGGGAGCAGAGGGCATGGGGAGCAGAGGGCAGCAGAGGGGCTATACGGGATCCAGAGGATCTTCAACAAAACAGACAGGCGAGGGAACACCATGGAGGCTCCCCAATGCCTCTGATCCTTTCACTCCCACCTAGCATGAAAGAAAACCCCACATCTGCACAGAAGAGGCATAAGGGCAAGTAAAGGACTAGATCAGGGGTGGCCAACCTGAGCCTGAAAAGGAGCCAGAATTTACCAATGTACATTGCCAAGGAGCCACAGTAATACATCAACAGCCCCGCACGAGCTCCCCCGCTCCAACCCCCAGTGCCTCCCACCCACCAGCAGCCCCACCAATCAGTGCCTCCCCCTCCTCCCCATACCTCCCGCAATCAGCTGTTTCCTGTGCGCTGGAGGCTCTGGGAGGGAGGCGCTCGCGGGAAGGGACAGGGGCTTGGGGAAAGGGGTGGAGTGGGGGCAGGGCCTGTGTCAGCGCCTATGCAAGGAGCCACAGATTAACCTCTGAAGAGCCACATGCGGCTCCAGAGCCACAGGCTGGCCACCCCTGGACTAGTGGACAGGGTGACCGTGTAGCTGAGTGGCTCGGCAGAGGAGCCGCCTCTTAGTTTGTTAAAGGCACCACCGACCCCTCTGAAAGTCATGGAAACCCGTGGAGGGGCCAGAGAACTCGTGGGCTGTAGCCTAGCTCAGCTCCACAGCACACGGCAGAGCCATCCTGGTAAGGTAAGTCTGAGAGCAGCCCCGGTAAAAGGATGGAGGAAATACTGAGGAGTGAACTATCCCTAAATCCCCACAGGACCCTGCAGCCATGAGGCACTGAACGCATCGGGGGGCTTGCTGGGAGCAAAGCAAGGCCAGGTGTCACGGAGCCACAGGATCGCTGCTACACCCCCAGCCTTGGAACTGTCTCTTGGTTGGAGGAACCCCTTTGCCGGGCCGGACCCCCAAGGAGTCTTACTCTCCCTTCAGGGTCGGCCACATGGCCTCACCGCCTCCTACACGGAACTGCCGGGGCTCCAGCACTCCCGCTTTACAGCGTGAGCTCTGCTCAGCGAGGCCAGCCGAGCCGGGCCCCTGGGAGAGGCTTGGCCACTCTGCAGGGATTGATGCACCTCACCCAGCATTCCCAGTGACGCTCACACAGCGTCTCCAAACCAGCCGGGTTTGCTAGACAGCTGGAACTCAGCACGGGAGTCCCTGGCTGAGCACAGAGACAGGAAGAGACGTATGGACCCGTCTGGTCGGACCAGAGCCCAGCCACGCTCTAGTGAACCCCAGGTTCAGGCTCCATCTGTCTCTTATTCTCATTTTCCTCAGTTCCAAATGCCCAGGTCAGAGAGCCCAGACTCCTTCCAGCAGCCCGTTCTTATCCCCCCCACCGCAGGCTGGGCTCTTTGCTCAGCTTCCCTGCTGAGAGGTGGGGAAATCCCCCTCCCTCTGGGTCAGGGGTCACTACTGGTGTCCATGTCCCACTGACATGGGGGCAGCCTTGACCGGTCCTTTTCTTAGTGACCCATTGAGATTCAGACAGTTAGGTCACATTCATCCCTATGTCACTTAGCCTGCCCTGAGAGCACACTTAATCCCTCCCCACACACACACACTGGTAGCCGTGTGGCACACAGGGGAAACTGAGGCACACATAGGGGGTCATAAAAATATTACCAAAAAATTCCCACTTCATCACGTCTTCGCCTCCCTTCGAGACCAAACTGAGCAGGGTCACTTCAACCAGTGACCTGGGGAAATTCAACCCACAACTGTTATCCAGAGATGGCCCAGTGTCTTTCCCATCCCCTGGGGAGCTGAACTCCCAGGCACTCCCACGATTCTTCCAGCCCAGTTCCTAACCAACCAAACGTAGGGTTTCCAATGCATGGCTCAGAGCAGTTCCCCATCTCCCCTTCGGTCTGGGTTGTTCGATGGCGCTCGTAGGGTACATGTGAGGCATTTTCATGTGGCCCTTCTCCCTTTTGTCACCCCAAAACCTTTGGGTTTGAAACTGGGCTGGGGTCCTGCCACTGCCTCCTCTCCCGCGTCTGCCAGGGTATCAGTGTAGGTTTGTCCCCCTGCAAAGTTGCTCTTAACCCAGCCGTATCTCTGGGGCTCTGGTGCCCCAAGGTCTGGTGAGGCAGGGGTGCAGGGTGCACATCTACATTGGCAGGCCCTCTGCAGTGGTGTCTCCACCCAGGGTAGTGCACATGCCAGGACCCCGTTTCCCTTTGGGGGTTAGCCAGTCGCCCTCACCCCGAGGGCAGATTATGCCTGAGCCCGTGTGACTCACATCTCCCATGAGGAGATGGGTAGGAGCTATTCCTCTGCCCCACTCAGATCCAGGTGTCTGCTTGTAGACAGAAAGGTGTCCTGAGCGTAACAGCCTTTCCTTTGTGGTGCAAGCACCCTTCATTCTCCCGGCCAGCCAAGTTATTTGCATTTGCACTGACACCTCCAGTCTGAGCCTTGGCTGGTACAGAAACAGGGACTGAATTTTGTCTTACAGTGACACAATTATTTCCCAAAAGAACGTCACGGCTGGTATCCTGAAGAACCCCAACGACCAGCCACCCCAATCCTTCCTGTGCCTGCCCCGGGATCTGAGCCATAGGCAGGGTGAATGGCTTCACATTTAGAACCTTAACCCAGGCCACACGGCCCTGCAGCAGCATCTCTCCACCCCATGAATGTCTTCCCATTGCCCACCACCTTCCGCTCCCACTGGGGGTCAGAGGAGTCTGATCCCAGGAGAGTACAGCAGGACATGTGCCTGGAGGGGGAGCCCGTCTGTCACCACCCCGTCTCTCCCCCCCGAGGAGCTTGCTGTGACTGCTTTCCTCTGAAAGGTCAGTTCACTCTCCAGGCTGCCTTCTTGGCGGGGGCGGGGGATGAGTTAGATCCTCTGTCCTGGGCAAACCTTATTCCATCAAGCTTTGGGCATCCTCCCCACTTGCACCCTGTTTTTCCACAAATGTTGCACCTCCAGTCCTTGCAATACCTCAGCGGGGGTCTACCAGAATTGGCTGCTCCCCCCACTTTGGGTTTCCCTGAATCCCACTTCTGGGGCACCTCCATTGGTTCCCCTTCCCAGGATCCATGCTTAGGCCAGTCCCCTTTGGGTCTTTTTTCATACTCAGCCCTATTGTCCAAAACTTCTCTGCCAACCGGCCTGTGCTACACAGCTCCTTCGGCTTCCTGTCCACACTAGCCACATTTTCAGCTCATGGGGACAGATGTCAGGGAGTTGTTCCAACCCAACCGCTCCAGGTGACACAAATCCTCCAGTGTGGTGACACCTGCCCCTTTACCCCACTTGTGCAGGTATTCTCCCGCCACGGTGGTGGCTTCCATCTACGTCACACCCTGGGCCTTTTGCACACCCTGAAAACATTTCCTATGCGCCTCAGGTGTCAATTCAAACTGTTCATAGTCTTCAGTATCAACTCCATCCATCTGGCTGCACGCCGCCATAGCTTACGGACTGAGGCAGCAGAGCTGGTCTGCAGGGTCAACCTGGTTCAAAGCACAACCCTTCTCAAAGGCAGTGAGGCCGGCGTCTATATCCCTCCCTCCTTAAACTGGGGCAACAATCGGTTATCTAGCTTCCCTGCAGAATTGGCATCCCAGGGTCTTTCCCCACTTACCCCTCGGTGGGTCATCTTGTCCCTCCGCTTCCCCATCTCCAGTTCATGAGTTCTCTGTGTTCTCCTGGCTCTTCTGCTGGTCTTCCTCATGCTTCTCCTGCTCAGCTCGCTCCCTTTTGTGGTCCTCTAGGCTCTATTGCTCTAGCTGAAGCGCCTTCGCTTTCAGCTCCAACCCCCACTTCTTCAGTTCTATTGGTGGCACGAAGATGCCCTGCTGGACGGGGATCTGGGTCATGTGGATGCCCTGCTGCTGCCTCTTCTTCTGCCTCTGTTGCTCACGGAACCCTCGCTGGGTCTGGAACCTGCGTCTTGGACCGACCACCTCCTAGACCACACCTCTGGGCTCCAGGACTCCTGCTTCACACCGTGAGCTCTGCCCAGCGCGTCCAGCTGAGACAGACTCCTGGGAGAGACATGGCCACTGGCAGGGACTAACGAACGTCACCCAGTATTTGCAGTGACACAGTGTTGTTTATCAGTCAGTTGGAACACAGCAGCGGGAGGCCGCAGGGTAGCATAGAGACAGGAAGGTTAAAGCATGGACCATTGTGGTCAGCCCAGAGCCCAGCCGATCTGTAGTGAAGTCCAGGTTCTGGCTCTGTCTGTCTCTCTCCGTCCCACCTCAGTCAGTTCCCAGATGAGAGCCCAGACACCCTCCAGCAGCCAGCTCTATCCCCGCACTCACACCTTCCCAGGGGCGGCGCGTTATATGGGCCTGTGGTGCCCGTGCTCCAGGAATATTCAGGGCCTGGGGGCCCGGCTCCACCAATGTTTGGGGCCGGGTCTCTCCTCCGGCCCTGCCTGCTGCCCCCACACGCCTCCCCTGGAGCATCTCCTGGCCCTGCCCGCCACCCCAGGGCGATTTAAAAAGGCCCGGGGGCCCACAATCGCCACCACCACTGGCAGCGCAGTGGGTCTAAGGCAGCTTCCTGCCCGCCCTCACTCCGCACTGCTCCCGGAAGCGGCCCGCATGTCCCTGCAGCCCCGGGTGGGGGTGTCTCTGCGCGTTGCACCCGCCCCGAGCGCCAACTCTGCAGCTCCCATTGGTCGGGAACTGAGGCCAATGGGAGCTGCGGGGGCGGTGCCTGCGGGCAGCAGCGCACGGAGACACCCCCAGCCCTCCTGCCTAGGAGCCGCTGCCAGAGGGGTGTGCGGGTTGATTTTAGGAGCCACCCGAGATAAGCGCCACACCCCTTACTCTCTCCTGCACCCCAACCTCCTACCCCAGCCTACAGCCCACACCCCGCACTCAAACTCCTTCCCAGAGCCCGCACCCCTCCCACACCCAAACTCCCTCCCAGAGTCCACACCCCTCCCGCACCCAAACTCCCTCCCAGAGCCCGCACCCCTCCCACACCCCTTACTCTCTCCTGCACCCCAACCTCCTACCCCAGCCTACAGCCCACACCCCGCACCCAAACTCCCTCCCAGAGCCCACACCCCTCCAGCACCCAAACTCCTTCCCAGAGCCCGCACCCCTCCCGCACCCAAACTCCTTCCCAGAGCCCGCACCCCTCCCACACCCAAACTCCCTCCCAGAGCCCGCACCCCTCCAGCACCCAAACTCCTTCCCAGAGCCCGCACCCATCCAGCACCCAAACTCCCTCCCAGAGCCCGCACCCCTCCAGCACCCAAACTCCTTCCCAGAGCCCGCACCCCTCCCACACCCAAACTCCCTCCCAGAGCCCGCACCCCTCCCACACCCAAACTCCTTCCCAGAGCCCGCACCCCTCCCACACCCAAACTCCCTCCCAGAGCCCGCACCCCTCCCACACCCAAACTCCCTCCCAGAGCCCGCACCCCTCCCACACCCAAACTCCCTCCCAGAGCCCGCACCCCTCCCACACCCAAACTCCTTCCCAGAGCCCGCACCCCTCCCACACCCAAACTCCCTCCCAGAGCCCGCACCCCTCCCACACCCAAACTCCTTCCCAGAGCCTGCACCCCTCCCACACCCAAACTCCCTCCCAGAGCCCGCACCCCTCCCACACCCAAACTCCTTCCCAGAGCCCGCACCCCTCCCGCACCCAAACTCCTTCCCAGAGCCCGCACCCCTCCCACACCCAAACTCCCTCCCAGAGCCCGCACCCCTCCCGCATCCAAACTCCCTCTCAGAGCCCGGACCCCTCCCACACCCAAACTCCTTCCCAGAGCCCGCACCCCTCCCACACCCAAACTCCTTCCCAGAGCCCGCACCCCTCCCGCACCCAAACTCCTTCCCAGAGCCCGCATCCCTCCCACACCCAAACTACCTCCCAGAGCCCGCACCCCTCCCGCACCCAAACTTCCTCCCACAGCCCGCACCCCTCCCACATCCAAACTCCCTCCCAGAGCCCGCACCCCTCCCACACCCAAACTCCCTCCCAGAGCCCACACCCCTCCTGCACCCAAACTCCTTCCCAGAGCCCGCACCCCTCCCGCACCCAAACTCCTTCCCAGAGCCCGCACCCCTCCCGCACCCAAACTCCCTCCCAGAGCCCGCACCCCTCCCACACCCAAACTCCCTCCCAGAGCCCGCACCCCTCCCGCACCCAAACTCCCTCCCAGAGCCCGCACCCCTCCCACACCCAAACTCCCTCCCAGAGCCCGCACCCCTCCCGCACCCAAACTCCTTCCCAGAGCCCGCACCCCTCCCACACCCAAACTCCCTCCCAGAGCCCGCACCCCTCCCACACCCAAACTACCTCCCAGAGCCCGCACCCCTCCCACACCCAAACTCCCTCCCAGAGCCCGCACCCCTCCCACACCCAAACTACCTCCCAGAGCCCGCACCCCTCCCACACCCAAATTCCTTCCCAGAGCCCGCACCCCTCCCGCACCCAAACTCCTTCCCAGAGCCCACACCCCTCCCGCACCCAAACTCCCTCCCAGAGCCCGCACCCCTCCCACACCCAAACTCCCTCCCAGAGCCCGCACCCCTCCCGCATCCAAACTCCCTCTCAGAGCCCGGACCCCTCCCACACCCAAACTACCTCCCAGAGCCCGCACCCCTCCCACACCCAAACTACCTCCCAGAGCCCGCACCCCTCCCGCACCCAAACTCCCTCTCAGAGCCCGCACCCCTCCCGCACCCAAACTCCTTCCCAGAGCCTGCACCCCTCCCGCACCCAAACTCCTTCCCAGAGCCCGCACCCCTCCCACACCCAAACTCCTTCCCAGAGCCCGCACCCCTCCCGCACCCAAACTCCTTCCCAGAGCCCGCACCCCTCCCGCACCCAAACTCCTTCCCAGAGCCCGCACCCCTCCCGCATCCAAACTCCCTCTCAGAGCCCGGACCCCTCCCACACCCAAACTACCTCCCAGAGCCCGCACCCCTCCCACACCCAAACTACCTCCCAGAGCCCGCACCCCTCCCGCACCCAAACTCCCTCTCAGAGCCCGCACCCCTCCCGCACCCAAACTCCTTCCCAGAGCCCGCACCCCTCCCGCACCCAAACTCCCTCCCAGAGCCCGCACCCCTCCCACACCCAAACTCCCTCCCAGAGCCCGCACCCCTCCCACACCCAAACTCCCTCCCAGAGCCCACACCCCTCCAGCACCCAAACTCCTTCCCAGAGCCCGCACCCCTCCCGCACCCAAACTCCTTCCCAGAGCCCGCACCCCTCCCACACCCAAACTCCCTCCCAGAGCCCGCACCCCTCCCGCACCCAAACTCCCTCTCAGAGCCCGCACCCCTCCCGCACCCAAACTCCCTCTCAGAGCCCGCACCCCTCCCGCACCCAAACTCCCTCCCAGAGCCCGCACCCCTCCCACACCCAAACTCCCTCTCAGAGCCCGCACCCCTCCCACACCCAAACTACCTCCCAGAGCCCGCACCCCTCCCACACCCAAACTACCTCCCAGAGCCCGCACCCCTCCCGCACCCAAACTCCTTCCCAGAGCCCGCACCCCTCCCACACCCAAACTCCCTCCCAGAGCCCGCACCCCTCCCACACCCAAACTCCTTCCCAGAGCCCACACCCCTCCCACACCCAAACTCCCTCCCAGAGCCCGCACCCCTCCCACACCCAAACTCCCTCCCAGAGCCCGCACCCCTCCCACACCCCTTACTCTCTCCTGCACCCCAACCTCCTACCCCAGCCTACAGCCCACACCCCGCACTCAAACTCCTTCCCAGAGCCCGCACCCCTCCCACACCCAAACTCCCTCCCAGAGTCCACACCCCTCCCGCACCCAAACTCCCTCCCAGAGCCCGCACCCCTCCCACACCCCTTACTCTCTCCTGCACCCCAACCTCCTACCCCAGCCTACAGCCCACACCCCGCACCCAAACTCCCTCCCAGAGCCCACACCCCTCCAGCACCCAAACTCCTTCCCAGAGCCCGCACCCCTCCCGCACCCAAACTCCTTCCCAGAGCCCGCACCCCTCCCACACCCAAACTCCCTCCCAGAGCCCGCACCCCTCCAGCACCCAAACTCCTTCCCAGAGCCCGCACCCATCCAGCACCCAAACTCCCTCCCAGAGCCCGCACCCCTCCAGCACCCAAACTCCTTCCCAGAGCCCGCACCCCTCCCACACCCAAACTCCCTCCCAGAGCCCGCACCCCTCCCACACCCAAACTCCTTACCAGAGCCCGCACCCCTCCCACACCCAAACTCCCTCCCAGAGCCCGCACCCCTCCCACACCCAAACTCCCTCCCAGAGCCCGCACCCCTCCCACACCCAAACTCCCTCCCAGAGCCCGCACCCCTCCCACACCCAAACTCCTTCCCAGAGCCCGCACCCCTCCCACACCCAAACTCCCTCCCAGAGCCCGCACCCCTCCCACACCCAAACTCCTTCCCAGAGCCTGCACCCCTCCCACACCCAAACTCCCTCCCAGAGCCCGCACCCCTCCCACACCCAAACTCCTTCCCAGAGCCCGCACCCCTCCCGCACCCAAACTCCTTCCCAGAGCCCGCACCCCTCCCACACCCAAACTCCCTCCCAGAGCCCGCACCCCTCCCGCATCCAAACTCCCTCTCAGAGCCCGGACCCCTCCCACACCCAAACTCCTTCCCAGAGCCCGCACCCCTCCCACACCCAAACTCCTTCCCAGAGCCCGCACCCCTCCCGCACCCAAACTCCTTCCCAGAGCCCGCACCCCTCCCACACCCAAACTACCTCCCAGAGCCCGCACCCCTCCCACACCCAAACTCCCTCCCAGAGCCCGCACCCCTCCCACACCCAAACTCCCTCCCAGAGCCCGCACCCCTCCCACACCCAAACTCCTTCCCAGAGCCCGCACCCCTCCCGCACCCAAACTCCTTCCCAGAGCCCGCACCCCTCCCACACCCAAACTCCCTCCCAGAGCCCGCACCCCTCCCACACCCAAACTCCTTCCCAGAGCCCGCACCCCTCCCACACCCAAACTCCCTCCCAGAGCCCGCACCCCTCCCGCATCCAAACTCCCTCTCAGAGCCCGGACCCCTCCCGCATCCAAACTCCTTCCCAGAGCCCGCACCCCTCCCACACCCAAACTCCTTCCCAGAGCCCGCACCCCTCCCGCACCCAAACTCCTTCCCAGAGCCCGCATCCCTCCCACACCCAAACTACCTCCCAGAGCCCGCATCCCTCCCGCACCCAAACTACCTCCCACAGCCCGCACCCCTCCCACATCCAAACTCCCTCCCAGAGCCCGCACCCCTCCCACACCCAAACTCCCTCCCAGAGCCCACACCCCTCCCGCACCCAAACTCCTTCCCAGAGCCCGCACCCCTCCCGCACCCAAACTCCTTCCCAGAGCCCGCACCCCTCCCGCACCCAAACTCCCTCCCAGAGCCCGCACCCCTCCCGCACCCAAACTCCCTCCCAGAGCCCGCACCCCTCCCGCACCCAAACTCCCTCCCAGAGCCCGCACCCCTCCCGCACCCAAACTCCCTCCCAGAGCCCGCACCCCTCCCGCACCCAAACTCCTTCCCAGAGCCCGCACCCCTCCCACACCCAAACTCCTTCCCAGAGCCCGCACCCCTCCCACACCCAAACTACCTCCCAGAGCCCGCACCCCTCCCACACCCAAACTCCCTCCCAGAGCCCGCACCCCTCCCACACCCAAACTACCTCCCAGAGCCCGCACCCCTCCCACACCCAAATTCCTTCCCAGAGCCCGCACCCCTCCCGCACCCAAACTCCTTCCCAGAGCCCACACCCCTCCCGCACCCAAACTCCCTCCCAGAGCCCGCACCCCTCCCACACCCAAACTCCCTCCCAGAGCCCGCACCCCTCCCGCATCCAAACTCCCTCTCAGAGCCCGGACCCCTCCCACACCCAAACTACCTCCCAGAGCCCGCACCCCTCCCACACCCAAACTACCTCCCAGAGCCCGCACCCCTCCCGCACCCAAACTCCCTCTCAGAGCCCGCACCCCTCCCGCACCCAAACTCCTTCCCAGAGCCCGCACCCCTCCCGCACCCAAACTCCCTCCCAGAGCCCGCACCCCTCCCACACCCAAACTCCCTCCCAGAGCCCGCACCCCTCCCACACCCAAACTCCCTCCCAGAGCCCGCACCCCTCCAGCACCCAAACTCCTTCCCAGAGCCCGCACCCCTCCCACACCCAAACTCCCTCCCAGAGCCCGCACCCCTCCAGCACCCAAACTCCTTCCCAGAGCCCGCACCCATCCAGCACCCAAACTCCCTCCCAGAGCCCGCACCCCTCCAGCACCCAAACTCCTTCCCAGAGCCCGCACCCCTCCCACACCCAAACTCCCTCCCAGAGCCCGCACCCCTCCCACACCCAAACTCCTTACCAGAGCCCGCACCCCTCCCACACCCAAACTCCCTCCCAGAGCCCGCACCCCTCCCACACCCAAACTCCCTCCCAGAGCCCGCACCCCTCCCACACCCAAACTCCCTCCCAGAGCCCGCACCCCTCCCACACCCAAACTCCTTCCCAGAGCCCGCACCCCTCCCACACCCAAACTCCCTCCCAGAGCCCGCACCCCTCCCACACCCAAACTCCTTCCCAGAGCCTGCACCCCTCCCACACCCAAACTCCCTCCCAGAGCCCGCACCCCTCCCACACCCAAACTCCTTCCCAGAGCCCGCACCCCTCCCGCACCCAAACTCCTTCCCAGAGCCCGCACCCCTCCCACACCCAAACTCCCTCCCAGAGCCCGCACCCCTCCCGCATCCAAACTCCCTCTCAGAGCCCGGACCCCTCCCACACCCAAACTCCTTCCCAGAGCCCGCACCCCTCCCACACCCAAACTCCTTCCCAGAGCCCGCACCCCTCCCGCACCCAAACTCCTTCCCAGAGCCCGCACCCCTCCCACACCCAAACTACCTCCCAGAGCCCGCACCCCTCCCACACCCAAACTCCCTCCCAGAGCCCGCACCCCTCCCACACCCAAACTCCCTCCCAGAGCCCGCACCCCTCCCACACCCAAACTCCTTCCCAGAGCCCGCACCCCTCCCGCACCCAAACTCCTTCCCAGAGCCCGCACCCCTCCCACACCCAAACTCCCTCCCAGAGCCCGCACCCCTCCCACACCCAAACTCCTTCCCAGAGCCCGCACCCCTCCCGCACCCAAACTCCTTCCCAGAGCCCGCACCCCTCCCACACCCAAACTCCCTCCCAGAGCCCGCACCCCTCCCGCATCCAAACTCCCTCTCAGAGCCCGGACCCCTCCCACACCCAAACTCCTTCCCAGAGCCCGCACCCCTCCCACACCCAAACTCCTTCCCAGAGCCCGCACCCCTCCCGCACCCAAACTCCTTCCCAGAGCCCGCATCCCTCCCACACCCAAACTACCTCCCAGAGCCCGCACCCCTCCCGCACCCAAACTTCCTCCCACAGCCCGCACCCCTCCCACATCCAAACTCCCTCCCAGAGCCCGCACCCCTCCCACACCCAAACTCCCTCCCAGAGCCCACACCCCTCCTGCACCCAAACTCCTTCCCAGAGCCCGCACCCCTCCCGCACCCAAACTCCTTCCCAGAGCCCGCACCCCTCCCGCACCCAAACTCCCTCCCAGAGCCCGCACCCCTCCCACACCCAAACTCCCTCCCAGAGCCCGCACCCCTCCCGCACCCAAACTCCCTCCCAGAGCCCGCACCCCTCCCACACCCAAACTCCCTCCCAGAGCCCGCACCCCTCCCGCACCCAAACTCCTTCCCAGAGCCCGCACCCCTCCCACACCCAAACTCCCTCCCAGAGCCCGCACCCCTCCCACACCCAAACTACCTCCCAGAGCCCGCACCCCTCCCACACCCAAACTCCCTCCCAGAGCCCGCACCCCTCCCACACCCAAACTACCTCCCAGAGCCCGCACCCCTCCCACACCCAAATTCCTTCCCAGAGCCCGCACCCCTCCCGCACCCAAACTCCTTCCCAGAGCCCACACCCCTCCCGCACCCAAACTCCCTCCCAGAGCCCGCACCCCTCCCACACCCAAACTCCCTCCCAGAGCCCGCACCCCTCCCGCATCCAAACTCCCTCTCAGAGCCCGGACCCCTCCCACACCCAAACTACCTCCCAGAGCCCGCACCCCTCCCACACCCAAACTACCTCCCAGAGCCCGCACCCCTCCCGCACCCAAACTCCCTCCCAGAGCCCGCACCCCTCCCACACCCAAACTCCCTCCCAGAGCCCGCACCCCTCCCGCACCCAAACTCCCTCCCAGAGCCCGCACCCCTCCAGCACCCAAACTCCTTCCCAGAGCCCGCACCCCTCCCGCACCCAAACTCCTTCCCAGAGCCCGCACCCCTCCCACACCCAAACTCCCTCCCAGAGCCCGCACCCCTCCCGCACCCAAACTCCCTCTCAGAGCCCGCACCCCTCCCGCACCCAAACTCCCTCTCAGAGCCCGCACCCCTCCCGCACCCAAACTCCCTCCCAGAGCCCGCACCCCTCCCACACCCAAACTCCCTCTCAGAGCCCGCACCCCTCCCACACCCAAACTACCTCCCAGAGCCCGCACCCCTCCCACACCCAAACTACCTCCCAGAGCCCGCACCCCTCCCGCACCCAAACTCCTTCCCAGAGCCCGCACCCCTCCCACACCCAAACTCCCTCCCAGAGCCCGCACCCCTCCCACACCCAAACTCCTTCCCAGAGCCCACACCCCTCCCACACCCAAACTCCCTCCCAGAGCCCGCACCCCTCCCACACCCAAACTCCCTCCCAGAGCCCGCACCCCTCCCACACCCAAACTCCTTCCCAGAGCCCGCACCCCTCCCGCACCCAAACTCCTTCCCAGAGCCCGCACCCCTCCCGCACCCAAACTCCTTCCCAGAGCCCGCACCCCTCCCGCACCCAAACGCCCTCCCAGAGCCCGCACCCCTCCCACACCCAAACTCCCTCTCAGAGCCCGGACCCCTCCCACACCCAAACTCCTTCCCAGAGCCCGCACCCCTCCCGCACCCAAACTCCTTCCCAGAGCCCGCATCCCTCCCACACCCAAACTACCTCCCAGAGCCCGCACCCCTCCCGCACCCAAACTTCCTCCCACAGCCCGCACCCCTCCCACATCCAAACTCCCTCCCAGAGCCCGCACCCCTCCCACACCCAAACTCCCTCCCAGAGCCCGCACCCCTCCCGCACCCAAACTCCCTCCCAGAGCCCGCACCCCTCCCGCACCCAAACTCCTTCCCAGAGCCCGCACCCCTCCCGCACCCAAACTCCCTCCCAGAGCCCGCACCCCTCCCGCACCCAAACTCCTTCCCAGAGCCCGCACCCCTCCCGCACCCAAACTCCTTCCCAGAGCCCGCACCCCTCCCACACCCAAACTCCCTCCCAGAGCCCGCACCCCTCCCACACCCAAACTCCCTCCCAGAGCCCGCACCCCTCCCACACCCAAACTCCTTCCCAGAGCCCGCATCCCTCCCACACCCAAACTACCTCCCAGAGCCCGCACCCCTCCCACACCGAAACTCCTTCCCAGAGCCCACACCCCTCCCGCACCCAAACTCCCTCCCAGAGCCCGCACACCCCGCACCCAAACTCCTTCCCAGAGCCCGCACCCCTCCCACACCCAAACTCCCTCCCAGAGCCCGCACCCCTCCCACACCCAAACTCCCTCCCAGAGCCCGCACCCCTCCCACACCCAAACTCCCTCCCAGAGCCCGCACCCCTCCCACACCCAAACTACCTCCCAGAGCCCGCACCCCTCCCACACCCAAACTCCCTCCCAGAGCCCGCACCCCTCCCACACCCAAACTCCCTCCCAGAGCCCGCACCCCTCCCACACCCAAACTACCTCCCAGAGCCCGCACCCCTCCCACACCCAAATTCCTTCCCAGAGCCCGCACCCCTCCCGCACCCAAACTCCTTCCCAGAGCCCGCACCCCTCCCGCACCCAAACTCCTTCCCAGAGCCCGCACCCCTCCCACACCCAAACGCCCTCCCAGAGCCCGCACCCCTCCCATATCCAAACTCCCTCCCAGAGCCCGCACCCCTCCCACACCCAAACTCCCTCCCAGAGCCCGCACCCCTCCCACACCCAAACTCCCTCCCAGAGCCCGCACCCCTCCCACACCCAAACTCCCTCCCAGAGCCCGCACCCCTCCCACACCCAAACTCCCTCCCAGAGCCCGCACCCCTCCCACACCCAAACTCCCTCCCAGAGCCCGCACCCCTCCCGCATCCAAACTCCCTCTCAGAGCCCACACCCCTCCCGCACCCAAACTCCCTCTCAGAGCCCGCACCCCTCCCACACCCAAACTCCTTCCCAGAGCCCGCACCCCTCCCGCACCCAAACTCCTTCCCAGAGCCCGCACCCCTCCCGCACCCAAACTCCTTCCCAGAGCCCGCACCCCTCCCGCATCCAAACTCCCTCCCAGAGCCCGCACCCCTCCCACACCCAAACTCCCTCCCAGAGCCCGCACCCCTCCCACACCCAAACTCCCTCCCGGAGCCCACACCCCTCCCACACCCAAACTCCCTCCCAGAGCCCGCACCCCTCCCACACCCAAACTCCTTCCCAGAGCCCACACCCCTCCCACACCCAAACTCCCTCCCAGAGCCCGCACCCCTCCCACACCGAAACTCCTTCCCAGAGCCCACACCCCTCCCGCACCCAAACTCCCTCCCAGAGCCCGCACCCCTCCCACACCCAAACTCCCTCCCGGAGCCCACACCCCTCCCACACCCAAACTCCCTCCCGGAGCCCGCACCCCTCCCGCACCCAAACTCCCTCCCAGAGCCCGCACCCCTCCCACACCCAAACTCCTTCCCAGAGCCCGCACCCCTCCCGCACCCAAACTCCCTCCCAGAGCCCGCACCCCTCCCACACCCAAACTCCCTCCCGGAGCCCGCACCCCTCCAGCACCCAAACTCCCTCCCAGAGCCCGCACCCCTCCCGCACCCAAACTCCCTCCCAGAGCCCGCACCCCTCCCGCACCCAAACTCCCTCCCAGAGCCCGCACCCCTCCCACACCCAAACTCCCTCCCAGAGCCCGCACCCCTCCCACACCCAAACTCCCTCCCAGAGCCCACACCCCTCCCGCACCCAAACACCCTCCCAGAGCCCGCACCCTTCCCACACCCAAACACCCTCCCAGAGCCCGCACCCCTCCCACACCCAAACTCCCTCCCAGAGCCCACACCCCTCCCGCACCCAAGCTCCCTCCCAGAGCCCCCACCCCTCCCACACTCAAACTCCCTCCCAGAGCAATAGGCAAGTGTGTGGCGGGGAGGGGGGACTTGGACCCATTCTGGGCACCACCAAAAATTATACAAACCTGCCGCCCCTGCACCTTCCCCTTCCTTTGCTCTCTACCTGGGGTCTTTGCTCAGTTTCCCTGCTGAGAGGTGGGGAATGCCATCTCCCTCTCGGTTGGTCGTTGCTATTGTTCAATGTTCTGACGATTGGCTTTTCCTTTGTCCTCTCAGGTTTTCCACTGACCTGGGATCAGGCTTGGCCAGTCCTTTTGGAACGACCCTCAAGCTCAGACCGCTAGGTCACATTCACCCCTATGTCTCTTAACCTGCTCTGAGAGCACACTTAATCCCTTCCCCCTCTCCCCACTTGGTAACAGTGCAGCACATAGGGGAAACTGAGGCACACATAGGGGTTATAAAAATATTACAGAAAATTCCTGCTTCATCACACCAGGCAAACCTGCGCCCCTTTAGCCAGAATTCAGAGGCCGTGAGTTAGTTGGAGTTTGGTGCAGCATGGCCTTTGAGACAGTTTCTCACAAGATCCTACAAGATCAGCTCCCGTTGGCTGGGCTATGAAAACTGGCTGGTGGACTGTAAGCAAAGTGTGGTGTGTGGTGGCAGTGAGAGGCGTTCTCTGGGTCCCAGTGGGATCGGTGGCAGGACCTGCCCTCTCTGACATCTTCACTGGTGATCTGGCAGTGGGACAAGACAGCATGTGCAGAGGATTGCTCCCCTCCCCCACCAGACCTCCCCTCTCTACCTGCCTGGATGCTTCTGCTGCCATCTGCCTCCAGCCAGGGCCGGCGCGCCCACTAGGTGACCCTAGGCCGTCCCCTAGGACGCCAAAATTTGGGGGGCCGAGACTCCCAGCTCCCCACTCAGCCACTGAGCGGGGAGCCGTGGGGCAGCCACGAGCTGCCCCCCTGCCTCCCCACTCAGCGCCTGAGTGGGGAGCCAGGGGGAAGCCACCGCGAGCCGCCCCCCTGCCCCCGGCTCCCCGCTCAGCTCCCGCGGCCCACGGGTGGGGGGGGGGGCTGAGCGTCCACGGGCGAGGGAGCTGGCTGTGGGGGGCAGCATTGCGGGGGCACGCAGGGCTGGTGCAAGGAAGTTTCGCCTAGGGCAGGAAACTTCCTTGCACCGGCCCTGCCTCCAGCTGGCCTTTTCTCTGTAAACAGAGCCTGGGCCCCATTCAATGCCACTGTCACCTCCAGTCCATCCTTTCCAACCATCGGCCTTGCCTTGTGGGCAGCTCTCAGACCCCTGGTCTTCCCTTTCAACTCCCCCCGCTCCTTGGAGCACCTGGGTGGCTGCCCTTTCCCATGGCCCTGTGCATCACCCCCCTCCCCAGCCCTGGTCATGCGCACTCCACTCTCCAGAGTGTCCCTGGGGGAAACCCATGGCCCACCCAGACTCCTGCTACCACCAAGCCAATCTCGCCAGGGCCCTCTGCCTCCTGCCTAGCCAGCTCTGCCCTCCCTGACCCACTCCTCTGTAAATGCCCCCATTGCTCATTGTCACCTTTCCCCACTGACTCCCTGCCCAGGCCTCACCAATTCCTTCACGTCGTTAACCCTTTCATCCCTCCTTCCACACCTCCCCCTGCCCAGGACACGCCCCCTCCACATCGACCTCTCAGCTCACTTGCTCTCGTCATATTAAACCCAGGTCTTTGTCCCTGTCCCCTCCCCCCCGGTCGCCCCTCTACACTGTCACGCCCTCTCTGAGTTCACCCTCAGCCACTGCATGTCAGCAAGATCTTGCCCCTCAGACCTCCTGCACCCTGCCTTCCTCAGTCCTGTGGGCCTCTCCCACCGCTCCCTGCCCCAGCATGCCCAGCCCATGCCTCACAGCCTGTGCTCATCCCCTCTGATTCTCTCCTGGACCATCTCCGGCCCATCTTACACTCCACTAAAGCAGCCAGGGCCAAGGTGACCAGGGACCAGGCCCTGCCAGCATCTCAGGGCCTCCTCCCTTTGCCAACCTCTCGGATACTCAGTTGCTTCCAGCCCTTGCTTGTTCACCCTGGGTTCTCCCTTCCCCATGGCATCTGGGACGTGCCTCTCCTGCTTCTCTTGCCAGCTCTCCACATTTCCTCAGTTCCCTGGGTGGCCCCTGACCCTCCTGCTACTCCCCTCAGGTTCCTGCCAAGCTCCCCTCCCCCTTCTCTCTGGCTGGCCTTTCTGGGGAATCATTCCAAGCACACCTCTCCATTCTGCTTTGTCATGCTGCTCTTCTACCAGGATATCATAGAATCATAGAAGATTAGGGTTGGAAGAGATCTCAGGAGGTCATCTAGTCCAACCCCCTGCTCAAAGCAGGACCAACCCCAACTAAATCATCCCAGCCAGGGCTTTGTCAAACCGGGCCTTAAAAACCTCTAAGGATGGAGATTCTACCACCTCCCTGGGTAACCCATTCCACCACCCTCCTAGTGAAATAGTGTTTCCTAATATCCAACCTAGACCTCCCCCACTGCAACTTGAGACCTTCTTGTTCTGTCATCTGCCACCACTGAGAACAGCCGAGCTCCATCCTCTTTGGAACCCACCTTCAGGTAGTTGAAGGCTGCTATCAAATCCCCCCTCATTCTTCTCTTCTGCAGACTAAATAAACCCAGTTCCCTCAGCCTCTCCTCATAAGTCATGTGTTCCAGTCCCCTAATCATTTTCATTGCCCTCCGCTGGACTCTCCAATTTGTCCACATCCCTTCTGTAGTGGGGGGACCAAAACTGGACGCAATACTCCAGGTGTGGCATCACCAGTGCCGAATAGAGGGGAATGATCACTTCCCTTGATCTGCTGGCAATGCTCCTACTAATACAGCCCAATATGCCATTAGCCTTCTTGGCAACGAGGGAACACTGCTGACTCATATCCAGCTTCTCGTCCACTGTAACCCCCAGGTCCTTTTCTGCAGAACTGCCACTTAACCAGTCGGTCCCCAACCCGTAGCGGTGCCTGGGATTCTTCCGTCCTAAGTGCAGAACTCTGCACTTGTCCTTGTTGAATCTCCTTCAGATTTCTTTTGGCCCAATCCTTTAATTTGTCTAGGTCACTCTGGACCCGATCCCTACCCTCCAGCGTATCTACCTCTCCCTGCAATAACGTAAGGGTGCGATGGATCCGGCTGGGAGGGTCGCCGAGACGCCCACCTCTTCAGGAATTTGAAAGCTCACACTAAGCCAAAGGTCTGGCCTGAAAAGCAAAATGGAACCAAAACAACCCAACTTCACTTTCAGAGCAACTGAGCTACCCGTGTGGACATTCTACGGGCATGTCTGTACGACAGACTTAAGTCAACTTATGTTAGGTTGACTTACAGCCACTGCAGCCCAGATGTCACCCTAACTACACCGACATAAGCCCTACACCTCTCCTGGAGGTGCAGTTACTATGTTGGTGTAGTAGGGCTCTTCCATCGGCAGGACAAGCCTGTAGTGTAGACACTGACATAGGTCCACGTACGCTGCCTAACGCCAACCTCGCTGTGCAGCGTAGACAAGGCCTGAGTTCCACTGAACTGTGGCTTCTTCCACTTTAGTGACTTGTGGGCTTCACTAAACCGGAACAGGTGGCTTTAAACCACACTCCGGGGGGCCCCCACAGCCTTGACACCAGCTTAGCACATTGCTTTAAATTCACTCCCTGGCTGAACTTGCCCACACAGACCAGGCCCTAGAAACTACCCCTCAGGGGAAAGCCTGCAGTGGCTGGGAGCTGTGCACCCACCAGGTCCTTTGCCTCACTGATTGTTCTGATTCTTTGTCTTTGGTTTACTGGACTCGTTTACTCCTCAGCAAAGTGGGCGCATGACCATCTGATGGGCCTGTCAGTGCCCGCCCAGCTTCACCCTGGCACGGGGGCCGGGTGACGGAGCTGGGAGCTCAGCCCCACTCTGAGTCACCATCTGCCGCAGCATAATTCACACAGACAGGCCAGATGCTGTGAATAGCACAGAGCTCTGCCACGTTCATCTGACTTAAAACACATGAGCTGGGGGTCACCAGCCGAAGACTGGCCCCAGCCCAGCTCTGAGCATGGGCGACACGGCGCTGCCGCTGGCCACACATGGTGGGAATTGCTGCCAAAGGACGCACAAGACGTTTTATTGGGTTTCCAAAACACAGAATCTGCGCTGCACGGTGCCGAGTGACGGCTACTGGCCCCTTCTCCGCTCATTGGTATTCACGCCTAGCCAGCCATAGCGCACTACTGCGCCCCCGACAGCTCTCATTCTCCTGGGCCAGCTACTCTCTGAGGCCCGTGGGCCCCTCCCAGGTGTTGGAAACTCCCCGGAGCATGCTCTGTTTCCAGTGCCAGACCCCAAAGAGCAGGATTCCTGCCACTCATGGGATCCAGCTCTCTCCATTGCGAAGGCCCAGCTGCCTGCAGGGAGCTCACAGGGGCTGGCACTGCTGCCTTGTAGTTGCTGCTTGACATCCTAGCACAGCTGCCTCTCTGCCGACAGCCGGGCTGGGGAGTAGCTCAGTGGGCCTGGCTTGGGCCTGATCTGAGTCCTGCTCTCATGCGCCATCCCCAGCTGCAGTTCTTCGGCGCCCCCTGTAAAACCCACCAGAGCAGAGACACTAGCCAGGGGTCAGACTTGCTCACCCGGGTCCTGGGGGCGGGGCTCAGTGACGAGGCGCTTTGCTCACTCCTGTTTTTTGTTAATGTGGCCATTCGCCAGAGAATGGTAATTACGTCCCGAGGGAGTGCTGGGCCCAGATATCACTGTGATGGGAGCCACAGAACTAAACTAACGTCTCTCAGGGCCTTGGCATCCTCATGCCAGGGGAGTGCCCTCTGCCCATCTCAGGGTCAGGTCACTCAGCCAGCTGAGTGCTCCCGTGTGACCCCACCCAGGTATCCTCCTTCCCTCTCCTCCACCCGCACTGCCTCCCCTTCCCCAGTGCCTGGCCCTGCTCCAGTTACCAGAGGTGGCAGCCTGGCTTCAGAGTGATCTGCCTGCCCCCCAGGAATTGAGCCGGGCTGACTATGGTCCATGTGACGACCAGTGCTCCGTGCTTATCACTGCCTACAGCTCACCTTGACACAGCTGGTGGTGTTTCCCCGGTACCAGCCTGTGACATTCCCCAGGGTACAGTCTGGACTGTTGAACAGCTGTGTCCCCTCAGTTCTCCAACCTGGGGAGCCTTTTACATGGCGTCGCTGTGAGAGCGACCACCCCTGGCCTGCCCACACCCAGCCTCCCGCATAGAAGTTACTCCCATTTGGAGTACATGAGTGCTGCAGCCTACGCTTGCACTCAGTCCCTTATTACAAGGGACGTCCCTTATTACAAGGGACGTCCCTTATTTTTCATCTCAACAAGATTGGGACTTGCTGAGTGCTCTAAAGAACAGCAAGAAATTCCCTGGCAAACGTAGGTGAGTGCTGCTTAGTATTACTATCATTATGATGATAGTGTTGGTGACCCTCCTGCAGCCAGCCACTTTTGAATTACACTGCAGAGTGACACTGGCAAACTCCCAGGCCCAGACACGTGCGTCTTGCATTAAACCCTCTCCCGGACAATACAAGCCCATAGAAAGTCCATCCTTTTATTAATAGAAAATGATATGCACAAATCTTGTTATCTCAAATGGAGTCTCCCAAACACTTCAATGCAAGCACCCTGGTTTAGAAAAGACAATAAAACAAATTTATCAATTATAAAAGATTGAAATGGTTACAAGAACATGAAAAGTAAAACACAACTAATGCCTAACTTAACAAGAAAAAAACCCAGGAGTACTTGTGGCACCTTAGAGACTAACAAATGTATTTCAGCATAAGCTTTCGTGGACTACAGTCTGCTTCATCAGATGCATAGAATGGAACATATAGTAAGCAGATATTTATACATTCAGAGAAACATGAAAAGGTGGAAGTTCCCATACCAACAGACTCCAAAGGGAAGCTGCTGAACTTGAATTAATATGCAAACTAGATACCATTAACTTAGGTTTGAACAGAGACTGGGAGTGGCTCGGTCATTACGTTAATTGAATCTATTGCCCGTATTTCCCTTAGTTAAGTATCCTCACACCTTTGTGTCAACTGTCCGTAATGGGCCATCTTGATTATCACTTCAAAAGTTGTTTCCCCTGCTGATAATAGTCCCTCTTAATTAATTAGCCTCTTACAGTTGGTATGGGTATTTCCACCTTTTCGTGTTCTCTGAATGTATAAATATCTTCTTACTGTATGTTCCATTCTATGCGTCAGATGAAGTGGACTGTAGCCCACGAAAGCTTATGCTGAAATACATGTGTTAGTCTCTAAGGTGCCACAAGTACTCCTGGTCTTTTTGCTGACACAGAGTAACACGGCTGCTACTCTGTAACTTAACAAGGTAAGTGAATTTAAAGCAAAGGTCTCTCTCACCACATGTTCCAGCAGTCTTACCAGCTGAACGTATTTCCATCAGGATCCCTCCTCCACTCCAGTGCTGCTTCCTTTGTTCGTCAGGTGTTGTGGATGCCATGGATAGAGAGAAAGGGACAGATCATTTGGGGCATTTGCTCTTCCTTCTTATAGTTCTCTCTCTTGTTCAAGAAGCATCTCCAGCTGAAGTTCAGACGACAGAAAGTCTGTATGGACAGGAACCCCAATCTGTTTCTTTGTCAAGATGTAGATTTTTCGCTCGCACCCTCTTTCCTGACAAAGAATGGCCACTAACCAGGTGAGGATCCATTTGATTTTGTTAACACCTGGCTGAGGCATTAGCTTGCCTTTTGTCTCTGGAGAACTGGTTTCTGACTGCTCCCCAGACTTGAAACATATCTTAGTAATACCATACAGGAGAATCTTATAACTTTACATGCAATATTGCCACACATATTTTACCAGGACAATAATGGTCAGCAAATTATGAGTTTTCAGATTATACCTCACAAGGCATTCTTTCTACAAAATGTACCATAGTACTGGGGTGAACATAGGGTTCCAAACTGTCATACAGGCTTCTTCTGTGAATACCCAACACAGTTGCCAACACCCTCCCAGTGTCCAAGGAGCCACCTGCCCCAGTGCTGCCACCTCTTTCATTATATCACATTTGGGTGGGAATTTCCCAGCTCCCCAGGATTTTGCAGCAGCAGGAGGAGCCGCCAGCACCAGGGCTGTGAGCCTGCCCTGAACCACCGGGACTCTGAGCATTATTAGGTCTGCTCAGCCACACTGCCTGGGTGCCCATTTGTGCCACAGGACTTACCCAGCAGCCTTCAGGGCAAGGTGACAGGAGCCTGATGCTTTGGCTCAAGAGATGGCTTGGGGCTGCCTCCTTGGCTGTGCTCAGCAATCAGCACTATGCCCGGAGCACACATGGACACGGCTCGGAGAAGGAGCCTGCCCAGCCGGGGAGCAGCCATCTCCCCCACCCCCCCCCCACTCTGTCCCATTCTGCTCTGCACACAGCAGCTAGGCCTGTGTCTCAGCAGGCAGGGCTAGTTAACCAGATCCTGGGGCTGCAGGGGGGTGTCACAGTCAGGGACTAGGGTCAGCGGAACTGAGACCTGCCCCTAGAGATGGACGTCTCTGTCAGACCCAGGGCACTATCCTGGATGCAGGAATCCCTCGGGGAGAGTCTGACTCCAGCCTGTGCAATGCAGGAGCTCAGATGGGATGGTCAGAATGGCCCTTCTGGCCTTGAAATCTACACAGCTAGGAAAATTAGATAGAAAAGGCCTTTTAGTTCACACCTGGGGCCGATGCAGGATTGTTCCCTATGGCCAGGGCCTGTGTGTGGCAGCTGAGCTGAACTTGGAGCAAGCCCTGTGGGCTCTGGTGTGATGGGCCAGCAAGACCCCTGTTCTCTGAGAGGCCGGCAAGGCCCCGGGACTCTGCGGACTTGGGTGTCACAGGCGGGCAAAGCCCCGGGACTCTGCGGGCTTGGGTGTGGCAGGTGGACAAAGCCCCAGAAGTCCCATGGGCAAAAGGGATGCGGGAGTGGCACTGTCAAAAATGGCATTGCCTGTCTCCAAGCCACTGGCAATTCAGAAGAAAATGATGTTGAGGGATAGCTCAGTGGTTTGAGCATTGGCCTGCTAAACCCAGGGTTGTGAGTTCAATCCTTGAGGGGGCCATTTAGGGATCTGGGGCAAAAAATCTGTCAGGGGACAGTACTTGGTCCTGCTAGTGAAGGCAGGGGACTGGACTCAATGACCTTTCAAGGTCTTTCCAGTTCTAGATTGGCATATCTCCATTTATAATAATGCTTAGCAATCAATGTCCTAACAGATAAAGCACATACGTCACTCAAACTGAAGTTCCCCATGATCCCCATGAAGTTCCCACAAGATGGGGTATCAGTTGGTGTTTGCTATTGACCCCCAAATCACACTAGGGAACAGGATGCATAGGCTGCTGAGGACCGTTGCATCAGCCAGAGTGATCAACCATTGATGGAGTCACACCAGGCATCATGTAGTGAAGATCCCAGATCTGGATCAATCCTGAGAATCCATGAATCTCTAGGGCAGCTCCACAGGCAGCACCAGATAGGGTCGGGGTGTGCAGTGTGCACCTCTTTGTGCATCAATGGAGAGTTTCAGAGCACACTGTGCTGGAGGAGATGTCCAGGTTCCTTAAGTGCCTGTCTATAATATATAGGGGGAAAGGCTGTGTGATCATGCGGAACTTCAGTTTGAGTGACGTATGCTGGAGGTCTCATGCTGCTGCTGCTAAAACATCCTTAGAATTTCTAAATATTATAGATGACAATTTCCCAACTCAGAAAGTGTTGCATCCAACTTGGAGGAATTCTTTATTAGACCTCATCTTGACAGATAAAGAAGAACGGATCAGAGAACTAAAAATTAGTAGCAGCTTAGGTTTAAGGGATCATTGCTTGATTGTTATGTGCAAACAGAATAAGTTCAGACCAGGGATATATATATTCTTGGTGCTTTAAAGGGCCAGTTTCACCAAACTGAAAACAATTATGAGGCAAATCAGCTGGCAGAAAGAATTTAAACTGAAAAATGTGAATGATAAGTAGGAACTGTTGAAGATTATTTTACTAGATGACCAAAAAGACACAATCCCCCAACTGAGCATGAAGCCCACACTCCTTAAAAAAAAAAAAATAATAAATAAACCTGTCTTGGAAGAGAAGTAGAGAAGGCAATACAATTAATTAATTACAATTAAAATAAAACAATATATAACAAAAAGAAAAAAGGGGAAGTTGATAGTAATGAATATAAATCAGAAGTTAGAAATTGTAGAAAATTGATAAGGGGAGTAAAAGGACAGCAGGACCCTCTGTGGTCAGCAAAGTTAAAGACAATAAGAAGGGGGTTTTAAGTGTATTAAGAACAAAAAGAATTCTAACTATGGTATTGGTCCATTACTAAATGGAAATGGTAGAATTATCAATAATGCAGAAAAGATGGAAGTGTTTAATAAATATTTCTGTTCTGTATTTGTGAACAAAAGATAGGTGGTGCAGATATATCATATGTTGATGAAACACATTCCATTCCAATAGTAACTCAGGAGGATGTTAAACAGTAGCTTCTAAAGTTAAACATTTTAAAATCAATAGGTCCAGATAACCTGCATCCAAGAGTTTTGAAAGAGCTGACTGAGGAGCTCACAGGACCATTAATGTTGATTTTCAATAACTCTTGGAACAGTCAGGAAGTTCCAGAAGACTGGAAGAATGCTAATGTGCCAATATTTTAAAAGGGTAAATGGGATTAGTTAATTATAGGCCTCTCAGCCAGATGTTGCTCCCAAGCAAAATAATGGAATGTTTTAAACAGGACTTAATTAATAAAATAATAAAGGAGGCTTATATAATTAATGCACATCAACATGGGATAATGGAAAATTGATTCTGTCAAACTAACTTGATATCTATTTTTGATGAGATTGTAAATTTGATTATAAAAGTAATAATAGCATTGATGTAAAATACTCTTCCGTAAAGCATTCTGCACAATATTTTGATTAAAAACTAGACTGATGCAAAATGAACACAGCATACATTAAATGGATTAAAACCTGGCTAAATGACAGGTCTAAAAATGTAACTGTAAACAGGGAATCATCATCTAGCAGCTGTGTTTCTATTGGGGTTCTGTTGGGATCAGTTCTTACCCATACATGATTTATCGTCAATGACCTGGAAGAAAACATAAAGTCATCACTGATGTCTACAGATGAAAGAAAGATTGGGGGCATAGTAAGTAATGAAGAGGACAGGTCACTGATTGTAAATGAGTGGCATCCTCCCAGGCGCCCCCTCATGGCCATAGGGAGCCCTACAAGTGGACCCTAGAATCATAGAATATCAGGGTTGGAAGGGACCTTAGGAGGTCATCTAGTCCAACCCCCTGCTCAAAGCAGGACCAATCCCCAATTTTTGCCCCGATCCCCAAATGGCCCCCTCAAGGATTGAACTCACAACCCTGGGTTTAGCAGGCCAATGCTCAAACCACTGAGCTATCCCTCCCTCACCTCAGTTTCCCTCTTTAGTAACCCAAAGGACTCCACTTCAGGCTCCTACTTACAGTACCCCTCCTGGGGGGCAGTTTATTACAGAAATCCTGTGCAAATAGTCTATAACAAAAGTCCCAAAACATAGTCCATATAACCCCAGTGCATAGTCCTTGTTCTCACTGTACCCCATGTCTTCCATCACACCTAGGCTTCTTATCCATCAGCCCTCTGCCAGATCAGCCAGCCCAGCCCTTCTGTCTGGGGTGCAAGCAAACAATATGTTTTAAGATGGCAAAATGTAAATGCATCCATCTAGGACTGAAGAATGTCAGCCATGCTTACAGGATGGGGAGGGGGGCTCAATCCTGGGAAGCAGTGACTCTGAAATGGATTTGGAGGTGCTAGTGAATAATCAGCCGAACACGAGCTCCCAGTGTGATACTGTGGCCAGAAGGGCTAATGTGACCCTTGGCCGTGTGAGCAGGGGAATATCGAACGAGAGCAGAAAGGTTATTTTACGTCTATATTTGGTGCCGGTGCAACTGCTGTTGGAACACTGGCCAGTTCTGGTGTCCACAATACACAAAGGATGTTGATAAACTGGAGAAGGTTCAGAGAAGAGCCAGGAGAATGATGTAAGGGGTTGGAAAACCTTCCTGCTAGTGACAGACTCCAGACACTGAGTCTCTTTAGCCAGGACCAGCTCTAGGCACCAGCAAAGCAAGCAGGTGCTTGGGGTGGCACATTTTCAGGGGCGGCATTCCGGCCATCCTTTTTTTTTTTTTTTTTTTTTTGCTTGGAGTCAGCAGCAGCAGCGCCCGCACCTTGTTGCCGGGCCAGAGCGCGGGACACTCGGGCTGGGGGCGGCCCCGTGGGGTGCACGGAGCCATCTGCAGCTGCCGCAGGGTGGCTGCCCCCCAGCGCCGAAGCCAGGCGAAGCGGCCCGAGCCGCCCAGGGGCTACGGCAGGGCAGCCAGGAGCAGCAGCAGGGCCATAGAGGGGACCGGTGCCCAGGGCGCTGCCATGAGAGGCCCATGTCCCACCCTCTGGGGCTCCACTCCCTGCCAGCTGCTCCCTCTGAGGCTGCCCTGCCCCAGCTCATCAGCCCCCTGCAGGGGCGATCTGCCCTCCCAGGGTCCCGGCCGATCCTGGAGGCGGGAGCCCCGGCTGGAGGGACCCTGGGCTGAGGCGCGGCCTGGGAGTCCCGCTGCTTACCCCAACCCTGCCAGCTCCGGACCGGCTGGAGGCGAGGGGGGTGCGGGCAGAGTCAGGGCCCCCCTGGGCGCCGGGGAGGAGTCAGGTGGATGCAGCCTCCGTCCCTGCTAGTGTCATGATCGGGATGCTGATGACCTGCCCTGGGAGTGAGTTACCAGCGACCCAGGGCTGGGGTGGCAGCGGGGTGCAGGTTGGGGGGGGAGAGCCCAGGGCTGGGGCGGCAGGGGGTGTGGTTGGGGGGTAGGACACTGGTGGGGGGAAGGGGCGGAGCCCAGAGCTGGGGCGGCAGGGGGCAGCAGGTGGGGGGGGGGGGGAAGAGCCCAAGGTTGGAGTGGCAGGGGGTGTGGGTGGGGGGGGTAAGAGCCCAGGGCTGGGGCGGCACAGGAGTGCGGGGAGGGGGGGAGCCCAGGGCTGGGGTGGGGGGCAGCCAAAAAATGTTTTTGCTTGGGGCGGCAAAAACCCTAGAGCCGGCCCTGGCTCTAGCTCAGTGTGTGAAGGCCGAGGTGACTTTACCATGGTTTTTAAGAACCGCGGTGGATTCTCCATGACTGAACATCAAGACGGGACGTTTTGCTAAACACTGCGCTTCAGTGCAAATGGGAATTGACTCCGGGGAGCCTGTACAGGGGCTCGGACCAGCTGATCACAACGGTCCCTTCTGGCCTTATACCATATCTCACCTTGCAGCCACCGACCTCCGAGCACCTTCCGGGCTAGGGAGTGCGGCCTGGGCGGGGGCAGCCTCTTCCCACCCGTTGCAGGGAGCAGCGGGGGCGTGGGCCGGGGGTACCCGGGGCCGGAGCGGCCGAGCGGCGCGGGGAGGCCAGCAGGGGGCGCTGCAGGGCAGGATTGCAGAGGTTAGCGCAGGAGGGTGCGGGGCTCAGCAGCGGCTTGGGGTGGGGGGGGTCGCGCCAGCCCCGCGCGGCCCAGCAGCGACCCCCCGAGGAGAGCGACAGCCCGGCGCTGCGCCGCCCCCGCCCGCCCGCGCTGGGGACGCGCTGGCTCCAGCCAGGCAGGGAGACGGGGCTGGGGTCGTCAGCGCAGGGGAGAGAGGCCAGGCCCAGCCTCCACCCCACCCCCATTTGATTCTAGTGCCGTGCCCTGATTAGCTCCTTCCCCTCCCCCCTCTGACAGCTGGGTGAGAATCTCCCTCCCCCCTGAGAGAGCTGGGTTAGACCCTCCCCCCTCTGAGAGCTGGGTGAGCCCCCTCCCCCAACGACAGCTGGGAGAGACTCTCCCCCCCCCCCTCGCTGGGTTAGACCCTCCCCCCTCTGATAGCTGGGTGAGCCCCCTCCCCCAACGACAGCTGGGAGAGACTCTCCCCCCCCCCCCCCCCGAGAGAGCTGGGTTAGACCCTCCCGATAGCTGGGTGAGCCCCCTCCCCCAACGACAGCCTGGAGAGACTCCCCCCGCTGGGTTAGACCCTCCCCCCTCTGACAGCTGGTTCCTTTTTAGAGCCCGGTTTGTGTAAAGCACCCCGGGAGAGAGCAGCCTTTGGCCGGGCTTTGCGATGGATGCCTTGCTCGTACCTGCCCCTGACAGTGCAATAACCGCTGGGTGTCCCACCCCACCACTGGGTGTCACCCCCTCTGGCGGTTCCCAGCAGGGTTGGAGGTGGGAGGCTTGAAGGAGGTAGAGGTGGGGTTGGAGAGGGGTAGGTTGGGGTAGGAGGGTCGGAGAGGGATAGGCTGGAGCAGGGGTCAGAGAGGGGTAGGTTTGAGCAGGAGGGTCGCAGATGGGTAGACTGGGGCGGGGGGTTGGGGAGGGGTAGGCTGGGGGGATAGGGGGAGGGGTAGACTCGGGTGGGGGTCAGAGCGGAGTAGGCTGGGGTAGGGGGGTTGAGGAGGGGTACATTGGGGTGGAGAGGAGTAGGCTGAGGTGGGGGGGTTGGGGAGGGGTAGGCTGGGGGATAGGGGGAGGGGTAGACTCGGGCGGGGGTCAGAGCGGAGTAGGCTGGGGTAGGGGGGTTGAGGAGGGGTACATTGGGGCGGGGGGGCGGAGAGGAGTAGGCTGAGGTGGGGGGATTGGGGAGGGGTAGGCTGGAGCTGTGGATCAGAGAGGTATAGGCTGGGGTTGGGAGTTGGAGAAGAGTAGGTTGTGGTGGGGGGTTGATGGCTGGGGTTGGAGGTTGGAGGGGGTAGGCTGGGGCAGGAGGTTCGGAGGGATAGGCTGGGGCAGGAGGTTCAGAGAGGGGTAGGTTGGGGTAGGAGGGTCAGAGAGGGGTAGTCTGGGGCTGTGGATCAGAGAGGGATGGGTTGGGGGTCAGAGATGGGTAGGCTGGGGCGGGGGGTCAGAGAGGGGTAGTCTGGGGCTGTGGATCAGAGAGGGATGGGTTGGGGGTCAGAAATAGGTAGGCTGGGGCGGGGCGTCATGGAGGGGTAGGTTGGGGTGGGGGGTGGGCGAGAGGTAGGCTGGGGTTGGGGGTCGGAGGGGGTAGGCTGGGGCAGGAGGGTCAGAGAGGAGTAGGCTGGGGCAGGGAGTTGGAGATGGGCAGAATGGGGCAAGGGGTTGGAGAGAGGTAGGCTGGAGAGGGGTAGGTTGGGTTGGTGGGTTTGGGGGTTGGAGAGGAGTAGACTGAGGTGGGGGGAGTTGGAGAGGGGTCGGCTGGGGGTTGTGAAGGGGTACGCTGGGGCAGGGGGTCGGAGGGGGTGGGCTGGAGGGGGGGATAGGCTGGGGCAGACGGGAGGGGCGTAGACACTAGCTTACCAGAACTCCAGAGCAAACTCTGCCACTCCCACAGCTCCCCACTCACCTGCTGGCACCTCCCGGCCGGCAGGGCGGTGACCCACAACTGCTCAGGGTGCCAGCCCAGCATCTCCCCAGCATATGAGTCACTCTCACCCCATCACAGCCAGCCCCAGGCCTGCAGCGCCCTGCCCAGCGATGCCACTCACAGCCCCGCACTGCAGGGCCGTGTGCCCAGCTAAGGCTGACTCTCGCCAGCTAGCGCCAGGGACACCAGTGAGAGCAGGGAGCCACAGAGCACAGGCCAAACCCCGAGAGGAGCCACTGCGACACAGGGGGCAGAGGAGACGGGGCGAGACGCTCGAGCCTGAGGCAGCGCGAGACAGAGCAAGGCCCCCTCCCAGCACCGCAGCAAGGGGATGTGCGGGGAGGGGCAGAGATGCCCCCGTCCCACAAAGCCCCACCTGGGGCAGCTCGCCCCCTCACATGCAGACTACAGGGGCCGGTCCTGTTGTTCTCTGGGATACATGTGGAGCGGCTTCGGCCAGGGAGCTGCTATGGAACTGAGCAGCGTGTAGCTGTGCGTTTGCACGTGCGTGTGCAGGGCTCTGTGTGCACATCCCTGTGCACTTGTGAAACACTTGTAAAGTGTGCATCCTCCTCCTCTAGTGATTAGCCTGCACAGAGGAGAACCGGCTAGTCACATCTGTGCTCCCAGTGGGCAAGGCTTGTGCTGTGGTGCTGAAGTCCCAGGCTTAAAGCTGGCTGATAACCTGGGTGGGCTCATTACATGTCTGCTCACGTCTCTACATGTGCATCTGCATGTGTGTGTGTGTGTGTGCTGGTGTCCCAGCTTGTGCATGTGTGATTGTGTGCACGTGTGTCTCTGGCATGGATATGTGTGTCAATCCCTGCACGAGTCCCTGTGCATGCATGTGTGTATGCGACTCTGTGTGTGCATACATGCAC
Source organism: Chelydra serpentina (assembly GCA_037349315.1). NCBI lineage: Eukaryota > Metazoa > Chordata > Testudines > Chelydridae > Chelydra > Chelydra serpentina. The sequence goes on from JBAIAC010000056.1 coordinate 2,677,325, forward strand.
ATGGTAACCTGTGAGTGTGAATAGGTGTGTGTCCCCCTGTGTGTGTGTGCACGTGTCATAATGCAGAGCTAGGGCCACTGTTACCTTAACCCATGTATTTCATCTGCCTTGCCGTTCAGCAGGACAAGCATGTCCCATGGCTCCGCCCCTGTGGCGTCCCCACTGAGTACTGCCCCAGTGCCTGCAGGCCTGCTCTGGGGTCTCCACAGCCATCCTCTGCTAGTTATTGCCTGGGAGGACAGTTAATGCATCTTTCCTGTTGATTCTCTTATTAAACTCCCGGTTCTGATCTAGTAGCAGGGTGACGGCTTCTCCCCTGCAGGCCAGGGGAGGTTGGGTTCTGAGGCCAGTGAGTGATGGGCAGTCACATCGCACTGAAGGGATTTATTAATCTGCAGGGTCACAAAGAAAAGCCCCAGAAGGGTCCGGGCTTTTAGCAGGATTATGAGTTTTAACCGGGCCCCCTGTCCCGTTCCTCTCAGGAATCCTGCAAACACAGGCAAGCAGCCCCTCACTGGCTGGCCCTGGGCGTCTCACTTGCCATCTGGTCAAGCCCCACTTGACACTGACTGGAGGGCTCTTCCCAGAGAACAGGAGCTTGGGAACCAGCCCTGCATGCCTGCTGGAGACAGCTCTTGCTGCTGCTGGCGGTGCCGGCTGCCGCAGCAGCAGCTTGTCCCAGCAAAGAGCATTGCTCAGTGGCTCTTAAGCCCTTGAGCATCCACTGTCATTATTACTGCTATTTATCATGTGAATTCCCGGAGCACTTTTTATCTCTCCGGCCCGAGTGCAGGTTTCTGGTGCTTGCTGGCTCCTCTGGGAGCATTAATTACAGGGGCTCATGGGCAGCTTCCAGGCTGTTATTGGAGTGCCCTGCTGGGAGCCCGGGCCTGTGTGGCAAGCCAGGCTCCCGTTAGCACAGTGGCAGATCTGTGGCTGCAGCCAGAGCGTGTTCTAGCCCGGCCTGGCGTTCCCCTGCCCCACCGTGCTGGAGGCACCTGCTGTAGGGAGGTGGGAGGGGCTTGTTTGAAAAAGGAAAGGAAATAAATAGGAATAAAAATTTAAAAATCATCTGTCAAAATCCCCCTCCCGCCCCCCAGGCAGCCTCGATTCCCAGTCCCTTGGCAGCACTGGTGTTGGCCAGGCTGTCTGCTTGTCTCTGGGGGCCACTAGGCCAGGCAGAGGTTCTATTTTCCTGTTAATACCTTTGAAACCTTTATGTTCGCAAAGAAAAGCTCCTGAGGGTGATAGAGATTTGGTGTCATCCCGGTGCAGCCAGGCATCTGGGAACGGCCTTTCCCATCTCTTCTCAATGCTGTGTGCACTCTGAAGCCTAATGATCGCCATTTAAACTGCAGCTTCTCCTGCTGATCGTTGGAGCAGAAACCTCTGGCCACTTCAGGCACATCTTGGGCTGTGAGCCGACTGTGGGCTGTGTAGAGCCATAGAGCTTAAGGCTAGAAGGGACCCGCAAATTACCCAGTGTGCCCTGCTGCAGAACTGCTCATTGAACAGCACACGCACACCATGCCCAGTAAACAGACCTAGGCCAAAGCATTTCACAGGCAAAGCCCAGGAGGGACCGAGGTGCCAGCGATGCCCGAGGCACCTGGATTAGCTGAGACATATGATCCCAGCCGGGGAGACAGACAGAAACCCACACCCAGACATATGATCTCAGACAGGGAGAGAGAGTGACACACACCCACCCCCCTACATCATAGGGAAAAACTTATCTTCCCCCTGCAGGTGACTGGCTGAAGCCCTGAAGCACGAGAATTTAGGGACATAAGACATGAACCAGAAGGGACCCTAAAAACAGCTGAGTCCTACCCTCCACCCTCACAAGTAACCCCATCGTACAATCCCACTCAGACATTTATCAGGCTCCCTTTTAAAACTAGTCAGTTTCTTTGCCCCACAGATCCCATTGAGAGGCTGTTCCAAAAGCTCACTCCTCTGATGGTTACAAACCTTCTAATGTCCAACCTACGTTTGTTCATGGCCAGTTTATCCCCATTTGTTCTTGTGCCAACATTGTCCTTTAGCTTAAATAGTTCTTCTCCCTCCCTGGTGTTTACCCCCTATAGAGAGCAAGCAGAATGCCTCTCAGCCTTCATCTCACTAGGCTAAACCAGCCAAGCTCTCTTAGTCTCCCTTTGTAACATCAGCCCTCCATCCCCCTGATTGTCCACCCAGCCCCTAGCCCCAAACTCCCAGGTGGAATGTATCTTTCTTGGCCATGGGAGACCAGAACTGGAGTGTTCCAACGGAGGGCTTACCCAGTGCCTTGTACAATGGCATTAATACTTCCCGATCTCTACTGGAAATGCCTCCTCCTCTGTCACGTTCAACTGATGAGCCCCCCAGCGTATAGCCGAAATTCTTGTTATTAGTCCCTAAGGGTATGTCTATACTTACCCGTCGCGTCGGAGGCACGGGATCGATGTTCTGGGTTCGATTTATCGCGTCTTGTCAAGACGCGATAAATCGAACCAGGAAGTGCTCCCCCGTCGACGCCGGTAATCCTGCTCTGCGAACGGAGCAGGCGGAGTCGACGGGGGAGCCTGCGCGCCGCGTCTGGACCACAGGTAAGTTCGAACTAAGATACTTTGACTTCAGCTACGTTATTAACGTAGCTGAAGTTGCGTATCTTAGTTCGACAGGGGGGGGTTAGTGTAGACCTAGCCTTAGTGTACGACCTTGCACTTCATACTATTACATTCCATCCCATTTCTATTACTCCAGTCCTCAAGGTCATCCAGCTCTTCCGGTCGTCCTCTGCGCTGCTTCCTTCCTGCATTCGGTCATCAGCGAATTTCATTGGCACCCTCCTACTTTTTGTGTCAAGGTCATTCATGAAATTATGAAATAAGATTGGTCCCAGGACTGACCCCTGAGGAACTCGACAAGGAACCTCCCTCCATCCCCACAGCTCAACTTTTCAGCACAGTCTGTTATCAGCTCCCCCATCACATGCCTTTCTGAAGTCCAGATACATTTGATCACCTGCATTTTCCTCCCCATTCTGGCCCTGAGCTTCTGAGGCTGTAATTCACCTGGACGGCCTCTGAGCAATCCTGGGCTGGACAGAGCCACCTGCCCCTCTGCCCTAGGGTGACCAGATGTCCCAATTGTATAGGGACAGTCCCAATTTTGGGGGCTTTTTCTTATATAGGCCCCTATTACCCCCTACCCCCATCCTGATTTTTTACACTTGCTGTCTGGTCACCCTATCCTGCCCCCGTGGCTGGGTGGGCCTCCCTCCCTGGCTGAGGAAATGAGCTCAGGAAAGGGAGTGTACGGCTCTGTGGCTGGGCTCCTCACCCGCTCAGGAGGACACCACGCTGTGCACGAGCCAGGAGGCGCTTGCCGCTGTCTCACTCTCGCTAGCTCAGCGGGCTGGGCCAGTTCTCTGCTCTGGGGCAGCCTGCGCGCACAGCAGCTGGCTCCCAGCTTGGCAGCCGGAGGTGCTGCACAGGCCCTGGCTGATTTATAACCACTGCTGAGAGCTGGGTGCCCTGAGACATCGCCCACCCTGGCTCTGACTGAACAGCCTGAATTGCAATGGCTGGAACAGGACGTAATTAAAAACCAGTCACAGCCGACCCCGGGGAAAGTGCTAATTCAGGGAGAGCGAAGAGTCATGGTCGGGGGAACGGGAAGCTCACCAGATACCGATAGGAGATTGGCTGCACCTCACAGAGCCAGCGCAGACAGAGCCAGGCGGCAACTCCGCCACCATGGACAGAGCAGTGACCCCCACACACACAACGTGCCAAAGTGCTTGGCAACACACACCATGTTCTGCCCCTTCCACAGGTTACAGGGTCACAGGCAGGTCTCCAGAGACACGTATACATGCACCAAGATACATGCACAGAGAAGCCTGGGCACAGAAACAGGTTCATGAGCGCGCGCACACACACACACCCCCATCCACCCCCGGCTAATTAGCCTGGACTTACCTGGCCAAGCCCAGCTTGTTCCTTTTAGCTGATGTGCGTGTCAAGCAATGCCCCAATGCAGTGGGAAGCAAAGCTGCCGAGGGGACACGTAGCCAGAGAGACTGCAGCAGGGACACGCCAGGGCTCAAACCAACCACCCAGAACATGAATTGTTTTGACTTTCCAAGGGCTACTGGTAAGGTGACTGCACGTCCCAAATTGGGTGGGAGTGGGACAGTCTCAAAATGCAGAGCTCAAGTCCCGGTCCTGGGCTGAATGACTCCGGGACAGTATTTGTCCCAGATTACTGTGGCTCTTCTACCTGCTCAAGGATTTGGGGATGAGGGGAAAGCAGTGGATGTGCTATTTCTTGACTTTAGCAAAGCTTTTGATACAGTCTCGCACAGCGTTCTTGCCAGCAAGTTAAAGAAGTATGGGCTGGATGAATGGACGGTAAGGTGGATAGAAAACTGGCTGGATGGTCGTGCTCAACGGGTAGTGATCAATGGCTCCATGTCTAGTTGGCAGCCGGTATCAAGTGGAGTGCCCCAAGGGTCGGTGCTGGGGCCGGTTTTGTTCAATATCTTCATCAACGACCTGGAGGATGGTGTGGACTGCACCCTTAGCAAGTTTGCAGATGACACTAAACTGGGAGGAGTGGTTGATACGCTGGAGGGTAGGGATAGGATACAGAGGGACCTAGACAAATTAGAGGATTGGGCCAAAAGAAATCTGATGAGGTTCAACAAGGACAAGTGCAGAGTCCTGCACTTAGGACGGAAGAATCCCATGCACTGCTACAGACTAGGGACCGAATGGCTGGGCAGCAGTTCTGCAGAAAAGGACCTAGGGGTTACAGTGGACGAAAAGCTGAATATGAGTCAACAGTGTGCCCTTGTTGCCAAGAAGGCTAACGGCATTTTGGGCTGTATAAGTAGGGGCATTTCCAGCAGATCGAGGGACGTGATTATTCCCCTCTATTCGGCACTGGTGAGGCCTCATTTGGAGTACTGTGTCCAGTTTTGGGCCCCACACTACAAAAAGGATGTGGATAAATTGGAAAGAGTCCAACGGAGGGCAACAAAAATGATTAGGGGGCTGGAGCACATGACTTATGAGGAGAGGCTGAGGGAACTGAGATTGTTTAGCCTGCAGAAGAGAAGAGTGAGGGGGGATTTGATAGCTGCTTTCAACTACCTAAAAGGGGGTTCCAAAGAGGATGGATCTAGACTGTTCTCAGTGGTAGAAGATGACAGAACAAGGAGTAATGGTCTCAAGTTGCAGAGGGGGAGGTTTAGGTTGGATATTAGGAAAAACTTTTTCACTAGTAGGGTGGTGAAGCACTGGAATGGGTTACCTAGGGAGGTGGTGGAATCTCCTTCCTTAGAGGTTTTTAAGGTCAGGCTTGACAAAGCCCTGGCTGGGATGATCTAGTTGGGGTTGGTCCTGCTTTGAGCAGGGGGTTGGACTAGATGACCTCCTGAGGTCCCTTCCAACCCTGAGATTCTATGATTCTATGATTCTATGATTTACCTGGCTCAAGGATCAGGGGCATGTACCTGCTCAAGGATCAGGGGCAGCGCCAGCCTCTTCCTGGCCCCTCCATGCCATGAGACCCCAACCCCTTCTCCTCCTCTCCCTTTCCCCCCTCCCCTTCCCCCCGAAGGACCTGCCTCCTGGTCAGGTCGGAGGCTGGAGCAAGGCCATGGTACGGATCGCCCAAGAGCCCAGGCCGCTGTGGGATTACACACACAAGAACAAAGTTAAAACATTATTAAGGTTGAAAAGTTCAGCACCCTCGAGTGAGGAAATGCCAGAATTTAGGTTCTCCGTTGAATCTTAATTCCACCCCCTGGTGCGTAGGCATTCTGATGCAGCCTTTCACTACATGATCACATACTGCTCTTTCCACAGGATCCCTGTCTCGTTCAGTGCACAAGCTGGACCTGCTTTGGGGATGAAGCAGGTCTCTGCAGTGAAGAAAGTGGCAGGACCCCTGCTTCATTTGTTAGTTGTGTGTTCCTCATTTTCCAGGTGCTTGACTTGATACCCTGGGGTCTGACTGGCAGAAGAGCTGAGCTCTCACTGCTGCAACTGACGCCACTGAGAGCTTTGAACATATGAGGTGCTAGATAATGCTAAGTACCCTGGGAAGTCAGGGTTAGCATCTCCAATTGGGCATCCAAAAAAATGGAAACTTTTGACTTTAATCTCTGTGCCTGAGCTCTCCACCTGGGAAGTGGGGCCAATGCTCCCCACCCCATCTCACAGGGGAGTTGGGAAGATAAATGAGTTAATGTTTGTGAAGCACTCAGAACTGTCGCAATGAGTGCCCTGGAAATGAATGGTTCGGTCTTCAGAGCAGGGTTTGTGTAGGGGGCAGCAAATCGGGGCTGGGGCCACCCATTGAACAATGATGGGAAAACCAAATATTGACTAGCTGCTCATTAAGTGAGCCCCGGCCACCCAGTGCACTGAACGAGGCAGAGGTCCTGTGGGAAAAAATAGTGTGTGATCAGGTAAGACTGTTGACTGGGCTGAGAACTGAGCCCTGTGGGATCCCAAGAGAAACTTCCCTGATGGTTGATGATTCCACATTGATCATTATGTTCAATCCAGACTGTAAAGAAGCAGGGCACAAACCCCAGACTGGCTGTGAGTTCTATACTTAGAGTTCACCAACTGAGTATCAAGTGTGAACTCCTCAAGTACTATAGCAGCCTTAACATGGAGTCACAGACAGTGCCCTTGGGTACACTGAACTGCTTGCTGCCCAGGTAGGCCTGATAGATGGTCCCTTACACCAAAACCCACAACATTCAGGTTACTCCCAGTCCCAAAGGATCAGTCACTTACCCCAGGTCAATTGCATCTCAGATCCTTTACCAAAGATAATTTAATATAGGATGGGCTACAATGTTAACTAAAGCTTATTAACTAAGAAAAAGAAAGGAGAGTGTTATTTACAAGGTTACCGCAGGTAACTACACCACACAAATGAGTTACACTCGTTGGTTCCAAAAGAGTTACTGAAGCTGCTGTACTACGCAAGCTCTCTATGTCCTTCAGGGCTAACTCAGGCCCAGCACTGGGGAACGTTTGCCTATGCTTAGAAATCTTTGCCCCTCCGAGTTCAAGCAGCATAGAGAGAATTTCTTCCTGACAACAATTTTTATTCCCTTCCCCCAGAATTCAAGCTGGGACGAGTGCTTGTGCACGTCTCCTCTTCACGGGTGTGCGGGGAGCAATCAACAGTCTTTTGTCCACTGATGATCCACAATGGCTTATCTGTTGTCTATGGGCCTTCCTTTGGTGGCGAGGAGATGACACCTGTTGTGGTAACTAGTATTTCACACTTGGCAATGCATCTCTCCTGACTGGGGGGTTTACAGTCACAGAGCAAACACTTAGGCGATGTCTACACTACCACAGTAAGTCGACCTACACTATGCAACTCCAGCTACGTGAATAATGTAGCTGGGGTTGATGTATGTTAGGTTGAGTTACCGTGGGGTCTATACTGCGGGGGGGGGGGGAGAAACTCTCCTGTCGACTTACCTTATTCTTCTCATCGGGGGTAGAGTACAGGGGTCGACTGGAGAGCGATCTGCTGTCGATTTGGCAGGTCTTCACTAGACACGCTAAATCGACTGCCGGTGGATCGATCTCAGAGCGTCAATCCTGGCTGGAGTGTAGACATAGCCTTACATGTGACCTTATAACATGGGGTACAGATGTTATAAGTAAGATTAATACATGCAGCCTCCTATGAGCTAAAAAATCTAAACAAATGCATTTTTATAATTCTAATACCTATTGTAACAACACTAACACTCAGGTGAGCCAGTCTGGTTCCAGCTCTGCATTCCTCATGATTCAGTTGATGCCTAGGGGCCTTGGCATGAGCTGGCACCTGGTCTGCCAGAGTCACAATCGACTGCATAGATTTTGTACTGAGCTCCTTTTTAGCATGTGTCTTTGGCAGCTGCCTCGCCCCTCTGCCCACTAAGCTGCATCCCCTGGGGTTGCCGCTCATATCCCAATTCTCTGAGCACTTCCAAAATTTGCCATTTATTTTTAAATCAACCTGCCAGAGAAATGTTCCTTTGTTTCCTAAAATAGACTGCATTTCTCCCCCAAATGACATTGCTCTAACATAAGCCACTAGGACTGGAATTGGGCACTTCATACTCTTGGGGGGAGACTTCCCAAGGGCACATAGAACCTGCTTAATGCACAAGCTGCTGGGGTAGATCTGTAACTAGCGAGTCTTTCTGGTTGAATCAAGAAGAATTCAGCAGCAAAGGGCCCAGTGGGCAAACAAACAAATGAAGACTCGACACAGTTCAAGGCATGTCTGAATGCATCATTTCCTCACAGACTCTCCCAACAATGGGTTTCCTCTGCTTCTTCCTCATCAGCAATCATCCCAGATTGGTAAATCCAAGAATGGATACACTTGTCACACCTCTAATTGTCTGGGAGCATCCAAACCAAGAAGCCAGTCCGCAGCATGTGTGTGCTGTGCAAAATGGAACCTACCTGGCCAGCCAGCTAAGTGGGCTAACTAGGGACTGTGATCACAGTCACACATTCCCAGTTGTGAACCTCGAGCCATGGGAGACCCCAACTGTGAGTGGTGCCCACGAGGCCAGGCCCTCCTTGCTGCTCCCAACGAAGTCTCTGCAGAGCAGGGTTCAGCCCCAATGGAGGTCACTGATGCTGCCCTGAAACTTTGCTCCTCCACAGTCCCCTTTCTGGAGGTGACAGCATTTTTAGCCGCATCAGTGATCGAAGCCTGAAATATAACGGAGCTGCTAGAATCGTGTGGGCTTGGAGACTGAGGCAGGGGCATGAGGCGAAGGGAAAGGGGCGCCAGGAGAAGGAGAGGAGGGAGACAAACAAGCTTTCTCTGGGGAGAGGAGGCAGCTGGGTGTGGCTGGCAGGGGGTCAGGAACAGAACTGGCAGCGACAGCAGCATGAAAGGAGCTAGAATGTTCTGGGGCACAGGAGCAGCAAGCCCCAGTGGTGGTCTAGGAGTGCTGGAGGCTCCCAGGCATGCTGGTTTGGAAGGGGATGCATGGAGCTGCACAGGGAGTATGGCCGTGGGGGTGGGAGGCTCACTCTGCAGAGCGTTCAGTGGAGATTTTTCCACTCAGGTCACCCGCGCTGTCCACCCAGCCTGGATGGCTACGTGCTGCATGAAGGCAGTGACGCTGGCAGGGAGACAGGCACTCAAGCCAGCAGCTGCCTCTGCAGCCTAAGGCTTCTCCCTCATCCCCATGGCAACGCTGGGTGGGTGCAGGCCCTGGCTGGCTCCCCTGCATGGCACTTGGTGACCTGGGCCTGTGGTAACAGCCAGTGCCATACCGCAGGGATGGGTGTGTCAGCCATGAGAGGCAGACATGGGGGGAGGGATAGCTCAGTGGTTTGAGCATTGGCCTGCTAAACCCCGGGTTGTGAGTTCAATCCTTGAGGGGGCCATTTGGGGATATGGGGCAAAAATTGGGGATTGGTCCTGCTTTGAGCAGGGGGTTGGACTAGATGACCTACTAAGGTCCCTTCCAACCCTGAGATTCTATGATTCTATGACAGATCCCCCAGAGCTGCCCGGCTTGAGCCCAGGCCTGGCGCAGGACCAGGTGCTGGCTGTGTGCCTATGGCAGCACCTCCAGTGGGGGACACCTAGTGCTAAGAGGGGGACCTCACTTGCAGCCTACATTCCTGAGGGGTTGGATTGGCCTGGCCCCACCTTCCTGCCCTCCCACACCTCCGCCCATAGAGACACACAATGACACAGACAGACACAAATCTATCGGTGTCTGCACCAAGCTCCAGCCTGGAAATGCCAAAACCTGAGGGTCCAGGCACCGCACAAACAAGGGGTCTGAACCCAACCAATAAGGAGTTGAATCAGCTGGTTGTATATAATGGTATCATGTATAAACACATACCACATAAGGTCTTGTATGAAGGTGCGTAACAGTCTGAGCGTGGTGGTCGGTATGGATACGCAGACATATGAATTTATGTTTGTGTAGGTATCAAAGTGTGTTCATAATCCGTGCTACGACATTCACTCCGCCTCACAGCAGGGAGGTGGTCAGCAGGAAGTGAGGGGCTGCCTCCCCAGCCAGGTGACACTAGCCATAGGTGCCGGCTTCCTCCGGGTAGGGTGACCAGATGTCCCAATTTTATAGGGACAGTCCCGATTTTGGGGTCTTTTTCTTATATAGGCTCCTATTACCCCCCACTCCCTGTCCCGATTTTTCACATTTGCTGTCTGGTCACCCTACCTCCGGGTCCAGGGGGTGCTCAACCCGCTGCTCCGCCCCCACCCAACCCCTTCTTCTCAGCCCGCAGCTCCACCCCACCTCTTCCCACCCCAGCTCCACTCCAGGCCCTATCCCCACCCCTTCTCCCAAGTCCCCCCCCGCCCCATCTCTCCCCGGTCTCTTCCTGCCCAGTTCTTCCCCCTCCCCTGAGCATGCCCTGCCCCATCCCTGCTCCTCCCTACCGCCTCCTGCACACCGCGAAACAGCTGATCGGTAGGCGCTGGGAGGGATGGGGAGGAGTTGATCAGCGGGGCGACCGGCAGGTGGAAGGCGCTGGGGGGAAGGAGGAGAGCTGGCTGACAGTGGGTGCTAAGCACCGACTAATATTTTTCCATGGGTGCTCCAGCTTTGGAGCACCCACAGAGTCGGCGCCTATGACAAGCACCTCACATTGTCCAACCCAGAAGCAGACAAGTGATGGGAAACCACTGAAACAACTTGAACCTGAAAAGAAAGCCCCAGTCTTGCAAAACGAAGGGTTTGTCGTTACATACAGCTCTACAGCAGCACAGCTTTCACGAAGAGGCTCCCACAGCTCTCCCATCAGCCTAGTGGGGGGAGGGATAGCTCAGTGGTTTGAGCATTGGCCTGCTAAACCCAGGGTTGAGAGTTCAAGCCTTGAGGGGGCCATTTAGGGATCTGGGGCAAAAATTGGGGATTGGTCCTGCTTTGAGCAGGGGGTTGGACTAGATGACCTCCTAAGGTCCCTTCCAACCCTGATATTCTATGATTCTAGTGAATCCACCTCTGTGAGAGGCCGTAGCTATGTTGACGGGAGAAGCTCTCCCGCTGATACAGCGCTGTCTACATGGGGGGTTAGGTCGGTGTAACTACGTTGCCTAGGGGTGTGGATTTTTCACACCCAAGCGATGTAGTTATCTCGATATAGGGCTGTAGTGTAGCCCTGGCCAAAGAAAGGAGGGAATTTCCCCACTGTGAATCACCATCCTAGTGTGAGAGAGAGAGAACCCTGCAAAGCCTATTAAAGGGGAAGAGGTTTGATGTGGAGGCTATCCAGGTGTTGAGGGCCAGCATCCAAGTGGGGTGCTGTCCATGCAATGCTGGATCCCCTCTAGGACAGAGGGCATGCTGGGAAAGTGAGAAAAGACAATAGGTAAGGTGTTAGAAAAGGGAATTTTATCTACTGTATAAGTGTGAAACCCTGAGGGTATGTTTATTTTCTGGGTAACATGCACATGCTGGGTTCACTCTCCCTCACCAGCCCATCTCTGAATCAGGGGGTCTTCTAGTCAATGAACCTTTTGTTTATTTTTACCCCAAGCAGGTCTCTGTGGTGCAAACTGTCTGGAGTGTGGGTCCCAAAGAGAACTGATAACAGGGAGCAGTTCCACTCCTTTGGGGGTGACAGATCATAGGGGGAAAGTGAAAGTGTCTGGCAGTTAAAAAACTCAGTGCAAATTGTTTTGGGGGCACTCGGGACTGGAAGGGCCGCTGAGGTCACCTTGCAAGGAGCGACCAGGGTGAGACCTTTATGCTGGTAGGCTGGCTACCGGTGCCAAGGCTCTGAGCTATGGCAGCATGGCATTAAGGCACCCAACGTTACAGGGCAGGCGGTAACAGAACTCCTTACTGTCCTGGGTGATCCCCAAAACGTCACAGACACACTGATAGACAGACGCATACACACAGACACTGACACACAGGCACACAGACAGACACAGCCACGCACACACAGACATAAACAGACACAATGATAGACAGACGCATACACACAGACACTGACACACAGGCACACAGACAGACACAGCCACGCACACACAGACATAAACAGACACACTGATACAGACACACTGATAGACAGATGCATACACACAGACACGCACACTGACACACACTGACACACAGACAGACACAGGCATGCATAGAGACACAAACAGACACACAGACACACACACATGTGAATAATAGAATATCAAGGTTGGAAGAGACCTCAGGAGGTCATTTAGTCCAACCCCCTGCTCAAAGCAGGACCAATCCCCACTAGATCATCCCAGCCAGGGCTTTGTCAAGCCTGACCTTAAAAACCTCTAAGGAAGGAGATTCCACCACCTCCCTAGTGTTAGGGGCTTATTCCTTCACCTACTTACTTCCCTGGTCCTTCTCGCATGAACAGAGCAACAATACCCGAAGTCCGAAGGTGCAAACAATTTGATGTTTATTGGTGAATTTCCAGCAAGCAACGATTCCAATTTCCTTCCTTAGTGTCCCCCTTCCCAGCTCTGACACCGCAGAGCCTTGCCTTTGTCCCTATTCCCCCCCTTACTTCCTGATTGACTGCAGACTGTACAGTAAAACGTGAGTTCTGCTTAGCTATACCTTAACCAATAATTTTACTGAAATGTAGCTAACCAATCTTAACATATTGTAACATGATTATCTAACCATTATATCCCACCACCTTAATTAGTTTACACCCAGCAAAATTAATTATACACTGCAAGTGAGGTCCCCCTCTTAGCACTAGGTGTCCCCCCCACTGGAGGTGCTGCCATAGGCACACAGACAGAATTTTTTTATTATTAATTATAAGCAGCCAGAAAAATCACAGAACCAGACAGAGATTATACAGACAAACAACAGGGAAATGGGGACTACAGTGAGAGAACAACAAAGAAATGAGGATTTCACATCCCAGCGATTGATAAGTGAGTTCTTGCCAGACAGGATGCTATTAAACTAAGGCTTGGTCTACACTGGGGGGGGCGGGGCGGGGGGGGGGGGGAGAGTCGACCTACAATACGCAACTTCAGCTACACGAACAGTGTAGCTGAAGTCGGCATATCGTAGGTTGACTTACCCGGCCGTGAGGACGGAGGCGAGTAGACCGCTGCCGCTCCCCCGTCGACTCCGCTTCCGCCTCTCGCGGCGGTGAAGTTCCGGAGTCGATGGGGAGCGCATCTAGACGAGACGTGATAAATCGATCCCCGATAGAGTGATCACTACCTGCCAATCCGACGAGTAGTGAAGACGTACCCTAAGTTTTCTTTAAATTTCTAGGCTCTTCCCTTTCTCTGGAGGTGATGGGCACTATCAGGACAGGATTGTATTCCTAACAGCCCAATAGCACCTTATTTCAATGTGACTAGTTTGGAATGTAAGGATGTGACCATACACTTCCCAGCTTATGGCTGCCTCTGCTGCTTAGCCAAAGATCTTAGCCTAAGAACAGGGCCTCAGACTGTCACAGTAAGAGAGGGCCCATAAACAGGCAGACAGTGATTTTGATTCTCTCTTTTATACCTTTATAACTAACTAAGTGATAAGAATACATCTAAATTCTTAAAGTATAGGCCTTTACAGACAGGCCTGAATATCTATATCCTAACACTCCACCCCCTTTTTTTTCTTCCCTTTTTCTTTTGGGATCCTCCTACCCAGGTATCCCTGGAAAAGCATAGGACATATGGCAACACATTTCCTGATAGGGCCACCAAAGTGGAAGGTGTCGATATTCCATTTGTTTCACTGCCTCTTGTGTAGTATAATGCTCTGCACCTTCTCTCGTACGGGCATACCACACCTATTCCAATGAGTGTTCCAGACTTCCCATTATAGTGAGCCCCAGACGGTTGGGTTCGGTTGTTTAGTACACTGTGGCAAGGGGAGGGCTTACTACATTACTTATAGGTTATAATTAGTGGCTGTTCTTTAGGGGGTTGTGCCCCCCTTGATCGTTTCCATATGCAAACATAACACACAAATACACTTAAGAATACATCAGCTGCTATGGTAATCCACAGCAACACCGAGAGTTCTGATCACTGCAGTATGGTCCAACATCAGAGCCGCCACCAAAACTTTGCCTCTCTTCCTTCAACGGGGTCAAGATCTTATGTGTCCAGTTGCTGGCAGTTGCAACATGCTGCCCCTGCAGGTTTTGCGTGCTTTTGTTCATATCATAAGTTCATTGAATGTTCACAGAGATATGGGTTATTGTTCAAACCAACTTAATTACTTGGTATGGAATCAGGCCGTATGCTCTGGTTTGATTATTTACAGCAATAAGATGTACAGATCCATTTGTGCACCAAAGTCCAGATAGCAGCGTGTAGATGTGTGTAGTTTGGTTATGGGCTGGTGTAATTGTGCCCCCTAGTAATATGTACATTCCCAGCAAAACACCACATACACAGTACACCCAATTGTCCACCCCTTGCCATAGGCCTTTGATCCTGCTCCTCCATAGTCATAGGAGAGGGGCACTGTGACGGGTTGGATCACAGAAACCCCCTTGGGGCTGCCAACTGATGTGCCAAGACTACTTCTGCCCCTGCTTTCCTGCCCTGCCAGCTTGAGACTCCAGAGCCCTGCCTGGTTTGAGCCAGACCCACTAGCCTGCTGCAAACCCAGACCCAGGTCTGAACCACGTCCTCTAACAGCTGTAGGCTCAACTGAAAACAGATTAAGAAATGTTCCTGTCTTTAACACTCAGATGCTCAACTCCCAATGGGGTGCACAAGTGCCAAACACAGGGGAATAATCACTTCCCTCGATCTGGTGGCAATGCTCCTACTAATGCAGCCCAATATGCCGTTAGCCTTCTTGGCAACAAGGGCACACTGCTGACTCATATCTAGCTTCTCGTCCACTGTAATCCCCAGGTCCTTTTCTACAGAACTGCCGCTTAGCCAGAGTTGGTCCCCAGCGTGTAGCGGTGCCTGGGATTCTTCCGTCCTAAGTGCAGGACTCTGCACTTGTCCTTGTTGAACCTCATTAGATTTCTTTTGGCCCAATCCTCCAATTTGTCTAGGTGTCTCTAGACCCTATCCCTACCCTCCAGCATATCTACCTCTCCCCCCAGCTTAGTGTCTTCTGCAAATTTGCTGAGAGTGCAATCCATCCCATCATTCAGATCATTAATAAAGATGTTGAACAAAACCAGCCCCAGGACCAAGCCCTGGGGCACTCCACTTGATAGCGGCTACCAGCTAGACATCGAGCCATTGATCACTATCTGTTGAGCCTGACAATCTAGCCAGCTTTCTATCCACCTTATAGTCCATTCATCCAGCCCATACTTCTTTAACTTGCTGGCAAGAATACCGTGGGAGACTGTATCAAAAGCTTTTCTAAAGTCAAGATATATCATGGCCACCGCTTTCCCCGTATCCAGGGCCGGCTCTAGGATTTTTGCCGCCCCAAGCAAAAACAAATTTGGCCGCCCCCCCCCCCCCCCGTTTTTTTCTTACCCCACCCCCGCTCAACTCCGCCCCTTCCCCAAATCCCCAGCCCTGCCTCCTCCCCCCAGGCTCTCAAGCCTAGGAAGGAGGGAGGGGGAGAAGCGGCACGCGAATCAGCTGTTTCGCGTGCCGCGGCCGCTCGGGATCTCCCCCTCCCTCCCAGGCTCTCAAGCCTAGGAGGGAGGGGGAGAAGCGGCGCATGCCCCGCAGCCGCTCAGGTGCTCCCCCTCCCTCCCAGGCTCTCCCCCTCCCTCCCAGGCTCTCAAGCCTGGGAGGGAGGGGGAGCAGCGGGGCGCGAATCAGCTGGTTTGCGCGCTGCGGCAGCTCGGGATCTCCCCCTCCAGCAGCGGCGCGAGAATGGCGCGCAAGCCAGCGGCGGCAGTGGAGGTGAGCTAGGGCAGCTGGGGCACATTTTTAGGGGCGGCATGGCTGCAGCCAGAATGCCGCCCCTAGAAACGTGCCGCCCCAAGCACCAGCTTGTTTTGCTGGTGCCTGGAGCCGGCCCTGCCCGTATCCACAGAGCCAGTTATCTTATCATAGAATCAAATCAATCCGGTCTGCTTCAGGCACCATCCAGGAGCTTGCAAAAGCTGCTTCCTTCCATCCATACCACCAGCTACACCTTGTGCCATTATTTGCAGCTGTGCAAAGTGGGTATAAAATGCTCCCAGCTTGGATGCAATACCCACTTTGCAAGTGTAAATGACAACATAAGAGGCTGGATAATGGAGAAGTTGGCCTCTAATCTCAGCTCTTACATTGAGTGGTACTGATAATTCTGTGCACTTCACACTCCTTAGTGAGCATGTCCACAGGCCCCCATCTGAGAAGCAGGCAAGCAGTATAATGACCCCATTATACAGAAAGAGTGCACACGGTCTCTTCTGGAAGTGCTAGGGAGCAGACCCAAGGCTCATCCACTTAGCCATCCTGCCTTTCAAAATGGCTGTGCCAAATCTATGTGTTTGGCTGTGCTGGTTGTAACCACCAGCCCACACACCCCACCAGGGCCAAGCATAGAACCCAGGAACGCTGGTGCCCAACATCCCTCTGCTCTCTAGCAAATAGTTGTGTAAGAAACGGATACAGTGTGTGCTGCATTTCCTTCTAGTTACTCATCCACATAGAAGGTAAATCCTGCCACTGCTACCAGATACTCTTTGAGTGCGTGTGCTAGAGGTGGATGCTGTGTGTCTAAAGCGTCCAACCCTGAGGATTCCACATGATGGGATTCCTCTTGTTTCTGTTTTTATTTTAAAAAAGCTAGAAAATGACTTACAAAATACGTGAGCAGGATGTTAAGTTTGCAAAGTCAAGCACTCAAAAGTGAGGAAATGCCAAATGCACAGTTGCCCATGAAATCTTAGTGCTGCCCCCTTGGGTGTATGCATTAAGAGACATCATATGATCACATGTTGTTTTTTCCACAGAACTCCTGCCTCATTCAGTGCACAGGATGGACAGTGGTTAAGATGCTGGATTGGGGCCCAGGCTAGCTGGATTCTGTCCCTGGCTTTGCCACAGAATCCCTGTGAAATATTGGGAAAGACCTTTTCTTAATGCAGATGCACACAGGGGCATTTCCTGACTTCTGAGGGCTTTACATGGCAACCGTAATGGTTCTTTTATCACTGTTGTTATATGAAATAGGGTGAGCTGTTTGATAGTCATTGTCTGGGCTATTGTCTAGTTGCTGCTATTTCACTGCACATGTTGCAATATTAGGATGACTGGGAATTAACAATTCAGTTTCTTACAAACAGGTTTACTTGTTCTGTGAGTAGTTCACAGTAAGAGTCACTCATTCCGATCAGTGCTAAGTAGTGAATTATTTAGTATTCTCTGGTAATCAAAGAATAAGTTGTTTCATTTATTTAATAAAAATACTGCAAAAAACCCACAGTTGCTTAGTGTGTAATTACTAAATACTACAGCATGTTATCCCCCAAACAGCCACATTCCTTTTCCACTCCTCAGAAATGCAAAGGCTAATTATGAATCATTAATTTTGACGGCACCCAGAGCCCTTTGGGGGGCTTTGGTAGGCTCACAAGAGGGGGTGAGTTAGTGGAGGAACCACACCCTCCTCTTTGCCCACTAGGGAGATTACACCACATGAGTGTGTGTGTGCTGGGGGGGGACGGGGGGGAAATCTGGGCATAGATCTGTATCATTTTTAAGCTATTTGATGAATCTCAAGTTCTATTTACTGGCTCTTGCTAATCTCTAGGGAGCAGGAAGCCATCACTTTATTCAATGTCAGTAAAAGAGTGCAAACCCGGCAAAGGGTAACCATTCCTGGAGATCTGCTGGATCCCATAGGGGCCAAAGCCCTGCTGTAAGCCCACATTGACTCTGCCTTTGGTGGGCTCTCTCCAGACCACAGCAGCCCTCGGGGATTCCCACAGGGGTTGGGGACAACACGGGAAAGGTCACTGAGTTGGGGATTTGTTCCCTTCCTGAGTAACAGCTGTGAGGATGGGCAACAGGCACCCCCTTCTTGGCCCTGCCCAGTACAGCCCATATGGACCATGCTCTGCACTGAGCACCGTCTGTGCGCAGCTCAGCACAGGGGTGGGAGAGGCACTGGTGAGGCCTCATTTGGAGTACTGTGTCCAGTTTTGGGCCCCACACTACAAGAAGGATGTGGATAAATTGGAAAGAGTCCAACGGAGGGCAACAAAAATGATTAGGGGGCTGGAGCACATGACTTATGAGGAGAGGCTGAGGGAACTGAGATTGTTTAGCCTGCAGAAGAGAAGAGTGAGGGGGGATTTGATAGCTGCTTTCAACTACCTAAAAGGGGGTTCCAAAGAGGATGGATCTAGACTGTTCTCAGTGGTAGAAGATGACAGAACAAGGAGTAATGGTCTCAAGTTGCAGAGGGGGAGGTTTAGGTTGGATATTAGGAAAAACTTTTTCACTAGTAGGGTGGTGAAGCACTGGAATGGGTTACCTAGGGAGGTGGTGGAGTCTCCTTCCTTGGAGGTTTTTAAGGTCAGGCTTGACAAAGCCCTGGCTGGGATGATCTAGTTGGGGTTGGTCCTGCTTTGAGCAGGGGGTTGGACTAGATGACCTCCTGAGGTCCCTTCCAACCCTGAGATTCTATGATTCTATGATATGGGTGAATTCTCCTCCAGGAGCTTACAAAGGGGAGGGACATCTAGTGACAGAACCTGCCCTGTACTAGCCTGGGAGGAAAGCCAAGGAGATGCTGAGCTCTCCAGGGTGTAGCTGCAGAAAATCAGTGCTAGGATCCCGGGCATAAGGGCTGCTGAATAGCTTGGGTGCTCCAGCTAAATCTAGAAAGCAACTATAGACAGACACTGCCCAGCCAGGTTACTGAGGAGCTGACCAGCAAAGGGACGAAGAGGGGGCCTATGCCTTCATGTCTTCTGTCTGATAATAAGGATGACAAAGGCCTGAGAGTTTGTCTTTTTGACATGAAAAATGCAAATCTCATCTGCCCAGGCACATGAGAGATAGCAGCAGAGTGGGGAAGGGAGATGACTACAGTGAAATCACTGGCAGCTGCACGGACACTTTTCAAAGGCCCAACTTAAATGTATACCCCAAATTAAACACCACAGATAAAGAACCAAAGATGAGCCCCCGTGGCTTAACAACCATGTAAAAGAAGCAGTGAGATAAAAAGGCATCTTTTAAAAAGTGGAAGTCAAATCCCAGTGGGTATCTAGAAAGGAGCATAAACACTGCCAAATTAAGTGTAAAAAATGTAATAAGAAAAGCCAAAAAGGAGTTTGAAGAACAGCTAGCCAAAAACTCAAAAGGTAATAACAAAATGTTTTTTAAATACATCAGAAGCAGGAAGCCTGCTAAACAACCAGTGGGGCCCCTGGACGATAGAGATACAAAAGGAGCACTTAAAGACAATAAAGTCATTGCGGTGAAACTAAATGAATTATTTGCTTCAGTCTTCACGGCTGAGGACATTAGGGAGATTCCGAAATGTGAGCCATCTTTTGTAGGTGACAAATCTGAGGAATTGTCACAGATTGATGTGTCACTAGGCGGTTTTGAAACTAATTGATAAACTTAACTGTAACAAGTCAGATGGCATTCACACAAGAGTTCTGAAAGAACTCAAATGTGAAATTGCGGAACTATTAACTATGGTTTGTAACCTGTCCTTTAAATCAGCTTCTGTACCCAATGACTGGAAGATAGCTAATGTAACACCAATATTTAAAAAGGGCTCTAGAGGTGATCCCAGCAATTACAGACCAGTAAGTCTAACATCCGTACCGGGAAAATTAGTTGAAACAATAGTAAAGAATAAAATTGTCAGGCACATAGAAGAACATAAATTGTTGGGCAAAAGTCAACATGGTTTCTGTAAAGGGAAATCATGTCTTACTAATCTAGTAGAGTTCTTTGAAGGGGTCAAACAAACATGTGGACCAGGGGGACATAGTATACTTAGATTTCCAGAAAGCCTTTGACAAGGTCCCTCACCAAAGGCTCTTATGTAACTTAAGTTGCCATGGAATAAGAGGGAAGATCCTTTCATGGATTGAGAACTGGTTAAAAGACAGGGAACAAAGGGTAGGAATAAATGGTAAATTTTCAGAATGGAGAGGGGTAACTAGTGGTGTTCCACAAGGGTCAGTCCTAGGACCAATCCTATTCAACTTCTTCATAAATTATTTGGAAGAAGGGATAAACAGTGAGGTGGCAAAGTTTGCAGATGATACTAAACTGCTCAAGATAGTTAAGACCAAAGCAGACTGTGAAGAACTTCAAAAAGATCTCACAAAATTAAGTGATTGGGCAACAAAATGGCAAATGAAATGTAATGTGGATAAATGTAAAGTAATGCACATTGGAAAAAATAACCCCAACTATACATACAATAAGATGGGGGCTAATTGAGCGTCAACTAATCAGGAAAAAGATCTTGGAGTTATCGTGGATAGTTCTCTGAAGACGTCCATGCAGTGTGCAGCGGCAGTCAAAAAAGCAAACAGGATGTTAGGAATCATTAAAAAAGGGATAGAAAATAAGATGGAGAATATCTTATTGCCCTTATACAAATCCATCATGCGCCCACATCTTGAATACTGTGTACAGATGTGGTCTCCTCATCTCAAAAAGGATATACTGGCATTAGAAAAGGTTCAGAGAAGGGCAACTGAAATGATTAGGGGTTTGGAACAAGTCCCATATGAGGAGAGATTAAAGAGGCTAGGACTTTTCAGCTTGGAAAAGAGGGGGGAATATGATAGAGGTATATAAAATCATGAGTGGTGTGGAGAAAGTGAATAAGGAAACGTTATTTACTTGTTCCCATAATATAAGAACTAGGGGCCACCAAATGAAATTAATGGGGAGCGGGTTTGAAACAAATAAAAGGAAGTTCTTCTTCACACAGCGCACAGTCAACCTGTGGAACCCCTTGTCTGAGGAGGTTGTGAAGGCTAGGAATATACCAGGGTTTAAAAGAGAACTGGATAAATTCATAGAGGTTAAGTCCATTAATGGCTGTTAGCCAGGATGGGTAAGGAATGGTGTCCCTAGCTTCTTTGTCAGAGGTGGGTGATGGATGGTAGGAGAGAGATCATGTGATCTCTCTCCTGCCTGTTAGGTTCACTCACTCTGGGGCACCGGGCATTGGCCACTGTCGGTAGACAGGATACTGGGCTGGATGGACCTTGGTTTGACCCAGAACGGCCATTCTTGTGTTCACTTATGTTCTTATGAGTTAAAAATCCAAACCCTGCCTCCCCCCTTTGAGTAACAGGGAGGAAAAGCTCCTGCTACACAGGTGAGCCCTGCCATGAGTCCTCCAGCCAAACCAGAGGAGCCCAGGATCACCAGTCCTGACATTTCTAAGGTAAGAAGCAGTCGAACAGGGCAGAGAGGTGAGGGTGATGGTGGAATGGGAGGGCCGTGGGACTGGGAGGATTAGGGAAGGACAGGTGCCCACACCATGCGGGCCAGTGAACTGGACCCCGAAGGATGCCATGTGGGGTTGGCTGTAGGTTGGTGCTGCGTGTAGTCTGAGATATGGAGTCAGTTGGGTCAGGTCTGTGGCATGCGTCTGTCTCAGGGCCTGGAACATATATATGAAGCATCCAGCCAGGAAGCCTGGAAAAAGAGCTGCATTCCTTGGCAGTGGGGACCCTGGCAGGATATCCAGTACATTGGTCCCCTCCAGGAGTGTTTCCTGCCCACAGGGCTCCAGGCACTTACTGGCAGCCCTGCCTCCGTCAGTTTCCTTCACTTGGCAGGTTTCACGGGAGCAGAAAGTTTGTTTTTAATATTCCAGCTCTTATCTTGTAGCAGCAGCCTGTCCCCTCCCCTTGGAGAGACAGACAAAGGCAGAGAGAGCACTCCTGTACCAGCCACAATTCGCACAGCACACGGACACCATGGGGAACTGCATCATCACTGTGGTGAGTCCACGGGCTCCTTTGCCTACCTCCACTGTCCTCCTAAAATAGATTCGCTCCCGTAGTGAAGGTGAGGGCTGAGAACAAAGGCAGAATGTGGAGTGGTGCAGGTGTAACCCACACACCTTCTGGGTGTGGTGCTCTGTCCCATCTAGTGGCACCAAGACCACGTAAAGAGAGAGTTAAATGAGTCTGCTCTACAGCCTTAGCCAACAGGCAGTTGGCTTTTAGCTCGTGCGGTGGAGGCTCATGCACTAAGCTTCAGAGGTCTCTGGTTCGGTCCCACTCTCTGACAACCGGGGTCTATCAGCGTTACACGGGCACATGCTGGGCTAATGTTCCTCGCTCCTGAGCGTAGCTGGTCGGGGCTTTCTGACAAAACAGGTTTTCATTGGAAAATGGTGAGTCGTGGAAACCGAGACTTTCCTCGGGAATAGCTCAGTGGTTTGAGCATTGGCCTGCTAAACCCAGGGTTGTGAGTTCAATCCTTGAGGGGGCCATTTAGGGATCTGGGGCAAAAATTGGGGATTGGTCCTGCTTTGAGCAGGGGGTTGGACTAGATGACCTCCTAAGGTCTCTTCCATCCCTGAGATTCTATGATTCTATGAATGTCTTGGCATCTGTGAAACTGCCCAGGAAGGTTTCTCAGCTCCAGAACGAAATTTCTGGTCAAAGCCAGACAGGGCCTTGCCCAAGTTGCTGACAGCCCAGTGCTTCAGGCACTCCTCTGCCCCACATCTGAACCTGGGCTATAGGGCCTCTCTCCAGCATGGCTGTCTGCACTGTTGTGCTTAGTAGGAGTAATTAAGTCAGGACTGACCCTGGAGTTAGGGAATTGAGGGAAGCCCCAGATTCAAAGCCCTGTGCCAAGCCAGGCAGCGCAGGGATGTGATTCCAGGTCTCCCACACTCCAGCAGAGCAGCTGAACCTCTGCTGAACCTCTGGACTACTGGATATTTGAAGGCTGCTCTCGCTCGCTCTGGTTTTTCCAGGCTAGGGCTTGGTGTCCAGTTGATGTGGAAAGGGGAAAAAAATTAGATCTTGAAAAACTTCCACGGGATGGGAAAGCATTTCGCCCCCAGCTCTCCTCCTGCCTTCCTCTCCTGCCAGTGCCAGGGGAGAGATTCCCTGTATCTGATTTGTGACGGGTGCTTTTCACTCACTCAACTCGCTGCTCCAAGTGGGACAAAGATCCAAACCAAGGGGCATGCCAGCGCTCCCTGCAGGAAGGGGAAGGTACTACAGGATCCCTTCCTTTAGGGAAAGTAGCTCTAGAATCTCCTCTGCAAGAGTCATTATTTCTGATGGCAATTTCCTCCAATAAAGTCAGGAGACTCTGAGTTTGGGGGGGGATGCAGGTGAGACAAAAATGAGCGACATCTCTCCAAACATGGGACACCGGAGAGGGATGCTCCCTGCTTCCCTGGGCTTCCCATGCGTCTCAATCCCAACCCCCAGCCATCCCAGTCCTGGGCCACTCCTAAGTCGTCAGGAGTGAATTCCATGGGGATGAGCAGCAACAACGATGGTCTGGGAGTGGTGCTGTTTATCCAGAGGTGTCACCTTGGGGTCCCCCTTCTTTCCACCCCGCACAGGAGCTCAGGGGGTTGCAGTATCATTTGTACTTGCGAACTGAGCCCAGACGTCAGCTGGTACATCACAGACCTCTCGCACCCCCCCCCCCCCCACTCCTGCCTGATCCACTGGTCAGTGAGCGTTCGTCATGTGGGGCAGATTGACTCTTGTCTACAGTGCTAGCACTGGGAGCTGCTGTTACCGGCTTGAGAGCTGAGCCCAGCGTGGCTGGCTGGATGGTATCATGGCTGCATGATCCATGGCATCTGTGAAGCACCAAGCCTGCCTGGCAGCTTGGCTGCAGCCTTGTCCTGGGCCCCTGAGAAAGGCACTGACCGTGATTTATGGCCTTTGCCCCAGGAAAATGGCTTTGTAAAAATGATGATCAGAGCATTAGCTCTGAAAACACAGCTTCCTGCTGCTGCCGTTCCTGTGCCCTGGGGGGCAGGCAGAGGGGCCAGCCGGGCACAGCACTGGCTGCTTCCCATGAAAGGGCATGTTCCTAGGCCCACACTCACCCTGTCTCCAGGGCTGGCTTTGGTTCTTCCCCTCTCACCTGGATGCCAGTGGGGCCCCAGTGTCACAGGCTGGACAGCTCTGCCCCCTGGGGCCAAGGACATTGCATACAAGCCCCAGAGAGCCAGATCGCTCTTCCCCAGGGCCCCTCCTTCCCCACCTGCTGCAGCTCCAGCCCTTCCCCAGTTCTCACTGGCATTTCCTCCACCCTGTTATTATTTTCCACTGTCTCTTGGCTGGTCCTGCCTCGCTTTCCTCTCTGGCCCTACATTATCTCCGAGTCTCCGCTGAGCCTCCCCAATCTGTTCCTGACCCCTAGGCTGCCCTGGCTGTTCCCCACAGTCTCACTCTGCCCCGTTTCACCCCTTCCCAGCTGCCAGAGTCCCCCCCAACCCCTCCCTAAGCCCTCCTCCTCCATCCGGCCATCTCTGCTTCCCTGCACCGGGGGCTCTCACCGGCTCTGTCTGCCCTGCAGCAGGGAGCGAGTCTCCCGGCCAGTCAGCAGGCTCATGCCCGCGGCGTTGCGGCAGGACCAAGTGACCCTGGACCATCCCTGACAGGGGTTTGTCTAGCCTGTTGTTAAAAACCTCCAGTGATGGGGCACCCTTGGAAGCCTTCTCCAGAGTTAAGCTTCCATTAGTGTTAGAAAGTTTTTCCTAATAACTGACCTAAATCTCCCCTGTTGCAGACTTAGCCCATTGCTTCTTGACCTACCTTCAGTTGCCATGGGGAACACTTGACCCCTCTCATCTTGATAACAGCCTTAGCATGTTTGAAGACTGTTATCAGGTCCCCTCTTAGCCTTCCTTTCTTAAGACTAAACATGCCCAGTTTTTGAACTTTTCCCGCAAACATGTGGTTTTCTGAACCTTTTCGCATTTTTGTTGCTCTTCTCTGGACTCCCTTCAGTTTCCATTTCTTGCCTAAAATGTGGTGTCCAGAACTAAACACCGTCCTCCAGATGAAGCCTCTCCAATGCTGAGTAGAGCAGGACAATCACCACCCTTGTCTTACATACATCACGCCTGTTAATATGCCCCAGAATATTAGCAACTTTTTTGCAACTGCATCAAATAGTTGACTTGTTCAATTTGTGATCCACTATAACCCCAGACCCTTTTCAACAGTACTACCACTAGCCAATAAATCCCCTTTTTGTAGTTGTGCATTTGATTTTTCCTTGCTAAGTGAAGTGCTTTGCACTGATCTTCGTTGAATTTCATCTTGTTGATTTCAGACCAATTCTCCAATTTGTGAAGGTCCTTTCAAATTCTACTCCTGATTTCCAAAGTGCTTGCTACCCCTCCCAGTGTCATGTCATCTGCAAATTTTCTAAGCACACTCTCCTCTCCGTTATCCAAGTCATTAATGAAAATACTGAATGGTAATGGACCCAGAACTGCCCTCTGCAGGACTCCACTAGATATGTCCTCCTAGTTTGACAGCAAACCATTGATGACTGCTCTTTGACCATGGGTTTTCAGCTAGTTGTGCACCCACCTTATGGTAATTTCACCTAGACCACATATCCCTAGTTTGTTTATGAGTAAGGCTACAATTTAATCACAGGTATTTTTAGTAAAAATCATGGACAGGTCACAGGCAAAAAACAAAACAAAAAATAAAAAAATCATGGCCTGTGACCTGTCCATGACTTATAATAGAAATGCCCCTGATTGAACTGGTGGGTGGGGGAGAATGATGGGGCTCACAGCACCAGCTGCCGGGGAGGGAGGCGGGGGAGAAGTCCCAGGGGTTGTGCTACCACTCCAGCTGCCGCCAGAGAGGGGAAGCCCTGGGGTCCCGCTAGGCTGATGCCCGTGGGGGTCGGGGGAGCCCCGGGAGGCCAGCCACTGCTCTGGCTGCCCTGGGTCTGCTGCCAGGAGCCCCCAGGACCCTGCTCAGGCAGGCCCTGGGGCCAGCTGCTTTGACCGCTGCTCAGGTGGTCCCTGGGGCCAGCTGCCCAGAGCTACCAGAGCAGTGACCAGTGCAGCTGGCTGCAGAACCGTTCCAGCAGCTGCCGGTGCGGCTGTCCACAGGGCTTCCTGAGCACGTTGGCTGCTGCAGAAGTCAGAGGTCGCAGGAAGTCACGGAATCCATGACTTCTGCGACCTCCAAGACAGACATGGAGCCCTACTTATGAGAATGTCAAAAGCCCCTGACTAAAATCAAGATATAGCACATCTTGGCTTTCCTTCACTATCCGCTAGGCCAGTAACTGTCAAAGCAGGAAATTAGGTTGGTTTGGCATGATTTGTTTTTGACACATCCATGATGGCTGTTCCTTCAAACCCTATTATCCTCTAGGTGCTCACAAACCGTTGAATAATTTTTTCCAAGATCATAGAGTCATCGAATCATAGAATCTCAGGGTTGGAAGAGACCTCAGGAGGTCATCTAGTCCAACCCCCTGCTCAAAGCAGGACCAACCCCAAGGAAATCATCCCAGCCAGGGCTTTGACAAGCCAGGCCAAAACCTCTAAGGAAGGAGATTCCACCCCACCCCCTAGGTAACCCATTCCAGTGCTTCACCATCCTCCTAGTGAAATAGTTTTTCCTAGTATCCAACCTAAACCTCCCCCTCTGCAACTTGAGACCATTACTCCTTGTTCTGTCATCTGCCACCACTGAGAACAGCCTACCTCAGGGGTGGGCAAACTACAGCCCCAGGCCACGTCCAGCCCATTTAATCCAGCCATCAGCTCCCGCCGGGGAGTGGGTTTGGGGGCTTGCCCCACTCCGCACGGCTCCCAGGAAGCAGCTGGCATGACCCCCTGCCCCCCACCTCCTACGTAGTACGCACAGGCACAGCCAGGTGTCTCTGCCCACTGCCCCATCAGCAGGCACCACCTCTGCAGCTCCCATTGGCCGGGAATCCTGTCCAATGGGAGCTGTGGGGGTGGTGCCTGCAGACGGGGCAGTGCACAGAGCCACCTGGCTGCACCCCTCAGCTGGAGGGGGGACATGCTTCCGGGAGCTACCTGCGGTAAGCATCACCTGGAGCCTGCACCTAAGCCCCCCACGAGCGCCCCAATCCCTTGCCACAGCCCTTATCCACCTCCCACCCTCTGAACACCTTGATCCCAGCCCAGATCCCCCTCTTGTACCCCAACCGCCTCATCACCAGCTCCACCCCTAGCCAGAGCCCTCACCCCACCCACCCACCCCCGCATTGCAAAGCCGGTGCGGCATCTGCTGGTCATCTGGGAATTAGCTCTTTTCCAGCATATGGAGCACCCTCTGCTGGCCGGTGTCTTGCCTGCCGCTGGCCCTGTGTCCCTCCCGGACCCCAGTGCCCTTTCCCTCGGGGTTCTGCTCCAGCAATACCCCCTCACTCTGGGTCTCCCCTCCCAGGGGACCCCCCACCCTAAACCCACCTTGCCTCAGTGGTTACTGCCAGTCATCATCTAGCCCCCGCTCACTGGGGCAGACTGCAGTCTGTAATGGACACTCATCATTGGCAAGAAGGTTAGGACATGCTGCCTTTGCCTATTCCCAGGCTGCACCTCTGTAGCCCCAGTACCTTTCATAGGCCTTCAACAAGGCCTGCAGCCTGGGGCTTTACCAGGCGGGAGCGCCACAGCTCCTTTTG
Source organism: Chelydra serpentina (assembly GCA_037349315.1). Lineage (NCBI taxonomy): Eukaryota > Metazoa > Chordata > Testudines > Chelydridae > Chelydra > Chelydra serpentina. The sequence goes on from JBAIAC010000056.1 coordinate 2,704,904, forward strand.
TCCTTCCCCAGCACTGCTCTGCTTCAGGTACCTTGCTCCCAGGCAGATAGCCCTTCCCCCTCCAGGACTAAGGTGAGACTCCTCCCAGCTCCTGGCCCCCAGCCCTCTTATCAGGGCCAGCTGGGCCCTAATTGAGCTGGCCACACCTGTGGCTGCTACTCCAATCAGCCTAGCCTGGCTGCTTTTAACCCCTATTCTCCAGGAATGAGGCAGCTGCTCCACTACAGTCCCCTATGTCCGCGAGAGCTCTCCGGGCTGCTGGTCTTCTACCAGGACCTCCTCCGGACCTGGAAGCTATTCTCAGCGACCAGGACCGTGGCGGCCACCGGGGGGGCAGATCTCCTCGCGGAGCCCCTGCTACACAATCCCCAGCTTCGTGTGCAGGCGGCGAAGTCCCCCTCGGTGCGCCAGAGGTTGGTCCTGGCAGAAGTCACCAGAGTCGGAGACCTCCTGGATTATGACCGGGGAGACTGGCTGGATCCCCTGACGCTTGCTCAGCGCATGGGGCTCTCCAGGCCTTGTACTCCCCGGCGCGTACTCCAGGAGGTGAGGGCCGCTTTGCCACCCGCTGCTCGGGTCTACCTCGACCGGGTCCTGCACGAGGGCACGCCCCGCCCACCCTCCACCCCAGGCCCCCCGGACCTTTTCATCGGGCCCCTGCCCCGTGGACCCAACCGGCCCCCCCGCCCCTTCTCCATGAGCCGGCTGCACACCTTGCGGCCGGTCCGCTTTCAAACCGCGCCACGGAAGCATCTCTACACGCTCGTGCTCCACACCCTTCATTTCCTCGCCCTCGTGTCCCGCCCCGACACAAAGTGGCGGGACCTTCTACCACCTCTAGAGGGTGAGGAGCCCCGGTGGGCCAGCCTCTATTCCACTCTGATACCGAGGCCCACTGGGGATGTCAGCTGGCGACTCCTTCATGGGGCCGTGAGCACGGGCGTGTATTTGGCGCGGTTTACCCCTGTCCCGGATACCTGCCCCTTCTGTGGTGTGAGGGAGACCCTGGTGCACGTCTACCTGGAGTGCGCCAGGTTGCAGTCCCTATTCCGGCTCCTCACCAATATTTTGTTACGATTTTGGCTGCACTTTTCCCCTCACCTCCTTCTCTATGCACTCCCTATCCATGGCCCCACAAAGTCACGGGACCTCCTGGTCAATCTCCTCCTGGCCCTGGCTAAATTGGCCATCTATAAAACCAGGGAGAGGAGGTTGGCCGATGGAGGCTCCGGTGCCTGTGGGGCCTGTTTCCGATCCCTTGTCCGTTCACGCATCCGAGCAGAGTTCCTCTGGGCGGCGTCCGCTGGCTCCCTTGACGCCTTTGAGGAGCAGTGGGCGCTGTCTGGGGTTCTCTGCTCGGTGTCCCCGTCAGGCTCCCTTCTTTTAACCCTGTGACCGCACCCCTGACCCTGTTATTTCATTAGTTGTCCCCCGGACTCATTTGGATTCCAGGTCCTGTGGATCCTCCCCTTAAATTAGGGGGGGTCCTTTAGCAGTGGGCGGGCTTCCGCCCGCCCACTTCCCGGAACCCAATAGGTACAGTCCCCTATGTCCGCGAGAGCTCTCCGGGCTGCTGGTCTTCTACCAGGACCTCCTCCGGACCTGGAAACTGTTCTCAACGACCAGGTCCGTGGCGGCCACCGGGGGGGCAGATCTCCTCGCGGAGCCCCTGCTACACAACCCCCAGCTTCGTGTGCAGGCGGCGGAGTCCCCCTTGGTGCGCCAGAGGTTGGTCCTGGCAGAAGTCACCAGAGTCGGAGACCTCCTGGATTACAACCGGGGAGACTGGCTGGATCCCCTGACGCTCGCTCAGCGCATGGGGCTCTCCAGGCCTTGTACTCCCCGGCGCGTACTCCAGGAGGTGAGGGCCGCTTTGCCACCCGCTGCTCGGGTCTACCTCGACCGGGTCCTGCACGAGGGCACGCCCCGCCCACCCTCCACCCCAGGGCCCCCGGACCTTTTCATTGGGCCCCTGCCCCGTGGACCCAACCGGCCCCACCGCCCCTTCTCCATGAGCCGGCTGCACACCTTGCAGCCGGTCCGCTTTCAAACCGCGCCACGGAAGCATCTCTACACGCTCGTGCTCCACACCCTTGAGTTCCTCGCCCTCGTGTCCCACCCCGACACAAAGTGGCGGGACCTTCTACCACCTCTAGAGGGTGAGGAGCACCGGTGGGCCAGCCTCTATTCCACTCTGATACCGAGGCCCACCGGGGATGTCAGCTGGCGACTCCTTCATGGGGCCGTGAGCACGGGTGTGTATTTGGCGCGGTTTACCCCTGTCCCGGATACCTGCCCCTTCTGTGGTGTGAGGAAGACCCTGGTGCACGTCTACCTGGAGTGCGCCAGGTTGCAGTCCCTATTCCGGCTCCTCACCAATATTTTGTTACGATTTTGGCTGCACTTTTCCCCTCACCTCCTTCTCTATGCACTCCCTATCCGTGGCCCCACAAAGTCACGGGACCTACTGGTCAATCTCCTCCTGGCCCTGGCTAAATTGGCCATCTATAAAACCAGGGAGAGGAGGCTGGCCGATGGAGGCTCCGGTGCCTGTGGGGCCTGTTTCCGATCCCTTGTCCGTTCACGCATCCGAGCAGAGTTCCTCTGGGCGGCGTCCGCTGGCTCCCTTGACGCCTTTGAGGAGCAGTGAGCGCTGTCCGGGGTTCTCTGCTCAGTGTCCCCGTCAGGCTCCCTTCTTTTAACCCTGTGACCGCACCTCTGACCCTGTTATTTCATTAGTTGTCCCCCGGACTCATTTGGATTCCAGGTCCTGTGGATCCTCCCCTTAAACTAGGGGGGGTCCTTTAGCAGTGGGCGGGCTTCTGCCCGCCCACTTCCCGGAACCCAATAGGTACCAGGACCTCCTCCGGACCTGGAAACTGTTCTCAATGACCAGGTCCGTGGCGGCCACCGAGGGGGCAGATCTCCTCGCGGAGCCCCTGCTACACAACCCCCAGCTTCGTGTGCAGGCGGCGGAGTCCCCCTCGGTGCGCCAGAGGTTGGTCCTGGCAGAAGTCACCAGAGTCGGAGACCTCCTGGATTACGACCGGGGAGACTGGCTGGATCCCCTGACGCTTGCTCAGCGCATGGGGCTCTCCAGGCCTTGTACTCCCCGGCGTGTACTCCAGGAGGTGAGGGCCGCTTTGCCACCCGCTGCTCGGGTCTACCTCGACCGGGTCCTGCACGAGGGCACGCCCCGCCCACCCTCCACCCCAGGGCCCCCGGACCTTTTCATTGGGCCCCTGCCCCGTGGACCCAACCGGCCCCACCGCCCCTTCTCCATGAGCCGGCTGCACACCTTGCAGCTGGTCCGCTTTCAAACCGCGCCACGGAAGCATCTCTACACGCTCGTGCTCCACACCCTTGAGTTCCTCGCCCTCGTGTCCCACCCCGACACAAAGTGGCGGGACCTTCTACCACCTCTAGAGGGTGAGGAGCCCCGGTGGGCCAGCCTCTATTCCACTCTGATACCGAGGCCCACCGGGGATGTCAGCTGGCGACTCCTTCATGGGGCCGTGAGCACGGGTGTGTATTTGGCGCGGTTTACCCCTGTCCCGGATACCTGCCCCTTCTGTGGTGTGAGGAAGACCCTGGTGCACGTCTACCTGGAGTGCGCCAGGTTGCAGTCCCTATTCCGGCTCCTCACCAATATTTTGTTAAGATTTTAGCTTCACTTTTCCCCTCACCTCCTTCTCTATTCACTCCCTATCCGTGGCCCCACAAAGTCACGGGACCTCCTGGTCAATCTCCTCCTGGCCCTGGCTAAATTGGCCATCTATAAAACCAGGGAGAGGAGGTTGGCCGATGGAGGCTGCGGTGCCTGTGGGGCCTGTTTCCGATCCCTTGTCCGTTCACCCATCCGAGCAGAGTTCCTCTGGGCGGCGTCCGCTGGCTCCCTTGACACCTTTGAGGAGGTGGGCGCTGTCTGGGGTTCTCTGCTCGGTGTCCCCGTCAGGCTCCTTTCTTTTAACCCTGTGACCGCACCCCTGACCCTGTGTCACGGAGTATAAGGGAGTCCGGCCCTGCACCCCTCTTCCCCCGGATTCACTGGGAGTCTCAGCCAGCCAGTAGAACAGAAGGTTTATTAGAGATGCCAGGAACACAGTCCAACCAGAGCTTGTCAGTACATCCAGGACCCCTCAGTCGGGTCCTTCTGGGGGGCAGGGAGCTTAGACCCCAGCCTGGGGCTCCCTGCATTTCGCCCCACAGCTCCAAACGGGGCAGGGAGGCCAGACCCTGTCTGCCTCTCTCCCCTCTTCTCCGGCCCCTCCTCTAGCCTGTCCATTCATAGAATCATAGAATCATAGAATATCAGGGTTGGAAGGGACCTTAGGAGGTCATCTAGTCCAACCCCCTGCTCAAAGCAGGACCAATCCCCAATTTTTGCCCCAGATCCCCAAATGGCCCCCTCAAGGATTGAACTCACAACCCTGGGTTTAGCAGGCCAATGCTCAAACCACTGAGCTATCCCATTCTCCCAGTCAAAGGTGTCACCTCCCAACCCCCATCCTGTCTCATGTTACAGCCTCAGGTAAAGTCTCGCATTTCCAATGCAGCCTGTCCCAATGCAGCCAGCCTCTCAGGTCAGACCCATCTCGCTCTCTACTCCGTCACATCTCTCCCCCCTTCGAGACTGAACTGAGCGGGGTCACTCTGACCAGTGGCCTGGGGAAGTTCAGGGCCCCCTCTCCGGGACCACGCATCCGCTATCAGGTTGGCACTTCCCTTCACATGGATCACGTCCATGTCGTAATCCTGCAGGAGCAGGCTCCACCTCAGGAGCTTGGCGTTGGCCCCTTTTCATCTGGTGTAGCCAGGTCAGGGGCGAGTGGTCGGTGTACACGGTGAAGTGTCGCCCGAATAGATACGGCTCTAGTTTCTTGAGGGCCCACACCATGGCCAGGCATTCCTTCTCGATGGCCGCATAATTCTGCTCTCGGGGTAGCAGCTTCTTGCTTAAATACACGATGGGGTGTCTCTGCCCTGTTTCATCCTCCTGCATTAACACCACCCCCAGTCCCATGTCTGAGGCGTCGGTGAACACTGTACAGGGCTTGGCCCGGTCTGGGTTTACTCGATCTATTGGGCCCTGGATTAGAGCCTCCTTCAGCGCACAGAGAGCCCTCTGGCCCTGCTCGGTCCAGACTGCCTCGTCTGGCTTCCCCTTCTTACCTAGCTCTGTGATGGGGGCAGCTAGGGAGCTAAAGGGGGGTACAAACCTCTGGTAGTACTCCACCATCCCGCTAAAGGCCTGGACCTGTTTCTTGGTCTGGGGAACAGGCCAATCTCTGATTGCCTCCACCTTGGCCAGCCCTGGGCTGTTGAATGACTGGATCACCTCTAAAGCCAGCCGGTCCTTGGCCTCTCTCTCCAGGTTCTGGGCTCCCTTCCCAGCTACTCTGACTGGGGGACACCTGATGGGAGGATGGGCTCCCATCTCAGGGGAGAGATCCATCAGGGGGTCTTCCCCATTCTCCTCCCAATTGTCCCCTACCGGCTCCAAGGGTCCCCCCCACCCTCCTTCCATACCACAGCTCGAAAGGGAAGCCCCCTGGTGACTCCTGGGGCACTTCCCTGTGCCATCAGTGGGGCAGGTACCCGTCCCAGTCCCGCGGATGCTGATCCATGCAAGTCCCCAGCATCAGCCTCACGGTCCCCTGAACTCTCTCCACCAGCCCATTGCACCGGGGACGACACGCTGAGGCCCAACTGCGCCGGACCCCACATCTCCCCCACAAGCACCGGAGCAGGGCCGACATGAAGTTGGACCCTTGGTCTGTCAGGACTTCCTTGGGGAACCCCACTCGGCTGAAAATGGTCAGCAGCGCATCCGCCACGGTGTCTGCTTCAATGGAGGATAAGGGCACCGCCTCGGGGTAGCGGGTGGCGAAATCTACCACCACCCGAATGTACTTCTTCCCCGACTGGGTTGCCCTGCTGAGGGGGCCCACCCTATTCATAGCCACCTTCTGGAAAGGTTCCTCTCTCATGGGCAGGGACCTCCAGGGATCTTCTTCCTTCCCCTGGGCCAGGTGTAATAACCGGTGATGATACTTCTGGGGCCCCACCGGCTGCCTCCTGATTCCCCACAGTTCTACTTCCCCTTGGGAAGCCCATTCCCGGCGCAGGAATCCCTTCTCCCACAGGGATCTGTCTCTGCAGTCTTCCCCAAGGGGGTTTGCAGCGCTGTGGCCAGCAAGTTCCCTTAGCTTCTCCAAGGCAGGATCCCTCTGCAGCTGACTGGCCAGGCCTGGGGTAACAGCCCCACTGAGTCTGGTCCCTGGTGGCTCCCTCCCTGCTGTGGAATCACTTCCCGGCAGCACCTCTGGACCAGGCAAGCCTGGTTGGCCGCTGTCCTGCCCTGCCTGTGTGTCTCCCCACTCAGCTGGGGTCTCTGCTCCCCCTGTGCTCAGCGCTGCCCTGGCTGTCCCTGTGGGGCCAGGCAGCGAGCTCGCTGCTTTCCTCTCTGCCTCAGAGACTGCCTGAGCCACCTCTCCATTGTGCAGGGGGGCGGGGAGCATCTCTCTGTCCCACCCCGCCCTAGGGGTCTGGTTACAGGCAGGCAGGTAACCGGGGCCTGGCAGCTCCTCCCCCCTGCCAGCCAGGTCATTTGCATTTTCACTGACCATTTCCCTCTTAGCCAATTGGTTTCCTGAGTTCAAATTCAAATCCTCGGCCGTTACAGGGCCAGGGCCTGGATCCTGTCCCAAAGATACACAGTCACCCCCCAACAGCACCTCACTGCTTATATCCTGGAGACCCCCAACCACTAGCCAGCCCGACCCCTCCTGGGTCTGCACAGGGATCTGGGCCATAGGCAGGGCGAATGGGTCCGTCCCTGGGACCCTCACCCAGGTCACACAGCCCCTCAGCATCTGGTGGGGGTGCCCAACCCGGGGCCTGACCACAGCTCTCTCTGTCCCGGGGTCTCGCCGCCCCAAGAATGTCTCTCCATTGACCATCACCTTCCGCTCCCACTGGGGGTCCATAGGGCTTGAGTCCAGGGCCAGGAGTGGAAATCCGTCCACCATCCCACCCATCTGGCTGGTGGAGTTTATGGCCTTGGGACCCAGCAAGGGGGTTAGATCCCGGGGCTTTTCCGCAGGGTCTCCCTGGTTCCAATCACCAGCCTGCTCCACGGCAGTGAGGTGGGCCTCCACATCCCCACCCTCCTTAACCAGGGGCAGCAATTTAGGCTCGAGGTTCCCTGCGGAGCTGGCACCCCGGGATCTGTCCCCACTTACCCCTGGCCAGTCCCCTATGCCTCTCTGTTCCACCACCGAAAGTTCACGCTGCTGCTGCTGCTTCTTCTGTAGGTCTTTCTCGGGCTCTTGCTGTCTCTCACCGTCCTCTTGCTCTCTCGGACTCCGCTCCAGTCCCATCCGTCTCCGATCCCCTGCCGGGGAACCCGATCGTGAAGACCCCCGTCTGGTTGGGGACCAGACTCTTGGGGATGCCAGGCTATCACTCCAGCTGCTCCCAGATCCTGCTGTAGCCCCATTGGGGTCAGGAATCTGCTCCCTGGAATGGTCATCCTCCTCCAGCCGCGTGATTAACTGGGCTTTAGTGAGCTTTCCAATGGGTAGCCCTCTCTTTTTGCACAGGGTTACAATGCTCTTCTTAAGGAGAAGGCGATAGGCCATCACTTCACTGCTTCCAAGTTGCTGTGGATCCGCAGGCCTGTGTGCTCTTAGCTCCCCACAGTTTCCAGGAAGAACCCCAAGTGTGCCAGCCCTTCTCCAGGTCACCGCCTCTTTGCCAGGGTCGAGCTGCAGCTCCTCCGCCCCTGGGTCCACTCACGGCACCCCCAGGGGAACCCTGTCACTGCAAAATTCCTTCTCTCTCCCAGGGCCAAGCCGCAGGCTCCTCCGCCCCTGGGACTGATCAGTGTAGCCCCCAGGGGGACCCCCTCATTGCACAGTGCTTCTCGCTGGTCACACACTCCCAGGGGTTAAGCGTAGCTCCTCCGCTCCCCGAAACCGCTCCTCCGTGAGCCTTCAGCACGCCTGGTCCTCGTTAGCCCCCCTTCGTTCTACTGCTCCCCAGTTACTTACTGCAGGAAGCGCCGTTCACGGGGTGCAGAACATCCCACCGCTGCCACCAGTTGTCACGGAGTGTGGGGGAGTCCGGCCCTGCACCCCGCTTCCCCGGATTCACTGGGAGTCTCAGCCAGCCAGTAGAACAGAAGGTTTATTAGAGATGCCAGGAACACAGTCCAACCAGAGCTTGTCAGTACATCCAGGACCCCTCAGTCGGGTCCTTCCGGGGGGCAGGGAGCTTAGACCCCAGCCTGGGGCTCCCTGCATTTCGCCCCACAGCTCCAAACGGGGCAGGGAGGCCAGACCCTGTCTGCCTCTCTCCCCTCTTCTCCGGCCCCTCCTCTAGCCTGTCCATTCTCCCAGCCAAAGGTGTCACCTCCCAACCCCCGTCCTGGCTCATGTTACAGCCTCAGGTAAAGTCTCGCATTTCCAATGCAGCCTGTCCCAATGCAGCCAGCCTCTCAGGTCAGACCCATCTCGCTCTCTACTCCGTCACACCCTGTTATTTCATTAGTTGTCCCCCGGACTCATTTGGATTCCAGGTCCTGTGGATCCTCCCCTTAAACTAGGGGGGGTCCTTTAGCAGTGGGCGGGCTTCCGCCCGCCCACTTCCCGGAACCCAATAGGTACAGTCCCCTATGTCTGCGAGAGCTCTCCGGGCTGCTGGTCTTCTACCAGGACCTCCTCCGGACCTGGAAACTGTTCTCAATGACCAGGTCCGTGGCGGCCACCGAGCGGGCAGATCTCCTCGCGGAGCCCCTGCTACACAACCCCCAGCTTCGTGTGCAGGCGGCGGAGTCCCCCTCGGTGCGCCAGAGGTTGGTCCTGGTAGAAGTCACCAGAGTCGGAGACCTCCTGGATTACGACCGGGGAGACTGGCTGGATCCCCTGACGCTTGCTCAGCGCATGGGGCTCTCCAGGCCTTGTACTCCCCAGCGTGTACTCCAGGAGGTGAGGGCCGCTTTGCCACCCACTGCTCGGGTCTACCTCGACCGGGTCCTGCACGAGGGCACGCCCCGCCCACCCTCCACCCCAGGCCCCCCGGACCCAACCGGTCTCCCCGCCCCTTCTCCATGAGCCGGCTGCACACCTTGCAGCCAGTCCGCTTCCAAACCGCGCCACGGAAGCATCTCTACACGCTCGTGCTCCACACCCTTCATTTCCTCGCCCTCGTGTCCCGCCCCGACACAAAGTGGCGGGACCTTCTACCACCTCTAGAGGGTGAGGAGCCCCGGTGGGCCAGCCTCTATTCCACTCTGATACCGAGGCCCACCGGGGATGTCAGCTGGCGACTCCTTCATGGGGCCGTGAGCATGGGCGTGTATTTGGCGCGGTTTACCCCTGTCCCGGATACCTGCCCCTTCTGTGGTGTGAGGGAGACCCTGGTGCACGTCTACCTGGAGTGCGCCAGGTTGCAGTCCCTATTCCGGCTCCTCACCAATATTTTGTTAAGATTTTGGCTTCACTTTTTCCCTCACCTCCTTCTCTATGCACTCCCTATCCGTGGCCCCACAAAGTCACGGGACCTCCTGGTCAATGTTCTCCTGGCCCTGGCTAAATTGGCCATCTATAAAACCAGGGAGAGGAGGCTGGCCGATGGAGGCTCCGGTGCCTGTGGGGCCTGTTTCCGATCCCTTGTCCATTCACGCATCCAAGCAGAGTTCCTCTGGGCTGCGTCCGCTGGCTCTCTTGACGCCTTTGAGGAGCAGTGGGCGCTGTCCGGGGTTCTCTGCTCGGTGTCCCCGTCAGGCTCCCTTCTTTTAACCCTGTGACCGCACCCCTGACCCTGTTATTTCATTAGTTGTCCCCCGGACTCATTTGGATTCCAGGTCCTGTGGATCCTCCCCTTAAATTAGGGGGGGGTCCTTTAGCAGTGGGCGGGCTTCCGCCCGCCCACTTCCCGGAACCCAATAGGTACCAGGACCTCCTCCGGACCTGGAAACTGTTCTCAATGACCAGGTCCGTGGGGGCCACCGAGGAGGCAGATCTCCTCGCGGAGCCCCTGCTACACAACCCCCAGCTTCGTGTGCAGGCGGCGGAGTCCCCCTCGGTGCGCCAGAGGTTGGTCCTGGCAGAAGTCACCAGAGTCGGAGACCTCCTGGATTATGACCAGGGAGACTGGCTGGATCCCCTGACGCTCGCTCAGCGCATGGGGCTCTCCAGGCCTTGTACTCCCCAGCGCGTACTTCAGGAGGTGAGGGCCGCTTTGCCACCCGCTGCTCGGGTTTACCTCGACCGGTTCCTGCACGAGGGCACACCCCGCCCACCCTCCACCCCAGGCCCTCCGGACCTTTTCATCGGGCCTCTGCCCCGTGGACCCAACCGGCCCCCCCGCCCCTTCTCCGTAAGCCGGCTGCACACCTTGCAGCCGGTCCGCTTTCAAACCGCGCCACGGAAGCATCTCTACACACTCATGCTCCACACCCTTCATTTCCTCACCCTCGTGTCCCGCCCCGACACAAAGTGGCGGGACCTTCTACCACCTCTAGAGGGTGAGGAGCCCCGGTGGGCCAGCCTCTATTCCACCCTGATACCGAGGCCCACCGGGGATATCAGCTGGCGGCTCCTTCATGGGGCCGTGAGCACGGGTGTGTATTTGGCGCGGTTTACCCCTGTCCCGGATACCTGCCCCTTCTGCGGTGTGAGGGAGACCCTGGCGCATGTTTACCTGGAGTGTGCCAGGTTGCAGCAACATTTTTGGCTGCACTTTTCCCCTCACCTCCATCTCTGTGCACTCCCTATCCATGGCCCCACAAAGTCACAGGACCTCCTGGTCAACCTCCTCCTGGCCCTGGCTAAACTGGCCATCTATACAACCAGGGAGAGGGGGTTGGCCGATGGAGACTCCTGTGACTGTGGGGCCTGTTTCCGATCCTCTGTCCGTTCACGCATCCGGGCAGAGTTCCTCTGGGCAGCGTCCACTGGCTCCCTTGACGCCTTTGAGGAGCAGTGGGCGCTGTCCGGGGTTCTCTGCTCGGGATTCCCCATCAGGCTCCCTTCTTTTAACCCTTTGACCACACTCCTGACCCTGTTATCTCATTAGTTGTCCTCAAACTCTTTTGGCTTCCAGGTCCTGTGGCTCCTCCCCTTAGGCTGGGTGGGGGGGTCCTTTATCACTTCCTGGAACCCAATAGGTACAGTCCCCTATGCCCCAACAGCCTGCCCCATCCCTGATCCCCCTCCTGCCTTCCGAACCCATTGAAGCACCCTCCTGCACCCCAAACCCCCAGCCTCACCCCAGAGCCTGCACCCTGAGCCAGATTCCTCCCACCCCTCCCCCATACCCCAACCCCCTGCGCCAGCCCTGAACCACCTCCCACCTTCCAAACCCCTCATTCCCAGCCCCACCCCAGAGTCCTCACCCCAACCTGGAGCCCCCTCCCGCACCCTGATCTCCTAATTTCTGGCCCCACCCCAGAGCCTGCACCCTCAGCTGAAGCCCTCACCCCCTCCCACACCTCTACCCCCAATTTTGTGAGCATTCATGGCCCTCCATACAATTTCCGTACCCCGATGTGGCCCTCAGGCCAAAATGTTTGCCCCAGTCTGGCCTAGCTCCATCCTTTTTGGAATCCCCCTTCAGGTAGTTGAAGACTGCTATCAAACCCCCCTCACTCTTCTCTTCTGCAGACTAAATAACCCCAGTTCCCTCAGCCTCTCCTTGTAAGTCATGTGCCCCAGCCCCCTAATCATTTTCGTTGCCCTCCGCTGGACTCTCTCCAATTTGTCCACATCCCTTCTGTTCTGGGGGGACCAAAACTGGATGCAATACTCCAGGTGTGGCCTCACCAGTGCCTAATAGAGGGGAATCCCTCGATCTGCTGGCAAAGCTCCTACTAATGCAGCCCAATATGCCGTTAGCCTTCTTGGCAACAAGGGCACACTGCTGACTCATATCCAGTTCTCATCCTCTGTAATCCCTAGGTCCTTTTCTGCAGAACTGCCACTTAGCCACTCTGTCTCCAGCATGTAGCGGTGCATGGGATTCTTCCTTCCTAAGTGCAGGACTCTGCACTTGCCCTTGTGGAACCTCATCAGATTTCTTTTGGCCCAATCTTCCAATTTGTCTAGGTCACTCTGGACCCTATCCCTACCCTCCAGCGTATCTACCTCTCCCCACAGTTTAGTGTTGTCCATGAACTTGCTGCAGATCTTTCCAGGTATCGAAGTTGGCTGACTGGTCTATAATTCCCCAGATCCTCTGTTCCCCTTTTTCAGGATAGGTGCTATGTTTGCCCTTCTCTAGTCCCTTAGACCCCACCTTTCATCCATGAGCTCTGGAAGGTCATTGCTAATGGTTCTGAGATTGCTTCAGCTAGTTTGTTAAGTACCTTGTGATGAATTTCATCAGGACCTGAATACATCCAGTGTATCACAATGTTCTTTAACCTGTTCTTGCCCTATTTTAGCTTGTCTTCCTTCCCCCTTCTTGTTAACAGTAATCCTGTTGCATATCTGGTCACTATTAACCTTTTTAATGAATCCTGAAAAAAAATTTGGCATAAAACACCCCAGCCTTCTTGCTGTCCTCAGTTATTAGCTCTCCTTCCCTGCTAAGTAGAGCACCTCTGCTTTCTTTCATCTTTCTCTAGCTCCTACTGTATTCAAAGAGGGCCTGCATTCCTGGGCCTCCCTTACACCTGAACCCCCCTAGCCCCTGGGCCCACCTTACATCTGGGCCTGTTGCATCCCTGAGCCAACCAATTACATGTGGACCTCCCTCATCCCTGGGCCTGCCTTGTCCCTGGGCCCCCCTTGAATCTAGGCTCCCCTTTCACCTGTACCTGCCTTATCTCCCCCCCACACACACACACTCCTGGTCCCTCACTCTCTCCCTCATTCATAGAATCATAGAATCTCAGGGTTGGAAGGGACCTCAGGAGGTCATCTAGTCCAACCCCCTGCGCAAAGCAGGACCAACCCCAACTAACTCATCCCAGCCAGGGCTTTGTCAAGCCTGACCTTAAAAACCTCTAAGGAAGGAGATTCCACCACCTCCCTAGGTAACCCATTCCAGTTCTTCACCACCCTACTAGTGAAAAAGTTTTTCCTAATATCCAACCTAAACCTCCCCCTCTGCAACTTGAGACCATTACTCCTTGTTCTATCATCTTCTACCACTGAGAACAGTCTAGATCCATCCTCTTTGGAACCCCCTTTCAGGTAGTTGAAAGCAGCTATCAAATCCCCCCTCATTGTGGCCTCCTCTGCTGAGAAACACGACGCCAAGGGGAAGACTGAGGCCTGGCTCCCACACACAGCAGGCAGATCACTAACCCTCAGTCAGGCCACCAGACTGGGCCTGTGATCCCCCAACAGCCGGATGCAGCACCAGCGCAGAGGGGCTGTTTTCGGGAATGCCCCATTCTAGTCTGGACTTGTCTGAAGGCCTTTTGGTGGTGAGATCCCTGCCCTGGGCTCTCTAATGTTTTGTGTCCAGAGACACTCCAAACAGCCAAACCCAGACCCAGTTCTGTGTGACCCCCTGCTGCCCTGCTCCCCGCAGGGCCAGGCATTGCTGTCCCCCCCATGCTTCACTGCTGAGCTGTTCTGTTCCTATCTCAAATGGCCTCAGCAATCCAGTCTGAGGGGCCAGGCCCAGAAGGGCCTACCTCTGAGGGGAATTTGCCTCTAGGATTTCCCCACTAGCCATTGGGCTGAGTCCAGCATCCGGCCAAGGAGGGTTCACTTTGTGCTGGGAAATGAGGCCAATTGTTCCCACTGAGAGGGGCCCTGCCAGGCCATTGTTCTTGTCTTGTGTCACAGGTCATAAATCACAGGCCAATTAAGGAGCAGCAAGGGGAACTCCTGATTGCATGGCTGCCTTCCTGCCTGCAGCCCGTTCTGCCACAGCAGCTGACCCTGCTAGGGCAGAGGGGCCTGGGGAACTGGGTGGAAGAGTATCAGAGGGGCAGCCGTGTCAGTCTGGATCTGCAAGAGCGACAAAGAGTCTTGTGGCACCTTATCAAGGCCGGCTCCAGGCACCAGTGCTGGTGCTTGTGGCGGCATCGAGAATGGGGCGGCAGTCCAAGTCCCGAGGCGACAATTCGGTGGCAGGTCCACTCTTCTCGGCACCAAATTGCCGCTGCGGAACTCGGACTGCCACCCCATTCTCACCCGTGGCGGCGGCAATCGGGCGGCAGGTCCGCCGCTCTTCTCTTGCCGCCACGGGGCCCTGCAATGTCACCCTGCATCGGGGGCGGGGCCCCGCAACGTCACCCTGCATCGGGGGCGGGGCACCGCAACGTCACCCTGTATCGGGGGCAGGGCCCCGCAATGTCACCCTGCATCGGGGGCGGGGTCCCGCAACGTCATCCTGCATCGGGGGCGGGGCGCCGCAACGTCACCCTGCATCGGGGGCAGGGCCCCGCAATGTCAGCCTGCATCGGTGGCAGGGCCGGCTCCAGGCACCAGCTTTCCAAGCTGGTGCTTGGGGCAGCATCAAGAATGGGGCGGCAGTCCGAGTGGTGCGGCGGCAATTCGGCGGCAGGTCCGCTCTTCCCGCTGCCGAATTGCAGCCGTGGGACTCGGTCTGCAGCCCCATTCTTGCCTGCCGCGGCAGCAATGGGGCGGCAGGTCCGTCGCTCATCCCTTGCCGCCGTGGACTGGGACTGCCAGCGTCGGGGGGGGGGGTGCCAGCGTCGGGGGTGGGCCCCCCACCCCACGCAAGCTGACGTAGCGGGGCCCCGCCCCCGATGCAAGCAGGCGTTGGGGGCGGGCCCCCGCTATGTCTGCCTGCATCGGGGGTGGGGCCACAGCAACTGTTTGGGGCAGCAAAAGTGTGAGAGCCGCATTCTGGTCGGCGGCGACTGGCCTGCCTTCCACGGCCCATGAAAGTGAGGGATTGTTGTCCAGGATGGGTTGAAGATCACTGATGATGCGTTGGAGGGGTTTTAGCTGGGGACTGTAGGTGATGGTCAGTGGTGTTCTGTTGGTTTCTTTCTTGGGCTTGTCCCACAGCAGGAGGCTTCTGGGTACACGTCTGGCTCTGTTGATCTGTTTCCTTACTTCCTCGTGCGGGTATCGTAGTTTTAAGAATGCTTGGTGAAGATCTTGTAGGTGTTGGTCTCTGTCTGAGGGGTCGGAGCAAATGTGATTGTACCTCAGTGCTTGGCTGTGGACAATGGACTGAGTGGTGTGTCTGGGAAGGAAGCTGGAGGCATGAAGGTAGGCATAGCGGTCGGTAGGTTTTTGTCGGTTGTCTGGTTTTTGTCAGTTGTCTGGTTTTTGTCTGGTTGGAGGGTTGTCGCCCACAGACAACCCACCAACCTGAAGCATATTCTCACTAGCAACTATAATCTGCACCATAGTAACTCCAACCCAGGAACTAATCCATGCAACAAACCTCGATGCCAACTCTGCCCACATATCTACACCAGCAACACCATCACAGGACCTAACCAGATCAGGCACACCATCACTGGTTCATTCACCTGCACATCTACCAATGTAATATACGCCATCATGTGCCAACAATGCCCCTTTGCTATATACATCGGCCAAACTGGACAGTCCTTACATAAAAGGATAAATGGACACAAATCAGATATTAGGAATGGCAATATACAAAAACCTGTGGGAGAACACTTCAGTTTCGCTGGATACACAATAGCAGATTTAAAGGTAGTCATCCTGCAGCAAAAAACCTTCAAGACCAGACTTCAAAGAGAAATTGCTGAGCTACAGTTTATTTGCAAATGTGACACCATCAGCTCAGGATTAAACAAAGACTGTGAATGGCTAGCCAACTACAAAAGCAGTTTCTCCTCTCTTGGTGTTCACACCTCCAGATCAGCTGCTAGCAGTGGACCTCATCCTCCCTGATTGCATTAACCATGTTATCTCAAACCTGATTCTTGCCTGCATATTTATACCTGCCTCTGGAAATTTCCACCACATGCATCTGACGAAGTGGGTCTTCGCCCACGAAAGCTTATGGTCCAATATATCTGTTAGTTTACAAGGTGCCACAGGACTCTTTGTCGCTGGGTGGAGGAGGTGACACCAGCTCCCAGGGGCCATGTTGAATCACCACGCTAAGCATTAACATTGTGAGGTGCCCAGAGAGCACAACACTTGCAATTTGTGCTGTAAGGAAATAGAGTCTCCTGGCTGCACTCTATGATCGTCCACACAGTCTGCGCCGCTGGAGCGGAGCAGAAGCCAGTTTGCTCCTAGATCCAAATTGCAACAGCACCATCTACAGGATGGTTTCACAGTTAAAAAATCTTTCTAAAAACTATGAAAATTATCCAACAAAAACTCTGTGATGATGGAGTTAAAGTTCTAGACAAACATCTGTTAAGTGAAAACACCACTCCTCATGCTCTGCAGTTACAGTAACAAACTGGTGTTGAATGAGGGTTAAAAACAAACTTTGCTGCCCCACTCAGTTGGTGATTAGCTGGGCTCTAAGGTGTTGTAGAGACCAGTGTCAATGATTGTCCATCGCTGACTCAAGGCGGTTCCAGCCCATGTCACAAAACATCTGCTCAGTGAGACAGCCCCAGCTGCTGCCTGCCAGAGCTCAGCTTGCAGTGGGATGTTAGGAAAAGGCCATTTCTAGGCCTCATTTCCTATGCATAATGAAAGGGATTTATAGCTGTTACCTCCAGTTCCAGTATAGCCAGGAGATACCCTTTCCTCACCCAGCATCAGATGCCAGGTGATCACTGCTTGTTTCATGGTGTTTGTCTGTCCCTCCTTCCCTCACACCAGCTTCCCCCTCTCCTGGACTGTGCCGGCAGGTGAGCCCCCAGGCCCAGCCCTCCCCAGCCTGCCTCATGCATAATGAATGTCACACTCAGATAACAAAGTTGCTCAAGACACAGCGATGGTTGTAAATAAGCTCCATTAATTCTAAGCAGCCTGGCTATGAGACAGTGGTTGTAATAATAAATGTTGGCAAGGCAGCTTCGTCTCGGTCACAGCTATAATTGTTTAGGGATTGTTTAGGGATTTGTTTAGCCTTGTTTAGGGATTGTTTAGGGATTTGTTTGGGATAGTTTAGCCTGCAGAAGAGAAGAATGAGGGGGGATTTGATAGCTGCTTTCAACTACCTGAAAGGGGGTTCCAAAGAGGATGGATCTAGATTGTTCTCAGTGGTAGAAGATGACAGAACAAGAAGTAATGGTCTCAAGTTGCAGAAGGGGAGGTTTAGGTTGGATATTAGGAAAAACTATTTCACTAGTAGGGTGGTGAAGCACTGGAATGGGTTACCTAGGGAGGTGGTGGAATCTCCTTCCTTAGAGGTTTTTAAGGTCAGGCTTGACAAAGCCCTGGCTGGGATGATTTAGTTGGGGTTGGTCCTGCTTTGAGCAGGGGGTTGGACTAGATGACCTCCTGAGGTCCCTTCCAACCCTGAGATTCTATGATTCTGCCCAGGGCCCAGCCTGGCCTCAGCCCACAAAGCTGCTCAGCCTTCTCCTGAACCCACTAGCCTTTCCGGCATGGGTCATGAGCCCCCCGCCCACACACACACACACGCCGCCCATGGCCCGTCCTCCAGCTCAGCCTCTCGTTAGGGGCACAAATGTCTTGCCTTAGACCAGAGACTCAACCCTCCCCCCACTCATCCCAGCTACCCAGCATGGCCCAGTGGCTACAACATCTCACACTCCTCTCCACATACAGCTCAGAAGCCCCACCCTCTGCTCTGACCACAGAGACCTCTCCCACTCCTCCACCCTCGTTAGAGAGCCTGGAGACCTCCACACTGCCCCTTCCCTAGTCCTTCCTGATGGGAGTCCAGATACAGGCCCTTGGCCGTCTCTCCCCAGCCCGTTCCACACTTCTCCAGAGGCTGATGTTTAGCGGTGAGGTGCGAGGGGCTGTGACTTAGACTCCCTGGTCCTCAGCTCCTCACTGTGGCACTGGACGGGTGTAAATGAAGGCAGAACTAGGGTTACCAGATAGCAAGTGTGAAGAATCGGGACGGGGGTGGGGAGGAGTAACAGGGTCCTATATAAGACAAAGCCCCTTATATCCAGACGTCTGGTCACCCTACGCAGAAAACAGCGCCTCACATTGACTCAGGCACCATCCAACCTCCTTACCAAGGAGAAAAGGGGACTCGGCTGGGGTAGGTCACAATGCAAGCTGGTTAGATTGAGAGGGCCATGGTCAGAGGTGCTGTGGAAGCAGAGGGGCATGGGAGTGGCAGGCTAGGAGTTGGGGTGATGTGCTGAAGGGGCTGAGAGAAAGGGAAAGTTGCATCAGACTGGATTCGTCTTTGAACTTGGCCCAGTGCCTACATGTGGTCTAGATGGGACACTGCTTATTCGCACAGCTGGGTGTTGCCAAAAACCCCAGTGCAAAAGCATGACACCGCAGTGATGAATCAAACAGGAGGTACTAGGGTGTGTGACTGCACTTGTCAAGCCAGGACTGCCCACGTCCACCAAAACACAATTACTTTGTGTGAATATTGCAGGAGAACACTGAATGCAAAGGCGACTATAAACCGCCAATAAACCTGGCTCCTAGTGATTGAATGCAAAGGCAACTATAAACAGCCAATAAATCTGGCTCCTAGCTAGTGATTGAATGCAAAGGCGACTATAAACAGCCAATAAATCTGGCTCCTAGTGGTTTATGTCTTGCTGTCTCTGCAGACCGTGTTTTTGAATGCGGGGTCCATGAATGCAGCCAGGGGGGAAAGTGTCTGTGGAAAAGGGGATAGAAAAAGGGTCAGACTGGCCTGAAACTTAAGACCTAGGAGCATCCCAGAGGACTGACACAAAAGCCAGCGAGAAGGACACACTGAGAGGACAGGGATTTGTGATCTTTTGGAGTCCAAAAGGAACCAGAGACAGAAGCTGTGTGAGAGTGAGACAAATAAGAGGACTTCCTCCTGGCGCGGCAGTCTGTGAGAGACCTAGCACACAGCAGAGTCCAGCCACGAGGGATGGAGCTGCAGGACCAGGTGGGATATTTCAGGGGGACCCATGGGGGCTCCTTCGGGCAGGCCCCCAAGCGATGCGGCTTCGTACAGAGAAACATCTCACTATGAAACAACCCTGTGTTTGAGTCTGAGTGGGACAGCCAGGTAGATGGGGCATAACTGAGGAGGCACCAGGAGTCGAACTCCATCCCACGGCAGCCGGAATCAGACTCTCGCAAGGTTGCCAGTTCCACAGAGCACGAAGTCACCAGACAAACCCTGAAAAGTTGCTAGATGTAGCTGTTGAAGCACTCAAAAGGAGTCAAAAATGTCACTAAACAAAATGCCCAGAGAATTCAACAAAGAATTATATCTATATCTATATGCGCCCGGGCAAGTATAATCACAAAATCATTGACAAGCAGCTCGATAGTGTTAATAAAATCCATTCCATGATCTTACTACGTTCTGCTGCACACCAAGTCAATGTCATTATGTCTCAATTGAGCATGTCCTCAGAAGGAATCGCATTCCGGGACTTCTTGGGCTGAGATCACTGTAATCTGCAGGCGAGGAAAAGACGTTTGTGGGGGCTAATTAAATACTTCGCTAAAGCCAGGCACACTTTGGAGAGAGCAGCACATTAGCCAGGGCGTGTTTTTATCCAAATGTTCTTTCTCGCTGCTCCGTAGTAGGTAGCACAGCCTGTGATGCAGGGGAAGATGGCTAATGAAGTGGGCTGGGTGGGTGAGGCAGGTTAGCCAGCAAGGAGAGCCGCACGGATGGAAGGTGGGGTGGGATGAGACAGGGCCATGTGCCCCAATGGGGCAGGGGACATTGTCATAGGCGCCGACTCCATGGGTGCTCCAGGACTGGACCACCCACGGGGAAAAATTGGTGCTCACCAGCCGCCCCCACCCCCCCGCGCCCAACTCACCTCGGCTTCCGAGTTCCCGCCGGAGGCACCTCCCACCGAAGCTGCTATTTTTAGTTTTCACGCGCAGCCGCCCGCCTGTCAGCTGTTCAGCGGGCAGCAAGGGAGGGGGCACAGGGGAAAGCACAGCGGGGCGGCGCCTCGGGGGACGGGGAGAGGGATGGGGAGGAGGCGGCTGCGCTTTCCCCCGCGCCCCCACCTTGCCACCCGCCGAACAGCTGACAGGCGGGCGGCTGCGTGTGAAAGCTAAAAAAAGCGGCTTCGTTGGGAGGCGCTTCCAGCGGGAACCCGGAAGCCGAGGTGAGCTGGGCGCGAGGGAGGGGGCTGGTGGGGAGCTGCCGGTGGGTGCTCAGCACCCACCAATTTTTCCCCTGGGGAGGAGGCGGGGGGTGGGGATTTGGGGAAGGGGTGGGGCCAGGGGTGGAGTTGGGGAGGGGGCAAGGGTAGGGGGGCCGGGGGCGCGAGCACCCACCGGTGCCGACAAAAGTCGGCACCTATGGACACTGTGTCTCCAGGAACGAAGCCCTTATTACAGGATCAAAGGTGGAACTAGCTTGATTTCGGCTTCCCTTTACTCCTTCCCCTGGTTTGGCCTGGGGTTAGCTGCCCAGCTGTTTTCAGAAATCAAACCCTGGAAACCAGGGATCCAGCTGGCAGATTTTTGGTTTTAAATCTACTTTCTTGGCTCCCTGAAGCGCCGAGCTCAGGTGAAGCCCTTTTCCCCCCAGCTCTGGACTCTCCCTTTCACTAACCTGTTGTGATTTAGTTGGGGTTGGTCCTGCTTTGAGCAGGGGGTTGGACTAGATGACCTCCTGAGGTCCCTTCCAACCCTGAGATTCTATGATTATATAACTCTGTAAGTAAACAAAAATCCACTAGCCGGACCCCTTCCCAATCCCCCCCAGCTGGGCAGTTAAGGCCAGCCAGGGGAAGGAGTAACGGGAACTGAAATCAAGCTAGCTCCGCCTTTGATCCTGTAGTAAGGGCTTCATCCCTGGAGGCACGGTGCCCCCCAGCCTTTAAAACTCCTTGTCCAAACACAATGGCACAAACCAGAAGATTCCACGGACTGTGCAACACTTGTTGCTCACACGAATGACCAGAGTGCTCGTCACCAGCAGGAAGTGTTGCACAATCTAGGCCTGTATCTGTGCGACCAACGAACTGCTCAACGGAGCAAAGATCTCTGGGATGGAGCAGGGATCTCCATGGAGTGCCTTGTAAAGTAGAGTTTGTTGGGAATATTCTGGTGCAATGATTTTCTGACCGAAATATGCAGTTTCCACAAAAATTGAAATTCTCCGCAGAAAAATTTTGATGGTACTGAAAAATTTCAATCTTCCGTCAAGTAAACTGAAATGCAATATTTCATTGCAGGTCATTCTGAGCCAAATGGGAATGTTTCATTGTTTTAAATGCCCCATTAAACTGTTTCCCTCTGTTACATTGCCTTATGGGTAGGGCCCTACCAAATTCACGGCCGTGAAAAACGCATCACAGACTATGAAATCTGGTCTCCCCTGTGAAATCTGGCCTTTTGTGTGATTTCATGGGGGACACCAGCGTTTCTCAAATTGGGGGTCCTGACCCAAAAGGGAGTTGCGGGCAGATCATAGGGTTATTTTCGGGAGGGTCGCAGTATTGCGACCCTTACTTTTGCATTGCATTCAGAGCTGGGCGGCTGGAGAGTGGCAGCTGTTGGCCGGGCGCACAGCTCTGAAGGCAGCACCGCCACCAGCAGCAGCACAGAAGTAAGGGTAGCAGTACCGCAACGCCCCCTACAGTAACCTTGCAACCCCACTCCCCCCCCCCCCCAGCTCCTTTTTGGGTCAGGACCCCTACAATTACAACACCGTGACATTTCAGATTTTAAAATCCTATGACCATGAAATTGACCACAATGAACTGTGAATTTGGTAGGGCCCTACTTATGGGAGTTGTAGTCCTGACCCCCATTCTCTTCTATGAGCCAGGCTCTCTGAAGGACTACATTGCCCATAAATCAAGGGAGAACAGCAGTATCAGGCTGCTGAACTCAACTCCCATAATGCAATGTGTCACTATGGGAAAATGCAGTTTAATGTTGCAATGAAGCATTTTGATTTCAGGAATATTGAATTGTTTCATTATGACTTGTAGCGGGGTGGAACCCGCTCCTGCCCGGAGGGGCTGGAAATAGCCCTGGGAGAGGGCTGAGGCTGAAAGCTGGGCTGATTGGCAAGGAAGCCACAGGTGTGGCCAGTTAATCAGGCCCCAGCTGGCCCTTATAAGAGGGCAGTGGGCCTGGAGCAAAGACTCTCTCTCTCTCCCTTTAGAGGGAGAAGGGCCTGGCTGCAGGACCTGACCAGGTACCTAGGTTGGAGCAGGGCTGGGGAAGGCCAGAGGAGCTGGGGAGCTCCAACTAGGAAAGCCCCAGGCTGCGGCCTAGTGTAAGGCCCAATAGGTACAGGGGTTGCAGGGGGCAACCCACGGGTAGGCTGAGGCAGCAGGTCCAAACCCCCTTTGCCTGTGATGAGTGGCTTATACTGCAGTCTGCCCCAGGGCGCGGGGGCTAGCTGGTGACTGGCAGTAGCCTACGACTGAGGCGAGGTGGGGATAGTGGGTTGGGGGTTCCCCTGGGGGAGGGGAGACCCAGATCTAGGGGTACTGCCGGGGGGGCAGCGCCCCAGTTAAAAGGGCACCGGGTCCTGGGAGGGACACGGGGCCCGAGTGGACAGGCGGATCACTGGCCTGCAGAGGGCGCTCCAGAGGCTGGTGAGCTAATTCCCTGGAGAAACCAGCAGGAGGCGCCGCAGGGGTGAGTCCGGCCCTGCTACAGACTGTACATGTTGAAAGAAAACATTGCCACATTATGGAACTGAAAATTTTCAGAATGTCTTGTGGTAAACCCAGGACAAACAGCTACAAAGGGAGGGGGGAGGTAGTAATCAGTCCCAGCATGTTAAAAGGCCCTTCGCTATCCACTGAGGAGAGGTAACCACAGGGTAATAAGGTTCAGCTGGAAAAGGGGTTGCTAGAGAACCAATTAGTTCAGCTGACTCCAACTGCTTGAGAAATGTTTAAACCCTCCCCTGTTAAAAAAGGGTGGGGGAGTGGGAGTGAGAGAAGCAGGGAAGCGTACAGTAGGCTGGGTGCAGCAAGACACCGAGCCTTTCCAGGAAGGGAAGGAAAACAGGCACAAGAGACTGACTGAGGAAAGGAATAGCCTGACCTTGTGCCACCTAGAAGGATTACCTTGCCCAAACCTGTGTCTCCAAGGCTAAAAAGGACTGAGCCTGCTGAGGTGAACAAGGTATTTTGGCCACAGACTGTTCCATGGAAAATTTCATCCTTTTTGCCTCATTTGAGGATGTGCGGAATGTGGGGATGTTGGAATTTTCCAGGGGATGGAAATTCCAAATTTTGCTCACACGTGCATTTCATACCAACCCCTTGTCCTCGTGCCCCAGTAGTTCCTGCCCTTTCCCTAAAGTGACCCTGGAGGTGGAGGGGCCTGGTACTGCAGCAGTAAGCACACCCGAGCAGAGCCATCACCCCAGCAAAAGGCACCGCCCAACTCCACCAGCACAAGAGTTCATTGGGGGACAACCCTGCCCAGGGCCTACAGCCATATGGCCCGATAAACTCTGAGACTGGGGTGAGAAAAAGTAATCCCTACTCAAATCCCATGCTGGCCTCATGTGGTGTCCCAAGAATGATGCCTCCCTCCAGCATCTTTTAGTTATAAGCTGGGGACACATCAGTTGGAAGTAACGGAAGAGGAGAAGGACCTCAGAGTCCTGGTTGATCACAGGATGACTATGAGTCGCCAATGTGATGTGGCCGTGAAAAAAGCTAATGCGGTCTTGGGATGCATTAGGCGAGGTATTTCTAGTAGAGATGAGGAGGTGTTAGTACCGTTATACAAAGCATTGGTGAGACCTCATTTGGAATACTGTGTGCAGTTCTGGTCTCCCACGTTTAAGAAGGATGAATTCAAACTGGAACAGGTACAAAGAAGGGCCACTAGGATGATCCAAGGAATGGAAAACCTGTCGTATGAAAGGAGACTCAAGGAGCTTGGTTTGTTTACCTTAACCAAAAGAAGGCTGAGGGGAGATATGATTGCTCTCTTTAAATATATCAGAGGGATAAATACCAGGGAGGGAGAGGAATTATTTAAGATCAGTACCAATGTGGACACAAGAACAAATGGATATAAACTGGCCATCAGGAAGTTTAAACTTGAAATTAGACGAAGGTTTCTAACCATCAGAGGAGTGAAGTTCTGGAACAGCCTTCCAAGGGAAGCAGTGGGGGCAAAAGACCTATCTGGCTTCAAGATTAAGCTAGATAAGTTTATGGAGGGAATGGTTTGATGGGATGGTATGATCTTAGTCAAAGGTCAATTAATTGCCATCAGTGGTAAATAGGACCAATGGTCAGTAATGGGATATTAGAAGTTACTACAGAGAACTTTTTCCTGGGTGTCCGGCTGGTGAATCTTGCCCACATGCTCAGGGTTCAGCTGATCACAATATTTGGGGTTGGGAAGGAATTTTCCTCCAGAGTAGATTGGCAGAGGCCCTGGAGGTTTTTTGCCTTCCTCTGCAGCATGGGGCACAGGTCACTTACTGGAGGATTCTCTGCATCTGGAAGTCTTTAAACCATGATCTGAGGACTTCAATAGCTGAGACATAGGTGAGAGGATTATTCCAGGAGTGGGTGGGTGAGATTCTGTGGCCTGCATTGTGCAGGAGGTCAGACTAGATGGTCCCTTCTGACCTTAAAGTCTATGAGTCTATGCACCCAGCGTGTAAACCCTGGTACCCACAGAGCTGCCTGGAGTCCAGAGAACCCCGTCCTCCAGTACCCAATAGATGAATTCTTGGGGCTTGCACTGGGACCTGGTGGCCAAGGAATGCACCCCTGCACCCAGTGAGTGAACCCCTGGGGCACACAGAGCAGCCCAGTGGTTAAGGAATGCCTTCCAGGTGGGGCACAGGGCTGAACTATCTGATGTTTCTCTTTTCCAGTCCAGCGGCCAGGAACTGAACATGACCAACGTCAACTTTGAGGACATAATGGTGAATTACTCCTATGACCCTGAACTGACTTATGACACCTTGGCCTCTATGCCATGCCACAGTGGCTACTGTTCATTCTTTCGCAGCTATGCCTTCAACTTCCTGGCTGTAGTCTGTGCCCTGGGCCTGCTGAGTAACCTGGCCCTGGTGGTGGCCTTGGCCAACTGCCGGAGTCTTTGGGGCTGGCCCCCTGGCAGAGCCTCCCTGTTCCAGCTGACGCTTGGCACCACCATCTTCACAGTCATGCTGCCATTTTTTGCTGTCGGCATCAGGCAAGGCCAGGTCATTGGCGACGGGCTCTGCAAGGTGGCGTACATGCTATGGTATGGGAGCCTCTTCGCTGAAGGGCTGCTGGTGGCTGCCGGTGCATGCAGTGCCATATGGGGCAAATGGGTTCCCAGCCGGCACCACTGGTGCGTGGCTGTGGCTCTCTGGGTGGCAGCTGTCATCCTGGCAGTGCCAGCTGCCTTGCTGAGTGGGATGGAGGGGCATCAGCAGAAGCTGTGTATGCTGAGGGACAGAGCCGGGTGGCGCCTGGCCCACGTCACATCCTGCCTGGCTGTTTTCCTGCTGCTCCCTGCCGCACTGGGTGTGGCCAAGGCAATGCTGACATGGCGCAGGAGTGGCTGGCAGCTGCGGGTCGGGGTGACGTGTGTGTTCTTCCTTCTCTGGGTTCCGTACGGGGCAGCCCAGCTCCTGGATTTACTGGAGCGGAGGCAGCTGCTCTACACCAGCTGCCATTTCCAGGAGCTTCTTGACTTCTTCCTGGGGCTGTCAGAGGGCCTCGGCGTGCTGCACTGCTGCCTCGGGCCCCTGCTGCTTCTCGGGGCAGGGCTGTATCACCGCAGGATGGATGCTGACCCAGGCCCCCTCCGAGTGCCAGCGCAGCATGTGCCAGGGCTCGGTATTGCCAACCCCAAATGTTCAAAAAGCATGGGTCGGGCTCACCCAAAATAACGAGATTGGCTTTAAAATCCTGCGATTCTGTAAAATTATATTGGGGTGCTTTTTATTTGCCTTCTGCTTTTTGAGCTTTTAGTGTGGGCGGGGGGGTGGGGGGGTCACATTTTGACACTTTCTCTACAGCCATGAGGGCCAGAAACTGACTCTTTCTTTAAGAATCAAGGCTGAAGTCATCACATCTCCACTTGGCTCCAGGAGCTGGGGCTTTCAGGAAAACAATAATTCTCATGAGGCTCATGAGAGTTGGCAACACGGGCGGCAGGGCTGCCCGGGTACCCTCCAGCTCGTGCTCTGCATGTCCATGTAGGCACCTGTGTTGTCATTTCCACCCAGGCAGAGCGGCTGCATCCTATTTTCCACCGGTGGAAATGACAACACAAGGTGCTGGGGGGCAAGGGGGAAGTCAGACCCCTGTCTCTTTGCCTCGGGGCTGTGGAAGCAGCATTCACAGCCATGGGGCTGAGTTGGCCGAGCCCCCTGGCTCACCTGAGCTTCCTGCCACCAACTAAAGCAAGAGAAGGTGGGTGAGGTCTCATCTTTAATTGGAGCAACTTCTGCTGGTGAGAGAAACAAGCTCTTGAGCTGCACGGAGCTCTGAGAACCTGTCCCAGCCCTGGGCTCTGTGCAGCTCAAAAGCTTGGCTCTCGCCGACAGACGTTGGTTCAATCAAAGATGTTACCTGACCCACCTCGTCTCTGTCATATCCTGAGACCAACATGGCTGCAGCAACCTGCAGCTGATGAACGGGGCCTCTGCAGAGTTAACTCGAGTTATAACAGGAGCGCTGCCCCTCGCTCCCCTCCATCCACACACAAACCCCTCACTCCAGTGTGCTGCTTTTAACTGGAGGTGGCTGGGCCATCGGGGGTACAGACGACAGCTCGCATGGGCACAACTCGTCAGCAGCTAACACAACCACTCTAGTGTGGATGAAGGCTATCTCCACTTGAGTGCTGCTAGTCCTCCAGCACCTTCCCACAATTCCCCTGTGGCCCCAGCAAGGACAGACTAGTTCTCCCCTAGTTCACTGGGAAAGAATCCGCACACCAGCTCAGCTCATGGCAGTGCTAAGAACCAGGGGACATGCCCCCAGGAGCCGTAGCGCCTCACATGAGCCAGGGCAGCGCCAGTGTGGACACAGCAGCTGGAGGGTTATTGCACAGCGGAGCTGCTCTCACGTGAGCTGGGCTGACTCGAGAGGAGTCACCGGAGCATAGGGAGCTCGAGTTAACTGTGCCCTGAAACAGACCCTGAATCTCAACCTGGCCAAAACAGAGCACTTAACCTGTCCCCCAAACCCTCCCAGCACCCTGCTCTCTCGGTCCCCTGCCATCACCATCACGCCTGTAACGTGGGCATTGCCTTTGACTCATCCCTCTCTCTAGACATCCACGCTGTGTCTGGACCATATCCCTCCTTCCAGCCAGGCGTGTCTAACACCCAGCCTGTCCTTTGGCCACACAGCTGTGTCTCTGGCCCAGGCCATCATCATCTTTCACCTTCATGACTTCATCCTCCTCCTCCTCTCTGGCCTTGACAAACCCCATCTTCCCCCTTAAACCCTTTTGAAAAGCTACTGCCAAATCATTGCCTGGCTCATTGGGCCCAGCAGGTCACCCCCCTGTGCCTCCCTCTGCTGGTCCCCCCCTCCTCCACGGCACTGAACACGTCAGCCCTTCCCAGCTATGGCCTGCCCAACTAACTCTCATCTTTTAGAAGGCACTGAGCCATCACCCTTCCCCCCCGCCCCCGGGTAATGATGCACCCATCAGTCAGCTCCCATCAGTCAGCTCATCCCAGAAGCACCTTCTCACTCCCTCCCCCACCTGCCCTTATGTCGGGGACAAGCAAAACCACCATGTTCTCGGCCTTAAACCTCTCCAAGCCCCAGCTAGGCCTGCTGCCTACAAAAGGCTGGATGGTGGCTGGGTGGCTGCTGGGCTGTGACTGCTGCGCACTCCCTGTTCCCTGTGCTCCCGGATCTGTCTGTGTAACCTCTATGATGCTCTGTACCTCAGGGGAACACCCAGCACCCCCATGTTCATGCTTATAAAATGATTGTGTGGTATCCAATGCAAAGTTTGTCATGTCGAATGTCTTCGGAAGGCTCACGATGTACTGAGCATTGATGTTATAGTAATTAATGTTATAGGTGTAATTTCATGTATATAGTTATAAGGCTGAAAATGTATCCTCATGGCTTAAAGCAAGCCCAGGGAAAAGCTCTATAAGAGCAGAGGGGCCGTTCACCCTCATCAAGGCATGTATGGAACAAACCCAGCCCAGCCTCACAGGAATAAAGGACATTGGCCTAGGCAGCAACAAAAGAATCTGTTGGACTCTCGAGGAAGTCACCCCCCTTCCTTTGGTCAGTTTGGGACTGCGATGAGGTAATGCTCACCTGACTCTGAAGGGAAGGGGGTCAAAGCCAAGAGGAAAGAAAGGACATGATAAAAGGGAGAGACATTCGCCATGCTCTCTCTCTCTTCCACCTATATCTACAGACACCACCACCACCAAGCAACTGATGCGCTGATCAAAGTGGAGAGCCTGGCTGAAGGGCAACCAGCCAGCCTGTGGTGAGAAGCATCAAAGTTTGTAAGGGCACTGAAAGTGTTAGATCAGCTTAGAATGTGTTTTGCTTTTATTTCATTTGACCAAATCTGACTTGTTATGCTATGACTTATAATCACTTAAAATCTATCTTTATAGTTAATACATCTGTTTGTTTATTCTACCCGAAGCAGTGCGTTTGTTCGAAGCATGTCAGAGACTCCCCTTGGGATAACAAGCCTGGTACACATCAATTTCTTTGTTAAATTGACGAACTCATCCAGCAGGCATAACTGGACACTGCAAGACGGAGGTTCCTAGGGTTGCGCCTGGGACCGGAGATATTGGCTAGTGTCACTCGGTTGCATAATCCAAGGAGCAGCTTACATGCCAGAGGCTGTGCATGAACAGCCCAGGATTGGGGGGTTCTCACAGCAAAGCAGGGTAAGGCTGGCTCCCAGAGTCAAGGATTGGAGTGACCTAGCAAATCACCGGTCCAGACAACACCAGAGGGGAATGTCACAACCTCCCTCGCCTCTTGTCACATACGTCGATTGTAAGCTCTTTAGGCACTGCACACCATGGGCTGCCCATCACAATGGGGCCCCCATTCCTAACCGCACCTCTAGGTGCTTCTGCCATTCAAACAATAAATAATAATCTATTTCTGGTTCTGGCAGGGAAGTGTTGTCTAGTGGTTTCAGACAGGGTAGCCAAGTACAGTTGTGGTAAATGCCTTCTGAATGGCAGTGAGGCTGAGGCTTGGATTTGCTGTATTCCCGACCTGGAGTCTATGCCCAATTCTGCCAGAGGTTACGGGCTCTGTAAAAAAGTTTTCCTCCTCATGGAGAGGGCTCCGAGGCCTTGCTCAATTGTGGAATGCACAGAAATGCTCATAGCAGCCAGTAGGTCTCCAGACTCCCAGCTCAGTGCCTCTTCCCCTGGGCCCCAGGGTGCTGAGCCGTGGAGGTGCTCTCCCCAGATATGTGGGGGAGGAGGGAGGGCAGTGAGTGTTAGGGAGGAAGGGCGGGGTGAAGGGGTGGGAGGTGAGAGGACAGAGTCGAGGGGAGCAGACAGACAGGGAGAGGGGACATGGGTGTAAGGGAGAGAGGAGCTGCAGAACCAGGAACCCCAACCCAGGGCTGCTGCTGGCAAAGCTGGGTGAGCACAATGTGGGATGTGGCCAAGGAATGAGGTGGGGAAGGGAAGGAGGGAACTTACCCTGCTGGGAGCCCCATTGGAGTGCAGCCCTTCCTGTGGGGAAGGGTCTAAGAGTACAATGCCCCCTCCCAGGGTGAGACCTCATGGGGTTCGGGGGGGGTCTATGTGTACAGTGGCCCACCTCCCCCATGTCCCTGCCCCTCACCGGTCTGTGCAGAGAGCAGAGGTGACATTCTGTGGGTGTGGGGGGCTGCTCCCCCAGGGGTGACATTCCCTGCCCCCACAGGCTGGCCCTGTCCTAACGCTCCCATCTCTTGGGCTGCTTAGGGTACTATGACAGGCTGATTAAAGAAGTACCCCCCGCCCACACAGTCCCTGAGAATGCGCAGGGGCTTCCTGTGGATGGGCGCGGCCCATGGGGGGCTGCTCACTGGCCAGTCCACCACACCAAACTCAGCCCCTCTGCCAAGCCAGACCCTTCTGCAGTTCGCACCGCGGCCAGCTGCCCCATGCCTGCCTGCAGGGAGCTGTATGACCATGGCTCCATCTGTGTGCCGGCTGCCATTTCCCTGGGGGCGAAGACAGGACGCTACGGCATGGGAAAGGCTTACCAGAATCTGCAGCCCCTCGCCCAGGTTCAGGTCCCAGTTTCCCTCACCCCCAGTCTTAGTGTAAACCAGTGGCCAACCCCTCATCCCAGGTATCACGGGCAGGGGAGCACCCAATTCACAGGTCACTCAGTGTGGCCGACACCGAGCATTCAAAAACCATGAGTCAATCAGTCTCCAAAATGAGAGATGTTAATACATAACTAGCCAAAGGAGGGCTCTTTGCCTTCTGGCTTTGGAGCCATTACAGGTCATGTTTTCCAGATTTTTCCAAAAACAGGAAGACTAGGTGTGACAGGTTGGTATCACAGAAACCCCCTTGGAGCTGCCACCTGGTGTGCCGAGACTATTTCTGCCCCTGCTTTCCTGCCTTTTCCAGCTTGGGACTGCAGAATCCTGTCTGGTTTGAGCCAGACCTGCTAGCCTGCTGCAAACCCAGACCCAGGTCTGAACCACGTCCCCTAACAGCTGTAGGCCTGCCTGGAAGCAGCTTAGGAAGTGTTCTTTCCTTTGACACCCAGGTGCCCAATTCCCAATGGGGTTCAAACCCTGAATAAATCCGTTTTACCCTGTATAAAGCTTATACAGGGTAAACTCATAAATAGTTCGCCCTCTATGTCAGAGATAGAGAGATATGCACAGCTGTTTGCCCCCCTCCAGGTACTAACACGTACTTCAGATTACTTAATAAGTAAGAAGTTATTTTAATAAGTACAGAAAGTAGGATTTAAGTGGTTCCAAGTAGTAACAGACAGAAGAAAGTGAATTACTAAGTAAAATAAAATAAAACACGCAAGTCTATGTCTAATCACACTGAATACAGATAAAAACCTCACCAGTTCCAGTAAACTTCCTTTTACAGGCTATGGTCCTCTTAGCTTGGGTCCAGCAATCGCTCACACCCCCTATTGTCCTTGTCCTTTGTTCCAGTCTCTTTCAGGTGTGTCGGTGGGGGGTGGAGAGGCTCTCTCTTTAGCCATCTGAAGACAACATGGAGGAGTCTCCCAGGGGTTTAAATAGACTTTCTCCCCTGGGTGGACACCCCTCCCCTCTCCCTGTATAGCATCCAGCTACCAAATGGAGTTTTGGGGTCACATGGGCAAGTCACATGTCCATGCACCACTCAGTTCCTTAAGAGCCAAGCCACATTCCTGGTGAAGCTCAGATGTGGATTGGCGTCTGCAAGCTCTATTGTCTGTTAAGCGCTTCTTGATTGGGCACTTTACCTGCACATTCCTTCCTCAAGAAATACAACCGATATTCATAACTTCAACTACAAAAATGATACATGCATACAAACAGGAGGAATAGATTCAGTAGGTCATAACTTTTACAGAGATATGTTACATGGCACATATAGCATAAAACATATTCCAGTTATATCATATATACATTTATAAGCATCTCCCCATAAAGCCTTATGGAGTACACCGTCACACTAGGAACTTATCATTTTTTGTAATGAAAGTGGATGATTTTATCACAGGACTCCAGCAGCTGGGGCTTTGAGAAACCCCCAAATAGCCTGGGGAAATCAGGGGAGTTGGCAACCCCAAGCCCTCCAGTGGCTACCCGAGTGTCGTGTGCCCAGACCACAGGTAGGTGGAGCTGCCTGTCTCCGGG
This sequence comes from Chelydra serpentina, assembly GCA_037349315.1. NCBI lineage: Eukaryota > Metazoa > Chordata > Testudines > Chelydridae > Chelydra > Chelydra serpentina. The sequence continues at coordinate 2,736,733 of JBAIAC010000056.1, forward strand.
CCGCTGCTGGAAGCGGGAGGCCCCATTTCAGTTTTGTTTGATGACACCCACTGAAGAATTGTGATGCCAGGGGCTTGGGCACCATCCAGAGGGAATCCAGAGTGGCGCAAAGCCCTCTCTTTTCCCTGGCAGCCTGTCCACCAAAATGATCCGATGTCAGGGAAGCCACTGCTGGCCTCACAGAGAGACACTTACGAAGCTCAGTCTATTTAGCTTGTGAAGGAGACGGTGAAGGGGTGGCAGGACCACACTCGGGGGTAGAGGTTCTTCAGTCTGGCAGACAAAAGCGGAGCAACATCCCACGGTTGGAAGCTGAAGCCAGACAAAATCAGACCAGAAATAAGGTGCAAAGCGTTAAGAGTGAGGGTCATTAACCACCCAGGCAACTGAACTGGGATGCGGTGGATTCTCCATCACTCGGAGTCTATAAATGGAGATTGGGTGGCACTGGGTAAACACGCCCCCAGCCCAGGCTCCAGTGATGGGCAGGGCTCTGGAATCCCTGGGTGAGTGTCTCTGGGCTGTGCGCGGCAGGAGGTCAGACGGGGTCTACGAAGGCGTCTGGGGGCCGCCCTGAGGAATTGCCCTGCTCCTGGCTCAGGAGGCCCTGCCCTAGGCCGCACCCCGGAATGCAGCCTCCAGGGACGACAACCAGCTCCAGCCCATGGTGCTCAGGTTTCTGCAAGCTGCAGTGACAAACGGGGTCCCAGGGCTGCCTGGAGAGGTACAAGCTACAAGGAGCCAGGGCACAGAGTGAGAGCAGCCACTGTGTGCCACTCACCTGCCAGGCGCATGCCACCTTACACCCGCACTGGAGCCACTCCAGACTGACCCAAATCTGCCGCAGCTCCTTGCACCACTGCCAGCCACTTGCAAATGCCTGGTGTTCTCACTGCCCCAGCTGCTGTCACTACTACCCCCTGCCCAGCTGTTACCCCCTCTGCAGCCCCCTGCCCAGCTGTTACCCCCTCTGCAGCCCCCTGCCCAGCTGTTACCCCCTCTGCTGCCCCCTGCCCAGCTGTTACCCCCTCTGCAGCCCCCTGCCCAGCTGTTACCCCCTCTGCTGCCCCCTGCCCAGCTGTTACCCCCTCTGCAGCCCCCTGCCCAGCTGTTACCCCCTCTGCTGCCCCCTGCCCAGCTGTTACCCCCTCTGCTGCCCCCTGCCCAGCTGTTACCCCCTCTGCAGCCCCCTGCCCAGCTGTTACCCTCTATGCTAACCCCCTGACCGGCTGTTACCCCTCTGCTACTTTCCTGCTAGCTGTTACTCCTCTGCTACCCCATGGCCCAGCTCTTACCCCCTCTGCTATCTCCCCGCCCAGCTGTTACCCCTCTACTAGCCCTGCCCAACTGTTACCCCCCTGCTACCCTACGGTTCAACTCTTACCCATCTGCTACATCCCAGCCCAGCTCTGACCCCTCTGCTACCCCCCCCATTCCCAGCTGTTACCCTTTCTGCTACTTTCCTGCCCAGATGTTACTCCTCTGCTACCTCCTCTGCTCTTACCCCTCTGCTATCCCCTGCCCATCTGTTACCCCTCTGCTACCCCATGGCCCAGCTCTTACCCCCTCTGCTATCCCCCTGCCCAGCTGTTACCCCTCTGCTACCCCATGGCCCACCTATTACCCCCTCTGCTATCCCCCCACCCAGCTGTTACCCCTCTACTAGCCCTGCCCAGCTGTTACCCCCCTGCTACCTTACGGTTCAACTCTTATCCATCTGCTACCCCCCCCGCCCAGCTGTTACCCCTTCTGCTAACCCCTTGCCCAGCTGTTACCCCTCTGCTACTTTGCTGCCCAACTGTTACTCCTCTGCTACCCCCTTCCCAGCTGTTACCCTCTGCTACTCCATGGTCCAGCTGTTACCCTCTGCTACTCCATGGCCCAGCTGTTACCCTCTGCTACTCCATGGCCCAGCTGTTACCCCTCTGCTACCCCCTCCCCGCCCAGATGTTACCCCCTCTGCTTCCCCCCCGCCCAGCTGTTACTCCTCTTCTACTCCCCTTTGCCCAGCTGTTACCCCCTCTGTTACCTCACGGCCCAGTTGTTAGCTCTCTGCTCCCCTCTGCCCAGCTGTTATCCCTCTGCTCCCCCCTGCCCAAGGGGCCTGGAGCTGCTGGGTGCTCAGCAGGTGGGGAAAACCAGGCTCTTCTCGGGGTGCCCATTTGTGAAGATCTGGGTCTGCATGGAGCAGAGTGGCCCAGGAGCCCTGTTAACCATTCCCACCAGCCTACGTGCGCTGAGGCCCTTCCCTGGCTCCTCCCGCTCTCTCCTCAGCTGCCCCCAAGGCCTGGCATTTGCCCTGTCTCCAAACGTGTCTTATCTCTCCCTGCCGAGGCTGCTGGGCCTGCCAATGAGCAGGGAAAGTGCCACAGCTGCACCAATTTACAGCACAGCTAAAGCCTCAGCATCTCGCAGGGAGAGGCAGGTGGAGCCACAAGGAGGCACTCAGCACTGGTCAGCAGCACCCTGGTGCTGAGCCCAGCCTCGCTGAGTCCTGCCCTGGGGTCACTTGTGGCTGTTCCCCTTTCACCAGGCTCCCTACAGCCCCGTCCCTGGATGGCAGGGTGCACAGGCCACTGGGCTCTGGCTTCTGATGGTCCCACACATCCTCCCAGGCTATGCAGGCGCAGCCAGCTCCGAATCCAGCCTGAGCGGCCTTCCCTCTTCCCACCTGCTACCCTGCCCAGCTCCTCCTCTGCCAGCCACTGCCCCCACTCTGCACATTGGCCCATCCCCGTGGTTCTGTGCATCCCCGCCCAGGATCTCCTCCTCCCCACGGCTCTGTGCATCTCTCCCCTCCCCCCGCCCCAGGATCCCCCCCTCCTCGTGGCTCTGTGCATCCCCCCATTCCTCCCCCCAGCCCCGTGGCGCTGTGCATCACCCTCCAGGATCCCCCTCCCCATGGCTCTGTGCATCCCCCCAATACCCCCATCCTCATGACTGTGTGTATTCCCCCCCCCAACACCCCCATCCCTGTGGCTCTGTGCATCCCCCCAACCCTCCCCATCCTGTGGCTCTATGCTGGGAGAGCAGCAAGGAAGCACACACACACACACCCCCAACATGAAGACATTAGCTCAATAATCTTCAAATGCCATCTTAAAACCTCCCTGTTCTCTTTAGTCTAGGGTGAAAATCGGGACTTCCCACACAAAAAAACAAAAAACGCTCAACCGAACTTGTTGAGCAAAAAAACCCAAAAAACTCTGCGACCAGAACACAGAAAATCGGGACAAAAGGCATCCCGACCAGCCGTCGGTCGGGACGCGGGACAAAAGGTCAGAAATCGGGACGGTCCCGATGAAATCGGGACGTCTGGTCACCCTACTTTAGTCTGTGACTGATTCTCTCTCTAAAGTATTTGACGAGGCCGCATATTAAGCCTGCTATACACAAACACCGCATGTAAGGCGGCCTAACCAGAATTGCAGCTGAAAAGCATCCCGTGCCCAGCTCGCCAGGCTGTTAATGACGGCTCTGTGCATTTCAATGCGCGCCACATTCCCATTCCTGATGCAGTGCTGGCCGCTCTCCGGCCCTCCCCGCCTGCCAGCAGCTCTGGGTTCATCCTGACCCCAGATGGCCTGGGCAGGCACCGAGGAGTCCAGGCGCTCTCCTCCCACAATGCAGGCACCTGCTACCCTTATGGGCTCATACCAGGAAGTGTGTGGGCTGGCTTCATTTATAACCAGGCCCACCCTGTATCTGCCCCCGCCTGCCCCGACCACAGCAGCACAATGGTGTCTGGGCTGGTACGGTGGTGCCTGTCCCATGAGCTGGCTCGTGCTGGAGCAGGAGGGCTTGGAGGCGTTCCAGTCCCCAGTGCCATGGTGCACCGGGGTGAGCCCTGCCCGGCTACACAAGGACAGCTCGATGGGGGCAGGAACCCCCAGGGTGAGCGAAGCCCAATGAGGGTTTGATCTGAGCAGGGAGAACTGGCTCGGTACCAAAACTGTATGGAGGACCGGGTAGGGAAGGTTGTGCCTCCACAAACAGCCTGGCCCCTGCCCCCTATCTGCCCCCTCCCACTTCCCGCCCCCTAACTGCCCCCCTCAGAATCCCCAACTCATCCAACCCCCCCGCTCCTTGTCCCCTGATTGCCCCCTCCCAAGACCCCTCTGACCCTAATCACCCCCCAGGACGGACCCCACCCGCTATCCAACCCCTCTGCTCTCTGTCCCCCGGGACCCTCTGCCCCTTATCCAACCCCCCGGCCCCAGCCCCCTTACCACCCTGCTCAGAGCAGCATGTCTGGCAGCCGCATGGCCTGATTGTAGCACGCAGCCCTGCTCCCCAGAGCGCTGCCCACGCGGCGGCGTAGCTCCTGGGAGGGGAGACAGCACGGGAGGGGGGAGGGGCTGGGAGCTCAGGGGCCAAGCAGGACAGTCCCGTGGGCCGGATGTGGCCCACGGGCTGTAGTTTGCCCACCCCGGGGCTAGAGGAATGTTTTCGAAATTCACAGTTTTGATGGAAAAATCTGGCCCCATCTGGGGAACGTGCTGCTAGCCGTGGGCTGTAGTGCTGCCTCTCCAGGGCCTGGCCCTTCGCCGCCACCCTGCTGCTCTCGCTCCAGCAGGCACTGGCCTTTGGCACAGCACTGAGGACCTGATCCAGCTGCATTGGAGCCAATGCCCAAATGCCCAGGGACTTCAGTGGCTTGGGATCCAGCCATTGCTCGCATGCCCAGTGCTTCGTCTCCTCTGTAACGGGGGACTAGCTGCAGTTTCCCCATGGCTCCTGAAGGTATAATTGTGCTGATGTGCAATAAGGTGTAATTAGGGGGAGCTGGAGAATTAAATGTGGGCGTTAAACTTGCCACACACACAATTCGCTTCAGACTCAAATCATGTTAACAGCAACTCAGAAAGTAATAAAGGGAAGAAAAGAGGAAGAAGCAATAATTACCACTGAGCTGAGATTAATAGCAGCCTCGGTCAATTGTGACAGGCTTTTCCCTGTCTCTGAGCAGTAACATGCCGCTGCCTTGACTATTATCTTCAGTGCAGGTTCCTACGCAGCAGATGTCCCCTGGGTGTCTCAAAACAGTTGCCCCGAAAGCTGGCTTCCTGCCCAGCCACGTGCACTTGCCTCTCCATCCTGAGCCTGTGAACTGGGCCTTGGAGAATCTCACCTCTTGCAGCTCAAAGAATGTAAAACTGTAATGAGGGTCCAAAAGCAGGAGAGAACACGAGCTCAGCTGTGTGTGAGCGAGGGCTGCAAAGAAAAAGGAGCGAGGAAAATGAGGTTCAACAAGGACAAGTGCAGAGTCCTGCACTTAGGACGGAAGAATCCCATGCACTGCTACAGACTAGGGATCGAATGGCTGGGCAGCAGTTCTGCAGAAAAGGATCTAGGGGTTACAGTGGACAAAAAGCTGAATATGAGTCAACAGTGTGCCCTTGTTGCCAAGAAGGCTAATGGCATTTTGGGTTGTATAAGTAGGGGCATTTCCAGCAGATCGAGGGACGTGATTATTCCCCTCTATTCGGCACTGGTGAGGTCTCATTTGGAGTACTGTGTCCAGTTTTGGGCCCCACACTACAAGAAGGATGTGGATAAATTGGAAAGAGTCCAGCGGAGGGCAACAAAAATGATTAGGGGGCTGGAGCACATGACTTATGAGGAGAGGCTGAGGGAACTGGGATTGCTTAGCCTGCAGAAGAGAAGAATGAGGGGGGATTTGATAGCTGCTTTCAACTACCTAAAAGGGGGTTCCAAAGAGGATGGATCTAGACTGTTCTCCGTAGTAGAAGATGACAGAACAAGGAGTAATGGTCTCAAGTTGCAGAGGGGGAGGTTTAGGTTGGATATTAGGAAAAACTTTTTCACTAGTAGGGTGGTGAAGCACTGGAATGGGTTACCTAGGGAGGTGGTGGAATCTCCTTCCTTAGAGGTTTTTAAGGTCAGGCTTGACAAAGCCCTGGCTGGGATGATTTAGTTGGGGTTGGTCCTGCTTTGAGCAGGGGGTTGGACTAGAACCTCCTGAGGTCCCTTCCAACCCTGAGATTCTATGATTCTATGAGGGATGAACAGAAAGCAGAGCTGCCCAGCTACCCCCAGCAGAGCTCTCTAGATGGGCTTGGAGTTCCCTTGGTGCTGCAGCGAAGGGGCTATAGGTCACATGATCGCAGCCGTTCTGGCTGACAGCCACCACGCCCCCAGCTGTGATCGCTCAGCACTGAACAGGCCCGGGTGAGCTCCAAGGAAAGGCTCCGTGCTGCAGGGAGCGGGGCTGGTGGCGATTCAGCAGCTAGCTCCGTTCCCTTTGAGTCTCCACAGGCCAGTAACCCACAAGGCTTTGTACAGAGCTGAAAGCCAGATGGGACGATTAGGTCACAGGCCATTAACTGTCACCCAGTTACCTCTGTGTCGAGCCCAGTAACTTGTCTTTGGCTCATGCAGCTTCCAGAAAGGCTCCAGTCTGGATCTGAAGACAACAAGAGCTGGTGAATCCCTCACTTCCCCGGGGAGTTTGTTCCAATGATTAATCACCCTCCCTGTTAAATATTTGCACCTTCTTTCTAATTTGAATGTGTCTGACTTCAGCTTCCAGCCACGGGCTCCTGTTCTGCCTTTCTTTGCTGATTGAAGAGCCAGTTCGTGCCCATTATTTACTCCTGCCGAAGGGTGTTATACACAGTCATAGAATCATAGAATCTCAGGGTTGGAAGGGACCTCAGGAGCTCATCTAGTCCAACCCCCTGCTCAAAGCAGGACCAACCCCAACTAAAGCATCCCAGCCAGGGCTTTGTCAAGCCTGACCTTAAAAACCTCTAAGGAAAGAGATTCCACCACCTCCGTAAGGAAACCCATTCCAGTGCTTCACCACCCTACTAGTGAAAAAGTTTTTCCTAATATCCAACCTAAACCTCCCCCTCTGCAACTTGAGACCATTACTCCTTGTTCTGTCATCTTCTACCACTGAGAACAGTCTAGATCCATCCTCTTTGGAACCCCCTTTCAGGTAGTTGAAAGCAGCTATCAAATCCCCCCTCATTCTTCTCTTCTGCAGGCTAGACAATCCCAGTTCCCTCAGCCTCTCCTCATAAGTCATGTGGTCCAGCCCCCTAATCATTTTTGTTGCCCTCCGCTGGACTCTTATCCACATCCTTCTTGTAGTGTGGGGCCCAAAACTGGACACAGTACTCCAAATGAGGCCTCACCAGTGCCGAATAGAGGGGAATAATCACGTCCCTCGATCTGCTGGAAATGCCCCTACTTATACAGCCCAAAATGCCGTTAGCCTTCTTGGCAACAAAGGCAAACTGTTGACTCCTATTCAGCTTTTCGTCCACTGTAACCCCTAAGTCCTTTTCTGCAGAACTGCTGCCCAACCATTTGGTCCCTAATCTGTAGCAGTGCATGGGATTCTTCCATCCTAAGGGCAGGACTCTGCGCTTGTCCTTGTTGAACCACATCTTATTTCTTTTGGCCCAATCCTCTAATTTGTCTAGGTCCCTCTGTATCCTATCCCTAACCTTTGTGACTTCTTACATTGCTACTGCAATGTCTTTCAGGTTTATTGGCATGTCCCTCTCCAATGAGCTGATATTTGTGTCTGTGGGGCATCTGGCAGGATTTGGTCCACATGGACTTGGTGATGTCTGCTCACTCTGAATCCAGATTTCTTTCCACCTATCTACAAATATCCTGGGTTCAACTTGACAAGGTGTGATGAGTCTGGGACGTCCTGAGTGCAGATGCAGTGAATATTAACAGCTCTTGTCTGGAGCCACTGCTCTATGTATGGGCATGATGGGGCATGTGACACGGGGGAGAAGAGTGATTCATTCTAGACAGAGGCTCCAGCTCCATGCTGTCCCCATTCCTCTCCTGATTGTAGACACTGCCCCCTGGTGTAGTTCTTAGCCCATAGGACTTCAGCACTGATTGGGCTTTTCAGCTGATGTCCATTTGCAGTTCAATTCCCCTTCAAGCACAAAAATGACATCACCAAGGATGCATTATGTAAATTAGATGGATGGGGAAAAGACAGTGAAACCCCTTTCCCATAAGTTAAAAGGGACACCTTCAACTCAAAAATCACTTGGTAAATTAACTCCTCTCTGTACACAGGTTACTAACAGAGCTGGGCCAAAAATTGATTCAGAATTAAATTGTCTCTCAGAGTGCAAAGCATTTGTACAAATGGGATCGAGCTGCAAAATTTCAAACCTTTTCAGCAAATGGTGAGTTACAAGTTTCTGGTTTTAGGGTAACTGAAATTGCTGCTGAATTCAATTGCTGGTGTTAAAGTGCAAACACTGGAGCTGCTTTTGAATTAGACATAAACCCATTATCCCAACCAGACATTAAAAATCCCACCCCATTCTGCACACGTTTGGGCGCACTGCACATTTTTTGCACTGTATAAATAATTACGCACAAAAAGCAACACTTCAAAAATGTTAAGGTTGCAAAGTCAAACAGTAAGTTCGGAAAGTCCCAGAGGAAGGTTACCTGCGACCTTCATTCAGCACCCTTGTGAGTATGTAGTATAATACAGTTCTGCCCACCCAGAGTCACATAGGAAGCCTGTAGCAGGGCCAGGGACAGAACCCCTCTCCTCTGGGTCCTAGTACAGTGCATTAACAACAAGAGAATGTCCATTCACTTCCTGCACCTCTATGCCTCATTCATTGCCCACCATGACCATTCATTGCACTGAGTGAGGCAGGAGCCTTGTATGCAGTCATGCAATTAAAGACTGCATCTACACAGGGGACAGAGTTAAGGTTAAACAGGCACCCTTAATTCTGGCATTTTCTATTTTTGAGAGTTGCAATGGTCCCTCTAATTTTTGACAGACTATGTGCGCAAAAAATTTCTTCTATGCAAATTGTTGTGCTTCTGTGCACATTTTTGTGCACGCGGTGTTTCACTGTGTGCACAGGGTTTAGGATCTGTGTGCACACGCACAGCTTAGAGGAAACAGTGGTGTTGAGCACTACAGGGGCCATCAGCAGAGTTTGAACCCATGATCCTTACACCTCCAATACAAACCTCTGCTGCTTGAGCTTAAGGAGTAACGGACAGCAGCGATAAGCTGTTACTCTCTGTGTGGAACAGCTGCTAAAGGGGGATGACACACACATTGTCAAGTCGCCTACATAGCTGTTTGCTAGATAACAGTAAAATGTTGGGAGTGAGGATTCCTCGGTTCTGTTCCTGGACTCTGGAGAAGAGTGTGGTCTAGTGTTGACAGACAACACAGCTCAGTATCGTTGGCAGATGTAGTCTCAAAGGAACTGTGACTGAGTGGATGAAACTCAGATTTGTTATACGAGAGATGAGGTCTGGGGCCAACTTGGCCAGAAGTGAACTGGTGGAATCATAGAATCATAGAATCTCAGGGTTGGAAGGGACCTCAGGAGGTCATCTAGTCCAACCCCCTGCTCAAAGCAAGACCAGTCCTCATCTAAATCATCCCAGCCAGGGCTTTGTTAAGCCTGACCTTAAAAACCCCCGTAAGGAAGGAGATTCCACCACCTCCCTCGGTAACCCATTCCAGTGCTTCACCACCCTCCTAGTGAAAAAGTTTTTCCTAATATCCAACCTAAAGAGGAGAGGCAACCATTACTTAACTTCTTTCTCAATCCAAGGAGGGGACTTGAACCAGGTTCTCTAACACCCCAGTACAGTACCTGAACCACCAGGCTATGTAAGGACTGTTAGCTCAGTTGTCAAGCTATGCAATAGGGGAAGTGATACTTGCGTGTTTCCTACGTTACAGTTGTGAGGCCTGACTCAATGACAAAGTGCTGTGAAATGTCCAGAATGATTAACACCAACCAGTGGAAGATCGTCTCCTGGCTCCCAGCCCAGCACTCCTTCTCCTGAGCCAAAGGGAGGGGAGTGGGGGAAGTAGTGCTGCTGTGCCAATGGCCCATTTAGAGTTCTAGCTCTGTGCTTACTATGCAGGAGGCTGAGTATGGCCAGGAAGCATGCTCAGTGCAGACGGAAGGTCAGCTGGGCCAGAGCATGCTCAATACTGATGGAATTTTCAGACATTGTAGCACATATGAAAATGGCAATTTTCAGACGCTTATAACTCAGCCAAACCAGGGTGGATTTTCATGGGGATTGCAAAAGGCACCTCCCTGACTCTAGGACTATTTTCCTACCAAATTTCAAGTCCCTGCTGCAAAATCTGGAGGTGGTAGATGTCTTCATAAAGGGTTGGCAAAATTACTTACTTTCTCCTAATCTTAGTCTTTTTTTCAGAAATGGCTGAACCTTTTTTACTGAAACTTTCAAAAAGCAAAACAAACAAACAAAAATAACTCAGCCTGAAGCAGGCACCTGGCATGGAAAATTTGAGGCCAAATGGTTAAAGTTTGGTAACATTTAAGTAGGGTGACCAGACAGCAAATGTGAAAAATTGGGACGGGGGTAAGGGTAATGATTAGGGGGCTGGAGCACATGAGTTATGAGGAGAGGCTGAGAGAACTGGGATTGTTTAGTCTGCAGAAGAGAAGAGTGAGGGGGGATTTGATAGCTGCTTTCAACTACCTGAAGGGGGTTCCAAAGAGGATGGATCTAGACTGTTCTCAGTGGTAGAAGATGACAGAACAAGGAGTTATGGTCTCAAGTTGCAGAGGGGGAGGTTTAGGTTGGATATTAGGAATAACTTTTTCACTAAGAGGGTGGTGAAGCACTGGAATGGGTTACCTAGTGAGATGGTGGAATCTCCTTCCTTAGAGGTTTTTAAGGTCAGGCTTGACAAAGCCCTGGCTGGGATGATTTATTTAGGGATTGGTCCTGCTTTGAGCAGGGGGTTGGACTAGATGACCTCCTGAGGTCCCTTCCAACCCTGAGATTCTATGATTCTATGATCGTTACCAGCTCTGCCTGTAATACATAGGCAATTATAAAGGTGTCCAAGCAAAACCCTAGTGGGGTAACTACATGGCACCTCCCTCCATTCCCCTATATATTCATGTCCATCTGGTAGGTATAATTTTCTCTCCTGAACTGTTGTTTGTCAATGAGGGCAGAAAAAGGGACAAGTCTATAGTGCCCCTTTACCTTTAGATCACACAAGTGTGTGAGCATATTGTTGTCCCTACTGTACAGATGGGGAAACAGAGGCGCAGAGACTTGCCCGTGGCCACAGAAGGAAGCAGGATCACAACACGGGTATTCCTGGCACCAAGTTCAGCACTCACACTGCTCCTCACACAGATATCAAGATTCATCCTTGCAGTGAAATGAACCAAACTGATCCCAGGTGCTACCCCATCGCCATGAATTTGCCCCAGTGTTTGTTCTGTACAAATTCAATAGCTCTCCTGTCTGTCCTCACTGGCCAAGCATTAGGTACGTGCTCTACGCAGCCACACTTACAAAAGAGGCTGTCTGTCTGTGATCCACCCCAGGGTTTAGCTCTCATCATTCCTGCTGACAGCTCAATTTTGATTTTAAGTGACTCAGAGGCCAGAAGGGCCCTTCCAAAGGTAAATAACAAGATTAGTTACACAGGCACAGTCACTCTTCCCTGAATTTGGTCCTTTCCACCAGTCAACGGACACAGAAAACATGGTCACTTTTCCATGTCACAGCTTCATGCAGACAGGGCCGGCTCCAGGCACCAGCCTACCAAGCATGTGCTTGGGGCGCCACCTTAGGGGGGGCGGCGCTCAGGGTTTGTTTGTTTTTTTAAACGTTGTGGCCGGCGGGGAGAGCGGGCCGGGGCCGGGCTGGCTGCCCTGCCCCCGCGCTCCGGCTGCGAGAGCAGGGCCGGGCTGGCTGCGGAGCTCCGGGAGAGCGGGGCCCGGGCCAGGCTGGCCACCCTCCCCACGGAGCTCCGGGAGAGCGGGGCCCGGGCCGGGCTGGCTGCCCTCCCGCGGTGCTCCGGCAGGGTGAGGTGCTGGCAGGGGGAGGGAATTGTTGTGGCGCAACACTGGGGGGGTTTCCGTGGGGGGGGGGTTGTTTTGTTTTGTTTTTGTTTTGGTGGGGCAGCGCTTGGGGTGTTTTGTTTTGTTTTTCTGCTTGGGGCGGCCAAATAGTTAGAGCCGGCCCTGCATGCAGAGACAGCACAAATATTTCCGTTGCACTGGCAAACAAGCAGCATTTCCACCCCAGAACATACCATCTCATTAAAATATCTGGATGCCTCTGTGCTGTCCCTGGAATTGGCTTTGATTTAGGTACTGACACCAGTATAAAGGCACGCGCGCTTTGTTCTCATTCCTTGCATCCTTATCTCTAGAGTTCTTCAGAGAATTTCCTTATCAAAAGGAAGAACGTATCTTGCTATTTCTCCTATCAGTTCCTGATCAGATCCTCTTTCAACTAATGCATTACCCAGTCCTTCCCATTTCATCTAGTCATTCTTAGCATCACCACATGGGAGGAGGGGGGGGGGGGTTGGAGGGACATGTTACAGGGGTGGGGGGGAGGCAAGGGGCCACATTACCTGGGGGATGGGAATGGATTGGGAGGAGCACGTTACATAGGGGGACTGGATGGCTGGCACGTTACATGGGGGAAGAGGACAGGACGATACAATGATGGACATGCTACATAGTGGGCTTGTAGGCACAGCAGGTGGGGTCCCCTGACCCATCACCCCCTTCTGCCATGCTCATTAGCTCATCACCCCTATCTAGGGTGACCAGATAACAAGTATGAAAAACCAGGACACTTTTTTTTTCGGGGGGGAGAAGGGGTATAGTTGTGCATATAAGGGTATGTCTTCACTACCCGCCGGATCGGCGGGTACTGATCGATCTAACAGGGATCGATTTATCGAGTCTTGTCTAGACGCGATAAATCGATCCCCAAACGCGCTCTCCATCGACTCCGGAACTCCATCACCGCGAGAGGCAGAAGCGGAGTCGATGGGGGGAGGGATAGCTCAGTGGTTTGAGCATTGGCCTGCTAAACCCAGGGTTGTGAGTTCAATCCTTGAGGGGGCCATTTAGGGATCTGGGGCAAAAATTGGGACTTGGTCCTGCTTTGAGCAGGGGGTTGGACTAGATGACCTGCTAAGGTCCCTTCCAACCCTGATATTCTATGACTCTATGACTCGCTGCCGTCCTCACGGCCAGGTAAATCAACCTACGATACGCCGACTTCACCTATGCTATTCGCGTAGCTGAAGTTGCGTATTGTAGGTTAAACCCCGCCCCCAGTGTAGACCTGGCCTAAGACAAAAGCCTCTAATACAGAAGTCCCCAGTCTGTTGAGTGTGCCCCCCGTCCCAGGGAGTGTGTGAAGGACCATTCAGTGGAGCGCAGCTGGGGCCCAAGCCAGCCCCCAGGGGGCGAGGAGGGAGAGCCACCCAGCTCTGCTCCTGGCCCTGCACTTGGGGTCCCAGCTGCCGGCCCCGCACCCAGGGCTCTGCTCCTGGCCCTGGCTGCTGGCCCCATGCCCGGGGCTCCACTCCTGGCCCCACACCCGGGGTCCCAGCTGCTGGCCCTGCACCTGGGGCTCTGCTCCTGCTCCCAGCTTCTGGCCCCATGTTCCACTCCTGGCCACGCACTCAAGGTCCCGGCTGCCAGCCCTGCGGCTGGGGCTCTGCTCCTGCTCCCAGCTGCCAGCTTTGTGCCTGGGGCGCCGCTCCTGGCCCTGCACCCAGGGTCCCGGCTATCGGCCCTGTTAAAAGAATTGCTCCCCCTCGGGTTACTATCTCTGCCCTGCCCTCGAGAATACATATCCAGGGGCCCTGCTCGCCTCTAAACAGGTTTGCTATCTGTGGCAGTTAGAATTGCACTCGCCACCATCCCACCCCCCAGGGAAGTGATCTTGCTCAACCGCCCAAATGAACAAAACAATTCTCAGAATTTGCAACTGCTGGGGGGGCAGCCCCTCCCCCGTTCTCCCCTGTCTCTCCACCAGATATGGGGAAATAGTCAAGGGAGAAAAAAACAGGTCTCTTTTTTTTACCTTATTTGGCACAAAAACTGCCCCAAAAAATGCATCATTCTGGCCCTAAGGACGCGTCATCTTAGGTATATCTGTCTCGTCCCCCCGAGGGACGGGAGGGAAGGAACCGAAGACGCATACAAGTCACTAATTCGCAATTCGGGCCTGATCAACCCGAAACCTTTCCCAACTCAGCGTGTGCCGGCCGTAATGTTTGTATACGGGTTTGTATTCGTAAGTATTCTTTAATACCTTATTGTTTTAATATTTTGCTTTACCCCTTCCCCTTCAATTGTAATTCATTGTTGTAGAAGTATCCTATGTATTATTCCTCTAATTCTACTAGTCCGTGGCTCATCCCGAGTAATTATTGGGACTTAGAACAACTCCAAGGACTATTGCTGTTTTTAATAGGAGTAATCTTGTTTTTTGCATTAATTGTGTATTGTAAACCTAGGTTATAAGTGTCATTTGCAATAAAGCTGAAATTTCTAGCCTTATTGCCTCGGTGTCTGTGTGGTTCCCATCCACTCCAGGGGGGTTCCCTCCGAACATCCACGCGAACCTTAGTACTGTGCTCTGGTAGATAACAGGTGCACGCATACCCTCGCCCTGCCAGGTGGCCCTCGAGGGTACGCGCTTCCACAGGCCCCACACCCGGGTTCTGCTCCTGGACCCGCACTGAGGGTCCCAGCTGTCATCCCCACACCCGGGCTCTGCTCCTGGACAGGGTCCTGGCTGCTGGCCCTGCGACCGGGGCTCTGCTCCTGGTCCTGGCTGCTGGCCCTGCGCCCGGGGCTCTGCTCCTGCCCCCAGCTTCAGCCCCCTTAGCCCTGTCTGTGTTCCCCCTCCTGGGGCCATGGCCCGCTCCCAGTCCCGGGAGGTGGGGGGGCATGGAAGAGGGTGTGACGTTGCACTCTATATGATTTTATGAAAATATGCTAATAAGTGTGAATATAATGTAACTGGAATATGCTTCCTACAAAAGGTCTCTTGCAAGGTATCATTACAAATCTTATAATCTACTGAGTGTGGTCATCCTATTTGTATAAATGTATCACTCTTGTGTCTGTAACTAGAATATGAAATATAAGTCTGAGGGCCTATTGTAATTATGCAAAGTGTGGGCCATTAATGGTGGTTTGGAATATTGATGGCTCCCATCAACTAAGACAACTGAATGTAGATGGCTCTGTTTACTTGTAAGTCTTCCTATATATATTTTGTGCTGGCAAGAGTATGTATTAATACCTAGGGGGGCAAACAGCTGTGCATATCTCTCTATCAGTGCTATAGAGGGTGAACAATTTATGAGTTTACCCTGTATAAGCTTTATACAGGGTAAAATGGATTTATTTGGAGTTTGGACCCCATTGGGAGTTGCATATCTGAGTGTTGGAGAGAGGAACACTTCTTAAGCTGTTTTCAGTTAAGCCTGCAGCTTTTGGGGGATGTGGTTCAGACCTGAGTCTGTGTTTATAGCAGGCTAGCATGTCTGGCACAACCAGGCAGGGCACTGAAGTCCCAAGCTGGCAGGGAAAACAGGCTCAGAGGTAGTCTCAGCACATCAGGTGGCAGTCCCAAAGGGGGTTTCTGTGATCCAACCCATCACAGGGTCCAAGGGGGGTGCGAGGTAAAAAGTTTGGGGACCACTGGTCTGATATCAGGACCTCTGGTCACCCTACACACATCTATCATTTCTAACACAACTTGTCACACTAACTGCCCATGTTTCAAACTGTGCCTGGCCTTTCCTGTGACTCGAGGGTTGCACAGTCTACTCCTAGGGTTGCCACCTGGCCAGTTTTTGTCCTGCCTTGCTAGTTAGACAATGTAATGTGCTTCTCTGTATGCTTGGAACTCATCAGAGCACTCTACAGTGCACATCTCCATAGTCTGGACTGTGGTACTGTGTTGAGATAAGGTAAGAAAAATGATAAGATAACATAAAAATATACCGTCCATCTATCCATGTGTGTGTGTGTACTAGTTACCTCCAGCCAGCACTAGGACCCCTTTGGATGGTGGTGGCAGGGGCGGGTGTGTGGCCAGTGGTTAGATTTTCCGTCCTACTCTAGAGTCACTCACATGCAAACATTTCATTACAAGGGCGGCCCCCAAGTAGGCAAGGGAAGTGCTGCTGGGGCTGAGATGGCTGGTCTGGGGCAGGGCTGGGTGGGGGTGGGGTGGCTGGTCTGGGGAAGGGCTGGGTGGGGTGGCTGGTCTGGGGCAGGGCTGGTCTGGGGCAGGGCTGGGTGGGGTGGAGTGGCTGGTCTAGGACATGGCTGCATGTCTGGGGTGAGGTGGCTGGTCTGGGGGAGGGCTGGGGTGGCTGGTCTGGGGCATGGCTGACTGCACTGTTACAGACTAGGGACCGAATGACTGGGCAGCGGTTCTGCAGAAAAGGACCTAGGGGTTACAGTGGACGAAAAGCTGAATATGAGTCAACAATGTGCCCTTGTTGCCAAGAAGGCTAACGGCATTTTGGGCTGTATAAGTAGGGGCATTTCCAGCAGATCGAGGGACGTGATCATTCCCCTCTATTCGGCACTGGTGGGGCCTCATTTGGAGTACTGTGTCCAGTTTTGGGATCCACACTACAAGAAGGATTTGGATAAATTGGAAAGCGTCCAGTGGAGGGCAACAAAAATGTTTAGGGGGCTGGAGCACATGACTTATGAGGAGAGGCTGAGGGAACTGGGATTGTTTAGCCTGCAGAAGAGAAGAATGGGGGGGATTTGATAGCTGCTTTCAATTACCTGAAAGGGGGTTCCAAAGAGGATGGATCTAGACCAGGCCTGCACAACATACGGCCCGCGGAGGCTCACTGTGCGGCCCGCGGGGGGCGGGGGTGTTGTTTTTTTTTGCTCAACGACTTTCCCGGCCAGAGAGGGTTTTGTTTTGTTTTTTGCTCAACAACTTTCCTCGCATCTGGTCACCCTAGTTTTGGCCCTCGGCTGTTTTCTTTGGAGTAATATGGCCCTCACCGCTTTACGAGTTGTGCAGGCCTGATCTAGACTGTTCTCAGTGGTAGAAGATGACAGAACAAGGAGTAATGGTCTCAAGTTGCAGAGGGGGAGGTTTAGGTTGGATATTAGGAAAAACGTTTTCACTAGTAGGGTGGTAAAGCACTGGAATGGGTTACCTAGGGAGGTGGTGGAATCTCCTTCCTTAGAGGTTTTTAAGGTCAGGCTTAACAAAGCCCTGGCTGGGATGATTTAGTTGGGGTTGGTCCTGCTTTGAGCAGGGGGTTGGACTAGATGACCTCCTGAGGTCCCTTCCAACCCTGAGATTCTATGATTCTATGGCTGGGTGGGGGTGGGGTGGCTCTGCATATCATGGGGAGTGTTTGGTCATTTTCAATATAAGGCTGTTAACAGAGTCCAACCCCGGATGCTGTTTCTGGCTGTCAGAGCTCTCCCCTGTTCTGGGTTTTGTGTCCCACTTTGACCCTCCCACCCCACACATACACACCAAAGTGCCGTGTCCCAGTTAAGGGGCAGTTTGCCTTAGGCCCCCTGTTTGAGAAGCCCCCCAAACCCAGTGGCGTTGTGGTTGCCATGCCACCCCCTCCCCCTGCACTTCCCTCCCCCAAGCTGCTGCCTCTTGTTGAGGCTGATGGGAGAGGGGAGAAGGCTGCTGGCCACACCCTCATGGCTCCTTCTGCGGCCGGGGCTGAGGCCATGTTGGGAGCAGACTAGGTGGCCGATCAGGGGGAGGCAGCCCCTGCCAGGGAAAGGCTGCTCAGGCCCAGCCCCGGACAGAGACAGGCCCAGTCACAATGTCCTACCTAGAGCCGGGACGTGGTGTGACAGCTAGAAAAGGCTGTTTTGGAAAATGAACGTTCCACTTCTCTCCAACTCGTCTGGGTTTTCACGAAAAAACCAAAACCTTTTCACAACCAGTTTGTTACCGAGAGACATGTTGCTTCCTGTCCACACTGTGCATGACCCAGACCCCTTCCGGCTAGCTCCTGCTCCAGGCACCTGGCCCTGTGGGTTTCCTGCTCCTCCCTAGTGCCCAGGATGTATTGCAGTAGGGGGCTTTATACATGGGAACTTCCGGGTTAGGCCTTTCTTTAGGTGCTGTTAACACATGTCTCTCTGTGTCTATGCCTCACACCACGTGGGGTCAGCAGTCAGTGAATCCCTCTCTCTAGAGAAGGAGTAAAGGAAAGGAAAGAGACCCCCCCAGGCTGCCAGTGTGGTGACTGAGTGGGGAAAGTGAAAGATTAGGGAGGAGGCCTGCGAAAGCTGCGGCAGAGAGGAGCCAGGGCCCTGTCTCAGTGCCGCAATGGAGCCCATAGAGCAAATGACTCTGTCAGTGAAGTTTGATTTTGGCAACTCAGGCAGCTGGCCTGGCTGGACCCGTAGATCTGAGCAATTCTGGGTGGCTTCTGGTTTAACAGAGAAAGCACAAGAATGCCAGGTAAATGCTCTGATATTTGCCATGGGTGATGCTGCTGCTGCTGTCCTATGTGCCCTGCCCCCTCACTGATAAGGAAAAGGAAGAACACTCCAAAGTGAAAGAGGCTTTTGGTGTCCAGTTCATAGACAGAACATTATCTAGGAAAGGGCCAAGTTTAATAGGAGGTGAGTGGAACAAGTGGGGTCAGCTAAGACTTTTATTACTGCAGCTCATAGTCTTACTGAACATTGTGGATGTGGAATGTTAAAAGAAGGACTAATAAGAGACCGGATAGTTGTTAAAGAGATAAGGTGTGGGAGGTAATATATTTTATTGGACCAACTACTGTTGGTGAGAGAGACAAGCTTTCGAGATTACACAGAGCTCTTCTTCAGGTCTGCTGTTGGTATCAGAGACACCAGTTTATCAGCAGTTTCAGTTAGACCCAGATCTCACACTGGCAAAATTTATAACAAAAGTGAGAATGAAAGGCACCATAAAGAAACAGCAATGTGACTTACATGCTAGCTGCAGAAGGAAGACTGCATCAGACAGAATTGACATAGTAAAGAGAAAAGACAAACGTGAAAGGAGCTGTCAGACACATTTAAAACATAAGAACAGTGCACAACCAGAGAGTAGGAGTGCAAAGAACCCAAATAGGAGGGAAGTTTGGGAAAGCTATGGAAGCTGTGCCAAGACACCAACACATAGTTGGATGCAGTGTGATCAGCTAAAGAGGGAGACTGAAAATGGGACATTTTCCAATAGCACACAGGTCACCAAGAGCAGTGGAAACAATCCAAAAGGGAGTGTTATCACCAGATGACAATGAATCCATACTATTAGAGAGTATATCCTCAATAGAACAGACAGCATCTTGGTACACAGGAACAGTCAAAACCTTACATTTAAAATTGATACTTGGACAGCGGTCACTGCAAGTCAAATATATATATTTGTTGGAGATCTGCAAAAACTAAATGAGATTCTGCATGGGGTTAGTAACCCTATATTGAGTATTTATGGCCAGCCTTGGGAAACTGGAGAAAGCCAGAAAGTTCTTCAACAAATAATATATGTAATCCAGGGACTGACAACTTCCCTAGTAAGGTTATCAGCAATACAAGCACTATCTCTAGAAGAGAAAATGGAATGTATTAATGGTAAAAAGCAAACTATTTACACATCTTCACAGGGCTAGAAAGCTCTCAGGGGAGAACAACAAAATAAAATCTGTGCCATCAGCGACTCTCTTTGCTCTCGCAGCCTCATACCACATTCCTCTACCCTTGCTAGGGAAAGTCAAGGAAGAATTAAAGAGAATGGAAGATATGGGGGTTATTTCTCAGATAGAAAAACCCATTGACTGGTGCATGGGGATGGTCGTAATATCAAAGCCTAAAGGCAAAATCTAGATTTGTGTGGGTCTGACAACTTAATAACAGCATGTGTAACGAAAGGCACATGCTTTCCACAGCTAATCAGCCATTAGCTCAGTTATCAGAAGCCAAAGTCTTCTCAAAGTTAGTTGCTACATCAGCCTTCCGGCAAATCCCCCTTGGTAAAGACTCTATACCATTAACTACGTTCATCACTTGTTTGGAAGGTACAGTTTCAGTTGTCTTCCGTTCGGAATATCTTCAGCACCAGAACATTTATAAAAGAGAATCTCTTAGATTGTGTCAGGTTTGTTTTGCCATCCAGATGATGTGTTGGTATATCATAGAATCATACTGTGATGTTGCACTCCATATGCTTTATGGAAATATGCTTATGAATATGACATAATTGGAATATGCTTTATGCTAAATACCCCTTGTATGGGTATTCGGATGGTACGCCCGTCACAGTGGCATAGTGGAACAGGATATGTGCGCAGCTGATTGCTTTGAGACTCTGGTAATAATTTTAAGTGAGTTTTAAGTGTGGTGGCTGGAAAACAAAGTGGTTAGTGGTTTGTTATTTTCTGTTTGCTTATTTCGGGTAAGAGTATAGGGGCAGAAAAGTAACCACAATAGGTGAGAGTGAAGCTCAGAAGACGCTAGAACTGCACAGGGTGAAAATTGTTAAGAAGGAAAGAGAGAGCCAGCAAGCCCTGGACTTAAAAGACAAAGAAATTGAGGCCCAGAGACAAGCACAAATTGAGACCCAGAAGCATGAACTGGCTGTAATAGAGTGGAAGAGGTGCACAGAGACATGTATCTTGGAGGTGGAAGTTGGGGTCCTAGTGACTGCTGCAGTGGGAACAGACCCCAAGGACTCTGTAGCTGGAAGCAAACCCAACCTGAGTGAAAGGGGGCCAGCGAAGGGTCACATTCCCTTTTGGGGGACACAGGAGTGTCTGCCTCGGAGGGGAGCCCAGAGAGGGAAGTCCAGATGGAAGGTGAAGGGGAGGGCAGGAGGGTTTACCCACCTTTTGTAGGAAGGCTTTTCTCCAGGAGCAGGGTGAAGGATCTGCATCTGAAATGCCAGACCCCTCATCTGTGGACCAGGTTTTTATGGAAGACTGGGGGTCAGATCTCCCCAGTGGAGGGGAGAGTCCACCCAGCTGACCTTTTGGGAACAGAGAATGGGGTGACCAAGGGGATCTTACCAATCCAAATCACTCCATTGAAAGATGTTGTTCTTGTTACACTTGTAATAGATAACCCAGAGTAAGTGATTAATACCTGGGGGAGCAAACAGCTGTGCATATCTCTCTATCAGTGTTATAGAGGGTGGACAATGTATGAGTTTACCCTGTATAAGCTTTAAACAGATTAAAGCGGATTTATTTGGGGGTTTGGATCACATTGGGAGCTGGCTGTCTGGGTGCTGGAGGCAGGTAACCTGCTAAGCTGTTTTCAGTTATGTCTGCACCTTTGGGGGCGTGGACCAGACCTGGGTCTGTGTTGCAGCAAGCTAGCATGTCTGGCTCAAAAAGGCAGGGTTCTGGAGTCCCAAGCTGGCAGGAAAAACAGGCTCAGAGGTAATCTCAGCACATCAGGTGACAGTCCCAAAGGGATCTCTGTGACCGAACCCGTCACACATACTATGATAGGACTGGAAGGGACCTTGAGAGGTCTTCTAGTACAGTCGCCTGCACTCATTGCAGGACTAAGTATTATCTAGATCATCCCTGACAGGTGTTTGTCTCACATGTGGGGGGAGGGATAGCTCAGTGGTTTGAGCATTGGCCGGCTAAACCCAGGGTTGTGAGTTCAATCCTTGAGGGGGGCATTTGGGGATATGGGGCAAAAATTAGTCCTGCTTTGAGCAGGAGGTTGGACTAGATGACTTCCTAAGGTCCCTTCCAACCCTGATATTCTATGACTCTATGCTCTTTAAAATCTCCAGTGAGAGAGATTCCACACCTCCTTACGCAATTTATTCGAGTGCTTTACTACCCTGACAGTTAGGAAGGTTTTCCTAATGTCCAACCTAAACTGCCGTTGTTGCTGTTTAAGACCATTGCTTCTTGTTCTAGCCTCAGAGGTTAACGAGAACAAATTTTCTCCCTCCTCCTTATAAAAACCTTTTATGTACTTGAAAACTGTTATCATACCTTCCCTCTGTCTTCTCTTCTCCAGACTAAACACACCCAATTTTTTTCAATCTTCCCTTATAGGTCATATTTTCTATACCCCATTTTTGTTGCTCTTCTCTGAAATTTCTCCAATTTGTCCTCATCTTTCCTGATATGTGGTTGTGACGGGATCCCCGGGGTGCAGCCTGGGACTGTGGGACCGCTGTGCCCCCTTAATGCTCCAGCCTGGGCTGTCTCTCACAATGCTTTGCTAGCGACAAACAGCAAAGCCCTCCAGGTACTGTTATCACTCAGCACAACCGCATGTGGAGCCCCACACCCAGCTAGATTACATGATGCTCCCAGAGCCACCCATGAATCACACAGAGAAAGGCACCAGCCAAATTATCCCCCCAGCTCCCAGCCTTGTACCTCAGGAAAGTGGATATACACTAGTATTTGCAAACCTGAGCATATTTACCACAGACTTCAGGCAAACTCACTGGTGAAGATAAACAGTTAAACAAATGTATTAACTACAAAAGATAGATTTTAAGTGATTATAAGTGATAGGAAAAAGTCAGAGTAGTTACCAAAATAAAATAAAATATAAGCACGCAGTCTAAATTCTCAACCGCATTAGACTGGGCAACATCTAGATTAAGCAGTTTTTCTCACCCCACTGGGTATTGCAGTCCTTAATATACAGGTTTGTCCCCTTAAACCTGGGCCAGCCTCCTCTGTTGGAGACTTCAGTCTTCTGAGTGTCTTTGTTGCTTGCAGCATAGGTAGGGGCAGGAGAAAGGTAGGTCGGGGGGAGGGATAGCTCAGTGGTTTGAGCATTGGCCTGCTAAACCCAGGGTTGTGAGTTCAATCCTTGAGGGGGCCATTTAGGGATATGGAGCAAAAATTGGGGATTGGTCCTGCTTTGAGCAGGGGGTTGGACTAGATGACCTTCTAAGGTCCCTTCCAACCCTGATATTCTATGATTCTATGAAAGGCCCAGCATGTGGCCACTGTGTTCTGTTTTATATCTTTGGTCCACGTGCTTGGGGAACACAACTCCAGGCATGTCTGGGGGGCATTGCTGAGTCCCCAGGCAAGGTTGAGCAATTCTCCTGGTGTGGCCTTATGCAGGTGGTCATTGAATTGTAGCTCCCTTGCTGGACAATGGCTGTTGATATCTGTTCAGCATCCACCCGGGTGTTGGTTACCTCCCTTGTTATTGTCTCTGGAGAGCTAGCATCTGGGTGCCTCCCAAACCCACAGCATATTTTAGTGATAACCATACGACACATTCTCATAACTTCATATGCATTAATGATATACATATTTTTATAGAACAGAGGGTTTCAGCAGATCATAACCTTTCCCCAATACCTCACACAGCCTGCTTTATATGCAATATCACAATTATATACGAATGAGGAATATGGGGTTTACAGGACGCTTCCCCGAGGTATAGAATGTCACAGTGTACCAAGAACTGGACACAATACACCAGTTGAGGCCTAATCAGCGTGGAGTAGAGCGGAAGAATTTCTTCTTGTGTCTTGCTCACAACACTCCTGCAGAATGATGTTTCTTCTTTTTGGAACAGTGTTACACTGTTGACTCATATTTAGCTTGTGATCCACTATTACCCCCAGATCCCTTTCTACAGTACTCCTTCCTAGGCAGTATATTTTGTATGTGTGCAACTGATTTTTCCTTCTGCGTTTGTCCTTATTGAATTTCATCTTATTTACTTCAGATCATTTCTCCAGTTTGTCCAGATCATTTTAAATTTTAATCCTATCCTCCAAAGCACTTGAAACCCCTCCCAGCTTGGTATCATCCACAAATTTTATAAGTGTACTCTCTATGTTATTATCCAAATAATTGATGAAGATGTTGAACAGAACTGGACCCAGAACTGATCCCTGCAAGTCCCCACTTGATATGCCATTCCAGCTTGACTGTAAACCACTGATTACTTTCTGGGAATGGTTTTCCAACTAGTTATGCACCAACCTTATAGAAGCTCCATCTAGGTTTCATTTCCCTAATTTGTTTATCAGAAGATCATGTGATACAATATAAAAAGCCTTGCTAAAGTCAAGACATAACACATCTACCACTTCATCCCTATCCACAAGGCTTGTTGCCACTGGATATGGCAGAGATATAGTAGAAATGAATATGGTGATTGACTACATGCAGCTTTGAGATGCTTCCAACAAGCCACTCCAATTTGAATGAGAAATGTAAATTTGGAAAGGAACAAATAAATCTGTAGGACGCATAATTAGCAAAGAGGGAATTCAGCTGGATTCAGACAAATTGAAGCCATCACTCACTTTACTGGAACCCAGAGATGTTTCTGCTGTAAGATTTGCCCTGACAAATCACTTTGGGAAATTCTTACCAAATTTAGCTCATCTAACAAAATCCATAAGAGATCTCTTTAATGGGCACAAAATGTGGATTGGGACAGCCCACAACAAAACACATTCAATAAAATAAAAGTACTGACATCTTCACATAATATTTGTTAAACTATCCAATAACAGTAGCAGCAGGTGCATCTGCATATGGTTTAGGGGCAATGCTCACACAAAAACAGCCAGAAGGAGACAAGACACCTGTTGCATACATATCAAGAAGTCTCACAGAAGCTAAGCAGTGGCATGCTAACATGGCAAAGGAAACTCTAGTAATCACTTGGGCCAGTGAACGGCTCAGTGCATATCTGTTTGGCTTGAAATTTAATATATAAACAGATCATGAGCCCTTAGTGGTATTATTGAGTTCAAAACTACTGGATGACCTTCTACCTAGTATTCAATGATTTTGACTACAGCTTATGGAGTTTTCATTCAACATTGGACTTTATCCCAGGGAAAGCACGCAGAGCAGTATACTCTCTGTCTAGAGCCCCAGTTGAGCAGCCACCTATGGAAGAAGAAAAGGCTTTAGAGAAAGATGTCAAAATCTACATTGACCATGTTCTGGCAGCAATTCCAGCATCTGCTAGCCGACTTCAGCAAATTAGAGATGGACGTGTAAAGGATGAGTGTACCTGAAACTGACTTGTCTCTGCTGAAAAAGTTGGGGTTGAAGGAGTCAATTTCTGAAAGACTTATGACCATAGTCGCAGGACTGAAATGACCTTCGCATGGCTGATGGCCTGCTTCTGAAAGGATAGTGCATTCTTAGCCCTAAGGTACTTCAGAAAGAGATACTCTCCAAACTCCACGAGGGACATCCATGTATAAACAAGTGCAGGGCACAAGCACAACAATCCCTATGGTGGTCTGGTCTGAGTAGGCAAATTCAGACCTTAGTAGAGGACTGAGAGGTATGGAACATGGAAAATAAACAATCGCCAGAACCATGAATGTTTACAAAAGCTACCTGTTTTTCTGGATAGAACACACATACGTTATTGTAGTCAATTACTTCTCCAGGTATATTGACTTGTCTATACTTACACAGGCTTCATTGGCACAAGTAATCCAGAAACTAAAATCAGTATTTCCAAGACAAGGAGTTCCTGAAGTTCTTATATCTAATAAAGGGCCTCCATTTTCCTAGCCTTTTCACAGGACTTTGATTTTGAACATCATACTAGTAATGAACACATTACTTCCAAAGCAACAGGGATGTGGAGACAGAAGTGAAAATTTTAAAAAAGACTTCTGCAAAACTCAATGGACCCATCTTAAGCCACTCCTGGCATATTGGTCAATATCACTGAGTTTGGACTATCTCCAGCAGAACTTCTGATGGGAAGAAGACTAAGGATGCCTTTACCTGTGTCACCAATAGAGCTTAAACATAAGTGGCGAAACCTGGTGGAATGTTGAAAACAGGTGCGAAAGGTGCTAAAATAATTCTGTAACAACAAACTTTCAATGTTTGGCCCAGAACAAAAGCGCTACTGGAACTGAATTGGCCTGTGTCATCTAGGAGGCCAGCTTAGATGATCACAATGGTCCCTTCTGGCCTTAGAATCAATGAAAAGCTGCTGGACATTTGGAACTTTTCAGAACCTCCCAGATTCTACGTAGTGGAGGTGCCAAAAGGTCTTCTCTGGAGGAATCAGGTTCATATTAAATATTTCCCGACGCAACAAAGAGATGAGCTGGGATTTGCTGGTACTCTGTCAGGAAGAGACCCCAAAGGGAACTCCATGCACAAAGTCAGCAAAGCGAGAACAGCATCTGGAATTGCTTTAAGGGATTGGAAGTGTATGTTGAACTGTTGTATGTGTATACATTGGTTTATAATTTAAGTTTTAATCATTTATTATAAAGAAAGGGAGCTTTGGGGTGGTTATACAGTTCCTGATCCTCCGCAGTAACCAGAGTTGCAGCAAGAATCTTAATAAATGGGGGAACTTCCTGGTTAGGCAGCTCTCTCTATAATTGCTGCTCAAAGCATGGCTCTCTTGTTTGTCATCACACTACACTCTGCCTCCTAGAGGTGCCACCCAGGTGCAGGGGCTTTGTGTTCCCAGGATTCTGAGCTGCTTGGGGGGCCTGGTGTAAGTTAGAGTAGCCCCAGGCTTGCTTCCATTTGCAGCAGCCTCAGTCCCAAGGGCCGCTTATGGGCGTGTGCTATGGAGACTTCTCCCTCTTCCCCAGGGCCCAGCCCCAGCCTGTCCCCTGACCCCAAGGCTATTGAGGGGACCAGCACATTGCTGCTTATGGCAGGCCTGTGCTGTGCCATACAGGGCTGGGGCGGGCGACAGAATCCATGACTGTCATTTGTTCAGTAACCTCAAAAGTGAACTAAAAGCGTATCACGGTGAGCTGGGACGGGCACTAGAGCAGGGTGGAGTTGGACTCTAGCCAGGGCTGGGTTGGGCTCTAGGTAAACGACCCTGTTCTGTTTGCATGTAATGTTGTTTGCACCAGCAGAGTTCTGGAAAGGGGTGAGATGATGCGAGGTCAAGGGGCCAGATGCCAGGCGTGGAGGGAAAAGAGGGAGATGCCCAGGGAGGTGCACTGTCTCAGCTCCGTCACTAGAGGCAGCGCAGCAGGACCGCGCTCTGGGAGGAGTTCCTTTGTGCTCAGATTCCACATTCACCAGGAGATTTCTGCAGACAGCCAGGGCAGCAGTGATGGCTGATCCTGGCTTTGTCATTTATCTCTCAGAGTGAATGAAGGGGGATTATTCACTCTTTCCTGACAAGCAGAGATAAACGTCATGTCAGAGAGCAGCCAGCAGGGATTATACACAATATACAGGTTTGTCACTCCCTGTTCTCTGGGATTGAAACCGCATTTAATGACAGTTACTGAAAAGTTCAGGGAACAAGAGGACTCCAGCTGGCTGGGAACATGGTTCCACTTTTAATAACTTGTCAGCTGCTCTGTCACCCATGAAATAGCAAATGGCTGCAAGATGTACTAGCAAAACATAGCAGCAGGGACTATCTCCATGTGCACCGCATCAGAGACGGGAGATGAATAGATCAACAACCATTCCACTGGGCGATTCAGGCCTCATCTCTCTCTCTTTCTCTCTCTCTCTCTCTCTCTCCCCCTCTAGTCCGTCTCAGTGGCATCTGATCACAGAGACACCAACCAGTAGAACTTGAGGGGCAGGGCACCCCCAGCAGAAATTAATAATTAAATTTACTTCTCACCAATAATCTTTCTATTACCAAGCCAGAATGCTGCTGATGGGAGAGGTGGGCTGGGCGGCAGGGACATAAAAGGCCGCTAGCCCCAGCTCCTTTATCAAGCAAAGAGATCAAGGAACGAATGGCAAATCACTCAGCAAAGAGTGGCTGGAAGGTTTATTAAACATGAAAAGAAAAATTAAAGACCAGTGGAAAGGAGTGAGAATTAACCCTCGAGAGCCTCTCCCGTCCCTCCTGTTGCTGTTTGGCGGCAGGAACAGCCCCACACCTGACACATCCTGAACACGCGCAAAAGGGGGACAAGGAATTTGCCTCAGTCTGTGGCTGAATGCCTCTGTCACAGGAGCCCATGCAGCTCCACTAAGGCTAGGTCTACACTAACCCCCCCTGTCGAACTAAGATACGCAACTTCAGCTACGTTAATAACGTAGCTGAAGTCGAAGTACCTTAGTTCGAACTTACCTGTGGTCCAGATGCGGCGCGCAGGCTCCCCCGTCGACTCCGCCTACTCCGCTCGTCGAGCTGGATTACCAGCGTCGACAGCGGAGCACTTCCTGGTTCGATTTATCGCGTCTAGACAAGACGCGATAAATCGAACCCAGAACATCGATCCCGCGCCTCCGACGCGAGAGGTAAGTATAGACGTACCCTAAGAGTCTGGTCGCTGTCACTGACAACCTCTAGTGCTGGCATCAATCAGCTGCACAGCGGGTCCTTCTCATTCTTTGCTCCCAGGGTGATGCTCTCTTAGCCACTCAGGCCAGGCCAGGGAGAGTGCGGGGTCAGCAGCTTTGGCTCTGCATAGGCTGGAGCAGATAGCTCAGGAAGGATTTATTGAGCTGGCCAGTCTGGAAAAGGCAGGAAGGGGATCTAAAGTGCTGTGGTTTCCACACATAGACTCCGTCACAATGATATCTATTTTAGTCCAAACAAGAAAGAACAAAAGTAAAGTGCCAGATCCTGGCCTACTGTAAGGCCTCTTTGCCCTGCTCTGGTGATGCAATGGAGCCTCAAAGCTGCCCTGAATATTCATGGTGAGGATTTCCCCACCATGGGATGCAGGTGCAGGTTGGAGATCCTGGAAAAAGGTAGGTGAGAGGAGTTGTGTCAGATTGTGATGTGTTCGGGTGATCCCCATCCACTGTAAAGACCCCTAAAGGGTCATTCCAGCTGAGTAATTTAAAGCAGGCCTGAGGTGGCTCAAAATCATATTTAGGGCCAGCAAGCTCCCAGTAGCCACACCAGAAAGACACCTTTCTTACTGTGTGTTTATACAGTTCCTAGCACGATGGGACTTGATCTCAGCTGGAGCCCCATCAGTGCTACTGTTTTATAAACAATAACAATGCATGTCAGCCATTAGGAAAAGGCAGAATTAAGGAGGCCTGTACAACCTTAGCCTTACTCCCTTTTCCTAGCAGTTGAGTGCTCGACTTTGCAACCTTGATAATATTATTTTCCCATATTCAAAGACCCAATAAACTCTTCTTAAAGAATGCACAATTGTCAGCCGCATTTTTTCTCATAATAATTTTCTCAATCAATTTTCTCATAATTTTCCTCAGTTTAGGAAAATAATCCCTTTTGAAGCACCAAGTATATATATTACCACTGGAGACTCTCCTCTGTTTGCCCATCTTGAATCGTCAGGTCATGATCACTGGTCCTAGGCACCGCCAGTGTCCAGCCCAGTGATCATTTCTTCTTTATCCATTATAATGAGATCCCAAGTAGAGTTGCCTCAGGTTGGGTGCAATACCTTTTGAGTTAGAAAATGATCACCCATCATTTTTAGGAACTCTAATGATGTTTTACTACTGATTCCAGGAGACCTCCAGAAGATGTCTCCCAAATTGAAGTCTCCCTTAACAACACAATTTTTCTTTCCACATATTACATTTCAAACTATTTTCTAGTTTGATGTGAATGTCTGTAACAAACCCCTTGAATTACCTCTTCCTGGGCTATGTGAGTTAGCACATTGACCCAGGCACATTCAAGATCCTGTGCTTCTGAGTTATCAGTAATGGTGTCTGTAATGTAGAGTGCCACCCCATCTCTTTTACCCACTCTAGCCTTACTAAACAGGTTGTAACCAGTGATTTTAACAATCCAATCATGTGAATACGCCAGCCAGGTTTCAGTAGTGCCAATTACACAAAATTTCTTCTCGTCAATGAGAATTTCTTAATCATCTTGCTTGTTACCCAGACTCCTAGCACTGGGATAGAAGCGATTGCAAAATGTCTCTCTTCACATTCTTTGCCACATCGGTTCAATCTGTTCCGGGCTGAGTTTGAGTTTCTTCCAGTGGATGTCATCATGGTATCTGAGTGCTTCATGAACATTACTGAATTTATCCTCACAGCATCCCTGTAAGACTAGGGGTTGTGATTATTCCCATCTAAAACAGTGGGGGATTCAAAGGATTAAGGCCAAGTTGTCCATTAATTTTGGATGCTCAAATATTATCAACACCACAATAAAACCTGTGTAATGTGCTGCAGGCTGCAGAAGAAAAGAACCTTAAACAAATTGAGCTGAAGGATGCAGATTGTCAGATTGGGTTGAAGGAGACTGTTTCTGTGGGCCATGTACAAAGGAGCTTGACCGGGCCCAAGAAAGATGGAGGCAATTGTACATATGGAAAGATCATGAAAAAAGGAGATTTTACAGCAACTAGCGCATGTTAACGTACCTAAAGCAGAGTCATTTCAAAACTGCAACAGTGGAGTGCTCCCCTCCGAATGCTGAGTGAGGCCAGTCCAGTGTGGCAATGGGGCAACAGGCAAAGAAAAGCTTTCAGGAGTTAAAACCAATTCTCACGTAAGCCCCCATTCTGCAATATTCTGAGAATACGAAACAGCCTAAGATCTTAATCTACCCAAGCTCATCAGGGACGAGGACTGGCTTTCAGGGTGAGGGTTATCTAGAGGCATACGCATCTAAATCACTGACTCAAATACAACTGTGTTGTGACTGAAAAAGAACTGCAGGCTGTTGGTTTTGGTCTGAGCAGTTTCATGAATATATTTCTGGGCAGAAACACCAGAAAGCACTGGAAGCCTCATTACAGAGACCATGATACAAAGCACCAGTGAGGTTTCAAAAAACCATCATGAAATTGGCAGTGTGGTCATGAAGAATGAAATATAGGCCTGGCAAGGAGCTGCTTCTGCTGGTGGACATGATTTCAAGAGTGAGAGCAGGAACGCCAGGGAGAAGCTTGAATTCCTCCCATGGAAGAGGAGCTGTGCATCACTTCCACAGCACAGACATCCCCAGAGTAGGGTGCCAGAGGGGCAGAGTCCAGTGGTGGAGACCCCCATCCTCAGGAGGAGAACTTCTCCTGGATTGAATAACGTTTAAGGAAACAGAAATGCCTAAAGTTAGGCACCTAAATCCAAAAGTAGGCACCTAATGTCAAGGGTCCAATCTCCAGACGGATTGAGCCCCCATCGCTCCTGCTGGAAGTGACACATGAATAGCACAATCATTAGTGTAACTATGAGCCTATGGAAAGGAAGACATGAGAACAGTAAAACAACAACAAAACAAGGACACTGGGCTTCAGAAAGACAGATTTCAACCAACTCAGAGAAATAGTGGGCAAGGTCCCATGGAGAGACCAATTAGGAAGAAAAGGAGTTGAAGGGGGCTGGCAGTTCCTAAAAGATGTAATACTAGAGGATCAACATCAACCTATTACAATGCAGAGGAAAGATATGAGCCATAGGAGACCAGTGTGGCTGCTTTTAGTTGATCCTGCTTTGAGCAGGGGATTGGACTAGATGATCTCCTGAGGTCTCTTCCAACCCTAATATTCTATGATTCTATCTAAAAACCAAAAGGGATACATACAGGAAATGGAAGGAGGGGCAGGTCACTGAGGATGTATACTGGGAATAGCACAAGCATATCGGGACAAAGTCGGGAAAGCCAAGGCAAGGAATGAGTTACAACTGGCTGGAAATAAGAAGGGGGTCTACATCTGTCAGACAAAAAAGAAATGCTCTGGGCCTGCTGCTCAATGGAGAAGGTGAACTGGTAATGGGCGATGATAAGAAGGCAGAGCTGCTCAATGCCTACTTTGCTTCAGTCTTCACACAAAAAATAACATGTGACCAGACGACTAGCGAAGTTATCACAGAAAATAAAGGGGAAGGGATGCAGATCAGGATAAGTAAAGAATACGTCAGAGAGCTTCTGACTAATCTGAATGAATTCAAGTTAGCAGGGCCGGATGCTATTCACACCACATGCTGAAAGAATTAGCTGAAAAAATCTCGGTGCCACTGGCAATAATATTTGCAAACTCATGGGTGACAGGAGAGGTCCCAGAAGACGAGAAGGGCTAACATAGTGCCTATATTTAAAAGGGGGAAAGGGAGAAGCTGGGGAATTATAGACCAGTCAACCTGACCTTGATACCTGGGAAGCTACTAGAGCAATGTATAAAACATTCCATTTGCAAATATCTGGAGAATGAACAAATCATGCCAATCCAGCTTGATTTCCTTTTTTGATACGGTAACTGGTTTGGTGGATAGGGGGAATGTGGTGAACGTAACATACCTGGACTTCAGCAAGGCTTTTGACACCGTCCCATATGACATTCTCATAAGTAAGCTAGGGGAATGCGAGCTAAATAGAACTACCATTACGTGGCTACATAATTGGTTAAATGACCGCAAACAGAGAGTAACTCTTAATGGAATGATGTCAGTTTGGAAGGAACTCACAAGTGGGGTTCCTCAGGGATCTGTTCTGGGTCTGGTGTTATTTAACATCTTTACTAATGACGGTTAGGTAGGAATAGAGAGCACACTGATCAAATTTGTAGATGACACAAAGCTGGGGGGGGCGTTGCAAATACTTTTGATGAATTTGCAAATACTTTTGATACATTTGCAAAAATTCAAAGGGATCTTGATAAATTGGAGAACTGGGCTATAAGCAACAAAATGAAATTCAACAAAGACAAATGTAAAGTGATAAACTTACGGTGGGGAAACCAAATGCACAAATACAGAATGGGGGAAAACTGGTTTGGCAGCAGCACTACTGAGAAGGATCTGGGAGTTGTGGTGGATCACAAACTCGACATGAGTTAACAATGTGATTGTGAGTATCTGTATCACTATGTTCACCCTTTTTACAAAACTATAATGGATTTTGTGCAAAGGATGTCTTGGGAGGTATCATTTGAAAACTCATAATTTGATGGTCATTATTGTCCTGGTAAAACATGTGTGGCAACATTATATGAAAAGTTATAAAATGCTACTGTATAACACTACTGAGCCATATTCCAAGTTTAGAAAAACAGGCTCAAACCAATTCATCAAAGACAAATTGACACCTCAGCCAGGTGTCAGCAAAATCAAATGGACTACCAAGCAGTTAAGCGGCCATTCTCGGACAGGAAAAAGGGTCTGAGCGAGAAGTCTACATTTTGGCAAAGAAACAGCTGGAGATCCCCGTCCCCACAGACCTGATATCTCCTGAACCTCAGCTGGAGGTGACTTCAAAGAAAGAGAGACCTATAAGAAACAGGAACAGACACACTAAAATACTCCCTTTGCTCACGTCACGAACAGCGAAGGACAAGAAAATTAATACTGAGCTGAGGGAGAGGACCTGGCTGAAAGGATTCCACCCAGTAAGACTGCTAGAACGTGTGGTGAGAGAAACCTTTGCTTTGAATTAATTTACCTTGTTAAGTTAGATATTAATTGTGTTTTATCTTTTATTTTCTTGTAACCAGATCTGACTTTTATGCCTCATTACTTGTAATCACTTAAATCTATCTCTCTGTAGTTGTTAAACTTGTCTTATTGTTTTATCTAAACCAGTGTGGGTTTGATTGAAGTGTCCAGGAAACTTCATTTGGGATAACAAGATTTGTGCATATCATTTTCTATTAATGACATGACGGACTTTATATGAATTTGTATTGTCCAGGAGAGTGCTGGGCAATACAAGATGCACATTTCTGGGGGGGATGTCTGGAACTGGGAGCTTGCTGGTGTTGCCCTGCAGTGTAATTCATGAGAGGGTGGCTAGAACGCTCCTACAACATAGCTGGGAGTGATTTACATGCTGGAGGCTGTGTGGGCAGAACAGGAGTGGTTGCTGTCACAGTGAAGCTGTGTAAAAGGGTCCCCAGGTTGGAGAATTGAGGGGACATTACAGATTGTACCATGGGGAATGTCACAGTGATGCTATTGCACAAAAAGCATATTCAATTTTGGGTTGCGTTAACAGAGGCATAGCATGCAAATCATAGGAGGTAATAGTACTGCTCTACTCAGCACTGGTTAGGCCTCAGCTGGAGTACTGTGTCCAGTTTTGGTCACCCATAGAATCATAGAATCATAGAATCTCAGGGTTGGAAGGGACCTCAGGAGGTCATCTAGTCCAACCCCCTGCTCAAAGCAGGACCAAACCCAACTAAATCATCCCAGCCAGGGCTTTGTCAAGCCTGACCTTAAAAACCTCTAAGGAAGGAGATTCCACCACCTCCCTAGGTAACCCATTCCAGTGCTTCACCACCCTACTAGTGAAAACGTTTTTCCTAATACCCAACCTAAACCTCCCCCTCTGCAACTTGAGACCATTACTCCTTGTTCTGTCATCTTCTACCACTGAGAACAGTCTAGATCCATCCTCTTTGGAACCCCCTTTCAGGTAGTTGAAAGCAGCTATCAAATCCCCCCTCATTCTTCTCTTCTGCAGGCTAAACAATCCCAGTTCCCTCAGCCTCTCCTCATAAGTCATGTGCTCCAGCCCCCTAATCATTTTTGTTGCCCTCCGCTGGACTCTTTCCAATTTATCCACATCCTTCTTGCAGTGTGGGGCCCAAAACTGGACACAGTACTCCAAATGAGGCCTCACCAGTGCCGAATAGAGGGGAATAATCACGTCCCTCGATCTGCTGGAAATGCCCCTACTTATACAGCCCAAAATGCCGTTAGCCTTCTTGGCAACAAGGGCACACTGTTGACTCATATTCAGCTTTTCGTCCACTGTAACCCCTAGGTCCTTTTCTGCAGAACTGCTACCCAGCCATTCGGTCCCTAGTCTGTAGCAGTGCATGGGATTCTTCCGTCCTAAGTGCAGGACTCTGCACTTGTCCTTGTTGAACCTCATCAGATTTCTTTTGGCCCAATCCTCTAATTTGTCTAGGTCCCTCTGTATCCTAATCCCTACCCTCCAGCATATCAACCACTCCTCCCAGTTTAGTGTCATCTGCAAACTTGCTAAGGGTGCAGTCCACACCATCCTCCAGATCGTTAATGAAGATATTGAAAAAAACCGGCCCCAGCACCGACCCTTGGGACACTCCACTTGATACCGGCTACCAACTAGACATGGAACCATTGATCACTACCCATTGAGCCCGACCATCTAGCCAGTTTTCTATCTACCTTACCATCCATTCATCCAGCCCATACTTCTTTAACTTGCTGGCAAGAATACTGTGGGAGACTGTATCAAAAGCTTTGCTAAAGTCAAGAAATAGCACATCCACTGCTTTCCCCTCATCCACAGAGCCGGTTATCTCATCATAGAAGGCAATTAGGTTAGTCAGGCATGACTTGCCCTTGGTGAATCCATGCTGACTGTTCCTGATCACTTTCCCCTCCTTTAAGTGGTTCAGAATTGATTCCTTGAGGACCTGTTCCATGATTTTTCCAGGGACTGAGGTGAGACTGACTGGCCTGTAGTTCCCCGGATCTTCCTTCTTCCCCATGTATAGAAAGGATGTAGAGAAACTGGAAAGGATCCAGAGGCAAGTGACAAAGATGATCAAAGGGATGGAATGCAAACCATCTGAGCAAAGGCTGAAGGAACTGGGTATGTTTAGTTTGGAAAAGAGATTAAGAGTGTGTGTGAGGGAGCATTTTTAGCAGTCTTTAAATACTTGAAAAGCTTAAACTTAAGACTTAAAGATAGATAAAAAGTGTTCTCTCTTGCCACAGAGGGCAGGACAAGAGGCAATGGGTTCAAACTACAGTTTAGCAGATTTAGATTAAATCTCAGAAAAAACTTCCTAACTGTAAGAACAGTAGGACAATGGAACAGACTGTTTAGGGAGATCATGGAAGCTTCTTCACTGGAGGTTTTCAAAAGGGGATGGATGTCCATCTGTCTTGGATGGTTTAGACACAACTAATCCTGCATGTTGGCAGGGGATTAAATTAGATCTCTGGTTCTCAACCAGGGGTATGCAGAGGTCTTACAGGGGGTACATCAACTTACCTAAATATTTGCCTAGTTTTACAATAGGCTACATAAAAAGCACTAATGAAGTCAGTACAAACTAAAATTCCATAAAGACAATGACTTGTTTTATACTGCTCTATATACTATACTATACACCCCCATCCCTTCTCCCAGAGGCCTCACCCCCAGCCAACCCGGAAGCTGGAGCGGGGCTGGGAGCCCTGGGTGGTGGTGGGGGATGAAAGCAGCCCCCTGCCCATATCCCTGCTTCCCGGGCCCCCCACCCAGGGCAGGTGGAGGGACCCAGGCTCCCCACAGCTGTCTGCGCAGCTCTCCCCAACCCATCTCCGGCACTTTGAATCTGACTCATCTTACCAGTTCTAGTGGTTGCCTGTAGATTTAGCCTGTCCACACTCCCATAGGGTACATCCATGCAAATGAAGGAGTAATTGTAACACAGGTAGGCAAACCTGCAAGACAGTAGTGAAGATTTGGTGGCACGGGTTTCAGCATGGACTAGCAACTCGAGTAGGTACCCAGGGTCCCTGGTGGGCTCATAGTAGGGTGTCTAGCCCATGCTACCACATCTTCATCTAGCTAGCCTGGGTCTACCTACCCACACAACCATCACACCTTCACTTGCTGTGCAGCCAGACCCAGAATAGCGACACCCATCTCTGAGTCCCAGCAACTCTCCACCATTTGAGACTGTTGGGCTCTCTTGCCAACACCAGAGTGAAACAGCCTCTGAGCTCGGAGGAAGCTGAATGCCCCAGCACAAAGCCTGACTCATAACTGTATGGGCTAATGCCCTCTCTCCTCTCAGCCATCTCTTGGGGCTGTAAGATGAGGAGAGATGGGACCCAGGCCGGACTTAGGTGACCCTGAGATCAGAGCGCTCTGGGTCTCTTTTTGACAGCACCCTGCTATGTCCCTATGATCTGAGTCTCAGCAGGGTTGGGATAATCTGTGGGGACCCCCATTACGGCCTGGAGACTTTCCCATCCAGAGAAGAGTCACTGGCCATGACCCCCACACTGCTCTGCTCTCTGGTGGGGCAGGCTCATTAAGAAGAGAGGAGGTTCTGGATATTTGCATTTTGTAATTGTTCTGATGAAGACAGGCCTGTAAACGTACCATTGATCAGCTGCAGCTCTCTGCACAACCCCTCATGAGCTAACCCCCAGTTTGCTATTTGCTCGGCCTCCTCTGGTTGGGTGACAGAGGTGGGGGAGGGGCCTGTTTGGTTTTCGTGTCTCTAGTTGCTGGGGGAGGGGGAATGCACTGATGCACCATGGGATAGCTGCGCTTTGTGTTCTCTTAGATTTATTTGATCAGAGCAGCTCCGATGCATTTCCTAGCCTCGGCCCAGCAGGCCCAGCGGCCTGGGGATTCTAACAAGGCACAGAAGCCACTCGTCTGCATTGGGGACCTGCTGTTATTGCGCCATCAGTACAGACCCTGGCGAGCGTTTCCTGCCGAGGCGCCTCTGTCCCCAGCCAGCCAAGTGTTATTATGACTGGATCCATCACCTCCTGTCACCTGGGCCATTAAGGCTCCCAGGGGACATATTGCTGGGAAATGGGAGGCATACGCTCCTCAGGCCTCCACATTAGAGGGGAAAGTTAATAAAGCTGAAGAAGCTCTTCAGTCTATTAGTGGAAAATACAGTGATTTAAAATGAGCTCTCATTGGCAGGGAGGGCGGGCGCTTACTCCCAGTCACAAGACACACATGCTGGAAAATCACCATGGAAGTAAAACTGCGAGGCTACAATGGATAAATGCCAGGAGCCAGCGCAGCGGCAAAGGGTGTTAGAGCGGGGGTCTCCGCGCAGGCAACGGGAAGGGGCAGCACAGCCCTGGGGAAGCCGGAGCTGTTTCCAGGTCTGCACTCCCCTGTGACACCCACCAGGCTGTGGTACTTTCCATTGTTCTAGCCTGTTCATGCCTCTGAGAGCCAGGAGGTGAGCTCCACATAGAGAACCCAGGAGGGGTCCATTTCCAGATTCATTGCATCAAACAAAGGAACAGAAACTTCCTGCTCAAAACAGAATTTTCTCCAGCTGGGGCTAAGCCCTGGGAATCTGCGGGTTCTGTCAATCGAAATGGAATATCTCAGGTAAGTCTACCTTTAAAACGCTGCAGCAGTGCCACTGTAATCTGCAGTGTAGAGTAGACATTATCTACGTCGAGGGGTCAGCTTCTCCTGTCGCAGTAGTTCATCCACCTCCCCAAGAGGCAATACCTAGAATTCTTCCATCAGCGTAGTGCTGTCTGTGCTGGGGTTAGGTCGGGATAGCTACATCTCACAGGGGTGTGGATTTTTCACACCTCTGAGGGATGTACTATGCCTAAGTAAGTTCCTAGTGTAGACCGGCCCGAGTCATTAGAATCATAGAATCATAGAATATCAGAGTTGGAAGGGACCTTAGGGGGTCATCTAGTCCAACCCCCTGCTCAAAGCAGGACCAATCCCCAATTTTTGCCCCAGATCCCTAAATGGCCCCCTCAAGGATTTAACTCACAACCCTGGGTTTAGCAGGCCAATGCTCAAACCACTGAGCTATCCCCCCTCCCCTCCGCTCCGGACAAGCTACAGAAATGATGAGTCTCAATTAAGAAAAGTGAATAATGTTTTGGAAAATCAGGAAGCATCTTCCCAGATGGGTGACATCAAAGAGTCTTAGCCACCTGCCTTGGACTGACTGAGCCCTGGTCTACACTACACAGGTTGACTTCAACTGCCTTGCATTGACCTAAGTATGTAGGTGTCTACACTAAAATTTCGCTTCCGTTGATGTAACTTGCCCTCTACACCGACTTAGACTCATAGACTTTAAGGTCAGAAGGGACCATTATGATCATCTAGTCTGACCTCCTGCACAATGCAGGCCACAGAATGTCACCCACCCACTCCTGGAATAATCCTCTCACCTATGTCTCAGCTATTGAAGTCCTCAAATCATGGTTTAAAGACTTCAAGATGCAGAGATCCTCCGGCAAGTGACCCGTGCCCCATGCTGCAGAGGAAGGCAAAAAACCTCCAGGGCCTCTGCCAATCTCCCCTGGAGGAAAATTCCTTCCCGACCCCAAATATGGTGATCAGCTGAACCCCGAGCATGTGGGCAAGACTCACCATCCAGACACCCAGGAAAAAGTTCTCTGTAGTAACTTCTAACATCCCATCATTGACCATTGGTTCTATTTACCACTGATGGCAATTTTACCACTGACTAAGATCATGTTATCCCATCAAACCATCCCCTCCATAAATGTATCTAGCTTAATCTTGAAGCCAGATAGGTCTTTTGCCCCCACTGCTTCCCTTGGAAGGCTGTTCCAGAACTTCACTCCTCTGATGGTTAGAAACCTTCGTCTAATTTCAAGTCTAAACTTCCTGATGGCCAGTTTATATCCATTTGTTCTTGTGTCCACATTGGTACTGAGCTGAAATAATTCCTCTCCCTCCCTGGTATTTATCCCTCTGATATATTTAAAGAGAGCAATCATATCTCCCCTCAGCCTTCTTTTGGTTAAGGTAAACAAACCAAGCTCCTTGAGTCTCCTTTCATACGACAGGTTTTCCATTCCTCGGATCATCCTAGTGGCCCTTCTTTGTACCTGTTCCAGTTTGAATTCATCCTTCTTGACATGGGAGACCAGAACTGCACACAGTATTCCAAATGAGGTCTCACCAATGCCTTGTATAACGGTACTAACACCTCCTTATCTCTACTAGAAATACCTCGCCTAATGCATCCCAAGACCGCATTAGCTTTTTTCACGGCCACATCACATTGGCGACTCATAGTCATCCTGTGATCAACCAGGACTCCGAGGTCCTTCTCCTCTTCCATTACTTCCAACTGATGCGTCCCCAGCTTATAACTAAAATTCTTGTTATTAATCCCTAAATGCATAACCTTACACTTCTCACTATTAAATTTCATCCTATTACTATTACTCCAGTTTACAAGGTCATCCAGATCTTCCTGTAGGATATCCCGATCCTTTTCTGAATTGGCAATACCTCCCAACTTTGTGTCATCTGCAAACTTTATTAGCACACTCCCACTTTTGGTGCCGAGGTCAGTAATAAAAAGATTAAATAAAATTGGTCCCAAAACTGAACCTTGAGGAACTCCACCAGTAACCTCCTGCCAACCTGACAGTTTACCTTTCAGTATGACCCGCTGTAGTCTCCCCTTTAACCAGTTACTTATCCACCTCTCAATTTTCATATTGATCCCCATCTTTTCCAATTTAACCAATAATTCCTCATGTGGTACTGTATCAAATGCCTTACTGAAATCGAGGTTGATTAGATCCACTGCTTTTCCTTTATCTAAAAAATCTGTTACTTTCTCAAAGAAGGAGATCAAGTTGGTTTGGCACGATCTACCTTTTGTAAAACCATGTTGTAATTTGTCCCAATTGCCATTGACCTCAAGGTCCTTAACTACTTTCTCCTTCAAAAGGACCTAGGGGTTACAGTGGATGAAAAGCTGAATATGAGTCAACAGTGTGCCCTTGTTGCCAAAAAGGCTAACGGCATTTTGGGCTGTATAAGTAGGGGCATTTCCAGCAGATCGAGGGATGTGATTATTCCCCTCTATTCGGCACTGGTGAGGCCTCATTTGGAGTACTGTGCCCAGTTTTGGGCCCCACACTACAAAAACGATGTGGATAAATTGGAAAGAGTCCAACGGAGGGCAACAAAAATGATTAGGGGGCTGGAGCACATGACTTATGAGGAGAGGCTGAGGGAACTGGGATTGTTTAGCCTGCAGAAGAGAAGAGTGAGGGGGGATTTGATAGCTGCTTTCAACTACCTAAAAGGGGGTTCCAAAGAGGATGGATCTAGACTGTTCTCAGTGGTAGAAGATGACAGAACAAGGAGTAATGGTCTCAAGTTGCAGAGGGGGAGGTTTAGGTTGGATATTAGGAAAACCTTTTTCACTAGTAGGGTGGTGAAGCACTGGAATGGGTTACCTAGGGAGGTGGTGGAATCTCCTTCCTTAGAGGTTTTTAAGGTCAGGCTTGACAAAGCCCTGGCTGGGATGATCTAGTTGGGGTTGGTCCTGCTTTGAGCAGGGGGTTGGACTAGATGACCTCCTGAGGTCCCTTCCAACCCTGAGATTCCATGATTCTATGATTCTATGAAAATGTTTTCCAAGACCTTGCATACTACAGATGTCAAACTAACAGGCCTGTAGTTACCCGGGTCACTTTTTTTCCCTTTCTTAAAAATAGGAACTATATTAGCTATTCTCCAGTCAAATGGTACAACCCCTGAGTTTAGAGATTCATTAACAATTTTTGCTAATAGGCTTGCAATTTCATGTGCCAGCTCCTTTAATATTCTTGGATGAAGATTATCTGGGCCACCTGATTTACTGTCATTAAGCTGTTCAAGTTTGGCTTCTATCTCGGATATGGTAATATCTATCCCCACATCCTTATTCCCATTTGTCATGCTGCCACTATTCCTAAGCTCCTCATTAGCCTCATTAAAGACTGAGGCAAAGTATTTGTTTAGATATTGGGCCATGCCTAGATTATCCTTAACCTCCACTCCATCCTCAGTGTTTAGCGGTCCCACTTCTTCTTTCTTTGTTTTCTTCCTATTTATATGGCTATAAAACCTTTTACTATTGGTTTTAATTCCCTTTGCAAGGTCCAATTCTACATGCCTTTTAGCCTGTCTCACTTTATCCCTACATGCTCTGACCTCGATAAGGTAGGTTTCTTTGCTGATCCCTCCCATCTTCCACTCCTTGTATGCTTTCTGTTTTTTCTTAATCACCTCTCTGAGATGCTTGCTCATCCAGCTTGGTCTAAAACCCCTGCCTATGAATTGTTTCCCCTTTCTTGGGATACAGGCTTCTGATAGCTTCTGCAACTGTAACTTGAAATAATCCCAGGCCTCCTCCGCCTTTAGGTCCATAAATTCTTTAGTCCAATCCACTTCCCTAACTAATTTCCTTAATTTATTAAAGTTAGCCCTTTTGAAATAAAAAACCCTAGTCTCAGATTTATTTTTGTTTATCCTTCCATTTAGTTTGTACTGAATTAGCTCATGATCACTCGAGCCAAGGTTGTCCCCTACACCCATTTCTTCAATGAGGTCCTCACTACTCACCAAAACCAAATCTAAAATGGCATCCCCCTTGTTGGTTCAGCAACTACTTGATGAAGGAATTCATCAGCTATCACATCTAGGAAAATCTGAGCCCTATTATTATTACTAGCACTTGTTCTCCAATCTATATCTGGGAAGTTGAAGTCTCCCATGATCACACAGTTCCCATTAGTATTTACTTCCTTAAAAACATTAAAGAGGTCTCTATCCATATCCAGATTAGATCCCGGTGGTCTATAGCACACCCCAAGCACTATCCCAGGGGAAGCTCTAGTAGTTTTCTTCCCCAATGTGATTTTTGCCCAGACACACTCTGTCTTATCCATTCCATCACTTTCTATTTCTTTACAGTCTACCTCATCATTGATATACAATGACTTAATAAATCCACCTCCATGAGAGGCATAGGATCAATGTTGATGTAGTTAGGTCGATGCAGTGTTAGTGTAGACGCTGTCCCGCAATGCCTCACACTAACTGGTGAGGACACCCACCACCAACACAAGGAGCAACATGTAGACACACACAAGTGTTCTAATTACTGCAGAGGCTGCAAGCCGACGTAAATTAGGTTGACTTATTTTTGTAGTGTAGATATGCCCTGATTGTGTGTGGCACACGGTCTCACTTCTTTCCTCCTTTTTGTTTTGGCCTCTTTCAGCTATTAATAGCTATATAATTGCTATTTCAAGGCAGTATGTTTAGCTACAAATGACCATATTATTATAGCTAATACATCAAAAGTGCTTTTGTTTCTCTTCCCCCTCCTCCAGCTCAAGCCAACTGAGGCTTTTAATTAAATTTGGTAATATCTTATTAGTCTCCCCAAAGTGATTTGATTCTCTGGGTTCTTAATCTGGAGGATTAGTCCAGAGATAGTGAACCACATTTAAATCTCATGAACACCGCTTTAAAATTTGGAAGTCAAAACCTAGTTAGGGTAAAAGAAAGGAGCACAAATTTTGGCAGGTTAGGTGTAATAGTACAATAAGGCAGGCCAAGAAAGAATTTGAGAAGCAATTTCCTAAAGCCACAATTACTAACAGAATTTTTTTTAATACATCAGAAGCAAGAAGCCTGCCAAACAGGCAGTGGGCCCATAGACAACCAAGATGCTAAAGGAGCATTCAAGGAAGACAAGGTCATTGCAGACCAGGGATAGCTCAGTGGTTTGAGCATTAGCCTGCCTAAACCTAGGCTTGTGAGTTCAATTCTTGAGGGGGCTAGGGCAGTGATGTAGCCAGGTTTAGCTCACAGGGGGAGCGGTGCTATAAAAAGGCACCCCCTGTACTCACCCTGGCGGTGCTTTAAAAGTCCCTGGGCCTTTTAAATCCCGCCCGGCTTCGGCAGCGGGGCGGGGGCACTTTAAAAGGCCTGCGGCAGGAGCCGCGGGCCTTTTAAAGCACCCCCCGCCCAGCCCGGGTCCAGCAGTGGGGCTGGGGGGGCGCTTTAAAGGGCCGGCGGCTCCTT
Source organism: Chelydra serpentina (assembly GCA_037349315.1). Taxonomy (NCBI): domain Eukaryota; kingdom Metazoa; phylum Chordata; order Testudines; family Chelydridae; genus Chelydra; species Chelydra serpentina. Next base: position 2,779,992 of record JBAIAC010000056.1, read on the forward strand.
TATTTATTATAAAGCATCCTTTATTGTTATTGCTGAAACAAGCCTCTGTCCCAGATGGCTGGAGGATAGCTAATGCAATGCTGATTTTGAAAAAGGATTCCGGAGGTGATCCTGGCAATTATGGCCTAGTCAGCCTAACTTTAATACCAGGCAAATTGGTAGCAACTATAGTAAAGAACTATCAGAAATATAGATAAACACGATACACTGCGAAAAGTCAACACAGCTTTGTAAAGAGAAATCGTGCCTCACCAATCTATTAGAATTATTTGAGAGCATCAACAAGCATGTAGCTAAGGGTGATCCAGTGGATATAGTGTACTTGGATTTTCAGAAAGCCTTTGATAAGATCCTTCACCAAAGGTTCTTAAGCAAAGTAAGCTGTCATGGGATAAGAGGGAAGGGCCTCTCATGGATCAGTAACTGGTTAAAAGATAGAAAACAAAGGGTAGGAATAAATGAACAGTTTTCACAATAGAGAGGTGTGAACAGCAGGGTCCTCCAAGGATCTGTACTGGGACCTGTGCTGTTCAACTTCTTCATAAATGATCTGTAAAAAGGGGTGACCAGCGAAGGCACAAAGTTTGCAGATGATACAAAATTATTCAAGATAGTTAAGTCCAAAGCTGATTGCGAAGAGTTACAAAGGGATCTCACAAAACTGGGTGACTGGGCAACAAAATGGCAGATGAAATTCAACATTGATAAGTGCAAAGTATTGCACATTGGAAAACATAATCCCAACTACACATATATAATGATAGGTTCTGAATTAGCTGTTGCCACTCAAGAAGGTTCTTGGAGTCACCATGGATAGTTCTCTGAAAACCTCAGGTCAATGAGCAGCAGCAGTCAAAAAGGCTATCAATGTTGGGAACTGTTAGAAAAGTGATAGAAAATAAGACAGAAAATATCATAATGCCACTATATAAATCCAAGGTACACCCACACCTTGAATAATGTGTCCAGTTGTGGTAGCAGCATCTCCAATAACATATAGTGGAACTGGAAAAATGTTCAGAGACGGGCAACAAAAATGATCAAGGGTCTGGAACGGCTTCCATGAGAGGAGAAACTAAAAAGATTAGGGCTGTTCAGCTTAGAAAAGAGATGATTAAGGGATGATATGATAGAGGCCTATAAAATCATGAATTGTGTGGAAAAAGTGAATAGATAAGTGTTATTTACTCTTTTCTGCAATACAAAAACCAGAGGTAACCTGATGAAATTACTAAACAGCAATTTTAATGCAAACAAGAGGAAGCAGTTTTTCACACAATGCACAATTAACCTATGGGACTCATTTTAAGATTAGAAAAAGGGGGGGGGTTTCAGAAGAAAATAGGCTTTTTACACTTCTAGGGCCTTTTAAATAAAGTTTAGTAAACAGAGGAATAAAGTGCTAAGGCATTAATATGTTGTTAGAAATTTTTAGAGGAAAAAATACTTTTTATGCAATTTAGGTTATTTTGAAATAAAATCTGAACAATTATTGTATGTTCTTTGAAATAAAGGCATTAAATATTAGTAATAGCATGGGTATTTTTAGAAAAAATCATTGTATGCATTTCGGTTATTTTAAAATAAAGGCTGAAAAATAATTGTATGTCTTTTGAAATAAAGGCATTAAATATGAGCACTAGAACATGCATTTTGGAGAAAAGGGGAGGGGAATTAAACAAGACCCAAAGTGAGAGAGGCTGTAAAACAGCCAAGAAAAAGCAAAACCTTTTCCACCTGTTAGAGGGAAAATAAAGTGAGAGGGGCTGCAGGGAAAGTTTTAAAACAATAGGCAAGGAAGAAAGCCTGTGTCACTGACCAAATGGCGGAGAGAAGAGAAAAGCTCCTTAGTCACTAGCCAAATGCCAGCAATTCCAGAAAAGACAGCCTAGGAGAAGCCAGGCCTTTTGGCTGAGCCAATCAGAAGCTATTCTTTAGATACATCACAGAATTGCATTTTCCCGGCGTGGCTGTTGACTGTTGGCCTGTTTAAAAAATGCATCTCTTTAAACAAATGGATAAAAAGACAAGCACTGTATATAACACACGTTTTTGTAGAAATATATCAGCCTTTTAAAATAGAATATTAACTTGCTTTTTAAAGTTTTACCTAAAGGAAAACTGTTCTAAAAACCGTATTACTTGTAGACTTTAAAGAAAGCTTTAGATTTACACACTTCATAGCAGAGGTGGGCAAACTACGGCCTGCGGGCCACATCCGGCCCACGGGACCGTCCTGCCCAGCCCTTGAGTTCCTGGCCGGGGAAGCTAGCGTCAGGGGACAGGGAGCAGGGGGCAATTGGATGGGGCAGAGGTTCTGGGGGCGGGGCGGTCAGGGAATGGGGAGAAGTGGTGGTTGGATAGGCATGGGAGTCCCGGAGGGCCTGCCAGAGGGTGGGGGTGTGGATAGAGGTCGAAGGGGGGCAGTCAGGGGACAGGGAGAAGGGGGGGGGTTGGATGGGGGTGGGATCCGGGGGGTCCCGGGAGGTGGCGGTCAGGGGACAAGGAGCAGAGGGGGTGTTGGATGGGTCAGGGGTTCTGAGGGCTCCAGTCAGGGGGAGGGAAGTAGCAGAGGGCGGATAGGGGGTGGGGGCCAGGCTGTTTGGGGAGGCACAGCCTTCCCTACCCGGCCCTCCATACAGTTTTGCACCCCGATGTTGCCCTCAGGCCAAAAAGTTTTCCCACTCCTGCTTTATACACACGGGCTAACTTAACAGAAAAACTAGCTTATGTAAAACAGCTGATAACACTTTTTACCAAAGAAAGAAAAGCTGTTTCTCCCCAACACCCTTTTTCTTTCTTAACTTTTTAAAATCTAAATCCTGTTAAACCAAGTAAAGTTTTAACCAATAAACTTTTAGAAGTTTAACATGAAAAAATAGCATTGGTCGTTTTTTGAGTGAAATGAAAAACCTTGTAACATAACAAAAAGACCTGTTTTTACAATCTAAGGGATATTTTGCAGAGATTTAGTGAAATAAAATTGTTTGCTATACACTACCATTAAAAATAGTGTTAGCTTCTTTTAAAGTAATACCTACAAAATACCATACCCAAACAAAAACTGTTCTACTTGTAAACTGTAAAGAAAGCTTTAGAAACCAGGGTATAATACTCAAAAACCTCAATTGAAGGAACTTACTATAACATTTTATTTAAAGCACAAGGAAAAATGTCACTATAGAAAATCCATATGTACATATGTGTTTCAATACAAAAATTGAAGTTTCAAAAGACAAGCCATGTCTCAGCCTGAAGGATTGAGTAACTGCGGGAAGGACGGAGATGAGCAAGGGGCACGTTCGAAGCAGCATGTTTCCTCACAGCCCCTCATCTGATTTTTTAAAAGTTGTGACCTTTTGCAGCAAAGGGATGTTTAATCACAGGATTAAAATGACATAAAATTGGACTTGAAATAAAGTGGGTAAAAGCTCGATGATAATCAGGTTTTAAAACAATGTAAGCAGGTTTTTACATCCTAAAGAGATACCAAGAGCAGGAAATTGCTAAGTATACTTATTTTCATAACTAAATAATTATTATCCCTGTGACACAACTTAAATAAAGATTTTAGTAATTTTTTGTCTAAATGACGCAAAGTAAAAAGGGAGGGAGTGATAGTTCAGTGGCTTGAGCATTGGGTTGCTAAACCCAGGGTTGTGAGTTCAATCCTTGAGGGGGGGCCATTTAGGCATCTGGGGCAAAAAAAATCTGTCAGGGGACAGTACTTGGCCCTGCTAGTGAAGGGCAGGGGACTGGACTCAACTCAACTTAATGACCTTTCAAGTTCATTCCAGTTCTAGGAGATTGGCATATCTCCATAAAGAAGAAAAAACCCTCTAAAATAGTTTACCGGAGTGGAAATTTTGAAGAAACAAGTTTCTGGGAATAGAAATATTATACAAAATCCTCATATAAAGAAAGGTTTTACTTTGAAAAAATAAAATGTAAAAGCTTTCTAAACGTTTAAAGGAGCTCTTCAAAAATAGAGTTAGTTTGCATTTTAAAGTTATGCCTAAATAAATTGTCCAGAATACAAAAAACCCCAGCCAACCAAAAACTGCTCTAAAGACTTATCACTTGTAAATTGTAAAGAAAGCTTTAAAATCTAGCATATAGTATAAAACCCACAACTGATGGTTTTTACATTAAAAATGATCTTTTTAAAGGACAAAAGCCCTGGCTTTCTGACTGCAGGAAGTTCAGTGATAAGGCTTCAGAGTGGTAGCCGTGTTAGTCTGTATCAGCAAAAACAACAAGGAGTCCTTGTAGGCACCTTAGAGACAAACAAATTTATTTGGGCATAAGCTTTTGTGGGCTAGAACCCACTTCATCAGATGCGTGATGATAAGGCTGCAGCCTCTGCCTTAGTTATCTGAAGAAACAGTCTAAAGACCTACCCCCTCCTTTGCTGACTTTTTTTTTTCAATTTGAAACTGTCATCTTATCCTGTTCTTTTCATAAACATAGTTTTTAATCATATCAAATAATGTTTGGTGTTTTTTTAAATAAACTTTTAAAAATTGACCACGTGTGCAGTGTGGTTGTAACTGTGTCGGTCCCAGGATATTAGAATGGTGGGGCGGGGTTGGGGGGGGTTTACCTAATATCTTTTATTGGACTAATTTCTGTTGGTGAGAGACAAGCTTTCCAGCTACACAGAGCTCTTCTCCCAGACCTGAAGCAGAGCAAGACTCGAAGAAGAGCTCTGTGTGGCTCGAAAGCTTGTCTCAGAAGAGTTACCAAATCTCATGAGCTAAAAAGGCAAATCAAGGCCAAAAATCAAGCCAATCCCGTTTCAAAACAAGCCCAAAATGAGCCTGATCCATTTTCATTCCCATCAAATAAGCCCCAAACAAGCTACACTTCAAAAGGGGTGTTTCTGAAAAAATTCCATAATACATTTTTAGCAGTAATGTAGGGTACACACAACAAAAAGATATATTATGAACTTGTAACTATTCTGCCAGATAGAGACTGCAGAAAACAGGGACAGGTTCAATATGTTGGGAGTATTTTTCTTTCAACAACACTTTGAAAGAAGTGTTCTTCTCGTCTCCACTCCGCCCTCTCCCCCCAGGCTCCCAACCACCCATCCCTCGCACCTCTCTGGCCACTCCCCCGCCCACCCCTTGCGCCTTTCCGGCTCCTCCCCCAGGCTCCCAACCGCCCACCGCTGGCTTGGTCCTCTCTCTGCTTCCCTCCCCCCGCCCCGCCACTCTAGAAGTGCTAAGTAACCCATGGCTTGCAGATACAGCGCTATGGTTTTAATTTAAAAGGCTGGATGTGTGCGGGGGAGAAGTAAACTGTCCCCTTCTCATTGTATTTAGAAACCTGCCAAAAACTCTAATCAGAGTTTCTCACAGATAGGTTCCTTTCGACTAAACCTCCCGTAGTACAGCCAAAAGGGAACTCTGAGCCTTCCTCTGCATCATGTGCAGTCCTCCCCTCACAGAGGCTAAGGCACATGAAAGTTGTCAGTACAGCATCAACAACATGCCAGGCTCTTTAGAAGGGTAATAAGACCCGGTCCTTGCCCCCAAAGAGTTTACGGTAGGTAGGCAACATACCAATGCAGGGAGATGGAAAGAAGGCAATAGAAAGCCACATACCTGAACATCAAAGTGAGGCACAGTGTCTGGTTAGTTCCCTAATTTTTTTTAAGCATGCGTTGGCATGGAGTAGAGAGTGGGTACATGGCAGCTTGGTGCTGAGAGGTGGATCCAACCAACGCACATGGAGTAAGAGTCGGTTCCCCAGGCTCTTCATAGAATCATAGAATCTCAGGGTTGGAAGGGACCTCAGGAGGTCATCTAGTCCAACCCCCTGCTCAAAGCAGGACCAACCCCAACTAGATCATCCCAGCTAGGGCTTTGTCAAGCCTGACCTTAAAAACCTCTAAGGAAGGAGATTCCACCACCTCCCTAGGTAACCCATTCCAGTGCTTCACCACCCTACTAGTGAAAAAGGTTTTCCTAATATCCAACCTAAACCTCCCCCTCTGCAACTTGAGACCATTACTCCTTGTTCTGTCATCTACTACCACTGACAACAGTCTAGATCCATCCTCTTTGGAACCCCCTTTTAGGTAGTTGAAAGCAGCTATCAAATCCCCCCTCACTCTTCTCTTCTGCAGGCTAAACAATCCCAGTTCCCTCAGCCTCTCCTCATAAGTCATGTGCTCCAGCCCCCTAATCATTTTTGTTGCCCTCCGTTGGACTCTTTCCAATTTATCCACATCCTTCTTGTAGTGTGGGGCCCAAAACTGGACACAGTACTCCAAATGAGGCCTCACCAGTGCCGAATAGAGGGGAATAATCACATCCCTCGATCTGCTGGAAATGCCCCTACTTATACAGCCCAAAATGCCATTAGCCTTCTTGGCAACAAGGGCACATTGTTGACTCATATTCAGCTTTTCGTCCACTGTAACCCCTAGGTCCTTTTCTGCAGAACTGCTGCCCAGCCATTCGGTCCCTAGTCTGTAGCAGTGCATGGGATTCTTCCGTCCTAAGTGCAGGACTCTGCACTTGTCCTTGTTGAACCTCATCAGATTTCTTTTGGCCCAATCCTCTAATTTGTCTAGGTCCCTCTGTATCCTGTCCCTACCCTCCAGCATATCAACCACTCCTCCCAGTTTAGTGTCATCTGCAAACTTGCTAAGGGTGCAGTCCACACCATCCTCCAGATCGTTAATGAAGATATTGAACAAAACCGGCCCCAGCACCGACCCTTGGGGCACTCCACTTGATACCGGCTGCCAACTAGACATGGAGCCATTGATCACTACCCGTTGAGCACGACCATCCAGCCAGTTTTCTATCCACCTTACCGTCCATTCATCCAGCCCATACTTCTTTAACTTGCTGGCAAGAACGCTGTGGGAGACTGTATCAAAAGCTTTGCTAAAGTCAAGAAATAGCACATCCACTGCTTTCCCCTCATCCACAGAGCCAGTTATCTCATCATAGAAGGCAATTAGGTTAGTCAGGCATGACTTGCCCTTGGTGGATCCATGCTGACTGTTCCTGATCACTTTCCCCTCCTTTAAGTGGTTCAGAATTGATTCCTTGAGGACCTGTTCCATGATTTTTCCAGGGACTGAGGTGAGACTGACTGGCGTGTACTTCCCCGGATCTTCCTTCTTCCCTTTTTTAAAGATGGGCACTACATTAGCGTTTTTCCAGTCATCCGGGACCTCCCCCGATTGCCATGATTTGTCAAAGATAATGGACAATGACTCTGCAATCACATCGGCCAACTCCTTTAGCACCCTCGGATGCAGTGCATCCGGTCCCATGGACTTGTGTTCGTCCAGCTTTTCTAAATAGTCCCGAACTACTTCTTTCTCCACAGAGGGCTGGTCACCTCCTCCCCATACCGTGCTGCGGAGTGCAGCCGCCTGGGAGCTGACCTTGTCTGTGAAGACAGAGGCAAAAAAAGCATTGAGTACACTAGCTTTCTCCACATCCTCTGTCACTAGGTTCCCTCCCTCATTCAGCAAGGGACCCACACTTTCCTTGACTTTCTTCTTGTTGCTCACATACCTGAAGAAGCCCTTCTTGTTACTCCTAACATCTCCGGCTAGCTGCAACTCCAAGTGTGATTTGGCCTTCCTAATTTCACTCCTGCATGCCTGAACAATATTTTTATACTCCTCCCTGGTCATTTGTCCAATCTTCCACTTCTTGTAAGCTGCTTTTTTGTGTTTAAGACGAGCAAGGATTTCACTGTTAAGCCAAGCTGGTCGCCTGCCATATTTACTTTTCTTTCTACACATCGGGATGGTTTGTTCCTGCAACCTCTTGGTTCCCTGAATCCTTTCCCTCATTGGCCTGTAGTGCCTTCTCAATTGGGCTGACCTAGAGTGTTGGCCTCTCCCCATTGGCCCTGGGGACTATCAGTCTCCTACAGATCCTTTCTTTTGGTTGGAGGGATTGTGCAACTGGGAGCCAATCACTCTCTCTGGCGGGAAATTAAAAAAAAAAGCAGCAGCCACTCCCAGATTGGAAGCCCCAAACAAGCAACAATCAATAAGCCACTTAACGCAGGAAGCTAAAACAAGAAGCAACAAACCACTTAAAGAGCTGGGAAAGCTCAAACCAAGCAACAAGCAACTCAAAGAAATTACAAGCCAAGCCCGCTTAAAACAAGCAGAAGTTGGCTTGTTTTGAGCCTAGTTGGCAGTCGCCAACTGAAGTTGGTCCAATAAAAGATGTTACCTCACCCCCCTTGTCTTTCTAAACATTTAACATGTGTGACGGCATGGGGAAATTTCCTATTTTCCTTGTTGCCTATGGGGGGTTTTCTTGGTTTCCTAGGGGTTGCATGCAGAGGGGGTGGGACTCAGTTTCCCTGGGTGTTACAGGTTAAACGAGGTGATGGGAGAGGGAGTTTGTTGTTACAGGGGACTGGCGAGGGAACTGGGGACCCCAGCCACGGACGTGGAGAATGGAGACCCTGGCAACAGGTGACCTGGAAGCCAGCTCAGGAGTCGCAGCCTGTTCTGGCCAGTGGGAAAACAATAGGCTGCAAAGAGAGGAGCCCCGGGGGCCTAACCAACCGGTTCCAGACAGAGGGGGCCAGAGACAGAGAAGAGGCCCAGACGACCCTGTTTACAGGGCTGTTTACCTGGAGAGAAGACAATGGACAGAGGCGGGACTTGGGGCCAGTGATATCCACCGCCCAGCTGGGAAGCAGGGGGGCTCTGGGCTGGAGAGAGGAAGCAGGCAGAGCCCACCTTGATGCAGGAGAGAGCTGGATGTGCTGGGCTGGGGGGAGGCCAGGCCTGAGGCCCTGAGAGTTCCTGTGCTGTGTTCAATGCTCAATAAACCCTCCTGTTTTATTTTGGCTGAGAGTCACTCTGGTCTATAGAACAGGGTTGCATCATCCTCTTCGGGGGTGGAGGCCCGGGGGTCCAGAGTGCGTGGACTCCCAGAGAGGGCCCACGGTGAGAAACAGGCATGCTAAGGCTCAGAGAGGTGCGGCTCCAGGAGATGGAGGGGCTGAACCCAGAGAGTGGACCCCCGAGAAGGGCTGTCTCACTGAAAGGGGCACCCCCCCACGGACCGCATGGGGCCAAGAGTGGGCACGACCTGTGAGTCTGTGACAACATGTAAACCAGGACATGGTAAGAAAGCAGTCCTGGGCTTTAGGGGAATATTGATAACTTACCGAAATCTGTTGTAGTGAAACAGTTTTGTTGGCAGCCATTGTTTGCTAGTTGTCATGCTTTAGCATGGGCAAGCGTGTGTCATACAGAAACACTTTCCTACATTACAAGGCATTATCTCCCCCATACAATGGACTATCAGAAATAATCAGTAAACAAGATTCAGAAAAACACTGGAAGATTACGTTTGGAGACCTTTTGTAGCAGGACCTGCAAAACAACAGTTATTTCTGGTTTTGGTTTTGGTTTATTACATTCTTGTCATGAGCTTTTTTTATAGGCGGTATATTTCCGAAGACCCTTTTAAGAAAGACAGGTCTGGCCATGTTGAAACATGTTTGGGCTTGTCTGGACATGCGGTACGTTTCTGAAACGACGCTGCCCAACAATTTTGTGTGGGCAAGTAAGTGTCACTGCAGCCATTTACAGACAATATTTTCCTACACCAGTTTGCACCCGGTGCATAGTGCTACTGAAAGAGCAGAGCAATAGAGGCAATGTAACAGCCATGATGCTGTAGGCTTGATGGGGGTTGCGCTTTGCTAGGCTTTGCACGAGGGGTTGAGTAATTGTGTGTTGATCTGTTCATATGACACAGGGCCTACCACATCCCTCCCCTCTCCCGCTCCATGACGGGGAGCTCCATAAAAACATGCTTGACACAGTCATTTTCAACTGACATTTTATTTACAACACACACCATATTTTCCCAACATACCCTGTTTTGTTCCCTACCACACTTGAACTTTTAGGGGTTTTTCTCAGCAGGGTTTTGTGATTTGCTGAACTTGCCGTAATAAACATTTATCCATCAGCTGGATTGTTTCCTCTAACGCTCTGTCTGGGTCCTCAGTCACTTTGTCCACCAGTTCTGCCCCTGGAGCTAAATGTTCCTGGGTTAAACAGAGGCACTGCAGTGCATATCCCAGTGGGGTGATAATATTTAGAACACTCTCCACGCACAAATTGCCACTAATTCCTTTGATTTTACAGTTCATATCACCTACAGTCCAGTTCACACAGTCGTGACTCCTCTGACCGGGGGCATCTATGAGTCACCCTGGACAGTCCTCAGATTGTTACTCTCTCAGGCAGTGCATAATGAGTCCATGCACAGCCACTTGTACAAGTGCACACATAACAGTTTTACAGTTCTGGCTTGCACAGGCCTGATACCATATTTCTTCCTCAATGTCAGCGAGTACAGGCCTATAGAATAAGCACCCTATTCTCTTTCAGCATCCTGCTGAGCATCTCGCATGGGGTCTGAGCAAAACCAGGGTCAGACCCAATCCATTTGCTCCAGCAGAGCAATCGGTGTCCAGATTCTCCAAATCCTCTGAGCATCTTTGTATGATGTGCTTTTAAAACCTTTTACTTTGTGTGTCAAGAGACCCCTTCAGCTCGCAGCTTTTACAATAAAAGCTCTGGATGGGCTCGAGCCAAAAGTCTCTAGCCAATTGAGCTACCGTGGCCAGGTCCCCTCCAAGCCCCTAAACATTCTTACATACAACGTAGCTGTGACTCGCTTCCATGCAACCCTCCCTTTGAATCATTTGGGTCACCTGCTTGGGATCCAGAGTCTCAAACAAACTTGGGTTAGTGGTCTGGCCTTATATTTCTCCTCCACGTTGTCCTTGTGATCACATTCATCGGCAGCTATCCCTGTTGGCAGGGGCAGCTCTACCAATTTTGCTGCCCCAAGCAGTCGCCACCGAATTGCCGCCGTGGGACACGGACTGCCACCCCATGCTGGATGCCGCCCCAAGCACCAGCTTGGAAAGCTGGTGCCTGGAGCCGGCCCTGCCTGTTGACCCGCTCCCATGAGACATCTCAAACACCATATGTGTCAATGGTATATTTGTTTCTTCATTTCCCACAATTTTCACCATATAACATCTCTTTGTGAGCCGCTTGACTGCTGGTGCTGGCAAGGGACTTCTAGGTGCTTCCATCTTCAACCAACAGGCCTCTTGATACAGATCATTCTCTTTATGTGACAGCTGCGTTATAATCTTAGCCAATAGTCCACATGGTCTGTGGACTCCCAGGGCCTGCGGCCCACAGTTGAAAGTCCATGGATCTCCCTCCCTAAGTAAGGAGGAATTTCTGTTTAAGGGCACAGGAGGATGGAAGGTGATGCACCCTTATTTTTATTATTTGTTTATCTTATACTTTCCTGAATCGGTTCTGTTACACCCAGACCAAACCAAGTTTTCTGATAAAAAGGCAGGGGCGGTGAATTATATGCGCCCATGGTGTCCGGGCTCCAGCAATATTTGGGACCCAGAGGCTTTGGGGCTGGGTCTCTCCCCTAGCCCTGCCTGCTGCCCTAGGCGCACATATGATGGCAACCCCCGCTCCCTCCCCCGGCACTCACCACAGGGGAGGAGAGGGGGCTTCCTGGACCTTAGAGAGGCCCTAGGAGCACGTGCAGTGACTGTGGTGTGGGGTGAGTGAGCTGCCTGGGAGGAGGAGGGGCCCTTCCCACAGAGCTCGCTGCCGCCAGAGGGGAGAAGGCTGGGGGGCGTCTTCTTCTCTAGCCCCATCCCCAGAGCAGCCTGCCTGCACCCCAGACTCCTCATCCCCAGCCACACCCCAGAGCCCACACCCCCAGCCGGAGCCCTCACCCCCTCCCCCACATCCCCACACACACCCCAACCCTCTGCCCCAGCCCTGAGCCCCTCCCACGCACCAAACCCCTCATCCTCTAGGACCCTGGAATGTAATAATAAACAGAAATGTACCTGTTGCTTTGCAGGTCCTGCTGCAAAATGTCTCCAAGCCTGTAATCCCCCAGTGTTTTCCTTAATATTTATTGCTTATTTCATTTGTCCATTGTGTGGGGGAGATAATGCCTGGTAAAGGAGGGAACTGTTTCTGTATGACACACGCTTGCTCATGCTAACGCATGACAACTAACAAAGAATGGCTGCCTGCAAAACGGTTTCACTACAAAAGATTTCAGTGAATTATCAATATTCCCCTGAAACTCAGGACTGCTCTTTGACCCCCATGACCTGGTTTACATGTTAAACATTCAAACGTTTCTTTTTACAATCAGCTCTTTCTCTGATAGGATGGAAACCTGTGTGGCCAGCAAGAGAAGATGAAAAGACGACAGTTTAAAATTGAAAAAAAAAAAAGGCAAGAAAGGAGGGGTGGGGGCCTGGAGCTGTTTCTTCAGATAACCAAGGCAGCCACTAGAGCTGATGCCTTAAGCCCAGCGAACTCCAGGCAGGGAGCCTGCCTTGCCCCTCCGCAGCACTCTCCAGGCGCTGCTCTGCCCCGAAGGAAGGGGAATGGTGCAGAGCCTGTGATCAGTTCAGGACTCCCCCAGGTCACACAGCAAGGGAGTGTCAGGACAAGGACTTGCCACCTTGTGCTTCCCGGGCCCCTGCTTCTCCATGTGCAAAAAGGCACGGGCAAACTTGGGCCCTTTGTTACAGATGGGGAAGCCAAGGGGCAGAAAGGCTGGCTAGTGACTCGGCTGAGTGCCCAGGACTTTGGGCTAGTCATGGCTGACCCTCTCGCAGTCTCAGCTTCCCCAGATGCAAAACTGGGCTAAGGATATTCACCTGCCTCATGATCAAATGCTTGCCAAGGTCAATATAATGGCTCAGGGCTCTAGATCAGTGGTGTTCAACCTCTGGGCCGCAGGCCCTGGGAGTCCACAGATCATGTCTAAGATTTCCAAAGGTCCACACTGCCATTTGAAATGAAAAAAGGTTGAAACCCACTGCTCTAGATCTAATGATGTCAGCACGGGTGCCTGATCTTCACCACTCGGCAGGGGAGACCTTTGGCCAATGCAGCATCTGGGGAGAACCAGACTGACAGGGGCAAGGTATCAGAGGCAGCCAGATACTGTGAGAGGCACCTTGCCATCACCACCTCATAAAGGTGATAGCTCAGCTCTGGGGCTTCCCCCTGGAGGTCCAGGCCTTTGTGGCCACAGACTGGGCAGGGAGCATGGACCCAGTTGTCCAGGGTGCACTGAGGGCAGGTGCAAGGAAGTTTCGCGCCCTAGGCGAAACTTCCTTGCACCAGCCCTGTGCGCCCCACCCCCAGCTAATGCCGCCCCCCCCCAGCCAGCCCCCCCCACCCGTGGGAGCTCAGACCCTCCCCACCCGCGGGCCACAGGAGCTGAGCGTGGAGCCGGGAGGCAGGGGGGCGGCTCGCCGCGCCTGCCTCCCAGCTCCAAGCTCAGCGGCTGAGCGGGGAGGCAGAGGGGCGGCTTGCCGCAGCTGCCTCCCAGCTCCCCGCTCAGCAGCTGAGCAGCCGGGAGGCAGGAGGCAGCCGCCCGCCACCCCCCAAATCCTGGCGCCCTAGGTGACCGCCTAGGCGACCGCCTAGGGTGGCCTAGTGCTAGCATCGGACCTGGGTGCACTGCTTCCCCTTCCGTGCCAGCAGCAATTCACAGTGTTGATCTCTAAAGCTCTGGGGTTTGAGCTGGGCCTCACAGGGAGACCTGTCCCCTCTGTGTGTCACCAGGACATTCGAGGCCAGCCAGGGCTCTTCTGCACAGCCCAGGATTTGGGGGGTTAGTGTAACAGCATTTGTATCAGGGACAGAATTTGTCTCAGCAATTCATGTCCTGGCTGCACTGACAGAGCCTGAGTCTCTTCACAAGAAGAGCAGGAGTCAAGGCCCAGAGCTTTGGCTTGGGGTGGGGTTTGGGGGGAAGGTTCGGTTAACTGGGGGGCACCTCCCACTGCCAGGACACACCGCGTGGTGTTTGTGGGTATTTCACACACACACACACACACAATGTAATGGGCAATAAGTACAACAAATACTGTGACCGCTGTGTTCATGGGGAGTGTCTCTGTCAGTGGGCACGGCTGGCTAGACTGGGCCCCACCCTGCACAGGAAGGGGTTGATAATGGCCGTCACCCCATGAACAGCATGCAATCAGCTTGAACAGGCAGCCCCAGACTCCACCCCTGGGACGGGATTGGGTGGACATGTTTCTCTTCCACCTCCACTCAGGATAAATCAGGTCCCTGCGCCTAGATACTGGCATCACAGGGGCAGGTTTCAGGGCAGAGCAGCCCAGGGCCTCCCACCTCCCTTCTCCACGTTCCTGCCCCTCTGACACTCCCCTCTGGGTCGCTCTGCAGGTGAAGAACATGGAGACGCTGCAGCTTTGGCTCCTCCTCCTCGCTGGCCTCTCGGGAGCTGTCGCCCAGGAAGGTAGGGGCAGATCCTGCCGTGCAGGGTGATCAGGGTAGAGCTGGTTAGGGCTGTAGACTTGGAGACTTCAATTCAATCTTGAGTTAGGTCGTGAGCTACCAGGGATGCATTACAGACCCAAATCAGACTAGAGAGCAGCACAAGCTAATCTTTCCGGTGCAGGAAAGACCCCTGCATTCCGTCAGTCTTGGGGCAAATCCTGGAAGACTCATACTGCGTTACTTAAACGTCTTGTGAGTTTCTAATAATTACAGATGATTTGCTAACATAAGGCAACTTTGTACAGCATCTTCCAGTGGTTAACGGTGAATTAATTGGTCGCTGCACAAAAAGTGGTTGTCTGGATGCACATGATCACAACCTAATTGCTACATTTGCTATTTGCAAACACAATACAGTCACATAGACATTTGGCACCCTAAAGAGGCCAATTTTCCAAATGTGAAAACAATCGTGAGCTAAATTGATTGGGAGGAAAAAATTAAAAGGAAAAATGTGAGCAATAATTGGGGGTTGTTTAGAGTCTTTTGTTAGGTTCTCAAAAAGCCACAATTACAAAGAAGACTGAAAAAGCATCCTGGGTAAAAAAGGAAGTGAAAGCAGAAAGGTTTTAACACCGAGTTTGCAGAGGTGAGCCAGGAACATTATAACAAAGGTGGAGCAGAAGTGTCTGTCTAAGACCCAGTGTTCCAAAGTGCTGCAAGAGCCACGGGCATGCTGGCATTGTTCTGCCTCACCAGGGCCAGGGTGGTACAAAGCTGAGGTCACTTGGTCAAGGGGCTCCAGAGATGTGGTGTCAGGGTAGAAAGGACCTACTGGTAGAACTGCCTCGTTCTGATAACGTTTTTTCACACAGCTGTGGGTGGCTCAAACAATGGCCCTGATCTGCCCCAGAGTAGGATAACCGGATCAGATTTGAGCTCTGCTTCCCCAACGCAGAGCTGGGCACTAGCTATTGTTACAAAGTTATTTGCGAGTCTGTCCTGCTCTAAACATTGGCATGTATCTTCAATATGTGCCAGAGGAGTGATTAGCATGTGCCTGGTGAGATGGAGCATGTCAGGAGAGGTGTTTATGCTGCAGTCACTGGGTGGCTTAGGGGCCCAGCAGCACACGATGCTCCCAAGAGTGCTGTGTTCTAGGCCTGCCCTTAGCAGGTTTTGCACATGTTGCTGTGTTTACTACTCAGCCTGCAGGTTGAGGCAGGGAGTTGGGGTGCAGGAGGGAGTATGGGCTCTGAGCTGGGGATGTGGGCTCTGGGGTGGGGCTGGGGATGAGGGGTTTGGGGTGCAGAAGGGTGCTCCAGGTTTGGGGGGGCTCAGGGCTGGGGCAGGGGGTTGGTGCTTGGGGTTGGGGCATGGGCTTACCTCGGGAGGCTCCCAGTCAGCAGCGCTGCGGGGCTAAGGCAGTTTCCCTGCCTGTCCTGGCACCGGGCTGCACCCCGGAAGTAGCCAGCAGGTCTGGTCCTGGGGGAGGGGGGGCACCACACACAGAGCCCCATTGCCCCCCCCCGCCCCCGCCTAGGAGCTGGACCTGCCACTTCCAGGGTGCAGCACGGTGCCAGAACAGGAAGGGCACCCCCAGCTCAGAGTCCATACTCCCTCCTGCACACCAACTCCCTGCCTCAGCCTGGAGCCCCCTCCCACATCCTGAACCCCTCATTTCTGGCCCCACCCTGGAGCCCGCCCCCCCAAATTAGAGCCCTTACCCCCTACCTCTGCCCCAGCCCAGTGAAAGTGAGTGAGGGTGTGGGAGAGCAAGCCACCAAGGAAGGGGGAATGTAGTGAGCAGGGGCGGGGCCTCAGGGAAGGGGCGGGGCTAGGGTGTTCGGTTTTGTGCGATTAGAAAGTTGGCCTCCCTACTTACAATATGGCTACAGGAAAAGGCCTTATCCTTACAGTGTAGTGTTATAAAATGCTCCCTGTCATAGTTTCCTATCAGGAGTAATTACTGACACCTACGTATTATTTATTGCTGCCCTGACACAGTTTGCTACCCCACAATTATCCATCCAGTGGGAGCCACTTGCAATGGATTGGGATCCTGCCCGTCAAAATTGGCTACCCTGTGAAATCCCTATTTAAATTCAGACACAAAAAAAACCAAGATGTTAGTGTCGTGCCCTTAATGAAGATTTGGCAGCACTACAGACAGGTGGTGACATGTGAAAAAGTGCTAGGTAGGGTGACCACACATCCTTTTTTAAGCCCTGTCCCGGCCAACCCAACTTTTTTCGAAAAACTGCATTTGTCCCATTTGCTCTTGCCAACTGATCATCAATTGTCAAGAGCAAACTGAACAAATGCCCAGTTTTGCCCCAAAAAGTGCAGTGCTATGCCTAGCGGGGCGTGAAGGAACATGTGTAGGGGGCAAGCAGCAACGCCAGCCCCGCACAGGAGGGAAGGCTCCAGAAAGCAGCTTGGGCCGGGCTAGCCCCGGGCAGGTGGCAGGGAGGTAGGGTGACCAGATGTCCCTATTTTATAGGGACAGTCCCGATTTTTGGGTCTTTTTCTTATATAGGCTCCTATTACCCCCCACCCCCATCCCGATTTTTCATATTTGCTGTCTGATCGCCCTACAGGGAGGGCTCAGGCCCAGGCCAGCCCTGTGTATGGTGGGGGAGAGGGGGCTCAAGCCAGCCCCGGACGGGCAGCTGGGGTTCTTGGGCAAGCCCTATGCATGAGAGGAGAGGGGGGCCTTGGACCAGCCCTGTGAGGGGTGGGGTGAGGGCCGGTCCCTCACACAGGGGGAAGAGCAGGGCCTCAGGCCAGCCCCGTGCATGGGAGGAGATGGGGGCCTCAGACCAGCCCCATGCGGGGGGAGGGCTGGTCCCTCGCGCAGGAGGAGAGGGGGGCATTGGGCCGGCCCTGTGTAGTGGTCAGTTTTCCCTTTGGGAAAATATGGTCACTCTGGTGCTAGGGTGCTGGAGTGAAAGGCACAGTCACAGCTGAGAAAGGCCAATCCCCTGGCAGATCATAGGAAAGTGAACAAGTGTGGATGGCAACCAAGGAAATCAGTCAGTACTGAAGTCATATGATCACAGAGACTAGCCCTCCGTATCCCAGGGCTTTCCCCCTCTGCCACTGGCTAGCAGCACATCACCACACTTCTTAACCCCAGCTCCTACCCCCTGTCCCTGCTGTTGCCTTTCTGCCCCTCCCCTTCCCCTGCCTCCAGCTGTTTGTTCTGCAGCAGACACATTTTCGTCCCCTGCAGAAATTCTGCCCATTCCTTCCCTTTGATTTGCCCCCCTCTTCCCACCTGCTGCCCTCCCCCCGCCCATTTATAGCAGGGAGCAGGTTCTGATAGCAAGTGAGGGCAGAGTGATGGCAGTGGCTTCAGCAGCTATCACAGAGCATCCTCAGATTGCTCCAGCCTGCTCAGTCAGAGCAAAGGTGCAGATTAGTTACGGTTCAGGCTTTCTGTTAAAGAGCTGATTTTAATACTCTAAAATCCACACGCCTAAGGTCCCATTTTCAAAAGTGACAAGGCCCTTAGGAGCCGGAGTCTAACGGAGAGTCAGTCATGTCTGTGCCTCAGTGACACACCTGAAACTGGGACTTAGGCTCCTAAATTACTTAGGTGCTTTTGCAAATGTTACCCTGATCTTGATGTAAAGATTCCGGGGATAGAGAATTTACTGCACTCCTTAGTAAGCTGGTCTCATGGCTAATCGCCCCACTGTTCAAAATAAAGCAACAAAGAGTCCTGTGGCACCTTATAGACTAACAGACGTATTGGAGCATAAGCTTTCGTGGGTGAAAACCCACTTCTTCAGCATCTGAAGTATTCACCCACGAAAGCTTATGCTCCAATACCTCTGTTAGTCTATAAGGTGCCACAGGACTCTTTGTTGCTTCTACAGATCCAGACTAACAAGGCTACCCCTCTGATACTGTTCAAAATGTGCATCTTATGAGACACGGTTGTGACAAGCAGGCTCACAAGCGGATATGGGGGCACCACTTTCCACCCTTAATCTGAAGGGTTTCACACACAACCTAGAGCCGCTG
Source organism: Chelydra serpentina (assembly GCA_037349315.1). NCBI lineage: Eukaryota > Metazoa > Chordata > Testudines > Chelydridae > Chelydra > Chelydra serpentina. The sequence continues at coordinate 2,798,374 of JBAIAC010000056.1, forward strand.
AGCAGGTCTCCCAAGTTAAACCCCATTGAGCATGGTCATGGAGCAATGCGAGGGGGTGTTCACCCCACACTAGCCCACAAAGGGTTAATGTGGCTCAGCGGGGTTAAGTAACCTTATAAGCCCACCTCTCTCAGGCTTCTGCTCCCATGCCCAGCTGGGTACCCCCTTCCTTCAGGGCCAGGATCCCAGGGCTTCTCCTCTCTCCCTTCCCCCCGCCCCCCGGGGTCACCTCCTTTCCCTCTCTAAGCCCAGAAAGTGACTTCAGGCTTCCACGCTGCATCTCCCTTTCTGCTGCCAGCTGAGCCTTGCCTGTTCCTACTCAGCTGGGCTCCATCCTCAATCAGGGCTTGTCCATCAAGCCTAACTCTCCCTCAGGTGGGTTTAATCAGGTTACTCTCTGAGCCACATTAACCCTTTTTAGGCTAGTGTGAGGTGAATACCCCGTCACAGGCAGGCGCTCCCAAACCTCCTGCCTTCTGGGTGGTCAGTGGGAGGGACTCAGAAGGCATGAGGGATTAAGGAGGGATTTACAGGAGCATGGACTTTCCATTGGTCAAAAAGGGTTGAGTTGGTATTTAGCAATGACTGCAGAGCCTGCTCTCTGATTGGCCAGGGGAGGTGTGGGCCATGCATTGCTCACACTTGGACATGCGAAGGTTACTGGCCAGCGAGGTGTGGAAGTGGAAGAGCAGATGGTGCTGAGGGCCAAGACTGAGGAGTCCAGGGCAAGCTGCAGAGCAGCGCAAGCACTGAAATGAAGAGCAGGGTCTGTAGTGAGGGGCCTGAGGAGTGATACCGTCACACCAGTACCAACACCCAACATGTCTTTTGTCTCTCCCAGACCTGTATCGAAAGGTGTTTGTCTTCCGGAAGGACCCTAGCGACGGCCACGTGGTCGTGAAGCCAGAGCCGGAGCGGCCACTGCAGAACTTCACCGTGTGTCTGAGATCCTTCACTGATCTGACTCGGCCGTACGGCCTCTTTTCCTATGCTACCAAAGCCCAGGACAATGAGATCCTGCTCTTCAAACCCAAGCCTGGGGAGTACAGACTATACGTGGGGGGGGAATTTGTGACCTTCAGAGTCCCAGAGACCCGTATGGACTGGGAGCACGTCTGTGCGGGCTGGGAATCCGCCACGGGCATAGCTGAGTTCTGGATGAACGGGAAGCCCTTACCCAGGAAGGGTCTGCGGAAAGGCTACTCCGTCAGTGCCGAGGCTGTGATCATCCTGGGGCAGGAGCAGGACTCCTTCGGGGGCGGGTTTGATGTATATAATTCTTTTACAGGTGAAATGACGGACGTGTACATGTGGGGGTATGGTCTGTCACCTGGCAAAATGAGAGCTGCATATCAGTCTTTGCAGCTTCCCCCCTGCGCCCTGGGCTGGAGGAACTTGCAGTATGAAATAAAAGGTGATGTGGTTGTGAAGCCCAGACTGAGAGACGCGCTGGTCATATGAGCGCAGGCTGCATTCGGGCACGGTGCAGCCCCAGCCCAAAGCCATGGAGCTCCAACTCCTGCTGTCTCATTTCAGAGAGGCTCACCCCACCCCAGGGCGTGCTCTCTGCCGCTAAACCATGATGATTCTGACATAAAGGAGAATGTGACCTTCCGCACCCCTGGTGTTCGTGTCATTCCTTGTCACACATACTGGGGGGAAGCATAGAGCTGGGAAACCCCTGAGATCCAATCTAGCCCAGGGCCAGATTAAGAAGGTACAGGGCCCTGAGCACAAAATATCCTGAACGTCCCCCACCCCTGAGGCCTCCCCTCAAAGTTTTCAATTTTTTAGGAAGGACGCAGGGGGTCTCAGTTTCAGATTTTGCCTCGGGCCCCCAGAAGCTTTTCTGCTATGCCCCAAGCTTTGGAATAGTCTCTTGGAGGAACCCCTCTGATGTGCCAGACCCCCAAAGACTCTCACGTGTCCTTCAGGGTCACCCACATGACCACACTGCCTCCTGACACTGAACCGCTGGGCTCCAGCTCCTGCTTCATGCATGAGCTCTGCTCAGCAAGTCCGACTGAGCCAGACCCCTGGGAGAGACTTGTCCACTCTGCAGGGATTGATGCACCTCACCCAGCATTCCCAGTGACGCTGTCATGGAGTCGTTGGGCCAATGCTCTAGAACTGCTTAGTATGAAGCCAGTCAGGACTCTGGGGAAGCCTCCTCTTTCTGAGCATACTGTCGCCAGAGCAAGAAGCTTACACAGCTTCGACTTTCCTGGGTCTGACCTCGGAGCATTCAGCATCCCTTTCCGCACCATGCGCTTCCCGCGGCAAGTCCACCTGGGGAAACCAGAGGGCCCTGTACCCCAACTCCACAGTCAGCAATGACTCTCAACTAGCGTAAAAAAGAAGGGTTTATAAGTCGACAGGAACACAGCGTAGAACAGAGCTGGTTAGCACAGAAATCAGTGACTTTCAGCCAAGTCCATCTTGGGGGGACTCTGGGCCAGATGCCTTGTACTCCCCCCCTCTCTGAGTCCCAAAATGCAGGCTGCCCAGCTTCCAGCAACCCAACCCCCGACTTGCCTGTTGCTCCTCCTCCTGGTCTTCATTTTGCTTCCCTTGTCACCTGGTTGCATCCCTCTCCTGGGGCTCAGGTTACAAAGGGCATCAGCCATAGCATACATGCAGGCAGCTGCAGCAGCCTCACCTGTCCCCGAGGGTCTCAGCAAAAGTCACACACCCTTATTCCCATCACCTAAGCATTGGTGCAATACACAGGGAAACTGAGGCACACACAACATTCATGCAAAACAGTAAGACTCACATAGGCTCACATACAACATAACAAGGGAAAATTCCCACTTCTTCACACATTCACCCAGCGTTTCCAAAACAGCCAGGTTTATTAGTCAGCTGGAACACAGCAGAAGGAGGCTGTAGGTTGGCACAGAGACAAGAAGCCATTCTTGTCAGCCCAGAGCCCAGCCACACTGTAGCATAGGTGCTGACTCCTTGGAAAAAACAGCCACCCGCCAACCCGTCAATCAGCTGTTCGGCAGCCCCCACTGATCAGCTCCTCCCCCTCCTCCGGCCTACCACCAATCAACTGTTCAGCAGGGGCGGAAGGTGCTGCATGGAGAGGGAGGAGTGGGGGTGGGAAGAGGCAGAGTGAGGGTAAGGCACACTCATGGGTGGGGAGTTGGGAACAGAACTGGGAAGAGGCAGGGTGGAGCCTTGGGGGAGGGAGAGGAGCATGGGTAGGAAGAGGCAGAGTGAGCGTGGAGCGTTGGGGGAAGGGGTGGAGTGGGGGCGAGGCCTTGGGGCCCAGCATAGAAGGAGCATCACCCCCCTCCCCCCCATCCCACACCCTTGCAGGAAAAACTGAAAGTCAGCACCTGTGTGCTGTAGTGAAGCCCATGTTCAGGCTCTATCTGATTCTGTCTGATTTCACTGCTCTACAGCCAAAATGCTTCTGAAATAAATGTAGTCAAACTTTACTAATTCTGGGTCACTGAGAACGAAAATGATGCTTAAAATTGTTGATTGGCTCTAGTTTTCTAGACATGCTATTGGGTCAGTATATACGACCCTTGACTTGGGAATGGCGGAGGATAAGTGAGTTATAAAGGGAAGGGATCTCAATTTAAACCAGAAATGACTAAAATACATCTTTAACTGGATCTATGAATAAATCTGTGACTGGGTTTGGACAGTACTTGCTTTTTAGGCAAAACAATGAATGATGCAATCTGAAGCTGGTATTGCGTCAAACATGATATGAATTGCATCATGTTATTCCTAGAAGTCATGGATGATGCAATCATAACGAAGCTTACATCACTCTGCTGAACAAATTGCCCTATATCAGCTCTAGAAATCATACAGTGTCGTGCTCTCTTATTTGTCAGTGTTTGATTTTGCAAAGGGACACATTTCTGTTTAGCCAAAGTGAGCAGAGATGCCTCGTACTTGTGTGAACAGTGCAGATAACTTCTGCTATGTTTGTGGTGAAGTGACTTTTGCATCATAGAATCATAGAATCATAGAATCTCAGGGTTGGAAGGGACCTCAGGAGGTCATCTAGTCCAACCCCCTGCTCAAAGCAGGACCAACCCCAATTAGATCATCCCAGCCAGGGCTTTGTCAAGCCTGACCTTAAAAACCTCTAAGGAAGGAGATTCCACCACTTCCCTAGGTAACCCATTCCAGTGCTTCACCACCCTACTAGTGAAAAAGTTTTTCCTAATATCCAACCTAAACCTCCCCCTCTGCAACTTGAGACCATTACTCCTTGTTCTGTCATCTTCTACCACTGAGAACAGTGTAGATCCATCCTCTTTGGAACCCCCTTTTAGGTAGTGGAAGCGCAGTATAACCACTATGGTTAAGAAAGCCTATCACCTTTCTTTTGGCTGCAAAATTGGAGATCAGGACAAGAGGTGGGCCCCACACCTATGCTGCAACACTTGTGCAACAAATCTTCGCCAGTGGTTGAACAGGAAAAGGAAATCTATGCCTTTTGCAGTGCCAATGATTTGGAGAGAGCCAACAGATCATACCAGCAATTGTTACTTCTGCATGGTGCCTCCAGTTGGGAAAGGTGTGTCAAAGAAGAAAAAGTGGACTGTGCATTATCCAAACATTCCATCAGCTATACGCCCAGTACCCCACGGAGAAGGACTGCCGGTTCCTGATGCACCAGAATCATTCTCACTTGAGTCAGACGAGGAAGAGGATGAAACTTCTGGCCCTGAACCATTAATGTCACAGGACCCACATTTTCTCCCAGCCTCCTCCTCTGAACCACACCTCATAACACAAGGTGAACTGAATGACCTTGTCAGGGATTTGGAACTACCCAAGAGTAAGGCAGAGCTTTTGGGCTCCAGACTACAGCAGTGGAATCTCCTGGCAGGTGATGTTAGGGTTTCCATGCTCCGTGACCGTCAAAAGGATCTTGTCCCATTCTTCTTCATGGAAGGTGATCTTGTAGCCTGCAACAACATCGATGGTGTGATGGCAGCCCTCAACATCGTTCACGATCCAGATGAGTGGAGACTGTTCATTGATTCATCGAAGACGAGTCTTAAAGCTGTTTTACTGCATAATGGCAATGTTTTGCCATCAATTCCAGTTGGTCATGCAGTCCATATGAAGGAAACCTATGACAACATGAAACAACTTTTGAGGTGCATAAACTATGACCAACATCAGTGGCAGCTTTGTGGTGATTTGAAGGTTGTTGCTCTCTTGCTTGGTCTGCAGACTGGATACACAAAGTACTGCTGTTTTCTCTGCAAATGGGATAGTCGTGCAAAAGATTTCCACTACATCAAGAAAGATTGGCCACTCAGACAGTCATTGGAGCCTGGGAGGAAAAGTGTTCAGCATCCACCACTTGTTGAATCAAGGAAGATTTTGTTACCACCCTTACACATCAAGCTGGGTCTGATGAAGAACTTTGTCAAGGCCATTGACAAAACACAAGCAGCTTTCAAGTACCTCCGTGGAAAATTTCCAAGGTTAAGTGAAGCTAAGATAAAGGAAGGTGTCTTTGTTGGTCCTCAGATTTGTGAACTTCTTCGAGATGATGCATTTGACCATGCACTGTGTGGCAAGGAAAAAAAGGCATGGAAAGCCTTCCAGTTAGTGGCAATAAATTTTCTCGGAAACCACAAGGCAGACAACTACAGGTTGTTGGTGGAAAACCTCCTCAAGGCATACAAAAGCCCTGGTTGCAACATGTCACTAAAGATACATTTTTTGCACTCTCATCTAGATTTTTTCCCACTGAACTGCGGAGCAGTGAGCAACGAGCACGGCGAGCGATTTCACCAGGACATTGCAACAATGGAGAAACGCTATCAGATGGAGCCCATCAATGCTTGCAGACTATTGCTGGACAGTGACAAGAGATGCTCCATTTAATGAATACAAGAGACAAGCCAAGAAGCGCCGAGTAGACACTGAATAGGACTAAACTATGTACATAATAGCTTTTTGCCTTTTGTTTCATAATACATTTTATTTATATAACCCCTTTGCTGATTTTTAAAGTATTACATAAACAGGACAGGTGAAATAGTATCATGTAAAGCAACCATAAACACATGAAAAGACCTAGGTTTACAATTTATGATTAAAACTCTACTATCTACACAATATACATAGACATAAAATGTAAAAACTTAAATATCTTAGAAACAGTAGCCAATCAGTTGTTTTAATTGTCATATTTGAATTCAGCACATCAAAATACATAATAAATAGCACATTTTATCTCTGAAGCAGACGACTTCTCAAAAATTGTAGACCAGTGTTTCCTTAGTCAGTTCCCAGGTGAGAGATATTCCAGCTTTCTCCAGGAGCCAGCACTTCTCCCTCATTTCCCTGTCCTTTGGGCTATTTGCTCAGCTTCCATGCTGAGATGTGGGGAAGCCCCCCTCTCCCTAGGGCATTGGTTGTCTGGTGTCAATATGTCAGGAGAAAGCCTTTGTCTGCAGCCACATTGTAAGGCCTAAAGCCTAAGGCCTTTGTCTACAGCCAGATTAAAAGAGCAGTTGAGCAGCAGCCATTAGCTGAGAAGCAGGAAGTCACATCCTCACATTCCATCTAAATTACATTAAACCACTGTAATATCAGGCTGTTAAGAAGGAGACCCTGTCCTAACGGCACCCACTATCACCAGATAAAGAAACATCTTAAGATGGCTAAAGAAAACTTAGTTTGATAGCATCCTGTCTGGCAAGAAACCACTAATCAATAGTTGTGGTTGTGAAATCCTCATTTCTTTATCGTTTTGACATTATGGTCCCCACTTCCCTATTGTTTTTCTGTATGGTTTCTGTCTGGCTCTTTAATTGTTACTGTCTGTTACATTTCCACTGCTTGCATCCGAAGAAGTGGGTATTGACCCATGAAAGCTTATGCTTCAATACCTCTGTTAGTCTATAAGGTGCCACAGGACCCTTTGTCGCTTCTGCAGATCCAGACTAACACGGCTACCCCTCTGATACTTGAGACCATGCAAGGCACTGCATTTAGCCGTATGGAGTGGAAATCCATCAACCTCATGAAGAAACTTGCACAAGTACAGACAGATATCATCTTTCTCTCCAAATGCAAACGGATGGACATCATACCAAATGGACTGAAGGTGAAAAATCCATTGCTATCTACTTACTGCACAGACCACAGTGAGAGATTATGCCATACACTATCAAAGAAACTGAGGAACCACCTGATCAGCATCCTATACAGCAAACAGGAAAACATCAAAAAAGAGCTCTCCAACCTGGAAACTTTCATAAATAACCAATCTTCCACACAAACGGACTTTACTAAAGTAAGACAGGAGATCTACATTAAACACTTCACCTCTCTACAAAGGAAAAAGGACTGTAAGCTGTCTAAAATCCTACCTGCCACATGGGGCCACAACAGTGGTACCCCCAATTCACCCAGCAATATCGTCAATCTATCCAGCCACACACTCAGCCCGGCAGAAGAGTCTGTCCTATCTCGGGGACTCTCTTTTTGCCCCGCCACCCCCACCAACATGATTCAGTTCTGCGGTGACCTGGAAGCCTTCTTTCGCCGTCTCCGACTCAAAGAATACTTTCAAGATAACACTGAACATCGCACAGATACACAGATACCCTCCCACCAACAGCACAAGAAGAAGAACTCCACATGGACTCCTCCTGAGGGTCGAAATGACAGTCTGGACCTATACATAGAATGCTTCCGCCAACGTGCACAGGCAGAAATTGTGGAAAAACAACGCCGCCTGCCTCATAACCTAAGTCGTGCAGAACTTGCCCCCCCCCTCCCAACCACACACGCATGGCACAGCCTTGGCTCTGCTCCCACTGCTGCTTTCCATGCCCTGAGCTACGCGGTGCCTGGGATTGCTCCCGAAGCCTGTCTCTAGGCCCTGAGCACCTCGGGCACCGAGTGAAAGGCTACAAACGAGGATGTTGCCAGCAGATTCTTCTAATGCCACATAGCTAAGGTTAAGATTTTGGCACAGCCCTGGCCCTAGCTGGGGGGAGGGGTGGGGGGGCGGCACAGCCCTGGCTCCAGCCCTGGCCACAGTTGTGGGGGCTGGACGCGGTGCATAGCCCAGGCCACAGCTGCAACAGGGGGCACATCCCCAGCTCCAGCTGTTGGGTTATATCTACACTATTGTAAGCAGAGTCAGGATGAGCTCTACCCTGACATCTGGTGGTGAGTTGTGGAAAGGGATGTCAGGGGCTAATCTTGTTTGCATGGACACACCCACCCTGCAAAGCATGATGGACCGCTTGCCCAAATGGTCACCTTGACTGCTGTGGGAGCCCCAGTTTCTCTGTTATTGGGGCAGGAAGAATAAAGTGTTGTTACCCTGATTATGTGAATCAAGGACAGTGGGCTTTTGTTATGATGAAGGGACTCGCCCTTAGCTAAGCAGCACTTGCTAGGCAAGGGACATGGATTCCAAAACCCAGTGAATTGAGAGAGGCTGGGGATAGGTAGTTGTATCTGGTGGCAGGGGCCTCTTCTGAGGGTCCTAAATGTCAACTACATCTCCTTCTCTCTCTCTCTCCACTGTGGAATATCAGAGCTAATTTTGAGTTCCTTAGGAGTCTAATCACAGGCTGCTGAGTTGGAGTTACTCTGGACTAAGTGTGCAAATGAGCACGAAGGCTCCCCTAACTACAAGCTGAAATCACTAAAAAGCTGAAATTGTTATGAGCTGAAATCACTGAGCACTGTGTTAAGTAGTGGGGGAGCCAGAAGATATATTGCTGAGCGGCTGGTGGACCGGAGCTGCTGACGGAGCAGAGCACTTGGCGGGACAGCCGGAGCGGCTTGCAGGCCGGCTGACGGAGCGGAGCAGTTGGTGGGACAGCCGGAGCGGCTTGCAGGCCGGCTGACGGAGCGGAGCTGCTGGCGGAGCGGAGCAGTTGGTGGGACAGCCGGAGCGGCTTGCAGGCCGGCTGACGGAGCGGAGCTGCTGGCGGAGCGGAGCGGAGCAGTTGGCGGGACAGCCGGAGCGGCTTGCGGGACGGCTGAGCGGAGTGACTCGTGGGATGGCTGGCGGAGCGGAGCAGAGCCGAGCCGAGCGAAGCCCCACGAAGGGACGGGGCAGTCAGCTTCGAGCCACGTAAGGTGCCCCTTACCTCTCCCCTCCCCATTTCTACCCAGACTGGAGGGGGTGTAACACTCTGCAGATGAACTTTTGAACTCTGGGTCTGGACTTTTGGGTTGTTGGACTCAAGAACCAAAGGGAAAGGACATGGCCAATTTGCTGGGGTGGGTCGTTGCTCACAGTTTGGTTTACAAATCCTAGATGTGGTGTTTCCCCAGCAAAAGGCCGCATTGTTTCTCTCTGTCATTAAAAGGTTTTTCTACACTCAGACTCTGTGCTTGCGAGAGGGGAAGTACTGCCTCTTAGAGGCGCCCAGGGGGGGTGATATATATTGGTCCCAGGTCACTGGGTGGGGGCTCGAGCCGGTTTTGCATTGTGTTATTGGAATGGAACCCCTAGATACGGAACCCGGCCCTTGTTGCTGCCGACTCTGACTGGCAGAAGGGTTACACTATATATAATGCAATATGTTATAGGCCGTTGAGGCCTAGTGTGAATGAAGTATGTTTGACATGAGTATGTGAGTTGCATGCTGGCAACTGAAGCGAGGATTTAAGGTTTTAAGCGGTCAAGGACTGTTTTTGCAAAATAGCCTAGTTATGTCCATGGGAAACATACAAAATCAGCAGAAAACGGAAAAACATTGGTGTCATTGTATCCATTACAGCTGTGGATAAAAACTGGAGGAAATGGAATGCAGCCTCCCTGGGGCCGCTTGGATTATGGCAGCCTCCCTGGGGCTGCTTTCTCTGCATTGTGGGTGAAAGGTCTAGCGAATAGAGACAAAGAGTAGATGACGCGACGGACTGGTCTATAAATGGTTGCCTGACATAGCTGAAATTTGGAGTCAGATATCGATCCAGAGCCCTGATTTTGAAGAGGTGTGCAGTGTCGGCTTGCCATGTGATTGGACCGAACCTCGACTGGCCCTTGGGACTTCGCTCCGATCTTCGGACTCTGGTGCAGTATGTTTGGGGTATGAATGTGGAGTGAGTGAGGTTTATATTTTAATCAGTAAAAGGTATTTGGAGTATTATATGCCAACACTGTGTCCAGTATCTGTCTGCTCCCCCATCCTGTAGAGAGGCCTCTAGTAAAAGCCTAATCTAGCCACAGCCGCTGACAGCTGAAGCCAAAGTCATAGAGGTCTGGTAAGATCATGGAATCCGTGACTAAATCCTGTCCTTACGCACAGCTCAGAGCAGGTGCAGGTGAAGATGCCGGCCTGAGGGGGTTTGGGGAGCTGCCATTCTCCCCTAGCGCTGGGAGGAGTGCCCGGATGGCACTGTCCTTTCTGACAGAGCAACCTGCTCCCCGGTGCGCCCCAGGCTATACTGGATCAGACCAAAGGTCCATCTAGCCCAGTATCCTGTCTTCCGACAGTGGCCGATGCCAGATGCTCCAGAGGGAATGAACCGAACAGGTAAGCATCCAGTGATCCATCCCCTGTCTCATTCCCAGCTTGCCTGCCTCCCTCCCCATACGGGGGCAGCAACCCCTGCATCAGGAGATTGGCATTGCCTGGGGGCAGCTTTTAGGCAGGGCAGTCAGAGCAGTACATGGTGGAGCGCTGCAGTCAGGCTATGTGTGATATGTATATCATGTGTATGAAGGTCACACTCCTGCCTTGATCAACCAAACATATGAGCTCATCAAAAACCAGTCTCATGTGTGTCTGACAAGACCTATTCCCCCAAAAGCATGTGGACTGACATTAATTATACTCCCATCCTCTAGTTCTTTACTGATTGCGCCTGCCTCAGCCTTTCCAGGGTTTTGCCCTGGAACAATGACAGTCTAAAGGACCTATAGTTTCTTGACTCATATCATTTACCTTGACTCATATTTAAATCTTGGCAAGTTTCTTCTGCCAGTCCTCTGCAACTTCCCCAGTGTTCCAAGAGTTCGTCAATATCAACATTTATACTCAGAAAGCTCCTCGGCCAATTATTTTAATACTCTTGGGTGTGAGTGGTCTGCTCCTGTCGACTTAAAAATGTTTACCTTTAGTAGCTGCTGGGTAACACCCTCCTTAGTCACGGACGGGATAGAAAGTATGACTTGATCACTGCCAGAGATGGAAATATCCCCCAGCCTCCTTCCAGTACAGAACAGAAATATTTACTGAACACTTCCCCCTTTCCTCCCGTCATGGCTGACAGTGTTGCTGCCGCTCTCTCATAATGGATCTGTGTGAACACTGGGATTTTGTTTGTTCCTGATAGATTTAAAGAATGCCTTGATTGTCCGTAACACACTGGCCATGGACTCTTGACTGTCCCTCTGATTCGCCCCTCTGGTTTATTCTGCAGGTGAAGAAAATGCAGAAGCTGCAGCTTTGGCTCCTCCTCCTCGCTGGCCTCTCAGGAACCGTGGCCCAGACAGGTAGGGTCAGAGCTGGCTGTGCCAAGGGGGGGGGGGGGGGGGGGCGCAAGCACTGGCTGTGATGCCCTCTGTACAGGGAGGACAGGGTTTGTGCTTGTGCAGGCAGAGAGCAGCCGAGTCCCTGGCACTCTGGAGGGTGCATGGGTCACGTTTTCTGAGATGGGACTCCCAATAATGCCCCCATCCAGGGCGGGGCTTCTGTTGGACTAGGGGGTCTGTGCAGTGCTAAGTCCCCTGGTGCTCAGCATTTAGCCGCATTGGATCTTGGCACAGTGGGGCCTGATGTCAATTGAAGCGCTGGGGCTCAGTGCCTCTGAGGGTGAGGCCCCAGGACTCCCAGAAACAGCAACGCGGAACCAGTGCGGGGCAGAGGAGGGGTTGGGAAGACACGCGTTCCTGCACACATCTGCTCAATGGCACTGCTCTGGTGCCCACAGGGTGTGACTAGAGACATTTACTGAAGTGCCATAAGAATGTAATGACCAATCAGCTGTGCCCTGCCCTACCTGCCTGTAGGGGGCGTGCTGTGACAGCACAGGGGGGTCCATTGGGGGGAGCTGCCACAGTGCAGGTGGATTTGGGGGGCATTGCAACAGCATGGGGGGATCTGTGGGGGACACTGTGACAGTGCAGGAGGATTGGGGGGGGGCATTCTGGCCAGCAAAAAGGGATTGTGGTGGGCACACTGTGGCCAGCACGTGGGCATCAGCAGACAACACAGGGGCTCGGTGGGCAGCACAAGGGGTTGGCAGAGACACTGCGGGCAGCCAGGGGGCTTGCAGGGCCTTTCCCCGGTGCAGTCGCTGCTTGCCCCGGCCCCTGCAGGGGAACAGGCTTGGCTCCATGTTCTTCCTTCTCCACATTACCAGACAAGCCAGCAGCGAGAATCCAGCCGCGGCCCCCCTACCCCAGCCCAGGCAGAGAGCTGCAGCTGCAGTGTGACGTCCCAGGGGATCCTGGGTAAGGAGCTCCCCTTCCCCTCACCTCTGCCCTTGGCTGCTCTCGCTCTAGTGGCCCCCTTCCCAAGCACCTTCCCAGCGCACTCACCCCCACCCTGCACCCATAGCTCTCGCCCCTCCCCTCCCATCACGCCCACCCTGCACCCATCGGTAGTGCCCGGGACACAACACGGGTCACACCAGAATCATCCCCACAGGGCGGGAAATGCCGAACGTCCCCCGCCCCTGCAGCTTTTGCTGAGCCCTGCACTGTGCTTGGAGCAGTGGGATAAGACCTGCCGGAGCACAAACCTTCCACCCCACACCCACAGAGAGTCCCGCCCTGGTGGGACACTGGGTCCAGATCATAGACCAGCCAGTGCGGGACTAGCCGGGCGCCTCCCTGTGGCCACTTGCCTGCTCTCTGGGTTCTTGTCCTGAGCACGATTGCCACTTTGGGAATTTGCGCTGCCTTTCGGGACAAGCCCCACGTACCCCGCTCCCTAGGCGATCCAGGCCTGGCTCTGCCCCACCCTGCCTCATGCCCACGTCATTGCAGAGGGGGGGGCACATGCTGCCAGATCTCACTGCGAGCATTATACACGACACGTGACAGAGGACCAGGCCTTTTGGCCCTGGCGTCATGGAATGGCTGCAGCATTGCTGTGTGCTGATTTCACCTGCCGGGGCCTGCCACTGAGGCACTGCAGTGGGGGTGCAGCCAGACCTGTCCCAGTGTGTGCCCCTCAGGAAAGCGCTCCTTATCTCTCACTAACCCCCTCCCTCGTAGCCCCCTGGAGTTCCTGTGGACAAAGGAAGGCAGCGATGTCCCCCTGCAGATAAACCCCGACCGCAACCTCACCCTCCCCCCTGTCGGCAAGAATGAAACCGGCACCTACATCTGCACAGCCACCGGTGCCTGGGGCAGCTCTGTGGCCAAGTACAGCCTGGAGATGATCGGTAGGTCCCTGCAGCCCTCAGCCCAGTGAGGGCCCATGGCAGCACCCAGGGCTCTGAGCTCCCTCCTGCCCCCACAGGAGGGAGCTTTTGTCAGCACTAGCACCCACTTTTGTGCCCTGTCTCCTGGTGGGCAAAGTGCCAATGTGGCCGTGTGCTGACGGAGCCTTTCAATTAAAAGGGCCTCATTCGAATGCTGCTTCCCCAGAAGCATGCTGTCTGGGACTTGGGGAATGTGGCCGTGGGGTCCATCTGTCCCCAGCCCCACAGACAGCAGGGGGCTGTTCACCTCGCCACTTCCCCGCGGCCAGCAGGGCGCAGTGTGTACCCACCACTCCCCTCTCCTCGAGGGAGCAGATCCAGCGCCCGAGCCCATCATGCCCTTTTGGTGAGTGGGGTCTGCAGCCGGTGTCAGGGTCAGGCTCTTGGTGCGGATGGAGGGGCCTCAGGGTGGTGTAGAGGGGAACCTTGCGTGGACAGTGGTGGCCTTACTGTTCAAAACGGGGGGAGTTGAACGCCTGCCCATAGGTGGCACTTTGCCTGCATTCCCAATGAGTTGCCCCACCCCTCAAAGCTCACAGTGCGGGGGTCTGGAGTACAGTGTGTTGGGGGGGTCCTGGGGTGCAGCATGTTTGAGGAGAAGCATCCTGGGAGCAGAGTGTGTTTCGGGGATGTGAGCCATGGGTGGAGTATGTTTGGGGAGCTGGGATCAGAGTATGTTGGCGGGGGGGTCCCAGGGATGGAGCATGCTAAAGGGGGTGCTTGGGGTGCAGCGTGTTTGGGGGGGGTGCCCGGGGCAGATCATGTTGGCGGGGGTGCAGCGTGTTTGGAGGGACCTGGGAGAGGAGCATATTGGAGGAAGGAGAGCCAGGGGCAAAGTGTGTTTGGGGGAGGGGGCTTGGAGCAGAGTATGTTTGGGGGGCTCCTGGGGGTGGAGCGTGTTGGGGGGCACAGGGTGTAGAGTATCGGGGGATGGTTGCAGAAGGCGAGGGAGGCATTGTACTTGCTGGACACTAGTGGGGCCATGGTGGCAGAGGGGCAAGGCTGGCTTTGGTCGGTGTAAGCGGGCAGGAGAACAGGTGTTGGTGCAGCTGGTTCCTCCGGGCAATGGGAGGCAGTGGGAAGAGGGGCTTTGGTTGGGACGGGGCTTGTCCTGGAAGGTGACCTGCCCAGGAATGGAAGGGGCTGCAGGTTTCCCACAGCAGGGTCCTGAGAGGCTCCTGGTCAAGTTAAGAGCCTCTAAAGGCCTTCCCAGCACGGGGGGCTTTGGGAGGGTGGGGGCGAGGAGAGCTGGGGAGAGGGCCAGGGAGCCTCCATCCTCAGCCACAGGAGGCATGCCATGGGCACTGCCCAGCTGGGGGAGGGGCTGGGGCTTTTCCATGCCATATATTCCCTAGCGCCGCAGGATGGCATGTCCCCCACGCCATGGCACAGCCTCTCGGCCTCCCTCCCAGCCCCGCCCAGGAGAGAGCTGGGAAGGCCTTTGGAGACTATAAACGTGACCAGGAACCTCTCTGGACCCTCCTGTGGGAAACGCAGGATGGGCCTCACTCCTCAGCTGCCATAAGGGAGGGTCCCTAGGCAGGGCACAGGAGACGCAGGCTCCCCGATGATGCCTGGGGAGGAGGTGGGCACCAGGGCCGGTGCAGAGCACCCGGGATGGGAAAGGCACCCAGCACGCTCCCGCTCTCCTTGCTCAGGCCAGTGACCGGGTGGGGAATAGGGGGCGGCCTCAGTGAAGCCAACAGCCCCTGACCTAAAGTGCCCCATGTGGGTTCACGTTCTGAATGTCCTTGCAGCCAGGCAGCCCTGCAGCTGTGACCTCCCCGCAGCCAGCGCTCACCCTGCCCACCCCTGGAGTGTCCTCACGCTGGCCGGGGCCACACACAGCCCCAGCACTCACTGTGCTCACCCTGGAGTGTCTGCTCGCTGGCTGGGGTCACACGCGGCCCCAACGTTTGCCCTGCCCACCTCTGGAGTGTCCACACGCTGGCCGGGGTCACACGCGGCCCCAACGCTCTCCCTGCTCACCTCCAGAGTGTCCGCATATCCCAGCGCTCTCCCTGCCCACCTCCGGAGTGTCCACACGCTGGCCGGGGTCACACACGGCCCCAGCACTTGCCGTGCTCACCCCCGGAGTGTCCGCTCGCTGGCTGGGGTCACACGCAGCCCCAGCACTCGCCGTGCTCACCTCCGAAGTGTCCGCATGCTGGCCGGGGTCACACGCGGCCCCAATGCTCTCCCTGCTCACCTCCGGAGTGTCTGAACGCTGGCCGGGGTCACACGCGGCCCCAGTGCTCTCCCTGCCCGTCTCCAGAGTGTCCTCATGCTGGCCGGGGTCACGCGCGGCCCCAGCGCTCTCCCTGCTCACCTCCGGAGTGTCCGCACACTGGCTGGGGTCACACGCGGCCCCAGTGCTCTCCCTGCCTGTCTCCGGAGTGTCCGCACACTGGCTGGGGTCACGCGCGGCCCCAGCGCTCTCCCTGCTCACCTCCGGAGTGTCCGCACGCTGGCCGGGGTCACGCGCGGCCCCAGTGCTCGCCATGCCCACCTCCGGAGTGTCTGCATGCTGGCTGGGGGTGAACTATGGCGCTAGCTTTAGGGCCCAGGTTGCCCTGTCCCATCTGGCCCCCATGGCCTCTCACTCAAAGGTGCAGAGGAAAGTGTCAGGGTCATCATCGGGGCCCATTTTACAAAGGCCCAACCTCACAGTGTGGGTGCCATCTCCACCCGAGGAACTCACTAGTTTCTGCAGGAGTTGTTGCTGCACCCCCACCTGCTCCTTAATAAAGTCCTGTACAGTCCTCTGCTGCTCGGCCTGCCAGGTGAGTAGAGCCTGTCCCTCCATCTGGTGGGATTGCTGGAAAGCCTGAAGCGTCTTCTGCAGCTCCTCCAGCTGCTGAGCCAGCCACTGCAGGGTTCCCTCCACCTCCAGTTTGCCAAACTGTAGCTCTGGCACAAAAGGATCTCGGACAAGCTCCCACATGTCACGGAGTGCACGACCAGCCCCTCATCTTCCGGGCCTGGTTGCCCTCCCAAATAAGTCCAGGGAGACTTCAACTCTGTGCAACACCCTTGTCCTTTATTCTTTAAGCATTTTTCCATCACCAGTATCCAACTATATACAATCCTTACAGGTGTCTCACCAACCACAGGCTGGGTCAGTAACCAGCTAGAGGGCTTCCACCTCCCTCTCTGACTGACCTCCTTCTTCTGGCTCCTTCCCAGCCTTTGTAGCTCCTGCCTATCAGGCTGACAGGTGTTGCCAAGCGCCAGGCAGACATAAGACTTTTCAACCAGTCCCAATCTATCCCCCTTAATTGGGGCTGGCACGGCAGGGGCTGTTGAGGTTTGTTTGCAGCAGCACCCTGCCACAGCTGGGATAGCAGGGTGTGGGAGGGGGTGAGGGCATTAGCAGAACTGGGTACGGCCCAGGGCTGGAATAGCATGGTGTGGGGGAGTGAGGGGCACTGACAGAGTTTGGTCTGGCACGGGGCTGGGATATCAGGTTGGGGGAGAATGGGGGGGCATTGGCAGAGATGGGTCGGGCCTAGGGCTAGGATAGCAGGGCGGAGGATCAAGGGGCACTGGCAGAGCTGTGTCAGATTTAGGGCCAGGATAGTGCAGTGGGGGTTATTGAGGGGCATTGGTAGAGCTGGGTTGGCCCCAGGGCTGGGATAGCAGGGTGGGGGGTATTTAGGGGCCTCAGGGGTTAACTAGGAAGAGTGGTACCAATCGGGTCCCTTACCCTGACAGAGAAACACCACCTCCCCCATCTCCCTTCTCCTCACAGAACTCTTCCGTAAGGTGTTTGTTTTCCCAAGAGCATCCAACGACTCCTATGTTATCCTGAAGCCGAAGCCAGAGCAGCCACTGCAGAGTTTTACCGTGTGTCTGAGATCCTACACTGACCTGCCCCAGCCATACGCCCTCTTCTCCTATGCCACCAAAGCCCAGGACAACGAGATCCTGCTCTTCAAACCCAAGCCTGGGGAGTACAGACTATACGTGGGGGGAGAATTTGTGACCTTCAGAGTCCCAGAGACCCGTATGGACTGGGAGCACGTCTGTGCCAGCTGGGAATCCGCCACGGGCATAGCCGAGTTCTGGGTGAATGGGAAGCCCTTACCCAGGAAGGGTCTGCGGAAAGGCTACTCCGTCAGTGCCGAGGCTGTGATCATCCTGGGGCAGGAGCAGGACTCCTTCGGGGGCGGGTTTGAACTCCCAGAGTCATTTGTAGGGGAAATCACAGATGTGTACATGTGGGACCATGTCCTCTATAACATGGGGTCTATAATGTGGCATGGGCACTTTTCCCACTACATCTTTGGCTGGAGCAATTTGCACTATGAATTAGTAGGTGACGTGTTCCTGAAACCCAGGCTGCGATTCTGATCCTGTGAGCACGGGCCGCATTCAGTAGCGGTGCAGCCCCAGCCAAAGCCATGGAGCTCCAACTCCTGCTGTCTGCTTTCAGAGAGTGACGTGCCCCCGGTGCTTGCTGTCTGCAGCTATAAACCAGACATGTCAAACCCGGGGGGAAAACACAGAAATTGGGCTTGGTTTTGGCTTAATTGGCTTGTGAATTGCTTGTTGGCTAGTTTTGGCTTGTAGCTTGTTGCTTGTTGTAGCTTGTGACTTCTTCTTTTTTTGATCGGCTCCTGGCAAGCAGGGGCAAGGGGCAAGCAGGGGCAAGAGGGGGAGAGAGTCAGGGGTGCACAGCGGGCCCACCACAATCCCAGACTGCACGCTGGGGGGATCTAGTCACATAGAGTGTTGGGGTTCTCAGGGATTGGCTTGTTTTTGGCCTTGTTTTGAAATGGGATTAGCTTGGTTTGGGGCTTATTGTGAAAGTCGGGGTGCTTAGTTACCGTGTGAAAGTTGGCAACTGTGCCATAAACCCTGGTGAGTCTAGCACAAAGGAGAATGTGATCTCCAGCCCCTGGGGTTTGTGCCGTTCCCTGTCGCACACACTGGGCCAAAGCACAGAGCTGAGAGAGGCTGGGAGGTGCTGTCTAGGCCTCCCACCCTGGACCCCAGCACTGGATGCTCCTCAGAGTCAGCTTTCCAGCGCTTGGTCCAATCTGCTCATGAATGTGCCTGGCATCAGGGCTGGTGCAGCTGTCTGTGAGCTTCAGATCTCACGGGCAGGATGGGATCCTGACGTGCGCTCAGCACCATTTGGCTGGGTTCCTCCCACTAATCTGGTGAATTCTGGCCCTGCAGAGCTGTGCTGGGCCCTGCCTTTCACTGCTGGGATAAGCCCTGGGTACAGGCAGACCCAAATCCCATTGGGTTTTCATGCAGGCACACTGCATTGCAAACTCCTGCCCATTCCCTCAGTGTATCAGCATTGCCCCTTGCCAGACAGCGCCCTCCCCTTGAGAAGCTTGGCTCCTGATTAGCTTTCCCCCGCCGCCCAAATGTACAGCTCCATTTTCCTACTGTCTGCTTATCTATAACCCTACCTGTTGCATTGTTTCTCTAGGCTCCCACCCCTCCCACTCACATCCTTATGTCGGTGATTTTCTCACACAGGCATTCTCCTCACTCTCTTCCAGGTCACTTAGGTCTTAAGAGGCTTTGAAATGAGACCAGAAGGCGCCATCCCCTCCCCCTCTCATTCCGTTACCCTGTAGCGTTTCCCACTGTTTATGGTCCTGCCCAGAGCTCATGATACATATCGGCTGAGGGGCTCGGGCTAAGGGGCTGTTTAAGTCCCCTGTAGATGTTCCAGCTTTGGCTGCAGCCCAAGCGCTGGGACCCTCCCACCTTGCAGGACCTTGCTACAGCGCAATTAAACAGCCCCTTCGCTTGAGCTCCACCAGCCTGAGTCAGCCGACATGGGCCAGCTGGGCTGTCTAATTGCAGTGTAGCGCAGCACAGAACCCACCAACAGGTCACGGTCATTCCCATTCAGCCAGCCCATGCTGGGGAACAATTTGCACATGGATGCCCAGCGTCCCTGCCTCCATTCCATGAGGGGGCTGGCGGGGGCGACACATCTACACCCTCAACCACCAAATCATTATAACATTTTCATGGTTAAGGTCTCCAAGCTGATCCCAGCCTGGGCCCACCCATGGTTCTTAGCTCCGTGCTCAGCTCAGGTCCAGACCATGGGTGGAACTCAAGGCTGTCAGCAGCAGGGATCCCAGTTTTCCGTGATAAAAAACCAAAATTCTCTGATAAAAACAATAAAAACTTGCATTTTTCCACAATTAAAATGAAACACTGAACTGTAGTTTCCCTAGGCACCATACCTACAGGTACCAGCTGAACACAATGGTGTACTGATATACAGTAGATGCCCGTTTATCCAAGCCTCCATTATCCAGCTCTCCGTACTAACCGACCCACCAGTCTCCTAGGGCTGACAGCCCAAGTGCCAGCTGCGTGGGGCCAACAGCCTGAGCCCCCGTCTTAAAATAATGGATTTAAAGCTCTTTGCCAGTTCTCCTGATTATCCCAATTTTTGATTATCCAATCTGGTCCCAATTAGATCGGACAAATAGGTTTCAGCTGTTAATTTAAAATGAATTCAAAAATCAACCACAGGAGGGGGTGGTTGTGCTTATTGAATAAATGGCACTGACATTTTCAGTAAAATTTACTTAATTGTTAATATAGGTTTTTATTTTTTCACAAAATGTAAAAATGAAAGATTCTCTGTAAGAACACAAATTCCACATTTTTCCGTGGCAAACGGATTTCTAGGCTCCCTGGTCATCAGGAGTTCAGTCCTGGTTTCTCGGCCTCCTGTTTTTTTCACTCTGAATGTGAGATAGAGGAGAGACTGAGGGAACTGGGCTTATTTAGTCTACAGAAGAGAAGAGTGAGGGGGGATTTGATAGCAGCCTTCAATTACCTGAAGTGGGGTTCCAAAGAGGATGGAGCTAGGCTGTTCTCAGTGGTGGCAGATGACATAACAAGGAGCAATGGTCTGAAGTTACAGTGGGGGAGGTCTAGGTTGGATATTAGGGGAAACTATTTCACTAGGAGGGTGGAGAAGCACTGGAATGGGTTACCTAGGGAGGTGGTGGGATCTCCATCCTTAGAGGTTTTTAAGGCCTGGCTTGACAAAGCCCTGGCTGGAATGATTTAGTTGGGGTTGATCCTGCTTTGAGCAGGGGGTTGGATGAGATGACCTCCTGAGATCTCTTCCAACCCTGAGATTCTATGATTCTATGATATGCAGCATACACCGCTGCATGTTATAAACACTCTTATGTATGTTTTGATATGAGTACTCTCCATCCTACTGCAGCATATAACACTGTTATATTATGTCTTAGCCTGTTTTACTTGACCCCAGCATGTAATCCCAGATTATCCACATGGCATCAAGTAAATAAAAATGGTTTGGGAAACAAACAATGTCATTTGTTGGCAAGATCTGCTCTGCACTGCTTAGGGATTGGGGGCAAGTAAGTAGGAAAGGCTCTATAGTGTTCTTCAACATATAATTCTGACAGGTGTCCATACTCCCTTTTTAAATTTGTGTTCCACCCCAGCCTCATTTTTGGACACGTACACTTTCGATGCAGGGGCCATTTTGACATTAAAAAAAAATATTTATGAGGCCCATTAGGACTATTTGCACATGGGTTTTTTCCACATTTAGGGTCATTTTAAGGTTAGAAGTTTAGAAGTTAGAAGAATAAAGTGGTTTTAGAGAAAACTGTTACGCCTTGTGAACTAAAGGCATTAAATATTAGTAACTATTTTGGGGGAAAGAATACATTTTATGCATTTAGGTTATTTTGAAATAAAGTCTCAATGACACATTTTTTAGAGAAAAGTAATTGAATTTTTTAAAATAAAGGTATTAAATATTAGTAATAGAACATGCATTTTAGAGGAAAATAAGGTGTGTGGCGGGGGGCGGGGGCGCTAACAAGTAACCAAGTGAGAGAAACTGTTTTAAATAAAAACAAAAAAAATCCAAGTCTGTGTCTTCTTACAGCTACTTAAGTCTTAGAATAGGACAGGGTCAGAAATGACGGTGTTGTTAAAGAAAATGTATTATGCTCCCAGGGAGGCTGGGAGTTTTGGGGGTGTAACCTCCTTACTTCAGGCTGCTAAAAAGGTGATAAAACTCTGAGCAGAAAGCAGGTTGCAGCTCGGCTTATAGATCAAGATGCTGACACTTTGCACAAGCTGGCAAAAATCAAGTTTAAAAGAAATAGAACAGTTGTGTCTGATGTGGATGTGCAGTGGCAGGCTGGTTTGGTCGACATGGCCCCTACTCTAACCACAAAGATAGTCGTAAATATATGTTAACAGTCATAGACATTTTGTCTAAATATGCCTGGGTGGTAGCCCCAAAGAACAGAACCAGGAGAGAGGTGGCAACAGTGTTTAAAGCTATTTTCAGCCAAGGTCAGGTGCCTCAAAAATTAGACAGACTGAGAAATAGAGTTTTTAAACAAAGCTTTAAAGATGTTGTAAAAACATCCAGGAGTACACTGTTTTGTTACCAATAATCAAGTCAAGGCCAGGATTACAGAGAGGTTTCATAGAATCATAGAATCTCAGGGTTGGAAGGGACCTCAGGAGGTCATCTAGTCCAACCCCCTGCTCAAAGCAGGACCAACCCCAACTAAATCATCCCAGCCAGGGCTTTGTCAAGCCTGACCTTAAAAACCTCTAAGGAAGGAGATTCCACCACCTCCCTAGGTAACCCATTCCAGTGCTTCACCACCCTACTAGTAAAAAAGTTTTTCCTAATATCCAACCTAAACCTCCCCCTCTGCAACTTGAGACCATTACTCCTTGTTCTGTCATCTTCTACCACTGAGAACAGTCTAGATCCAGCCTCTTTGGAACCCCCTTTCAGGTAGTTGAAAGCAGCTATCAAATCCCCCCTCATTCTTCTCTTCTGCAGGCTAAACAATCCCAGTTCCCTCAGCCTCTCCTCATAAGTCATGTGCTCCAGCCCCCTAATCATTTTTGTTGCCCTCCGCTGGACTCTTTCCAATTTATCCACATCCTTCTTGTAGTGTGGGGCCCAAAACTGGACACAGTACTCCAAATGAGGCCTCACCAGTGCCGAATAGAAGGGAATAATCATGTCCCTCGATCTGCTGGAAATGCCCCTACTTATACAGCCCAAAATGCCGTTAGCCTTCTTGACAACAAGGGCACACTGTTGACTCATATTCAGCTTTTCGTCCACTGTAACCCCTAGGTCCTTTTCTGCAGAACCGCTGCCCAGCCATTCGGTCCCTAGTCTATAGCAGTGCATGGGATTCTTCCGTCCTAAGTGCAGGACTCTGCACTTGTCCTTGTTGAACCTCATCAGATTTCTTTTGGCCCAATCCTCTAATTTGTCTAGGTCCCTCTGTATCCTATCCCTACCCTCCAGCATATCAACCACTCCTCCCAGTTTAGTGTCATCTGCAACTTTTTGACAGATGTGGAGGTATTTTGCCTCCTGTAGCACCTTTCAATACATCAACCTACTGCAGGCCTTCACAGATACAACAGAAGAGATCACAGAACTATCCGAGGACGACCAATTAACGTTACCCACACTAACTCACTAAGGGTACTGAAAATGGTCTACGGGGACATTTTTAAATGAAAGTCACCGCAGTCCCTTTTTAAGAAAGGAGATCACATAAGGGTACCTAAATCAAAAGGAGCTTTCAAAAAGGGGTATCAGCAAACCTTTACCGATGAAGTATTTATCATGGCTAGGGTTTCAAAGGGCTGTGCTCTGTGTACACATTAAAAGCTTACAGAGAAGAGGAAATATATTGTCTTTTTACCCTGAAGAATTACAAAAAGTGAACCCCAACTGGACCATGTTTACAGACTAGAAAAGGTTCTGTCGAAGAAAGGATGGGGGAGGAACAAGTATTTTCTGGTGAAATGGAAAGGATGGCCTGAAAAATGTAACAGCTGTGTTGAAGTGTCTTATATTCAAGACCTCTGAGAAGAGGAAAAATGACTGAAGGCTGGTTTTATGTCACCTTACCTAGGAACACATCAGCAGGGGCTTTGTCTCATTATACTAGATTCAACTTCACAACACGGCTGGCTAAGCCTTTAAATCTGATCCAAAACTGAGATGTCGCTTTACCAGAGATTCACTATTGTCACTTGTGGAACATGATTTCTTATGATTTACCATTTGTGGTGGCATCAAAGAAAGAGATCCACTACTACCTTGTAGACGTGGACTATGATTCAAGCATTTGACATTTAGTAGAAAATATCAGAGAAGCTATTAACAGCGATGCCAACCCCAGGAAACGAGGCGGTCAGTGTCATTTATGATGCAGTGACCAGACAGGTTCGGTTAGAAGCACCCATGCAAACGGTGAAAAACTGTTTGTTTGTTTTTTTCCGTATGGTGGAATTGGCAACAATATTAGGAAACAGAATTTTCTGAAACAGAAATGGAAGATAGCCCCACACTCCACAGATGTTACCAAGGGTCAGGGAGGATCTTTCTTCATACGTGTACACACGGATATAGTAGAACATCGGTTAGCAGGGGACTACTGTGTGCCTCCATGGTGCTGTGTTCCCATCTGCGGCAGCAGCAACGAGTTGATCACTCTCACGTATGACAAACGGCATTATGTCCCCATGAGCTAACAGCACATCGGAACCATCACTAGTGAAATAAAGATGGACCAGAATAAACATGTTTCATTTAATTTCGGGAGGGGATCATTAAACTTCATCTGCGCCCCAGGAATGTTGAACGACGGTGACTATAAAAATATTATGGGGACCCATCTCTGTATAGGAACTACAAGGCCCAAGCTGGTTCTGCCCTACAAGAATATCATGGATTACCCTTTATGTACAGGGCCGATCTATAGGGGATTTGCACAGTCATTTTAGAAAAGCAGTGTCAATTTTGACAAAGCATCTAGAAATTATTTAGCCCCACGAGCACCTCCCCCACCCGGGGAAAAAAAAAACGAGCGCCGCCCCGCCGAAACAACTCCCCCTCCCCCGAGCCCCGTGCCACCCCGCCGAAACAACCCCCCCTACCCTGTCCTCTCCGGAGCCCCACACCACCCTGCCCTGCCGAAACAACCCCCCCTCCCCCAAGCCCCTCGCCGCCCTGTCCTGCCGAAAAACTTCCCCTCCCCTCTTCTCTCCTCTCACGAGCCCCACACCACCCTGCCCTGGCGAAACAACCCCCCTCCCCTCTCCTCTCCCGAGCCCCGCACCGCCCTGCTGAAACAACCTTCCCCACCCCTCCCCTCTCCTCTCCCAAGCCCCTCGCCGCCCTGTCCTGACGAAACAACCCCCCCTCCCCTCTCCTCTCCCGAGCCCCGCACCGCCCTGCTGAAACAACCTTCCCCACCCCTCCCCTCTCCCAAGCCCCTCGCCGCCCTGTCCTGCCGAAACAACCCCCCTCCAGTCTCCCCTCTCTCCCGAGCCCCGCGCCGCCCTGCCCTGCCGAAACAACCCCCCTCCCCTCTCCTCTCCCAAGCCCCGCACCGCCCCGCCATGCCGAAACAACCCTCACCTCCTCAGCCCCGCACCGCCCTGCCCTGCCGAACCAATCCCCCCTCCCCTCTCCTCTCCTCTCCCCTCCCGAGCCCCGCGCTGCCCCACTGAAACAACCCCCACTCCCCTCCCCAGCCCTGCGCCGCTGCCATAGTAAAACAAAAAAAAACCCGAGCCGCCGCCGAAGAAAAAAAAACAAACAAACCCCAAATGCCGCCCCTTGCTGGGTGCCGCCCCAAGCACGTGCTTGGTCGGCTGGTGCCTGGAGCCGGCCCTGTGTCTAGCACCACTCTGACAAAAGTAGGCGCACACACAAAAGAGGAAGGTGCCGGTGTAGTGCCGATTAGGATAAAAAGAGCAGCAGCATACCGTCCATTTACAGGCCTTCTCGGACCCTTTAAAAGAAAGCTGTCGGAATACGCCACAGCCATAAACGTAAACGACTCCCTCGGCAGAGGAAACGGAGCATCGCCCACGGTAAAAGGGATACATTTTAAAATACAAAATGGCTTTTATTGAGTGAGGTTCTGAAGAATGTGCCAAATCAGAGCTGAAGCTATTTCAAGAAGCTCCCACCCAAGCAAGCCTTGAGAATAGCTTTGATGTGGAAGTGTCGCCTTTGGCCGTTTTAATGGTGACTGCCCCTCTAGAATTTTTGTATTTCAAGACACAGGGATCATTACTTAGACTTCAACAACACATTGCTGTACGTGTGCTGCAAGGCTGTGAAAGAAGATGGTGCAGACGTCTCCAACGATGCCAGGGTCATCTTAGCAAATTACATCATTGCCATCTTTTTTAACCAGCTGGATGTCACTTTAGATGAGCAAATTATTAGCCAGAGCAACAGTTATTACCCTTACAGACTTAACCCTTCTGTCAGGTGGAGCCGGCAGCAACCAGGGCTGAGTTCAATATCTAGGGGTTCCTTTTCAACAATACAACACAGAACTGGCTTGAGCCCCCACCCAGTAACCTGGGAAAATTAAACACCACCCCGGGCGCCTCTGAGAGGCAAAACTTCCCACTCGCAAGCACAGAGTCTGAGTATAGCAAAGAAACTTTTAATGAAAGGAGGGAAGTCACCCGACATTAATTAGGGAAAATGTCACAAGCAGGATTCATAATAATAAAACTGTGAGCAGGACGCCTACCCCAGAGTGCATGGAGCAGAGCCTTCCGCCTCCTGTTCTTGAGTTCTACAACCAAAAGTTCCTTTTCTGTGCCCCCCTCTGCTCCCTCACCAGACCCCACTCACAGTGGTTGTCCTTGGTCAGTGAGGACCCAGGGTTCAGAAGTGCATCTGTGTGAGCTCACTGCCCACCCAGGGAAGAGGGCACGTGGTTGCTCCACCATATGAGCACTTGCTCTGAGTGGCCAGCCCACCAGTTGCTGTTCATGTCAGCTCCTGGCAGCCACCTGCCTCTCTACAGTGACCTCTGCAGGTTAGTGATTTTCAGCTGGGCAGAAACACTGTTCCACCACAAGTGATTTCAGTTCTTATTGAGCACTTAATATAACAAAAGGCTTCCAAGGGAGCCTATTTAACTCTATTTTTCAACAGTGGGGAGGGGCAGGTTAAACCAGACCAGGGGAGAGTCCATTTCCTGGCGGGGACACCTGTCCCCAACCATCTTGCTTTCATAGGGGTCTGGCATTTGAGCCCCTGCCTTAGCGAGTTAGTTTCAACTGAGGGTGACCCCCTCAATCAGGACAGACTCAGCACAGTTCTGCTCCCCTTTACTTATGCAATAAAGATAACAACATGATTAACAACATTTCACTACCCCTGCATTCAGATTTAAAATTTTTATTAAGATAATGGTAAAAATAAAAACAACGGTGCAGAGTTTAAGCGTAGATGTTTCTGGTTATCAGGGAATAAGGTACAGATTATCAAGGGGAGTGAAGTTCGGTTTAGGATCGGATGGCATAAGAAATACATAATCTGCAAAATCCCCAATTGGGGGTAAAGGCTTAACGGGTCAAAGTACAGAGATTGAGATATGAGGGTAAGTTATTCATATCTAATGGCTATGTTCAGGTGTGGAGTACAATGAGTGGGTACAATGATGAGGATGGATTTACCCTCATTTGGTGAGATTTAATGTTCAGTGAGTTTATGGTTCCAGTTCATATGGTCCAGTGGGAAAAAATCTCTCGGTCCCTTTCTCGTAGATGATGCACGATGTCGTTCTGGCTCACGTCTCCTGGTACTGTCGATGGCCGGTGACGTGTTCGATCTAGATGTCCCTGGACCATCGGATGGTGTCCGAGACCATGAGGCGCCTCATGAGCTGTGCATAGTGTCGACCGATCCCACAGGTTCATAGCACATGCTCATTGCAGGGGTCCCAGGCGCCCAGGGCGCCGATGATCAGGGCGTCCATCTGCACCTCGTAGCCCTTCGCTCTCAGGGTGTCGGCCAGGGGAGCGTGCTTTTCCAGCTTACGAGCTTGGGCTACGTGGAAGGCCGGGGTCCTGTTCTCAAAGGAGACCATGACGTCGACAAGGATGATCTTTTTCTGGGCCTCGTCGGTGACGACTACATCAGGTCGCAGCTGGCTGTCAGTACAGGGGATGGCACAGTTCACGGCAACCTGCCCCAGGCGCGGTGCGATGGCTTTCACCAGGCGGTTCTGGATGGCGTTGTGGCGCAGCTGCCAGGCTCTGGAGTGGGGCTTGCAGCTGCACAGGACGTGGGGCAGGGTCTCGTTGCAGTAGCCGCACTTCCTGCAACGCTTGTCCCGGTTCCCGTGGCGGACGGCTCCGTTGAACGGGACGCAGTTGAGCCAGGCACGGTGGATGAACCGCCAGTCGGCGAAACGGATGAAGCTGCCCCCGGCGAGGAAGTGGTTGCTGGTGTCCCACTTGCTGGTCAGCTCGAAGGCTTTACCCTGGTCTGGTTTATGCTTCAGGGTTTCCACGTAAAGCGAGTGGACGGCAGCCTTCAGGGTCCTCTCCAGCATGCCCCTGGCACTCGGGGTGACGATGGTGTTGTCGTGGGATGTGATCTGTGGCATCAGGACTCCCAGCTCTTGGTACTCCTCGCACCACTCCCAGTGGCAGCCGATGTGCTTCCCCAGGCGACGCGTGGCATTGTGAGCGTGGGACCACAGTGAAGCGATGTCGCGCCGGTCCCGTCCAAATTTGCCATCCAGGGAACTGCTCAGGAAGGTGGCGATGTCTTGGTTGGAGGGGGCTCTGCCGATCCGCTTCTTTGTCACGTCCTGGAGGGTGTTTGCCGCGATGTTCCTTACCGTGGCATCAGGGCATGTCAGAAGGCGGAAAGCATGGGTGATCACCGCGACGTCGCACAGGTCGCCCATGCGGGGGACGTTGGCACCACCCTGCCTGTGGGTGATGTAGACCAGCTCGTTGCTGGCTCTCCGGGGAAGGAACAGCCACTTCTTCACCAGTTGCCAGATGATCTTGTCCACCTTGTTGAGGGGTACCTTCGCCACGGCAGATCCCCTTAGGATGAACGAAATGCGGAGGATCAGGAAAGTGTTCAGGGCGTTTATCTTCTGCCACGGTGCCAGCAGGGAGGTGCCGATCTTGGCGACATCCTGCAAGATCTCCTGCATGGTGTCCTCGGGTGTCTGCCGGACACGGAAACCCGTCGGCGTGCTGAGGTGCTGCTATGCCTGCCCCTCTGCCAGGGGGATGACAGGCTCACCCTGGATCTGGAACCTCGTCGCCTGCACCGGGTCCCTTTTGCTGCCGTTGATGTGGAGAGTTGAGCACTTCTTTGCATTGAATCAGAGCCCCACCCAGTTGGCAGCTCGACTGGTGGTGTCTAGCATACCTTGGAGGCCCTCTGGGTCATCCGCGGTCAGGACCAGGTCATCCGCGTAAGCCAGGACGCTCACCCTCTCACCGTGAACATTGAAGCCATCTGTGCCATTGGAGATTACTCGCAGCAAACCCAACACCAGCTGATCACTTTGAGCAACACCACTCCTGAAGTCTCTCCCCCTCCGACCTAGCTGTCAGGGGAGAGCTCATTCAGACCCCACATAGAGCCTTTTTTTAATTGATTCTGACCTACAGCCACAATACCCTGGCTAGGAAGTTTTCCACGGGGCATTTCAGAAAGACACAGTGGACACCCACAAGAACACCATTTTGGCTGGTGTGGTTTCTGAGGGCTTTATGCACAGGGCTGACCTAACTGCTCACATCAGGAAGCTGGAGTTGCTGGGGCTTTCACATGGTGCTTTGTTTTTTTTCAAGAAAAACTGCTGCTGAATGGTGATGCTGTTGCAAAAAATGCAAATGCAATTTTAGGTTGCATTAACAGAGGCATGGCATGCAAGTCACGGGAGGTGATAATACCACTCTACTCAATGCTGATTAGGCCTCAGCTGGAGTACTGTGTCCACTTTTGGTCACCAATGTATAGAAAGGATGTGGAGAAACTGGAAAGGATCCAGAGGCGAGCGACAAAGATGATCAAAGGGATGGAATGCAAACCATCTGAGCAAAGGCTGTTTAGTTTGGAAAAGAGGAGATTAAGGGGGGACTTGATAGTGGTCTTCAAATACTTGAAAGGTTGTCATTAAACAGATGGTGAAAATTGTTCTCTTTTGCCACAGAGAGCAGGACAGGAGGCAATGGGTTCATTCAAACTACAGCATTTCAGGAAAAATTTCCTAACTGTAAGAACAGTAAGACAAAGGAACAGACTACCTAGGGAAGTCGTGGAATCATCTCCACCGGAGGTTTTCAAAAGGAGGCTGGAGCCATCTGTCTTGGATGGTTTAGACACAACAAATCCTGCATCTTGGCAGGGGTTTAGACTAGATGAACCTTGCAATCCCTTCTAACCCTATGACTCTATGATTCTATGACTTGAAAATTAAACTCACATGTAGAAAAGATACTTTTTGCTTCCTGAGTGGGAATGTCGAATTCTAAATTGTCCCCTTGTAATTAATTAAATGGGTGAAAATTACTCTGGGGTCCGTTTGTGCCACTCAGAGACTCTAATGACCACTAACACTAAGCACTCTGTGGACCAGGTAGGCATGAAGGTGTTTATAGTATTCTGCCTGGTAGTCATATCAGTAACCAGGAAAGCCTCTCTGTGAGTCAGTTGCCAAAACAACTCATCAGCTTTATACATAATGACACCTTCGGCAGTATGTACATTAAAACCTCTTTCAATGTTAAACATTACAATATTAATTTTGTGGCCTTGTATGGGAATAGCGAGCAGGTACCAGCTAAACGTCTACACCCTGATTTTGAGAATGGGACTGTGTGAGGGAGTGCATGCAGCTCATGCAGGCGACTGGGAAATATGTAAAAGACCGAGTGCTCTTTATTGATTGTGGTGAATTTGTCCCAGGTTATGCATGGTACCCTGACCCCAGACCCGGAATGAGCCCATCATTATTCTCTGATTAAAACTGGCATCCTGAGAGCAGAGATCCATTCTGCCCTGGCGCTGCCCTCTCCAGTCAATCTGATAGTTGGGGTGGGGTTGACAATGTGCTCAAAGTTAACCACAGAAGGAATGTCCTGTTTGACTATATGTGAGTATGAACACTGCGCTGTTCACATGTATTTCATCAATGGATGCTTCGATTTAAAATGGATTTCCTAGTGACCTGCTCCCAAAGGGTTCTGTGTCCAGCAGATTGTTCACACACACACAAATGCATGCACGTGTACACACACACACACATGCTCTCTCTACCTACCAAACTTGGGCCAGGCAAGTTTTTTCATTCCTACGGATTTCTCCCAGACAGTAACTTCGATCCTGAAGCTATCATGACTTTTTTAAATTGTAATTCTTCCATAGGTGCCGACTTTAGTCAGCACCGGTGGGAGCTCGCGCCCCCCCCCGCCCCCATTCCACCCCTTCCCCAAATCCCCACCCCCGCCTCCTCCCCCGGGTGCCCTGCATCCCCCCCCCCCTCCAGGCTTGCGAGCCTAGGAGGGATGGGGGAGAAGCATCCGAGCACCCACCAGCAGCTCCCCGCCAGCCCCCCGCCCCGCCCTCACCCAGCTAACCTCCAGCTCCCGAGGCACCGCGGCAGCCAAGCCGATTTTCCTGAGCTCACAGGCTTGCCGCGCGTCAGCTGATCGGCGGCGGCAAGCCTGGGAGGGAGGGGGGAATGCGCAGCGGCAGCGCCTCGGGGGAGGGGCATGGGGAGGAGGCGGAGCTGGGCTCTCCGCCTCCTCCCCATACGTCTCCCCCAAGGCGCTGCCGCTGCACTTTCCCCCCCCTCCCTCCCTCCCAGGCTTGCCGCCGCAGATCAGCTGGAGCGCGGCAAGCCTGTGAGCTCAGGAAAAGCGGCTTGGCTGCCGCAGTGCCTCAGGAGGCTGAGGTTAGCTGGGCGTGGTGGGGGGGGCTGGCGGGGAGCTGCCGGTGGGAGCTCTGCACCCACCAATTTTTCCCCATGGGTGCTCCAGCCCCGGAGCACCCACGGAGTCGGCGCCTATGGTGATAACATTGTGTTTCACCAGAGACAGCTACAAGACCCCCTTGCAGTAACCGGTGGATATCACTGCATTTTTTAAAAAAAATAAATGTAGTAAGGGATTATCCTTTGTGCAGATTTTAAAATTGTACACCACTGATTTACCAGAAAATGACCACATGGGGGTAAAGTTTGTAAAAAGGGGGGGGGGGAGTGGAGTCAGACATGCCCAGTGTTTAATTTGTAATGAAAGAGGTGCCAGGGCTCAAGCAATTTTTTTTACCTTCATAAATTATGTGGCAAGCCCAGAGGTGTCGGATTCTGAACTGCCAAGCCCAGAGGTGTCGGGTTCTGAACTGCCAAGCCCAGAGGTGCCGGGGCTATGAACTGCCAAGCCTAGAAGTGCCGGGGCTGAGCCCTGGCAAGCCCTGGCACAAATTAAGCACTGGACATGCCCCAAACATGTTTTAACATGTCCAGACCTGTCTTTCTTGATGTGAGTTGAAAGATGTGCCCCAGCCCCTTTAAAAACAAATCACACACCCGTTGGTTTCTGTTCAAGCGTTTGTTTTACACAGTTAACCAGTCAGGCCTTCTCTCAGCCTCTAGTTTTTGGGAGGCACAGTTCTAAAAGGGGTGATGCCGCTTTCAGCCTCAGTTCTTATCCGCCCTCTGGCTGGCTCTAGGCCTGTTTTTAGACATTCTAAAAACTGTTTGCACCGAGCCCCACAACGGAGGTAGGCACATTCGGCTCTACCGTGGTTTTAATAAAAACATCCCACCCTTTAGGCTGTCTCTTGTTAGCAAGAGAATGTGCATTAGTATCACCCGACTAAACTGAGTACGTACTATATGTTAAACCCCCACAATCACCACACCCCACTATACAGAGGTTCCTT
The DNA here is from genome assembly GCA_037349315.1 of Chelydra serpentina. NCBI lineage: Eukaryota > Metazoa > Chordata > Testudines > Chelydridae > Chelydra > Chelydra serpentina. The sequence goes on from JBAIAC010000056.1 coordinate 2,830,550, forward strand.
TATCATCCCAAGAGGAAATGTCTTTATTTAACAGCATTTCAGAGTTCTTCATCCAGCAGGTAATTATCCCCTCCAATACCTCCTGCAAGAAACTCCCATCAGCTTAGGGTGACCAGACAGCAAGTGTGAAAAATCAGGACAGGGGGTGGGGGGTAATAGGAGCCTATATAAGAAAAAGACCCAAAAATCGGGACTGTCCCTATAAAATTGGGACATCTGGTCACCCTACATCAGCTTCAGGAGGCTGATTTTACTCTTGTTCAGAGAAAGAGATTTATTTTAGCCTTTTGCACTTCCCCTTGCGTGGCTCTTACCAGGTATCTTTGCAGGACCCTGTGGTAACGGTTAGCCTTTTCCTAGTCGGAGAAACCCGATCTTTGTAGGATGTCTTTCATCTCAGAATCCAGTCGGCCAGTGGTTGTGGTCTGATATTTTCTGTGCCACTAGAGGCCCTTCTCAGTTGTTCTAGCTGATAACTCAGAACCAGATACGTTTTTTTAAGCATGTTCCATTATCAGGTATTTAAAAGTCCTGACAGTAGGGGGAGAGCAAAGCTTGACAAAGGACCAATAAAGCTTTTGCCTTTTGAGGGACAACTTCTTATCACTCCATTTTTTAATAAACCCCATTGTCTTTTTGTACACTCACTTCGCAGGGCTTCAGGGGCATGTTTCCTTTTAAAGTGCTGAGATGGCCACTACCAGGTTGTCGGAGGCACAGTACAAAATAGCCTTTCTCTGCTTCAGTCTCGCTTTGAGGAGCAGTTTTAAAAGGGCCAGGTTTCTCTGCACATGGCTAGACATCCTTGTCAGGCACGCAGCCTTTCTTAAAATGGTGGGAGTATGGTAAAAATTACTACTTGTTAGGAGCTTTTTTCACAGTGTATACACAGGGGAAGTGGGAAGTGACCTGATCTCAGTCTGTAGGATTCAGGCACTGAAGCATTTAAATCCACCAGCATGTACCCACAGGGTTTTGTGGTAGTGTGTGTTCTCAGATGTTGGCAGTGTGTTTGTGCTCTCTCTGCATGCTGCACTGGCTCTGGCCAAATAGCCTGTACAACGGCCTCCGATTCACTGCCCAGTAACCACACACCCGCTTAGTAGCAAAGGCACCCGGCCAGGTTTATTGTAGACAAAGCACAGTACTAGTATCCCACAGACTCTACCAGGCCACTAATACATGGATGCTCACAGCAATGGAGCAGCTCAGTCAGTGGCGGGACTTTCCACTGCCCCCTAGGCCAGTCAAAGACACTCCCTCTGAGACCCCTCTTTATACCCCAATATAAACAAGCTACTATTGCCCCTCTGACATAGTTAGTTACTGTCTTCGAGGGGGATTTGTATCATCCTTCGTATCGGGGTGGTCTGGTGCCACTCTTCTGGAATGTGTTTGTGTGAGTGTCCTGTGCCTAGCACTTTGCAGGAATGTGTGTGTTTTTGTAATACCAGCCCTGTTCTTACCAGGTTCTGTGAGCCTGCACGCAAACAGAGCCTGACTTCTGCTCACAGCCTGTCTCTTGTTAACTTTGCTCTGGGGGGAGGGATAGCTCAGTGGTTTGAGCATTGGCCTGCTAAACCCAGTATTGTGAGTTCAATCCTTGAGGGGGCCATTTAGGGATCTGGGGCAAAAATTGGGTATTGGTCCTGCTTTGAGCAGGGGGTTGGACTAGATGACCTCCTAAGGTCCCTTCCAACCCTGATATTCTATGAAAGTTCTATATTAACAAGGTCTGACCACCACTTTAGTTCATGCCTCCTATACAAGGCCTTGTGTCTTGGGCTCTCTTTCTACCACGGTATCCTCTACTGCCTCCAAAAAGAATTGTGTCTTACCAGGGTAATTTGATGTGCCAGAGTGACAATTTGCAATTTATCTCAGGAGTTTGTACTTTGTATTTAAATTAATTGTGCAGCTCTTTTTTTCCCTGACAAAACACATTTTACACAGTGTACTTAGGTTCCTGTGGCGTACATACTTTATAAAGACTTTCTCGATTTCACTGCTTTCGGAAGCAGACTCCATCAGATCATCTATAATCACCATATTCACTTTATTACTAGGAAATAAATATTCATCATTTAAAGTATCAAGTAAACCTTCCAAAAACATAATACATAGAAATTTATATAACAGCTCTTTATACAATGGTTCCCAACAGCTGTAACACTACACAATATTTTCAGTCTATTATTATTGTCTAACAACTGTTTTAGAAAAAAAATGAAGATTTTCCTGACTTTTAAGGGCCACAAATCAAACAGGAAAAGGGATGAGCAAACTGGTTCTGAATCTCCAGTACTCCTATGGCAAGGTTTTAAAATCTGCCTGGAGAGTTCTTTGGTGACTTTCTGGAGTTTTTTAAGAGTTCTTGTCTCTATCAGCCAGTACTTTTTCACCCTCTTGTTCCCAGGCCACTGTACCATGATCTCTTTTGAGACCTCCCCTTTGGGGTTCAAACAGTAGTCCTGGACGAGAGCTTTTAAACTCTCAAAATTAATTTTCTCGCTATCCCTCTGTCATAGAAAGAGAAAGCCTGAAGCATGGACCTGGTGCAAGGCCTGAGGCCTGAACCAAAGTCAGCAAAAGTTACGCTATGAGCAACAGTCAGGCCCTGACAAAAGCAGATGGTTGCCTGCAAGCCGGCGTCTGGTACACGAACTCGGCACTAGTATTGCGTTGCTAAAACACACTGAATGTAAACACATTCCAGCAGGCCAGCACAAGAACATCCCAACCCAGCACACAATAAAATGGTTTGACAAAAGTAATGAATAGTGATATTTTGTCTAAAACATTAGGAGTAAAACTACAAAGACAGGTGGTGAATAGGAGTGTTTTGTCTGAAACAACAGAAGGAAAGCACAAGGGGAGGTAACAAACATGTCATGAAATGCATAAGATGATACCTAAGTTGTTTATCCCAAATTGTTTGTCTCCGTCTATAAATGTTGGCATACCTCGCTATAAATGTTGGCATACCTCGCTATAAATGTTGGCATACCTCGCTTTAACCCTTTGGGAATGGAAAGTCCCGCCATTCACTGAGCTGCGTCCATTGTCACAGGCATACATGTCCTCGTAGAGCCACATCCTCGTAGTGTCTACCAGGTGGTATTACTGTGCCTTGTCACTGTGACGTTCTGTACCTCGTGGGAACACCCTACATCTCCATGTTCATCCTTATAATATGATTGTGTGGCATCTAATGCAAAGTTTGTCATGTCGGGTGTCTTCGGAAGGCTCATGATGTATTGAGCATTGTTGTTATGGTAATGTTATAGTAATTGTTGTCACAGTAATGTTATAGTAATGTTATAGATTGTAATGTTACAGTAATGTTATAGGTTGTATATAGTTATAAGGCTGAAAATTTGTCTTCATGGCTTAAAATAAGACCCAGCAAAAACGCTCTAAGAGTAGAGGAGCAGTTCACGCCTCATCAAGGCATGTATGTGACAAACCCAGCCCAGCCTCACAGGAACAAAGGACACTGCATAAGGCAGCAACAAAAGGATCTGTTGGACTCTTGAGTGAGTCACCCCTCTTCCTTTGGTCAGTTTGGGATTGTGATGAGGTAATGCTCACCTGACTCTGAGGCGGGTGGGGGGGAACCAAGAGAGAAGAAAGAACATGATAAAAGGAGGAGACGTTTGCCATGCTCTTCCTCTCTCTTCCACCTAAATCTACAGAGACCACACCAAACGACTGAAGTGCTGATCAAAGGAGAGAGACTAGCTGAAGAGCAACCAGCCAGCCTGTGGTGAGAAGCATCTAAATTTGTAAGGGCACTGAAAGTGTTAAGATCAGCTTAGAATGCGTTTTGCTTGTATTTCATTTGACCAAATCTGACTTGTTATGCTTTGACTTATAATCGCTTAAAATCTATCTTTATAGTTAATAAATCTGTTTGTTTATTCTACCTGAAGCAGTGTGTTTGGTTTGAAGCGTGTCAGAGACTCCCCTTGGGATAACAAGCCTAGTGCATATCAATTTAGAGGTTTTTAAGGTCAGGCTTGACAAAGCCCTGGTTGGGATGATTTAGTTGGGTTTGGTCCTGCTCTGAGCAGGGGGTTGGACTAGATGACCTCCTAAGGTCCCTTCCAACCCTGATATTCTATGATTCTATGATTGTATGATTCTATGAATTTCTTTGTTAAATTGACCAACTCATATAACCCTGCAGAGTCCAGCGGGCATAACTGGACATTGCAAGATGGCAGTTTCTAGGTTGTGTCTGGGACTGGAGATATTGGCTAGTGTCATTCGGTTGCACAATCCAAGGAGCAGCTTACATGCCAGAGTCTGTGCGTGAACAGCCCAGGAGTGGGGGTTCTCACAGAAGAGCTGGCTCCCAGAATCAAGGATTGGAATGACCTAGCAGATCCAGACAACACCAGAGGGGAAAGTCACAGTCACCTTCGTACCTTAATGGATCTTGCGTCATTAGGCAGGTCGACTGAGGTCTGCTGTGCCAACAAACAGTGCAGAGCTGGGACAGCACACAAAGAACACACACACACTGCCAAATATCTGACAATACCTTCTAGTTGGGCATGATCCCTTTTACTTTCATACAGCCCTAGTGTAAATGCGCTAACAGGCAGGAGAGTGCTAGCCTGGCCTGAGCGGTGGTAAAGCATGCTATGAACACATTAGCGTTGGGAGAATGGGGCAGTGCTCTTTTGCGTAATTCCAGCACACTATGGCCGTGTCCTCATCAATCAACTCATACGACAACACCTCATCATGAGAGGCAAAGACATCATTGAAGAGTTCACCGGGGTCCATCACCTTACCGGTGTTAGTCAAAGTTGTCCTCTGGCTGTATTTTCCCCAAAAGGGATTCAAACACAGCTTGAGATTTCTCATTTTGTGGGGTACTCCTTACTCTTGCTTAGACGCAGACATATTGCCTTCTCTTTCATGCCACTCTGTAAGATACTGGGTTTTCCCCACTTGTCTGTACACCAATGAGGGAACCCCACGGCCTCTTGTTTCTGTCTGAGCTGCAACGTGTCAGAAGAGCAGTTCAAGGGCCAGATTCATAAACCCGTTAAAGCCCTCTCCTCCTGACTCTGCATGCAGGGGTCCATGTGCTTTTTGCACAATGGGAGTACAGACCAGAAGATTCCAGTGGGGGGTGCCGAAATGCCCTTAATGATCCAGGAGACCCAACGTACCCCTCAGTCCCATGGCTTACAAAGCCTTAGATGGAAACTTGGACAGCAGCAAGGAGCACTTCAACAATAGGCTGAGCAGGTGCAGAATCACTGTGGAATGTGCCTTTAGCATATTAAAAGCACACTTGTGCTGCCTTTATGGCAGGCTAGACCTAAATGAGGGAAACATTCCCATGGTCATAGCAGCCTGCTGCATGCTCCATAATATTTGTGAGGCTAAGGTGGTAAAGTTTCCCCAAGGGTGGAGCGCTGAGGCAGATTTGCTGGCTGCTGATTTTGAACATCCAGATACCAGGCTATTAGAGAGGCATAATGGGGGACTATTGGAATCAGGGAGACTTGGAAGCAACACTTTGATAATGAGTACCAATAATGTGTATTTCTATACAGCAATCTGCCATGCTTCAGTAACTTCAGCTACCTTGTTTTGCCTAAAAATTGTGATGATTCCAGAGGGGGATTTGTACTAAGCAAATGATTAAACTACATCTATGTATCACTACCTGCCACAATCACTACGTGTAGGACACAAATAAAGATTGGTCCTGTTTCAGAGAGTTTGTTTTTATTAAACACCATTTAACACACACAAAAGGCTTGGTCTGAAGGGAGATAACAGTGAAGGGCAGTGTAGGCTCTCAGAGCTGTGCATATGTCCAACTATCATTTTGGAAGCTGTCCAAAGGGGTGGAGGGAATGGGGTACCAAGACGTGCCAGGATGTTGCAAAGAATGTGTTGGAGGAGTTTGGGGAGGGCATGGAAAACAGCTCTGCATGGGCTGCGGGGGGGGAGGGATGAGCATGCATCTGTTCTGACTGTAGCATGATTAGAGACTTCAACATCTCTGTTTGCTCCTCCATCACTTTTATCATCCTCTCCTGGTTCTTTAGAATGCACTTCCCACTCTACTTTCTGTGCTGCCTTTCCTTTTCTCTCCACTCCCTACCTCTCAGAACATGTCCTCCTTGCTATGTCTTGGTCACATCCTTATCTGGCAAAGGCACTCCGCTGGTGTGTATAGGGTTCCCCTGCAGGCCACATCTGCAGAAGCACAAGAAACAATACACAGAAGCATGATTGTTAGTTCACGCACAGCATTCAATCATTACAGTAAAAAATACACCTCTTGTAACATACCAGTCAATTTCTCACTGACCTTTGTCAAGCACAAGTCTCGGCAAACACCCTAAACATGGTGAGGTGGGCCTGGGTGGGGAGTGGGTGTTCAAGATAGGGAAAAGGTGAAGGTGTTGTTTTCAGGGGATCAGTGATGGACAATATTGTAAATTCTGCCACCATTTTCCACAGGCGGGGGTCATTGAAGCCGATATCTCACTCCTGAGGGTAAGCAAGGATGCAAGGGTGCATCTATTGCATACGTTCAGGTTCACACCTGGTCCCTATGCTGCTCGTTTGTGTGCCGCTTTGCAGTAGCGTAGCCACGGGGGAACAGGGGGAGCAGCCGCTCCCCCTGTGAGCAGAAGCGGCGCCTTAAAAAGGAAGCGGCGCCTTTTTTTAGCAGAGCTAAATTGAGTTGATGCTGCTTGGTTATATGAGGCAGAGCTGTTTTTTGCTCTGAATACTGTAGAAGTGGGTGAAGAGATAGAAATGTGCAAGACTAGCTGTGTTTGAGTGTGCTGCATATTCCCCTGTGCAGCTAAGCAGTGTGGTGGAACAGGGTGTCAATGCACACCGAGATTTCACAGGAATCCTCCAGTCGAGATCTCCAGGAAACCTTCCTGGAGGTACTCTCAAATCCTTTGCTGAAGATTCCTTGGCAGAACTGCTTTGTTCCTTCCCCCATTGTAGGAACCTTTCCCACACCACTCAGCAATCACTTGTGCAGGGACCAAAGCGGCAATAGCGCAGCCAGGTCCAGAGCACAGGGGGAGCGGCGCCTCCCCCTGTACTCACCCAGCAGCACTCCAGGTCTTCGGCGGCATTTCGGCGGCGGGTACCACCGAAGACCCGAAGTGAGTGAGGACCCGCCGCCGAAGTGCCGCCGAAGACCTGGAGCGCTGCCGGGTGAGTACAGGGGGAGGCGCCGCTCCCCCTGTGCTCTGGACCTGGCTGCGCTACTGCCGCTTTGGTCCCTGCACAAGTGATTGCTGAGTGGTGTGGGAAAGGTTCCTACAATGGGGGAAGGAACAAAGCAGTTCTGCCAAGGAATCTTCAGCAAAGGATTTGAGAGTACCTCCAGGAAGGTTTCCTGGAGATCTCGACTGGAGGATTCCTGTGAAATCTCGGTGTGCATTGACACCCTGTTCCACCGCACTGCTTAGCTGCACAGGGGAATATGCAGCACACTCAAACACAGCTAGTCTTGCACATTTCTATCTCTTCACCCACTTCTACAATACTCAGAGCAAAAAACAGCTCTGCCTCATATAACCAAGCAGCATCAACTCAAAAGGATCAATTACCGGGGCTCTCCTCTCCTGCATCATGCGTGACTGAGACAGACTGCTGGGACTGGCAAGACCCCTCCAGAGTGGAAAAGAGGTCCTGACTCACCATCCCACCAGACGACCCTGATGTGTGCTCCACATCACCCTCCAACTCAACCTCCTCATCCACGACTTCATCCTCAGAGCTAGGTCCATTGTGCCGCCTCCAGCCCCACCGAAGTATCCACCTCTTGGCGCTGGAGGTGGGGTCACCACCAAAGATGGCATCCAGCTTCTTATAGAAGCAGCAGCTCTATGGTGCCTCCCTTGCCTTCTGGTGTGCCTGCTTCATCTCCTTTATCTTCGCTTGGCACGGCGCTGTATCCCATTTGTAGCCCTAATCACACAAGCCAAGAGAAAATCTGGCCGTAGGTATTGCAGTCCCAATGGTAGTCTTTATCCAGTTATTAGTATATTGGAGATGCATGTGTCTTATTAATTTTGTTTTCTTTTAGAGCTCCAGGAAGAAATCACAGCCAGTGTTTCACACTATCGGTGATTTGGGGGGCGTGTCATAAATGAAGGGAAGGGGGAGAGGGTCTGATGCAGTGCTATAAAATCCTCTTACCAGTAAAGGGTTAAGAAATACAGGTAGCCAGACTGACACCTGACCTGGCTGGCATCTGACCAATAAGGGGACAAGATACTTTCAAATCTTAGGAGGGGGGAAGGCTTTGTGTGTGTGTCTTTGTCAATCAGAGTGATCTTGGAAGACAGAAGGAACCTACAGAAAATCAACCCTCCCTTTTCTGAAGTAAGTTTAGATAGCATAGCGAATAGATTTCTGTTTAATTTTGGCTTGGTGTATTCCCTGTGTTAGAAGGGGCGGGGGGGGGGGGTTATTCATGGTTTTCTGTAACTTTAAAGTTTTGTCCAGAGGGGTAAATCTCTCTGAGTTTGGAAATATAGTGCCCTGTAAAATAGTTACCATCCTGATTTTACAGAGATGATTTTACCTTCTTTATTTTTAATAAAATCCTTCTTTTAAGAAGCTGACTGTTTTCTATGGTGTTAAAACCCAGGGGGTGGGTTTTTAGATCACTGTGTAACAAATTGGTTGGGAGATTGTTCTCAAGCTTCCCCAGGAAAGGGGGTATACGGCTTGAGGGGGTATTTTGGGGGGGAGGGAAGTTCAAGTGATTCCTTTCCTGGATTCCTGTTAGATACTTGATGGTGGTAGCGAAAGAAGCATTTAGGGAATTTTGTACCTTGGGGGATTTAACCTAAGCTGATAAAAATAAGCGTAGGGGCTCTTAATGCGGGTCCCCACATCTTTACCCTAGAGTTTAGAGTGGGGAGGGAACCCTGACAGGGCCACAGCCACTTCCTAGCCAGGCTCTCTCAGGCAGAAGTAGCTCTGTCCCTCTCCCCACGCAGCTGCCAGAAAGAGCAGCAGAATATGCTTGGGGGCGGGAGGCACATGGATAGAAGGAGAGAACCCCCCTTTCCCTCCCCCATAGGTATCCGGGGGGTGGGGAGAGTGCGGCTGCTGGGTAGCCACACACCAGCAGCTCTTCCAGCGTGGCTGTACCAACTCCAGCTCCACCCCCAGCCCTCTCCTCCGGCAGGGCTGCTGTACAGACCCCAGACAGGAGACGCACCTGCAAGGAAGGGCTGAGGGCAGGGCTGGGGGCGGTTGTTGTACTCAAAGTACTATGCAGGATCTTTTCAAGGGGATTAAGGCAAAACGCCACATTTATTAGTAATACAGGTATCAATCAATACTCTAGCATATGCATATGATATATATATCACACTCATGCACTCACACACACACAAACACAAACACACTCCGTCTTGCTGTTGTTACCAACTGGTTGCTCCCCTTAACTGCACTGGCCAGGTGAGTTAGATGGGGGAGGGGTGGAGCCGGGCTTCTGCCGATCTGGATCGATGCTCCGATGGTGACAAGACGAGACCCGGGGTCCTTCTGCAAGACACCTCACTTTTATAGCAGCTTCCCTCTTATGCAAATCCACTCCAGATTCAAACTCTGGGTCTGTGTCCGTTGGTCTTTGTGCTGCTTTTCTCTGGGTGTTGTCCCCAGGCTGCTCAAAGAGGGTGTTACCTAAAGAAGGTGCTTGCTTCTAATCCCCAGGGCCGTCAGTATGTCTGCTCTTCTTTGCCACTTGATTGTTCTTTGATCTGGCTCCCATCCCCTCTCCAACTGTTGCAGTGTCTGGAGGTGGGTTTCTTTCAAGCCTCACTCATTCACACCTCGTTCAGTCAACAGGGCAATTGATTACAGAGTGGGGGGAAGATCTTATCCTACTAGCAAACAGAAACATGTTTCTTTCTACTTTAACTATACTATCCTTAGGGGCTAGAACATCTAATACAAAGTTTTCTATATAGGGATCTAATACAAAGTTCCCATATCAAATAGGGATCTAATACAAAGTTGTATGAAAATAGAGAGGCACAATGCCAAGTCATATAAATACAAAATAACACAATGCAAGATGCAATGTCATAAAGATAAAGATACTTAATACAAAATCACACAATGCAACATCATAAGGATTCATAGAAATACTTAATACAGAGATTTCTCTCTACACGGTACAGCCATGCTGGAGGAGCTGCCGAAGTGGAGCCTTTCTGTGTCTTTCCATTACAGAGTAACAGCTATAATAAATGTCTTACTGGTGCAGCATACCGGACCATACTGCCATACTTGCACTGCTGGGAGAGACACTTATTTGGACTAGTTTGTTTTGTCTTTGCATTGACCTGCTCTGTGCAAGTGGATTGGCTGACACCCAACTGGGGGAAGATGAGGGAGGGGCTTCCCCATAGCTGTAAAACTGGCCACAAGGGGGTGTTTAAGGTGATCCACCACTGTACACAGGGCCATAGCCCATGCTTGAAATGTCTGATACTTAAATCTGAAACACTGAATTAAACAATTTTTGGAGTTCGGAATAACTCGTGTGGAGACACCAGACTGCTCTCTAACCTCAGGAGTATGGGAGGGACTAAGAGGAACAGTTGAACTAGTGGCCTTGCCCATGTGGAACATACCAAGCGCCTGTTGGTAGGCACTAAACGGCGACTGAAAAGATCTAAATGTTCCTAAGAAGAAGAGCCAGCACCCTATTTGGCTTAAGTCATACAAAGAGGGGAAGCACTGGGGTAATGCCGCTCTTACGATTTTCTGAATGTTACCAGACCTGATTCTCTTCTCACTACAGGGCTCGAGTGGGACTTAAGTAGTGCACAGGCCCTGGCTCCCTGCACAGGAGTGAATGTTTACACACAGGCCCAGTGTCACAAAGATATTTAGGTCATGTCTACGCTACTTCGACCTAACTATGGAGAAGTACACACTGCAGTGCTCCTCCCGCTGCTTTAGCTTTCCTGCTACGCTGACATAATAAAACCACCTCGATGAGAGGCGTAGAACGTAGGGTGATGTAGTTAGAGTGACACAGTATAGACACTGCATTGCTTATATCGCCCTAGTGGCCGCCAGCAGGTATCCCACAATGCCCACCATGACCGCTCTGGTCACTGTTTTGAACTCTGCTGTCCTGCAGCCAGGTACACAAGCGTTTGCCCCTCCCCTGTTAAAGTCCCAGGGAATTTTGGACTTGCTCTTGCCGTTTGCTCGGTGTGGAGAGCTCACATAGCTACTGCCCAACTGAGCATGCTGGCTCCATGCAGCAAAGTGATTCCAGCCTGGAGTACACAGGATGTGGTGTATCCCGTGGGTGTGTGGAGAGAGGTGGCTGTCCAGGCACAGCTCTGCTCCAGCCGCAGAAAGTTACTCAGGCCATGGAGGAGAAGGGCTATGACAGTGAAACACAGCAGTGCAGAGTAAAAATAAAACAGCTGCAGCAGGCACAGCAGAGGGCATGGGAGGCCAATAGTTCCTTCTGGAGCATCTCCACAGATATGCTGCTTTACAAGGTGGGGTGTGAGGTCAGGGTGGTGGTGAATAGCCCCCCTCCCCCCTGAGCTCTTCTTATAGCCCTGTGTTCGTAATGTAAAGCACAATACTGAACAGCAGCGCAAGACCCAACATTTCTGACACAGATGGATGGCTCACAGGCTACCAGGGAAGTTGAAAAGCAGCTGGAAATCTAGTAGAATGCTCATGGAATGATGCGATTGAGAATCCTGCATCATGTGACACTGAGACTACCCATCTGAGGCATTGCAAACCCTTTCCAAAACACCCTGTGGCCGGTTGCACAGTGGAATAGCTACCCACTGTGCGCTGTTCTCTGTGCCGATGCAAGAGCTGCTACTGTGGTTGTGCTCTGCCAACACAAGGAGCAGAGTGTGGAAATGCAGCAGCAGTATAGTTACAGCGGTGACTGTATGTCAATGTAACTTAAGTCGACTTAACTTTGTAGTGCAGACAGTGATTTCAGTAGGAGTTAGTTGCGTAAGGAGCTCTGTGAACTTGGGCCACAGTGGTTGGTAAATAAGGGATGGAACAGAAAGGAAAAGCAGAAGGCTGGTATTATGATGCAGAATGACTTTAATGTGAGTAAGAAGAGCAGTGCACAACAAGAGACAGAAAGAACGCAAAGTAGAGAGGATATATATCAAGGGTTTCAAGAAGGTCTCAAATGACTCATTGGCTCCAAGGTGACGCGTTTCACAGGAGAAGTTCCTTGTTCTTCAATACAGCTGTAGAGTTTGACAATCAAGGCCTGTTTCCAACTATTTTAAGGTATTTGTTTCATCCCAGACAGAACCAAACAAAACAAAGGACAACTTAAGCAAAGACGTAATTTGCTTATCCAATATACAACTTTTACAGCACTGTTGAAATCAGAACCAAATGGCACATATTCATGAAAGGACTAGAACACGTAGGACTTCATTCTCATTGACACAAAGACCCCTTTACATGGCTCTTTAAGGAGCCTTCAAGTGAGTGTAAGTGGTTTTTCACCCAAACATAAGGCCTTTGCTTCATTTACTGTGTTAGAGTGGCCTAAAGGGGCCTTCATGGAATTGAGATTCATGCCCAAACAGGCTATTCTAGAAGGAGCAGAGAGTATGGAAGGCAGTAGAGGAAACAGTCATCGAGTGTAACTAGGAAATAGAGATATGGGGCAGATTGACTGAGATGCTGAGCACTCACAGCTCCCATGGCAGTTGAGGGCACTCTGCATTTCTCAAACCTATTGCCCATAAATTCATCAGTGAATCTTGCTTAATCGTTCCTGGTCTTTCCATGTTCCGGGTCTATTCCTCCTGGGCGAAACATGGCCAACCCTTTCCATAGCCGTACCCCCAGCCCCAATGGCAAGGATAAGGGTACCAACAATGTTTAGGATAGCCCCAACAACACTTGTATGGCCTTTGATGGTACCATGGCCTACAGTAGCCGTAACCTCTGGAACCACCCCAGCCCCCGTAATGGTAGGGCTTATAATACAATTCATCACTAAAGTTTTCGTCAAAAGTCATCTTTCTGTGTCGGAGGTAAACCTGAAAAACACAGCAGAGAATAGAATCAGTATAATGCCTGGGGATCGGTGCAACAAATGGGTCAACGCTCAGTTACTCTGGTATTGGAGGCCCTGGAGAGAGAGAGAGAGCAGGGAAATGATGACGTAGATCCTCAATTCCTGGCTATGTGTTGCCTCCCATTTCTTCCTTCTAATCCTCTTCTTCCACTTCCTCTTAACTTCCCTCTCAATCAGCCCCTCTGATTCCCTCTCAATCCCTTTCTCTGAAATATATTGACGGTAGATTAAACATATGGTTTAGACCATTTCTACCTTGCATGAATGAGATACTTATTCCATTTTACAAAATGTTTATACAAAGTATGGCAGGGACAAAGCTAATGAATGAATGGCAAATGAATAGTCTGTTTTCTGTCTAAAATACTAAGGACCAGATTAGGACCAGATTATGCTTGAAATTGGCTCAGTTATGCTAACTTCAATGGAGCTGTGATATCTTACCCCAGTTAAAGATCTACATCTAAAATTGCTAGTTGCACAAGAACTGTAATACTCCATCAGACCAGTGATCTACTGAATCCATTATCGTGTTTCACACAGCAACAAGCATAGGCGCTGACTTCTACTCGCACCGATGGGTGCTCGACCCTCCTCTGTCCCCGGCCGTGCCCCGACTCCATCCCTGCCCTGCCCCCTCCCGCCCCTACTCTGCTCCCATTCCAAAGTCCCCACCCCAACTCTGCCCATTCCCTGCCCCTATTCCAACTCCTTCCCCAAATCCCCACTCCAGCCCTGCTCCTCCTCACCTCCTCCACTGAGCATGCCACATTCTCGCTCCTCCCCACTCCCGCCCCGGAGCTTGCTACGTCACCAAACAGCTGTTTGGTGGCAGCAGGTACAGGGAGGTAGGTGGAGGAGCAGGGATGTGGCGCGCTCAGGGGAGGAGGTGGAGGTGGAGGTGGAGGAGGAGGTGAGGTGAGGTGAGGTGAGGTGGGGCGAGGAGGGGAGCTTGACTGCCGGTGGGTGCAGAGCACCTACTAATTTTTCCCCATGGGTGCTCCAGCCCCGGAGCACCCACACAGTCGGGGCCTATGGTAACAAGTATGAGTCACTTTCAAATGAAGTAGAGCACTGAAATGGCCCTTTACAGAAGAAAGTGAAGGAGTTTCTTCCCAAGACGCCTCTATGAAAGCAGCGCTATGAGATTATTCACATCTATCAAAGGATTAAATTTCCTATCTCCAGTTAGGAATCATAGGATCTCGATGTCGGCAACACATATGCAAATCCCACCCTTCACTTCTAAATCTGGAATTTGCTAATGCCTGGAATTCAACAACTACACAAATTATGGAAAAGCTCCTCACAATTGCTGAGAATCACACAGTCAACATACAAGATTCAGGCCTGAACTGAAAACATTACTAATGTGACACTTCAATAGTTATCGAGAGATTGATTGAAATCAGACTTACCCAGGTCACTGAGGAGAGTAAGTGAAGAGAAGTGATTAGAAGAGCCCTGAGTGGCAGGAGCTTTTATACAGTTTCTGAAACTGCCTGGAGGATTGGAGACACAATTTGTCTTTATTTATTACAAAACACATTTTGTTGGACTCTTTGTTGTGACTCTTTCAATTGATATAATTGTTTCCACAGTGTTTATGATAATTAGTCTAATCTCAACCTCACATGCAAACTACACCGTGCAGGTTTCTTTCAGATGAAAATGTTCATGGGCAGGCTACGTTCCAGGTATCATTCTCCTGACTTCACTGGAGTTATAGTTGGAATAAATATGAAGGAAATTGTGAGCTGGATCTGAGCATCAGTAGCATGTACAAGAGTCCAGTCTGGTCCTTCACATCCATGCTGGTATTGGTTTGGGATATTCTGGCATTAACCACTGCAATTTCAGGAAGCCTGTATTCTGTATGCTCTGCACATCCTGCTATAATGAATCTAATACAATGCACATGGATATAAATGGTAGCTTCTCCTTTGACTTCAGTAAGTCCCGGCCAATGGGAGCTGTGGAGCCGTCGCTTGTAGTGGGAGCCCACCTTCCGCCCCTCCCCCTAGGAGCTGCTGGGTTATGACAGTCTGCCAGCTCCGCTAACCCTCCCACACCCAATACTAGCATGGGTCCCAGGCTGTGTGCCAATGCCCCCCCCAGCACCAGATGGGTCCCAAACCGTGCATCACTCCCCTGGTGCCACCCCAGAACCAGCAGCAGTCCTGGGCCAGCCCTTTACAGCACCTGTGGTGCATCCAGAGCACCGTTGCCCGCACCCAGCCCAAGTTTTAGTTAGGGGTATATAGTAAAAGTAATGGAGAGGTCACGGGCCGTGAATTTTTGTTTATGGCCCGTGCCATGTCCATGACTTTTACTAAAAATACCCGTGACTAAAATGAAGCCACTTAAGACTCACTTCAGCATTCAAAAATAGCTCTTCCCAGAGACTTAAGTTGACATTGGCTTTTGCACTGGCCGTATGCACTGGGGTGAAGCTCACCGTACAGAGATTAGAAATACAGCTCTAGTTATGTCCCTCATGATGTAAGATTAGGGTGATCATCACGGCAGAAACACACAGTGCTATTTATGGAAGGGCTGCTCACTGTTTGTGGTTAGGGTCAGTGCAGTTACAACCTTGAACCTATGCTGCCTCAGCAACCACATCTCCATCCATGGGCAGCTAAGAGAAGTGAGAGCTTATGGGCAGGGCCGGTGCAAGGACGTTTCATGCCCTAGGAGAAATGTCCTTGCACCAGCCCTGTGCCCCCCCGCGACTCCCTCCCTTTGCAGGCCGCAGCAGCCCACCCCCCGACCGTGGCGCCCCCCCAGCTCCCAGCTCAGCCGCGGAGGCAGGAGGCAGCCACCGGTGAGCCACCCCCCACCAGCACCCGGCCCTGCTTATGGGACAGGAAGGCTAAGAGAGCCCAAGTCAAGCACAGGAGAGATGAAGAAAAGGCACCATTGACCAAACACGAGACATCTGTGGAATGAGTTTAGGTTAAGGCAGAATCTCACCAGCTGGTGGTCATGTTTCCTGATTAAGGCCTAGAAATGAGAGAAATTGAAATACATATTTTAAATGACCCTATTACTCAAAAGATGGGCATCTTCTACGAACAAGCTGTTATTATTCTAATCATATGACATTTGCATATATAGTACTTTAATGGCTGTTTGTGAAGTGCTTTGGTATCCTGAGTTCTAAGGACACCACTTAACATCCAACAAGAGTGTTGTTATCCTTATTTTCTATGCAAATAAACAGAGGTCTATTGTGCTGAAGGTCACACAAGGAGTCAATTGCAGAGACAGACCTAAAACCACGTAATCCGATTTCTCATGCCACATGCTACTCTGTGGCTTGAACATTCTTAGACTGCATTACAAGACAACAGTACTCAAGAGTTTTGTTATTATGATGTAGTGTCTTTGGCTTCCTAATAGACAACATACATGAAGTGCTTATTTTGTAATGAAAGAGGGTGCTGGGGCTCAAGCAATTAGATGCCATGTCTCAAGCAAGCCCAGAGGTGCTGGGGCTATGAATTGCCCAGCCCAGCCCTGGAAAACCCTGGCACAAATTAAGTGCTGCTTACACGAGTAATGATTACAGAGACTCAGTCATCTACTTGTTTTGTTTGACGACCTTCTTGATGAATTCTCTTTTGATCTAAGCATTAACAAATAATAACTAAATTGGCGGTTTAGGATCACAGAATCTCAGGGTTGGAAGGGACCTTAGTAGGTCATCTAGTCCAACCCCCTGCTCAAAGCAGGACCAATCCCCAATTTTTGCCCCAGATCCCCAAATGGCCCCCTCAAGGATTGAACTCACAACCCTGGGTTTAGCAGGCCAACGCTCAAACCACTGAGCTATCCCTCCCCCCCATCATGAACTTTAATTTATAATTCAGATATTAAATACTGAGTGATAAGAAAGTTATGTTTATTCCTGTGCAAAATCCTGCTGTTACTGTCAAGCAAAATCTTAACTCCAACCTCGTTTTCCTCCAAACATTTCTCCACCTCCTACAGCATTGTGGACCCTTCACCTGTTCTGCAGACTTTTCCTGATTATGGTCTTAAGGTTTCTTATATGACAAGCATTATGATGAATTTCACCAGTGCAGTGTGTTACTCTCTATTTCTATAATGTAGCCAATGATTTTAATTTATTGTGCATTTATTGTGTGATGTTATGATTAATCAATATGTTATATTACATCTCTTCATTGTATATTTATTAAAATTAATATGTAGGATTATAAAAGTATACGATTGATCAGTATTTAGAGGAACCAAGTATTAGACATGAGTAAGAGAAGCTGAAATGCAAGAACCCGTAGGCTGAGGCCTGTAAGCCTTTTTCTTAGCTATTTTAGGCATTGGAGACAAGAAATAATGATTTAAACCAATGCCCGAGAAATAACCCAATGCCCTAAGATTACGGGAAAAGTGGTACCAGCTGGTAATATTGTGCAAAATTACCCAGAAGATTAATATTAGATCATAAAAATAGTATAAAGGCGCATCTGTCTCAGACATGTGTCTTAAACCATGGGATACAGGTTGTGTCAATGCTAATGAGGATAAAGGGAATTTACACAGCTTGTAGAAAAGTGGGGTGCCTTAGGTATCCAGGGGCCACAGACCAATAAGAGAAAAGAGGGTTGACACTTTTATGGAAATGCAGAATGTAGGTATAGACAGAATCACATTATAAAAAGGGGATGCCCAGAACGGGAAAACTGAGCTCCCTATGGGAGACTCCAGCAGGAACCATCCGTCTTGTGTTGATCAAGCCATGAAAGACCCCTCAGACCCTAACACTATTGCTAAGGATGTGAGGATAACTATATTTGTAACTTGTGCATAGGTCTGCATAGAATTTCTATATGCTCGGGTAATCATTACTTTAACTGTAACTTTAATAAACCGTATAAAATAGACTAGACTTTGTACTGGTAAATGTCTGTGTGGTCACTGTCCTTGGTCTTTATGTGTCCTAGAGACTCTAACTGTGAAGCAAGTAGCAGAGGTGACTCTCACTCTGTTAAGATTGAAACTGTAGCCACCGGAACCGAACCCACGGTGGTGTAATAGCACATTACAAAATTAACTTTAAATAAAATAAAAGGCTACAACAGAAACCACAGTTGCCAACATTCATGCAGTAAATAAGCACCCCAACTTTCACAAAAAGCTAAAAATCAAGCAAATCCCATTTTAAAACCAGGCCAAAACAAGCCATTCCCTAAGAACCCAAACACTGTCTGTGACTAGATCTCCCCGGCATGCAGTCTGGGACTGTGGTGGGTCCACTGTGCACCCCGACTCTCTCTCCCCACCCTTGCTCCCCCTTCCCCCGCTTGCCGGGAGCCAATTAAAAAAAGAAGAAGCAACAAACTACAAGCTACAACAAGCCATAAGCTGCAAGCCAAAAACTAGCCAACAAGCAACTCACAAGCCAATTAAGCCAAAAACAACCCCAATTTCTGTGTTTTTTTGGTGGGTTTGGCATGTCTGATAGAAAGATTTTCTCATGGTGGTTCTCAGTCGACCACTGATTATGACTAATATCAGGAGAGCGTAACAAGCTAAGGTCTTTCTCCTTATCTCTGAATTT
Organism: Chelydra serpentina; assembly: GCA_037349315.1. NCBI lineage: Eukaryota > Metazoa > Chordata > Testudines > Chelydridae > Chelydra > Chelydra serpentina. Next base: position 2,849,260 of record JBAIAC010000056.1, read on the forward strand.
CCTTTCTTTTTTGATGTTGGGTCAGTAGTGGGGATTTACACAACAGCAACCTGAAAAGAAGAAATTTCATGGTACAGCTCTTAATTATATCTTGAGAATTGCAATTATATACTACCCACAGAGAAGCTTACAAATTGCACACTAGTAGTTCTCTCAAACAATTATTATCTTCATGTACAAAGAGGCAAAGTGGATCAGGACATTATCTAATAGGTCATTCATAGAATCATAGAATCTCAGGGTTGGAAGGGACCTCAGCAGGTCATATAGTCCAACCCCCTGCTCAAAGCAGGACCAACCCCAACTAGATCATCCCAGCTAGGGCTTTGTCAAGCCTGACCTTAAAAACCTCTAAGGAAGGAGATTCCACCACCTCCCTAGGTAACCCATTCCAGTTCTTCACCACCCTACTAGTGAAAAAGGTTTTCCTAATATCCAACCTAAACCTCCCCCTCTGCAACGTGAGACCATTACTCCTTGTTCTGTCATCTTCTACCACTGACAACAGTCTAGATCCATCCTCTTTGGAACCCCCTTTTAGGTAGTTGAAAGCAGCTATCAAATCCCCCCTCACTCTTCTCTTCTGCAGGCTAAACAATCCCAGTTCCCTCAGCCTCTCCTCATAAGTCATGTGCTCCAGCCCCCTAATCATTTTTGTTGCCCTCCGCTGGACTCTTTCCAATTTATCCACATCCTTTTTGTAGTGTGGGGCCCAAAACTGGACACAGTACTCCAAATGAGGCCTCACCAGTGCCGAATAGAGGGGAATAATCACGTCCCTCAATCTGCTGGAAATGCCCCTACTTATACAGCCCAAAATGCCGTTAGCCTTCTTGGCAACAAAGGCACACTGTTGACTCATATTCAGCTTTTCGTCTACTGTAACCCCTAGGTCCTTTTCTGCAGAACTGCTGCCCAGCCATTCGGTCCCTAGTCTGTAGCAGTGCATGGGATTCTTCCGTCCTAAGTGCAGGACTCTGCACTTGTCCTTGTTGAACCTCATCAGATTTCTTTTGGCCCAATCCTCTAATTTGTCTAGGTCCCTCTGTATCCTATCCCTACCCTCCAGCGTATCAACCACTCCTCCCAGTTTAGTGTCATCTGCAAACTTGCTAAGGGTGCAGTCCACACCATCCTCCAGGTCGTTGATGAAGATATTGTTTCTGCTTAAGTAGGAAGATGATTCCTCCAGATGCTCACGCAACAAAACACAACAAAATAATCATGATTGAGTCTCCCTATGAATTACTCTGTACTTAGACAAGGTGGGTGAGGTAATATCATTTATTGGGTTACAGATTCTTGTGATATGCCATCAGTCCAATGAACTCATACAGAAAAATGGTCAAAGACCAAAAAATCATATCCTTTGTGTGTGAACAGTTTTCACAAAGCAAAACCTCCGTATGTGACTCTCAGTCGTCATCTTCAAAGGAAATCTGCACAACACCTTGAAAAGACGAGGCTCTGAGTCTAACGTGGCCTGAATAGAGACACTGCATTTATGACTCGTTACAACGTCTGACCCAGTAACGGCACCCCTCCCAGATTTCTCCCCCGCACCCCCCGCACATCCTCTCTATGACTGCAGAGCTGTTGTCTGGCAACTTCACTTGGAGAGGTTGCTTGAAATAGATGTTAACTACATATAGTAATCAATCTGTTCCACCTTCCATTTAGCTGTGACACTCCGAGTACATTTCCCAGACTTGTAGAAGAGCTCTGTGTAAGCTCGAAAGCTTGTCTCTCTCCCCAGCAGAAGCTGGTCCCATAAACAATATATTGCCTCACCCATCTTGTCTCTCTCATATACTGGGACCAATGCAGTAAAATAACATCTCTTCTTAGTGACCTATTTGGAAGCCAAAAATGTGAAGAGTCCAGGGACGTTCGGATGAATGGTAAATATTTAGCAGGTGTTCTCAAGACAACTGGGTTTTATTTGGGACTCTGCAATTTGCACCCTCTCTGACCTTCATGGTAATGTTCCCTCTGGATCATTGCTTAAAAAACAGGGATCATAACACATGGAGAATGCTCTACTTCCTCAGGGCTCCAAGTACCATAGTGTGTCACAAACACTCGTTAAGGTTTTTCATATTCAAAGCAGTGGATTGTTATGGTATTAATGGTTTGATACCAGAAGACGCCCTTCTATTGAGTAATAGACTCACTTTAAAAAAAAAACATGTCAAGATGACCGTGTAATGCCCTTAATCAGATCACGATTTGTAGCTCAGAATTTGGGACTATTTGATTTCTATTAAAACAAAGCTTTGCCTTTCTTTTTATTATACAAATTCCTTTTTCAAATGTAAGGGCAGGAGATCAACCAGTATAAGTCAGCACAGCTCTATAGAATTCTAAGGTGTTCAGTGATTCTCAATCAACATCAGGTTCTTCCCCCTTGCCTGGTGAGGGGAAACATTCTATGAAGTGATGTTAAACTTTCACCATCTTTCTCATCATGGTAGATAAGATTCCTGCAAGCTAGTGGTCTTGCAGCATTCCCTAAATCTGGTCAGATTTTCAATTTATCTGAATTTATCCCATAGCATTGGCCAAGAAAGCCAGATCTCTCTCTTTCCTGTATTTCTTGTGAAATAAAGTTGTATTTTCTTGTGAAACCACAATAGTCTTGGCTGTTGTTGGATGGAGACACATTGGTGATGCTGCAAATGTTCCAGGGTTTATCTCAAAACCTTTGTATATGACAGTCCAGCTTGATTTCACCCACCACCATCCCTCACCTCAACCAAAGAGAAACCCCGTCTGAGGCAGAACAGTGAACTTCTGCCATGATGATCACTCCGATCTCACAGCATTGGTGACATAAAGGAGATGGATTAGGAACTGAATTTCTAATCACCATAAAGGGAAATTCACCCCAGAGCAGAGCATCAGCACAAAGGCCTATTCATCTCTTAGGTCCCTGTTAACACTTCTTTTAAAAGCTTAAGTGGGACTTAAATGGCTTAGAGGCCTATATGTCCTTCTTCCAGGGCCAAATTTCAAGTCACAAGGCCTGAGAAAAAACCCACCCAGAGTAATGACTCCCATTAACTTCAGTTGGCATTAGATCAAAAAACTTAGGTGTTCAGCCTCTGCAAAATGCTCCCTCCCTCCTACGAATTGCAGGAAGAATTGTGCAATGCCACCAAGGCTTACCAGGACCAAAGCGGAGTCCTCTATCTAATGGCAGACTTTGCAACTGCTACAGCTCTGACAATCTTTTACATCCATTCCCATTGTAACTCCTGCGGAGGAATGAAGGTGTCCCGTAAAACTTTTCAGATGAAGGAAACCTATAGGTTGTCTTGTGCATGTCAGACCATGTAAGGTTGAAAACACATGGTAATAATCCTGAAAACTAATTATATCAATTGAAGGAGTGACTTGCATAATATGTTTTCTAACTAATTAAGACCATAAGTTAAAGGGTGTCTCATATTCCCCAGGCAGTCTAAGAAATAGTATAAAAGCACTCGCAACTCCGGGTTCCTTAACAACTTCTCTTGACTTATCCTCTTCAGCAACCGGGGTAAGTCCCATTTGTCTCATTCTCTCTAGAGCTATTGCAATGTCATGTTGGTGATGGTTTAATTTAGGACTGAATCTTGCACATGACTTTGTGGTTATTGGCTATGTAAAGGGGTTTCACCAATAAAACCATTGTTAAATTGCAGGCACTGATGCTTTCATGGTTTAGAAGTAAATGCTTCAGTTTTCAGAGGTTTCTACACATTTGGGACAGGAGTTCATGTTTACTTTCATTAGGAATTAGGTGTTTGAATCCCATCATTAGCTTTCAATTTCATATTCAGCTTTTAAGTCAGGGGAGTTAGGATGAAACTTCTCCAGTTTTTTTCATAATAGGTCACTGTGTTCTTCTTTATTCTGTAGCAGAAGGTACTTGGCAAGGTTTCAGACAGAATCATTAATTAGAAGGAGCTCTGGTCTGATCCAGTATGGCAATCTCTATTTCCCCACCTGCTCTAGTAGCAATGTTAGATGCAGATCCGAAGCTAGGTAAGTTAGTCTAGACCCTTGAACTCAGTTGAACAGTGCCCATATCTACTTGCTCAGGCTCTGAATGTTTTGTTTTGAAAAATTATTTTAGAACATAAGAACAGCCATACCGGGTCAAATCAATGGTCCCCTTAGCCCAGTATCCTGTCTTCCAACAGTATCCAATGCCAGGTGCTTGAGAGGGAATGAACAGAACATGTAATCATGAAGTGATTCCTTCTGTCACCCATTTCCAGCATGTGGCAAACAGAGGCTAGGGACACATAAGAGCATCATTTTCCATTCATTTCTTAGCAAGTATTGCTGGCTCATAAGATTTAGAAGCCAAACTGCCAGTCTGTTCTTCAGAAGAAAAGGGGGTTTCAAGCTGAGGTTAAATCCTCTCAAGGAAATTAACATTAGCAAACTGGTCCCTGCCATCCTTTGTATAAACCATTTGCAAAAGGGAGTAAAATCCCGTGTGTGTGTGATAGAAATAGTCTATGGCAGAAATTTATTTTGCTGTTGGTATTTTTCAGATGAAGGATTGAGAGGGAGTCAAAGGGGCTGGTTAAGAGGGAGGTTAAGAGTGAGTGGAAGAAGGAGGCTAGGAGGAGGAAATAAGAGGCAATATGTATCCAGAAACTGAAGGTCTGGGTCATCATTTCCCTGAGCATTGAACCTTTTACTCTACAACCCTAGTGCATTATGTTGACTCTTTTCCCTTCTGTGTGTTTCAGGTTTACCTCCAACACAGAAAGATGTCTTTCGACGAAAACTTTAGTGATGAATTGTATTATAAGCCCTACCATTATGGGGGCTGGGGTGGTTCCAGAGGTTACGGCTACTGTAGGCCATGGTACCATCAAAGGCCATACAAGTGTTGTTGGGGCTATCCCAAAGGTTGTTGGTACCCTTATCCTTGCCATTGGGGCTGGGGGTACGGCTATGGAAAGGGTTGGCCATGTTTCGCCCAGGAGGAATAGACCCAGAACATGGAAAGACCAGGAACCATTAAGCAAGATTCACTGATGAATTTATGGGCAATAGGTTTGAGGAATGCAGAGTGCCCTCAACTCCCATGGGAGCTGTGAATGCTCAGCATCACAGTAAATCTGCCCCATATCTATATTTCCTAGTTACACTTGTTGACTGTTTCTTCTACTGCCTTCCATACTCTCTGCTTCTTCTAGAATAATCTGTTTGGGCATGAATCTCAATTCCATGAAGGCCCCTTTAGGTCACGCTGACACAGTAAATGAAGCAGGCTCCTACAAAGCTGTGCAAAAGGGTCTAGTGTCAGTATGAATCAAGCCCTATGTGTTCTAATCCTTTCATGCATATGTGCCATTTCTTTCTGCTTTCAACTTTGCTTTATATATTGTTTACTGGAGAAGTAGTTTCATCCTTGGCTTTAGTTGTGCTTTGTCTCATTTCATTCTGACTGTGATGAAAAAAATATCTTAAAATGGTTGCAAAGAGAACTTGATTGTCGAAATCTACAGCTGTGATGAAGAACGATGAACATCTGTGGTGAAATGCATCATCCTGGAGCCAGTGCTTCATTGTTGATACCTTGGAGATATTATTTTAATTCGGAATTCTTTCTGTCGCTTTCTGTGTACTTGTCTTCCGATTCACATTAAAATGCTTCTGAATCATAATATCATCCTTCTGGGTTTCCTTTCTGCTCCATTCCTTATTGACCAGCCACTCTGGCCAACGATTCACCGAGCTAATTTGGTACCTAATGTTACTCCGAAATTGAGAATTGATAATTTCATCACGCTAATTGCAGTCATATTGTATGCATTCAGCCACCATGAATTACTCAAATAGAACATCGTGTAGTTAAGGGTTAGTTTGGACAAGGGCCTTTGGAGGTGAGGTTGAATACTGGCTGCACGTTTGCAGTTTCTGCTAACCAGAATCAGAGGTGGGGAGAAAAGAATCAACAAAATGAGACAGAAAGAAAATAAGAGGATGGAGACCTTGGGTTTGGGTGACTGAGATAGAACCTTATTAGAAGGTTGTTAGAAAAGTTTGTTGATAGTCAATTGACTGAAGTTAGGACAAGTGATGAGCCAGTAGGGGTCACTATGAGCTATAGGTTTTGTAAAAATTAGTTATAAAAAGACTAGATAATAGAATGTACTTTGGAGCAGTTCTATGAAGTTATCCCAAGAGACTTGTTCCTGACACCATACTCCCCGGTGGGGAAGTGTCCAGTCATTGCTGACCTGCTGCTAATTACTCAATACCATCTCAGATTTTAGGTAATTATTTGGGGGATGTTCTAAAGCTATTGCTTATGTGTGTGTGTGCATAACTCTAATAAATATTAGTTTTAGGTAGGATCGCGCTTGCTATATTATCCAGAAACTAACCAGTCTAAAGAAGTGTGTTTCCCTGAATGAAGCCCCAGGGCAGGAGCTTATGTCACAAACCTAAGGCTTGGATCCAGGTTTGCAGCCTGAAAAATAAAGGGGACACAAAGTTCCTGCTCCTGCACAGGCCAGCCTTCCAGAGCTGGAGGGAGATCACCATTTCTTACGGGCTGTTCCGCTTCTAGTCTCCTCCTCCTTACTCAGTTTCCTCTTGCTGTTTGACTAGTCCCTATGGTGGAGCAGGGAGTCATCTTCATTGCACCCAGGCTGTTCTATTTGGGAGCTCCAGGCTGACCCCTTAGAGGGGTAATACACTCCTTCTCATACCTCCCCTATTGGTGGACCTATTGGTGCACTCCTTGAATGTTCACATCGTCGTCTGTTCTACCGGGAACTGGACCGGCTGTAATGCTAAGTACCAGTGGGTGAGGCAGGCATTTCAGTCCTGTACTGTCTGGGGCCAGCTCAGAGCTGCATTATCGGTAAGCAGGACAAATGGTGTCCCAAACAGGGAGTACATCATGGCCCAGTGTCTGAGCAAACGTTCTTTTTTGAGAACTGTCAGGGTTTTCCCCCTACTCTGAACTCTGGGATACAGATGTGGGGACCTGCATGAAAGACCCCCCTAAGCTTATATTTTACCAGCTTAGGTTAAAACTTCTCTAAAGCACTAATTCCTTAGGCTGATATTGCTGCTACCACCAAGTGATTTACACAAAATATTCAGGGAAGGGTCACTTGGAATCCCTATACCCCAAAAAAGCACCCCAAGACCCTTCACCCCCTCTCCTGGGAAGGCTTGAGAATAAACTGTTAGAGAGCTTATTCCTTCACTCTCCCACTTCCCTGGTCCTTCTCACATGAACAGAGAGCAACAATACCCAAAATCCGAAGATGCAAACAATTCGATGTTTATTGTGGTGAACTTCCAGCAAGCTTAAATCCAAGTTCCTTTTTCCTTATTTTCGAATCCCAACTTACTTCCTGTTTGCCCCTAATTTGTATAGTAATATTCTCAGCTATACCTTAACCAATCATTTAACTGAAATTTATCCAACCAATCCTAACATCTTGTAACACGATTAGCCAACCAATTATATCCCACCACCTTAATTAGTTTACACCCAGCAAAATTAGTTATACAGCAGACAGGACCAATCACAGAACCAGACAGAGACCAGGCAAATAAACAATAGCAAAGTGGGAACTATAATGACAAAACAAAACAGAAGTGAGGATTTCACAAGTACATCTATAAAGGCATAAGGGTTTCCCAGCTGTGTCTATTGATAAGTGAGTTCTTACCAAATAGAAAACTATCACACTCAATTTCCTTTTACATCTTCTGGACTCTTCCCTTTCTCTGAAGGTAATAGATCGGATCACCTTTCTAACAGCCCCAGATTGCCTTATTTCAATGTGACTAGTTTGGAAAGTGAGGATGTGACCGTATGCTTCCCAGCTTATGGCTGCCTCTGCTGCTTAGCCAAAGGCATTAGCCTAAGAACAGGGCCTCAGACTGTCACAGTGAGAGAAGGCTCCTTACACAGATTCTTTCTTTTATATCTTTATAACTAGCTAAATGATAAACATACACCTACATTCTTAAAGTACAGGCCTTTACAGACAGGCCTGAATATCTACATCCTAACAGCTGCAGCGGCACAGGAGCCAGCAAACAGAGCTGTAAACAGGGGAGTTTGAGTGGGAGTTCTGTTGGAGGAGAAGGTATTTGTATTTGCTTTTGTATTTGTATTGTTTGTATGTGTTGAGGCTTGTAGGGGGAGTGTGCTGGGAGAGAAGCTGAGCCCTGATGAGGCGGCGGGGCTTTGCTGATCAGGGATCCTCTAAAGGCTGCAGCGGCACAGGAGCCAGCAAACAGAGCTGCAAACAGGGGAGTGTCTAAGGGGAGTCTGTATTTTGGGACTCTTTGGGGGTTTGTTCTGCTGTGGGTGGTGGTGGTGTTTTGGTTTGGTTTGTGTTTTCCGGACTAACAGGGTTTAGGTGAGAAGGCTGACAGATACAGAGGCAGCAGTGGTCATGAGCCAAGCAGTGGAGGACACAATGAGGATGACTGCATGTGGCAGCTGCGGTATGTATATGATTCTGGAGGGGGTACCTGATAGGAGCTTTGTCTGCATGAAGTGCCGCCTGATAGAGCTGATGGAAGAAAAGATCCGAGGATTGGAGATGCAGGTGGAAACTCTGGTCGAGTTTCGAAGGGGGTTTGAGCAGATGATGCAGCAAAGGCACGAGGTGGCTGAAGGGGAAAGCTCAGAGATGCAGATGGAAGCAGGATCAAAGGCCTCTGAGGGGGGACTGCCGGGTGAAGAAAATGGACAGTGGAAGCATGTAACTAAGAGAAGCAGGCAGAGGCAAAGACGGGCCAGTGAAGGAGAAATAGAGCTCAAGAACAGGTTTGCAGAGTTGGAGAATGAAGAAGGGGTACAACAGGTGGTCACTGAAGGTGGAAGGGCAAGGAAGAAAAGAGCAGCTAGTCCCATAGAAAAAGGGGAAGAGTCGATGGAGACAACACCAAATATGAGCCCCAGGAGGATACAGGGTGGGTTGAAGAGGATTACAAGGGAAAATAGGAATGGAAAGGACTTGCAGCCAGAGGGAACAGGGGATAGACTGGAGAATCGCACTGTCACCAGGAAAAGGCAGGTCTACGTGATTGGGGACTCCTTACTGAGAAGAATAGACAGGCCTGTAACCAGAGCTGATCCAGAGAACAGAAGGGTGTGCTGTCTACCAGGTGCTAAGATACGGGATGTGGACCTGAGGTTGAAGAGGATCCTAAAGGGAGAGGGAAAGAATCCATTGATCATCCTTCATGTAGGAACAAATGACACGGCTAGATTCTCACTGGAACGAATCAAGGGAGACTATGCCAGGCTGGGGAAGACACTTAAGGAAATCGAGGCTCAGGTGATCTTCAGCGGGATTCTGCCTGTTCCTAGAGAAGGGCAACAAAGGTGTGACAGGATTATGATGATCAACAGATGGCTCAGGGAGTGGTGCTATAAGGAGGGATTTGGGATGTATGGCCACTGGGAGGTATTCATGGACAGAGAACTGTTCTCTCGGGATGGACTTCACCTGAGTAGGGAAGGAAATAGACTTCTAGGATGGAGGCTGACACAACTGATCAAGAGAGCTTTAAACTAGGAATTTGGGGGAGAGGGGAGACGGTTGGGAGATCATAGAATCATAGAATCTCAGGGTTGGAAGGGACCTTAGGAGGTCATCTAGTCCAACCCCCTGCTCAAAGCAGGACCAATCCCCAATTTTTGCCCCAGATCCCCAAATGGCCCCCTCAAGGATTGAACTCACAACCCTGAGTTTAGCAGGCCAATGCTCAAACCACTGAGTTATCCCTCCTCCCCTCCCCCCCAATGTCCAGGTAATCTCCACACCGGATTTTAACATTGAGAGGGAAGAAAACGAAGTAAGAGAGGATATAGCTGGGGGTAGGAGAATGGACATAAGGAGGAAGGGCAGAGTAGATACTAGTCTAATAGGTCATACTGGCAGTACAATGTCCATACCAAATTGGGTAAAGAATGTGAGTGAGGCCAAACAGCAAAAATTAAGATGTTTGTACACCAATGCGAGGAGCCTAGGTAACAAAATGGAGGCATTAGAGCTACTGGTCCAGGAAGTGAAACCAGATATCATAGGAATAACCGAAACATGGTGGAATAGTAGTCATGACTGGAGTACAGGTATTGAAGGGTATGTGCTGTTTAGGAAAGACAGAAATAAAGGTAAAGGTGGTGAAGTAGCATTGTATATCAATGATGAGGTAGACTGTAAAGAAATAAAAAGTGATGGAATGGATAAGACAGAGTATGTCTGGGCAAAAATCAAATTGGGGAAGAAAACTACTAGAGCCTCCCCTGGGATAGTGCTTGGGGTGTGCTATAGACCACCGGGATCTAATTTGGATATGGATAGAGACCTCTTTAATGTTTCTAAGGAGGTAAATACTAATGGGAACTTTGTGATGATGGGAGACTTCAACTTCCCAGATATAGATTGGAGAACAAGTGCTAGTAATAATAATAGGGCTCAGATTTTCCTAGATGTGATAGCTGATGAATTCCTTCATCAAGTAGTTGCTGAACCAACAAGGGGGGGATGCCATTTTAGATTTGGTTTTGGTGAGTAGTGAGGCCCTCATTGAAGAAATGGTTGTAGGGGACAACCTTGGCTGGAGTGATCATGAGCTAATTCAGTTCAAACTAAATGGAAAGATAAACAAAAATAAATCTGAAACTAGGGTTTTTGATTTCAAAAGGGCTAACTTTAATAAATTAAGGAAATTAGTTAGGGAAGTGGATTGGACTAACGAATTTATGGATCTAAAGGCAGAGAAGGCCTGGGATTATTTCAAGTTAAAGTTGCAGAAGCTATCGGAAGCCTGTATCCCAAGAAAGGGGAAACAATTCATAGGCAGAAGTTTTAGATAAGCTGGATGAGCAAGCATAGTAACGGAAGAGGAGAAGGACCTCGGAGTCCTGGTTGATCACAGGATGACTCGCCAATGAGTCGCCAATGTGATGTGGCTGTGAAAAAAGCTAATGCAGTCTTGGGATGCATTAGGCGAGGTATTTCTAATAGAGATAAGGAGGTGTTAGTACCGTTATACAAGGCATTGGTGAGACCTCATTTGGAATACTGTGTGCAGTTCTGGTCTCCCATGTTTAAGAAGGATGAATTCAAACTGGAACAGGTACAAAGAAGGGCCACTAGGATGATCCGAGGAATGGAAAACCTGTCGTATGAAGGAGACTCAAGGAGCTTGGTTTGTTTACCTTAACGAAAAGAAGGCTGAGGGGAGATAGGATTGCTCTCTTTCAATATATCAGGGGGATAAATACCAGGGAGGGAGAGGAATTATTTCAGCTCAGTACCAGTGTGGACACAAGAACAAATGGATATAAACTGGCCATCAGGAAGTTTAGACTTGAAATTAGACGAAGGTTTCTAACCATCAGAGGAGTGAAGTTCTGGAACAGCCTTCCAAGGGAAGCAGTGAGGGCAAAAGACCTATCTGGCTTCAAGATTAAGCTAGATAAGTTTATGGAGGGGATGGTTTGATGGGATAACATGATCTTAGTCAAAGGTCAATTAATTGCCATCAGTGGTAAATAGGACCAATGGTCAATGATGGGATGTTAGTAGTTACTACAGAGAACTTTTTCCTGGGTGTCTGGCTGGTGAGTCTTGCCCACATGCTCGGGGTTCCACTGATCGCCATATTTGGGGTCAGGAAGGAATTTTCCTCCAGGGTTGATCGGCAGAGGCCCTGGAGGTTTTTTGCCTTCCTCTGCAGCATGGAGCACGGGTCACTTACTGGAGGATTTTCTGCATCTTGAAGTCTTTAAACCATGATTTGAGGACTTCAATAGCTGAGACATAGGTGAGAGGATTATTGCAGGAGTGGGTGGGTGAGATTCTGTGGCCTGCATTGTGCAGGAGGTCAGACTAGATGATCATAATGGTCCCTTCTGACCTTAAAGTCTATAAACTACCAAGAAGTTCCCTTAGCAATGTGAGCACAGACCAGACCCTTTGTCTTCAGGACACTGAAATCAATCAGGTTTTTAAAAGAAGAATTTTATTTAAAAAGAAAAAAGTAAAAGAATCACATCTGCAAAATCAGGATGGAAGGTAATTTTACAGGGTAATAAAAAGATTTAAAACACAGAGGATTCCCCTCTGGGCTCAGCTTCACAGTTACAAAAACAGGAATAAAACTACCTCTGTAGCATAGGAAAATTCACAAGCCAAAACAAAAGATAACCTAATGCATTGCCCTACTCACAGTTTCTGTGGTTTTAGCTGGATTATTCCAGGTATATTTTCAGGAGATATATGTACCTGCTTGGCTTCTCCCTCTGTCCGGAGAGGGAACAACAAAAGAGAAAAACAAACAAATCCTTCCCACACAGATTTGAAATCATCTTGTTTTCTCATTGGTTCTTCTGGTCAGGTGCCAACTAGGTTATTTGAACTGCTTAACCCTTTACATGTAAGACGATTCAGTACAGCTGTCAAGCATACATAAAGGACCCTACCCTTCCCCCTATATTCATGACAAGGGGAATGGACAATGTCTCCTTCTCAAGGAACTGTTTATTGGTAGACAAGATGGAATCAATGTGGCAGAACTATGACCAGAGACGACATGTGGGAGGAAGATGAGGAGGTCAAGTGCCCCTCCAGATTGGGTTGGCAGGGGTAGGGAGGGAGAGGGGCTCTGTCCTTCTCTCCCTGTTTCTCCCCCCCCCCCTCGGCACGTTCAGCCGCTCTCCCTGGCAGCCAGGTGGGAAGGGCTATGGAGCCACTTCTGCCTGTGAGAGTCTGGCTGGGAGGCCGTGGTGGCTCCCTGGGCTCGCCTGTCGGGGGATGGGGAAGGGAAGCTCCAGATCACTTGGATCCTGACCCCGCAGCAGGGTTCGGGCAGGGGCTACTCGCTGCCGCCCCCGCTGCCAGGCACAGGGAACGAGTGAGCCAGAAACATGCTGGGGGCAGTGGGGGAGCCCGCTTGTTCAGTCCCTGTCTCCAGCTGCTGGGACAGCAGCAGTCTTCCCTCTGTCTGGGACCTGCTACAGGGACAGGAGCTCCCCTCCCCTCCCAGCAACCGAGCCCAGGCAGGGAGTGGTTTGCTGTCGCCTCCCACACAGGCTCTCTCAGACAAGAGCAGTTGCCAGGGAGAGCGGCTGACTGTGCCGAGGGCTCGAGGTGCATGGAAAGAAGGACAGAACCACCCTCCCGTACATAACCTGTGGTGGGGAGAGCACGGCGGCCCTGGGCTGGGTGCAGGGTGCGGGGGGTGGGGGGCACTGGGAAGGGGAGACACATGGTGTGGTCATGTGTCCTCCCCTTTAGATTGTGCCCCCGTAGTTTAGGAGGCATCAATTGTCTAAGGGGTGGCACCAGGGCCGGTGCAAGGAAGTTTTGCACCCTAGGCAAAACTTCCTTGCACCAGCCCTGTGCCGCCCCCCACATGCCGCCCTCCTCCCGCAATGCTGCCCCCCACAGCCAGCTCCCCAGCCCACGGGAGCTCAGCCTTCCCCCCCGTGGGCGGGGGGAGCCGGCTGGGGTGGGCACCCCGTGGGCGGGGTGAGCCGGCCGCGGGAGGTGAGCCGGGGGGCAGCTCGCCGCAGCTGCCCCCAGCTCCCCGCTCAGGCGCTGAGCAGGGGTGGCCGCGCGGCAGCTCGCCGTGGCTGCCCCCGGCTCCTCGCTCAGGTACTGGGCGGGGGGACGGGGGGAGCAGCTCGCTGCAGCTGTCCTCGCTCAGGCGCTGAGCAGGGGTGGCCGCGGGGCGGCTCACCGTGGCTGCCCCCCGGCTCCCCGCTCAGGCGCTGAGCGGGGAGTTGGGGGGGCAGCTCGCCGCAGCTGCCCTCTGGCTCCCTGCTCAGGCGTTGAGCAGGGGCGGTCAGCGGGGCGGCTCGCCGCAGCTGCCCTCCGGCTCTCCGCTCAGGCGCTGAGTGGCGGGGGGGGGAGGCGGGGCAGCTCGCCGTGGCTGCCCCCCGGCTCCACAGGGGAGCAGCTAGTCGCGGCTGCCCCCGCTCAGGCACTGATCGGGAGGGCAGGGGGGCGGCTCACTGCGGCTGCCTCCCCGCTCAGCCACTGAGCGGGGAGCCGGGAGGCAGCCACCCACTGCCCCCCAAATCTTGGCACCCTAGGCGACCGCCTAGGGTCGCCTAGTGGGCGTGCCGGCCCTGGTTGTAAGAGACCATTCAAGGCAAAGCAGGGGAATTAACCCCTCTGCAATCAACTTCCTGGACACTGTGAGCAGCTTCAACAAAGGAATCCTCCAGGAAGCTATGTACAAGAAACCCACGGATCACCACACCTACTCTCATAGATGCAATAACCAACCCAGACAGACCAAGAAATCTGTTATCTACAGCCAGGCTCTCAGATACCACAGAACATGCTCTGAGGAGAAAGTCCGGGATACACACCTTAGCACACTCAAAACTGCCTTCACCAAACAAAGACACTCCACCAGAAAAGTAGCTTGCAACATGGAATGGGCCGTCCCAATACCCTGAGAAAATGGGGAAAAAAATCCTCCGACTGCACCCATAGTTGTCACCTCCCGCCCCACCCTGGAACCCATACGGGGTATCATTAAACAGTTACAACTCGGCGGGGGGGTGGGATCATTAAACAGTTTCCTGCTCCCACCCTTCTGGCCTTCAAACAACCCCACAACCTTGCCAAGCTCATCAACAGAAGCAAGATCCCCACAGACCAGGATACATCAAAGGCACCACACCCTGCCATAGCAACAGATACAAAACCTTCAGACACTGCTACAATGATCAACACCCCCTCAACACACATTACAAGATCCCAGGGCCCTACACATGCCTATCACAACATGTTGCACACCTCATCCAGTGCACTAAATGCCCCAATATAAACGATGTGAGTGAAACCAGACAATTACTCTGTTCTCAAAAGAACTCACACAGGAAAACTGATAAATGACAAACATCACAGCAACCCAGAGTGAACACTTTTCACAGAATGATCACTCTATGTCTAACCTCTCAGACTTGGTCCACAAAGGAAATCTGCCCCAGGCCCTCAACAGACCAGTCTGGGAGCTTAAATCCATAACTTTGCTAGACAGCAAAAATCACAGACTTAATAAAGACACTGGATTTATGGCTCATTCCAACAATCTGTAACCCACTAACCCCCCTTTGTCCTAAAACTGCAGAGGGGTTAACTTTCCCCTTCACCTTGAATGGTCTCTTATGTTAACTCCTGATGCTAAACAATCTGTTCTACCTAGTATTTAGCTTTGACACTTGGAGTATATTCCCCAGAGCTGAATAGCTCTGTGTAAGCCCCAAAGTGTGTCTCTCTCACCAACAGAATTTGTTCCAGTAAAATATATTACCTCATCCCCCTTGTCTATGTAAGATCCTGGGACCAACGCAGCTATAACAACATTGCTAAGAACATTCTGCATTATGGGCCCAGTCCAGAGCCGCTGAAACCCAGCACAGGGTCTCCCATGGACCTCAACGGACTTTGGATCAGACCATATATTAACAACCAGATTGTTTAGCACAGGAGGCAAAAATCCCAATGGAAATGTGTCAGTTGCCAACAGGTGACTCACTAGATGGGAAGGTGAGGTTGTGAAGAATGTGCCAAATTTGGAATCTCTTTCAAGAAGCCCCACCCAAGCAACCCTTGAGAATAGCTTTGATGTGGAAGTGCTGCCTTTGGCTGTTTCAATGGTGACTGCCCTCTAGAATTTTTTTATTTTGAGACACGGGATTTCATTACTTAGACCTCGACAACACATTGCTGTACGTGTGCTGCAAGGCTGTGAAAGAAGACGGTGCTGACATCTCCAATGATGCCAGGGTCATCTTAACAAATTACTCCACTGCCATCCTTTTTAACCAGCTGGATGTCACTTTAGATGAGCAAATTATTAGCCAAAGTAAAAATTACATTGCCTTTATTGAACTGATTCTGACCTACAGCCACAATATGCTCGATACCCTCGCTAGGAAGTTTTCTGCAGGGGGAGGTTCAGAAAGACACAGTGGGGAGGCCACGTGTAGCCTGATCTATAGATTATGAATAAAAATTCCCAGTTATCACTTTGTGGGTTGACAGGTTCCTGTCCCAAGATCAGGCCCCGTATTATTTAAATTATTATATAGTTGGAAACCCCGATGTGCACAGGTGTAACATAGAATCATAGAATCATAGAATCTCAGGGTTGGAAGGGACCTCAGGAGGTCATCTAGTCCAACCCCCTGCTCAAAGCAGGACCAACCCCAACTAGATCATCCCAGCCAGGGCTTTGTCAAGCCTGACCTTAAAAACCTCTAAGGAAGGAGATTCCACCACCTCCCTAGGTAACCCATTCCAGTGCTTCACCACCCTACTAGTGAAAAGGTTTTTCCTAATATCCAACCTAAATCTCCCCCTCTGCAACTTGAGACCATTACTCCTTGTTCTGTCATCTTCTACCACTGAGAACAGTCTAGATCCATCCTCTTTGGAACCCCCTTTTAGGTAGTTGAAAGCAGCTATCAAATCCCCCCTCACTCTTCTCTTCTGCAGGCTAAACAATCCCAGTTCCCTCAGCCTCTCCTCATAAGTCGTGTGCTCCAGCCCCCTAATCATTTTTGTTGCCCTCCGTTGGACTCTTTCCAATTTATCCACATCCTTTTTGTAGTGTGGGGCCCAAAACTGGACACAGTACTCCAAATGAGGCCTCACCAGTGCCGAATAGAGGGGAATAATCACGTCCCTCGATCTGCTGGAAATGCCCCTACTTATACAGCCCAAAATGCCGTTAGCCTTCTTGGCAACAAGGGCACACTGTTGACTCATATTCAGCTTTTCGTCCACTGTAACCCCTAGGTCCTTTTCTGCAGAACTGCTGCCCAGCCATTCGGTCCCTAGTCTGTAGCAGTGCATGGGATTCTTCCGTCCTAAGTGCAGGACTCTGCACTTGTCCTTGTTGAACCTCATCAGATTTCTTTTGGCCCAATCCTCTAATTTGTCTAGGTCCCTCTGTATCCTATCCCTACCCTCCAGCGTATCAACCACTCCTCCCAGTTTAGTGTCATCTGCAAACTTGCTAAGGGTGCAGTCCACACCATCCTCCAGGTCGTTGATGAAGATATTGAACAGAACCGGCCCCAGCACCGACCCTTGGGGCACTCCACTTGATACCGGCTGCCAACTAGACATGGAGCCATTGATCACTACCCGTTGAGCACGACCATCCAGCCAGTTTTCTATCCACCTTACCGTCCATTCATCCAGCCCATACTTCTTTAACTTGCTGGCAAGAACGCTGTGCGAGACTGTATCAAAAGCTTTGCTAAAGTCAAGAAATAGCACATCCACTGCTTTCCCCTCATCCACAGAGCCAGTTATCTCATCATAGAAGGCAATTAGGTTAGTCAGGCATGACTTGCCCTTGGTGAATCCATGCTGACTGTTCCTGATCACTTTCCCCTCCTTTAAGTGGTTCAGAATTGATTCCTTGAGGACCTGTTCCATGATTTTTCCAGGGACTGAGGTGAGACTGACTGGCCTGTAGTTCCCCGGATCTTCCTTCTTCCCTTTTTTAAAGATGGGCACTACATTAGCTTTTTTCCAGTCATCCGGGACCTCCCCCGATTGCCATGATTTGTCAAAGATCATGGCCAATGGCTCTGCAATCACATCGGCCAACTCCTTTAGCACCCTCGGATGCAGTGCATCCGGCCCCATGGACTTGTGTTCGTCCAGCTTTTCTAAATAGTCCCGAACTACTTCTTTCTCCACAGAGGGCCGGTCACCTCCTCCCCATACCATGCTGCGGAGTGCAGCCGTCTGGGAGCTGACCTTGTCTGTGAAGACAGAGGCAAAAAAAGCATTGAGTACACTAGCTTTCTCCACATCCTCTGTCACAAGGTTCCCTCCCTCATTCAGCAAGGGGCCCACACTTTCCTTGACTTTCTTCTTGTTGCTAACATACCTGAAGAAACCCTTCTTGTTACTCCTAACATCTCCAGCTAGCTGCAACTCCAAGTGTGATTTGGCCTTCCTAATTTCACTCCTGCATGCCTGAGCAATATTTTTATACTCCTCCCTGGTCATTTGTCCAATCTTCCACTTCTTGTAAACTGCTTTTTTGTGTTTAAGACGAGCAAGGATTTCACTGTTAAGCCAAGCTGGTCGCCTGCCATATTTACTTTTCTTTCTACACATCGGGATGGTTTGTTCCTGCAACCTCAATAAGGTTTCTTTAAAATACAGCCAGCTTTCCTCGACTCCTTTCCCCCTCATGTTATTCTCCCAGGGGACCTTGCCCATCAGTTCCCTGAGGGAGTCAAAGTCTGCTTTTCTGAAGTCCAGGCTCTGTATTCTACTGCTCTCCTTTCTTCCTTGTGTCAGGATCCTGAACTCGACCAGCTCATGGTCACTGCCTCCCAGGTTCCCATCCACTATTGCTTCCTCTACTATTTCTTCCCTGTTTGTGAGCAGCAGGTCAAGAAGAGCTTTTCCCCTAGTTGGTTCCTCCAGCACTTGCACCAGGAAATTGTCCCCTACACTTTCCAAAAACTTCCTGGATTGTCTGTGGACCGCTGTATTGCTCTCCCAGCAGATGTCGGGGTGATTAAAGTCACCCATGAGAACCAGGGCCTGTGATCTAGTAACTTCTGTTAGTTGCTGGAAGAAAGCCTCGTCCACCTCATCCCCCTGGTCTGGTGGTCTGTAGCAGACTCCCACCACGACATTACCCTTGTTGCTCACACTTCTCAATTTGATCCAGAGACTCTCAGGTTTTTCTGCAGTTTCATACTGGAGCTCTGAGCAGTCATACTGCTCTCTTACATACAACGCAACTCCCCCACCTTTTCTGCCCTGCCTATCCTTCCTGAACAGTTTATATCCATCCATGACAGTACTCCAATTGTGAGCGTTATTCCACCAAGTCTCTGTTATTCCAATTACGTCATAATTCCTTGACTGTGCCAGGACTTCCAGTTCTCCCTGCTTGTTCCCCAGGCTTCTTGCATTTGTGTATAGGCATTTAACACTCACGCTATAGGAACTCTTTTATATTTACAAATAGTTTATTAACTCATTTAGCACAGTCACACACACGCTAACTAAGTAAGGCAGATAGCGATAATACAGAAAGTACATCGGAACATTCATACTCACACCATCCCTTGCAGAACAACCTGAAATGCCAGCCATTATCTTTCTCATCATCATCACCTTCCTCATCTTCATCAGTGGCCATCATCCTGGCCCCTCCCAAGGGCTACATCTCTCTCTCCTACTGCCCCCAGATTGGGATGCCACTTTTATAATATTTTACACTGACGTTACCATGTCTAATGCATATTCAGTAGGGATTTCTCCCTTCTTCCTTATTTATATTTTCTCCCCTTACCAATGTTAAGGTGTCCTTCTTCTATAGGTTAATGTATTTATGATTTCACCCCATTATCATATACATCAATTCATTGCCATGGCACTCTTGTGGTAGGATGTTCCATCCAAAACCTTCCAGAAGCCAGTGTCAGTTCATGTTCTGTGGTTGGCTGATGTTATTATGGACAAAATACACCCCACCCCGTCCCACCCCCGCTACACTCTACTGCCAGTTCCCCGAAACTTATGAGTTACCTAAGTTTATCTATGCCAAAATTCGTAGGCCTCAAGCCTCATGCTAACTGCTGAAGCCAATGTCTTACAGGAAACAAGCCTGTAGGTTCCTTGTATTACTGCTGAATATAATAAAGCAGAATATAAGGCAAAGCAGTGAATATGACAAAGGTAACCTGGTCCACTGGGCTCCAGGCCTTCCCTTGATAGGGTGAGTGTTAATGAACCCTATCACATAAATTGGGGGCCTTACTGTATGCTTAAAACCTGTGCTTTATATAACCCATTAGATGACTGAGAAGTGCATCCTGCTCAATTAGTATGTGTGTATAAATGCTGGAGGGGTATAACAAAAATGTGAATTGTGACCTTGAACTCCAATTGACCATAAAAATATCTCGATAGTTGGTCATTACCATACTGGCCATCTTCACTATACATCACTCTTCTTATACGCGCTTCACTTGGTTACCAATGACGATGACAGATTCCGCTGGTACCTTCCTTCTGAACACACTGTGGTGTGTCCACCTCACACATCTCTTATCCGCCAATGTACTGATTCCTCTTTTTAGAGCAACAGGCCATCAGTGGAATTTCCTATGTTGGGTGATATACTGCCAGAGGAGGTACATTGATTTGTATATTATAGACATTGTCTTCAAGGATTGAACACAGGCAAGGAGGTTCCATGATGTACTCTAAGCCCAGGTCTACACTAACCCCCCCTGTCGAACTAAGATACGCAACTTCAGCTATGTTAATAACGTAGCTGAAGTCGAAGTACCTTAGTTCGAACTTACCTGTGGTCCAGACACGGCGCGCAGGCTCCCCCGTCAACTCCGCCTACTCCACTCGTCGAGCTGGATTACCAGCGTCGACGGGGGAGCACTTCCTGGTTCGATTTATCGCGTCTTGACAAGACGCGATAAATCGAACCCAGAACATCGATCCCGCGCCTCCGACGCGACGGGTAAGTATAGACCTACCCTTAGTTAAATAAGAGTCTTAATTAGGGTGCAGTGTCACAGTCCCCATACCTGAGTTGCTCTCAGTGGCACTTCTTAATATGAATGAGAACAAGTAGCTCTTCCTGTTCCACATTTTAAAAACTGCTTTAACAGTACCATTTAGCAACTGCTAATCCTTGATTGAATGTAGGGCCTTTCCCAATTCTAAATTGGGCTCTATGTGTATACGGTGTGCAGAAAGTGCAGTGTGGTTTTAGACCAGGTCGTAACACTACGGAAATGATCTGTGTTGTAAGGCAGGTCCAGGAAAAATGTTTAGAGCAGAACATGGACTTGTATGCAGTTTTCATTGATTTGATGGAAGCTTTTGATACGGTCAATAGAGAGGATCTATGGGCTATTCTACATAAACTGGGCTGCCCAAGAAGGTTCACACAAATCATCCATCTATTCCACAACCATATGACAGTGCAAGTACTTGCCAGAGGTGACTTTTCCGATGCATTTGAAATCCCGAATAGCGTGAAGCAAGGCTGCATGAAGCACTTGCTCCAGTGCTGTTCAACTTGTTCTTTGCTTGTGTTCTCAGCCATGCAACAAGGGACTTCGATCAAGGGATATACATCTGCTACTGATTGGATGGCTTCCTCTTTGATCTTCAAAGACTCAATGCTAAGACCAAGACACTGGAGAGGATTCTTATCGAGGCACTTTTTGCAGATGACTGCACCTTGATGCCTCATAGACAAGACGACCTTCAGGTCATCGTTGATAGATTTTCTGAAGCATCCCAGTTCTTTGGCCTCACCATCAGTCTCGGGAAGACACAGGTCTTGTTCCAACCAGCACCTCATTCCAATGCCCCAGTGCCAGCCGTCTTCATCCAAGGCACACAGTTGAAAAATGTGGATCAGTTCAAGTATTTGGGCAGCACCACCTCAAGTGACTGTTCCCTTGATAAGGAAATTTCCTCCAGAATTAATAAAGCCAGCCAGGCCCTTGGCTGACTTCAAACAAAAGTTCTTAACCAACACACCATCCGTCTCTCCACCAAATTGAAGATCTACAGTGCAGTGGTTCTAACATCTCTCCTGTATGGATCTGAGACATGGACTTCACATTAAACAGCTTGAGCAAGTTCACATGCGCTCTCTCCACTCAATAATGAGCATTCGCTGGTAGGACAGCGTGAACAGAGTGACCAGTATTAAGGTCCTTGAGAGAGCAAACATAACCAGCATTGAGGAAATACTATTGAGAGCACAACTTAGGTGGACCAGGCATGTCATCAGAATGGAAGACCACCATCTCCCAAAACAGATCTTGTATGGGGAGCTGAGTCAGGGCAAAAGAAAGAAGGGTTGTCCGTATAAGCGCGTCAAAGATAATCTGAAGAGTAGGCTCCAGTGGGCTGCATCAATCCCAACGAATTTGAGCAAATGGCTCAGAACAGGACTCACTGGCAGTCTCTGACAACATCAGTATGTGACAAGTTTGAGCGGGATCCACAAAATTATCTCCAGCCTGCCCATAAAATGTGCCACAGAGCTGCATCATCAAACATCATAGATACAGGCTTCCCATGCCCTCAGTGCAGGATTCGGACTGCAGAGTCATATGTGTAGCCATATATGAGAACTGCGACAATATCGTCATCATCGTCAACGATGGATACAAACATACAGAAATTGAGATATGGCGTATGGTATTCATTACACTTTTGGTATAAGTCTAGCCACCTCCCACCTTGGAGTTATTCATGAGAGGATAGACATTTTTCCAGGTTACTAAAGATGTCATGGTTACATTCATTAGCTTATAGCTGAGAGGTGCATTTTTATCTGGTATGCCCTTTGCAATATGCCCATTTTAGATACATATTGTTTTCCCATATATATATATATATATATATATATATATATATATATATATATATATATATATATATATATATATTGATACCATTAGTTCAGGCAATAAACTTAACACTGTCCATGTTTTGATTATTAGTTTTCCCCAACTTTGGTATATTGCCATTTGGGGATGAGATCATATGGCTTTGAAGGTGGCATCAGTGCTGACCAAAGAGTGTTCTTGCACCAGTGCACCAAAAGGTGTCCTTTATAGTGGGCTGCCGCCATTTACTTCAGACTACAGTTACTCAAGGGTTAGAGTTTATCACTGGAGGTTTACAACAAAGTCCGTTTTCTTTGCTCCCTTCACATGGTACAAACACTGGCACTTGTGAGTCTGTTCCTTGAACAAACTGTCAGGACATCAAGACTGCTGCAGAGGAGAAACAACGCTGTCAGCTCCATGGTGCTATGAGCTGGGTTTGGTCTTTAAAGTGGCATGATGGTTTGCCTCCCTTGCCTTCTGGTACACCTGCCTCAGCTCCTTTATCTTTGCTTGGCACTACACCGTATCCTATTCGTAGCCCTTATCACTCAAGCCACAAGAAATCTGCTTGTAGGTATCAAAGTTCCTACAGCTGGAGCAGAGCTGGGACTACACAGCCTCCTCTCCACATATATTCAGCAGATCCATCAACACGGCTGTGGTCCAAGCGGGAGAGCATTTCCTCCATGGAGCCGCCATGATCAGATGGGAAGATGCAATGTGAGCTCTCCAGGCAGGCAGAGCAAACAGGAAGTGGAATTTCAAAAATTCCCAGGCATTAAAGGAGGAGGGGTGGATGCTATGAACCTGGGTGCAGGATGGCGGAGTTTGAACTGCTGACCAGAGCATTCAGGCTGGGTGTTGTGGAGGCCATTTACACTGACAAAACCAAGGCGGTGTCTGCACTGACACTGTTGATAGAAAAGTTGGTTGTGTTTTTTTTACATTTTTAACATTTAATATGAAAATACAGCATTGACTGAGATGTAATATAACATGACCTTTTAAAACGATATTCTATATGCAGTGAGGCCTATTTGAAGATTATCTTTGTTTTTTTAAAAGTTTAACATGAAAAAAATAGTATTGACTGAGCTGTAACAAAACAAGGCCTAAAACTAACCTAAAAAGTGAACTAAAAAGACTTAAGATACTAGCCTGTCCTTTTAAAAATAGTGTTTTTAAAGTACCAAAAAAGCAACTGGGTAAGAATATGAAAACTGGCAACTGAGAGGAGTTTACATCTGTGTTTTAATAAAAAAACAAAATTAACAAAAGAACACACACGATTGCTTTTTAAAGTTTGGATTTATATAAAAAACACAAGAAAAAATTAGCTTATGTTAAAAAGTTAGCTGTTTTTTTTACCCGAGATAAGGAGTCTACACCCCCCCACCCGCACACCTTCCCACCCACCCCACCCACCCACCCCTCTGCCCCACTTTCTTCTTTTCTAGTGTTTTTTAAAATCTAAACCGAGCACAAATGCATTTTTAAAATAGCCACAGCCAGAAAGATCAGGCCATGGGGGTAAGAAAGCCTTCCTGAGTTTTAGGGGGAATGTTGATAACTCTTTAAGGGCTTGTCCACACTAACCCCCCGTGCTGAACTAAGATACGCAACTTCAGCTATGTTAATAACGTAGCTGAAGTCGAAGTATCTTAGTTCGATCTTCAAAGCACTTACTGCGGGTCCACACGCGGCGGGCAGGCTCCCCCGTCGACAGCGCTTACTCTTCGCGGCGAGCAGGAGTACCGGTGTCGACGGCGCGCACTTCTGGGATCGATTTATCGCGTCTAGACAAGACGCGATAAATCGATCTCAGAAGATCGATTGCTTACCGCCGAACCCGGAGGTAAGTATAGATGTACCCTTAGTGAAACAGTTTTGTAGGCAGCCATTCTGTGTTAGTTGTTATGCTTTAGCACAGGCAAGCATTTGTCATTCGGAAACACTTTCCCACTTTATGAGGTATTATCTCCCCTGTCCTACGCCCTATCAGAAATATTAACAAAAACAAACTTAAAGATACTTTGTAGCAATGCCTGCAAAGCAACAATTACAATTTTGTTGATCATTATCTTGTCTAAGCCCCTCGAGAAGATACTTTTGTTTTGTTTTTATAAAACACTTTTGTGTGAACTGCAACCCTAGATGCTGTACAGCATTAAATAATATGATGAGAGACCTGAGACATTGTTGAAATCAGAGGGGTCATGATTAAGTCCTAATGCAGAGGGCCTTTGTGTGTGTGTGGGGGGGGGGGGGGTGGAGGGAATGAAAAGGTACAGCCAAAGCAGAAGACAGTATGATTTAAGAGGGGTTCTGGGGCTTTGCTGCAAAAACATGCTGCTAAAAATGGTCCTTACTAAAAAAGTGACTGACTTTAGTCTAAAACATAGGGGGGAAACTTTTGTATCACTATAAATTACTTTTATAAACAGATTGTCTGTGATTTTAACCCTGGGATGTTTCTGCTTGCCAATTTTTTCTTGAAACACATATGCAAAAGGGCTAAAGAAAGGAATGTTTCTTCAGATAGGCTTGTCCTTTAAAATGTTTATTCCTTTACAAAACTTAATATAACTTTCACTTGTATTTGTTAAAAAGTGGGAGGAAGAAACAAACTCCTTCTCTCTGATCCACTGGTTTACAGAATAAGGGGAATATAAACTGGCTGTTACTAAGTACCTGTGGTTTTAAACCTGGTCTGTTTCTGCGTGCTCTTCTTTTTATTGAAACACTCCTGTAAAAATGTTAAATAAAAGGATGTGTCTTCAGATAGGTTTGTCTTTTAAAGTGTTTATTCCTTTACAAAACTAATATAACTTTCACCTCTATTTGTTAAAAAATGGGGGAAGAAGCCATAGGCGCCAACTGCGTGGGTGCTCCGGGGCTGGAGCACCCACGGGGCAAAATTAGTGGGTGCTCTGCACCCACCAGCAGTCAAGCTTCTCCCACCTCTTCCCCATCTCCTCCCTTGAGCGTGCCGCGTTCCTGCTCTTCCCCCTCCCTCCCAGCACTTCTGCCCACCGCCAAACAGCTGTTTGGCAGCGCTCTGGGAGGGAGGGGGAGAAGCGGGGACACAGCGCGCTCAAGGGAGGAGGCAGGGAAGAGGTGGGGCGCAGACTTAGGGGAAGGGGTGGAGTGGGGGTGGGGCCGGGGGCAGAGGGGAGTCGAGCACCCACTGGCGGGCTCAGAAGTCAGCGCCTATGGAAGAAGCAATCTTCTTATCTCTAATCCAGTGGCTCACAGACACTGTTTTTGCTACAGCTCCAAATTGTCCTCACTAAAAGCATAAGGAAAAGCTTTTAAAAAAATTTTTGTTAGTATGGGTTTGTGGGCTTAACCCTGCGGTGCTTCTGCATGCTCATTGTTTATTGAAACACACATGTAAAAGTATTAAATGGAGGGTTGTTTCTTCAGATAGGCTTGTCTTTCAAAATGGGCTTCTTCTTTTCTAATTCACTGACTTAGAAAGGCTGCTTCAAATTGTCCTCACTAAAAAATAACGAACGTTAGCAAAAGCATAGGGGAAACCCTTTTTTATTACTATAAATTACTTTGATAAACTGGTTGTCTGTGGTTTTAACCCTGGGGTGTTTCTGCATGCTCATTTTTTATTAAAACACCTATAAATAAAGGGCTCTTTCTTCAAATAGGCTTGTCTTTCCACATGATTATAAAATAAAGCTTTATTCCTTTACAAAACTTAATATAACTTTTACTTGTTTATGTTCAAAAGTCTGAAAAGAAACAAATTTCTTATCTCTACATTCTGGACATCTAACAGCCTTCTTTATCTCTAATTCACTGGCTCACAAAGCCGCTTTTGCTGCAGCTTCAAATTGTTCTCACCAAAATCAGAGGGAAAAGCTTTTAAAAACTGTTACTAAGGGCTTATGGTTTTAACTTTTATTAAAGCACCTATGTAAAAGTGCTACTTGGTGGGAAAGATGCTTAGGGTCTGTTAAGAATAAGGCAGTGAATGGGAGGGGGTAGTGAGGGGAGGGGAGGCAGATGGCTCTTGTTTAAAAATCTTGGAACTATAGGATTGGTTCAGGAAAATGTATTCTATGACACAGCTATAGAACAGCATCTGATTGGTCTGACCCAAAGGCAGAGATAACTAGCCTGAGGGGTTGTGAGCCTTGGGAATAGTCGCAAGGGTAAAATCTCTCTCTTTCTCTCTCTCTGACTCATAGAATCATAGAATATCAGGGTTGGAAGGGACCTTAGGAGGTCATCTAGTCCAACCCCCTGCTCAAAGCAGGACCAATCCCCAATTTTTGCCCCAGATCCCCAAATGGCCCCCTCAAGGATTGAACTCACAACCCTGGGTTTAGCAGGCCAATGCTCAAACCACTGAGCTATCCCTCCCCCCTCAACAACATGCTGTCTGTCTCTGCTCTTTGCAAAGGGCTGTCTTTTCCCTTTTTCTGCCATGTTCTCTCTTTTCACCTATCTTTATATTTTTCTCTCTTATTTAATATTTTAAAATTCTCTTTTTGTAACCTACCCTTATATTTAATATTTTGAATGTTTCTTTCTTGTATATCTTTATATTTTTTCTTTTAATATTTAACTTATTTTAAAATAACTCCTAACTCTTTTTAAATGCTCTTTTCTTAACCTAACTTTATATTGAATAATTTAAAGTTTTTTAAAGTGTTTCTTTATTAACCTACCTTTATATTTTTTACCATGTGCTTCCTAAAAAGTCTCCACTTTATAACATTTCCCTTTTTCTGCCATGTGCTCTTTTTTACCTAACTTTATATTTAATAAACCTTTTAAATTTATCTCAGAATGTTTTTATTCTTTAATAACATGCCAAACTAGTCCTTTAAAATCATCTTTCCTTAATAAACCTAACCAAAAATCTTTCTTTTCTTTAATAACTTGCCTCTATTCCTTCAAACTAACCCTTTAAAAAGAAAATTCTTTATTTTTCTTTGTTATCTCTTTCTAGTCTTTACATGCTAAACTAGTCCTTTAAAATCATCTCTCCTTACTAAACCTAATCAAACAATCTTTCTTGTGTTTAATAACCTTTTTTTCCTTTTCCCCTCTAAACCTAACCAATTTTTCCCCCAAAATCATTTCCTTTAAACTCTCTCACTCTATTCTTTCAATCTTTTTCTCTAAACAATCAACCAAATGTATCAAAGCACAAGCATGCAACATTCCCCCAACCAAACATAAAAAAATAAGAATAAAAAAATTCAAAATGTCCAACGGCGCCAAACCTTGACACCAAAGGAAACAGGAATGGAGGGCGGGACATAATCCCAAAATGGGACATGGAAACCTGTCAAAAATACATGGTGATGAATGCTATCAAGGAATATACTGCTTGTGTATATCTCTACTGTTTGGCAACAAAAACAGCCTTTTGCCGACAAAAAGCTGTGTAGTGTAGCCAACACCACGGTGTTCACTTGTGCAGCACCTCTGTATACGTGGCACATCCAGACAACTGTGCATTGTTGACCTAGACCTCCCTGCCTGGATCCCATCTGTCGCAGCATCATCTGAAATGCCCTCCAACCTGTTCGACCATTGGACAGCACAGCCAGAGCCCTGTGATTGTTTGCACAGGGAGTGTCTCCTGACACTCGGTTAGGCTACAGGAAAACAGAGGAAGGACTGCTGAGGGCTTGGACAGGGGATGTTTCCTCATCAGGTGACCAAAGTGTTGACAGATATGGGACAATAGCTGCCCAATTCCATGGAACAATACGATTGTTTGCACAAGGGTCATTTAAAGTGCTGTGTGGATTGGCACGAATCCTAGTGTTACTAAGAACTAGAGACAAAGTGGGTGTGGTAATATCTTTGGACCAACTTCAATTAATGAACGAGATAAGCTTACACAGAGCTCTGTGTCAGGGCTGGGAAAGGTTCTCAGAGATTGTTTAACATGAGGAGTTAGCACGTCGTTGCGATTAACTGGTTGGTGACCACTGCTCTATGGGGACCACACCCTGAAAGAAAACTTTCCCACCCCCCCCTCGTCTGGCCTTCAAACAACCCCACAACATTGCCAAGCTCATCATCAGAAGCAAGCTCCCCACAGTCCAGGACACACCAACTCAAAGTGGCACCAGCTCCTGCCAGAATGCAAAACCTGAAGACATATCTCCATTGCTACAATCATCAACACCCCCCACCAAAACACATTTTAAGATCCCAGGATCCATACATGCCCATCAGAACATGTTGTGTACCTCATCAAGTGCACTAAATGCCCCAATATCAACTGTGTGAGAGAAACCAGACAATCACTACGAAAACTCGAAAACTAACACAGGAAAACCGATAAATGACAAACACCCCAGCACCCTGTGGGTGAACACTTTTCACAGAATGATCACTCTATATCTAACCTCTCAGACTTGGTCCACAAAGGAAACCTGCCCCGGGCCCTCAACAGACCAGTCTGGGAGCTTAAATTCATAACTTTGCTGGACACCAAAAATCAAGGACTTAATAAAGACACTGGATGTATGGCTTATTCCAACAATCTGTAACCCACTAACCTCCCTTTGTGCTAAAACTGCAGAGGAATTAACGGCCCTCTTCACCTTTTACTACACGTTAACACCTTATGCTAAACAATCTGTTCCACCGTGCATTTAGCTGTGACACTTGGAGTACATTCCCCTCAGGAAGAACTCCAAAGCTTGTCTCTCTCACCAACAGAAGTTGGTCCAGTTAAAGATATTGCCTCACCCCCTCCCACTCATCTCTATTATATCCTGCTACACAGCTACAGCAACCCCCATAGGCAAAGCAGGCAGCTGCATAGGGCACCAGGAGATTTGGGGCACAAAACCTCCCGGTGACCTGCGCAGTTGCGTGCTGCTCTGGCTCTTCCCCAGGGCCCCCGCCCCTGCTCTACCTAGTCCCCCCACTTCCCCTCCCTCAGCCTCGCCCCCACTCCCCTGAGCTCTGCTGCAAGGCTGGGCCTGCACTCACGGCAGTGCTGGTGAGTGCTAGGGGGTGGTTCCCCCTGTCCTCCAAGGCAGCCCCCCCCTCAGAGGCCTGGGGCCCCCCCACTCCCTTCCACAAAGGCCTGGGGCACCACACACACATCCCGCGAATAGCTAGGGCCGGCCCTAACAACAACATGGCTAAGAACTAGACATTTTGCATTATGGGCCCAGTCTAGCGCCATTGAGACCCAGCCAGCTCAGGGTCTCCCATGGGCCTCAATGGGCTTTGGATCAGGCCATATATTAACAACCAGATTGTTTAGCAGAGGAAGCAAAAATCCCAATGGAAATGTTTCCATTGACAGCAGGTGACTCACTAGAGGGGAGGGTGCTGGCTGCAGAGTGGGATGCAGTCAGGAGACACTATGTGCATGGGGAGTGTCTCCATAAAGGGACAGCAGGGGATAGGAAGGGTCAATAACAGCTGCAGGGTGGTGACAGGATGAGATCCGGATCCAAAGGGGAATTCCAGACTCCGCCCCCGGGACAGGATTGGTTGAACAAGTTTCCACTCCCACCTCCACTCAGGGTTAAATTAGGGGGCAGGTTTCAGGGCAGAGCAGCCACGGCCTCCCACCTCCCTTCTCTGCGTTCCTACTACTCTGATTCTCCCCTTGAGTCACTCTGCAGGTGAAGAACATGGAGAAGCTGCATCTTTGGCTCCTCGTCCTCGCTGGTCTCTCGGGAGCCGTCGCCCAGGAAGGTAGGGGCAGGCGTCAGTGTTGGGGGGCCAAGCCCTGGCTGGGCACAGAATGACACAGCTGAGCATGGGCTCCAGGGGGAAACCGAACAGCCTCCCTCACAGCACCGAGGGCGCTGTGTCCTCTCAGAAATCATAGAATCATAGAATCTCAGGGTTGGAAGGGACCTCAGGAGGTCATCTAGTCCAACCCCCTGCTCAAAGCAGGACCAACCCCAACTAGATCATCCCAGCCAGGGCTTTGTCAAGCCTGACCTTAAAAACCTCTAAGGAAGGAGATTCCACCACCTCCCTAGGTAACCCATTCCAGTGCTTCACCACCCTACTAGTGAAAAAGGTTTTCCTAATATCCAACCTAAACCTCCCCCTCTGCAACTTGAGACCATTACTCCTTGTTCTGTCATCTTCTACCACTGAGAACAGTCTAGATCCATCCTCTTTGGAACCCCCTTTTAGGTCGTTGAAAGCAGCTATCAAATCCCCCCTCACTCTTCTCTTCTGCAGGCTAAACAATCCCAGTTCCCTCAGCCTCTCCTCATACGTCATGTGCTCCAGCCCCCTAATCATTTTTGTTGCCCTCCGTTGGACTCTTTCCAATTTATCCACATCCTTTTTGTAGTGTGGGGCCCAAAACTGGACACAGTACTCCAAATGAGGCCTCACCAGTGCCGAATAGAGGGGAATAATCACATCCCTCGATCTGCTGGAAATGCCCCTACTTATACAGCCCAAAATGCCGTTAGCCTTCTTGGCAACAAGGGCACACTGTTGACTCATATTCAGCTTTTCGTCCACTGTAACCCCTAGGTCCTTTTCTGCAGAACCGCTGCCCAGCCATTCGGTCCCTAGTCTGTAGCAGTGCATGGGATTCTTCCGTCCTAAGTGCAGGACTCTGCACTTGTCCTTGTTGAACCTCATCAGATTTCTTTTGGCCCAATCCTCTAATTTGTCTAGGTCCTTCTGTATCCTATCCCTACCCTCCAGCGTATCAACCACTCCTCCCAGTTTAGTGTCATCTGCAAACTTGCTAAGGGTGCAGTCCACACCATCCTCCAGGTCGTTGATGAAGATATTGAACAAAACCGGCCCCAGCACCGACCCTTGGGGCACTCCACTTGATACCGGCTGCCAACTAGACATGCCATTGATCACTACCCGTTGAGCACGACCATCCAGCCAGTTTTCTATCCACCTTACCGTCCGTTCATCCAGCCCATACTTCTTTAACTTGCTGGCAAGAACACTGTGGGAGACTGTATCAAAAGCTTTGCTAAAGTCAAGAAAGAGCACATCCACTGCTTTCCCCTCATCCACAGAGCCAGTTATCTCATCATAGAAGGCAATTAGGTTAGTCAGGCATGACTTGCCCTTGGTGAATCCATGCTGACTGTTCCTGATCACTTTCCCCTCCTTTAAGTGGTTCAGAATTGATTCCTTGAGGACCTGTTCCATGATTTTTCCAGGGACTGAGGTGAGACTGACTGGCCTGTAGTTCCCCGGATCTTCCTTCTTCCCTTTTTTAAAGATGGGCACTACATTAGCTTTTTTCCAGTCATCCAGGACCTCCCCCGATTGCCATGATTTGTCAAAGATAATGGCCAATGGCTCTGCAATCACATCGGCCAACTCCTTTAGCACCCTCGGCAATAGCCACAGCCCTGTCCTGATCCCCGGTGTGTCATGCTGCAGGGTGCAGTGCACAGGCTGTTCCTGGGGGGGCAGCAGTGCCCCACCCTGGGCATGGCAGAGAGCATCACCAGGGCAGTGTGCTGCGGGGACGTGGGGGAGCACTGTCCAAACGCCTGTGAGCCCCAAACCCCGAGAGCATCTTGGTCACTGAGTCTGGCTCCCATGCGCAGCGCCACCAGCTCCCGCCAGGTTCTCACTGTAACGGGATTGGTCGGGCTGGAGCCATTGGCCCATTACGCGAGATGCTACAGCCCTCTAGCAAATCTGAGCTCTCTGATTGGCTGCCTCCCCACTTGCCAACCTCCTGGGGCAGAAGAACCAACCACAGCTGCCAAGGGCGCCAATTAGGTAGGGCGAGTTTCGTACAGGAGGTCTACTCCCAGGTGGAGCTCTTTGAATTAGAATGGAATGTGAGCTCTGCCGAGAGGTGCTTCTCCCAGCTTGTGTCCCTGGGGCAGGGAGTCTGGGTTTTGTTTACAGACAGAGGCAGGGTGATTAAGATAAGAAAAGGCTGGTAATTAAATTAAGGATCTGGAAGTCATTAGATGAACCTGTAAAAAACAGGAATCCCTTTGTGGGTGGGTGGGGATTTGAAGAGAGAATGCAGGGGACTCAGAAGAAATACAGCCAAGCCTCTGAGCCAAGTTCACATTCAGAAAAGAGAGATTTGAGAGGCGTAGGTAAAAAGAAGGGACCAAAACGCAGGGAAGGGATAGCAGTGGTATAGAGAAGTTCCCACTCTACCTGTGGTACTTATGTGGCCACATCACCGTAGTATCTGAGTGCCTCACTTCATTGACAGAGTTAAGTGCAGGCCCAGAACTGACATAGCAAGAACTGCACCCAAAGATTTACCCTGACAGTAGGGTTGCCAGGTGTCCTGTTTTCGGCCAGAACACCCGGTCAAAAAGGGACCCTGGTGACGGGTCAGCACTGCTGACTGGGCCGTTAAAAGTCTGGTTGGCTGCAGCAGGGCAGGCAGGCTCCCTGCCTGGCTCTGGACAGCTTCCCGGAAGCGGCCAGCATGTCCAGCTCCTAGGCAGAGGGGTGGCCAGAGGGGCTCTGTGCACTGCCCCCACCCGCAGGCACCGCCCCGAACCATGGCCAATGGGAGCTGCAGGGGCGGCACCTGCGGGCAGGAGCAGAGCGTGGAGCCACCTGGCCGTGCCTCTGCCTAAGAGCCGTAGGGACATGTCGCTGCTTCCTGGGAGCTGCCTGTGGTAAACACTGCCTGGGGCCTACACCCTGCACCCCAATCCCCTGCCCCAGCCCAGAGCCCCCTCCCACACGCCAAACCCCTCAGTCCTGGCTCCACCCCAGAGCCTGCATCCCCACCTAGAGTCCTCACTCCCTCCAGCACTCTGAACCCTCATTTCTGGACACATCCCATAGCCCGAGCCCCCAGACGAGAGCCCATACCCCCTCCCACACCCCAACCCCCTGCCTCTGCCCAGAGCCCCCTCTCACACTCTGAACCCTTTGGCCTATCCCCCAGCCCCCTCTTGTACCCCAAACCCCTCATCCCTGGCCCCACCCCAGAGCCTGCCCCCCCCCCCCAGCTGGAGTCCTCACTTCCTCCCTCCTGCACCCTAATCCCCTGCCCCAGCCCACTGAAAATGAGCGAGTCAGTGAGAGTGGGGAAGAGCGAGCGATGAAGGGAGGGTGGCTGGAGTGAGTGGGGCTGGGGCATCGGAGAAGGCGTGGGACCTCAGGGAGGGGCAAGGCAGGGGCAGGGCAAGGGTGTTCCGTTTTCTGCAATTAAAAAGTTGGCAACCCTACCTGACAGAGCTGTGTACAGTGGGGCTGGAATAGCAGGGGGAGCCCGGGGCTGGAAAATCTAACCGCCTTGGAAACATTAGAATGAGTTGCCTTAGTAAGAAGAGTGTCAGCCTGAGAGAGAACCCAGCCTTTTCCTCTCACTTCTCCACACAGATCTCCATGGGCAGGTGTTTGTTTTTCCAAAGGAGTCTGCTGATGCCCATGTTATCTTGAACATGAATAACAAGGGTCCTCTGCAGACCTTCACCATGTGTCTGAAATACTTCACTGACCTGACCCGGCCCTACAGCCTGTTCTCCTACGCTACCAGGGCCAGAGACAACGAGATCCTCCTCTTCAAAGAGAAGCCCGGGGAGCTCAGTCTGTACATCGGAGGGGAATCGGTGATCTTCAAAGTCCCAGAAAGAACAGGCACAAGCGCCGGCTGGGAGCACGTCTGTGCCAGCTGGGAGTCCGCCACCGGCATAGCCGAGCTGTGGGTGAACGGGAGTCCCTTACCCAGGAAGGGGCTGAGGAAAGGCTACGCTGTCAGTGACCAGGGTGTGATCATCCTGGGGCAGGAGCAGGACTCCTTTGGGGGTGGATTTGATGCCAAGCAGTCATTTGTAGGGGAAATTGCTGATGTGTACATATGGGACCATGCCACCCTGATTGTTGCATTGCAGGCTGCCAATGATGATTCGCAGGTGCCCCTCTCCATCCTGGGCTGGGGCAGTTTACAGTATCAAACAAAGGGTTATGTGGTACTGAAACCCGTGCTGGTATAAGGATCCTATTGAAATGCAGCCTTGCCTTGGGAACAGAGGCCTGGCCATCCAGCTCTAAACCCCATTGGTGCATGACTGAGAATAATGATGCACAAACTCCAGGGGCATCTGAGCAAAACTAGCGTCAACCTCTGCTCTTGTGAATCCTATGGGAACAGTGTGAAATCAACCAGTCCCTGGTGTTTGTGTCATTTGTGCATTTACCTTTGTCTAAAGCCTGGTCTGAGTCTGATTTGCCCCCTCTTCAGCCTGTGGTGTATTGAGAATCCCAGCACAGCCCCACTGGGCACAGTCTAAGAATGGGAATCCGGGTTGTGACCCGTTATGTCAGTGAGCTCTGAGAAGTCTGGGTTCACAGCCATCACAGGAGTCAGTTCTTCCTTGTGAGAACCAAACAAGAGGATCCTGTTCAATATTAATACACACACAGGAACCCTACAAACAGTCCCCATTCCATAGTGTTACAGAATCCCCGGGGTACAACCTGGAACTGGGGGACCGCTGAGCCCCCTGAACTCTCCAGCCTGGGCTGTCTCTCACAGTGCTTTGCCAGTAATAAGCAGCAAACCCCTCTAGGCGCTGTGATCACTCAGTACAATAGCACATGGAGCCCCACACCCAGCTAGGTTGCATGAATGCTCCCCGAGCCACTCACAAATCACACAGAGAAAAGTACCACCAGTCTCCCAAGCCCCCAGCTTTGTACCCCAGAACTGTACTGTCTTGTCGTGGTCAGAAGCCTGACCCGTGTAAATTCATTACCCAGTCTGCCCCTCCCTCGATGTGGAGCAGACACACACTAGCTTTTGTAACCTGAGCTGAAATTTCCCAAGCATTTCAACCAAAACACATTGTTTTATATTTTACTAAAACAGATGTATTAACTACAGAAAGATAGATGTTACGTCATTATAAGTGGTAGGCACAAAAGGTCAGAGATAGTTACCAAAGAAATTAAAAGGTAAACTCAGAGTCTAAATCTAAAACCTTATTAGAGGCAGTGTTTGGATCAAGCAGTTCTCTCACCCCACTGCATGTTGCAGGTAGGTTATAGTCCTTAATACACAGGCTTCCCCCTTACGTCTGGGACCAGTCTCCTCAGTTCAAGTCTTTGTCTTCTCAACGTTCTTGGTGCTTCCAGCATAGGTGCGGGAGGAGAAAGGTCAAAGCATGATGCCACTGTCCCCTATATTATATCCTCAGTCCATGTGCCTGGAACACACTAGCCCAGACATGTCCTGCTGGGCTTTGCTGACTCACAGGGTTGAGCAATCCCCCATTGTGTGATGCTTCTCTTACAGAATTGTAAATCCCTTGTTTAAAACTTCCCTGCTGATTAATGGTCACTTAACACCGTCCTGGGAATGGATTACCACCTAGCAGTAGAGACTGTCAAATGTACAATGTATTCCAGTAACAATCATACAGCATAACCTCATAACTTCATAAACAATAACGATATACATATTTGAACAGAACAAAGGGTTTCAGAAGATCATTACCTTTCATATGATATCTTACATGGCATGCTTTCTATGAAATAGATCATCGCCTGTGCCAGAAATGATCTACGTAAAATCCCTTAATCTGGTGTCAATTCAAGTCCCGTGGCCACCAAATTCCCTTTGTGGAGCCAGTTACACCTAGAATTCTGCTGCTGTCATTGGTGGTTACGCTTAACACTGCCTTGGGAGATACCTGACAAAGGCTCACGGGAGGGAGTGTGACAGAAGGGAAACGTGGTTGGCTCTGGATGCCATGTTGCAGCTTGGGTACAATCCAGGGACAGGTCAGTCGCCTTATCTTCCATGCACTGCTCTGTAGCCTTTGTTTTTATTTAAAGTGAATTTTAGTGATGTTATATTACGTCATTGAGGGTTTGGCTTTGGCAGCTACAATCTCAAGTTCAGCAGAGTTATCTCTGCTTGTTTTAGATCTCGAGCTCACGGAAACACATGAAACCATAGCCACATAACACAGACAATCACAAGAACAAGCGCCTCTATCTTTTATCAACTTTATTAAAGTTATCAACAAAAATATGAATGTCCCAGCATATGCAACACCTAAATATATCCATGCACCAGTTATAACTACAGACATACTCACATCCTCCTAGATACTGTTAGAGTCTGATGGCGCTCTCACGGATTGATCATCAGTAGAGAGACGGATCCTGCTGGAGTTCTCCCATAGGAAACTCAATTTTCCCGGGCACCCCCTTTTTATAATGTGATTCTGCCTATACCTACATTCTGCATATGTCTATGAAAGTGTCAACCCTCTTTTTCCTTATTGGTCTGTGTCCCCTAGAACTAGAAGGGACCCCAGCTTACATAGGTTGTGTAGATTCTCTTTATTCTCATTAGCATTGACACACAACCTGTATTGTGTCAGTCCCCTCGCCGGTCCTCTGTAACAACAAACTCCCACTCCCATCACCTTGTTAAACCAGCAACACCCAGGGAAACTGAGTCCCACCCCCCTCTGCATGCAACCCCTAGGAAACCAAGAAAAACCCCCATAGGAAACAAGGAAACAGGAAACTCTCCCACTTCGTCACATGTGGTTAAGACACGTTGGAGACAGATGTGCCTCTATAGCACTTTTACGATTTAAAATTAATCTTCCAGCCAATTTTTTGCATTATTACCACTTGTTACCTCTTTTCCCATAATCTTAGGGCATTGGGTTATTCTTCAGTCATAGAATCATAGAATCTCAGGGTTGGAAGGGACCTCAGGAGGTCATCTAGTCCAACCCCCAGTCACTTACTTATGTCAGCATTTCTTAGCTCCAAGGCCTAAAATAGCGAAGTTAAAGTTCTGTAAGCCTCAGCCTACAGGTCTTGTACTTTACCCTTTTTTACTTAGATATCTAATAAATGGTTCACTCTAAATACTGATAATCCTACACTTTAACCCTCTCTGGACCCTTGCTATGGTGTCCCTGAGGGGAAACCGAGGCAGGGAACTGCAGAGCCACCCCTGGCCACCAGGGGGTGCTCAGGGGTGGCTGGCCCTGTTACAGGGTGAGCACCCTCACACATCTGGCCCCAGTGATTTCCCAAGGTCCCAGTGGGAGTTGGGGCCAGAGCTGTAGATAGACGTGAGGCGCTCCCTGGTCCCAGGTCCATGTGCAGCTCTCCAGAGCGCACTTGCCTCTTTCCCATTGCAGGCCGAGCAGATTAGACATAACCGAGCAGGTTACATTACCACAGTGCTACAGACAATTCCTTGCTTTGCGCCCCCACCCGTTTCCAGCCCCACTAGCCGAGCAGCGCGGGGCCCTCAGTACACTGGGAGCAGGCTGGGTTTAATGACAACATAATCTTTGATCTCGTAGCTCAGGGTTGTCCAGTCAAGGATGAGGTGAGGCAGGACCTTGCCATTGTTCATGGTAAGGCTAACTTCCTCCGGGGAGAGCAGAGTGTCCCACATGGACACATCTGTGATTTCCCCGACAAACGACTGATTTATGTCGAACCCACCCCCCGGGGTGTCCTGCTCCTGCCCCAGGACGAGCACACCCTGGGCACCCACAGCGTAGCCTTTCTTCAGCCCCCTCCTGGGTAAGGGACTCCCGTTCACCCACAGCTCGGCTATGCCAGTGGCGGACTCCCAGCTGGCACAGACGTGCTCCCACCCGGCGCTTGTGCCTGTTCTTGCTGGGACTTTGAAGGTGACCGATTCCCCTCCGACGTACAGACTGAGCTCCCCGGGCTTGGGTTTGTAGAGGAGGAAGTCGTTGTCCTTGGCCTTGGTGGCGTAGGAGAAGAGGCTGTAGGCCCGGGTCAGGTCGCACCCGAATCTCAGACACACGGTGACGTTCCGCAGCGGCTGCTCCAGCCTCGGCTTCAGGATGACGTGGGCGGTTCCAGATGCTTTAGGGAACACGAACACGTTGCCATGTAGATCTGCCAGGGAGACACGGGCGGCCAGTGAGGCTGGGTTCTGTGCCAGCCTCACAGCCTGGCTTTTGCCCTGACCTGCCCCATCAGTGCCCCAGGGCTGGCCAAGCAGGAGGCCGGGCTGCCCTGCCAGCCCCGCAGGAAGTGGGCTAGTGACTCAGGAGCAGAGCGCTCCCCACCAAGCCCAGCACAGAGCTGGGGAGGTTGGGGCATGGGGTGGACCCCAGGAGGTGCTTCGGGCAGGGGGATGGAGGGTATTGCTGGGGGATTTGAGGGAGTGCTGGGGGCGGGGGCGTGATTCAGGTGTAGGGTGTGGTTTGGTTGGGGGGGTTGGGGGATGGTTTGGGTAGGTGGTGCAGTGTGCTGGGGGGAAGTTCGGGCGGGGGGGGCAGAGTGTTTGGGGTGATTTAGGTGCAGGTTGCTGGGTGGGCAGTTCGGGCAAGGGGTGCAGGGTGACTGGGGGTGATTTGGGTGCAGGTTGCCGGGGGGCAGTTCAGGCAGGGGGGCCAGAGTGTTTGGGGGTGATTTGGGTCCAGGTTGCTGGGGGGTGCGGTTCGGACCGGGGGTGCAGGGTGCTGGGGGGTAATTTGGGTCCAGGTTGCTGGGGGGTGCAGTTCGGACCGGGGGTGCAGGGTGCTGGGGGGGGCAGTTCAGACCAGGGGTGCAGGGTGCCTGGGGGTGATTTGGGTCCAGGTTGCTGGGGGGGTGCAGTTCGGACCAGGGGTGCAGAATGCTGGGGGGCAGTTCGGGTGGCGCTTGATGCCTGGCAGTCAGGAGAGGGCAGTTGTGCCCTAACACGGTCCCTGTGTGAAGAGCACGGGCAGCATCATGCTGCTCGTCTCCCAGAGCTCAGGGTCCGATTTCAGCATTTCCAGGGAGGACGGCGGGTCCCTGCAGATCCCGCCTGGGTCTGAGCCCCGCTGGCTGCCTGAGAGTGCGGCAGTCGCGTGTGTGCTGGGGGTCGCAGAGCCGGCTCACCAGGAGGGTGACTGAGAGCCCTAGGCCGAGTCAGCCCCTTCCCACAGCACCTGGGAGAGGTGCCCAGGGAAGAGCCCAGCAGCACCGTCTGGAGCGGGGTGGGGGCATCTTGTGGCAGCCCAGGGCCCACCCGGAGACGGCTGGACTCCAGAGCCTCCTGGGCCACAGGCCGATGTGGCTCCCCCGCCGGCCCGTTCCCTGCCTGCGGAGCCAGCGTCTCGCCCAGCCCAGAGCTGTGAGTGCAGCCCTGCTCCTCTGCATGGGATCTGCGGATCCCCTGGAGAAAGGTGCCCTGCGAGGGGGGGGGGTGCGGTTTCCTCCCTATAGGGGAGCTGCTCCTGCTGCCCCTGGGTGCTCGGGCGCAGGAAATTTCAGCCTGTCAGAAAATGGCTCATCCTGGGTTTCCAACCTCTCCAGTGAGAAGCTGCAGCCGGTGTTAACAGAGGTGCAAGAGTCACATCACCAGAGCTTTGCTCATTTGCACCCATTGAGGAGCTGGGCCTGTGCCTACTAAGGCTGGATGGATCCTGGCCCATGTTCTCAGACAGGAGGCCCAGTCCTGGCCAGCAAGGAACAGGCTGGGCTGACGGAGGGCGAGCTTCCCTCTCACGCTGTGCCCAGAGATGGGACCCTGAGCTCGGTACCTGTTGCCCTTCCAGTCTGGCCTGCCCCCAGCCCTGGCCTGCAGAAAAACTGCTATTCCCGTCCCTGGACATTCACACCCCTTCCCAGCCATGCACACGCTCAGCTCTGCTCATGGCCACTGGCCACAATCCACAGACCCCTGCTCTTGCTGTGAAAAGGGCCCTACACACAGCTCTGCCGATGCCCCTCAATCCCGACCCGCAGCCCCGTGCTATCCCAGCCCTGGGCTCCCTACACACAGCTCTGCCAATGCCCCTCAATCCCGACCCGCAGCCCCCTGCTATCCCGCCCTGGGCTCCCCACACAGTTCTGCCGATGCCCCTCAATCCCGACCCGCAGCCCCGTGCTATCCCAGCCCTGGGCTCCCTACACACAGCTCTGCCGATGCCCCTCAATCCCGACCCGCAGCCCCCTGCTATCCCGCCCTGGGCTCCCCACACACAGCTCTGCCGATGCCCCTCAATCCCGACCCGCAGCCCCATGCTATCCCAGCCCTGGGCTCCCTACACACAGCTCTGCCAATACCCCTCAATCCCGACCCGCAGCCCCCTGCTATCCCACCCTGTACTCCCCACACACAGCTCTGCCGATGCCCCTCAATCCCGACCCGCAGCCCCCTGCTTGCCCAGCCCTGGGCTCCCTACACACAGCTCTGCCGATGCCCCTCAATCCCGACCCGCAGCCCCCTGCTATCCCACCCTGTACTCCCCACACACAGCTCTGCCGATGCCCCTCAATCCCGACCCGCAGCCCCCTGCTATCCCACCCTGGGCTCCCCACACACAGCTCTGCCGATGCCCCTCAATCCCGACCCGCAGCCCCGTGCTATCCCAGCCCTGGGCTCCCCACACACAGCTCTGCCGATGCCCCTCAATCCCGACCTACAGCCCCCTGCTATCCCGCCCTGGGCTTCCTACACACAGCTCTGCCGATGCCCCTCAATCCTGACCCACAGCCCCCTGCTATCCCGCCCTGGGCTTCCTACACACAGCTCTGCCGATGCCCCTCAATCCCGACCCGCAGCTCCCTGCTATCCCTGCCCTGGGCTCCCCACACACAGCTCTGCCGATGCCCCTCAATCCCGACCCGCAGCCCCCTGCTATCCCGCCCTGGGCTCCCCACACACAGCTCTGCCGATGCCCCTCAATCCCGACCCACAGCCCCCTGCTATCCCGCCCTGGGCTTCCTACACACAGCTCTGCCAATGCCCCTCAATCCCGACCCGCAGCCCCCTACTATCCCTGCCCTGGGCTCCCCACACACAGCTCTGCCGATGCCCCTCAATCCTGACCCGCAGCCCCCTGCTATCCCGCCCTGGGCTCCCCACACACAGCTCTGCCGATGCCTCTCAATCCTGATCCGCAGCCCCCTGCTATCCCACCCTGGGCTCCCCACACACAGCTCTGCCGATGCCCCTCAATCCAGACCCACAGCCCCCTGCTATCCTGCCCTGGGCTTCCTACACACAGCTCTGCCGATGCCCCTCAATCCCGACCCGCAGCCCCCTACTATCCCTGCCCTGGGCTCCCCACACACAGCTCTGCTGATGCCCCTCAATCCCGACCCGCAGCCCCCTGCTATCCCAGCCCACCCACCCCACAGCTCTGCCCAAGCACCTCTCTCTCGGGCTGTGCAGTAGATCTGGCAATGAGACTTAGCGCTGGGAGGTGGGTGCTTTGGCCGATGCCCCATGGAGCCCTTTCCTTCCCCCCAACCACCTTTCTCCTTCCCTCATTTTCTTCTCTTCCCTGTTTCTCGGCAGCTGCTGTGTAGGGACAACTCCCAAGAACCTGGGAACTCTGTCACTGCAGAGACAGCTCACAGCTTCCCCCAGCACCCAGGCCCGCTGCAGCAGAGGGGCTTGAGTGAGGTGCCAGTGTGGCCCCTCCCCACACACTTGACAAGCAAGCCAGGAAGAGGGTTTGGAAGCATCCTCCATAGAATCATAGACCCATGGGGTTAGAAGGGACAGTATGGCATCTGCATGGGGTCATCTATAGAATACCAGGGTTGGAAGAGACCTCAGGAAGTCATCTAGTCCAACCCCCTGCTCAAAGCAGGACCAATCCCCAATTTTTTGCCCCAGATCTCTAAATGGCTCCCTTAAGGATTGAACTCACAACCCTGGGTTTAGCACGCCAATGCTCAAACCACTGAGCTATCCCCCCCAGTCTAGTCTAACCACTGCCAAGATGCAGGATTTGTTGTGGCTAAACCATCCCAGACAGATGGCTCCAGCCTCCTTTTGAAAACCTTCAGTGAAGGAGCTTCCACGACCTCCCTAGGCGTCTGTTCCATTGTCCTTCTGTTCTTACTCTTAGGACGGTTTTCATCTAAATCTGCTCTGCTGTAGTTTGAATCCTTTGACTCTTGTCCTGCCCTCTGTGGCAAGAGAGAACAATTTGTCTCCAGCTTTCTTGTGGCAGCATTTCAAGTATATGAAGATCGCTATCATATTCCCCCTTAATCTCCTTTTCCAAACTAAACCTACTCAGTTCCTTCAGCCTTTGCTCAGATGGTTTGCATTCCATCCCTTTGATCATCTTTGTCGCTCGCCTCTGGATCCTTGCCAGTTTCTCCACATCCTTTCTATACATTGGGAACCAAAACTGGACACAGTTCTCCAGCTGAGGCCTCACCAGCACTGAGTAGAGCGGTGCTATCACCACCCGTGACTTGCATGCAATGTCTCTGCTAATGCAACCTAACATTGCATTTGCCTTTTTTTTTTGCTGCAGCAGCATCGCAGTAACAAGGGTCATCTTAAACCCTGCTGAAGCCAGCTGCCAGCCCCATCCTTCTTCAGATCCAGCCAGGGCTTGGCCCCCTGGCACAGCCGGCTCTACCCCTACCTGTCTGAGCGGCAGCTCCTGAGAAGCCAATGAGCATGAGGAGCCAAAGCTGCAGCGTCTCCA
Organism: Chelydra serpentina; assembly: GCA_037349315.1. Classification (NCBI taxonomy): domain Eukaryota; kingdom Metazoa; phylum Chordata; order Testudines; family Chelydridae; genus Chelydra; species Chelydra serpentina. The sequence continues at coordinate 2,892,079 of JBAIAC010000056.1, forward strand.
TGTTCTTCACCTGAAGAGTGACCCAGAGGGGAGCGTCAGAGGGGCAGGAACACGGAGAAGGGAGATGAGAGTCTCTGGACTGCTCTGCCCTGAAACCTGCCTCCAGGCAATGCCAGTCCCCAAGCGCAGGGACCAGGGGGACCAGCCCTGATTTATATCCCCAGTGGTGACGGCAGCAGAATCGATGTGTAAACAATATTCCAGCATTTGCAATCAGAGTTGCAGATGCAGGGGGGTCTGGGAGGTTGCAGGGCTGGCGATCGATGGCAGTTACTCATTAGAGCTGCACACGGGAAACCAGCCGCACTGAGAAGGGACAGGCTGTTCCCAAGTGGGTGGGGGGGGAGGGAAGAAAAAGGCTCAGCCAGCCACGTGCAGCCACGGCAGGGCATCTGGCACAGCCGTGGCTGCAGTGCTGGCCCCGGGACCAGAACTCTCACAGCTGCTGGCAAAGCCTCCAGCCACAGCTCCCTCCAGCCTACCTTGGCTATGGGATGGTCTCCAGGACAGCAGCTTTTGAGGGGGATGGAGGGAGGCTCAGCCCACAGGGAACCCCACCCGCCACAAAGAGCCAGGCCAGGAAAAGGAGGGATGGGCTGCCTACGCGCTCTCTGTGTCCATCACCCCCAGGGCACCATGGCCCTGCCCAGCACGGCTCCTTGTTACACCATGTGCTGGGTGCAGGCGCAGCAGGGCCCTCGTCCAGGGTCAGAAACACTCTTTCCCCACAGCCCCCCTGGACTTGCCTGCTGGGTGCCAGGAGACCGCAGCGGCTTCTAACCCATCAGCCACTTCCCTGGCTGAGGCATGCCGAGAAGCAGCACTTTCAGGCCTCTGGGCTCGCGGGTGATGTCATGCACCTGGCAGGTGACATCAGTGCTGGAGGGAGGGTCTGTGCTGGTGCTGACGGGGTGTTCACAGCAGTACCGAGGGGCGGCCAGGCCAGGTGCTGGGGGACTTGGCTGGAGCTCCCAGGCTGGCTCTGTCAGGAGACGGGTGGAAGCGGATCTCACGCAGCTCAACCCTGCTATTCTGAGGGGCTGCGGCCCAAAGTGAGGCAGCGGCTCTGGGAGGGGCTTTGCCTTCGCCTGTGGGGGAACTGGGGCATCAGCGTCTCAGGAGTCCCGGCGCTGGGCTCTGGTTCTGCTCAGTGTCCAGGCAGCTCTCAGCGCAGAGATGAACGTGCCCCTGGCTCAGGCTGCTGCCCTGCTCTGGCAGCGGGAATGGGAAAGGCTGGGGTGGGGCAGGATTGCAGGACGTCACCGTGAGCTACTCCAGCCAGCGGCTGGTTGGGCCCAGCTCTCTGTGTGGTGATGAGAGCAGCAGTGGAGGGGTAGCGATATGGGGTCGCTGCAGAAGGGGGGTCGCTGCATTAGCTGTGCTGAGGGCCCATCCCCAGCCATCTCCCCATCCTCCCGGGGAGCTCGCAGCCTCTGCGTGGGAGGCTCCTGCCCTTTCCTGGCAGACCGTCCCCTCCATCCCCTTGCTGGCTTCGGAGTCCTTCCGGCAGAGGCCCGGGCAGGTTTCCTCACTTCATTGGATTCAATAGTGACACAGAGACGGGGGCCTCCAGAGAAGCCCGTCACGCACAAATGGGCCCAGACAAAGGCCAACGTTTTCAGAAGCAACAAGTGATTTGGGGCCCCTGGAAGGGCCAGCTCTTGGCAGCAGATTGCTCAGCCCCCTCTGAAGCTGGGCCCTTCCAGGTGTCCCACAAACTGAGACACCCAAAATCCCAAGTCCCTTGCGAAAGTGTCTCCCCTGCTCCCAGCGTCCAAGGCTCAGCAGCTGGGTGGCTCCTTCCATCTCCCAGGGCCCTCCCACTCCCAATGCCAGGTTCCTGGGCGCTGGCTGCGCGGGGCCTCAGCACGCCCGGAGCTGATAACTCAGGGCTGTCCTTGTGACGGTGTTCCCCATAAAACTTTATGGGGAGAGGCTTATAAATGTATATATGTAACTAGAATATGTTTTATGCTACATGTGCCATGTAACATATCTCTGTGAAAGTTATGACCTACTGAATTTAGTCCTCCTGTTTGTATGCATGTATCATTCTTGTAGTTGGAGTTATGAAGATTGGTTTTATATTTGCTGGTTTTGTACATAGCCTTTGTAAGTGCATGGGATCATCTTTGGAGCAAAGAATGTGCCTAAGTACGAGCACTTAACAGACAAAAGACGTTGCAGACCCCAATCCACATTGGGGCCGGGTCTGGAATGCAACTGGTTAGGCTGGTTGCCGAAGGGTGCATGGACAGGTGACTTGCCCAGGTGATCCCAAAACTCCATGGTAACAGGATGTTACACAGGGAGGGGGAAAAGACTATAAAAGCCCAGGGGAGACCCTTCCATTTGGTCTTCAGCTGGCTAAGGGGAGAGGCTCTCCACCCCGCCCCCCCCCCCCCCAAGGACATTCCTGAGGGGAACTGAACAAAGGACAAAGACACTAGGGGGTGTGAGCGACTGCTGGACCCAGGCTAGTTCTACAGCCTGTAAAAAGGAAAATATCCGAATCTGGTGAGGCTTTTATCTGTGTTAACTTTGAATAGACATAGACGTGCGTGTTTTATTTTATTTTACTTAGTAATTCGCTTTGTTCTGTCTGTCATTACTTGACATCACTTAAATCCTACTTGCTGTACTTATTAAAATCACTTTTTACTCATTAAGTTTCCTGGAGTATGAGTTGTTACCTGGGAAGGGAAACAGCTGTGCATATCTTTCTATCTTTGAAATAGAAGGCGAACTATTTATGAGTTTACCCTGTATAAGCTTTATACAGGGTAAAATGGATTCATTAAGGGTTTGAACCTCCTTGGAGTTGAGCAGCTGGGTGTCAAAGGCAAGAGCACTTCCAGGGGCCTTACAGTGGTGAGTGGACTTGGTTCGGACCTGGGTCTGTGTTTGCAGCAGATCAGTGGAATCTGGCTCAAAACAGACAGGATTCGGGAGTCCCAAGCTGGAAAAGGCCTGGAAGCAGGGGCAGAAGTAGCCTTGGCACACCAGGTGGCAGCACCAAGCAGGTCTCTGTGGCCCCAACCCGTCACAGTCCTGTCTGGCCCAGGGCTGGGGAGCTTCTCCCTGTGCAGCTGCCCCATCTGCTTAGGCGACAGCAAATAACACCACACGTTCACCGCTATCTCCCCCACAAACGCCTGATCGGCATCCAACGAGCCCCCGTAGGAGTACTGGTCCTTCCCCAGGACAATCGCCGGCTCAGCCCTCATCAGCACCCTTCCTGCCTAAGGCTTGCCTGTTCACCACCGCTGCACCAGCCCTGTGACCGAGTCCCAGGCCAGGCAGCTGGATTCCCACTGGCCACTGCTGCTGCTCAGCAGGACACTGAAGGTCAGGGGCTTCCCACCCATGTGCCTCTGATACTCAGTGGGGCTCTCCCGGCAGAGCAGCATCTCGTCATTGTGTCCCTGGTGGCGTAGGAGAAGAGGCCGTAGGGCCGGGCCAGGTTGGCTGAAGGATCTCAGGCACACTGTGAAGCTCTGCTGTGGCCTCTCCAGACTTGGCGACAGGATGGCGCATGCATCGCTGGACCCCTTGGGGGACACACAGACCTTCCCGTCCAGGTGTGGGGGGAAGCACAAAGCAGGTGCCGGCTGAGCTCAGACAGTCCAGGGAGTTTCCTCCTCAACCCCAGCAGGGACGGCAGTGCCCCCCTCCCTGCACTGCATGGCAGCAGGGACAGCAGGGTCCACCTGTGACATACCAGGGCACAGTCCAGACCAGTGGGGGACTGTGTGACCCCTGCCTGCAAGGCTTTGCTTTGCTGAACGCAGCTCCCACCTGGGCCACTCACAAACAGTCCAGCATGCAAGCCACAGCCTGAGTGTCTGAGTGTGACTGAGTGTGACTGCAGCCTGCCAGCCTAGGTTATACTGCAGGGTGACCCCAACACACCTCCAGTCTCAGATTTACCCCAGAAATGCATGTCCCGTACTGCCTGGCCCTCTCCTGGACAGTACAAATATATTAAGTCCATATTCCTGAAAGGGCACAATATGCCAGTTTATCATCTCAAATAGTCATTCAGATACTTTCAATTTAAACACACTGGATTCAATAAAACAGTAAAACAAGCTTATTAACTACAAGAGAGATTTTAAGTGAGTGCTAGTCACTAGGCATAACAGTCAGAAATGATTACAAGAAAAATAAAGGCAAGACGTTCACTAATGCCAAACTTAACCAACTCCATCAGATTCAGACAAAGTTTCTCTCCGTATGCTTTCAGCAGTCGTACTGACCGAACCCTGTAGGTCAGGACCCCTCCCCCAGAGTCCAACGGATGCTTCCTTTGTTCCTTCAGGTGCAGTGATTGCAATAGGCAGGGAAAGACACGGGGGTTGCTTGGGGTGTTTGTCTCTCCTTTTTATGGTTTCAGTCCCTCTCTTGAAAAACATTTCCAGCTGGGCACTAGGAGACAGAATCTATGTGACAGGATGTTCCCTGTTGGCTTCGCCTCACCTGTTTGTTTCCCGCCCTGCTTGATAAATCTGTTTACTGCTTAAATACTCAAGCACTCGTTCCTTTGTGTAGGACAGGCCTGTTTGCCGACTTCTCCCTGGGCAGGGCTGTGGAGTTTGGAACATGTGCTAATAACACCAGATAGGGGATTCATATCACTAAGGCTGCGAGTCTGTCAGGGAGGTCGTAGAAGTCATGGATTCTGTGACTTTCCGCGATCTACGTGACTTCAGTAGCTGCAGTGGCCAGTACGGCTGATCTCAGGGGCACCCGAGCAACTGGCCCTGGGACCATCCAAGTAGCAGCCAGTGCAGCTGGCCTCGGGGACCTCCCGAGCAGCAGTCTCGGGGGCCATCCATAGACTCATAGACTTTAAGGTCAGAAGGGACCATTATGATCATCTAGTCTGTCCTCCTGCACAATGCAGGCCACAGAATCTCACCCACCCACTCCTGGAATAATCCTCTCACCTATGTCTCAGCTACTGAAGTCTTCAAATCATGGTTTAAAGGCTTCAAGATGCAGAGAATCCTCCAGTAAGTGACCCGTGCCCCATGCTGCAGAGGAAGGCAAAAAACCTCCAGGGCCTCTGCCGATCAACCCTGGAGGAAAATTCCTTCCCGACCCCAAATATGGCGGTCAGCTGAACCCTGAGCATGTGGGCAAGACTCACCAGCCAGACACCCAGGAAAAAGTTCTCTGTAGTAACTTCTAACATCCCATCATTGACCATTGGTCCCATTTACCACTGATGACAATTAATTGACCTTTGACTAAGATCATGTTATCCCATCAAACCATCCCCTCCATAAACTTATCTAGTTTAATCTTGAAGCCAGATAGGTCTTTTGCCTCCACTGCTTCCCTTGGAAGGCTGTTCCAGAGCTTCACTCCTCTAATGGTTAGAAACCTTCATCTAATTTCAAGTCTAAACTTCCCGATGGGCAGTTTATATCCATTTGTTCTTGTGTCCACATTGGTACTGAACTGAAATAATTCCTCTCCCTCCCTGGTATTTATCCCTCTGATATATTTAAAGAGAGCAATCCTATCTCCCCTCAGCCTTCTTTTGGTTAAGGTAAACAAACCAAGCTCCTTGAGTCTCCTTTCATACAACAGGTTTTCCATTCCTCGGATCATCCTAGTGGCCCTTCTTTGTACCTGTTCCAGTTTGAATTCATCCTTCTTAACATGGGAGACCAGAACTGCACACAGTATTCCAAATGAGGTCTCACCAATGCCTTGTATAACGGTACTAACACCTCCTTATCTCTATTAGAAATACCTCGCCTAATGCATCCCAAGACTGCATTAGCTTTTTTCACGGCCACATCACATTGGCGACTCATAATCATCCTATGATCAACCAGGACTCCGAGGTCCTTCTCCTCTTCCGTTACTTCCAACTGATGCGTCCCCAGCTTACAACTAAAATTCTTGTTATTAATCCCTAAATGCATAACCTTACACTTCTCACTATTAAATTTCATCCTATTGCTATTACTCCAGTTTACAAGGTCATCCAGATCTTCCTGTATTATATCCCGATCCTTTTCTGAATTGGCAATGCCTCCCAACTTTGTGTCATCTGCAGACTTTATTAGCACACTTCCACTTTTGGTGCCAAGGTCAGTAATAAATAGATTAAATAAAATTAGTCCCAAAACTGAACCTTGAACTCCACTAGTAACCTCCCTCCAACCTGATAGTTCACCTTTCAGTACAACCCGCTGTAGTCTCCCCTTTAACCAGTTCCTTATTCACCTCTCAATTTTCATATTGATCTCCATCTTTTCCAATTTAACCAATAATTCATGTGGTACTGTATCAAATGCCTTACTGAAATCAAGGTAGATTAGATCCACTGCATTTCCTTTATCTAAACAATCTGTTACTTTCTCAAAGAAGGAGATCAGTTTGGTTTGGCACGATCTACCTTTTGTAAAACCATGTTGTAATTTGTCCCAATTGCCATTGACCTCAAGGTCCTTAACTACTTTCTCCTTCAAAATTTTTTCCAAGACCTTGCATACTACAGATGTCAAACTAACAGGCCTGTAGTTACCCGGATCACTTTTTTTCCCTTTCTTAAAAATAGGAACTATATTAGCTATTCTCCAGTCAAACGGTACAACCCCTGAGTTTAGAGATTCATTAAAAATTTTTGCTAATGGGCTTGCAATTTCATGTGCCAGTTCCTTTAATATTCTTGGATGAAGATTATCTGGGCCGCCTGATTTACTCCCATTAAGCTGTTCGAGTTTGGTTTCTACCTCAGATATGGTAATATCTATCCCCACATCCTTATTCCCATTTGTCATGCTGCCACTATCCCTAAGCTCCACATTAGCCTCATTAAAGACTGAGGCAAAGTATTTGTTTAGATATTGGGCCATGCCTAGATTATCCTTAATCTCCACTCCATCCTCAGTGTTTCGTGGTCCCACATCTTCTTTCTTTGTTTTCTTCCTATTTATATGGCTATAAAACCTTTTACTATTGGTTTTAATTCCCTTTGCAAGGTCCAATTCTACATGACTTTTAGCCTGCCTCACTTTATCCCTACATGCTCTGACCTCAATAAGGTAGGTTTCTTTGCTGATCCCTCCCATCTTCCACTCCTTGTATGCTTTCTGTTTTTTCTTAATCACCTCTCTGAGATGCTTGCTCATCCAGCTTGGTCTAAAACTCCTGCCTATGAATTGTCTCCCCTTTCTTGGGATACAGGCTTCTGATAGCTTCTGCAACTTTAATAATCCCAGGCCCCCTCCGCCTTTAAATCCATAAATTCTTTAGTCCAATCCACTTCCCTAACTAATTTCCTTAATTTATTAAAGTTAGCCCTTTTGAAATCAAAAACCCTAGTCTCAGATTTATTTTTGTTTATCCTTCCATTTAGTCTGAACTGAATTAGCTCATGATCACTTGAGCCAAGGTTGTCCCCTACAACCATTTCTTCAATGAGGTCCTCACTACTCACCAAAACCAAATCTAAAATGGCATCCCCCCTTGTTGGTTCAGTAACTACTTGATGAAGGATCCAGGGGATTGCCAGAGCAGCAGTGGTTCCAGGGGCCGCCCTGGGGGCGGCTTGAGAAGCAGCCAGTGGACAACCATGGAGGCGACCGGAGCAGTCCCCAGGGGCCTCGGGTCAGCGTGTAGCCAGAGACAGTCAGTTCCTGCCACCAGAGCAGGGGCCAGCCATCAGCTCTTAGGGGTCCCCAGAGCACCAGGGGCCTCCTAGAGCAGCAGCACCTTAAGGGCAACGAAGATTTAGTCAGGGTATTTATAGTAAAAGTCATGAACATGTCACAGGTTGTGAATTTTTGTTTATTTCCCATGCCCTGTTCATGACTTTTACTAAAAATACCCCGGACTAAATCCAAGCCTTACTTATAACTTTACATACAATGTTGCCACATGTATTTTACCACCACAATACTGACCAGCAAATTCTAAGTTTTCAAATGATACCTCTGTGATGGTGTACCCCATAAAGCTTTATGGGGAGATGCTTATAAATGTATATATGTAACTAGGATATGTTTTATGCTACATGTGCCATGTAACATATCCCTGTGAAAGTTATGATCTACTGAATCTATTCCTCCTGTTTTTATGCATGTATCATTGTTGTAGTTGGAGTTATGAAGATTGGTTTTATATTTGCTGGTTTTGTACATAGCCTTTGTAAGTGCATGGGATCATGTTTGGAGAACACAATGTGCAAGTTAAGTACTAGCACTTAACAGACAAAAGAAGTTGCAGACCCCAATCCACATCGGGGCCTGGTCAGGAATGCACCTGGCTGGACCGGTTAGGGTGCATGGACAGGTGACTTGCCCATGTGATCCCAGAACTCCAGGGCAACATAATGTACACAGGGAGTGGGGGGAAAAGGCTATAAAAGCCCTGGGAAGACCCCACCATTTTGTCTTCAGCTGGCTAAAGAGAGAGACTCTCCACCCCCCAAGGACACACCTGAAAGAGACCGAACAAAGGACAAAGACATTAGGGGGGTGAGTGATTGCTGGACCCAGGCTAGGAGGAAGATAGCCTGTTTACTGGACCTAGTGAGGTTTTTATCTGTACACAGGGCGATTAGACATAGAACTGCGTGTTCTATTTTATTTTATTTAGTAATTCACTTTGCTCTGTCTGTCACTACTTGGAATTACTTAAATCCTACTTTCTGTACTTATTAAAATCACTTTTTACTTATTAAGTTACCTGGAGTACGAGTTGTTACCTGGGGAAGGCAAACAGCTGTGCATATCTTTCTAGCTTTGAAATAGAAGGCGAACCATTTATGAGTTTGCCCCGTCTAAGCTTTATACAGGGTAAAACGGATTTATTAAGGGTTTGAATCTCCTTGGGAGTTGGGCACCTGGGTGTCAAAGGCAAGAGCGCTTCCAGGAGCCTTACAGTTGTTAGTGGACTTGGTTCGGACCTGAGGGTCTGTGTTTGCAGCAGATCAGGGGAATCTGGCTCAAAACAGACAGGATTCGGGAGTCCCAAGCTGGAAAAGGCCTGGAAGCAGGGGCAGAAGTAGCCTTGGCACACCAGGTGGCAGCACCAAGCAGGTCTCTGTGATCCCAACCCGTCACAACCTCACAAGACATTCTTCGTACAAAGATTATTACAACAGTGTGTAGGGTGTGAACACAGGGGTGTATTCCGTCACACCTCCCCCCTTTCAAAGCTGCAGTAGGGTTAGCCACTGGCTGACCTGACGGCAGCACATCAGGCTTTGTCTTTTTAAATAGATCTCTGGTTGCAGATACAATGTCACTGAACCCACGCACTAACTTTCTGTAATGGTTTACCAGATCTATGAAAGATTGAACCTGTTTTTTGGTGCGAGGTACAGGTCAATTTACAATGGCTTCAACTTTTAAGGGATCAGGGGATATTTGACCTCCCCCTACCCAGTGTCCCAAATACAGAACTCTGGCTTCTCCAATTTCACAGGCTTTTGTGGTTGGGCCTGCCGCTTTGAACCTTGACAGCACAATCTTTATTGTTTTTTGTGATCAGCCCAAGTGTTGCTAAACACTGTGATGATGTCATCCACATACAGCCTTGCAAAGCTCTGCAAACTGTTTAACACTTGGTTGGCCAGCCTCTGCAAAGTGGCTTCTGCATTAATTAACCCAAATGGTAACACTGGCATAGACTCATAGACTCATAGAATTTACTGCTGTTCTCTGCCATGCAGGAACCAGTCTCAGCCCCTCCCACACCTGGAAACACACTGCTTCCTTCTTCTGTAGAGGAGTTGAAGAGACCGTCCCTTTCCCGCCCCTCCCCCAAGAAGTCTCTGGGACTTTACCACTCCCCTCTGGGATCCCAGGACAATATTCCCTTTTGCTGTGGGTCACCACATGAATAGTCTTAGCCATGTGCAAAATATCATTCCCAAGAAGCATTTCGACAGGGATACTACCCAGCCCCCCTCCTGTCAAGACACCTTCTAAACCTTCCCATTCCACATGCACTTTGGCTAAAGGTTCAGGAATCTTCTGTCCTCCCACTGCCAGAAGCTCCACTTCTTGGTCAGGTGACAGGACAGTTTTTTGGACCATGGTTCCCTTGACCAAAGAGACCTGGGCTCCAGTGTCTCTCCACCCTATGCACTCCTTGTTATTTACTCTGGCAGCCTTAATCGGTTCCATATCTACCCGCTCCCGGTCAGTCCTAACAAACCGCATCAGGTGAATTGTAGGTGCCTCTGAGGCTTCTGTCTTAAGAACTGCTGCATTATTATGGCTTGGATGGGGCTTCATTTCTTTTAGCTCAGGGCACTGATTCCTCAGGTGCTCAGTAAAGTTACCCATGAAACACTTTCTTGGACCCTCCTCCTTCACAGGAGGGGACAATTCTGGAGGGACAATTCTGGGCTCCCAACCACCATCCTTCTTCCCACGGATAAAACAGGATCCGCCTTTACAATGGGTTTGTACCCCTCCTTCTGTGACTTGTGCTCATTAGACATCTGGGCTTGCACAAAGGCATCAGCCTGAGTGGCCATTTCTTGCATAGATTGTAGAGATTTATCCCATAAACTCTTCTTAATCTCACCAGTGCATATACTTAGGGAATGTTCTTGAGCAAAGAGACCAAATAACTAGTTATAACCCTCCGCCCCTTTACCCATTTTCTCATTAGGTCACACATCTTGTAGGGATATTTGCTATGACTCATGCCAGCACCTTTCTTGAGATTTCTAAATTTTAACATGCTAGGCTGACCATATTTCCTTGAGACAAAAACGGGACATTGGGATGGCAAAAACGGGACGGGGAGACAAGGGGCAGCCACAACAAGCCGCCTCTTGTCTCCCCGCTCAGCAGCTCGGCGGGGAGACAAGGGGCAGCCGCGGCAAGCCGCCACCCCTTGTCTCCCCGCTCAGCAGCTCGGCGGGGAGACGAGGGGCAGCCGCGGCAAGCCGCCACCCCTTGTCTCCCCGCTCAGCAGCTCGGCGGGGAGACGAGGGGCAGCCGCAACAAGCTGCCGTTTGTCTCCCCGCTCAGCAGCTCGGTGGGGAGACGAGGGGCAGCCGCAACAAGCCACCCCTCGTCTCCCCGCTCAGCAGCTCGGCGGGGAGATGAGGAGCAGCCGCAACAAGCTGCCCCTCGTCTCCCCGCTCAGCTGCTCGGCGGGGAGACGAGGGGCAGCCGCAACAAGCCGCCTCTTGTCTCCCCGCTCAGCTGCTCGGCGGGGAGACGAGGGGCAGCCGCAACAAGCCAGCGTTCAGTTTTTTACAAAAAAATAAAAACTATATATAGTTTATTAAAAACGGGACAAAATTGACATTTATATTAAAACGATGGGACGGTCGGGAAATATGAAAAAAACGGTAATGTCCTGTTTAAAACGGTACATATGGTCAGCCTATAACATGCACATCTCAGAAATCATTTGAAACCTTTGCAAAACAGCTTTTTTATATTCAGAATATTTCAACACTTCCTCAATCAGCACTTCATTAACTACATGTCCTCTTTACCAGAGAGCTGTGCAATCAGTGTGGGGACTTTCCTGTCCTCAGGAATATTATGAATCTCACATAGCCTTTCAAAAGTTGTAAGGTATTCCTCGATACAGTCTGTTTCCTGATACAGTCTGTTCCCTTGCATGCAGGACACAACTTGTCCAAGCTGAGGGTTCCTTGATTGGACAGAGAGACTGGTGATACTGGGATCTGTCCATGTTTTTCCATCATGTCCAGATTATACCTCCTCTCCTTTTCCTCTTCTAGTACCTCTTTCTCTTTCAGCTCCATGGTTCATTTATGGACAGCAGCGTCTCTCTCTTCTTTTTGCTTCTCAGCTTCTAGGGCTCATTGGAGGGTGATTGTTTCTTTTTCCTTCAGCTTCATGGCTCACCAGTGGGCAGCTTTCTGCTCTTTGCTTCTCATCTCCGCTTGCCACTTTTGGAGGTCGCATTCTTTATCACTTTCTTCTTTCTCTCATCTGGCTGATTCGAGCTTTGTGGTTGTTTCGCTGGTGCTCATATTTATGTTTTACTGTTTCTACTTCCCTTACCTGAAATAAGCAAACAGAAAATAACAAACTGTAACCTCTCTTTGACTGTTTCCAAACACCACACTTGAGACTCACTTCAAACTGCTATATCAGTGCTTAAAGGGTAAACCTCCTTTAAAATAACAAGCTGTGCATAATCCCTGCCCACTGCACCACTGTGACATATCAGGATGCAGTCCAGACTCAAGAGCACAGCCACACTCAGGTTACACAGTGGCTCTCACTAACCGTGGTTAAAATACAGGGTGATCCCGACACACCCCCAGTCCCTGATTTTCCCCCAGAAATGTATGTCCTATATTGCCCAGTCTTCTCCTGGACAATACAAATATATTACGTCCATTATTCCTTTAAGTAAATAATACACCAGCTTATTATCTTTAATGGAGTTACCCAGTCACGTCCATTTAAACACACAGGATTAGATAAAACAGTAAAATAAGTTTATTAACTACAAAGAGAGAGATTTTAAGTGAGTACAAGTCATGAGTCACAAAAGTCAGGTAGTTACAAGAAAATTAAGGACAAGACACAATAGTGGTCTTCAAATACTTGAAAGGTTGCCATAAGAAAGATGGAGAAAAGTTGTTGTCCCTTGCTACAGAGGGCAGGACAAGAGGCAATGGGTTCAAACTACAGCATAGAGATTTTGATTAAATCTCAGTAAAAACTTCCCAACTGCAAGAACAGTAGGACAATGGAACAGTCTGACACGGGAGGTCAAGGAAGCTATTTCCCTGGAGGTTTTCAAAAGGAGGCTGGAGCCATCTGTCTTGGATGGTTTAGACACAACAAATCCTGCATCTTGGCAGGGGGTTAGCCTAGATTACCCAGTTGGTCCCTTCTAACCCTATGGGTTTATGAATCTATGATTCTACTAATACCTAACGTAACTATTTCAAATTCAAGCAATGTTTCTCACCACTTGCTTTCAGCAGCATAACGGACCAAAGCCTGTAGGTGAGGACCCCTTTCCCAGAGTCCAACAAATGCTTTCTTTGTCATTTCAGGTGCAGTGAATGCGATGGGTGGGGATAGGGGGGTCCCTTAGGGTGTTTGTCCCTCCTTGTTATAGTTTCAGTCAAACAGGGGAATCTTATAACTTCACGTACAATCTTGCCACACACATTTTATCAGGACAATACTGATCAGCAAATTCTAAGGTTTCAAATGGTACCTCATGAGGCATATCTTGTATAAAGATTTTACAACAGTGTGTAGGGTGTGAACATAAGGGTGTACTCCGTCACACAATTTCCCCACACTGTATGCCAGTAGTGATGCCAGTGACAACCTCCCCGCACTATACGCTCGCAGACATGGCAGTGCCAGCCTCCCCACACTGCACGCCAGCAGAGATTCCAGTGACAACCTCCCCACACTACACGCCAGAAGAGATGGCAGTGCCCGCCTCCCCACACTGCATGCCAGCAGAGAGGGCAGTGCCTGCTTTCCCACACTGCATGCCAGCAGAGATGGCAGTGCCCGCCACCCCACACTGCACGCCTTCAAAGATGGCAGTTCCCACCTCCCCACACTGCACACCAGCAGAGATGGCAGTTCCCGCCTCCCCACACTGCACGCCAGCAGAGATTCCAGTGACAACCTCCCCACACTACACGCCAGAAGAGATGGCAGTGCCCGCCTCCCCACACTGCACGCCTTCAAAGATGGCAGTTCCCACCTCCCCACACTGCACGCCAGCAGAGATGGCAGTTCCCGCCTCCCCACACTGCATGCCAGCAGAGATGGCAGTGCTCACCTCCCCACACTGCACACCAGCAAAGATGGAAGTGCCCGCATCCCCACACTGCACACCAGCAAAGATGGAAGTGCCCGCATCCCCACACTGCACACCAGCAAAGATGGAAGTGCCCGCATCCCCACACTGCACACCAGCAAAGATGGAAGTGCCCGCATCCCCACACTGCACACCAGCAAAGATGGAAGTGCCCGCATCCCCACACTGCACACCGTCAGAGATGGTAGTTCCCACCTCCCGACACTGCACGCCAGCAGAGATGGCAGTGCCCGCCTCCCCACACTGCACGCCAGTAGAGATGGCAGTGCCTGCCTGCTCACACTGCATGCCAGCATATTGAGATCCTGCCTGGAGGGGCCGCTTAGTCTTCATGGCCCCTCTGCCCATGAATGCTTGATAGGAGAGTGGAGCCTGTTATAGCCCTGTTCTACTAGGAGCTAATCTGAGACCCCAGCCCACTTCAGTCGGGGGCTGCCAGCCAGGTCCTAATGGCCCAGCTGGCTCTGTGTGCTGCACGCAGCCCCCTGCCTGGGGAATGCAGTCAATTGTGGGCAGGCCGCTTACCTCCAACGGAAGCATCATCCAGGCTGCACTGTGGCCACTGCCAGCACCTCCTTCTGATGTGTCCATCCCCACCCCACCTCACCCCCCGGGGACACAGCCCCCTGCCACCCATGAGCGGCAAGGGACCAGGCCACAGGCCCCATGGATCTCCAGGAGCTGTGCCTGGCATGCACTCCCCAGCCCACCCCACCCCCACCCTCTCTCCAGGCAAGTGACTGGCCTCCCTGATAAGGTGACCAGATGAGAGAGAAAAAATATCGGGACACTCACCCGGCACATCCTGGTCTTCAGCGGCACTTCAGCGGCAGGTCCTTCAGTCGCTCACGGTTGTCGGTGGCAAGTCGGCGGCAGGTAATAAGTCTTGCCGCCGAAGAAAGAAGTACCCGCTGCCGAAGTGCTGCTGAAGACCGGGACGTGCCTGGTGAGTTTAAGGGGAAAGAAGAAAAAAACAATTTAAAAAGTCCCAAAACAAAATATCAGGACAAATGGCATCCTGACCGTACTTCGGTCGGGGCGCGGGACAAATTGCTCAAAATGGGACAGTCCTGATTTTATCGGGACATCTGGTCACCCTACTCCCTGATGGCCATGGGCCAGGAATGTCACCAGACACTGTGGCTGCCACTGCTGGACCAACCCCCTCCCCCAACCTGAGCTGCCTCCCCTCCTTCCTGCTGCTTGTGTTCTCGGAGGGGCGGGGGGGACAGGGTCATTCCTCTAACCTTCCCTCACCAATATTTTTGAAGGCCCCGTGAGCTCCCCTCCTCCCCGCCCCCGCCCCACTCCGCAATCCCCAACACATCCTCCCAGGGCGAGTACACATGTGAGGCCAAAGCATGTTCCAGGAACCCTCAGTGCGATGGCTCCAGGACCCCAACCCCAGGACTTGGTCCTGCAGCACCATGACTGGCCCGGGTGCCGAGGCCACGGTCGTGTGGCACAGCTCAATCAGCTCATTCACAAACCAAGGCTCCAGCTGCAGGGACTCTAGGGGCCAGTGGTGGGCCAGACACACTAAGTCCATTAAGCTACCCAGGAAGCGGAGCAGCCGCTGGAGCAGAGTGGCTGAGCTCACATTGAGCTGGGGCAGGGACTGCAGTGGGCAGCTCGTTCTGGGATATGGGCCTGGCCCTGGGTTTGTGTTTATAGCTTCCTGGAATGTTTGCCAATGGTTTGGAAGGCAGACAGGCAGAGAGACAGACAGAAAGGGCTCAGCCCACCTGTCACATCACCGACTTGTTTGTGCAACAGCTCCCAAGAGGGCAAGGTGCCAAAGCAGCTACTTCTCCATGGTCAGCCCCTGCAGAGCGAACCAGAGGGGAGAGCCAGGTGGGCAGGAATGCACAAAGGAAGCGAATGGCTGAGCAGATGCAGGTGGTATATCCCCTGCTCCGCGGGCAGCACTAATACTGTGCCAGGGCAAAGAACACGTCATGGCCCATACAGGTTAATGAGTAAGAGCTACTGAAAGCAAATATTTGCAGCTGTGGTAGAGGGGAGCCATGGAGCTGCAGAGCCCAGCAGGCTGCACCAATAGCCAGGTGGGATTGCTCGGGGCACTGTACAACACTATACAGTGAAACACAGTTCAGAGTTCGGAGTGCAGAGACCTCGGCCTGCTTAGTCCCAGGGGAAACACGCTAGGAAATTCACGCCGAAGACTGGAAACGTGTTGATCAGGATACACAAGAGAAAAAGTGTCAAAACAAGGCGTGAAGCATTTTGGCATTGCTAACGCGCAGTTCTGTAAACCGAGCTATGAAGCCCCTTGGCAAGAGAGAGACTGGAGAGGACTTAGAATCATAGAATATCAGGGTTAGAAGGGACCTTACGAGGTCATCTAGTCCAACCCCCTGCTCAAAGCAGGACCAAGCCCCAATTTTTGCCCCAGATCCCTAAATGGCCCCCTCAAGGATTGAACTCACAACCCTGGGTTTAGCAGGCCAATGCTCAAACCACTGAGCTATCCCTCCCCCCAGATAACCCTTTCCCTCCCTCTGACTTCATCAGACAGTCTTTGGCGGGTGGGAAAGGGTTTGGCCTGTGGTTGAATGCTGAGGTGGGAGTGGTGGGTTACCTTCTCTGCTTTTGACAGACAGACACAAAAAGAAGAGACAGCATAGTAAAGGTGGTAGAAATATGGCTTTTGTTGATGTTCTCCAGATACAAGGTGGCTGGTCTGTCATGGATGGGTGCTCCAGGCTGGCAGATCGTCCATGACAGTTATTGCTCTGGACCCTGGCTCACTTCCCCCTCCGGGGACTCCATTCGGCTGGGCTGATAAGGTCTCTCTCCTTCACTGGAACATCTCAGGCTGGGCAGAGCTGGGGAGGACTGTCTCATCCTGTTGTGTGAGGAGGTGACGCGTGGGGAGAGCACGCAGGGTCATATGTCCCATCCTCCCCCCAGCCCCCCGATTTCTGCCAGGGTGTAACGATGCTGATTCTGGCGGGACCCAACTGAGAGTGCCAATTCAGGACAAATTGCTTCAAGCAGGACAGTTACAGCCCAAGGCTGGGGTTTTTCCACCTGTGAGGCAAACCAAACCAGCCAAACAGAGAAGACTTCGGTTTTACCCCACTGGCTAACCACAGGTCACACAAGCAATTCCCTTTGACACTCCAGTTTCGCAGTATCACCACCAGTGCCACTTGTTATGGGGATGAATGGTTATGAAAACCAATTTCCCAGTAAAAGAAAAAAGGTTCTCTCAATCCCAAAGGACCAAGCCCCAGACCCAGGTCAATATAAGAGTCAGATCTTACCCACAAATCACGCTGTTGCCAATCCTTTAGAAACTAAAATCTAAAGGTTTATTCATAAAAGGAAAAAGGTATAGATGAGAGCTAGAACTGGTTAAATGGAATCAATTTCATACAGTAATGGCAAAGTTCTTGGTTCAGGCTTGTAGCAGTGATGGAATAAGCTGCAGGTTCAAATCCAGATTCAGCCCTTCCCAATAACGCTGCCCCTCCGGCCCCATGAGTGAGTTTGGTGGCTCCTCTCGGTCAACCTGTTCCTGGTACTGCAGGGCCCAGAGCTGAGCGTGAGTCAGAGCCTCAGCCAGGAACAAGCCACGGCAGCTCCCATATCGTGCTCAGGAGCCAGCCACAAATGGGAGCTCAGCCCTGTGTCTCCACATTACTGCAGCAGCCCAGAACCCAGGCACTCAGCTGTCTGCCCCTTCAAACGAAGAATAGTGGCAGCCAGCAGCTCCACCAAGATAGTGTCAGCATGTTACTGACACAACCTGACAGACCCTCAAACCTGGGGCTGGGGCTGTGACCCAGAGGCAGTTTGAGTTGCTGCTTTCCCAGAGCCCCAGTCACTGGCAGAGGGACTGTGTGACGAGATCAGGGACAAATTGTCTGGCTTCCCCCATTTGTTTGCTTGTGTCTCAACTAACAGATTCCCATAACCCTGTTGTGTTTGTGCCCCAGCCATGAGGTTCTCATAACCCCGCTGTTTTCAGATCCACTGAACGGAGAGGGAGGGCAGGTTTGATGGCGTGTTGAGTGCCCAGGCTGCAGAGAGACATTTCCGCCCAGTGAAACAAGCCTGTTTCCAGCTCAGATCTCGGAGAGAAAGAATTCACTGCTTAGCGCGGGGTGAATAACTCAGCAGAGCTGATGAATGCTCCATGGAATTCACTGGCACTGTTTTGCTTCCTGTGCATAACCAAGTAGGGTGACCAGATGTCCCTATGTTATAGGGACAGTCCCGATTTTGGGATCTTTTTCTTATATAGGCCCCTATTACCCACCACCCTCTGTCTCAATTTTTCACACTTGCTGACTGGTTACCCTATAACCAAGTGACAGTGCTGCCAGCCTGAATGGGGGCAGAAAGAGAATTTTAAGCAACTAGTGGAATATATGTGGGGAAAGCAAATTCTGAACTCACAGACCTGAGCTTTTCTCTCATTACACTGATCCAATCAGGGAACAGAATCAAACCCAGAGTTCTGTGGGTCCAATCAAATTATCCACGCCGCCTGAACTTCCAGACTACGGGCCAAGAACTAGTTGGTGAATAAGTTGAAATAGAAAATAAATCAGAGAAAATTGAACCCTGCTTGAGGGCTATTAGCAAAGAGAAAGAGGGGGAAAGGTCTGATTTCCTTCCTCCCTCTGAGCAGCCATTCCCTTTAGTGTGGTTTCTGCTAGGAAACTTCAGGGAAATGACCTAGGACCATAATCTCCAACAGGCTGCTGCTTGTGACGGCTGGATTAGAGCCCAGATGAACTGAGTGGAAGAGACTCCAAAGAGCAACTCCTGGGTTTGAGACACCGAGTATCTGCCTGCATTGCCAAGGCCCTTTCTGTTCTGCCTGCATTGCCAGGGCCATTCCAGCCGGGATATGATCTACCTGCCTTGCCCGTTCCTTCCTAACTGGGTTCTCACCTTCCCCTTTGCTCTTGAACCCCTTGTTTCTGGGATCGTACATCATTTTACTGAAGTCACAAAACTCTCTGAAGTCCTGAAAATAAAAAAGTCCTCTGGGCAAACTCCTTTTCAAAGCCAACATGTTGATGGCTTCCAGTCAATAAACCCTGTTTTTCTAAGGTTAGTGAGTAGGTTGTTGCCCCTTTTGACCTAAGTGATTAACCAGCGTTTGGGTCCTTGCCAGGCTGTTTCCATTAGGAGGAGAAATTGATTCCATGAGTCCGGGAATCCTGTTTATTTACAAAGAACATGCACAGAGTCCTGTTCCCTTGAACTCAGCAGGAACAAACAATAGCAGGCAGTTTCCTTGCTCTCAATTTCCTAGTGTGCCTCTCCAACCAGACCTGTGCCCCCAGACCAGTTCTGTCTGTGATCTCTCCCAGGGGGGCCATGCTCACAACTGCTTCTCTCACGCTGTCTGCTCCTTGGCTTTCTGCCTCACATATAGACACACACCGCTGCAACCAACCAGTGCCACAGCCCCTGTGTTTGCAATCAGTCCCCAGGGAAACTCCTCAGCCCATGTGGTTTAGCTTTGGCTCAGGCTCTACCAGGCTCCCCAGGCTCCTCCATTGTTTTAGCTATTACTACATTCAGCGATTCAGTGATCACATGGCCAGAAGGGACCATGGTGATCATCTAGTCTGACTCCCTAGATAACACAGGCCAGAGACCTGCCCCAAGATAATTCCTAGAGCAGAGCTGTTATGGAAACATCCCAATCTTTATTTAAAAATGGCCAGTGATGGAGAATCCACCACAATCCTTGGTAAATTGATCCACTGGTAAATTACCCGTACTGATAAAAATGTACACCTTATTTCCAGTCTGAATTTGTCTGGCTTCAACTTCCATGCATCGGATGGTGTTTCTCTGCTACATTGAAGTGTCCATTATTAAATATTTGTTCCCCATGTTGATATTTGTAGATTGTAATCTTAACCTTCTCTTTGTTAAACTAAGTAAATTGAGCTCTTTGAATCACTATCAGGCCTGTTTTCTAATCCTGTAATCATTCTTATGGCTCTTCTCTGACCCCGCTCCAATTTATCAACATTCTTCTTGAATTGTGGACACCAGAACTGGAGATAGGATTCCAGCAGTAGTCGCATTAGTGCCAAATACAGAGGTAAAATAATCTCTATTCCTACTTGCAATTCCCCTGTTTATGTACCCCAGGATTGAATTAGCACTTTTGGCCACAGCATCGAACTGGGAGCGACCCCCAGCTGATCCCCTAGTACTGTGCTGCATTGACAATAAACCTGGTCGAGCTCCTTCGCCACGGAACCAAATCTGTGGTCTTTATGAGTAAGGTTCATAGAATCATAGAATCTCAGGGTTGGAAGGGACCTCAGGAGGTCATCTAGTCAAACCCCCTGCTCAAAGCAGGACCAAACCCAACTAAATCATCCCAGCCAGGGCTTTCTCAAGCCTGACCTTAAAAACCTCTAAGGAAGGAGATTCCACCACCTCCCTAGGTAACCCATTCCAGTGCTTCACCACCCTACTAGTGAAAACGTTTTTCCTAATGTCCAACCTAAACCTCCCCCTCTGCAACTTGAGACCATTACTCCTTGTTCTGTCATCTTCTACCTCTGAGAACAGTCTAGAGCCATCCTCTTTGGAACCCCCTTTCAGGTAGTTGAAAGCAGCTATCAAATCCCCCCTCATTCTTCTCTTCTGCAGGCTAAACAATCCCAGTTCCTTCAGCCTCTCCTCATAAGTCATGTGCTCCAGCCCCCTAATCATTTTTGTTGCCCTCCGCTGGACTCTTTCCAATTTATCCACATCCTTCTTGTAGTGTGGGGCCCAAAACTGGACACAGTACTCCAAATGAGGCCTCACCAGTGCCGAATAGAGGGGAATAATCACGTCCCTCGATCTGCTGGAAATGCCCCTACTTATACAACCCAAAATGCCATTAGCCTTCTTGGCAACAAGGGCATACTGTTGACTCATATTCAGCTTTTCGTCCACTGTAACCCCTAGGTCCTTTTCTGCAGAACCGCTGCCCAGCCATTCGGTCCCTAGTCTGTAGCAGTGCATGGGATTCTTCCGTCCTAAGTGCAGGACTCTGCACTTGTCCTTGTTGAACCTCATCAGATTTCTTTTGGCCCAATCCTCTAATTTGTCTAGGTCCCTCTGTATCCTGTCCCTACCCTCCAGCGTATCAACCACTCCTCCCAGTTTAGTGTCATCTGCAAACTTGCTAAGGGTGCAGTCCACACCATCCTCCAGATCGTTAATGAAGATATTGAACAAAACCGGCCCCAGCACCAACCCTTGGGGCACTCCACTTGATACCGACTGCCAACTAGACATGGAACCATTTATCACTACCCCTTGAGCCCGATCATCTAGCCAGTTTTCTATCCACCTTACCGTCCATTCATCCAGCCCATACTTCTTTAACTTGCTGGCAAGAACACTGTGCGAGACTGTATCAAAAGCTTTGCTAAAGTCAAGAAATAGCACATCCACTGCTTTCCCCTCATCCACAGAGCCGGTTATCTCATCATAGAAGGCAATTAGGTTAGTCAGGCATGACTTGCCCTTGGTGAATCCATGCTGACTGTTCTTGATCACTTTCCCCTCCTTTAAGTGGTTCAGAATTGATTCCTTGAGGACCTGTTCCATGATTTTTCCAGGGACTGAGGTTGAGGTCTGCCAAATAAGCAGGCTGCCTTATCTGCTGCTAGTAGTGATAATACTGGAGCTCCAAGAACAGATGCACTGGGCAGCCTGAACGGCATTACTAAAGCAGCGAAATTCCAATCTTCAACACTTAAAAATACTGGTGACCTTGACATGACTGTGCCAATTATTATGTCTATTCCCAGATGGAAAGGGAATCCTAAAGAATTTGTATATGTTAACAGTATGAGTATAATAGAGAATGGGACCTATAAACAGCCCTATCCCAGTGTGAAGATGGCAACACAAGGAGATGAAATAAACACAGCCTGCTGTAAACGAATCAAGCATAGATGGTTCTGTGAGTGCTAGGCCCAAATGAACCTGACCACAAACAAGGGAAATTGGGCCCAACTTGTCATTACAGAGACAGTGAAGGGGGTAGTACGACTTGGATACACAGTATGTGCTATGAGATACTGCAACTTTTTGGTGGGGACACCATGCCAGGGGAGCCTGGATGGGTTTTCTCTGAACCTCACCTCTCTGATGCAGATTGGGACCCAAGTCCTTTGGCCAAGTATGAAGATGAAGGAGAAAGTGACAGAGGCTGTGACAGACAACACCAAATGGGAATCACTGGTGACTGATCTCTTTGCACCCTCTTATCCATTAACACCACTAATTTGGTACAAAGGAAAATAGAGCAATTGGGGATTATACTGTTTAGGCAGTGGAGTGGTGGGCTGCACCAGAGGAGGCGAGCTTGCACCCCCTGGTTCATACTTTAAGCCTAATATTGATGGTGGTTCAAATGATTACCACATTTGCAGTCTTGGGAACGTGCTGGTGGGTAATCAACTTGAAGAAGAAATCACAGAAAGACAGGAATATGTTGCAAAAGAAATGAATGCTGATATGAAAAGAAAGAAGCAGGGAAATTAGGTGAGGCCTGGCCCGACATGAATAAATAGGACATGGAGGGAGGCCTTATGTTTGGAAGATAGGATTAGGGAAGCAAATAAATGATTAGGTTGAGAACAGAATGTTTGTGCTAAATAAGATAAGTAAATAGGTCAGTAGGCCAAGAGGACAGAATGTATGAGCCAACTAAGATAAGAGGGGAAACACTCAGGGAACTATTTACTATGAACTAGATAACAAGGGACAAAGAATGTAGAGATGAGGTAAAGAGCAAGTCAAATCATGGTCAGTGCATGGACAGGGATTGGTTCCTGCAAAGTAACCAAGCCAAGCCAAAAATCTGTGATGCAGGGTATAGTAAATGCAGTCAGAGTTGGCAGCAACAAGGGCTGGGTTCAGTATCTAGGGGTTCCGTTCCAATAACACAATGCAAAACCGGCTCGAGCCCCCTGGGACAAATATATACCCCTTCCCCCCCCACCCCCCCGGGTGCCTCTAAGAGGCAATACTTCCCCTCTCGCAAGCACAGAGTCTGAGTGTAGCAAAAGCTTTTTAATGAGAGAAAAACAATGCAGAGAGAAACAATGCAGCATTATTTTGGGAAAACACCACAAACAGGATTCATAACCAAACCATGAGTGACAAGACCCACCCCAGCAAATTGGGCCATGTCCTCTCCCTTTGGTTCTTGAGTCCAGCAATCCAGAAGTCACCCAAAGTCCCAAAAGTCCAACAACCCCAAAGTCCAGCACCCAAAAGTCTCTGTCCCTGGCCAGTGCAGCCCCAGAGTTCAAAAGTTCATCTGCAGAGCCCCTCCCCCCCCTAGTGGAAATGGGGAGGGAGGTAAAAGGGCACCTTACGTGGTCCAAGGCCGACTGCCCCGCCTCTCTGGGGTTCTACTGCAGCCTTCACAGCAAGCCGCTCCACTCTGCCAACCGCTCCGCTCCACCAACTGTCCCGCAAGCTGCTCCAGCTGTCCCACAAACTGCTCTGCCAGCTGCTCCGCTCCACTAGCCCCTCAGCAATATATCTTCAGCCCCCCCCCCCTCACTACATAACACAGCACTCAGTGATCTCAGCTCTTAGTAATGTTAACTCTTTAGTGATTTCAGCTTGTAGGGGGGCCTCAGTGCAAGGTGCACCCTTGGCCTGAAATGAATCCAGTTCAGTAGTAACTAGCTAACAGAATCAAAATTAGCTCTGATATTCCACAGTGGAGAGAATAGGAGATGCAATTGGTATCTAGGACCCTCAGAAGGCAGCCCATACTACCAGATACAAAAACCTATACCCAACCTCTCTCAATTCACTGGGTTTGGAACCCATGTCCCTTGCCTAGCGAGTGCTGCTTAGTTGATGGCGAGTTCCCCTCCATCATGACAAAAGGCCAAGTACAGTTCCACTGTCCTTGATTTACATATAATAACAGTTTATTCTTTCTGCCCCAATACATAAAAACTGGGGATCCTACAGCCGCCCAAAATGACCATTTGGGCTATTATGGGCTCATGCTAGGTGGGGTGGGTGTGCCTATGCAAATGAGATCAGCCCCTGAAGTTCTTTGCCATGGCTCACCACCAGATGTCAGGGTGGGGCTCATCCTGACTCTGTTTACATATATAAAAGTAGAAGGTTTTAAGGTCAGGCTTGACAAAGCCCTGGCTGGGATGATCTAGTTGGGGTTGGTCCTGCTTTGAGCAGGGGGTTGGACTAGATGACCTCCTGAGGTCCCTTCCAACCCTGAGATTCTATGATTCTAAGGTTTCCGTGTAACTATGGAGTTGTAATGTACCCCGCATCCCTCTCCCCTGAGTTTGAATTTGATCAAAACTTCAGCGTAGCACTGATTTATGTAACTTGTCATTTGTACAGACACATTTTCTGTCAAGTATCAGAGGGGTAACCGTGTTAGTCTGGATCTACAGAAGTGACAAAGGGTCCTGTGGCACCTTATAGACTAACAGAGGTATTGAAGCATAAGCTTTCATGGGTCAATACCCACTTCTTCTCAGCTGCTAGAAGAGGGCCTCACCCTCCCTGATTAGCTTACCTCGTTATCTCTAGCCTGAATCTTCCCTGCACATTATATCTGCCCCTGGACATTTCCACTGCTTGCATCCGAAGAAGTGGGTATTGACCCATGAAAGCTTATGCTTCAATACCTCTGTTAGTCTATAAGGTGCCACAGGACCCTTTGTCACATTTTCTGTCAGTACCAGACATAATTTGGGATCAGTGACACTGCATACTAATTAAGGCACGTGTTATTCAAAACAATCTTGTTCAGTGTCAGATTACCAATACTGAATCCTGACAGCAATATTTGATAAATAGGCTACTGTTCATTCAGTAGGTCAGTTGGAAAACAGCATCTGCAAGGAACAACTAGATCTATATCAACTACTGGTGTGTCACAGAGCAATGCAAACCTAAAGAGCACCACACACAGCTTGTTATGCCAGAAATGTTGTTGACATTGCAACTCCAGTGTGTGACCACAATAATATAGGCCAATCCAATGGATCAGAGAAGCTAGCCACTCCTGTCTTCTGCCCAGCAAAGCTTACCAGATGGTGACAACCAGCAGTAAGGGCAACCTATATCATGGATGAACAGTACCGTGTAGTAACTAATTACAAGAAATTTATATATGAAGGCCTCATTTGTGATGTTACTATTCCAAATTCCTGTTTTACTCCTCATGTACATAGAACTGTGGAATGTATTGTAATAGTGCCTATCCCAATTTTTCACAATGAATTTAAAACTACAACCCTCAATCAAAATCCCAGAAATAACATTCCCAGGCCCACAATATGGGACTGAGATCAACTGACTGAAGGAAACTGTCCACAAGTCATCTGAGGGAATGTGCAGACCATTGGACACCTGGGGCATGAATGTATGGATGGGCAAAGCAAAATGGCCATAAAATAGTGTTTAGCCCACTGGATCATTTTCATGCATTATGCTTTTCCAGGATGATTAGTAAACATTCTCCCCGTAAAAAGACAAAAAACGTCTGTATAAAAATCTTTTCCGAAAAATCGACTTCTATAAAATCAACCTAATTTTGTAGTGTAGACATACTCTTAGTCGTCTCTTTTCTGAGCTGAATAGTCCTAATCTTGTAAGTTTCATACCATTTCATACCTTTGATGATCTTAGTCGCCCTTCTCTGAATCTTTCCCAGTTCCACTATATCTTTTTTTGAGATGGGGCGACCAGAACTGCACACAGAATTCAAGGTGCGGGTGCACCATGGATTTATATAGTGCCATTATATTTTCTTTCTTATTTCCATCCCTTTCCTAATGGTTCCTAACATTCTGTTAGTCTTTTTGACCACTGCTGTGCACTGAGCAGAAGTTTTCAGAGAACTATCCACAATGACTAGATGACCTCCCGAGGTCCCTTCCAACCCTGAGATTCTATGATTCTATGATCTATGACTCCAAGATCTCTTTCTTGAGTGGTATCAGCTAATTTAAAATCCATCATTTAATATGTGCATTTGGGATTATTTTTTCCAATGTGCATTACTTTACACTTATCAATGTTGCATTTCATCTGTCCATTTTGTTGCCCAGTTTGCCAGGTTTGTGAGATTCCTCTGTAGCTTCCAGATCATAGAATCATAGAAATGTAGGACTGGAAAGGAACTCAATAAATCATCAAGTCCAGTCTCTTGCACGGAGCTAGGACTAAATATTATCTAGACCATCCCTGACAGGTGTTTGTCTAACCTCTTCTTAAAAACCTTCAATGACAGAGATTTCACAACCTCCCTAGGTAACTTGTTCCAGTGCTGATAGTTAGGAAGGTTTTCCTAATGTCTAACCTAAATCTCTCTTGCTGCAATTTAAGGCCATTACTTCTTGTCCTGGCCTCAGTGGATAAGAAGAACAATTTATCACCCTCCTCCACATGACAACTGTTTACATACTTGAAGATTGTTATCATGTCCCCTCCTCAGTCTTCTCTTCTCCAGACTAAACAAACCCATTTTTTTCAATCTTTCCTCACAGGACATGTTTTTTAGACCTTTAATCTTTTTTTTTTAACTCTTCTCTGGACTTTCTCCATTCTGTCCACACATTTCCTGAAGCATGGTGCCCAGAACTGGACACAATACTCCAGTTGATGCTTTATCAGTACTGAGTAGAGTGGAAGAATTACTTATTGTGTCTTTCTTACAACACTGCTACTAATACATCCCAGAATGATGTTCACTTTTTTTGCAACTATTACTTTGTTGGCTCATGTTTAGTTAGTGATCCTCTATAATCCCCAGATCTTTTCCTGCGGTATTCCTTCCTAGGCAATCATTTCCCATTTTGTATGTGTCTGGCTGATTGTTCCTTCCTAAGTGGAATACTTTGCATTTGTCCTTATTGAATTTCATCCTATTTATTTCAGACCATTTCTCCAGTTTGTCCAGATCATTTTGAATTCTAATCCTGTCCTCCAAAGTGCATGCATCCCAGCTTGGTATCATCCGCATCTTTAAATGTACTCTCTGTGCCATTATCCAAATCATTTATGAAGCTATTGAATAGAATGAGACCCAGGACAGATCTCTGCGGGACCTCAGCTTGACTGTGAACCACTGTTAACTACTCTCTGAATATGGTTTTCCAATCAGTTATGCATTCAGCTTATAGTAGGTTCGTCTAGGCTATCTCTCCCTAGTTTGCTTATGAGAAGCTCATATGAGACAGTATCAAAAGCCTTATTAAAGTCAAGATATATCATATCTACTTCTTCCCCCCATCCACAAGGAGGCTGTCAAAGAGGCTGTGACAGTCTGTACCCGTATGTTCACCACTTTTACAAGACTATGATAAATTTTGTACAAAATATGACTTGTGAGGTATCATTTGAAAACTCATAATTTGTTGGTCATTACTGTCCTGGTAAAATATGTGTGACAACACTGTATGTAAAGTCATAAGATTATACTGTATGACACTGCTGAGACATGTTCCAAGTTTAGAAAAGCAGGCACAAACCAGTTCCTCAGAGACAAAAGGCAAACTGATGCCTCGGCCAGGTGCCAACATAAACAAATGGACTATCACCTGATTAAGTGGACATTATTTGGCAGGAAGAAAGGTGTGAGTGAGAAATTTACATCTTGGCAAAGGAACAGCTGGGGCTTCCCATGCAAACAGACTTTCTGCTCCCGAACCTCAGCTGGAGATGACTTTAAAAAAGGAAAATAACTATAAGAAGTGAGAACAGAGGACACAAATCATCTCTCCCTTCATCTCATCTCTACTCATGCACAACACTTGAAAGACAAAGGAAGCATCATTGGACAAGGGGGAGAGATCCTGGCTGGAAGATTCAGCCAGTAAGACTGTTAGAACATATGATGAGAGAGTTTCGCTTTGAATTTGCTTAGCTTGTTAAGTTAGGTATTAGTTTGTGTTTTGCCTTTTATTTCTTTGTAACCATTTCTGACTTTTATGCCTCACTACTTGTAGTCACTTCAAATCTATCTTTCTGTAATTAATAAACTTGTTTTATTTACACCACTGTGTTTACATTGAAGTGTTTGGGAACTTCATTTGGGATAACAAGATTTGTGCATATCATTTTCTATTAATCATAGAATCATAGAATCTCAGGGTTGGAAGGGACCTCAGGAGGTCAAATGAAACGACGGGCCAGTTATTCGTTGTTTTTCAGGGATTTGGGAGGCTGCTCATTTATTGGTGAAAATGTTTTCGGATGTTTCTGAGAAAATTAGCCTGGGATTTCCAAAGAAACCTGAGCATTTCAGTCACCTGTGAAAATCCCAGCCTGAATGCACAATATTTGCATATGCAAATTTAAAGTAATAAAACTGTCACACACCCTGCACAAGCAACCCCTGTGAATCCATCAACTGTCCCCACAAACACACCAACCCTGCACACCAGAGTCCATCAGCACTTCCCAGCCACTACCACAGGAATTCTCCTCCTCCCCAGGGATGAATTAGAGCCAGGCACTTAGGCCTCTGCCTAGAGCCCTGTTCCTCACAGCCTGTGATCACAGCTTTTCTTGGAACAAAGGCAGTTACTAGTCCTCATGGCTGCAAAGAAAAGCATAAACCTCACTTGAGTGTAACCAACACAGCAATGCTGAGACTGCAGAGAGCCTCAGCCCCTCGCTGTGAGAGGGGGAAACTGCCTTGACTATGACTGATGCAGCAACACTGCCTGAGTCTGTAAAGAGCCTGAGCCTGTAACTGTGAAAGTGGTGAACTGCTTTCTGCATTTCAGTGAGGTGTTAACATCAATATCAGACATTCTGGGGGCCCTGAGAGGACTCTGTATGGCAGAAGAGTGCAGGGCACCAGCCCCTGTGTACAGAGGCAGATATTTATGGGGTTAGATCATGGAAGGGGGGAGAGAGAGCACATGCTGTGTAAGATTTCCAGTTTGAATTAATTTCATGGCAGCATGGAGGTGTGTCTTCCAGGCAGGAGCCTTTCAGTCAGGCTGCAGGGATCCCTTTACAGAGTTAGCTGAATTACTGTACTTAGAAAACAGAAAAATAACTCTACTGAGCCTGATAAGACAGATGTGACCTGGGTCTCCAGAGAGGAGAGGTTCTCGTCTGGCTCTGCCAGTGGCCTGCTATGTGACCTTGGGCAAGTCACTTCCCCTCTCTGTGCCTCAGTTTCCCCATCTGTAAAGTGACAAGAATGATACTGACTCCCTTTGTAACATGCGCAGTGGCTGTTATTAGGCTACCTTCCTTCTCCTCCTGCTTCAGCCTGGTAGCAGCTACATTTACAGGGAGTTTCTGGAGGGCTTCTCTTGTTACAGCCATTGCGTGCTTCCTGCCCCACAACTCCGTCCGCTATGGCCCTGCGAGGGCGCAGCAGGGAGCGGTTCGCTGCTAGGACTGGTCTCGCGTCTCCCACTGGTTGCAGGCTGGATAACTGGGCTCTGATTTAATCATAATCGAGCAATTTGCCCAGCCTCTGTCGGAGCCTCCCCCCGTGTCCACGCGGGAGCGGCCCACGGCGATCAGCGAGACCGACCGGACCCGCAGCGCCGGCAAGTGGCAGCGATTTCCCACCTCCCCAGCCAGCGCCGCCGCGGGGCGGGGCCCCGGGGCTCGCAGCGGCCTGGCGCCTTCCCCGGCTCCCGGGAGCCAGACACCCGCGGCTCGCACCGCACGGCCCCAGGTCACGCATTGGGAGTCGCGGGGATCGGACCGAGGCCGGCCCGCCCCCCCGGCTCTAGCCAGGCCCCGCCCCCCCGGCTCCGGCCAGGCCCAGGCACCGCGCGGCCGGGGCTCCCGCGGCGGCCTGCGGAGAACGCATGCGCGGTGCGCGCCAGCCGGGCCGGCTTCAGGTACTGGGCCCGGGCGGGCTGGGCCCCGAGAGCGGCCGCGGCCTCCGTCTGCTGCAGCCCGGGCGGGGGTCCCGGCCCAGGGGGCTGTGGGGGAGTGGCTGCCGGACTCAAGGGGGTGCCAGGCTGGGGGGGGCTGTGGGAGCCAGCTATGCCAGGCTGGAGGTTGGGGGTGCCAGGCTGGAGGTTGGGGGTGCCAGGCTGAGGGGGGCTGGGGGTGCCGGGCTGGGGGTGCCAGCTATGCCAGGCTGGAGGTTGGGGGGGGGCAGGCTGGGGAGGCCTGGGGGGGCCAGCTATGCCAGGCTGGAGGTTGGGGGTGCCAGGCTGAGGGGGGCTGGGGGTGCCAAGCTGAGGGGGGCTGGGGGTGCCAGCTATGCCAGGCTGGAGACTGGGGGGGCCAGGCTGGGGGGGCCTGGGGGGGCCAGCTATGCCAGGCTGGAGGTTGGGGGTGCCAGGCTGAGGGGGGCTGGGGGTGCCAGGCTGAGGGGGGCTGGGGGTGCCAGCTATGCCAGGCTGGAGGCTGGGGGGGGCAGGCTGGGGGGGCCGGGGGGGGGCCAGCTATGCCAGGCTGGAGGTTGGGGGTGCCAGACTGGGGTGCCTGGGGGGGGGCAGGCTAGGGGGGCCTGGGGGTGCCAGCTATGCCAGGCTGGAGGTTGGGGGTGCCAGGCTGGGGGGGCCAGCTATGCCAGGCTGGAGGTTGGGGGGGCCAGGCTGGGGGTGCCAGCTATGCCAGGCTGGAGGTTG
This sequence comes from Chelydra serpentina, assembly GCA_037349315.1. Taxonomy (NCBI): domain Eukaryota; kingdom Metazoa; phylum Chordata; order Testudines; family Chelydridae; genus Chelydra; species Chelydra serpentina. The sequence goes on from JBAIAC010000056.1 coordinate 2,922,534, forward strand.
GGGGGGCCAGGCTGGGGGGGCCAGCTATACCAGGCTGGAGGTTGGGGGGGCCAGACTGGGGTGCCTGGGGGGGCAGGCTAGGGGGGCCTGGGGGTGCCAGCTATGCCAGGCTGGAGGTTGGGGGTGCCAGGCTGGGGTGCCAGCTGTGCTGGACTGGGGAAGCTGTGGGGGCTGGATGCCAGTTCCGAGGGCTGTGCTAGCTCAGGGCTGCCAGCTGTGCTAGGCTCAGTCCTTTGCCCTGCTCAGGGGGTGCTGGGTTATGGGGGTGTAAGTGCTGGGTGGAGTGTCTGTACGCTAGGCTGGGAGATGCCAGCTGTGCCAGGCTCAGCCCTCTGCTGCAGGCTCAGGGGTGCCCGTCCCCCACTAGGTATCACCCCTCACAACCTGTGTCACTGTCTCATTGGCCTGCATCACACCGCCAGCCACCAGGTTCGTGATGCTGAGGGAGTGGCCTGGGCAGTCCTGATCCTTGCAGACACTGCGTAGCTAGGAGCAGACTTTGGAACCCAGTGGGTCCCATTGCCCACCCAGCACCAGGATCGCTGCCTTGGGATGCCATCCCTGCATTGTCCAGACATCGCCACGGGCTGCAGGTGCCAGAGGCTGAATTCTGTGGTCATACAGCCAAGTAGTCTGACCCCCTGTATAACACAGGCCAGTGAACTGCCCCAAATAATTCCTAAAGCAGATGTGTGTGTGAGTGGATGGTGCGATAGAGCCCTCCCCTGACTACTGCAGTTAGCACAGGCACAGAAAGTCCCAGTGGGGCTGCAGTGACTAGAGGTTTTGGGGGGAGATTTGAAAGGTGACCAGACAGCAAGTGTGAAAAATCGGGACAAGGGGTGGCGGGGTAATAGGTGCCTATATAAGAAAAAGACCCCAAAATCGGGACTGTCCCTATAAAATCGGGACATCTGGTCACCCTAAGCAGAGGGGACTGTTAAGTCTTCTCCTTATTCCCCTCCCATAACACAAAATAAGGCAACAAGCCCCTTTTAAAGCAAGGTACGGTTATCCTGCAGAACTCACCCGACACATGATATTATTGCAGTAAATAATTAGCAGTGGGTTTTAAAGGGTTAAATGTCTGTTATAAAGTTACCTGGGCAGGGCACAGCTAAGGGGCTGAGATGACATTTTCTAAGATTTACCCAAAATGTACGAGCTAAATAATTATTATGAGAGCTTGATGAAAATGTTACTCAGCAACTGTATCACAGAATATCAGGGTTGGAAGGGACCTTAGGAGGTCATCTAGTCCAACCCCCTGCTTTGTCAAAGCAGGACCAATCCCCAATTTTTGCCCCTGATCCCTAAATGGCCCCCTCAAGGATTGAACTCACAACCCTGGGTTTAGCAGGCCAATGCTCAAACCACTGGGCTATCCCTCCCTGTACTGTGAAAATGTTTGATATTGGGTCTGGGACTCGCTGCTGGCTTATCGGTGACAGTGTGGAACAGCTGCTCTGCTGGGCCTGAGGACCTATAATGCCAGAGTGTTATCAATTCACCAACACCCTCCCTGGTGATGTTAAGTGTGTGCAGGGTGCAGCCACTCAGGGAGCTCCCTGGAGGTCAGTGCAGGCCAGGTCATTGCCCAGCTGGGGGAGCTGGTGCGCTGCTGCAGGCAGAGATGTACCGGAGAGTCCAGTGCAGGGAGTCAGGGTGTCCTTTTCCCCCACTCCACCCACCCTGAGGAATTAAATACTGAAATTGAAGCTCTCCCCATGCACCAGCTTGCTGAAATGTAAACGTTGTGTAGTTGTCAGGAAATGGCTAGTGACAGTTCTGTGGCGCCTGTAGTTCAGGTGTGTCCTCCTGGGGCTGCTGGATCCATGGGGTGAGCGTCTTCTGTGGGGCAGCTAAAATGAGGGCCGTGATGTTGCACTAAATTATGGCTCTTCTCCTCCCGCCCCCCCCCCCATTTAATCTGACTCCAAAAAGCATAAATCGTTTCCCTAGAGAAGAGACAATGAGCAGGGTTTAAAATGGCCAGGGCTCCATTTCTGTGCCTCAGGACTAGACTGATGGGGTGGGGCAGGTTAGCTTTCCTCTGGCCCTTGTCACTGCAGGATCTGAGCCCCAGACAAGGAGCAAACAGGAAAGAGCAGGATGTCAAAGTGCCCAGGGTTCGTGGGTGCATGTGGGGGGGGGGGGGGGGGGACGACTTCAAAAATCTGTCTTCAGTAGGTCCTTCTCCCAACACCCCAGCCAGAAGTATGGTTTGATCCCCATCTCACCCAGGGTGCCGAGACTTAGGGTACGTCTATACTTACCCTCTGCTTCGGCAGCAAGCAATCGATCTTCTGGGATCAATTTATCGCGTCTTGTGTAGATGCGATAAATCGAACCCGGAAGTGCTCGCCGTCGACACCGGTAATCCTACTCCGCGAACGGAGTAGGCGGAGTCGACTGGGGAGCCTGCCTGCCGCGTGTGGACCCGCGTTAAGTACCTTGTAGTTCGAACTAAGATACTTCGACTTCAGCTACGTTATTCACGTAGCTGAAGTTGCGTATCTTAGTTCGAATTGGGGGGTTAATGTAGACCAGCCCTTAGAGTGGTTGGGAACTAACCCTACACACCTGCCCAGTGACTGTGGGTGCCTTGGGGATGGCTGAGTCCCCAGGTGGCCCTGCACTGCCCGGGTGAGGTGAGGGCAGCAGGAAGGAGCGCAGAATTGCCAGCCACTTCCTTGAGGGAGAGCCAGGCGAGATCACGGCTCTGATGTGCTGGCATCTGCACAGTGCTGCCTGACTGCCTGGGGACTGGTGCCGCCCAAGGGCTGGGCACCTTGCTCCCCCTCGTCTGTGACCATCTGAGCCCCGAGCAGATAATCCTGCTTTTTCTGGGGCCAGCCTGTGGTGGAAGCAGTTCTGATGCACCTTACCACCTTCCTCGATCTCCCAGAGGTCACATGCCTCTGGGACAAGAGGCGTCTCGGGCCCGGAAGGGCATCTAGCAATCCCACAATGCCCCAGGCTTGGGGACCCAGCGCTTCAGCCTTAGCACCCCCTTAGCAGGTGTGCGGATATGAATAGGACCTTGAATCCACAGTGCACTCTGGTCTCTGGCACAGGCCCTGCTCCCCAATTAAGAGGTGTTCATGGGTCTGCCCAGCCCAAGATGGGGCCCACGGGAATTTATCACAACCCTATGGAGCAGGATTCTTGCTGTGGCTGCCAGGTGCATTCTGGGATTGGGGCTCTGCTTCATGGCCACAGGGAGTTTGCTCTGGGGGCAGCTAGGCCTGACCTGGATCTGTGAGCAGTGGGCACAGGAGGGCTCTGCAGTGGGCTGGAGACCTGGCCTGAAATAATTCCTAGAGCAGAGCAGTTAGGGAAACATCCAATAGTGATCTAAAAATGGCCAGTGATGGACACTCCACCACCACAACCTTGGTAAATGGTTCCCATGATTAATTCCCATCACTGGGACACATGCACGCCTTCTTTCCCGTCACAATTTGTCTAGCTTCAACTAGCAGCCCTTGGATCGTGTTTATCCTTTCACTGATGGATTGAAGAGCCTGTTATCAAATATTTGTTCCACAGACCGTGATCAAGTCACCCCTTCATCCTCTCTTGGTTAAGCTAGATAGACTGAGCTCCTGGACTCTCTCGCTATCAGCAGGTTTTCTAACCTGTCAGTCATTCCCGTGGCTCTTCTCTGACCCCTCTCCAATTTATCAACACTTGGCTCCAGTGCCCCTTAATCCCACGCAAGCTTAGACAGCGTAGTGACTGCAGGTGGATCTGCCAGGAGGCCAGGAGCTGTGGTGATGGCAGCTCCCCACCCAACCCCATTGAATGACAGGCCGACAAGCCCCAGGCTGCAGCTTTGGGGTCGGGCTGTGCTCTTCACTCGGCAGCCCTGGCTTCTGTATCTAGCCCTCCCACTGCTGCCCAGCATGTGTTGCAGCTGTGCCAGCTCCAGAAGCTGGAGTCAGTGTTGGACTCATGGGGCAGGGCTGGTGCCAGGCAGTTAATGGATGGGCTGCAGAGCACGTGGAGTGAAAAGGGGAGTGGATGGTGCCACCTTCCCCTCCCCTCTGCTGCCCTAGAGCAGCAGGGGTTGGAGCCTTTGGGGCTATGGAGATGAAGGTGTGGGCCAGGTTGGAACCAGGGATGGGGATGGAGGGAGGCTCTAGGCCAGGTTGGAGGGGCAGCAGGGTGCTAGGAACATGTCTCCCCACAGTGCACTTTCTAACACGCTGCTGTGTCTGCCTGCAGCACAGATGGCGTCGGCCGTCCCTCCAAACTTCTCTTGGGTGGTGCCCAGCAAGCTGGCAGGGCTGGCCATGCCACGGCAGCCCGCACACTACCAGTACATGCATGAGCATGGCATCCGGCACCTGGTGTCGCTGACCGAGCGCAGCCCACCCTACCACGACACCTGTCCTGGCATCAAGCTCCATCGCCTCCGCATCCAGGACTTCTGTGCCCCGTCGCTGGAGCAGATCAAGCGCTTCCTGCAGATCGTGGAGGACGCCGGCACCAAGGGGGAGGTCTGGCCTGTCTGTAGCCTCTCCCCACACGCATACACACCCCTGCAGCCTGATTGGCTGTTGGTCTGAGAGCGCCATGTGGCTGTGATGCCCAGGAAGTGCCCCCACTCTCCCGGTGCCCTTCTCTTACTGCTAGAGCCTGGCAACCCGCTGGGACCCAACCAGGAGTTGGGCTCGGGTCTGAAAACAACCCGACCCTCTGGGGCTCAGGTCAGCTCTTATCACCTCGCCCTGCCTGTGGAGTTGGCTCGACAGTGGCTGCGCTGCGTGCCCTGCGCTGTGTGCGCTATGGAGTGAGTGCACTGAGGAGTTGCAGTGACTCCAAATAACGCAGCTGTGGCCAGAGACGGGTTGCGGGCACAGGGCGTGGGGAACAGGGAGCCCCCACCAGGTTGAGTCCCCAGGATGAGGCTGTGGTGTTGGAACGGGGAGGAAGTGTCAGGTTCGGGGCAGGTCTGAAAAGGACTAGAAACTCGGGGCAGGTTCGGGTCGGCTGTGCCCGGGGCAGTTTTAGGTTGGGCTTTAAAATGGAACCTGAGCAGACCTCTGCTTCGAGCCCAAACTCTGCCCGGAGCAGCAGGAAGGGCTCTGGGCCTGCAGGCGGGGATTGCTGCTCTTCTGGGGTGGGTCCCAGGAGAAGGGGCCAAGGTCTGAGCCAGCAGTATTGGAGTTCCCCCTTCCTTGTGGGGCTGCTCAGGCCTCGTGCTGTGACCCAGCTCAGGAGTGTCCCCTCTGGGCCTGCCCTCCACTCAGCGATGGGAACAGCCCTGGTCCCTTGAGCTGGGGTCATTGTGCCTCACACTGTGGCCATGGAAGCTTCCCAGTGCTGGCTGGTATGGGACCCAGGTCACCTGCGCTGTAGGCAGTGGGGACCAAACACATGGCTGTGCCATTCTGACTCCATCTAGTGGAGGGCAGGGCTGAATGCGAGCTAGCTCCCAGGAGGAGGCAGGAGTTGGTGATGTGGGATCTGCCATGGGGACAGTAACCGGGCTTTCCATGGCCCCACAGGCCCAGAAGCACGAGGACTGGCATTGTCTTTGCCGCAGCAAATCTCTGCCTGGGAGCACACGGCTGATGTATAACAGCCCCCTGCAGCTCTCTGTGAGCAGCCACTCGGCCCCAGGCAGCCTGTAACCCGCCTTGGAGGGCCCTGACGCAGCAGGTTCCCAAACATCACCAAGGGTGTGGGGGGATTTCCCAGAGTCACTCCAACTCTGAGGCTGGCCAGGGTGGGGCAGGGCCAAGTGCTGATCTGTACCAGCACCCAGCATGGATCCTGGGGGCACCGCGCCATTTCCACCCTGTCACGCCCCCTGGGGCCTGACTGCCCGTGATGGGAGCCTGTCGTCCAGACACCCGAGTAGCCATCACTGTGAACGTAGCTCATGCTGGGAAAAATGCCAGGGCAGAACAAGGAGCCTGCCAGCCCCTGGGTATTTCCCACTGCTGCTGCCACCCCAGAGGGGTGCCTGGTGCTGGGTGAGCAGAGGGCAGTAATTCTCCTTCAGCCTTGGGGTATCTCTCTGCCACTCCCCACAGCAGCACACTGGGCTCCCCGCAGCACAACCAGGGCTCCCAACTACCGGGCCGGCCAGGGCACTCACGCTGGGGACACCCAGCTCTGCCACTCAGTCCCGGAGATGGGGGCAGGCCTCTCCTGCTCTGCGCGGGGACGTTTACCTGCTCCCAGGCAGTGAGATGTGAGTGGGGATGAAGGTACCAGGCCTGGCCTAACCTTGCCGTGTGCTGTTCCCCCAGGCTGTGGCAGTGCATTGCATGCTGGGATTTGGCAGGACGGGAACCATGCTGGCCTGTTACCTGGTGAAGGCCCAGAGACTCACTGGGGTCGACGCCATCCACGAGCTCCGGAGAATCCGGCCCGGAGCCATCGAGACACACGAGCAGGAGAAAGCCGTGATCCAGTTCCACCACCACATCAAATAGCCACAGCCAGCGGCGCCCCCTCAGCCTACATGGAGGGGCGGGCAGAGGGAGAGGGCTGCTCAGCTACACAGACACCCTCAGGAGGCACCTACTGGGCGTTTCTGGACCCATGGAGGGAACCTTCCCAACTTCTGGCTGCTGAGGGGAGCTGGGGCTGGGCTCAGAGCCTGGGGCCAGACCCCGTTCTTGGCAGCATCTGCCTGCACTGGGGCAGGAGTTGCCCCAGCCCCCTTTACTCGAGGCAGAGAGGATGAGATCTGACTCCGGGAGGGGCAAGGGGCAGCAACGTGGAAGGGGGAGCCCCATAGGGCAGCGTCTCTTCCAGTCCCCTGTGATCCTGGCCTTGGGAGAGCCAGGCCCCTAGAGACGGAGTGGGGCTTTGCCCTGCAGGGAGGGCTGGAGCCTGTTCAGCCAAGGGCTGTAGATGAGGCTGGAGGTGTTGGGGGTTTTACTCTCCTGAGCTGCTGCAAACGTGTCCGCCCCCCACCCTGAATAAAAGAAGCTGGCATTGACTCCCCTCGTGGTCTCTGAGCGGGGCACTGTGTGCAGGTCGTAGGGCAGGGAGGAATTTCCACTCGCTGCTCCCATGGGCACCTATGCTTCCTTGAGTGTGTCAAGTGCTGCACAGAAGTGAAGGGGGCTGGGGAGCAGCTGGGGCAGGTCACTTGCTGCTGGCCCTGGGGGTTGTGAGAGGTGGTCCCCATGCTGTGCAGCCAGTGTGGGATTCTCCTTGGGTGCAGAGGCTGCGGGTCCAGGGCAGCCAGCTATACCACTCTGCACCAGGCTCCATCCTCGGCCCCTGGGCTCTCGGTGCTGCAGGCCAGGCAGTGGGGGCATCTACTGCTGCAAACTAGTGTTCCCAGCACAGGGCTTATCTTCTCCAATGCCAGCAAGAGACTGGGAGCCTCAGGCCAGACTGGAGGGGCACTTCCCTCCTGGCACCTGCGTCACCCCGTCCCGCAAGCCACGCCTGCTGCTAAAGCTGGAAAGTACCTGCCACAGAGGGAGACTCGGAGGAATGGCTGGAAAGTGCCCAGGGTCCTTCCCTTGCTGTGCAGAGGGGGCCTGGCTGTTGGAGGGTTCTAGGCCATTCCCTCTGCCCCAGGGCCTCCACACCAGACATCACAGCCTTAAAGCCACGATGCTTAGCGCAGCTGTCCCGGGTGGGAGCAAGGAGTGGCAGTGCAGCCGCAGGGCCCGGGAGCCAAGCTGCCCCCGTAGCTGCCTGGCTTGGGCCAGCCTGGAGCAATAGCTGTGTGCCGGGCTGATTGGCTGACGGTGGGCCGTAAATACAAACCAAGCAGCTGGGGGCGGTTTGGAGCCCTCTTTGTGCCCCCCCCCCTCCCAACTCCATCTAGGCAGGCTGCAGGATTTGTCAGTGTGGCTGGGAAGGGGAATGAGGATTTCCCACTCCTAGAGAAGGGAGCAGGCCTTTTACCCCAGAGCTGCGTTTACCTCAACGCAAACGTTTATCATAGCAGTGCCCACTACCTGGTCCTGGCTGTTAGTTAGCTGTGGAGTTGCAGTAGCTTCTAGAGGCTGCAGTCCTAGACCAGGTTCGCCCTGTGCTAGGTGTTGTACAGGCACATGAGCAAAAGCCAGTGCCTGCACTGAGGAGCGTACAATCCAAATTTTACACTTTAGTTGCCTCAAAGGCCTCCCCTGTAGTGCCCCAGAACACAAAGGTTAATCTGCAGATTCGCTGGGCTGTTGGGAATCAGGAGTCTTGTTCTCTGCCAGGTCAGAGGCAGCATAGCCGAGCACTTAGCGTGGCCCAGTGGATGAGACCTGGCTCTGCCAGGCTGAGGCGGGTTCTATTCCCAGCCGAGCCAGCAGTGACCTCATGCAGCTACCCCTGCTGTGAAATAGATGCATGGCAGTTTCCTCCTGCTGTGGTTGGGGTCTGAGACCTGGGTTGATAAGGGCAGTAAAGTGCACAGAATTATTAATGGCAGTTGGAAGAGCTGGGACTGCTAGTCTCCGCAGGGAGCTCAGTGTAGGTAGCTCTAGGCCAGACAGTGTGTTATAGGGGCCTTTTGCTCTGTTTTTTCTCAGATGCGGGCAGGAATGCAGGGCTGACTGGATGCACCATGCAAGGCGCTTGGCAAGTCGGAAAAGAGTTTGGGCTGCTTTCCTCCAGTGGAAACCCGCTGGCCTTTGCCCAGCGGTGCCCCCTGAAGCCATGGCTTCACCAGGCATCAGCTCTCTGCCTTCCCTTTGCTGTGCGGAGGGAGCTGTGTCTTGGGAGCCAGGGGCGACAAGTAGCTCTCTGATTGGAAGCATCTGTCTCTCCTCCCTTGTCTGTGGTCTGTTAGATTGTTTGCCGTGTGCCTGCTGGATTGACGTTTATAGTGTGGTCTGTTTGGGGGCCGTGTGTTGAGCCAAGCGGCCTGCTAGCCAAGGCTGAGAGCTTCCCATGTCCTCTGATTCCCCGTCCCTTTAGGGTCCCTTAATGAAGGGGAGGAGCTACTCACGGAAAACAGAGGGTTAAAAAGCCAGCTCCTAAGTGACCACAGGCATTTCGCCAGGGAGTTTAGAGAGGGAATGTGGGAGTCAGATACACCTGATTAACAATCTCTGAACTCAGGCCAATTAACACCCCCCTCTAAAAAATCCCCCCCAAGCCTGCAGGAGTCAAAGGAATGCAGGCAGGAGTCCAGTTGGGGGGGGGGGGGGGAGAGGGACTGTCCAGTTTATTGCACTGAATGCAGCATGTACGATTACCTGCCTTGTGGGCCAGTAGTGTGTGTGCATTCAGTGCAAGGAGCTCTTGGCCTGCAGAGACTGAGACCAGAATGGCTGAATTGAAGGACCTAAGGGAAACAGAGAGGTACAAAGAAGAGGCTTTCTGGGACACAGAAGAGTGGTCCTATGCCCAGTCTGACTTCATCTGTGCAGCTGAGGAGGATGAAAGTTTCAGGGAAGGAGAACATCAGGCTGGAGTTGAGGGAAATGATCCCATAGTTGGGGCTCTCCTTTCAGATGATGTCATGGTATCCTCTTGCACTGAAGATACCTCTCCAGGGGAGGGGAGCCCAGTTATCAGGAAGAGAGAGGCAATAGTAATGGGGGACTGGATTATTAGAAATACACATAGCTGGGTTTGTCATAACAAGGAGAACTGCATGGTGAATTGCTTGTTGGGTGTGAAGGTTGCGGATCTCACAAGCCATCTAGACCAGAGGTTCCCAAATTTTCTTATTGTGTACCCCCTTCCAGATCTACCAGCTGCCCACATACCCCTACCAAAATACAGGCTTTATATTTTAAGCCTTTTAATGCCCAAGCAGTGTACGAAATGTACAAATTATAATACACAAACACACATGATATAAAGGACTATAGTACATATCATTTACGGTTTTAGTTTTAATGTATGCATACTTTTGACCAGCATAAAGAATGGCTTAGTAATACCGCTCACCATTAACATGACAGATGAGGTTGTTTGAGCACAGGCGTATTTTTGCCATGATAGGTGATAGTTTGACTCGTAAGTTGTTTTCTACACAGAGGCACTGAAGATACTTTGATTTCATTCCAGTGCGTGATGAAAATCCACTTTCACACAGGTACATTGTAGCAAATGGCAACAAAACCTTGAACAGCCCTGTCTGACAATTTGGGGAACTCTGCTCGCATCTGGATCCCAAACTCAGCCAACTGCTTTTATTCCAGCTGCAGAGCAAAATACTGGCTGCTCCTGACACAGTTCACTAATTGAGTTAGGACATCATTGACCATGTCATCAATTCGACGTGACACTGTGTTGTTTGATAACGGCACTAACAGAATTAATTTTGGGGCCTTCTCTCCAAGCATAGCGCTCACCATATCTGCAACCACAGGTCATGTTAGTTCCTCTGCAGGGTGTGAAGTTTTCCTGACTTCGCAACTCTGTAACTCACTAGTGATGCTTCAATGGCCTTAAGATTGTCATCAGGAGCAGCAGAATGCAAAACTTCCTTGCTCGCCATTAGCTGCACCCGCGTCCCCTTGAAAAACACCGGTGGTTTGCCCTTGTGTTGTTCATGTTTTGTTTCCGAGTTTCTGCATAGAAGAGATGGTTTTAGGTCAGGGGTCTCCAAACTACGGCCCGCGGCTTCAATTTGTCCGGCCCCCCATGCTGCTGCGTCGTCAGCTTTTCGGCGGCAGCTCAGAGACTGCTGCCCGCATCAGCGGCATTTCGGCGGCGGGGAGCCCTCGTCTCCCTAAAAAAATCTAATGTGGCCCTCGTCTCCTAAAGTTTGGAGACCCCTGTTTTAGGCTGTTATTTGACAGGACTTTACCACATAGCACACTGCAGCTGTCTCCAGCCCAAGTAAAGCCCATTTCGATGGACTTTTCATCATATTTACATCTCTTTGATACACATCCTGTTTTGTCCCTGGTGTCAATGTTTCCCTTCACAGGCTGAGATCCACATGTTGAGTCGGTAATCATCGTCTCACCAGCGATTTCAGCATGCAGGACAAATTTCATCACTTCGCTTCTCATCACCGATCCGTCTTCTTCACACTACCTGTCTTTAGCCATCTCTCCATATCGCACTGTTTACAACCAAAAAAAAACCCTGACTAAGTTCTGGGCTCAGTTAGACTGGACACTTGCTGGGCAACTGAACCCGCTCTGTACATCAGTGTATCAGGGTACTCATTGGTACATCTTGAAGTAAATTAACTACCGTATTTTATATAACAAATTCCCACGGAGTTTTAAAGCTTCATCTGAGTAGCTTCTCATGAAAATGCAATAAAGAAAATAATTAATAAAATCCACCATTACACTATTTCTCCCACATGCCGCCCAGAGATGTCTTGCATATCCCTAGGGCTACACATACCACAGTTTGGGAACCCCTGATCTAGACAAACTTATGTACAGTGCTGGGGAGGATCTGGAGGTTGTGATACACATAGGTACCAGTAACATAGGAGCAGGTAGGATAGAGGTCTTGGAGGCCGAATTTAGGCTGCTAGGTAATGGATTAAAGTCCAGGAACTCCCTCGGCGCATTCTCTGAAATGCTTCCAGTTCCACGCGCTGGGCCAATTTCAGGCAGAACTTCAGGGTCTTAATGCATGGATGAGATGATGGTGTAAGGAGGAGGGTTTTAGGTTTACTAAGAACTGGGGAGCCTTTTGGGAAAGGAGGAGCCTATACAGAAAGGATGGGCTCCATCTAAACCAAAACAAAAACAGATTGATGGCATGGAAAATCGAAAAGGTCATAGAGGAGTTTTTAAACTAAAGGATGGGGAAAAGCCTACAGATGTGGAGGAGCACACAGTTCGGCCAGAGACATCCCATAGGGAAAGATTTATTAAAGGGTGTTCTCTATATCCTTGGAGAGGAGAGGATAGACGTTGATAAAATACAGGTAGGAACCGAAGAGAAACAGTCAAATGAAAAAGAGTCCCATTCAGTTACATCACATGAAGGTAGACAACTAAATATTGACAAATTTTATAGTGCTTGTGTATGAATGCTAGAAGTCTAAACGCTAAGAAGGGTGAACTTGAGTGCCTAATATTAAACAAGGATATTGGTATAATAGGTGGAATGATGATAATCAGTGGGACTCAGTAATACGAGGCTACAAAATACAGAGGATTGACAGAGTAGGTTGTGCTGGTGGGGGAGTGGCACTATGTATGAAAGAAAGCAAAGAATCAAATATAGTAAAAATCTTAAATGACTAACAGTACCATAGAATCTCTAGGGATAGAAATTCCATGCTTGAATAAAAAGAGCATAGCAGTAGGACTGTATTACTGCTTGGTAATAGTGACCATAATGTAATTAAATGTAATATCCTGGGGGATGGGGAGGAATACCAAAGAAACACATACAATAGCATTTCACTTCAGAAAGGGGAACGACAGAAAAATGAGGAAGCTAGTTAAATGGAAATTAAAAGGAACAGTCACAAGTGAACTGCTTGCACGTTTCATGAAAACTATTTAAAAACACCATAATACAGGCTGTGATGGAGTGAATTCACCCTCACTAGCCCTGCAAGAGCTGAATTAGGCCACGAGGCCCAATCAACTAATTAGGCTGCAAGCAGGGGAGATTTAGGCTGGAGGCAGCTAATTAAGGACAAGCTCACCTGTTCAGGAACAGGCAGGGGCTGTATAAAGCCAGATAGCTGGCTGTAGTAGGAGTTGCTGCAGGGAAGTAGGCTGCAATCACTCTCTCAATGGTGAGAGTTGGAGGCTGGCAAACCCAGAGAGGGGAGAAACCCAATAAGTAGGAAGAAGCCCAGGAAAACAGCAGTAAGGGGTAGGACTGTACAGGGATTGTTGCTACTTGTTATAGGGTCCCTGGGGTGGAACCCAGTGTAGAGGGTGGGCCTGGGTTCCCCTACCAGCCCACTGGGAGGTGACAAGGGCATTGGAGGTTCTAGCCAGACATCAGGTCTGGAAAGACTGTGAATCCCGCAGAAGGGGAGGACTCTAGTGACCTGGCCAGAGGGCCAAGCCACGAAGAGGGAAACTGCAAACCTGGGAGTGAGCGGGGCAGCAAAGCGAGCCTCAGCTCACTGTGCTGCCGGTGCGATGCTCTGGGCGGCAGGGCTGCAGAGCCACGGCCTGCCCCAGTGCTCTGCGCGGTCTGCCTGTCCTGGTGCTCTGGGCGGCGCACTGTAGCGCCGCCAGCCACTGGTGCTCTGGGCGGCGCGGTAAGGGGGCAGGGAGCAGGGGGAGTTGAATAGAGGGCAGGGGAGTTCGGGGTGGTGGTCGGTGGGTGTGGATAGGGGTTGGGGCCAGAGCCGTAACTAGGGCGAGGCCATTGAGACACTCGCCTTGGGGCGCACTGCTGGCAGGGATGCAAAAGCCTGCAGCCAGGGGTGCCCCCTCCTCCCCCACCGCCGAAGCCGCCCCGGCTTACCTGCGGGAGGTCCGCCGGTCTCGTTGGAGAAGGTACCCTCCGCCGAAGCCGCGGGATCGGCGGATCTCCCGCAGGCAAGCGGAAGCGACTTCGGCAGCAATTCGGCGGAGGGTACGTTCTTAGCAGCCGCCGAAACTGCTTCCGCTTGCCTGCAGGAGGTCTGCCGGTCCCATGGCTTCGGCGGCAATTCGGCAAAGGGGAGGACCTCCCGCAGGTAAGCCCCTAGGAATTTCTGCACCCCTGCTTCGGGTGTAGAAATTCCTAGCTACGGCTCTGGTTGGGGCAGTCAAAGGGTGGGGAACAGGGGGGTTGAATGGGGTCAGGGGTCCCGGGGGCGCAGTCAGGAAGGAGAGGGTGGGTTGGATGGGGCAGTGGGGGGGGGGCAGTCAGAGGACAGGGAGCAGGAGGGGGTGGATGGGGCAGGGGTCCCAGTGGGGAGTCAGGAATGAGAGGAGGTGTTGGATGGGGTGGCAGGGGGAAGTCAGGGGCAGGAGGTCTGGGGGCTGTCAGGGAGCAGGAGGGGGTGGATGGGGCAGGGGTTCTGTGGGGGGCTGTCAGGGAACAGGGGGGGTTGGATGGGACAGGAGTCCGGGGGGGGGTCGCATATGGGGCCGGGCCATACATGGCTGTTTGGGGAAGCGCAGCCTCCCCTAACTGGCTCTCCATACAATTTTGGAAACCCGATGTGGCCCTTAGGCCAAAAAGTTTGCCTGCACCTGCTCTAATCATATCATAATATCACTATGAAGAATATGGGGTGCAGTGTCACAATGGGGTCAGATAGACTCATAGACTTTAAGGTCAGAAGGGACCATTATGATCATCTAGTCTGACCTCCTGCACAATGCAGGCCACAGAATCTCACCCACCCACTCCTGCAATAATCCTCTCACCTTTGTCTCAGCTATTGAAGTCCTCAAATCATGGATTAAAGGCTTCAAGATGCAGAGAATCCTCCAGTAAGTGACCCGTGCCCCATGCTGCAGAGGAAGGCAAAAAACCTCCAGGGCCTCTGCCAATCTACCCTGGTGGAAAATTCCTTCCCAACCCCAAATATGGGGATGAGCTGAACCCCGAGCATGTGGGCAAGACTCACCAGCCAGACACCCAGGAAAAAGTTCTCTGTAGTAACTTCTAACATCCCATCATTGACTATTGGTCCTATTTACCACTGATGGCAATTAATTGACCTTTGACTAAGATCATGTTATCCCATCAAACCATCCCCTCCATAAACTTATCTAGCTTAATCTTGAAGCCAGATAGGTCTTTTTCCCCCACTGCTTCCCTTGGAAGGCTGTTCCAGAACTTCACTCCTCTGATGGTTAGAAACCTTCGTCTAATTTCAAGTCTAAACTTCCTGATGGCCAGTTTATATCCATTTGTTCTTGTGTCCACATTGGTACTGAGCTGAAATAATTCCTCTCCCTCCCTGGTATTTATCCCTCTGATATATTTAAAGAGAGCAATTCTATCTCCCCTCAGCCTTCTTTTCGTTAAGGTAAACAAACCAAGCTCCTTGAGTCTCCTTTCATACGACAGGTTTTCCATTCCTCGGATCATCCTAGTGGCCCTAGATGAGATGGGGGGCTCATTAGAAGTGCTGGTAGGGAAAAGTGTGTGGGTTCTTCTAGGTTGCTGGCTGAACCCCCTAGCCACACCCACTTCTCTCGGGGGGGAGACGTGATAGAGGTGGTGACCCCAACAGTGCCCTGCGGACTCTTGTATTCACGGGATGAAGGGTCTGTGGGTCGCTGTTGACAAGGCATTGCAATCCACTCGCCGTGGCTCCTGCAGGAACTAAACACGGGGAGGGTGAATGACTGCAGTGCCTGCGCCTCTGGAAAGCATCAGAGAAGCACCCCCTGGTCCCAGAGGCCCAAGAGAAAATGAAAGGGCCTAAGGTATCAAAGGCTGAGTCTATCCGGACAGAGGGCCCATCGTTTTGATTCGGCACAAAGGGATGAGCGTGTGTCGAAGGGCTGGGAGAACTGGAGCCTGCCAAGGACGTCAGAGGACTGATGGGAGCTGCTGGTAAAGCATTTCCATCCTTCCGTTGTTCATATGTTGTCTTTGCCTGGTTTTGTCCTTGCATGAATGCGCCCTGCTTTGGAAGCCCTGCGTGGTCACTTGTACCCACTGGCGTTCCCTGCCAGCAGCCCTTTGAGCGAGAGCTACACGCAGGGGCTGGACGCCTGGCCAGGCCTGTTGGGGAGAATCACAGTGAATTGCAGGGGAGCTGTTGCCAAAACTCCTGATCAGGAGGGAGAGAGATGCAGGTCCCTGCCTGGAGAGAGGTGATGGCTAGAGGCCTGAGAGGGCATCCCTTGAGTAGACCACGTGGGGGTTAAAGTGTAATTACCCCAAAGCTAGGATAGTCCCATTCCAGGCCTACAGTAGGGGGTAAAGCCTGGGGACACCCAGGCAGACGCTGACCCCCCATCTATGTCTGGTCTCCAGTGCACCCTCCCCACATACATCCCATCACCTAAGTTCCCCTCCCCTTGGACTGCTCTGCATGCGGCGGGAGCTGGGCCTGGGGGCAGGGCTGCACACAGGAGTGGTTGTGCAATGTGCTCTGGAGATGGCAAGACTTGTCCTGGGAGAAAGGAGTTCCCCAGCCCCTACCCATCCAGAGCACATCCGTAGGCACTTGCTGATTGGCAGAGCACAGAGGGCATCTGTGCTGGTTTGGGCAGAGCCCACTTCCCCTGTATTTGCAGCATGGTCCCTGTTTGTAGCCTGGTCTCTGGGCAGGTGCACCCGCAGCACAGGGTGATGGCTGCCCCTCTGCTGGCACCACTGGGAGTTTTCCAATCTTCCCACGAGGAATTTCCATTCAGTTCAGCCAGGACAGAACCCTGCCTTCATTCCCTTCCCCGCACCATTCCCTGTGCTCATTTTCTGGGTTGGGAGGTGCCAGCAGAGCCAGCTCTGGGGAGCTCACAGCATCGGGGCCTTGTGGCCAAAGCATCTATTCCAATGGCTGGTTACTGCACAGGGCAGAACAATACAGCAGAAATGCTGATGAGGGAAGGAGGGAGGGACTGCCTGGGCCATGGCGTGGTCACTGCTGCTATGTAGGGTTGACAACTTTCTATTTGCAGAAAACCGAACGCCCTTGCCCTGCCCTGCCCTTTCTCCGAGGCCATGCCCCCCTACTCACTCTATCCCCCTGTGATGGGTTGGATCACAGAAAACCCCTTGAACTGCCGACTGATGTGCTGAGACTACTTCTAACCCATTTTCCCTGCCAGCTTGGGACTCCAGTACCTTGCCTGCTTGAGCCAGACACGCTAGCCTGCTACAAACCCAGATCTGAACAATGTCCCCCAAAAGCTGCAGGCTTAACTGAAAACAGTTTAAGAAGTGTTCCTCTCTCCAACACTCAAAAGCCCAGCTCCCAATGGGGTCCAAACTACAAATAAATCCATTTTACCCCGTATAAAGCTTATACAGGGTAAACTCATAAATTGTTCGCCCTTTATAACACTGATAGAGAGGTATGCACAGCTGTCTACCTTACCCCCCCCCCCCCAGCTATTAATACATACTCTGGGTTAATACATAAGTAAAAAGTGATTTTTATTAAATACAAAAAGTAGGATTTAAGTGGTTCCAAGTAATAACAGACAGAACAAAGTGAATTACCAAGCAACATAAAATAAAACACACAAGCCTATACCTAATACAGTAAGAAAGTGATTACAGATGAAATCTCACCTTCAGAGATGTTCCAGTAAGCTTTTTTTTACAGACTAGCCTCCTTCTAGTCTGGGTCCAGCAATCACTCACACCCCAGTGGTTACTGTCCTTTGTTCCAGGTTCTTTCAGATAGCCTCTCCACTCCCAAAGGATATCCCTTGAGCCAGCTGAAAACAAAATGGAGGAATCTCCCAGGGCCTTAAATAGACTCTCTTGTGGGTGGAGACCCCCTCCTCTCTCCTATGCAAAATCCAGCTCCAAGATGGAGTTTTGGAGTCACAAGGGCAAGTCACATGTCCATGCATGACTCAGTTTTTACAGGCAGCAGCCATTGCTCACATCTTTAATGTCTCAGGGAAGACTTCTTATGTGGATTGGAGTCTTCCAAGATCCATTGTCAGTTAAGTGTTTATTGATTTGGCTCTTAATTTTCGCATTCTTTTTTCAAGAAGCTGACCAAATGCTTTACTAAGGCCAGAGGTGAAAGTAAGCTGGTCCGGTACAGCGTACTGACAAGAGCCAGTACGCCGTGCCGGACCATACTGGCTTCCCCGGCGGTGATTTAAAGGGCCCGGGGCTCCAGCCATTGCGGGGAGCCCTTTAAAGCGCCACCGGAGCTCCGGCAGCGGGGCTCGGGCAGCGCTTTAAAAGGCCCACGGCTCCTGCCCCCGCAGGGAGCCGTGGGCCATTTTAAGCGCCGCCCAAGTCCCGCTGCCGGAGCCGGGCTCAGGCGAGGATTTAAAAGGCCTGCGGCTCCTGCCACTGCTGGGAGCCCCAGACCCTTTAAAGGACCACCGGAGCCCTGTCACCGCTACGGCCTACGCTACGGCGCTCTGGCCGCTGCAGGGAGCCCCGGGCCCTTCAAATCCCCACCAGAGCCCCGGAGCTCCCAGCTGCCTCAGCTGCTGTTAGCTCTGGAGTGATTTAAAGGCCCCGGGGCTCCCAGCCAGAGCTCTGGCTGGGTGTGCGGGCTCTGGGGTGAGGCCAGAGATGAGGCATTTGAGGTGCAGGAGAGGGCTCCAGGCTGGAGCAGGAGCTTGGGGTGTGGGAGGGGGATCTGGGCTGGGACAGGGGGTTGGGGCATGGGGTGAGTGAGGGCTCTGTCTGGGGGTGTGGGCTCTGGAGTGGGACTGGGGTCAGGGGCACAGAACTGGGGCAGGCACGGGGTTGGGGTGTGGGAGTAGGTCGGGGGTGCAGGCTCCGGGCGGAAGAAGCAACATCTTGCTCCGGCTTCTAGGCGGAGGCACAACCACGTAGCACTGTGCACTGCTCATGCCTGCAGGCACCGCCCCCTCAGCTCCCATTGGCCATGGTTCCTAGCCAATGGGATATGCTGAGCTGGGGGCGGGGTCAGTGCACAGATGCAGAACCCCCATGGCTGTCTCTTTGCCTAGGAGCCAGAAGGAGATGTTGCTCCTTTTCAGGAGTTGTGTGGAGCTGGGTAGGGAGCCTGCTAGCCCCAGGCCCCCATGCTAACCGGACTTTTAATGGCCTGGTCAGTGGTGCGGACTGGAGCTGCCGGGGTCCCTTTTTGACCGGGCGTTCTGGTCGAAAACCGGACACCTGGCAACCCTACTGCTACAGCCACCCTGCTGGGGTAGCTGCTGCAGCGCTAGGGGCATGTCCTTTTAGTGCCGAAGGACCCAGTTTCCAGCCCTGCTCCTGGCCGTGCGACCCAATGCAGCCAGGCCCTGAGACTGCACAGAAAAGAGCCTGGCTGCTCAGTGGGCTCTTCCTGCAGGGAGGAGGCGCATGCAATGTACCAGCACTGCATGTGAGCATGGTGCCTCAGAGTGTCGGGGGCCGAGGACTGCCACACTAATGGGTGGGGTCCATATAACTCAAGTGGCAGGAGCTAGGGGCTTTGGAGCCCAAGGTCTGGCGCTCTCTCTTCCCCAGGACTTGGCATACCATGATGCTAGCTGGCCGAGACAGGCTGTACATGCATGTACGAGACGCGGGGGAGCTTAAATCATAGAATCTCAGGGTTGGAAGGGACCTCAGGAGGTCATCTAGTCCAACACCCAGCTCAAAGCAGGACCAATCCCCAATTAAATCATCCCAGCCAGGGTTTTGTCAAGCCTGACCTTAAAAACTTCCCAGGAAGGAGATTCCACACCTCCCTAGGTAACCCATTCCCTCTATCTAATCGGTACCCAGCTATCAGCGTGCTCTGGGCCATGAACGTCACAGCTTTTCTCCAACGCTGCCCCTTGTCTGGCCTGCTGGGCTCATGGCAGAGTGGTCAGAGCAGTGGCTGCGTGCATGTCCCTGCTGTCCCCCTGTGGCCCCACAATACAGGGGCTGGTTGGTGTTTGCTCTCCAAGGCATATGCTGCGTCCAGATGACCAGCTGGTAAGGATCTTCCCAAGGGACCGGGTGCTGTGCTTTGGTGATCACTCCCCACTGACTGGACAGCGCTGGCATCTGCCCACGCCAGCACGTGTGGGTGGAAGCACTGTGCTGGCAGAGCTATTTGCTGGCCTGTCTGGAGATCGCTCGTGGGCTTGCGCCACACCTCCGACGGGCTAAGGGAAACCAACTAGCATTTAAGCAGCACTAGTGGCCTGGCCGGAGCCTATCTCCAGATGTGCATTATCTGTGGCTCTGTGTCCCAGGCCAGCGTGTCTGTGTGTACCCTCCCAGCAGACACATTACTCTGGGCCTCTGCTTTCATACAGTTCATGTAGTCGCTGTCTGGTCTTGGGGGGGCTGCTCCCACTGCAGGAAACACAGCCGGCTCCATTACATGTTATTGCTTTTCAAGCTAAACGGGCAGTAGCGTAGCCAGGTCTTGAGCACAGGGGGAGCGGCGCTATAAAAAGGCGCCTCCGGCTTCCCCTGTACTCACCATGCAGCGCTTTAAAAGGCCCACAGCTCCCCGCAGCGGCAGGAGCCGCTGGCAGGGCCGGCGTGCCCACTAGGCGATCCTAGGCGGTCACCTAGGGCGCCAAGATTTGGGGGGCGGCGGGCAGCTGCCCGCTGCCTCCCCGCTCAGCGGCTGAGCTGCTGAGCGGGGAGACAAGGGGCGGCTTGCTGCGGCTGCCCGCTGCCTCCCCGCTGAGCGGGGAGACAAGGGGCGGCTTGCTGCGGCTGCCCACTGCCTCCCCGCTTAGCTGGGAGACAAGGAGCGGCTCGCCGGGGCTGCCCGCTGCCTCCCCGCTTAGTTGGGAGACAAGGGGCGGCTGCTCGCCGGGGCTGCCCCTTGTCTCCCCGCTGAGCTGCTGAGCGGGGAGACAAGGGGCGGCTTGCTGCGGCTGCCCGCTGCCTCCCCGCTGAGCTGGGAGACAAGGGGCAGCTCGCCGGGGCTGCCCCTTGTCTCCCCACTGAGCTGCTGAGCAGGGAGACATGGGGCGGCTCGCCAGGGCTGCCCTTTGTCTCCCTGCTGAGCGGAGAGACAAGGGGCGGCTTGCTGCGGCTGGAGCCTTTTAAAGCGCCGCCCTAGCGAGGCTCTGGCGGCGCCTTAGTGCCACTTTTCCTCATAGGGGGAGCGGCTGCTCCCCCTGCTCCCCCCCTGGCTACACTACTGTAAACAGGTACCACTCGGGAGTAGCAGTGCCCAGCTGGTGGTGTCTCTCTCTGGGCGTGGCTGACAGGAAGCTGGGGCTGCTATGTATTGGCTTGTGAGATAGAGCCCTGCAGCAGGACTGGGATCCCACGGGTTCTCCAGGACCCGCTGCCATAATAGCAGGAGTGGGTAAAATTTACTTTGTTACGGGTAGGTGGGGGGGGAAAGACTGCGGGAGTTTGCAGAGAAAACACTAAATCGCTCATCAGTGTGTCAGAAACAGAATCTCAAAAGCAAGTTTTTCTTTTTTTTTTAAATAAAGGTTTTATTAGTTAAATTTTCTATCCCTCACTTAAGAGATGATGTCTTTTATAAGAGGAGTTAAAGTATTTTTTAAATGGCTTAAGCAAGAGTTGTTTTATTCTTTTAGTAATAAAAATTGTGTCTGAATTCTGTTCATAGAGATCATATATTAACCCACCATTGGTGTGGGGTTTTTTAGTAGCATGGGGGAATCTGTCTCTTTTGCAGGATTTGCAGGACCTAAGGGTTTTGCAGGTGGGAGAGGGATAAAAATGCAAGAAACAAAGTGGGAGGGGGATTAAATAAACAGTCCCAGGCAGGGCTCTGCTGTGAGGGGCAGGGTGGCTGGACGGTGCTCAGCTGGGTGTATGGTGCATGACAGGCCCCAGCTGCTGGGCCAAAGCCACATGCTTTCCTATGGGGTTTCTCTACTCCCTGGATGAGGCTCCTGGGTACAGACCC
Source organism: Chelydra serpentina (assembly GCA_037349315.1). NCBI lineage: Eukaryota > Metazoa > Chordata > Testudines > Chelydridae > Chelydra > Chelydra serpentina. The sequence continues at coordinate 2,943,853 of JBAIAC010000056.1, forward strand.
CTCCCCTTGGCTCCCTGCCCTGGGCACCAGGATCGCTATTGACACACAGAGGCAGTGCCAACCCCTGCTTGGCACACACATCTCCTGCCCCCAGAACCCTGCCATTCTCTGGCTGCAGGGAGCCAGAAGCCGGGCAGCCACCTCCTGCCCCACCCACACCTCCTCTTCCCCCACAGACTTCAGTATCCCTCTCCCCCAGAGAGGACGCTGACCTTTTGAGGCTTGTTCCCTCCCATTTAGTGACATCATAATTAATCCTATGTCCACTGCATGGCAGGCGTTGCCATGGCAGTGGGCAGTGATGTCACAGCCCGGGAGCTGTGACCTGGCTGAATGGATCTGGCAGGATGGGGAGGCAGCTTGTTGGCAGGGGGGCTGCTTCTGTTTAACCCCCAGTTCCTCAGACCACGTGCCCCGGGGGACTGGGCTTAAGGAAGGTTGTGACCGGAGGGAAGGCAGTGGGAAGGGCAGGGCTGAGCCAGGAGTCATTCCACAAGCAGCCTCTAAGCCCAGCGGAGCTGCCTGACTCACATGGGCCGGGAGATGCAGGAAAGCTGCTTACCCGCAGTATTATTTACTCTTAACTCCTCTAACTGGAGCTCTGTCCTTAATAGTCTCCTGGGCTCAGAGTGATGGGCAGGGCAGTGACGCAGGGAGGGCCAGGCAGAGGCTGCTGCCCACTGCCAGGGCAAGGCACGAGCCACTGTGCAGTGCACCCCTGGCTCCTCTCAGACCCACCGCGTGTGCTGACTGGCTGAACGGGGTGTGCGGCGGGAGCAGCGTTACAAACACTGCCCGTTGTGTTGGAGCAGCCAGTGCCCACAGTTCACAACAGCTTCCACATCAGCTCAACCCCAGTGCCAAGCAGCGCCCGGCCCACTCACAAGCACAGCCCAGCTGCCACCCTACACAAATAGATACCCCCCCACACACACATACACAAACAGACACCCCCCCATCCTGCATGCACATGGACACACAGACGTGCAAACCTCACTCTCTCTCTCTCTGTTCTGTTCAGGACCAGAGCCTTTCCCTGCAAAAGCGCCAGGAGCAGGCCCTTGCATTTGCTCCACTGGCTGGATCAGAGCCCAAGGCCACACTCCCTCCCCGAACTGGGGCAAGAACCCAGGAATCCTGACTCCTAGCCCTCCCCTCCCCCCACTCCAATCTGCAGACTGCCCTCCCACCTTTTGGGAATCCCTTCCTCCTTCCTCTTTGCATCTGATGGGAAAGAAAGAATTGGGGTGTGGGGGCTGAGATCTGTCCCATCAGCAGCGGGGCCATCACTCCCATTTCCAGTCTTGGAGCTTCCAGCCCACTCACAGCTCCCTCTACCCCCCCCCCCCCCCGGCTCCTGATGGAGCACTTTGAACCCAGGTAATTGGGTTCCAAACCTCCTAGCTCTGCACCATCGCTGTGCCCAGGGAGCCACTGGCAGCACCTGTGCCCATCTGTTCTGATTGCTAGGCCGAGTAGGGTGGGGTGGGGTGGGGCAGGAGCAGCAGTCCCCTCTCCCTGCAGAGCCATTTAAGAGGGGACTATCCCGGAACTTTCTTGGAACAGCAAAGAGCAGTGAACAGGGAGGTGCGGCAAAGGGCACCACACACCCATTCACAACCCTGGGGACAGAGCAGGCACTCACAGCCCCAGAGGGGGCACTCCCATCCCTGGGAACATAAGAATGGTCATACAGGGTCAGACCAAAGGTCCATCTAGCCCAGTATCCTGTCTTCCGACAGCAGCCAGTGCCAGGTGCCCCAGAGGGAATGAACAGAACAGACAATTACCAAGTGATCAATCCCCTGCAAACAGAGGCTAGGGACACCATTGCCATTGATGAACCTATCCTCCAGGAACTTATCTAGTTCTTTTTGGTACCCTGTTATAGTCTTGGCCTTCACAACATCCTCCGGCAAGGAGTTCCACAGGGTGACTGTGCGTTGTGTGAAGAAATACTTCCCTTTGTGTTTTAAACCTGCTGCATATTAATTTCATTGGGTGGCCCCTAGTTCTTGTTATGAGAAGGAGTAAATAACACTTCCTTATTTACTTTCTCCACACGAGTCATGATTTTATAGACCTCTATCATATCCACCCTTAGTCATCTCTTTTCCAAGATGAAAAGTTCCTGTTTTATTAATCTCTCCTCATACGGCAGCCGTTTCATACCACTAATAATTTTTGTTGCCCTTTTCTGTACCTTTTCCAATTCCAATATACCTTTTTTAAGATAGGGCGACCACATCTGCATGCAGTATTCAAGATGTGGGCGTACCATGGATTTATATAGAGGCAGTATGATATTTTCTGTCTTATTATCTATCCCTTTCTTAATGATTCCCAACATTCTGTTCGCTTTTTGACTGCGCCACACAGTGAGTGGATGTTTTCAGAGAACTATCCATTTTGAGTCCACGATCTTTCTTGAGTGGTAACAGCTAATTTAGATCAAATCATATTATATGTAATGTTGGGATTATGTTTTCCAATGTGCATTACTTTGCATTTATTAACATTGAATTTCATCTGCCATTTTGTTGCCCAGTCACCCAGTTTTGTGAGATTCCTTTGTAACTCTTCGCAGTCTGCTTTGGACCTAAAGATCATGAGTAGTTTTGTATCATCTGCAAATTTTACCCCTCACTGTTTCTCCCTTTTTCCAGATCAGGGGTCTCAGGACAAATTTTTTGGTGGCCCGAGAGTGCGGCCACCAACTTTTGCTGGTGGCCACTCTAATATTTTTTTCCTAAAATACTTGATTGGCTTTAGGAAAAACTAATAAATATGCACATATACATGTCCAAATTATTGTAATGTATTCATTGCTAGCTAGTAAGTCTGTTGTGAAAAGTGATATAAACAAACATACAAGTTTCACTTTTCACAGCAGACTTACTCAGCTCTAGCAAGCCTGGGGACAACCCTAGATGGGGGGCACTCAGCCCCAGAGATGGGAGGTATTCACAGCCCTGGGGATGGGGGGGGTACACACAGCCCAGGGCAGGGCACTCCCATCCTTGGGGATAGGGGGGCACTCACAGCCCCAGGGATAGGGGCCGTAGCAGGGTATCCCAGCCCCAGGTGCCTGGAGAGCTGCAGAAGGTGATCCTGGCCCCAGGAGGGAGGCAGGCTGATCAGGGAAGCACAGAACCCTTGTGTGCAGGGCCAGGTGGGGTGTGAGTCTCAGGGGCTGTCTGAGCATTCGGCCTTCCCGAGGCTGCAGCCGGGGGAGCCTGCTCCTGCGGGCCTTTCAAAGTACTCAGCAGAAATGGGCAGCACCTGTCTCTGGTCAGAAACCCCAAGCCCTCAGCTGCCCAAGCTCGCTGCCCCCCATTGCTGCTGCTCCGTACATCACGGGCTCAGGCTGAAATGCTCAGGGAAGGGATGTGATCTTTGGGGGTGGGAGGAAGCCAGCTGCCCACTGCCTCCCACCTCTCCCCGCAGCCCTGCATCTCCTGAGGTAAGTAGGGCAAACCCCACTCCAACGCACCAAAGGCAACCAGGGAGGCACCCGCTGCTGCAGCGCTTGGGAGGGCAATGGCCCTGTGCTGCACTCCCCTCCCTGGCAGAGGCAAGAGGAAGGCTGACCTCTCTGCACCATGCTGACTCGGGTAGATCCAACGTGCCGCTTTGCTGTGTTCTGCGCTGCCCCGCTGGGGAGATTTGGTGCATGGAACTCACTTCCCCTGAGCAGCTGCTTCTGAAAATTGAATCTACTCTCTGCTGCTTAGACAGGCTGGCAGTGCCAGGAAGGATGCTGCTCCCAAAGTCACCAGGCCACATTGACACGTTCCACCCAGGCCTGGCCATTGCGGCCAAACGGCTGCAGCTGTTCCAGAACCCCTCCAAGGCCCGGTCCTGCCAAGTGCATGGCATGTCACATGCAACCTGACACATCACTGCTATCTCCCATCTCTGCTTCGGGCAAGAAAACAGATCAAGGCTCTGCTGAGCACAGCACCTAGATCTATGCTAGGAACAGCTGCTAGGGAGCTGACGTTGCTGGAGTGGTAAAGTTGCAATCCTGGCACCCTACCCTCAAGAGCAAAGATTCATGGATTCCGAGGTCAGATGGAGACCAGTGTGATCATCTTCTAGTCTGACCCCTGAATAACACAGGCCAGAGAACTGCCCCAAATAATTCCTAGAGCAGAGCTGTTAGAAAAACATCCAATCTTGATTGAAAAATTGCCAGTGATGGAGAATCTACTACAACCCTCCCTAAATTGTTCTAATGGTTAATTACCCTCATAATTAACAATTTACACCTTATTTCAAGTCTGAATTTGTCTAGCTCCACTTCTAGCCATTGGATCATGTTAGACTTTTCTCTGCTACTTGAAGAGCCCATTAGTAAATATTTATTCCCCATGTAGGTACTTACAGACTGTAACCAAGTCACCCTTTAACCTTCTTTTTGTTAAACTAAACAGATTGAGCTCCTTGAGCCTATCACTATCAGGCCTGTTTTCTAATCCTTTGATCATTCTCATGACTCTTCTCTGAACCCTCTCCAACTGATCAACATCCTTCTTGAATTGTGAACACCAGAGCTGGACACGGGATTCCAGCAGCGGTCACACTAGTGCCAAGTACAAAGGTAAAATAATCTCTCTATTCCTACTTGAGATTCCCCTGTGTATGCATCCGAGGATCGTATTAGCACTTTTAGCCACAGCATCGTACTGGGTTCTCATGTTCAGCTGATTATCCACCACAACCCCCAAATCTTTTTCAGAGTCACTGATTCCCAGGGCAGAGTCCCCCATCCTGTAAGCATGGCCTACAGTCTTTATTCCTAGATGCATACATTTACATGTAGCCATATTAAAATGCATATTGTTTTCATGTGCCCAGTTTACCAATTGATCCAGATCGCTCTGTGTCAGTGACCTGTCCTCTTCATTACTTACCACTCCCCCAATTTTTGTGTCATCTGCAAACTTTATCAGTGATGATTTTAGATTTTCCTCCAGGTCATTGATAAAAATGTTAAATAGTCTGGGGCCAAGAATCAATCCCTGCGGGATCCCACTGGAAATACACCCATTCAGTGATGATTCCCTATTTACAGTTACATTTTGAGACCTATCAGTTACCAGCTTTTAATCCATTTCATGTGTGTCATGTTAATTTTATATCTGTGACGGGTTCAGTCACAGAGACCCCCTTGGGACTGTCACCTGACGTGCTGAAGTTACCTCTGAGCCTGTTTTCCCAGCCAGCTTGGGACTCCAGAACCCTGCCTTGTTGAGCCAGACATGCTAGCTTGCTGCAACACAGACTGGTCCATGCCCCCAAAGCCTCAGACTTTAACCAAAAACTGCTCAGCAGGTCACCTATCTCCAGCACCCAGACACTCAGTTCCCAATGGGATCTAAACCCTAAATAAATCCTTTTTTACTGTGTATAAAGCGTATACAGGGTAAACTCATGAATTGTCCGGCCTCTATAACACTAATAGAGAGATATGCACAGCTGTTTTCTCCCCCAGGTATTAACCACTTACTCTGGGTTTACTAATAAAAAAGTGATGTTATTAAGTATAAAAAGTAGGATTTAAGTGGTTCCAAGTAATAACAGACAGAGCAAAGTATCAGAGGGGTAGCTGTATTAGTCTGGATCTGTAAAAGCGGCAAAGAGTCCTGTGGCACCTTATAGACTAACAGACGTATTGGACCATAAGCTTTTATGGGTGAATATCCACTTCTTCAGGCTTTCGTGGGTAAATACCCACTTCTTCAGATGCTGAAGAAGTGGGTATTCACCCACGAAAGCTTATGGTCCAATACGTCTGTTAGTTTATAAGGTGCCACAGGACTCTTTGCCAGAGCAAAGTAAGTGACTGTGACATTCCTCTCTGGTGTTGTCTGGACCAGTGATCTGCTAGGTCACTCCAATCCTTGATTCTGAGAGCCAGCCTTACCCTGCTCTGCTGTGAGAACCCCCACTCCTGGGCCATTCATGCACAGCCTCTGGCATGTAAGCTGCTCCCAGCTACTTGAAACTAAATGACACTAGCCAATATCTCCGGTCCCAGACACAACCCCAGGAACCTCCGCCTTGCAATGTCCAGTTATGCCTGCTGGACGCTACAAGCGTATATCAGTTTGTCAATTTAACAAATACATTGATGTGTGCCAGGCTTGTTATCCCAAGGGGAGCCTCTGACACACTTCAAACCAAACGCACTGCTTTAGGTAGAATAAACAAACCAATGTATTAACTATAAAGATAGATTTTAACCATTATAAGTCGTAGCTAATATTTGGCTGATTCCCCAACTTACAGCATGTTTTAGTGACCACCATACAACACAATTCTCATAACTTCATATGCATTAATGATACACATATATGGATAGAGAAATGACTCAGCAGATCATGACCTTTCCCCTGATACCTTACAAGACATGCTTTATGTGTAAGATCACGATTATATGAAAATGAGGAATATGGGGGTTACAGTACGCTCCCCCAAGGTATAGAATGTCACAGTCACCAAGAAAAATAACGCAAAAACACACAAGTCTAAGCCTAATACATTAAGAAACTGTTTAGAGGTAAAATCTCATTCTCAGAGATGTTCCAATAAGCTTCTTTCACAGACTAGACTCCTTCCTAGTCTGGGCCCAATCCTTTCCCCTGATACAGTCCTTGTTAGTTCCAGCAGACATCTTAGGTGGAAAGCAGGGATGTTCTCATGACTTGTTCTGTTCCCCCTCATTTTATAGCTTTGGCACAAGGCAGGAATCTTTTTTCTCTCTGGGTCCTCACACCTCCTTCTAAATGGAAAAGTACCAGATTTAAGATGGATTCCAATATCATGTGATATGGTCACATGTCCTGTGAGACCTCGTTCTTCTTACTCATGGGCTGGCCCACACATACACAGGCAGGCTTACAAGTAAATAAACCCATTCACAACCAATTGTCCTAGTCAATGGGAGCCATCAAGATTCTAAGCCACCATTAATGCCCTACACCTTGCATAATTACAATAAGACCTCAGAGTTATACTTCGTATTTCTAGCTTCAGATACAAGAATGATACATACAGGCGAGTCTCATCTTATGCTGGGGTTACGTTCCACAGTCAGCACGTAAAGCGAAAATCGTGTATAGTCAAAATTACATTGAGTGTAATGGCAGGCGGAATCACCTGAACTACAGGTAAAGTATTTAAATTGGTTTTTTTCTCTCTCTCTTGTTTTTTTTTTTTTTTTGGCCAACCACTCAAAGCTGAATTTGCACATTTTAAATGCGAGTAAGATGAGACTTGCCTGTACATACAAATAAGAGGAATATATTCAGTAGGTTATAACCTTTGTTATGATACCTTACAAGAGACCTTTTGCATAAAGCATATTCCAGTTACATCATATTCACACTCATAAGCATATTTCCATAAAACATATAGAGTGCAACGTCACAATATCATTGTAGGTTTTTAAACAAAATGTTGAATGGTACCAAGTCAAACAGACTTACAGAAGTCTATTACATCAATACTGTTACCTTTCTCAACCAAACTTGTAATCTCATCAGAAAAAGATATCCAGTTATATCCACAGGAGCTATTTTCCATAAACCTATGTTGACTGGCATTAATTATATTAATCTCCTTTAATTCTTTATTAATCAAGTCCTGTATGAGCTGCGCCATTATCTTGCCCTGCTCCCAGTCAGCATGCACCACTGGGGAGATGGCTGCTTAACCCAGCCTGAGCTCAGCTACCAGGGAAGTGACTCCATGAGTTTCCAGAGCCTAAAAGCAGCCCCATGGGGATGGCTCCTGAGAAAGAGACAAAGACAACCCCTAGGCACCCATTGTCTCCATTGCACCCCGAGCCCTTTCCATGTATGCAACTGACAAGAACAGCTCCAGGGAAACATGCAGCACCCTGAATCCCAGGCAGGGCCTAGTGCAGGGCAGATAGGCACCTCCTGGCATCAGATCATACAATAGTGATTCCTAAGATATGGACCTCTGGAGAATATCTATCACCAGACACCTTCACTATCTATCTATCTATCTGTCTAACCATCTATCCTTATACACCTCCTCTATCTGTATACCTATCTATCCCCACACCCTCGCTCTATTGGTTTGGTACTGGAGCCCATCACTGTGTGATCCGAGTGCCAGAGAATATTCACAGAGCGGGCGTCTCTGGAGGGGGCTGCAGGGTCATTCACCCTCATCTATACATCATTGCTGCATCTGGCCTTAGAGTGAGTCTTGGGGGTTGGAAACTCAGCCTGGGGGACACAGATACATTTCAGAATGGGCACTACTGTAACGCGTTACACCCCCCTTCTGGACGCAGCCACCAGGCGGAGCCCGGGACCGACGCACCCCTCCCGCTCCCGGAGCTGCGGGCGGGCCCGGGGATCGGAGACGAGGAGGGCGCTCGGAGCTCTCGCAGGGCATTGGCTGTCCCCGTGGCAACGGGCGGCTTGTGCAGGAGCCGCAGCACCGCCCCCTATTGTGTTGCTGGTTCCAAGCGGGCTGGCGGGATTGGGGCCACGGGGGCCCTGGCTAGCTCCCTCGCCACGCGTTTCCCAGCGAAGCGGCCGGCTCCGGTGGGGATGAGCGCCGGGAGCTCGCGTGGCGCCGCCTTGCTGCCCGCCGGATGCGGGTGCCCGGGAGAGGCCGTGCCGGTCCCGGAGCGTGTCCGGGCGCAGGCCGGGGGGGACTGGCGACCGGACCGGGGCGCCGAGGCTGCGCTAGCGCACGGGCTGCCGCACTGCCCGCGGAGCAGCCTTGAGTGCCATGGCGAGCGCGCGTGCAGGTACCCGGGGGCGCCGGGCTGGGGGAGCCGGTTGAGCTGGGGCCGGACTCCTGGGTTCTGCTGCTGGCGCTGAAAGGGGACTCCTGGGTTCCATGCTGGCCCGAAAACCAAAACCAAAAAACCAAGCGCCGCCCCGCGGCAACAACCCCCCCACCCCCGGGCCGCCCCGCGGCAACAACCCCCCCAGCGCCGAGCCGCCGCAACAAACCCGCCCCTCCCCCGAGCGCCGCCCCGCCGGGAGGGGGGTGTCTAGGTACCGTAGCAGGGATGAGGGACGCCTGGGTTCTGTCCCTCCCACTGCCCCCTCTGTGCCTCCGCTTCGCCGTCTGTGGTGACCCGGCCTGGGGGGAGGCGCTGAGATCCCGTGGGAAGGGTAAGCACAGGGAGGTGCGAGGGAAGAGGCTGCGGTGGGGGGCGAGCCTGGCCAATGGGGGCTGCCCGCGCCAGACGCCACAGTGTTTGTTTTTGAATGTTTTGCACCGGCGATGGCAAAACATTGGTGTGGGGCGGGGCGGGGCGTGGGCGGGGGCTGGGCTTTGCCGTTGGCTGCAGGCACATTCGATCCCCGCAGGAAAGTTGGTTTCTTTTCCGCATAAAAGCAGGGAAGGAAATCTCCCCTCGGGGCCCTGTGTGGCAATCGGATCCGGGACCTAGAACAAAGGCAGCGGCCAGGTAGGAGCTCCGTTCAGCGCTGCTCCCCTTGCATGTGCCCAGGAGCACTGGGCCCTGGTAATGCCAGGGACAGGGAGTGGAGCTGGCAGAAAAATGGCCTGGTGGGAAAGGACAGCGAGAGCCTCCCCTGTCGGTATCTGCCAGGCCCCATGCCCAGATCCCAGCAGGAGGGCAGTAGGGAAGAGAGGCAGGTCCAATGCTGCACCAGGGCACTGAGCGGGCAATGCACTGGTTCCTGCCGGGCATGTGCTTCTTCTTAACGGCCTCATCAGCTGGGAAGAGCCCCAGCAAAGCAGAACGCAAAGGCTCCCAGCCACCAGAGAACTGGAGGAGCAGGATCGTGCCCCCACCCCCATATCCAGGGGTCCCTGTGCTGGGGATAGGTAACGTGCGCAAAGGGCTCCGTGCCTGTCCCTGAGGGGGCTCTTGCTGTACCCAGAAGGGCACAAACTCTGGGGGAACTGGGTGAGAGAGAAGTGATGAAAAGAGAAGAGCAAATGAAGGATGAAAGAAGGCAGGGGATGGGAGAGCTGTGATGGGAAGGGGAGAGCTGTGATGGGAAGGGGAGAGCCCCAGGGGGCGGGTGTGTGTGTGTGTGTGTGTGTGGTTGAAACAGCTGCAGGCAAGGATCTCCCTTTGCAGAGTGGAGGTAACCAAGACCCCTTTCTGCTCCCCCACAGACAGCTGGCTGATTGAGAGAGGGGCTGAGGGACTCTCTGGCCAGCAACTCCCTGCACCCCATGCTGCTATTAACAGAGCAGGGAGAGGAGGGGTGCAAACGGGAGGCAGATTCTTTCTGAGTGCTGGGGCAGCGACATGCTGGGACTCCTGGCCCCTCTGCTCAGCCCAGCTGGTGAGCTGCTCCCTAAGGGCTTTGTGCTGGTTTATTTCCTAGGTGTTTCTCCAAACTCCAGATAGCCCGCAGGAGACCAAAGGGCAGCTGGGAGCTGAGACAAGCTGGATCTTGCCTGGATTGCAGCGCCCGGTTGGTGCTAGCCAAGGGCTCTTGGTTTGAGGAGCAGCAGTTTCCCATCAGGCCAGCAGAGTGCAGAACCTAGGAACGGTGCCAAGGAGTCTCCTGCGCTCCTGGCCCTAACGGGCCCCACCTAGGGGACGCCAGACCCCTCTGTCCCATCGCACAGCATTTGGTCCTCCCCGCCCCCCCCCCCCCAGGCCTGGTCTCTAATTGGACAGTGCGGCGAGCCAGAGAACTTGGGACAGGTGGTGTGACGTGGCTGTCGGGGGAGCTGTGCTATGAATTGGTGTTTATGGATTGCCTACCTCAGCCTGTTCGCCAACAACTTTGCTGAAGGTAAGCGGGTGCACATGGCACGCTGTATTGTGCAGCCCCACAACTGTATGCACCAGGGGCCTGACCCGGAGCCACTGAACCCGATGGAGCCTTTCTGTGGGTTTGAATTGGATTTGATCAGGCCCCAAACCATGAGGTGTGCAGCGGGGAGTGTGCAGGAGCCGCTGAGGTCATGATTGGAGCAGCAAAGAAGGCTAATGTTCCTCTGGGGGACCATGTTCATGGAGAGCAGAGACAGTGATGCTGCTGAACTGTCAAAGAGGAGGGGATGAGAGGGAATCTCAGACATTCACCCCTTACTGGGAAGGGGGTGCCCTGCCCAGGCAGCAGGTTACATTAAGGGAGCTCCACTGCGGATGTTCAATCTCACTGACCTTGGCGACTGGATCCCTGATACTGCCCCTGCCCTGGAGTTCCAGGAAGCAGCCTGCAGGGCTGTTCAAGAGAGTTATTTCCTGCTGCAGGGGATCTGGGGTGGGGAATGCAGTCCCCCCCACACACACACACTTACTCCATTCCTTTCCCTTTGGCCCTGCATTCTGCAGTGATGTGGATATGGATATCCACAAACCATGTTTGCAGATCAGATGCGGATACAAACTTTGTATCCACTCTGAGCTCTAAAAAGGGGGGGTGAGGACCGTGCCCTTCCTCTGTGAAAGGCGCTGGGATGTGGGGATGGAACGCACTGTGTTGTTGTGGCAAACACAGCAAAGCCGGGCAGGATGCAGCGTTAGCTCTCACCTTCTGCCTTTTCGGAGCGTGAGTTGCACCCCACGGGGCTCCCTCGTCCTCAGCAGAGCAGTGTGAGGCGCCTATCAGAGTTTTGGATCCTGCTCCAAGAGCTCCATGCCCAGGGTGCTGGGTGTGATGGGCCTTGCCTTGCTGCAGGATATTGGGCTGGGCAGGGCACACGGGCTCTCCTTGCATAACCTGTGGGAGCATCCCAACTTGGGGCTTGGCTGGTTGATGCGGAGCCCATTGGTGCTGTGTCTGTGCTCCAGGACATAGCAGGGGCTCCACTGGAGAGTGTGGGCTGCAGCTCAGGGGACCTCCTCCCCATAAGCAGGAAATCTCCCTGTTCTGGCCCTGCAGGTAACGACCAGGTGGAGTCTCAGGCTGTGGTTGGGCGTGTCGGAGAGAGCGTGATCCTGGGCTGTGACCTCCTGAACGCAGAAGAGGCGCGTCTCCATCTCTACGTGATCGAGTGGGTCCGCTTCGGATTCCTCCTCCCCATCTTCATCAAGTTTGGGCTCTATTCCCCACGTGTTGATCCGGAGTACATAGGTGAGTGCGTGCTGGGACAGCAAGGAAAAGGTGAACAGGTTTGGAAGACCTGGGGATTGGTTACGTAGCGAAGGGGACACTGGTATATATCGGAGTAGGAGAATTTCCGGGGGCTGGGGCGTAGCAGAGGGGGTGCTGGTGTATATGGAGGTAGGGGAAGTCAGGGGGAGCTGGGACATAGCAGAGGGGACGCTGGTGTATATGGAGGTAGGGAAAGTCAGGGGGAGCTGGGATATAGCAGAGGGGACGCTGGTGTAGATGGAGGTAGACGTCTGGCAGGGTAGAATGTGGCAGAGGACATGCTGACCTGTCTTAGGGCTGGAGGCTCCCTAGGTGGGACACAGCAATGGGGAGCAGTAGGTCAGTGTCTGGTTCTGTGATGTGATCCAGTGGCTGAGGTGCAGTCGGCCTTCCACAGCTGCATGGTGTTTGCCTTCCCTGAGGTGAGCCCATCCCACCCTGGGGCCCAGAGGAGTTTCCTGGTAGGACCTCTGGGTTCCCTCCCCTGACTGCAGTATCTAGTGACTGGCCAGTCCCCAGGAGGGTGAGGCCATGGCATTCCCTGTGTTGGACTTGCTCTGGATCTTCCTGTGTGTACAGCGCACTAGTGCTCTGCCTGCCACACACTCCTCCCTGCCCCCCCAGCTGGGCCCCAGCCGAGGGCTGCTGCTGTCAGGCTGCATTAGTCACGCCCCATGGGCTGTGTGATGCAGCAGGCAGGGCTCTCCCCCTCCCCAGGCCTGCTGGGGGAAAGGGTGGCCATGGGTCAAGGCAGGGAGGTGAAGGGGTCCATCCCTGCAGCTTGGACTGACTGGTCCGACCCTCTCCGCTGGTAGGGATGGGAGTATGGAGGAGGTGGGGGGAGGGGGGCTGTGAGGAGCTGCATGGCACCAGGTGCCCAGCCCCAGTTTGAGAGGCAGGGTTCCCTCCCCCACCCTCTTCTGCCTAAGGCTCTGTGCTGAGGGCTGTGGGGGAGGTGAATCTGGCCTCAGCCACACACAGCCCAGCCGATGGCTGAGTGTGGGGGAAGGGTGGGGTTGCACACACATCAGTGGGCACACGTTGAGGCAGGAAACTCCCATAGCGTGACCCTCCCCTTATTGATGTGCTGGTGACCTCCGCTTGCAGGGAGACTCTCCTCCCTCCAGCCTGGGAACAGGCCTGTTGGGGGCTGCGTGAGACAGGTGCACTGCCAGGCTCCGAGCCTGCGTCAATGCACGGTGTCACGTGTCTGCACTGGAGTGGGAGTGTTTCAGTGGCTCGGTGGTACATCTTTGCCTTGCATCGGAGTGTACTAGTCTCTGCTGGTCTGTGTCTTGCTGCCCCGCGTGCATGCGTCCTGCCCGGCACAGGGTAAGGGGGGAACCAGGAGGAAGCGTCTTGCCCTGCCCTTCCCCAGCCAGAGCTGTCAAGGACCCTCGTTGTCGGGGCTCGGCTCCGGAGCAGCGCGGCAGGCCACACGGGGAGCTGGACTCCCTGCAGCACAGAACCTTGTGGGGGCATCGCAGGGCTGGGGCTGCTGGGAGACGGGCAGGCAGCAGATGAAGGTCCAGGCCTGAACAAGCCACTGGCCCCATTGTGCTGTGCGCAGGAGCTGGGTGCCTCGGGCCTGGGCCACACAAAAGGCTCTTTCTTGTCAGGGTCAGATTGACGCTGCTCCTGGGATCTTTGTTCCATTCTAATCCCATAATCCCAACTGGGGCCTGCTGCTGCCGGGGGAAATTCATGCCTGGGAGCCAACCATCACATAGAATCATAGAATCTCAGGGTTGGAAGGGACCTTAGGAGGTCATCTAGTCCAACCCCCTGCTCAAAGCAGGACCAATCCCCAATTTTTGCCCCAGATCCCTAAATGGCCACCTCAAGGATTGAACTCACAACCCTGGGTTTAGCAGGCCAATGCTCAAACCACTGAGCTATCCCTCCCCCCCACATGGGCCTCCTGGCAGTTCCTGGGGCTCTGGGATGAGCTGAGATCCCATGGGAATAGCTGCAGGGAGTCCTTTGCACAACCTTGAGCGTGGGCTTTTGTGTGACAGTCACAGCCCCTTCCCTTCCCCAACTGCACTGTCCCTGCATCATAGCCCCTGGCCCCTGTGTTACCACCCACCCCCCACACTTCTCTTCACAGCCTCCTGGCTTCTGTTACAACCCCTGAGCTGCCCCATCCAGTGCCCTGTGTCACACCCACCTCCCGAGTCACAGCACCCCTCCCCCCCAGTCTACACCGCACCTGCATCACAGCCCCCGGCTCCTGTTACCACCCCCACACTCCATCTGCACTTCTCTTCACAGCTCCCCCATCCCTGGCTCCTGTTACAACACCCACACTGCCCCTGTGTCACAGCCCCTATCTCATCTGCACAGCTCCCCCACCCCATCCACACTGCCCTGTGTCACAGCCCCCCACTCCTGTTACAGCCCCCCCTCTGCCCCATCCACACTGCCCCTGTGTCCCAGCCCCTGCCCCATGTGCACTGTCTGTGTCAGTCCCCCACCCCAACCCGTGTCACACTCCTCTGCCCCATCCATGTTGCCTCTTGTCACAGTGCTGCCAATCAGCTGCACCTACCCGGTATGTCCAATATTCCCTGCTCCCCACCCCACCCTTGTTGCCCTGAGTACCAGACAGCTCCCCCTACAGGAGAAGACTAAGTCCTACAACACCATGGAACTGGGCACTGTCCTGCCTGTTCAGGCCCCAGCCAATCGCAGCTCCGAGAGTTGCTCAGTATTTGGAGACAAACAGAATTAAAATTTCCTTGGGAGACATGAACGGACTCACACACCTCTCCCAGGCCAGCCCTGGATTAGGATTTCTGTGTCTGAAGGTTCTTCTTTCTCTCTCTCTCTCTCTCCCCCTCCCCTCCCCTCCCAATACACACACTGGGGCTAAGCCAACCTTTCTCCACACTTTACCGCTGCTGGAGCCCTGGGGCTGTGTGCGCTGCCTACTCAGCCCTGCCTGGTGGGTCACTTGAAGGTTGAGCTTGGGGAGGGGATTTCGACAAAGCTGCTAATTGGCAATGCTGGGCGGAGTGGGATTTGGAGAGAAGCTGCTGGAGAGTGGGCAGTGGCGTGGGAGGGGGATGTTCTCCTACTCAGAGGGTATTTAAAGTGGAACAGTGGCAGATTTTCGGGGCTCGTTGCAAACGCAGAGGCGTGAGCAACAGGATCTTCTCTTAATGAAAGGGAAAGGATTGGTTCCTGTAGCAGGGAATGCTGAAAGCTTTGGCTTGGGTCGGAGCGGGAGGGCTGGCTCTGGGGCTGGAGACTGATGGCCCTGCAGGCCAGGGCAGAGGCTGGGGGCACTAACACAGACCAATAAAGATCTGTTACAGCCAGGGGGCAGGGTGGGACAGAGCTGGGGCACCCAAACTTTGCCCAGGCAAGGCTGCATTGGCAAGCTATAGCAGGAGTATCCTCCAGCATGAGCGGGGCCGGCTGCAAAAATATTGCTGGGCTTTGTTTTAAAAGCAAAAATTAAAAAAAAGTAAATCCGTCCTGTGCCCAAGCTGGCCAATGAGAACTGGTGTCTTGGACACCAAAATGCAGACCAAGAAAAGTCTGTGGCCAGCAGGGTGGCCCTGCACCCATGGAAATCGCAGCTGTCAAGATGGGGAGGATTTAGGTGGAAAATGATCATTATATTTCAGCCAGCTTAAGCATGGAAGAGACACTGTGGTGGGGGCAGAGGGAGTTGATATAAACTATTCATCTGAAAAACTTGGCCCAGCTCTGCTGCTCAGCTGACAAGTATGGAGTGCTGCCCCCAGGCTCCTGGGCGAGTCCCACTGGGCTCCCCTGCCCACTCTCAGATCAGCAGCGGGAAAGACTCTGCAGTGCCTTCAGAACGGAGCTAATTCCACCTGTCTGTCTCCTAATGCCTTTAACCCCATCCCCACTGATAAAGCACAAGCCAGACTGGAATCCAGCTCCTCTCCTGTGGCTGTGCTGACTCTGCAGGGCTAACGAGGGAGCTGATGGGACTCTGATGCCTGGATAAAGGGAGCGATTTGCCGAGTAGCAAGATACTGCTTTGAAATAGCCAATCTTCGGAGCAGGAGTGTGTGCACATTAATATTTAGGGGCTTGCTCCCAGCATGCACTGCTCTGTCCTTGGTTTGGGCGGTTGAGCTGCCTTCTGGGCTGGGGCTGGGCTGTAGAGTCCCTGGGTCAGACTCTTTCCTGGCAGCAGGGACCACACATGGTTCAGCTTGCTCATTCTGCACAGCTGGCCATGGGAGGGGGGAGCCTATGCCCAAGCTGTTCACAGTCCTGCTTCCCCACCAGGACCCCTGGCTCACAGCAGCTAGCCGGGTTACTGCTGGGCAGGTGCGCACCTCCCCAGCCTGGGGGGTCTCTGCCTTCTGGTGCTCACTTGTGGCTGGGGGATGGTCTCACATTGCCTTGTCCCCTGCACTCTGGCCTAGTCTCTGTGGTGACCAACTATTTCCTCCCCACACCTCTCCAGGGCCTCTGGCTCCAAGTCTGCCCTGAGGTCTGGTTTCTGGGGGGGTTTGGAAGGCATTTCTGGCTGGCCGGATGGGATCCAGAGGCACCACCAGCCCCGTTGGTTCCCCCGTCGGAGAGCTGCCTCACTCAGCCTGTGGCTCAGAGCTGGCTCCTTTCTCCTTGCAGCCTTGGCTGCTGTTCCTGGTATGTGAGCTGCTGAGGCCACGGATCTCGCCAGGGCCATGGAATGCAGGGTTCAGTCAGTAGCGTAGCCAGGGGGGGATCACTGAGCAGAAGCGGCGCCTTTTTTGTGCTCCAATGCCTTTTGCTCCTGCGCTGCTGCCGGAGCAGAGCTTTTTTTTTTTGCTCCCGGTGCCTTTTTTTGCTCCCGACGCTTTTTGCTCCCAGCGCCCTTTTTTAGCTCCGCTCCCCCTGCGCTCTAAACCTGGCTACGCCACTGGGTTCAGTGCTGCTCGCAGGCATCTCTACAGCAGCGAGGAGCTCCCCCGATGCTACTTACTGGCCAGCTTGTGGGGCCCCTCGGGGACAGCCCAGCCAAGGCTCCCGGCATGCTACCGGCATGTTTGTCACTGGTTAAGAGCCTGGTTTGGCTTAGCTACCTGGGATCATAATGCAATGCCAACCAGTCAATGCTTCATCCTCCCAGGGCACTGTCCTGGGCCTGTAGGTCTCTTGGAGGAGGATTTAAAAGCCTTGGGTTCTGTCTGCTTTGTGCAGGCAGTTCAAGATCCCAGGCAATTGACACTACACATTTGCTGTGTTGGCCAGTTGCCACCTCCCCAGAGGTGGCTGTACTTCTGTGTGCATCAGCGCTAATGTAGGTGCAGTGCCATGCATGGAAGCGTGCTCCAGCGTCAGAGCCCATTTGGCGGGAATGATGTATTTCTGGGTGGACTGGGATACTGACCGTGTGTGTCTGCTCCCAATGGTGACTGCAATAATGGCACATTTTCTCCCTGCCCCAGCCAGCTCTGTGGAATGCAGCAATTCCCAGCAGTCCTGCATGCTCCAGGAGCCACTCCTGTGGGGGCAGCGGCCATGCAACTGGGGAGAAGTTCCAGTTGGCCACACTGGGGCAAAAGGGCCACCCAGGGGAGAGCAGTGAGAAGTTTGCAGAGCCCCTCTCCTGGTACTGATGGGGGAAAGAGATGAGCCTGGTTTGACTCATTGAGTGGATGGAGGGAGCCTGGGGGCTGGCACATGGCAAAGCTGGTTGGCTAGATAGATACTGGCCAGAAGGACCCAATTAAGGGCAGAAGGGGTGCAGCTGTGAGGGTCACTGGCCCCAAGGCAGAGTTGCACTGGGAGTGTGTGTGTGGGGGGGCGGGGGCTGCCAGAGGCACTGGGCCCAGAGCTGTGCTGTGTGGAGGGTGCTGCGGGGAGGGGCTGGGAGGCGCTGGGCCCAGGCAAAGCTGTGCTGGTGGGAGGGGACTAGGCCCAGGGCCCAGCCGCGCTCGCAAGAGGGGGACTGGGAGGGCGCTGGCCCAGAGCAGAGCTGTGCTGGCGAGAGGGGGCAGGGCTGGGCCCAGGGCAGAGCTGTGCTGGGGGGGGGAGGGGCTGAGAGGCCGCTGCGCCTAGGGCAGAGTCCTGGGGCTGCTCAGTGACACCCTTATTCCCATGGCAACTGGCCGCTTATTTTCAATCTTCCCTGGGGAATAGGGGTGAGTTAGGAGCGGGGTGGGGGCGGGGCCTGCCTGGGGGAAGCGTCCGCGGTTTCACCAGGGAGGCTAGGCTGGGATTTCAGTCCCGTTGCCGCAGTTCCCGTGTGGCGCTTTTCAAACAGCTCCAGCCGTTGGTGGGAGCAGCTGGACAGGGGCCAGGAAGAATCTCACATACACCCCTGCATGTGGCATGCCCCCCTGGGCCCGTGAGCAGGGGAAGGCAATTGCTCAGGATGCGGCAGCTGCTGGTGAGGCAGGTGTGTCTGCTGGGCCTGGGGCAGGCCACGACTCTTGCTGTCTCTTGGAAGGCTGCTTCCTCTATGCTCCCATGTGCTGTTAGTCAGGCTCCCTGTGACACCAAGGTGGGGGCCTGGGGGCCAGGAGTTGCTCTCCCTGCCCAGAGGCCCAAAGACGCAGGATCTTAGTGCCACTAGACAAAGCAAGCCCTTCCTAATCTAGGCCCTAAAGCCTGAGCCATGCCCCCTTGCCCTCTGTCCCTGCCTGGCAGCTGGGCGCAACCACACTCAGACAGGACTGGCTAAGGCAGGGCATGGAGTTCCACTCTCCCTAGGGGCCTGTGGCCTGGCGGCAGGTGTCCTGATCTTGCCAGCCTCTGTCTGCCTGACTTGGGGATGGCTCCATGGGGGCTGCTTTGGGGTGGAGTTTGGAGGCCCCTGGGAATGGATTCAATCCAGACCAAGTTGCTGCCCAAGTGGTGCCTGCGCACCATGGACAAGGGTGAGTAGAGCAAGGTCCGGGGGAGCTGCTTCCGGCCCGCTGCAAGGAACTGAGTGTGGGGCATGAAGGGGGCAGCCACCGAGCCCCGAGTAAATCCCCGCCTGGGACAAGGATGCTGCTGCCTGGGAGTGTGTGAACAGTTCTTCCTCTCTCCTGCCCTCATTTTCCTCCTCCTCTCCCCATCTCCCCCATGTCAGTCAGTGTAGCCCCGCCCTCCTCTCCCAGCCCTGACCTGCCTCTCCTACTGCCAGACACAGGAGCAGCTAATGAGGGGGCTGCAGCCTCCCTTGTATCCCTTTGAACCGTGGTTGCTAAGCAATGGGAGGCTGGGGTTGCTAAGGTCAATGATGTTTTGTTGCCAATCCTCTTGGTGAATGAGGGGGAAGGAATGGGCAGAGCCAGTGCAGGGGATTATGGAGGGGTTGGGGGAGGGGATCGGGGAGGGGTCCCCACTTCAGTCTTTTTGCAGGGTTTAGTTCCTTCCAATGGGGCCTTTGTTTAGGAGCCTGGCTGCTGCTCCAGGGTGGGGGAGGGGATTTCCCTGGCGCTCCCCCCCTCACTGACTCTGCTACCCACCCCCACCTGCCCTGCCCATGTGTGATACCCAGCACCCCTCCTCCTTGCCTGGAGGCCCGAAAAGGCAGAGTGGGATGGGGGAGAAGGGGACTCCTGGATTCCAGGCAGCCCTGGGCCTAAATTAGGGCAGTCCTAGGAGCTGCTCTAATTGACCCAGGCTGCAGACCAGAATTGTTGGAGCATGTTACCCTTTGCCAGGCAGTTGCAAGGGTAGCAAAGGGGACACTGGGCCTGTGCTGCACCTGCACTGGGCACTGTTGCAGCCGGGCTGGGATCTGGCCCCTTTTCTACACTGGCAGTTTGCCTCAGCTCCCCCAGGTGCAGCCCCTCTGGCACTCAGTCGCAGCTGGGGGAGCACTAGGCATACCAGCATTACCGACTCACCTGGGCCTGCTCTGAGCAGGGTTAGGCCACGCGGCAGTTAATGCACTACATGGCACTTCGCCATGGGTGCCGCAAGTCCAGTCGTGTAGTTGAGAGTAAACTTGGGTAAACTGAGTTTACCCACTTCTTGTTTGGGGGCTGTGGAGTTTAGCTTAGGTTAGTTTAGCCATTTCATTGTTTATCACTACAGCCCTACAGAGGGGCTGTAACAGGGACAGGGAATCCCAGCAAAATGCTGGTGTGTACTCAGCCTGAGAGGGGATTGTGAGCGTAAGGCTTGGGGCAGAGGGCTGGTGAGCAGATGCATGTGCATGAGAGTGCAGGCATGTCTGGGGGATGGGGGAAGGCGGGGGAGTATGTAGCAACCTGCCGCCAGATCAGGAATGGACACTACTGACAAATGGGCACAAACCCCAAGCCCAGCAGGACACCCTCCTGGTTCACATCTAAGCCCTGTGACTGGGGTCTCTGTGACATGCTGGCTGTGGCTACACTGGAAAGGGTTTGCCAGTAGAGCTTAGAACCATAAGGGACTGCAAAGGTCATCCAGTCTAACCCCCTGCCAAGATGCAGGATTTGTTGTGACTAAACCATCCAAGACAGATGGCTCCAGCCTCCTTTTGAAAACCTCCAGTGAAGGAGCTTCCACAACCTCCCTAGACAGTCTGTTCCATTGTCCTTCTGTTCTTACCGTTAGGAAGGTTTTCTGGAGATTTAATCTATGCTCTAGTTTGAACTCATTGCCTTTTGTCCTGCCCTCTGTGACAAAAGAGGACAACTTTTCTCCATCTTTTTATGGCAACCTTTCAAGTATTTGAAGACAGCTATCATGTCCCCCCTTAATCTCCTTTTCCAAACTAAACCTACTCAGTTCCTTCAGCCTTTGCTCAGATGGTTTGCATTCCATCCCTTTGATCATCTTTGTCGCTTGCCTCTGGATCCTTTCCAGTTTCTCTACATCCTTTCTATACATGGGTGACCAAAATTGGACACAGTACTCCAGCTGAGGCCTAACCAGTGCTGAGTAGAGCAGTTCTATCACTTCCCATGGTTTGCATGCTGTGCTTCTGTTAATGCAACCTAAAATTGCATTTGATTTTTCTGCAACAGTTTCGCATTGCTGACTCATGTTGAATTTGTGATCCACCCACAACTCCCAGATCCTTCTCAGCAGTGCTGCTGCCAAGCAAAGTATCCCCCCATTCCATATTTGGGCATTTGTTTTTTCTTCCCTACGTGTAGCATCTTATATTTATCTTTGTTTAATTTCATTTTGTTGTCTGTAGCCCAGTTCTCCGATTTATCAAGATCCTTCTGAATTTTTAGCTCTATCCTCCAAAGTGTTGGCAACCCCCTCTAGCTTTGTGTCATCTGCAGATTTGATCAGTATGCACTCTAGTCTTATATCTAGGTCATTGGTAAAGATATTAAACAACACTGGACCCAGAACAGATCCCTGTGGAACCCCACTTGAGACCTCACTTCACTCCAACATCATTCCATTAATAGTTACTCTTTGTTTGCGATTGTTTAACCCAGTGGTTCTCAAACTGTGGGTCGGGACCCCCTTTGAATGGGCTGGCTTGGACTTGCTAGAGCTCCGGGCTGAAGCCTGAGCCCCGCTGCCCAGGGCCAAAGCCAAAGCCCGAGGGCTTCAGCCCTGGGTGGCGGGGCTCAGGCTTTGGGCCCCCACCTGGGGCAGTGGGGCTCGGGTGGGCTCAGGCTTTGGTCCCCCCTCCAGGGGTCGTGAAATAATTTTTGTGGTCAAAAGCAGGGCACGGTGCAATGAAGTTTGACAACCCCTGGTTTAACCAATTATGTATCCACTTAATGGTAGTTCTGCTGAGCCTGCATTTCTCCAGCTTACTTATCTATCAGAATGTCATGTGGGACTGTGTCAAAAGTGTTGCTGAAGTCCAGGTATATTTTGTCCACTGAACAGTTACCCTGTTAAGAAGGAAATCAAGCCAGTTTGGCATGATTTGTTCTTGGTAAATCCATGCTGTCTGCTAGTGATCACCCCTTCATCCTCCAGGTATTTGCAAATTGAATGTTTTTATGTTACTCTAGTAGCTTCCCAGGTATTGAGCTCAGTCTGACTGGTCTATAGTTCAATGGTTCCTCCTTTTCCCACTTTTTAAAGATGGGGTCTACGTTAGCCCTTCTCCAGTCTTCCAGGACCTCTCCTGTCGTCCATGAATTTTTAAACATTATTGCCATTGGTTCCGAGATTTCTTCAGCTAGTTCCTTCAGTACCCTCGTCTGAATAGCATCCGTCCCCGCTGATTTGAATTCATTCAAGTCGGTCAGAAGATCTGATATGTTCTTTACCTATCCCAATCTGCATCCCCCTTTTTTGTCTATGGTAACTTGGTTAGTCCCAATTCCCCAAACCAACGGAACTACTCCATTAGAGGACTTTTTTGACAGTATAGCTCTGTCTGCACAGGGGCTTTTGCCAGCTCAGTTGTGTCAGTCAGAGGTGTAGGATGGTTTTCCCCACCACACTCCTAACAGGCACGGCCGTGCTGGCAAAACTTTGTAATGTGGACCTGCCTTTGATAGCTTCTTAGGCCAAGGCAGTCTTGTGGAGTGGGATTGTGCTGAGCAGGTGGGGAGTGTTTCTCCGTGAACTGTGTGATGAGCCCATGTTGCAAAGTGTTCCTCTCAACCCGCAGAGGCCTAGTCAGTCCCCACCTCCACCTGTAGCACTGGGAGCTTTGTGGGGCTCTGGGGTGTGTAACCCATGCAGCCTGAGTCAGTAAAAGGGACGAGCCTCAGAGACTGCGAGGTGGGGGGGGCAGTGTGGGTGTGACATGAGGGATAGTTGAGCAGTGACCTATGTTGAGAGAAAGTGTGTGTGCTCACGCACGTTTATATGGGTGTGTGCGGGTAGAGGTAGGTATGGGTGTGGGGCTCCTGGTGTGTACATACAGGAATGAGGCCATGGGCGAGGATATGTTTGGTGTGCATGTTTATGGGTGGGTTACAATGCATGTGTGTTTGTGGGTTGCATGCAAGTGTGTATGCACACTTGTGCAGGTGTGGGTGTATGCATACAAGTCCTAAGCAGATGTGTCTCTCTCTCCCTGACAGTCTTTTTTTTTTTACACTTCGTGAACCCTTGCGTAGCTTGTCTTGCCAATGACGTATTATTGAATTGTACTGTATGTGTGTGCATATCTGTGAGCATAAAGACATGGGTCTGTATAGGTGAACAAGGTATGCATGGTGTGTGTCTGTCTGTCTGTACCTGTGCGCGCACGTGTGTGTGTTGGGTCGATGGATAAGATATTGGTGTGTGTAGGTATATGTATCAGGGGTGCGTGTGTATCGGGGATTGCCAAGGCTGATTCCCCACTCTGGCACTTCGAGTGCAGAAGGTGGGGGCCCACAAGGATTTTTAAAATTAACGCTGGCCACTCCAGGTTGGTATTAAACTCCCAAGGTCACAGTTTCTCTCTGACCTTGGAAATCGGCTGTTGCCACCAGCTAATTAAATAACATGCACAAACCTCTTAGGAACACAAAAATCCAATCCTGTTCTTAAAAAAGGTAACGTTTATTTCAAAACAAAAAATGTTTTTTTGTATTCCAAAAGAAATCCATTTGGAACTTAGGCTTTTTGCTAGATCTTAAAAGAAATAATTACAACAATTAAGCATCAAGATAGCTCTGTTGAGGTTCAGCTTAAAGGTTACAAGCAAAACAAAAGCATCTGGGGTTAGCACAGAGGAGTCCAAAAGCCCAGAAATAAACTTAATAGCGTCTATCTAAACATTCCCTGTCTCAATGAATCCTTCTAGGTATGGACGATGAATTTTCATACCTGGTCCAAACTTTACACAGCATTCCAGCTGTCCCCATGTCTTTAGCCCAGAGAGACAAAGGGAAAGCTTTTTTCCCATTTTAAAAAGTTCTAGCCTTCCCATTTTGGTCAGGTGCCCACTCCCTTTTCTTTACCTGGGGGACTTTTAACCCTTTACAGGTAAAGCAAGCAGCCACCAAGAGGGACTTTATAGCTAGCTGTCTGGCTGGGTGTCCATAAAAGGGAGCTGCCTGCCTTGCTCCCCCTCCCCTTCATTTATCACAGGGATGTAGCAGTGTGTATTGGAGGTGGGGGGTAGCAGTGTGTATCAGGGTAGCTGTGTGTATTATATGTGTGTAGCAGTATGTATTGGGGTAACTGTATGAGGGGGGTGTAGCAGTGTGTATTTGTGCGAGGGGGATGTAGCAGCATGTAGTTGGGGTAGCTGTTTGTTTGAATTGGTGATGTGTAGCAGTGTCTAGCAGGGGGGCGTTTAGCAGTATGTATTGTGGGTAACTGTGTATAGGAGGGCGAAGCAGTGTACATATGTGCGTGTCAGGGGGTGTAGCAGTGTTGCTGGGTAGCTCCATGTATCAGGAGAATGTGTAGCAGAGTCTAGTGGGGGGTGTTTAGCAGCATGTATTGGGGTAACTATGGGAGGGTGTAGCAGTGTCCATTTGTGTGTGTTGGGGGGTGTAGCGGTGTGTATTTGTGTGTGTCAGGGAGTGTAGCGGTGTGTATTCTTATGGGTGGTGAGTAGCAGTGTATAGCGGGCTAGCTACATGGATATGGGGCAGGGGGGTGTAGCCATACGTAGCAGGGTGTGTGTACACGCAGTGCATCACAGCCCCTGCGCTGAGCCAATTGCCTGCTGCGCTCCTGAGCCGATTATGGCTCTGATAATAGCTCCGGGGATTAGGGGGCTGCATTTGCTGCTTCTTTAGGGTTCTTATCCTCCTGCTCATGAAAGAGGCTGTGCACTGGGCCACCAGTTGGGTGAACCTACAGCCCCAGACAGTGGGACTGGGGGCAGCCCCAGCATCTGGCTTGCTGGCTCCTGCCAAAGCCCCCCCACCCCCAGTCCCATCCCAGCCTAGGGTGTGTATTCAGGGGCAGGGAGGCTGGGACGCAATGCTTGAGGCCCGCAACCCCCATGGGGGGGGGGGAAGGAGGGGCTGGGTGGGAGATGGGGTCAGGCTAGGAACCAGCAGCTCAGGTGGCTGGCAGGGGTGGGGACTGCTGGGCGAGGAGAGCTCCTGGGGGAGGCAGAAGTTACTGTAGCGGAGGAGGGGAGGTGCAGATTCACAGGGGTTAGTGAGGGCTCCAGGGATGGGGCGGAGGGGCAGGGCAGAGTGGATTGGCCAGAGCTGAGGCAGGGTGAGGGGCAAGGGCTTCCTGGGGATGCTGGTGGGGGGCAACTCAGGCTCATAGGGAGGTGGGGTTAGCAAGGGGGAGGGATAGCTCAGTGGTTTGAGCACTGGCCTGCTAAACCCAGGGTTGTGAGTTCAATCCTTGAGGGGGCCATTTAGGGATCTGGGGCAAAAATCTGTCAGGGGACAGTACTTGGTCCTGCTAGTGAAGGCAGGGGACTGGACTCGATGACCTTTCAAGGTCCTTCCAGTTCTAGGAGATAGGCATATCTCCATTATATCAAGGACTCCGAGGAGGAGGGGCAGGCTGAGGATGGGAGGGGGGTTCTGGGAGGGGTGGCACTGGCGGTTAGTGGGGGAAGAGGGTTTCAGGGGGCTCCCTGAGGAGGCAGCAGCTGCTGGGGAGGGGACACTCAGCGCACAGCAATCTCCAGAACTTGCGGCCAGGGGCTCCCATGCCATAGCACGTAGAGGAGGCCGATACTAGGGGTGGGAGCAGGCCCAGGTGGGGATTATGGAGCTGGGGATGATTCTGGGGCCCTCGTTAGATCCTCTGCATCTCCCCTCCCCGCCTGCCTTGCCCCTCCTGCCCCATTGGGCCAGCAGCGATGTGTCTGATGCTGGGTCTGTGTATCTGCCCTCCGACCCGGTCCCCACCTAGGCATTTGTTTGCCTGGCAGTTGCCAGCCCCCCTACCCCAGCCAGGAATAGGGCCGGGAGGCAGGGGCTTGAGCTGTAGGGCCTCAGCCTGGACCAGGAGCCAGCTGGCCCTCTTGGGTGGGCTGGGGAGGATTGTGGGGAAGAAGCTGGGGTGCTGCGCTGGGAGAGGCCAGGATGTGCTGAGTGGGGACCGGATAGAGCTCACTACTCCGGAGCCTAGGGGGCTGTGAGATACTGGCACTGCCAGTGTTGCACAGAAGGGGTTGGCGCAGGCTGGGCATGTGCCCTCCAGCACACAGCTGGCCCAGGCAACTGCCCTGAGGTAGGGGGTGTTTCCAGGCCAGGCAGCTTCCCCTGCTGGTGCCTGGCACTGCCTCCAAGCAGGTCGGTGGCTGAGTCACAGGCTGGCTCTGTCTTGGCAGGTCGTGTGCGGATCCAGGAAGGCGCCTCGCTGCGGATCGACCTCCTGCGCGCCGAGGACCAAGGCTGGTATGAGTGTCGCGTCCTCTTCCTAGATAGGCACAGCAATGACGACGAGTTCCAGAATGGCACCTGGACCCACCTCACTGTCAACTGTATGTGCCAGGCCAGGTGTCGGTGTGCTCTGGTGGGGGAGGCCGGGCAGTGCCACAGGGAGACGGGGAGAGAGAGAGGCAGTGCCAGCCGTGACCAGCCTCTGCCATGCAGGGACACTCTGGGTCCTGCTGACAGCTGTGATCTGCCCCTCATGCCAGAGCTCTCTGGGTCCTGTTGCCAGTGAAACTAAATCCCTGCCCCCACCCATTCCTGGTTCATGTTGGGTCCTGATGCCAGGCATGATCAACCCCCGTCCCTGGGCCATGGCACTCTGGGTCCTTGTGCCAGTCGTGTCCAGCCCTTGCCTACGTTGAGGGGTCTCTGGGTTCTGGTTCCAGGCATGACCAGTCCCTCCCCTGTGACAGGGCACTCTAGGTCCCCATGCCAGGCATGTCCAGCCTTCCCCCATGCAGGGGTGCCCTGGGGCATGACCAGCGCTCCCTCCCCATGCTGGGCACAAGATTTGCCTGGCACCAGCAGCTACTATGGCATTCATAGGCACCTGCACTGGCACTGGTCTCCCCAGCTCTGTGTGAAAGAGGCATTGCCTCCCCTATGTAGGGCCTAGGTTTCCTAGAGGCAGTGTTGTGGGTGCCTGCTTGCACCATGGCAGGGGGCAGTGCTGGGGAAGGCCTGCTGGGGCCAACGTGGCCCCATGCCCTGTCTCGGGCTGGGCCTGCTGGCATTCCAGGGGGATTGTGGGTGTTGGATCCCAGTTTGTGTATTGGAATTGGGGGGAGGGGAGGCTCCCAAACCTGTGGCAGACTCGAAGCAGCAGTTGTGACATGGTGTTTGATGCAGGTGGGGCCGGATGGGCAGGGTGCAGCGAGGGCTGAGTGTTCTGGGAACATGCTCTGGGTCTGATCTCTGCTCCCCCCTCCCCCCGCTGCACTCTGGGTCTGGTTCTCCTCCCCCAGGTACACACTATGCTCTGGGTCTGATCTACACTCCCTGCCCCACCCCCGCAGCACTGTAGGTCTAATTCTCCTCCCCTGGGTACACACTATGCTCTGGGTCTGATCTCTGCTCCTCACCCCCACGCTGCATTCTGGGTCTGATTCTCCTTCCCTGGGTACACACTACGCTCTGGGCCTGATCCTCCCCCCACATTCCCTAGGTATGCTCTGGGCCCAGTTTCCTTCCTCCCAGTACACTGTGGGCCCAATTCCTCCCCACACAGTAGCGTAGCCAGTGGGGGGAGCAGGGGGAGCAGCCGCTCCCCCTGTGAGGAAAAGCGGTGCTAAAGCGCCGCCCGAGCCTCGCTAGGGTGGTGCTTTAAAAGGCCTGCGGCTCCTGCCGCTGCGGGGAGCCACGGGCCTTTTAAAGCCCCACACCCACACCCCACCCCACCCCGCCCCGCTGCAGGAGACGGGCTGGGGGCGGGGGTTAAAAGGCCGGCGGCTCCTGCCGCTGCAGGGAGCCACGGGCCTTTTAAAGCCCCACCCCCACACCCCACCCCGCCCCGCTGCAGGAGACGGGCTGGGGGCGGGGGTTAAAAGGCCGGCGGCTCCTGCCGCTGCAGGGAGCCACGGGCCTTTTAAAGCGCTCTCCCCCCAGCCCCGCTGCCGGAGCCAGGCTGGGGGCACGCTTTAAAAGGCCCGCGGCTCCTGCCGCTGCGGGGAACTACGGGCCTTTTAAAGCGCCGCCGGAGCCCCGCTGCCGGAGCTCCGGCGGTGGCGCTTTAAAGGGCCCGGGGCTCTGCAGTGGCTGGATCCCCGGGCCCTTTAAAGCGCTGCTGGGTGAGTACAGGGGGAGCGGGGAGGCGCCTTTTTAAAGCGCCGCTCCCCCTGTGCTCAAGACCTGGCTACGCTACTGTCCCCACACTGGGTGCATCCAACACTCTGGGCCTAGTTTTCCCCCCACCCCTCCCGTGGGTATGCTCTGGGCCCGATCCCCTCCCCCAGGTATGCCCTGGGTCCAGTCCTCCCTGGACTCCTCATTTAGCCCTGAGCAGAATGAGCGCACAGTCAGGGTAAACGCGGCCAAGTAGAGTGAGACCATCACACGTGCTCCAGCCTGGGGACAGCGGCAGTGCAAGGCAGGCCCCCCTCCAGCCCCCACCCCCTTGCCTTCGCTAGCCTTCCTCGAAAGCTCCACTTTTCCCCTCTGTGCCAAGCACATTAGCAGAGCGGCAGGCAGCTTGTTGCTCAATGAGCTGAGGAGCAGGGGGGCAAGCACCTGGCTGGACTGTCCCTCAACTAGGGGCTGGTTACCTCCTGAGGCCCGGGCAATGCGTCTGCAGGAAGCAGCCCAGGAGTCCTGCTGTGCTTGGCCAGGCACGCCCACCCCACCCCAGAGTTTCACTGCCCACGTGGGGTCCCCAGCCTCCGTACCCTGAGGAAGCCCCTGTTAGTGGCCCCTGGTGGACATGTTGGTATAAATCTCCTGTGCCCACTGGCAGTGCTCATCCTGGGGATGTTGGCCAGGCTGCACTGCTATCACAGCCCTTGGCTTCAGCGTTCCACACTGGATCTGAACACATGGGCCCTGTGTCCGGGTTGCAGGGTCCCATTCCACTTGTGTGTGGCCCAAGCAGCTCAGCATAAATGTGTGGGGGGGAGCCCCAGCGAGCCCCTAGCCCGGAGGGGATCATCCTGCCTTGGCCTGAGGATGCTGTTCCTGGAGCAGACACAGCCCCTGCAGGGCCCTGCCCTTCACTCCCCCTTCCCCATCCGCCTTCCCAGAGAAGCCTGCAAAGGGACCCAAACCCGCCCTCCTGAGTAAACACTTGTAAAAGGCCCAGCTTAACTATTAAACCTCCCAAACAGCTGGGCCCTGACCCTTGGACCCCAGGCAGCACACAATGAGCCTTTGTGAGAGCCTCTTCTCTGTTTATAGCATCAGGGGGTGGGGTCTGGGAGGCCTGGATCCTGGGGCAGGTCCCTCCCTGCCCTTGGCCTGCAGGAGACACCCGGACCCTGTACTTCATGCCTTGTGGGCTCCCCCATCCCATCCAGCTGGGGAGGCAGAGGAGGTACCTGAATGCCTCTTTTCCGGCTCAGCCCAGCAGCCCTGGCCTGGGGGCTGCAGGCGCCCTGCCATCAGCACAGGCCCAAGGGAGAGCCCTGCTCTCCACAGGGCGTTTGCACAGTCTCTGCCTCCTCTCCCCTTTGCCACAGAAACCCAGCGGCTGCCCCAGGGGCCCAGCAATCCTGGACCCATCCGGACCAGCAGAGCTGTGCGCCTGGATGCAGGCTGGGCCTTGGATGCTGTATGGACAGTGCACTGGGCACTCTACAGCTGAGTGCAACGGACACAGGCCCTGCCCCAAGGAGTCTGCCATCTCCCTGCAGACAGGCCCTGCCCCACAGCTGCTGCCACCAGCAAGGGCTGTGCAACAAGTGTGTCAGTGTTCTGCACTCCCGCAGGGGGAGCGTTCAGCACCCACTGCGCACAGCAGGGCAGGGCGTGTGTCTGCACCAGCTGCTCACTTCCTTGAGGGGCTGCCTGACCCCAGCTCCCCTTGCAGGGGTGGGATGGGCGCAGTGTTCCTGGAATTCGGGATCCCAGAGACTTAGAGGCTGGTTCATTCACTTCTTCAAGCTTGTGTGCACACCCCCCCCCCCTCCCCACACACCAGGGTCACTCAGGCTGCTAAAGGTTATAAGGGGCTGCTCCTCTGGCCCTTTGTTTGGGGATCTGGCCCTTCATTTCCTTTGCTTTTATTTTTTAAAAAAAATTGTTTAAAGCATCTGGGAACAAACCGTCTCATTCCATGTCGCACAACAGACTTTGTACACCCCGAAACAAATCCGTCGACTTTTCCCGTTCGCTGACCTTTCTCGGTGGTGACCGTTAAGGTCTGGGCTGAATCGAACTTTTTCCGGGTTTTTTTTTCCCCAGCACTGCCAGTGAAGCCCCCAGTCTGTCCTCAGCCCCGTTAAGGTCTGGGCTGAATCGAACTTTTTCCAGGTTTTTTTTCCCCCAGCACTGCCAGTGAAGCCCCCAGTCTGTCCTCAGCCCCGTTCTGCTCCTCACTTCCCCACACACTCCCCGCACAACACAGCACTGAGGCTGGCAGGGTTACTGCGGGGAGGGAGAGGAAGGGATTTTCCCAGCACCACAGACAGGATCGAACTCCAGATCTCTCGCCCCGTCCATACCCTCACAGCACCCCATCCCTGGGCCAGGAACGGAACCCAGGAGTCCTTGGCTCTGACCCTCAGATCACACTCCCTGCCCTGTGCTGCCGGCCCACCAGGACTAAGCAGAGTGAGTGCCTGGGGCTCTCTGCAGCAGAACCAGCTGGTGTGGCTGCATGAGGGAGCCCAGCCTGCCCTGGGGCCAGCAGCTTGGTTCTGAAGCACTGTTTCCGTGTCCTCTCCACAGCTGCCCCCACCTTCCTAGGGACCCCGCCAGCTCTTGTCGAGGTGCCAGACAGAGAACCCCTGAGTCTCACCTGCGCAGCCATCGGCAACCCCCAGCCGGTCATTGTCTGGAAGAGAAATGACCTGGCCCTGGAGAGTGGAGACAAGGTGCAGGTAAGGGAGGGAAGAGATCGGGGAGCTTTCCCAGGCTGTCTCCTGCATCTCCCCAAGTGCAGCTCACTTGGGGCTTCCTCCCCCAGCAAGAGCTAAGAGGGGGTTGGGGCTCAGGCAGACAGGGGTGGCATTGTGCGGGGAGGAGAATCCCCCTGTCACCACTGCAGAGTTCACCCAGCCTGGGGGGGGTGAAGCGTTGGCGGGGGGGGTGGGGGGGGGTGGGAGGTAAGTGCACTAAGGGCCTGCTTTGTCAGAGACCCAGGCCTGAACTGAGCCCCTGAGGCATGGGCCCCTCTCTGCCTGCCCCAGAGCTGCCCAGCTCAGCACAGAATCCAGGATGGGGCCAGTCCCCACAGGCCACCTGCCCCAGGCACAGGCCACGATCCCCTCTCCCCCAGCAGGGCAGAGCAGGGAGAGCCATTCTGCATGGCCAAGGCTCTCATGTCCCGACGCCACACTGACCCCTCGTGGCCAATCTGCAACAGGCAAGAAATTCCTTCGCTTTCTGCAGCTCCAGGCTGGGACTGGCGAAGGAGGGACAGCAGGACTATTTTTTTTTAATCCTGCTCCCATCCTGCCCTGCAATACCTTTATTGTGCCTCCACCTGCAAAACCCTTAGATCCCGCAAATCCCTCAAGAGAGACAGCTTCCCCCCGTGCTACTAAAAAAAACCCCAATGGTCGGTTAATATATGATATATATATATATATATATATATATATACAGAATTCAGACAGTATTTTTACCACTAAAAGAATAAAACAAATCTTGCTTAAACCATGAAAAGAAAACTTTAACTCCTGCTACAAGAGACATCACATATCTTTCTATCCCTTGCTTAAATTAAAACCTTTATTTTTTAAAAAAAA
This sequence comes from Chelydra serpentina, assembly GCA_037349315.1. NCBI lineage: Eukaryota > Metazoa > Chordata > Testudines > Chelydridae > Chelydra > Chelydra serpentina. Next base: position 2,975,521 of record JBAIAC010000056.1, read on the forward strand.
GAAAAACTTGCTTTACACTGCTGAAATTCTGTTTATGACACACTGACGAGAGATTTAGTGTTTTCCCACAAATTCCCACAGTCTGGTTTTTTGCCCACCCAATCCCGCCCGCAATAAAGTACATTTTACCCGCTCCTGCTATTATGGCAGCAGGTCCTGTGGGACCCACGGGATCCCAGTCCCGTTGCAGGGCTCTAAACCACAGCTCTCTGCTGGTGCTACCTGCTCCAGCCAGGAGGGCTGCATCACCAGGCACCCCCCAGGCTGAGCAAAGGGTCTCATTTGCGCTTTACTAAGCAGCACTCTCCTACATTTGCCAAGGGTATTTCTTGCTGCTTTTTGCGACGCCCAGCAACTCCTGATCTTGTTGTACAGATTTAAAAATAAGGGACATCCCTTGTAATAAGGGACTGTTGGCAGCCCAGAAGGTACTACCTAGTTTGCATAAAAAGGAGAGATGGTTGCTGGCTTTATCTATAGAGAGAACTTACAGGACCCAACATGCACTGCTCCATCTTGAGCCGCGGGATAATGACTACACCATTCAGTGTGGAGCATTGCATGCTGGGAACTGTAGCGTGCAGGCCGCTCTGCCAAAGGGAAGGTGAAGTGTTCTCAGGCCTCATTCCAGAGCTGTCAGGCTGCCTGCCACTACCACTGACCCTGCCTCTGCCACAATGGCTTTAATGGCATCCAAACTGCCAGGGGCTTTGCAGCAGGTGCCCCATGGTCAGTGCTACCCTTAGCTGCGATCCTGACAGGCTGAGCAGGCTCAGGTGTGAGGACTGGAGTGGGGATCAGTAGGGGGCACTGTCCCCGGGGTGCCCCCTACTGATCCCCGGGGTGCCCCCTACCGACCCCGGGGTGCTGTAGGTGAGGATCATTGGGGCCCCAGAGTGTTTATCCCAAGAGCTGGCTGGGAGCCATGCTGATCCACACGCATCCCAGCTTGTCCTGGCCGCTTCCTGTCACAGATCCTTGAAGACCGGTGGAACAGTCTGTTGGAAGAAACCCTTCGATGGGCCAGGCTCCCAGGGGTCTCACTGTTCCTTCAGGGTCACCTCCTGAGATGACTGACCCTCTGGGCTCCAGCACTCCTGCTTCATGCTGTGAGCTCTGCTCAGCGAGTCGACTGAGCCGGACTCCTGGGAGAGGCTTGTCCACTCTGCAGGGATTAATGTACCTCACCCATTATTCCCAGTGACACTCACACAGCGTCTCCAAAACAGCGGGGTTTATCAGTCAGCTGGAACACAGCACGGGAGGCACAGAGACAGGAAGACATTCTGGTCAGCCCAGAGCCCAGCCACGCTGTAGTGAAGCCCATGTTCTGGCTCTGTCTGACCTCCTCAGTCAGTTCCCAGGTGAGAGAGCTCCCAGCTTCCTCCAGGAGCCAGCACTTCTCCCCCCACCTCACACCTTCCAGTCATTTGTTCTCCCACTGGGCTCTTTGCTCAGCTTCCCTGGGGAGAGGTGGGGAAATTCCTTGAGTCATTGGAGCTTGCATTGTCTCGCTGGTCTCCTTGTTGTTCTGGGTTGGCTTCAGCCATTTCCTTAACGGCTCTTCTTTCCACCCAGACTGAGTTGTCTTAGCCTGCCCTGAGAGCAAACATAGTCCTTTCCCCCCACACTGGGTAGCCATGCCAAATATAGGGGAAACTGAGGCACACAGGGTTCATACGGATAATTCCCATTTTGTCACACTTCCATTCTGCCTCCCTAATCCACACTGTAGATTCAGTTAGATACAGGAGTCTTCTTCACTTCTTGTCCTGAGCTGCTGTGTCATCTTGCTGTTAAACAGCCACCATGTTCTGTCTCAGAGGTGGCTGTGTTTTTGTGCTGGGCAACATAACTCTTCTGTATAGGACAGAATATCACCGGGGAAGGGGAAGTGAAATACTGGCCCCGTCTCTCAGCACCGTGCTGGGGTTGGCACTGTGAGCCTAGGGAAGGCAAGAGATTCAGGAGCTGAATTCTCCTTGGGATGTTGAAATGACCTGTACAGCTCATAAACCCGAGCCCTGGTCTGCTGCTAGGCTGGGGGTGACTGAGGACGTCCTTCCCTGCACTCCTGCCTGTACTGCCTTGTGCCTTCATAGGTGAGCAATGGGACACTGAGGATCACCAGCGTGGAGCGGGCCAGTGCTGGCATCTACACGTGCCACGCCTCCAGTAAGGAGGGCTCTGTCACCCACACCACCAGGCTGCTCGTTCAAGGTAAGGGGAGGGGGCGATCTCCATAGTCAGTGAGGTCCTGTCATCTGGGCACCTCTTACCTTCCACTGCAGAGACCAGCCTGTCAGAGCAGGAGCTGGGTGCGTGTGTTTACACACCCGAGCACACGCACACGCAGTGAGATGTGGGAGTCTGCTAGCAGAACGTGGCCTCTGTGCACACACATGGCCCAAAGAAGGATCTTGCAGGGGTAGTCCTCACCCCTCCCCCTCAGGCCCCGTTAGCCCCCCACATCCCCACCGCAGCCGGACCCTGCTCACTCCCCTCTCCGAGTCTCTGCAGAGGAATTGAAGCCTCTCTGGGAATCTGTTCCCCATGTCCCATTGGTCCAATCAGCGCTTCCCCTCCCTGTCCGAGCGAGCTGGCGCCCCCTTCTGCCCAGAGCCTCACTCTGTGCCCTGTGTGTGCCAGGGCCACCGGTCATCGTGGTGCCGCCACAGAACATCACGGTCAACATCACCCAGGATGCCTTCCTGGCCTGCCAAGCCGAGGCCTACCCTGGCAACCTCACCTACAGCTGGTTCCAGGGCAGTAGCAACGTCTATCACCTCAGGTACACTGCGCCGGGAGCCGAGGGGATGGCACGGGGGCAGCGGGCAGGGGCAGAACAGCCTCTCGTGGGGAAGGGCAGGGGCTGCGGCAGGGAACTGGAGACTCCACATCCATGCACACATCCATACTTGTGCACTCACTGCCACGCACCTGCGCACACACCCATTACACTCACACTGTTGCGTGCACACACACGGATGCACTCACTGACACACACCTGTGCATACACCTGTGCACTCATATGCTGCCACATTCACACCCATTGCACTCTCACGCTGCCGCACGCACACACACCCATGCACTCACTGACACGCTGCCAGACTCTCACACTGCCACACAAGCACACACCTCGTAGACGTTAAGGTCAGAAGGGACCAACTTGATCATCTAGACTGCACATTGCAGGCCACCAGTGCTTAATTTGTAATGAAAGAGTTCCCGGGGCTCAAGCAATTGTTTTACATTCCTAATTGATGCAGCAAGCCCAGAGGTGCCGGGGCTTTGAACTGCCAGGCCCGGAGGTGCCGGGAGCTATGAACTGCCAGGCCCGGAGGTGCCCAGGGGCTATGAACTGCCAGGCCCGGAGGTGCCGGGAGCTATGGACTGCCAGGCCCAGAGGTGCCCCGGGGCTATGGACTGCCAGGCCCGGAGGTGCTCCGGGGCTATGGACTGCCAGGCCCGGAGGTGCCCCGGGGCTATGGACTGCCAGGCCCGGAGGTGCCCCGGGGCTATGGATTGCCAGGCCCGGAGGTGCCCCGGGGCTCTGGACTGCCAGGCCCGGAGGTGCCCCGGGGCTCTGGACTGCCAGGCCCGGAGGTGCCCCGGGGCTCTGGACTGCCAGGCCCGGAGGTGCCCCGGGGCTCTGGACTGCCAGGCCCGGAGGTGCCCCGGGGCTCTGGACTGCCAGGCCCGGAGGTGCCCCGGGGCTCTGGACTGCCAGGCCCGGAGGTGCCCCGGGGCTATGGACTGCCAGGCCCGGAGGTGCCCCGGGGCTATGGACTGCCAGGCCCGGAGGTGCTGGGGCTCAGCCCTGACACACATTGAGCACTGCAGGCCACAAAACCTCGCCCACCCACTCCTGCAATAGACCCCTAACCTCTGGCTGAGTTACTGATGTTCTCAAATCATGGTTTAAAGGCTTCAAGTTACAAAGAATCCACCATTTACACTAGTTTAAACCTGCAAGTGACCCATGCCCCACGCTGCAGAGGAAAGTGAAAATCCCCCAGGGTTTCTGCTAATCTGACCTGGGGGGAAATTCCTTTCCGACCCCAAATATGGTGATCGGTTAGACCCTGAGCGTGTGGCAAGACCCTCCAGCCAGACACCTGGGAAAGAATTCTCCATAGTAACTCAGAGCCCTTCCCACTTACACACTGCCCCGCACACACACATCCATTCGCTCACTGCCGCACACCTGTGCACTCACACACTGCCCCCCCACACACACACACACCAAAAGTACTGCTGCACATGCGCACACGGACTGTTGTGGAGACATATGCATGCAAGTACAGTGACACACTCAGATGCGCAAACACCTGAAGAGACGTGCGCATACAGATGTATAGTTGCTGACACACACAACGACATCAGATACACACCAAGAGATGCAGGCAGGCACACAGGCCTACGGCAAGGGAGATGTTCAGAGCCCCTTAGCACACAGATACATGCAAGAATGTGTGTGCACATACGCTTGCACATGGATAGCAGCCCACACACTGCTGTGTGGCAAGGCTGATGCACACAGGCAGCACGGTGCTGGCGCTGGTGACAGGAGCGGTGACCCCCAGCTGGGTCCCCGTGATGTGCTGGTGGGAGTGTGGGGGCTCCCTCTTAGGCCTGGTGGTGCTGAAAAGGGGACTCAGATCCTCTGGTGGCCTGATAGTTCAGACACGGGTGGTGACGCATGGCCTATGATGCTGACAGCGCTGGCAGCACATGGAGCCCGGGGCTGGAACAGAATAGGGGGAGGAGATTGGGGCAGGGACCCCTGCAGCACCATCCAGATCATACACACCTGGCCAAGGGCTTGCGCAGTGAGTGCTGAGGGGGTGATTTGATTGGCTGGTGGCGGGAGGGTGAAGTGGTGCTGTTGGAGTCATAGGAGTCAGTGGGACAGTGAACAGTGACGAGAGTGTGGACAGGGCTGTGGTGATGGCAGCTGGAACGAAGCGATGACGGCCATGGCAGAGCTGTGGGACTGTGGGCAGAGTGGTTGGGTCCCAGTGGCGGGGCCATGGCCTGGCTGGACTGTGGAGGCTGTGGCTGGACAGTAGTGTGGCAGTAGCCGGGCCCGTGTCAGAGCTGTGGAGGCAATGACTGGGCGTTAGTGGCAGGACCATGGGGGCACCGAGCGGGCCCCAGCGGGCGGGGCCCTGGGAGCTGGTCTTGGGGGTGCTGCTGAGCCCAGGCTGGTTGTGATGTGTTGGGATCAAGTTGCTGTGGATGTGCCCTGAGCCCTGCAGTGGAGGCTGCCAGCAATTTGGGTGCTGGCTCTTTGGGGCAGCTCCTGCTGGGCTCCTGACTCTGCCCCTCTCCCTTCCTTCCAGCCACCTGCAGTCTCGTGTTCGTGTCCTGGTGGACGGGAGCCTTTTGCTCCAGAAAACGACCCCAGACGACGCTGGCAAATACACCTGTGTTCCCAGCAATGGGCTGCGGAAACCACCCTCTGCCTCGGCCTTCCTCACGGTGCTGTGTAAGGTCCCACTGCCCCTGCACTCCCTGTCCTGTGTAAGGGCCACCCCTGACCCACACTGCCCTCTCTCAGGGACCCTGCAGACATCCTGGCTCCTGAGCTGAGCCCTGGTGGCCCCACTTGTTTGATGGGGGCAGGGAAACGCCTCTGGCCTGTAACCTCCCCCTTTGTGGCCTGAAGCCTGGGAGAGAAGGGCCCATCCCCTGCCATGGCCCTCAGCCGGCCTCCCCATCCGCCTGCCCTGACTTGGGATGTGCCTTCCTCCCACCTGGCCCAGGTCTCTGAGCTGAGGAGCCCACATGACCATGGCCCAGATGCACCAGGGGAGCAGTGCTGAATTCCCGGGAGCTGGGTTCCCTCCGTGGGCAGACCCCAGGGCGTCCCTAGCGTTCCGGGGTCTCTGCCATGGACAAGCCCATCGCATAGAGAAGGCACAGCCTCTGGTGCTGCTATCACTAGGGCTCGTCCCTGCCCCGCGGGCTGGCAGCATATTGCTCATATAGTCGCCATTCCCCAGGCCCTTCACTGCGGGTCAGTGAGCTCACCCAGGCCTTGACCACGTCCTGCCCGTTGGTGCCTTGCAGACCCAGCCCAGGTGACCACCATGCCACCGGAGACCCTCTTGCCCATGGGGATGCAGGGCATAATCCAGTGCCCCGTGAGGGCCAATCCGCCTCTTCTCTCCATCAGCTGGACCAAGGACGGGCATCCCTTGGAGCTTGATAAGGTACCTACTACGCCAGGCCTCCCTGGAAACTCAGCCTCTGCCACACACCAGCTGGCAGGGGGCTGCATTCTGACCTGTCTCTCCCTCTGCAGTTCCCTGGCTGGTCCATGGCACCCGATGGCTCCATTGTCATCGCCACGGGGAACGACGACGCCTTGGGGCTTTACACCTGCACCCCCTACAACAGCTACGGCACGGCTGGTGCCTCAGCACCCACCCGCGTCTTGCTCAAGGTGAGAGAGGGGGCAGCCTGCCCTCCACACTGGCTGAGCAGGGGCATGGCTGGGGCTGGGGAGCCCTTCCCTGGTGCCCTCACGCAGCCACGCAACCGGGTGTATTAATGTTTGTGTAACAAGTGGGCCCAGAGAGTCATGGTGTGAATGTGTCCCTGTCCTTGTACAGCACTAAACAGTCAAACGTGGTCGGGGCTTTTGAGTGCAGAGATCTCGGCCTGCTTAGATCCACGGCAAATAACCAGGAATATTTTTAACCATGTATTACAGATACATAAAAAAATAAGAGTTACTTAATATTTTACATTTCAAATTATTAAGATTTTCATTTTAATAGTAACTCTTGTACCCTTCCCATTTAGCTGTAGAGAATTTTTACCTGGAAAAATGTCCTTGTTTGACAGTTTTTTAGATGGTATTAAAGATGGTGATAACTGTCCTTGTTGTGGGAAGAAAAAGAAGTTACTTGAGATGGGCTGGAGCTGTTGCTGCTGCTCTTAAAGTCAGATCCTTCTTCCTTTAAGACAAAACAAGACAAGCGCACAAGAGGGGAGAGAAAAGACCAGCAAAGATAGAAAATGCAGCTTCTGTCTCTGGTGCCGACTCTCACTTGCAACCTCACTGCTGGAGAAATGCAGGCCCAACCCATGATCTGATCAGCTACTCTAAGTCCTGGCAAACTTGTACCAAGCCATTGCTTTTAGCTGCCTCTCTGGTCATGGGCTTACAGCAGTGTTGCAAAAAATGCCATTGTCTTGGTCGACTGAACGAGACTCTTATTAGAAGGTGAAAGAGAGAGTGAGGGCTTATCTATATGAACACTTAGGTTTTTCCAAGTTGTTGTCCCTATGGGTGCTCCATGTGAGGATACACATGCCCATAAATTCTCGATCAGAGGTTTTTCTGCTAGTAGTGCCCGGTGCACCCTCTTCCCTGAGAAAGGGACCCTAGAAGGCAGCAGATGTTTGACTGATAGCCCTGGTGAGACCACCCATGAGGTCTAGCACCTTTCCCCAGGATCTACCCTGCTTTGAAACGGGAGTAGATTAAAGCACACTAGGGAATCTTTAGTGCATGGCAGCACGGTCCCCATGGACACTTAATGCAGGGCAGATTTACACCCCAGCCAGCCATGGCCTATGTGTTCATGTAGGCAAGTGAAGACGTAAGGTGGGGAAGGAAAAGGGAGGGGGCGACAGCCAGAGTACTTGGAGCTGCCGTGGTCAGGATTTGGGTGGAGTGGGTGATGTCCTTGCTCTGGTCTGCTCTGGACAGGACATCTCAAGGTTAGGACAGTGAAGGCACAGTGGAATCACAGTGACTCCCATGCTCCCTGGAGATGGCGGGGGTGGCAGCCACGATGGGGATCCTCGCTCCTGTTGGTCCATCTCCCAGCCAGCGGCTAATTTCATTTGAAGGATCTCCAGAGGGGGTTGGGTGGAATAGCTCATCCCCTCCTAATCCCCAACACACCCATTCTGGTGCATTGATTTCTGTCCCATACTCCTCTTGTTTACCAGGTGTGAACATAACACAGTTCTGGAGTTCCAGCAGGGGGGCTTTTTACTTGTACTAATCCAGCCTGTCTGTCTCCCTCTTGTACCTTTTCCCCATCAGCACCCATGGTTACAGGTGACTGGGACATTTGGATTAAGCTCACAATTGGGGTAGGCCTGCCAGGCCCCAGTTATTACAGTACCCACCCCATCTATGCACCCCTCAGAGCAAGCTGGGTGGCAGTGCTCAGGCTGGTCTCTTCCCTGTCCTGAGTGCCACTGTGCAGGGCCCTCTGTCTGCTCTGCTCCCTGGGCCTGTCAGATCTCTTGCCCATGAGTCCAGGCCAGCACCACCTCCTGCCTGAGCTGCTGAGCCCTGACCCCTTTGTCTGTCTGTCTTGCTCCCCCTGCCCCCAGAGTGGGGTGTTGAGCTACCCCAGTGTGTCTGTTCCAGGACCCTCCTGTGTTCACCATGCGCCCCAAGGAGGAGTACTTCCAGGAGGTGGGCCGCGAGCTGGTGATCCCATGCGCCGCCCAAGGAGACCCCCCACCTACGGTCACATGGGCAAAGGTAGGGGAGCTGCAGCTCTGGGTTCAGATGCGGGGGAGGGACTGGGGAGCCTGGGTTTGGTTCCCCAGAGCTCAGGGACTGTGGCTCCTTGGCATCACACCCTCACTTCCTGTGGTTTGGTGCCGGCTCTGAGGAGCCAAGCCCACGGCTGCCACTGGTGGCAACAGAGCTGGGAGTGCCCAGTGCCCTAGGACTCGGTCCAGGGCTCTGCTGCTGGCCACCCACATGGCAGATTCCCCTTGGCAGCCTAGAGCTTCAGGGCTCCACAAGCAGGACCCACTCTGGCCCAGGACTCGGCTCAGTGCTGCAGAGGGAGCCAGCCCCACACGGCCCAGCTGCCCCATGCAGCTCCTGCCTTACAGATACATGCCCTGAGAGGCGGAGTCCTGGGGATGGGAGTCATCCCCTGGGTTATTCATTCCTCAGGCTCTCCCTGTGCAGAGACTCCCCATGCCCCAACCCTTCCAGAGCCCTGGGGGTGGGGGGGGGGGGAGGGAGTGTCTCCTTCTGGGCAGCCCCCTCCTTCTGAGAAAGCGATGACCCAGGACTCTGGGGTTTTGTTCCTGTTCTGCCCCTGGCTCTCAGTGAGACCTTGGCCCAGTCACTGCCCCTCCCTGTGCCTCACCTTTCCCACCCGCCACTGGGGTGGCAGTTTCGAGGTTCTTGGAGATGAATGCGGCGCTGGCACCAGTGTGGTGGGAAGCCAGCTCAGCTTGGTCGCTGGCTGGATTACTGCCTAGAGACTCTCCTCAGCCCCCATCAATGCTCATGGCCCCCCGTTTTCTCCCCTGGCTGTGCTCCCCTAGCCCGGCGCCACCCTATCTCCCCCACAATCTGTGCACGCCTGCCAGCCCAGCCCCCCCACCTTCCCCCGGTCTGCACGTGCGGGGCCCAGCCCCCCTCAAAGTTGCACTCACAGCCCAACCCACTGTAGTCTCTCCCCCAGTGAACAATGGCACTGGTGGGCTCAGGGACCCGTGGGTGGGGGAGGGCTGGGCTGCCGGTGTCAGTGTGGTTGTGCCTTTGCTCTGCAGCTGGGAAGCACAGGGAGGAACGGAGCCCAAGTGGATGGGAACAGCAGCCTCGTCTTCCAGCCATTGGTTAAGGAGCAGCACGGGGCCTGGGAGTGCACGGCCAGCAACCAGGTGGCCCAGATCAGCACCACCACTTCCGTCTACGTGCTGGGTGAGTTGGGCCATTCCAGCACTACCACCAGCTGCCCAGGGTGGGCGGGAGGCCTGACCCAGAGCCTTTGGGCTCTGAGGAGGGAGTTCTCTGTGTGTATGTATGGGGGGGATGCACTGGCAGTGTGTATATGGGGCTCGGGGTGGAGGTGGGTGGCTCTGTGTGTGTCTATGGGGCTCGGGTTGGAGGTGGGCGGTTGTGTGTTTTTGGGGCTCAGGATGGGGCTGGGTGGCTGTGTTTGGGGCCCGGGGTGGACGGCTATGGGGAGGGGGCTTGGAAGGGGCTGGGGGGCTGTGTGTGTGAGGCTTGAGATGTGTGTGTATGGAACTCATGGTGGGGGTGGGTGGTTTCGTGCCTGCCGGGGTGGGGGGTGCACTGGCTGTGCATGGGAATACATGAGATGAACACCCAATCTCCACGTCCCAGACGCCGTATTGCTCTGGAATCCATGTTGGATTTGGCCTGTGCCCAGCTCCATTGAGCACTGCCAGGGACCCTGCAGTGTGAGGCCAGTGTGCTCAGGTGAGCAGCATCCCAGCTGCTCCCCCAGCACAGGAACTGGCCGTTGGGACCCCACAGACGCAGGTGCCTCCCCTGCAGGCGCCCTGTGAATGGCACCTGCCCATTTCATCTGTGTGGAGGGGCGTTCGTGCTGGCCAGGTGGCACTCTGCCCCTGGCAACTCCCAGCCAGCGCCTGAGCCCTGGGAGGGGCAGGTCAGAGATGGTCCCTGACTCACCCCGCATCCCGGCTGTCTCCACCAGGCACCAGCCCTCACGCTGTCACCAACGTCTCGGTGCTGCCACTGCTGCTGGCAGCCAATGTTTCCTGGGAGCCGGGGTTCGATGGGGGATACTTCCAGAGGTTCAGCGTCTGGTACACGCCACTGTGAGTTCCATGCCGTGCAGGGCGCTCAACTCCCTGGGGTGCCCTCTGTCTACCTGCTCTGGAAGTGGGCTGGTGCAGCCACGGGAATCCCTGCCCCATGCAGGACAAACACAATACAGTCATGGAATCATAGAATATCAGGGTTGGAAGGGACCTCAGGAGGTCATCTAGTCCAACCCCCTGCTCAAAGCAGGACCAATCCCTAATTTTTGCCCCAGATCCCTAAATGGCCCCCTCAAGGATTGAACTCACAACCCTGGGTTTAGCAGGCCAATGCTCAAACCACTGAGCTATCCCCCTCCCTCCCCCCCAAAAAAAAGGGAAAAGCCATGATTGCATTGGTTGGGAATTGAACCCAGACCAATGGCTTGGAAGGCAGCTATGCTCACCACTATACCACCAATGCATCAGTGGTTCCCAAATTGGGGTTTGTGAACCCCTGGGGGTTCGTGAAATGTTACAGGGGGTTCTCGGGGGAAAATTCCCTAATGGCGGACAGAGCTATCCCTAGGGACCCCAGGCAGCGTGGGGCCAGCAGCCTGGAGCCCCTGGACTTCCAAGAGCTAAGCAAATCAAAGCAAGCATCTCTATCACACTGAGGAAATTTAAACTTCAAGACTCCTTATAAGAAATGGAAAGGGAGGTGGATATTTTTTGCTGTTTTTTAAAATTAAACAGGCAGCCAGTTTTGGGGGGTTTTTTAAATGATGATGAACAAGATTAAGCCTTGTTGTAATGTGTGTTGTTTGCCTGGACTGCTCAAAACCTGAATGCTTGTGTAGGAGGAACTCTTTGAGCTGGCTTCTTAAATACCTTCATGCTGTTTCACATCTGATACTCCTGGATGAAACATAGGAGCCTTATCTTATAACAGGCTTATTCAAAATGATAAAAGCTACGAAAGTGAGATCTTCAAAGAGTGTTGCTGTTTTCATAATGTAATAAAAATACTGTAATGATAAATAATAATTAATAATAAATATTGTGTAATAAGCATGTCATAGAAACAAATTTTATATTTCCAAGATCACTACTTTTACAATTTATACTCAGGTAAAGGAGAAAACCCCTGGAAATATTCATTTTTAGGAGGGGGTTCACGAGACTTGACATTTTAGTGAAAGGGGTTCACAGGTTGCTAAAGTTTGGGAACCACTGCAATACAGGGAGCTCCCAGCTCTCAGCACAGGTGGAAGCTGTGTCCCTGTGCCCTCATGAGGTGTGAATCGGGGGGCTCTCAGGCACAGGCCCTCACTGAGGGGGGTGCATGGAGACGTGGGAGGATTGGGCCCTAGCACTGGCTCCAGCTCACCTGCTCTGTCTCCTCAGGCTGAAGCACCTGAACCGGCCCCATCATGACTGGGTGTCGCTGACGGTGCCTGTGGGGGCCGGGCACCTCCTGGTGGAGAACCTGCAGCCAGCCACTGGCTACCAGTTCAGTGTCCTGTCCCAGAACAAGCTGGGCAGCGGCCCCTTCAGTGAGATCGTCACCTCCTTCCCCCTGGGTGAGACAGCCTCTGACACCCCCTCCCCCTGAGTACCGCCCCCCTGGGAACTGAGCTCCCCTTTTCCCCCGCCAGCTCCCACTGCCTGCACCCCTGAGAACTGGGCCCCCCATGCCAGCCGTGGGAATGGCCCCACCACTGCCAGCACTCTACTGCCTCCACACCAGCCTCGGGAATGGCTCCCCCACTGCCAGCACCCCGGGAATCTCTCCCCCCTCCCCACTGTCCACACCTCTGAGAATCAAACTCCGCTCTCTCCACCTGCCAGACCCAGAAATGGCTCCCCCACTGCCAGCACCCTGGGAATGCCCCCCCACACTTCTGAGAACCAGGCTCCCCTCTCTTCAGCCACCAGCCCTGGGAATGGCTCCCCCACTGCCAGCACCGTGTCTCCTGGAAATATTCTCCTCTCCTTTCCCCAAGCCTCCGGAAACAGCTCCCTTACACCTGGGAACAGCTCTTCCACCTAGAAGAGGGACCTCACCTGTAGGGGCACCCTAACCTTCGCCACCCCCCAGAAAGGGCATTCCCACTGGCCGCCCCTTGGGAGGGATCCCCACGCCCTGAACTCCTGGGAAGGGAACCCCCACCCCTCAAGTGATGCCTGGAAAACCCCAGGGCTCTGGGGCTGCCCCTTCCCATGTCCCTTCCCCAGAGCTGGTCCCGCCCTGCCCCCCAGGGAGGTTCCAATCACTAAGGGAAGAAGGAACATGCTTCCCAGCCACCTACTCGAGCTCACATCCCGAGTGGCTGCCCTGGGCCCCCCCGCCATTGCCCCCAAACGGCTGCCTGGGGCTGCCCCTCTCCCTGAATGGCTGCTCTGGGACTCACCCCCACCCTGAATGGCTTCCCTGGGGCTCCACCGCAGTCCCTTCCACCAAATGGCTGCCTGGGGCTCCCTCCCACCCTCACCCTGAATGGCTGCCCTAGGCCTTTCCCACTCCCCAAATGGCTGTCCTGGTTCCTTTCCTCAGTGTCTCCTTTCTTTTCAGGTTTCCCGACGACCGCGGTGCCTCCCGAGCTGCCTACCACAGCCACACGCGTCTTTCTGTTGCCCCCGCAGTCCCTGACGGCCAATGAGACATTGCGCGGGGTCCTGCTGCAGTGGGAGCCCCCGTCGCAGTTCTCCGTGGCCCTGACAGGCTACGCACTGGAGTTACGACAGGACCAGGGCGTCTGGGAGGTGCTGGATGGCTCCATCCCCAGCACGAAGACCCAGGTCCTGGTGCCAGGACTCATCAAGGTTGGCGGGGGGGCGGGGAGGTGTCTGAAATGCCAACCTCTGGGTCTTGCAATGGATGTTTCTTGCCGGGTCTCGCCTGCTCCTGCTGAGATTGGCAGCCCGAGCCCCCGGCACTGAGCTGTGACGGATGCAGCCCTGGGCTCGAGGAGCAGCCCCTCCCTGGCTGGGTGGCGCTAGCTGACGGCACGCCCAGCGCGCTTCGTGGCCTCCTCATTAGCGCTGTGCTGATGTACCTGCCCCCGGCTGGCTCTCTGGAGTTCGGAGACCCCTGCCAGGCGGGACCCCCAGGTAGGGAAGGGAGGGCGGCTCTGCACAAGCAGGGGGCTGGCAGCCTATGGGCTGAACAGTGGCTCCAGGCTGGTGCCTGATGCTCCCTGCAGGCTGGGAAGCCCTGGGCCCTGGCTCGCAGGGTTCTCTATGGAGCCTGTGCCCTGGCGCTGCAGGCTGCTGAGCTCCCGGGACAGCAGCAGGCCCCAAAAGGGTGGTCAGCCTGGTCGGGCCCAGGCCAAGGTGCATCATGGGAGTGTCCTCTTGCCCAGCAGGCCACTGAGGGTGGAAATGGTTTCTGCTCTGCTCTGGCACTGGCCCCCTGGTGGTGAGTACTGCGTGGACGGGGCTGGCCAGAAGGGGCTCTGCTTGTCCCCAGGTGTCCCTGCACTTTCAGAGGTGCTCTGAGACAGGGTGCATCTGGTGCTGGGATGGAAGCCCTCAGCTTGCTGCACACATGGCTGTGGCACTGCAGGTCCTGTGGCAGGAGCTGCCTCTGGTCAGCGCCCCACGTCATGGGGGAGAGCCGGCCGGTGCTGGCCGTAACGCTAACGCAGCCTGTCTGCCTTCCCAGGACGCCTGCTACGAGTTCCGCCTGGTGGCCTTTGCCGGGAACTACCTGAGTGACCCCAGCAATACTGTGAACGTCTCCACAGCAGGTAAAGCTCTGTGCTGCTCTGGACAGCCAGCCACACCCTGGAGGGGCCCTGGGTCTCCTTGGGGTGCAGGGGAGGGGACCAACTCCTGTGCTGCCCTCTCAGGCATGGGCCTACCTCCATGCACCCAAGCCAGGCCAGCCTGGGTGTGACGGGGGCAGGAATGGAACTGGCCATTGTTCCCTAGCAGAGGGCCCCTCCCTGCTGGTAGGTAAGTGACTATGGGCTGGTTTCCCCTAAGGGAGAAGCACTGTATCCCCTTGCCCTGCTGGCTGTCTGAGGCCTCTCCCCGTCACCTTGCCCAGGTATGGAGGTGTATCCATCCCGCACTCAGCTGCCGGAGCTCCTGCCACAGCCTGTGCTGGCTGGTGTCATTGGGGGCATCTGCTTCCTCAGCGTGGCTGTGATCTTCAGCACCATGGTAGCCTGCATCATGAACCGCCGGCGTGCCGCCCGCCTCCAGAAACGCAGGCAAGGTAGGGACCCAGCCCTGGCACGCGCGGGCAGCTGCTGAGGCCGGGAGCACGGCAAGAGGGTAGGATCTTCGCTGGGTGACCCAGAAACACACTGGAGGTTGGGGTGAGGGCTCTCAGTGGGGTCAGGGGTCATTCCCTACATAGGGGTAACGGGTTGTAGCCCAGGTGGGGGGCACAGGAGGCAAGGGACATGAGGTTGTAACCCAGGTTGGGTGACAGCCCCCTCTGGGTTGGTTGGGTGGGAAGAGCCCAGAGAAGTGGGGAGCTGAGGTCAGGCTGGCATGGGACACTCAGAACCCCAAGACCGTCGCAGCCAGAGGGGTGAGTTGAAAGTGGTTCAGTTAACCGGGTGCCCTGTTGGTGAGGCTGCTCTGACTTTGGTTTAGCTACAGCCATTAGGAACCAACGCAGGCTAAAAACCAACCAGCCACTGGGATCACTGAACTCCTGGGGTTATACTGGTGCCACTTTCCCGGCCTGAGAATGATGGGGGGCCCTTGATCCCAGCCTCTCTACCGCTCCCTTCATCTGCTGCTCCCTCCTGGAGGAGCAAAACCTGCCCAGGGCATGTCCCCCTGCTGGGAACGGGGCTGTGGGAAAGGGGAGCTGAGAAGCGCAACACCATTAGGTCGAGGGACTGCCTGGGTCAGTGGGGTGGGAAATGGGACACGGGGCCTTGCCTTTCTAGGGGGCACCGGTTCTGATCCGGCCCCAGAGCAATAGGGACTGTAACCCATCCCCCGGTGGCTGTCTGGTGGCCCCTGGGTGCTGGTGGGTTTCATGCTAGTTGTCACAAACAGGTGATCACCCGTGGGGGGCCTCAGGGTATGGCTAGGGGCCAGGGGCGGGCGCGGGCCACTGCAGTCCCCTCATCTCACGTTGAGTTGCTCGCCATGTGATCCCCTTGTGTTCTCATGACCTTCCAGATCCACCAATCGTCTTCTCCCCCAACAAGAAGCTTCCACCTTCGCAGTAAGTCGCGCCATTCCACGACATCTTCCTGTCTCACCACGCACCCTGTGCCATGCTGTTCTCCTTGCTTTCCTCATTTGCTCCCCGCTGGCCCAGGGTGGGGCTTCGAGCGGGAGGAAGGGAGGCTGGGTCCTGGCCTCTGGGGTGGGTGGGGCTAAGGGGAACGGGCCACCCCTCCACTGGCCATGCTCTGGTGGGGGGTTAGCTCCCCAGCAGTGCACTTTGACCCTTCCCTTTCAGGGCGGGGGGGTTGTCCTCAGTTCTTGGAGTGAATGTGCAGGCCAGGTTGGATGGGGGGGACAAGTAGGCAGGGGCTGCCCCATGGCAGGAGGCAGGGGGATCCCCCCAGTAATCCCTCTCTTTCTCTGCAGAAATTCTCACAGCTCTGGTAGCCCAGACAGCACCGTGAAGCTGAAGCTGCAGGCCTCCCCGTACCAGAGCTTGCGCCGGACCTTGCTGTGGGGGGAGAAGGCTGGCACCAGTCTGGGCCTCACCATCGCTGGCGGCCCTAGGACCAGCTCCAAGTACACGGTGTACGAAAGCCATATCGGGGATGCGGTGCCCCTGGAGCGCATCTGCCGGGGCCCCGATGGGCGCTTTGTGGTGGAGATGGACAGGCTGCCCCAGGAGGCCTTCCCCTGCGCCCTTGAGACTGAGCTGTTCCCCGAGCTCCTGCGGCGGGATCCCTCCCCCACCCCACCTGAGCCCAGCCCACCAGCACCCTACCTGCAGGTGTACGCTCCCCCCGAGGCGGAGGAGCCCATCTGGCAGAGGGGAGTGCCGCTGCGGCCCAAGGCCACAGGCCAGGCCCGCAGAGAAGCCAGATCCTCTGGCTACCGCCAGGGACGCTACTTCGGCTACAGCAGCAGCCCCATGGATGAAGCCAAGCCCTTGTGCATTATCAGCCTCAGCCCCGTGGCCTCCCCGACGCCCCTGCCCCTCAGCACGGTGGAGGAGCCGCGGGACGGCACGTGTTGCGAGGGGCGCTGCCAGAGCACTGTCAGCACGCTGCGCAACTCCCCAGGCCCTGGGGGCTCCCCCATGCTCAGCAGGCTGCTGAGTGCCCCAGCTTTGCCCAGCCCCAAGCCACTGGGCTCTGGATCCCCGAGCAGCCAGCGGAGAACCAGCTCCTCAGCCCAGAGTGGGATCCTCCAGTACCTGAGCCTGCCTTTTTTCAAGGAGATGAGCGTGGATGGGGACTGGCCGCCCCAGGAGGAGCCCCGCGAGCCCCAGGCCCCGGCCAGCACGGAGCCCACCCTGCCGGGGGAGGAGGGTCCCACACAGAGCTCGGAGGGGGCGGCCTCCCTGAACTACATGGACACGCGTGGCACCGCAGAGTCTTCTCTGGAGCAGACGCCCAGCAAGGCTCTCCTCAAACCACCAGAGCCACAGGTGGGCCCTGCCAAGGCTGCCCTGCCTGGGAGCACGGTGTGGCCAGGCTACCTGGGTCCCGACCCGCTCCCAGCCAAGGAGCAGGCCCCCTTGGTGTCGCCCATGGACAGCAGTAGGACTGAGCTGATGTACACAGCCGTCTCCTCAGAGTCCAACTGGGCCGTGAGCCTGCCGGGACAGCCACTGCCCGCAGTGCTGCTGGAAGCTCAGGTGCCTGAGAAGCACCAGGGCCCGGGGACCCTCTGCCTGCAGGGGCCACCTGCTGAGAAGCTGCTGCGGGGCAGCCTGACCAGCCAGAGCAGCGGCCGGGGCAGCGTGTCCTTCCTGAGACCCCCATCGTTGGCACTGTCATTGGGGGGCACCTACCTCAGCTCCCTGCTAGGGGAAACAGCGGGCTGGCAAAGCGAAAGCGAGTCCCGGGGCTCCATGGCAGAGGAAGGCAGGCCAAGGAAGGAGCTGGCTGTCGCCACTGTCGGCAAGAGGTGAGCCGCATGGGTTGTGATTGGGGGGTGGAAGAAACCCAGGACTCCTGGGTTCTATTCCCAGCTCCGCTGACTCATGCAGTGACAGGGGGATAACCCCAGGGCCTGGTTTGCAGCATGGATGCTGAGAGCCCAGGGCAGTGGCTATGGGGAGCTATCCGAGGGAACCCCAAATCTGGCATTACCAGCCTGGAAACCAACTGCACCCAGACACCTTACCCATCCAGGCCCCGAACACCCTCAGCTCTGACCTGCCCTGGCTCCCAGGGAGAACGAGGGATGAAAAGCCCTTCGCTTTGTAATGGAATCAGGGACTGTAAAGTTCCCCAGCATGGCACACGTACGTGCCCTTGGCTCTGCCAATCCAGGGGCTGGAGATGGGCCTAAACTGCTATGAGCAGAGCTCCCACTCCCTCTTGTGAGTGATTCTATCCCTCCCGGTGTTCACGAGCCGATGCCCAGCTGCTAGGCTGTTTGTCCCCTGTGGCATGGGAGGGTGAGGGAGGTCCATACTGCCATGGGCTTTGTTCTGGAGCAGGGTCTGGGAGCCTGCCGGACCCCTGCAGAGAGCGGCTGACAATGCTGGTGGCTGGTCCCTGGGGTGAAGAGGGAGCACAAAGGCTGTGAAATTCCTGGAGACCTGTCATGGGGCAGCCTGCCCTAGACACTAAAAATCATGGACTGGGCAGAAACACCGGATTTATGGCTTATTACAATGATTTGTTTCCCACTAAGAACTCCCCCATCCGAGCTGCTTTCCCCACACACACCTTCCTTTTCTCCCTAGGCTGGAGGGGTGATCACAAGCCACTTCATCTTGAATGGTCCCTTGGCGTGTGTTAACCACTTCTGCTAAAATCTCAGGTCCCCCTTATATTTTGCTGTGACGTTGAGGGTACCTTTCCCTGCCCTGTGTGGCTTGAAAGCGTCTCTCTCACCGACAGAAGTTGGTCCAATAAAAGATATGACATAACTAGCATCACCCAGATCTCTCGAACATTCCCCAACAACCAGCTAGAGAGGCCTGGGGGGCAGCATAAGCCCCGGGAGGGTAAGGGCCACCAGCCTGCAGCGTGGCCAGACAGACTGATGCTGGTTCTTAAAGTAGTTTCATGTTTGAGCTCCAGAATCTCTTCATCGCTATGGAAATGTCTGAGCCCCCTGGCTACCAGGAGCCCTCAGGCTGGCCACAAGGTTCTCTGCAGGCAGCCTGGACCGACAGCTCTGAGAGCAGGGGGACTGTTCTAGCTGCCGCAAGGTGGTGTTGACCCTGAACCCTAACAATGGCACACGTCACTGCGGATTGCTGTAGCAGCAGCCCCCGTTAGGGTGCATTCCCGAGACTGCTGAACGCAGTGTCAGATACCCAGCTGAGAGCAGCTTGTCAGTGTCTGGGATCGCTAGGAGGGGACTAAGGAATTCAAATGTCCCTCCCCTGAAATCTCCAGGCCTCTTTGCCCTGATCCAAGCAGGTGAGGAAAGGAGGGGCTGTTCCCCTCCCCCTACCAGAGCCCCCACCAGCGGCGTTGCAGTTCCGGGGCAGGGCATGAGCCGCACCATGGGAGATGTGCTGGGCCAGGGGTGCGAGCGGGGGGAAGCTCTGGGGGTCCTAGCAGCCTGCTGCCTTGGGAGCCTCACTGGGTGTGTCGGGGGGAACCCTTCAGCAAATGGAGCAGAGCTTATGTCCATACCCAGCACGCCACCCCCAGCGCAGGTCGCCTGGCAGGCCCTAGATTGGCCTGCTCCCGCACAGCCAGCTCCCACCAAGGCTGGGGTCATGGGGTGCGCAGGCCTCTGCTGCCCCTGGCCTGGATTGCCCCCTAGTGGCCACTGTCAGCTGCTGCTGTGTGCGTAGCTTGCTTTGGGCTCCTATTTTGTGCTGCTGTTGCAGGGGAGCGGGTCAGGTCTGGCCCGGGACGCTCAAGGCCAGGCCAGTGGTGGCACCGGGCTCAGGGACACGGTGCATCCCCTTTGGGTTATGGAATGGAATCACACTCAAGTGCCCCCTCGTGGCCAGAGGTGGCTCTACAGCCCCTGCCACAGCTTTCCCCTTTTCCAGGGCTCCTCAAACCCAACTCAGGCCAAAGGAAATTAAAATATTTCCCCACCTGGGCTCCACTTTACTCCGTCCTCAGCTGTGTCCTGGCCCTCCTGGTCCCAACGCCATTCAGTGTGTCTCTCCCTTAGCTGGGGGAGTTCCTAGAGCTGGGCACAATTCAGTGTCTCTGCAGGAGCCGGACTGGCTCCCTGCAGCCACTTCTCCAAGCCAGCTACAGCTCATAGACTTTAAGGTCAGAAGGGACCATTATGATCATCTAGTCTGACCTCCTGCACAATGCAGGCCACAGAATCTCACCCACCCACTCCTGCAATAATCCTCTCACCTATGTCTCAGCTATTGAAGCCCTCAAATCATGGTTTAAAGACTTCAAGATGCAGAGAATCCTCCAGTAAGTGACCCGTGCCCCATGCTGCAGAGGAAGGCGAAAAACCTCCAGGGCCTCTGCCGATCTACCCTGGAGGAAAATTCCTTCCTGACCCCAAATATGGTGATCAGCTGAACCCTGAGCATGTGGGCAAGACTCACCAGCCAGACACCCAGGAAAAAGTTCTCTGTAGTAACTTCTAACATCCCATCACGGCTCGCTCCCCCAGGGCGCTGTGAGGTCGGGGGGGCACTCCCCGCCCAGCTTGGCTCGCTCCCCCTCGGCACTGTGAGGAGGGGGAACTCTGCACCCGGCTTGGCTCACTTCCCCCGGGCACTGAGAGGGGGGCACTCCGCACTGGGCTCACTCCCCCAGGGCGCCGTGAGGGGGGCACTTCGCACTGGGCTCTCTCCCCCACGGCGCCATGAGGGGGGCACGCCGCGCTCGGCTCGCTCCCCCACAGCGCCGTGAGGGGGGGCACTCCGCGCTCGGCTCGCTCCCCCACAGCGCCGTGAGGGGGGCACTCCGCGCTCGGCTCGCTCCCCCAGGGCGCCGTGAGGGGGGGGGGCACTCCGCACTGGACTCGCTCCCCCAGGGCGCTGTGAGGGGGGCACTCTGCACTCGGCTCGCTCCCCCAGGGCGCTGTGAGGGGGGCACTCTGCACTCGGCTCGCTCCCCCAGGGCGCTGTGAGGGGGGCACTCCGCGCCCGGCTCGCTCCCCCAGGGCGCTGTGAGGGGGGCACTCTGCGCTCGGCTCGCTCCCCCAGGGCGCTGTGAGGGGGGCACTCCGTGCCTGGCTCGGCTCCCTCCCCCAGGTGCGCAGTGCTGCCAGTTGTCTAGTGTTATGGGCTCAGGGTGGGTTTTGCGGCTCAGAGTGGCAGATCTAGCTGTGGGGCACTATGAGTGGCCCCTGTGTGACCCACGGAGCAGCATGTGCGCCCCATGGGGAAGGGAGGCTAGAGGTGACTCCAGCAGCCCAGGCAGAGTCACCGCCCCAGCCCTGGAGCTCTGCTGTGTAGCCTTGTGCCATTGCTGAGGCTAGTGCACAGGAAGGCCCATCTCTCCCATGCCGGGGGGGACACTCGCTCGCTGGCCTGGGGCCCCAAGCGGCAGGAAGAGTCCACCCCAGTGAGCTGGGAGGGAGTGAGGAAGATGGTGGGCTACATCACAGAGCTCAGGTCAAGCCCAGCGGCAGGCTGCGCTTCTTGGGCCTGACCGTGAGGTGTTGCCCTGGGCCCAACCCGTGCCCTGGGTCTGCGATGGATGGGACATTGGGACCTCGCTCCCATCCTGGACCGCCTGGCCCCACCCTGCTTGACCCAGGGGCGGCCAGTCCCTGTGGGCCTGTTGGGTGCAATGCCAGGCCTAAGGCCCTGGAGTTGGAAGGTCGCTTGACAACCCCTGTAGGAAGCATGAAGCTACCCTGGGACATAGAATCGTAGATTAGGGTTGGAAGAGACCTCGGGAGGTCATCTAGTCCAACCCCCTGCTCAAAGCAGGACCAACCCCAACTAAATCATCCCAGCCAGGGCTTTCTCAAGCCTGACCTTAAAAACCTCTAAGGAAGGAGATTCCACCACCTCCCTAGGTAACCCATTCCAGTTCTTCACCACCCTACTAGTGAAAAAGTTTTTCCTAATATCCAACCTAAACCTCCCCCTCTGCAACTTGAGACCATTGCTCCTTGTTCTGTCATCTGCCACCATTTAAAACAGCTGAGCTCCATCTTCTTTGGAACCCCCACTTCAGGCAGTTGAAAGCAGCTATCAAATCCCCCCTCACTCTTCTCTTCTGTAGACTAAATAATCCCAGTTCCCTCAGCCTCTCCTCATATGTCATGTGCCCCAATCCCCTGATCATTTTTGTTGCCCTCCGCTGGACTCTTTCCAATTTGTCCACATCCCTTCTGTAGTGGGGGCCCAAAACTTGACACAATACTCCAGGTGTGGCCTCACCAGTGCCGAATAGAGGGGAATAATCACGTCCCTCGATCTGCTGGCAATGCTCCTACTAATACAGCCCAATATTCTCTTAGCCTTCTTGGCAACAAGGGCTCACTGCTGACTCGTATCCAGCTTCTCGTCCACTGTAACCCCCGGTCCTTTTCTGCAGAACTGCCACCTAGCCAGAGTCGGTCCCCAGTCTGTAGCGGTACATGGGATTCTTCCATCCTAAGTGCAGGACTCTGCACTTGTCTTTGTTGAACCTCATCCGATTTCTTTGGGCCCGATCCTCCAAATTGTCTAGGTCACTCTGGACCCTATCCCTACCCTCCAGCATATCTACCTCTCCCCACAGCTTAGTGTCATCTTCCACTAGGGTCACACCCTGTGTCCTGACAGCCTTGGTCAGAACATGGGGGGGAGGGATAGCTCAGTGGTTTGAGCATTGGCCTGCTAAACCCAGGGTTGTGAGCTCAATCCTTGAGGGGGCCATTTAGGGATCTGGGGCAAAAATTTGGGATTGGTCCTGCTTTGAGCAGGGGGTTGGACTAGATGACCTCCTAAGGTCCCTGCCAATCCTGAGATTCTATGATTCACAACCTGAACCCTCCCCCCAGCAGCTAGCCCCATGTCGGCATCCTCTCTGCTCTCCCCCCACGCTGGGCATGGCAGTGGGTCGGCCAGCTCCCTGCAGCAGTGTTCCCCCGTCTCCCTGACGCTGAGCATAGTACTAGGGCAGCCGCCCCTCCCGGGTTGTCTGCTCTCCCTTTTACTCCCTCCCCCGCCAGCACCGGGTATTGTCCCACATCAGTGCCCCAGCTCCTAACGCCCGCTTTTGCCCTCTGCCCGGCAGGAGGAACACGTCTGTGGATGAGAATTACGAGTGGGACTCGGAGTTTGCGCTGGAGTCAGACATCCTGGATGCGCTGCAGCTGTACCGCAGCGGGGACCCCAAGAGACCCGTCTCCACCATCGCCGTGCGGGAGCTGGAACGGAAGAGTGAGTGAGCAGGGCCTCGGGAGGTGCCATGCGGGCCTGCAGGGTGCTCCTGCCTGCAGGCTGGCCGCCCAAGTCCCAGAGTCCTGCCCCCCGAGCCCTCCCTGCTGTTCCAGGTGCCTGTGGGGCCTCCCTAACTCTCTGCCCTGGACTCCTGTACAGGGGCATGAGGGTGTGAGTATAAACAGCTGCCACATCCTACTCAAGAGGTGGCTGCATCTCCATATGGGAGGTGAGCAGAGTCTGTATTGTGTTTTGGGATCCCAGGGCCTCCGGTGTATCCCAGGGATTAACACAAGCCCTCCCCTCCAGGATGAGGCATGCAGAGAAACAGAAAGTTACAGCATGGTCCATCTTGGGCAGCACAGAGACCTCTGACCCCTCTTTAGTCCCAGCCCAGGAGCGTCTGCTGCTTCCAGCAGCCCACATTTAACAACCCCAGCGGGCCTTTGTGCTCCAGCTGGTCACACCTGACCGGCTTCCTGCAGAGGGTGGGCCATCCATGGTCGTTAGTTGCTAGATGCCAAATGTCCGGGCAATGGGAGAGGCCATTGTCTTCTCAGACTCTCCATGGGCATGGGGCCCCAGGCCCCACACATTCAGACATCAGTCACACCTGGATCTCTGCCAAGTAAGTAGAGGCCTGTCAGCTGAACAACCTTTTCCCACCTCCTAGTTAACCGTGCACCACCGAGGGGAAACTGAGGCACATACAATAATACAAAATATTACAAAAAATTCCCTCTCTGCTCCAGGACTGGCTTCAGACCAAGCCTCCCATGTCCCTGCTACAGGCCTAGCAGTGGGACAGCTGGGCACAATGTTGTATTCCCACCCCACCAGACAGGAGGCCACTAGGCCCAGTCTAGCTCCTCCCCTATCCACCCTGGAGTCAGAGCCCCTCAACCCCACAGGGCTGCTGTTTGGTGCTGCTCAATCCCAGCCGGGGGCCAGGCTCACCAGCTGTTACCCCAGCCATGAGCGGGCACCAAGACAGGGCTGTGAGCAGTAACTACCTCCAGGAGGGACCCAAACCATGGGTGAGCCGTGCTGAAGCGCTCCCAGCCGGGAGCCCCCGTGGGCGGGCCCGTGCTGAGCCGCTCCCAGCCGGGAGCCCCCGTGGGCGGGAGTCATTCTTTGCTTCCCTTCCTCCAGCACTGGAGCAGCCTCCTGGGGAGCATGGTAAGGGAGGGCAGCACTGGGGTGGGGGGTACTTTCTGCCCTCCCCTCCCTTGACGACGTCTCCTTTGCTGGCTTGCAGGTGCCAAAGCTCCCAGTGATGGCAGTGGCTCCCCGGGGAACTCCAAGTCAGTGGATGCCCTGGAGGCGTCGGGCTCACCACAGGCCCTTGCCAGCCCGGAGGCTCGCTGCGTGGCCCTGAGGGAGGAGTTCCTGGCATACCGGCGCCGCAGGGAGGTTGCCCAGCAGCGCAGGCAAAGGATGAGCAGCCGCGGCTACGATGAGCGATTTGAGCAGGCCACGCTGCTGTGAGAGGATGCACCCCCACTCTCCGGCACGGCCTGGCACAGCTGGGCTGGCAGAGAGTCTGCCAGGTGCCAGGGCATCCTTGCAGCATCCCAGCAGGGCTGATGCCATGCCCCACCGTAGGATCATCAGCACACCTGGGGGCAGGATTCGGGAGGCCCCCGCAGTGGCTGGTCTGCCAGGCTGTTCTAGGGCCTGTGATGGGGGGCGGAGGCCAGCCCTTCGTACAGCATGTGGTTGGACAGCTGTGGGGACCGAGCTGAGCCCAGGCCCAGCCCCAAGCCCACAGACAGCACTTGCCACAGGCTGCTTGTCCCTTCCTGCTGGCCACAGGGATGGGGCCACAGGCACCTGGAGCTCCCACAGGCCGGGCCAGGGAGCACCGGGAGTGGGCCTAGGGCTCCTTGTGGGGGATGGGCCAAGGGGTCCTCGCAGGGGGTTGGTGGAGGACAGAGGCATTTGTAACGGAATAAAAAGAGAATTGCACAGACTTTAGCCCCCATGTGAGTGACACCACGCCGGAAGGGGAGACAGGTGCCAATGCCAGCCAAGGGAGTCTCCACCCCATCTGCCAAAACTCCACCCCCCCACCCGAGCTCTGCGGTGCCCCCTCCCCCATCGCCCGCCATTGCCCCATGGAGTGCCCTCCACCATCTCCTGCTATTGCCCCCTGGCCTGGCGGAGCACCCTCCCCCATCTGACCCAGGCACACACTTGGTATCAAGCCACGTTTTCTGGCCTGTGGCAGGTCCTGCGGCAGGCCCTGCTCTAGTCAGCGCTGGAGCGAGCGCAGGAGGCGCTGTGGCCCCCCAGGGCCAGCCAGGTGCTGCTGGGCTTAGACCCTCCTGCCTTTGCCAGCCGTGCCGTGCCTGATGCAGCCGGGGGGCACTTGGCTCCTGCATGGTGCTGGGGCAGCTGGGAGTGGATGAGAACCGATGGCAGTGCAGGGCCCAGGCTCCCTGGCCATCAGCCTCGCTGCTGGCCTGAGGCTGTGCCCACCCCAACCCTCCGGGGCCAGGTACTGCGCTGGCCATGGCCAGGGGCCACGCAGCCTTTCCCCTCCAGTGCCCTGCTGCTTCCAGCTGCCCTGGCTCTGAGGGCTGCGGCTGTCGGCTCGTCTCTAGTTGGCAGCTGCTGCAGGCCCTGTGGGCAGAGGGGCAGCAGCTGACCGGGCCGTGGACTCCACGCAGCCCCAGGCGCTGGCAGTGTGAAATCCGGCGAAGCTGCTGCTGCAGTAGCCAGCAGGGCCTGTTGGGGTGATCCCCGGCCAGCACCCAAGTGAGGGGCAGGGCTGTGGGGGCACAGGGGCTAGAGCTGGCCCTAGAGCAGCGCCTGGCGCGGGCAGGGTTAACGGGGGCCATGCCCGGCTGCCAGGCCGGATGGACTGCGCTTCCTCTTTCCCCAAATTTGGCCGAGCTCATGCAAGTCACTTGACGCGGGGAGTGGCTGGGCCGGGGAGCTCCAGAGCCAGGAACTAAATCCTGCCCCATGGGCCCCTCCCCCAGCCCTTCCCCTTGGACCCCTCCCTCCCTCATGTTGGCTGCCTCTCTCGGCCCTGCCCCACGGACCCCGCCTCCAAGCCCTGCCTCCCTTTGCTTTCCCCTCCACGGACCCTTCCCCACAGACTCCCCTGTACTATAGACCCTTCTCAACTCCCCCATCCCATGTGCCAGCCCTGTCCCAGACCACCCACCTCTGCCCTACACCATGTGACTCTGCCCTGCTCCCGCCACACACACCATGGACCCCTCCCTGTCCCATCTCCGCCTCTGCCCCATGGTGCTCCCCAAGCCCACCTCCCCCCCCACCCTCCCTTCCCTAGCATCCCTTGCTGCAGCTCCCCCCCTCCATACACCTCTGCACCATGAACTCCACACTGCATTCCTCTGTCCCCCCACCGCTGCCCACTACCAACCCCTCCCCAGCATCCCTGGCCCTGCCCCAAAGACCCACTCACCCCACACTCCTCCCCCAATACCCCTCTGCCCCACCCCCATACCACAGACTCTTCCCTGCAGCTCCCCCTGCCCCGCCTCCACTTCCCTTGCTCCTGCTGCCCTGGGATCCCCCCCTCACCAAGCCAGGACAGGAGCAGCAGGAGGGTCCCTGGGGGCAAGAGGTGGTTTGGGGTGAATGAACTCAGGCAGCCCTGTCTGTCCTCCCAGAATGCCACCCCCTGTGGGCACACTGCCACCACCACCCCCAGGGCAGAGTCCCCATTACATTACCCCGCACACAGGGAGCAGGGATTGGCCCGGAGAGCTGGGGGCACCTGCTGGCTGCTTGAGGGCCTGGTCACGCAGCAGGAGCAAGTGGGGCCAGCTCAGGCCCCAGTGCCGTTGTTGCTGGGTTTGTAGCTGTCCCAGAGCTTGCTGCTTGCAAAGACCTCATGGGCAAGCGCCTTGCCCCCCCCCTCCCCCCGGGGTGACGGGGGTTGCTTGGCCCTGCTCCGTGCTGCTGCCCAGCATACACTAGGCAAGGACCCTGCCAGGCTGCAGGCACCAGGGGACAAAGGGCACCCATCACCGGGAGATCAGGGCACTGCTCCATGGCACATCCTCATCAAGGCTGGGAGCTGTTGTGCCAGCCCTGCCCACAGGCCCAGGACGGGGTGGGCTGGGAGCAGGGGGTTGCCCTGGCTGCTGGGACTGGGGACAATCAGTGCCCAGGAGGTGGCGCTGGACTGAGACCCAGGAGAGCAACAAGCCTCCATGGGTGAGAGCTGGACTCCAGCACCCCAGGCTGCTCCCTGGGACAGGACTAGAGTCTCGAGTGGAGGGGGAGGGGCTGTCCCTGCTCCCTCCACTCCCCCCGCACACGGGCTGCTGGCAAGGGCATCAGACAAACTGCTGGGCTTCAGCATCTCCCATGGAGGGGCACAGGGCCTGGAGCATGAGCTGCCTGGCCCGCCCTAGCGCCATGTGCCCTGGGATGCGGGTGCCCCCCCCCCCCCCATCATTGCCAGCTCGGCTGGGCTGGGGGGGGGGGGGCCGGGGAAGCGTATAACCAGCCATTGCTCTAGCTCTATCCCCACACTGCCCGCTCCTGTCAGACGAGCGCCAGCGCTCACCACAGCATGCCTGAGCAGCTAGGGCCTGTTCACAACAATTGCTCCATGGGACTGCCTGCCCTTAATGCCAGGGCACGGGGGGAGCTCCATGGGGCTGCCTTCCCTCAATGCCAGGGCGGGGGGTGGTGGCTCCATGGGGCTGCCTTCCCTCAATGCCAGGGCGGGGTGGGTGGGGGATCCACGGGGCTGCCTGCCCCCAATACCAGGGCACTGGGGTACTCCATGGGCCTGACCCAAGCTTCTCCCAATGCCAGGGCACCAGTTGGAGTCTGGGCAGAGCTCAGAGGAGATGGTCATAACAGTCCCCTCTGACCTTGAATCTAAGGTGATCTCCCCCCCCCCCCCCCATCACCACATGTGGCCCTTGTGGGGCAGCAATAGGAAGGGGGCTGAGTGGGATGGGGGCAGAGAAGAGACAGGTTGAAGGGGAGGCAGGAGACTGGTGAGCAGGAAGAGAGGGGGGGCTGGTGTGATGGCCAAAGGGAAAGGAGTTGGACCCCTCCCCGCCTTGGGATGGGTGTGGGGGAAGCAGTCCAGGCAGTGAGACAACACCTGCAGTTTTACATGCACATTTAAGGTTGAATTCTGGCCTCGGAATCCTCCCTGCAAACCGGACAGCGGCTGCCCCTGAAGGCTCGAGTTGTGCTCGGAGCTGGGGTCGGCCGCGGGCATTCGGCTCTCAGGCACCGGCAGCACCTGCCTGGAAACATTCCAAACGGAAGCCATGAACCCAGTGACTGGATGCTGGCGCCTGGGCCAGCCCTACCTGATCTCAGCGATGGGGCGGGGGCGACAGCAGGGCCTTGGAGTGGCTGGGCTGAGCAACAACTGGATTGTGCCAAAGTAATTCTTTACACACCCTCTATCCAGACCCTCAGCCCCCTGCCACTCCAGCCCTGGGTTTCCCCCCAGCTCTGCAGTCTGGAGCCTTGCACCCTGCTCCCCCATCCTCAACCTCTCTGCTGATGCCCCCTTAACCCTTGTTCACCTGCTAGTTCATTCCTGCACACGGGGCCCTGCCCTGCTGATGCACCACTCTGCAGGCCTCCCCCTTGCCACCTTCACAGGGTCTCAGCCTGGGGCTGTGCAGGCGTCTCCTCCCCTTGGAGCAGGACAGCCTTTCAGGACTCAGGACAGGCCTACACTTAAAACGCTGCAGCGTTTCCGTGGAAACGGTCCTACCCCATTGGGAGAAGGTCTCCTGTGAGCACAGGGCTCTCAACCTTTCCAGATGACTGGCCCCCTTTCAGGAGTCTTTGTCTTGCGTACTCCCAAGTTTCACCTCACTTAACTACTTGCTTACAGAATCAGACATAGAAATACAAATGTGTCACAGCCACACTACCACTGAAAACGTGCCGACTTTCTCATTTTTACCTTTGAATTATAAAATACATCGTTTGGAATAGGGATATTGTATTTACATTTCAGTGTGATACTTGAGCCTGTTTTTCACTTGAGAGCCTTGTCTGAAGCCCGAACCCAGGCAGCGCAGCTGAAGCATGTAACTTAGCTTCGTGGGGGGCCCCTGTGGTGAGGGGCCCCGGGCAATTGCCCTGCTTGCGAACAATAATGCCGGCCCTGCACTTGCCTCCCCACGACCCATCCCTCGACCAGGGGCTGCAACCCCCAGGCTGAAGAACTACCTAGATGAGTTGGGGGTACTCCGAGGTCTTCCAGGGGAACCTAGGGAGAAAGGTATCCCGGTTGAGAACCACTCCGCGAGAGGCAGTAGCTCTGTTGGCAGGAGAAGCCCTGTGGATTTTTCACACCCCTGAGCAAAGATATGAGTTTATAGTGCAGACCTGGTCTTTGAGGGAAACCACATTCGTTGTAGCCATATGGGCCAGTGGGCTTGGGTGGCTAGAGCAGGCGCTGGCAATCAGGACACCTGGGTCCTGGCCCCAGTTCTGTGACCTTGGCTAAGTCCATGACCCCAAATCACTCAAACAGGAGCCCTTCTAAGAGGCCTGTTTTGTAGAAGGGCTGAGTTAGCCCATCCCAGAACCACAGAGGATGGGGCATTTGCTCCCCCTCTATGCCCCATTAATGGATCCTGCCACCCTTCAGGTACCCCTTGGCAGGTGCAGCCCCCCCGTAGTAGCCCTTGGGCCAGCTGCCCACCCTTTGTGCCTGGGGCTCCCAGGACTCAGACCCAAAGCTGGATCCCTGGCTGACCCCTAACCTGCCTGGCCAGCTGCTCTCTGCCTCCGCAGCAGCCAAGAGTGCTTCAGCTTCCCATGCCACAGACAGTCCCCAGCTGGGCTCTGGATGGGATGCTCAGGGCCCCAAGCCACAGTCACACAGGATCCAACTGAGCCCCATGCAGGGGGTTCGTAGCATCTAGGGGTCCCACCCCGCTGTACTGGAGGGACGCGCCCCCCCAACTTGCTTCCTCTTGGGATGGAGCCTGCAGTGATGGCCATAGCCACGTTGTTGCCATAGAAATGCCTGCTCCCCTGCCCCAAAACATGTGGGATCAAACAGCAGGAGAGGGTGGGAGCATGGCAGGGAGGGTGGAGTGGGGCAGCAGGAGGAGTGGCGCAGGAGGTTCCTTCCTTTCCAGCAGAGCATGAATGGTGCTCAAGCAGCCACCACCACCGCCCCCCATTGACCCAACCCCAGAACTAGCCCCAAGGGAACACTCACCCCGAACAGAGAGCAGAGCCAGAGACTGCGCGGGCTAGGAGGGAGTCCCTGAGGGCTAGGACATGAAGGTGCTCAGATACCACAGCTACGTCTGCTCTGCTGACTCAGGCTCGCTGGGCTTATGCTACGGGCCTAAGAATAGCAGTGTAGACGTGCCAACTCCGGCTGGAGCCTGGCCTCTGAAACCTGGCAAGGGAGAGGGTCTCAGAGCCTGGGCTTAAACGTCTCCAGTGCTATTTTCATCCCTGGAGCGTGAGTGTCACACGCCCAAGTCAGTTGGCCCAGGCTCTGAGACTCACTGCCACAGGGTGGGTTTGCAGAGTAGACATACCTGTAGTGATGGGCCACAGGAAAGACCCTCGGGGCATAGGCGCCAACTTTAGTCGGCACCAGTGGGTGCTCGCGCCCTCAGCCCCACTCCAACTCCACTCCCGGCCCCACCCCCATTCCACCCCTTCCCCAAATCCCCACCCCCGCCTCCTCCCCAGGGCACCCTGCATTTCCCCTCCACCTCACCCTCCCAGGCTTGCAAGCCTGGGAGGGAGGAGGGAGAAGCAGCAGAGCACCCACCGGCAGCGCCCCGCCCCCAGCTCACCTCCTCCCCCGAGGCGCCGCCGCTCCGCTTTCTCCCTCCTCCCTCCCAGGCTTGCCGCGTGCCAGCTGTTGGGTGTGCAGCAAGCCTGGGAGGGAGGAAAAGCGGATTGACGGTGCCTTGGGACTCGGGAGGTGGAGGAGGCTGAGGCGGAGGTGAGTTGGGGCCGGGAGCTGCTGGGGGCGCTCTGCATCCACCAATTTTTCCCTGGGGGTGCTCCAGCCCCAGAGTACCCACGGAGTTGGCGCCTATGCCTCGGGGTTAGCATCACAAACTGACATAGGCATTGGAACGCTCAGCATCACGGTGGCTAACACTGGGTGCCCTGCCACCGAGGGGAATCTTCACCCCGTTACCTGCACAAAATTCTCTCTTACTCACACACTCAAGGACATCCCACCTCTACCTAGTTCCAAGGGCTCAAGACGTAACCTGGTTAATTTAGGCACCCCCCACCCTTACCCTGTTCCTAGGGCTCCAGGCGAAAGGCACCTAACTTTACCCAGAGCCTGGAGGAGTAGAGCCCAGAGCCCATGGAGGGGTAAACACCCTTTCCCTGTAGACTCAGCTTAATCTTTTGCAGGGTCTTTTTACCAGTGAAGGCGACTTACACAGTAATATCCTTAACCTCTATTTACTAACAGTCACCAAAACAGACTGCACACGCTACACATACAGTGCTCACCAATCCCAATAAGACAGATGAACTTTTCTTGATGGCCAGTCAGGATCAGGTCCATCGGGAGGTCTCCAGTTTCTGCACGGTGTCATTGGCAGAGTATTGAGGTCTGGCAGCTCTGATCTTGGGGCTGTGTCCTGGAGTTGGTTCCCAAGAACTGCCCTTTTGACCCCCGTTTATATAGTGAAACTTGAGTCCTGCTTAGCTGTACATTAACCAATCATTTTATTAACATTTTAATAACCAATCCTAGCATATTGTAACAAAATTCTCTAACCAATCCTACCCCACCATCTTCATTGATTTACATCTAGCAAAATTAATTATGCAACAGACAGAAACAATCAAAGAACCAGACAGAGACCATATAGACAAACAGTAGGGAAGTGGGGACTATAAAGATGTAACCCTTCTGCCCATCAGAGTTGGCAGCAACAAGGGCCGGGTTCAGTATCTAGGGGTTCTGTTCCAATAACACAATGCAAAACCAGCTCGAGCCCCCACCCAGTGACCTGAGACAAATATATCTCACCCCCACTGGGCGCCTCTTAGAGGCAATACTTCCCCTCTCGCAAGCACAGAGTGAGTGTAGCAAAAGCTTTTTAATGACAGAGAGAAACAATGCAGTATTATGTTGGGAAAACACCACAAACAGGATTCATAACCAAACCTTGAGTGACAAGACCCACCCCAGCATATTGGGCCGTGTCCTCTCCCTTTGGTTCTTGAGTACAGCAATCCAAAAGTCACCCAAAGTCCCAAAAGTCCAGCAACCCCAAAGTCTCTATCCCTGGTCAGTGCAGCCCCAGAGTTCAAAAGTTCATCTGCAGAGCCCATCTCCCAGGTGGAAGTGGGGGAGGGGGGAGAGAAAGGTAAAAGGGCACCTTACACGGTCGGAGGTTGACTGCCCCACCTCTCTGTGGGGTTCTGCTGCAGCCTTCACCGCAAGCCACTCCGCCAGCCATCCTGTGAACCACTCCAGCCGTCCCACAAACTGCTCTGCTCCACCAGCCACTCAGCAATGTATCATCAGCCCCACCCCCCTATTAACACAGCACTCAGTGCTTTCAGCTCTTAGTAATTTTAGCTCTTTAGTGATTTCAGTTTGGAGGGGGGGGGGCGTGTCTCAGTGCAGATGCACCCTTGGCCCAAAGTGAATCCAGCTCAGCAGTCTGTAAGTAGACTCCTAATAGAATCAAAATTAGCTCTGATACTCCACAGTGGAGAGAGAAGAAGGTGCAATTATCATTTAGGGCCCTCAGAAGCAGCCCACACCACCACATACAACTATCTGTTCTTAGCCTCTCTCAATTCACTGGGTTTTGGAATCCATGTCCCTTGCCTAGCGAGTGCTACTTAGTTGATGGCGAGTCCCTCCATCATAACAAAAAGCCAAGTACAATTCCACTGTCCTTGATTCACATAATGAGGATAACACTTTATTCTTCCTGCCCCAATGACAGAAAACTGGGGATCCCCCCAGCAGCCAAAGTGACCATTTGGGCTGCTATGGGCTCATGCTAGGCGGGGTGGATGTGCCTATGCAAATGAGATCAGTCCCTGAAGTTATTTTCCACAACTTGCCACAACTTACCACCAGATGTCAGGGTAGAGCTCATCCTGACTCTGCTTACAAATATAAAACAATAAAGAAATCAGGATTTCACAACCACCACTATTGATAAGTGATTTCTTGCCAGACAGGATGCTATTAAACTAAATTTTCTTTAACCCTCTTAAGATCTGTTTCTTTATCTGGTGATAGTGGGTGCCATTAGGACGGGGTCTCCTTCTTAACAGCCTGATATTACAGTGTTTTAATGTAATTTAGATGGACTGTGAGGATGTGACTTCCTGCTTCTTAGCTAATGGCTGCTGCTCTCAATATGGTTACTGGAAAAGGCCTTATCCTTATGCTCCGGCCACCCAGGCTTCCCGTACAAAGCACAGGGAGAGAGAGTTGGATGTCCAACAATGGGATCCACAAAAGCCAGCCCCCGGAGCTGCCTACGCCAGCCAGTGAGAGGTGCTCTTGAGAAGGGTGTGACCTAAGCCTTACCCCTCAAAGGGAGGCAGGTGCTCAGGATCTCAGCTGTGAGCCTGCTCCTGGAGGTAGGCACCTCAGCCTTCTTCTGCAAGAACAGGGACTTTACCTTGTGGTTAGAGCCCTCACCTGGATTGTGGGAGCACCAGGTGCAATTGCCCCTTCCCTGCAGGCTGTAAGGATTGAGTTCGGATCCCCCACCTCTCTGCACAGTGCGCTAGTCGCTAAGCTAGGGGATATTTGGATGTGGGGCTCTCTCGGTCGCTCCTATTGGAGCTGTGCCACATCTTATAAAGACTTGAACATGCATTGGGCCAGCAAGAGAGAGGAGACCCTATAGCCCTGTTGTGCAGGCACTCACCTGGGACGGAGGAGATGTGGGGTCTAGTCCCCCTGCTCCAATGCATGTTTAATTATTTAGACACAGTGGAATGAACTCACCAGAAGAGCTATAAGAGCTCCACCCCAGAATACTCCATCATTTGGAGAGAGGCTCCAAGCTGAAATCTATTCTCCACAGAAGGCAGAGGTAGGCATTGAACCTGGGCTACCCACAGACCGATGCCTCATCCCCGGTACAGAGAGGCTTCTCCTTAGGCTGTTCTGGTGTGGGTTCATGCATGCTCTGAGCATGCTGCTTCAGCCCTGCAGGAGAGGTAGCTTCCTGGGCACCTAGTTCATGCCTATGCCCCAAAAGCAGAGTGGTTTTTTTTAACAGCTGATACTTCAAAGGGCTTAAAATCCTGCAGAAAAGGACCTGGGGATTACAGTGGATGAGAAGCTGGATATGAGTCAGCAGTGTGCCCTTGTTGCCAAGAAGGCCAATGGCGTATTGAGCTGCATTCATAGGAGCATTGCCAGCAGATTGAGGGAAGTGATAATTCCCCTCTATTCGGCACTGGTGAGGCCTTATCTGGAGTACTGCATCCAGTTTTGGTCCCTCCACTACAGAAGGGATGTGGACAAATTGGAGAGAGTCCAGCGGAGGGCAACGGAAATTATCAGGGAGCTGGGGCACATAACTTAAGAGGAGAGGCTGAGGGAACTGTGCTTATTTAGTCTGCAGAAGAGAAGGGTGAGGGGGGATTTGATAGCAGTCTTCAACTACCTGAAGGGGGGTTCCAAAGAGGATGGAGCTTGGCTGTTCTCAGTGGTGGCAGATGACAGAACAAGGAGCAATGGTCTCAAGTTGCAGTGGGGGAGGTCTAGGTTGGATATTAGGAAGAATTATTTCGCTAGGAGGGTGGTGAAGCATTGGAATGGGTTACCTTGGGAGGTGGTGGAATCTCCATCCTTAGAGGTTTTTAAGGCCCAGCTTGACAAGGCCCTGGCTGGGATAATTTAGCTGGTGTTGGTCCTGCTTTGAGCAGGGGGTTGGACTAGATGACCTCCTGAGGTCTCTTCCAACCCCAATCTTCTATGATTCTATGATTCCACATGCCTATGCAGTTTTGAAAATTACTGGGTCTCATCAGCTCCAGGTATAGCGTTAGTAGGGGAAGTCTGGGTCATGTGGCCAAAGAGTTCCTCAGATACAGCCCACCCACCTCTCACACCACATCAGTAGTGGAATTTAATATTGACATTGCTCTAGGGTGAGCAGATGTCCCGATTTTATAGGGACAGTCCCGATATTTGGGGCTTTTTCTTATATAGGCTCCCATTACCTCCCACCCCCATTCTGATTTTTCACACTTGCTGTCTATGTTGCTTTAAAACCCAGGAGAAGAGCTCTGTGTGGCTCAAAAGCTTGTCTCTCACCCCCACTGGTAGTTGGTTAGTCCAGTAAAAGAGATTCTCACCCCCCTTGTCTCTCTAAAAGCCACGTGCACAGAGAGTGTTTATTCGAGTGCCACAACAGCGAGTCTTGACCGAGGGAGCAACAGTGGGGGAAATCTGTGGTCATTTGATGGAGAGAGGCAGCTCCCCCCTGCAATATGAGCTACTTATAATGTTCAAAGTGCTCTAAAAATCCATGTGCAGAGGAAGATTGGCATGGGCCCCCAGGAGCGGGAAGAGCGGGTGGGGCCAATCAGAGGTTGTTTGTCAAGGGGTAGCTGAGAGAGAGCCTCCCAAATGAGCCGCTTTTCCCAATTTCAGATTCTCATAACTATTTCTGAGTGGCGTTGGGGGAAAAGGAAGTCTCTGCCCCCCACAGCAGGTAGATCACTGCCCAGCCCCTGCATTCTGCTAGTCACTGCCACAGGCACCGTGGCTGCAGCACCCACGGGGAAAAATTGGTGGGTGCTCTGTACCCACCGGCAGCCAAGCTTCCTTCCCCGCCCCACCTCACCTCCGCCTCCTCCTCTGAGCACGCTGCATCCCCACTTCTCCTCCCAGTGCTTGCCGCCGCAAAACGGCTGTTTTGCGGCATAACAAGCTCCAGGAGGGAGGGGGGAGGAGCGGGAACGCGGCGTGCTCAGGGGAAGAGGCGGGGCCGGGGTGAGGATTTGGGGAAGGGGTTGGAATGAGGGCGGGGCTGGGGCGGTGCAGGGTGGAGTTGGGTCGGGATCAGGGGCAGAGGGGGGTCGAGCACCATAGGTGCCGACTCCGTGGGTGCTCCGGGGCTGGAGCATCCACGGGGAAAAATTGGTGGGTGCAGAGCTCCCCCCGGCAGCTCCCCACCAGCCCCCCACACCGCGCCCAGCTAACCTCAGCCTCGGCCTCCCGAGGTGCCACCGCCAAGCCGCTTTTCCTCGCTCACAGGCTTGCCGCGCCAGCTGTTCGGTGCACGGCAAGCCTGGGAGGGAGGGGGGGAAGCGCAGCGGCGGCACCTCCGCCTCCTCCCCATACCCCTCCCCTGAGGCCCCACCGCTGCACTTCCCCCCCCTCCCTCCCAGCCTTGCCGTGCGCCGAACAGCTGACGCGCGGCAAGCCTGTGAGCGAGGAAAAGCGGCTTGGCGGCAGTGGCGGCACCTCGGGAGGAGGATGTTAGCTGAGCGTGGGGAGGTTAGCTGGGTGCGGGGAGGTTAGCTGAGCGCGGGGAGGTTAGCTGAGCGGGGTGGGGGCTGGCGGGGAGCTGCCGGTGGGAGCTCTGCTGCTTCTCCCCCCTCCCTCCCAGGCTTGCAAGCCTGGGGGGAGGGGAGGAATGCAGCGCGCCATGGGGAGGAGACGAGGGCGGGGATGTGGGGAAGAGGTGGAATGGGGGCGGGGGTGCGAGCACCCACCGGCACCGTCTAAAGTTGGCGCCTATTGTCGAGCACCCACCAGCGCCAGCAGAAGTTGGCGTCTATGGTCACTGCTACCAAAGACATCACTGGAAAGATTTCAAAAACTTTATCATTTCTGCCTACAGGTGGTTTATGTCTGTTTGGCCTATGGCTTCTTCCAAAACACCTTTGTAAAGACATGTCCTGAGCGGTCTGCATGGCTGGTGGCTTAGGGAACAAGCCCGCCTCCAGAATCAGGGATGCTGAGCTCCAGTTCTCAGGTGCTCTTACCCTCTGGGTGGTGGCTGGGCCCGCACTAGGCTCCTTCTGGAAGTGTGAGCGGTGTGTTCACTTTGGAGGATGGTCAGGAACCCACAAATGCACCCCCACTGCCATCCACCCAAGTCCTGCCCTGGGCCCCCCCAGGGGCTCTCCAAACTTACCAAAGGTCTTGAGTGGCAAGCAGGAGCACAGAGCTGGTAGCCGAGTGGTGGAGAGCTGTGCCCAGGAAGTCCCCCAGTAACACTCCCTCACATACCAATTTTTCTTAAAAACGGGGAAATTCACTGCCAAGAAATGTTGTTACTGCAGCGTTTGAGCTGGCCAGCACCTAAAGCCTTTTGCTGCAGGCAGCAACAGCCCTGGCAAAAGCCCCGTTCCTCCTCACACGCACTTGCCCAGCAGGCCGCCTTTGGGGGCTACACACATCTTCCCGCAACACCTGAATCGGACCTTTCCCTCACCGACGGGCTGCTCAGCACCTTCTTCCTCTCACAACCCTTTCTTTCCACCCTCCCCCTTCCACACACTCCTCAAAGTCACACTATGACAAACTCACCCAAGGCCCCTTTGCCTTTCAAAGCGCCTCTTGAGGGCCGCAGCTTCTCAGGCCTGTAGATCCTTCCAAACATTCCAAACTCCGCCCTTTCCAGGATGAAATACGCTGCTTCCGGACGTTGGCACCCAGCAAGAATTCCTGTTACTCGTCTCCTGATTGACTTTCCTTCGCCAAGCACAAACTAGGGACCAGCTGCTGCCTCTCTTGGCAAATGGACGCAATCAGGCTGACCCACTGAGCTTGTGTCAGGAGATCCCTCACCCAAAAGCAATGCCGTTACTTGGATTCGAACCGAAATTGTTGCGTCCATGGTGCAGAGTACTAACCACTATACAATCATGGCCAGGCCTCAGCTAGCCAAGTAACAGAGGAGGAAATGATCAGTTCTGCACTCTGGGAGCGGCCACCTACCTCACCTACGGCCACAGCTAATTCTCACGTCTGGCCATTACTGTCCCCATTAAAATCGTAACAAAAGGGAAAAAGACAGGAGTCCAGCCTGCTGCCTGTCCGCTTTTCTCTCTTCCTGGCCCCTTGACCAGCTGCCACCCAGTTTGGCTGGGCGATTGTCCTTATGCCCTTGGCCAGAGTATTTCCCTTTGCGACTCCAAACTTTGCCCCGACATGCAGGTCTTGAAGCCGGGCCCAGTGGCGGAAGGTAATGTAGAGGTTTTCGCTAGGGCAAGCAGGCAGGGGTGGCCTTGCGGGCTAATGGTCTCTCTGGAGGTGAAAATCCACACTGCAGGGTGTGAACGGAAGTCGCCATAGAAGGAGGAGGCATGTGCTTGCCAGGCCGGGCATTTCTTTCTCCCCATTCAAAAGGCATGGCCCTCCCCATCAGGGAATCGAACCCCGGTCACCCGCGTGACAGGCGAGGATACTCACCACTATACGGACAGGGCAGCCTTGTGTGCTCAACGGAGCTCTTGCACACCAGCTGTGGCCAGTTTACATCACACAACGGCCTCCACCACGCAACAACACCCCTTGCTCTCTTCTTCCACAGCCAGGCCCTTCCAGAACATCATGGGCATGTGGACTTAAGGTCTGAGAACCAGAAAGCAACTTTAATGTAATAGACTGACTCCTGTAAGGCCTTTGACCTGGTACCACATGACACTGATTAAAAAAACTAGAAAGATTAAAACTAACATGGCACAGATTAAATGGAATAAAAGCCAGATGATAGGTCCCCAAAAGTAATTGTAAAGAGGGAATCATTGTCTATAGGGGCTGTTTCCTGAGTGGTCCCACGGGGATCAGTTCTTGACCCTACACTATTTAACATTTTTATCAATGACCTGAAAGAAAACAAAATCACTGATAAAGTTTGCAGATGACACAAAAATTGGGACGTGGTAATCAACGAAGAGGACAGGTCACCGACACATTGACAGGCTTTCTTGGTAACTAGAGAGCAAGGAAACAATAGGTATTTTAATATGGCTAAATGTAAACAGCCAGGAACAAAGACTGTAGCCACACTTACAGGATGAGGGACTCCCTTCTGGGACTGAGAAAAATCTGGGGGTTGTGGTGGATAGTCAGCTAAACATGAGCTCCCAGTGTGCCACTGTAGCCAAAAAAGCTAATGCAATCCTGGGGTGCATAAACAGGAGAAGCTCATTTTGGAGCAGAGAGGTTATTGTACCTCTATTTGGAACTGGTGTGACTGCTGCTGGGATCCTGTGGCCAGTTCTGATGTCCACAATTCAAGAAGGATGTTGATAAATTGGAGAGGGGTAGAGAAGAGCCACGAGAATGATTACAGGATTGGAAAATAGGCCTGATGGTGGATAGACTCAATTTATTTAGCTTAACAAGGAGCAGTTAAGTGGTGACTTGATCACAGTCTGTAAGTACCTACATGGGGAACATATTTAATAATGGGCTTGTGATGGGGTGTGACTTACCACTGTATCCCCCGCTGGATGTCCCAGGGATCAGCTCTCCTAGCCAGTGCACCCTCTCCTGGTGGCGTCTCATCACCGTCACTTCTGCTCCAGGGACCCACGTCACTCCCAGAACCATGGTGTCCTCTTCATGACACAGCCCTCCGGGTATGCCACACTCTGTGCTCCCCCCTTCTGGGGAACCTACAGTCCACTGTCCAGCCACTTCCTCAGTGGTGAGGACCCAGGCCCACCCACTACTCTGGTTCCCAGGCCAGGGACCCTGTAGATGGCTGCTGCTTGCAGCGCCGCCTCCAACTCATCTGTAGATCTCCCTGGGCCACTTTCCCATGGCCCTAGCACCCTCTTTGCCCTTGCCCCAGGGCCTCAGCCTGCGGACCCCTGCAGCCAGAGGTGAAAGTAAGCCGGTATGGTATGCCCGGACCAGCTTCCCCAGGCTGGCAATTTAAAGGGCCTGGGGCTCCCAGCAGTGGCCAGAGCCCCGGGCCCTTTAAATTGCCATCAGAGCCCCGCTGCCAAAGCCTCTGGGTGGCGGAGGTGGCTCAGATGGTTATTTAAAGGGCCCTTTAAATCACCGCCAGAGCCCCCGGCTGCCGCCGCTACCCCCAGGCCTCTGGCAGCGGGGCTCGGGCAGCGGTTTAAAGGGCCTGGGGCTCCAGCTGCTGTGGGGAGCCCCGGGCCCTTTAAATCATCACCGGAACCCCGCTGCCAGAGCCCCGGGGTAGCGGCAGCTGGGCTCCGGTGGTGATTTAAAGGGCATGGGGCTCCCGGCTGCCGCTACAACAGCCGGAGCCCCGGGCCCTTTAAATCTTGATTTAAAGGGCCCAGTGATTTAAAGGCCCCGCCTCTTCTGGCTGAGGCCACGCCTCTTCCGGTTCAGCAGGGCCCCCCCCCGGACACCGGCATACCGGTAAGTCCTTTAAGTTACTTTCACCCCTGCCTGCAGCCCACCAGGAGCTGCCTTTACCTCTCCAGGTCTTTGACTGCAGCACTGCTCTGTCTCAGATGCTTACTGCCTTCAGCCTGCAAGGCCTTATTGGAAATCCTGGGAGGTGCCCGCCCACGTCTAAAGGCCCCTCCCACAGCCTTGCGAGAGGGACCACTGGTTTTGAACCTCTAACCATGACTCCCGACCCTGTTTTCTCATTAGTTGTCCCAAGCAATCAGTTGAAACCCAGGTCCAGTGGTCCCTCCCGCTAGGCTAGGGGAGGGGCCTTTAGAAGTGGACGGGCTTGCGCCTGCCCACCTCCCAGGATTTCCAATAAGGCCTCTCCCTGTGGGGGAGGGCGCTGGTGTTGAACCAACTAGTCCTGTCCATGCTCGGGCACCGGCTCAACACCCGGAGTCCGGCCCCAGGGATCCTGGCCTGGCTCCAGAGGGTAGCTCTGGAATTCTTCTGGCCAGAACTGCACTGGATCTCTGCAGGGTCTTGAGTCTTCCCCTGGAGGAAGGAAGAGAGGACCTGGTCTGCCTCCACTGCCAGGTCCATGTCTTCTGCCTCCGGGCCCTGCAGAAACTCCTTTATGGTGCAGGTAGTCCAGCGTGGAGCGTGCTGGTGCAAACCTTCCTCCGCCACCTCTGAGGGCTCCAATACGACCGGTAGCTCTTTTTCTTCCACCTGAGGGGTGTTCTGCGAGACCTCTCAGAGCTGCCCGTCTTCTACCAGGACCTCCTCCAGACCTAGAAGCTCTTTTCGGTGACCAGGTCCGTTGTGGCCAACAACGGGGCGGACCTGCTCACAGAGCCCCTGCTACACAACTCCAACCTACATGTGCAGGTGGCAGAGTCTCCCTCGGTGAGCCGGAGGTTGGTCCTGGCAGAAACCACCAGGGTCGGAAACCTCCGGGACTATGACACGGGGACTGGGTGGATCCCCGAGCGCTCAGTCGGTGCATGGGGCTCTCCACCCTCCCAACTCCCCTGCACATACTCCAGGAGGTGGGGGCTGCCTTATCGCACACCTCTTGGGTTTTCTTGAGCGGGTACTGTGAGAGGGTGCTCCCTGCCCGCCCCTCACCCCAGGCCCTCTGGACCTTTTCATCAGGCCCCTGTCCCATGAGCCCTCCTGGCCCCCTCCCTTCCATAATCCGAGCTGGCTGCGCACCCTGTACCTAGGAAACAAGTAAACACGCTCGTGCTCCACACATTTCACTTTCTCACCCTCATGTCCCGCCCTGATACCAAATGGCAGGACCAGGGCCGGCGCGCCCACTAGGCGACCACCTAGGGCGCCAAGATTTGGGAGGCGGCTGGCCATGGCTGCCGCCCCCCTCCCGGCTCCACAGGGGAACAATTTGAAAGGTTCCCCCACGCCCCTTCCCACGCTGCGGTGCCACGCACAGACCAGATTCACTGGAGCAGAGCCCCACTGGGGAAGACAAGGCCTAAGCCCCGCCCCACCCCACTTCCCTGGGGTCGCGTGAGCGACCCCCTGCTGCGGCCTAGGAGCCCTACCGGGTGCGTTCGCCAAGCAGCAATACAGCGCGTGCCAGCAAACCACCACGACCGCAGCGCGCGTGATGAGTAAAGGGGCCTCGGCGGGCGAACGAGCGTCCAGTGTGGGAAAGCGGCGCCGGTCGTTGCTCCGACGCTTCGCGGGGCGCACAACCGTAGAGCGTACACACCCCTCCCCCCAGCGTGTGGAGTGGGAGGGGTGGGCTCGGGAGCGTCCCATTGCTAGGCAGCCACCTGCATGCTCTGGGCGGTAGGATTGGTGGTGGGGCTGGTGCCTTGGAAGGGGGCCTGGCAGCGTCCCCCAGCCAGCCCATCCACACTGGGGAGGTACCGCGGGCAGGGGGAGGCTGCTGCGGGCGGGGGGCTGAGCTGCCGGCCCGCAGGGGTGGGGAGCTGCCGCGCGGGGGGGGGGGGGGATTGGCTGCCGGGGGGGGGGGGCGGTGTTAGCTGAGGGGGCCCACAGGGCTGGTGCAAGGAAGATTTGCCTAGGGTGCGAAACTTCCTTGCGCCGGCCCTGGGCAGGACTATCTACCACCTGTGGAGGGTGAAGAGCCCTGGTGGGCCAGCCTCTATTCCACCCTGGTCCCACGGCCCGCCGGGGATATCCGCTGGCAGCTCCTTCATGGAGCCGTGAGCATGGGCATATACCTGGTGCGGTTCACCCCCATACCCAACGCCTGCCCCTTTTGCAGCGTGAGGGAGAACCTGGTGCACGCCTACCTCGAATGCGCCAGTTTGCAGCCCCTATTCCGGCTCCTCCGGAACCTCCTGCTGAGGCTCTGGCTGCACTTTTCCTCACACCTGTTTATACTTGCACATCCTGTTCGCGGCCCCACCAAGTCATGAGACCTTCTCATCAACCTCCTCCTGGCCCTGGCCAAAGTAGCCATCTACAATACCAGGAGGAGGATGCTAGAAAAGAGGGTGCTCTGCGACTGTGGGGTGTATTTCTGCTCCTCCCTGGTCTCACGCATCCGGGCAGAGTTCCTCTGGGTGGCGTCCACCGGCTCCCTAGACAGCTTTGAGGAGCAGTGGGCACTGTCCGGGGTTCTCTGCTCGGTATCCCCCTCTGGATCCCTAGTTTTGAACCTGTGACCTTCACTCCTGACCCTGTTATTCCTTAGTTGTCCCCCGTCTTCATTTGGTTCCTGGGTCCAGGAGGTCTCCGACCCTGGTGGTTTCTCCCAGGACCAACCTCCGGCACACCGAGGGAGACTCTGCCACCTGCACACGGAGATCGGGGTTGTGTAGCAGGGGCTCCATGAGGAGGTCCGCCCCCTCGGTGGCCACAAAGGACCTGGTCGCCGAAAAAAGCTTCCAGGTCCGGAGGAGGTCCTGGTAGAAGATCGGCAGCTCTGAGAGGTCTCACGGAAGACCCCTTGGGTGAAGAAAAAAGAGCTGCCGGTTGTATCGGAGCCCTCAGAGGTGGCGGAAGAAGGTGTGTGCCAGTACGCTCCACGCCAGACTACCTGCACCATAAAGGAGCCTCTGCAGGGCCTAGAGGCAGAAGACATGGTCCTGGCTACGAAGGCAGACAGGTCCTGTCCTCCCTTCTCCAGGGGAAGACTCAGGACCCCTGCAGAGACCCAGTGCAGTCCTGGCCAGAAAAACTCCAGGGCCGTCCTCTGGAGCCTGGCCAGGATCCTTGGGGACGGGCTTAGGGTGTTGAGCCGGTGCCAGAGCATGGACAGGACTAGCTGGTTCAGCACCAGCACCCTCCCTCGCAGGGAGAGACACCGGAACAGTCCTGTCCATCTCCGCAGTGGCTCACCCACCCTGGCCTCCAAATCCTGCCAGTTATATGGCGGAGAAGGATGCGTGGCGGAAAGGTAAATACGGAGATAGAGCAGCGGACCCGTGCTCCACTGGATGGCTTGAAGCGCGGGTGGGAGGGAGCTTGCCTGCCACCCATCCCTGACCACCAGGCCAGAGCTCTTGACCCAGTTGACCTGGACAAAGGAGGCCGCCGAGTAAACGGCCTGGCAGGCCTCCACCCACACCAGGTCATCTGGGTTCTGGACCACGAGGCGCATGGCAGTGGTATACACCGACAGGACCAGCCGCAGCTCCGGCTCCCAAAGCACCAAGCCTGTCAACCTCCGG
This sequence comes from Chelydra serpentina, assembly GCA_037349315.1. Classification (NCBI taxonomy): domain Eukaryota; kingdom Metazoa; phylum Chordata; order Testudines; family Chelydridae; genus Chelydra; species Chelydra serpentina. Next base: position 3,019,445 of record JBAIAC010000056.1, read on the forward strand.
CGGAGGAGACAGAGGAAGCGCTCAATCACCAGAGCATACAGCTGGCCCCACAGTGGACACCTTTGACTCATCCCCCGCCTGAAGCTGACCGGCTCATCAGGGTCTAGTTGAGCCTGACCAGACACTCCGCGGAGGCGTACAGCACCTGGAGAAAGCCCACGAACTGGGGCCCGAAGCCGAATGCCCACAGGTTGCCCAGGAGATACCCGTGGTCCATCCTGTCGAAGGCCTTCTCCTGGTCGAGGGACAGGAAGGCGAACGACAGACCATCCCTACATCCGAGCTCCAAGAGATCCCGGACCAAATACAGATTGTCAAAGATGGTCCGGCCTGGGACGGTGTAGGTCTGGTCAGGATGGACCACTTCCGCCAGCACGGACCCCAGTCGCAGCAAGATGGCCTTTGCTATGACTTTGTAGTCCGTGCTGAGGAGCGAGATGGGACGCCAATTCTGAAGGTCGCAGGGATCCCCCTTCTTGGGTAGCAAGGTGAGCACGGATCGCCAGCATGAAAGGGGGAAGACCCGCTCTCCAAGGACTTGGCCCAGATGGTGACAAGGTCTGAGCCAAGGACGTCCCAGAGCACGCGGTAGAACTCCACGGTCATGCCCTGGGATTTATTGGTGGGAATGAGACGGAGGGCTTCCGAGAGCTCAGCCAGATAGAGAGGCAGCTCCAGCCGGTCTCGGTCGCCTGCGCTGATGGTCGGGAGTCCGTCCCAGAGCACTCTGCAAGGGTTGGGATCGTTCAGATCCGGGGCGAAAAGGCCTGCGTAAAAGGCCCTAGCCCTTCCAGGCATCTCCTCCGGATTTGTGAGGGGGGCACTGGCCTCCACCAAAAGGCAGGTGCGGTGCTTTTTTGCTCCCCTCCAGGCGGCGAAGGGGAGAGGCAGAACGGAGGTTGAGCGTGGGTAGAATTGTCTCTGGGTTTGCTTTTTCAGTGCATGGAAAGAGCGGGGAGGTTAAGGCTGAGCGGAGACCTTGAGCCTGCCTTCCCAGAGGTCTGTGCCTGGGGATTGTAGCCAGACCCTTGCCTGGGGCTGTGAAAGGCTACAATAGTCTCAGATGTGTGTGTCAGTAACGGACAGTTACAACCTAGCCTCCAGGGAGGCTGGGTGGGTTCCCCAGGGGCTTCCCACTACACGGCCTCCCTGAACTCCGCGCCCTGCTCCCCGGAAGGGGCCGCAGGGGTGAGGGCGACGGGGCTCGATCTAGGGCAGGGGAACGCAATGTTGCTAAAGGCAGGTTCAAAGCGGGTACCTATTGGATACCTGGGAGGTGGGCGGGCTCCTAAAGGTCCCACCCCCAGCCTAGTGGGAGGGACCACTGGACCCAGGGACCAAGTAATTACGGGGAACAACTAATGAAAAACAGGGATGGGAGTGAAGGTCAAAGGTTCATAACGAGGAGACCGGATGGGGAGACCGAGCAGAGAACCCCGGACAGCGCCCACTGCTCCTCAAAGCTGTCGAGGGAGCCAGCGGACGCCACCCATTGGAACTCTGCCCAGACCCGTGACACTAGGGAGGATCGGAAATAGGCCCCACAGTCGCAGAGCTCCCCCTCGTCCAGCATCCTCCTCCTGGTTTTATAGATGGACACCTTTGCTAGGGCCAGGAGGAGGTTGACGAGGAGGTCTTGCAACTTCGTGGGGCCACGGACAGGGTGTGCGTAGAGGAACAAGTGTGGGGAAAAGTGCAGCCAGAACCTCAGCAAGAGGTTCTGGAGAAGCCGGAATAGGGGCTGCAACCTGGCACACTCGAGGTAGGCGTGCGCCAGGTCCTCTCTCACGCCGCAGAATGGGCAGGCCTCGGGGATAGGGGTGAACTGCGCCAGGTACACACCAGTGCTCACGGCTCCATGAAGGAGCGTCCAACCAATATCCCCAGTGGGCCGTGGAACCAGGGTGGAGTACAGGCTGGCCCACCGGGGCTCCTCACCCTCCCTTGGTGGAAGATAGTCCCGCCATTTGGTGTCGAGGCAGGACACGAGGGTGAAGAAATGCAAAGTGTGAAGCACGAGCGTGTACAGATGGGCTCTGGGCGCGGTTCGAGACCGGACCGGCTGCAGGGTGTGCAGCCAGCTCGGAGCATGGGTACGGGGAGGCCGGGGGGGCTTGCGGAACAGGGGCCCAAGAAAAACATCCGGAGGGCCCGGGGTGAGGGGCGGGTGGGGAGCGCCCTCTCGCAGGGCTCGCCGCAGGAAAACGAGAGACCCGGGTGACAAGGCGGCCTCCACCTCCTTGTCTACGCGCCGGGGGATCAGAAGGGTGGAGAGCCCCATGCGCCGTCCAAGCGCACGGGGATCCACCCAGTCCCCCATGCCGTAGTCAAGGAGGTCTCCGACCCTGGTGGCTTCTGCCAGGACCAACCTCCGGCACACTGAGGGAGACTCCGCCACCTGCACACGTAGAATCATAGAATATCAGGGTTGGAAGGGACCTTAGAAGGTCATCTAGTCCAACCCCCTGCTCAAAGCAGGACCAATCCCCAATTTTTGCCTCAGATCCCTAAATGGCCCCCTCAAGGATTGAACTCACAACCCTGGGTTTAGCAGGCCAATGCTCGAACCACTGAGCTATCCCTCCCCCCTGATTGGGGTTGTGTAGCAGGGGCTCCGTGAGATCCGCCCCCTCAGTGGCTGCAAAGGACCTGGTCACCGAAAAGAGCTTCCAGGTCCGGAGGAGGTCCTGGTAGAAGACCGGCAGCTCGGAGAGGTCTCGCGGAAGACCGCTCGGGTGGAGAAAAAGGAGCTGCCGGTCGTATCGGAGCCCTCGGAAGCGGCGGAGGAAGACGTGCGCCAACGTGCTCCACGCCGGACTACCTGCACCATAAAGGAGCCTCTGCAGGGCCTGGAGGCGGAAGACATGGACCTGGCTGCACAGGCAGACCAGGCCCTGTCCCCCCTCCTCCCGGGGAAGACTCAAGACCCCTGCAGAGACCCAGTGCAGCCCCGGCCAGAAAAATTTCAGGGCAAGCCTCTGGAGTCTGGCAAGGAACCTCGGGGCCGGGCTCAGGGTGTTGAAGGCCCCAGGCCAGAGCATGGACAGGACTAGTTGATTGAGTACCAGTGCCCTCCCTCGGAGGGAGAGGCACCAGAGTAGTCCTGTCCATTTCCGGAGCCGCTCCGACACCCTGCCCTGTAAACCATGCCAGTTCTCCAGCAGAGACGGATGCGTGGCGGAAAGGTAAACGCCGAGATAGAGCAGCGGACTCGCGCTCCACCTGATGGCCTGAAGGGCGGGTGGGAGGGAGCTCGCCTGCCACCCGTCCCCGACCACCAGGCCAGAGCTCTTGACCTGGACAAAGGAGGCTGCCAAGTAAACGGCCTGGCAGGCCTCCACCCACACCAGGTCATCCGGGTCCTGGACCACGAGGAGCACATCGTCGGCATATGCCGACAGGACCAGCCGCAGCCCCGGTTCTCGAAGCACCAACCCCGTCAACCTCCTGCGGAGGAGACAGAGGAAGGGCTCGATCGCCAGAGCATACAGCTGACCCGAGAGGGGGCACCCCTGCCGTACTCCCGGCCCGAAGCTGACCAGCTCGGTCAGGGTCCAGTTGAGCCTGACCAGACACTCCGTGGCAGCGTACAGCACCTGGAGAAAACCCACAAACTGGGGTCCGAAGCCAAACGCCCGCAGAGTGCCCAGGAGATACCCGTGATCCACCCTGTCGAACGCCTTCTCCTGGTCCAGGGACAGGAGGGCGAACGACAGACCATCCCTACGCCCCAGCTCTAGAAGGTCCCGGACCAGATACAAGTTGTCAAATATGGTCCGGCCCGGGACGGTGTAGGTCTGGTCGGGATGGATCACGTCCGCCAGCACGGACCCCAGTCACAGCGAGATGACCTTTGCTACAACCTTATAGTCCGTGCTGAGGAGCGAGATGGGATGCCAATTCCGAAGGTTGCAGGGATCCCCCTTCTTGGGTAGCAAGGTGAGCACGGCTCGCCTGCATGAAAGGGGGAAGACCCGCTCTCCAAGGACTCGGCCCAGATGGTGACAAGGTCTGAGCCAAGGACGTCCCAGAGCACGCGGTAGAACTCCACGGTCATGCCCTGGGATTTATTGGTGGGAATGAGACGGAGGGCTTCCGAGAGCTCAGCCAGATAGAGAGGCAGCTCCAGCCGGTCTCGGTCGCCTGCGCTGATGGTCGGGAGTCTGTCCCAGAGCACTCTGCAAGGGTTGGGATTGTTCAGATCTGGGGCAAAAAGGCCTGCATAAAAGGCCCTAGCCCTTCCAGGCATCTCCTCCGGATTTGTGAGGGGGGCACTGGCCTCCACCAAAAGGCAGGTGCGGTGCTTTTTTGCTCCCCTCCAGGCGGCAAAGGGGAGAGGCAGAACGGGTTTCTTCAGGTATGTTAGCAACAAGAAGAAAGTCAAGGAACGTGTGGGCCCCTTGCTGAATGAGGGAGGGAACCTTGTGACAGAGGATGTGGAGAAAGCTAGTGTACTCAATGCTTTTTTTGCCTCTGTCTTCACAGACAAGGGCAGCTCCCAGATGGCTGCACTCCGCAGCACGGTATGGGGAGGAGGTGACCAGCCCTCTGTGGAGAAAGAAGTAGTTCGGGACTATTTAGAAAAGCTGGACGAACACAAGTCCATGGGGCCGGATGCACTGCATCCGAGGGTACTAAAGGAGTTGGCCGATGTGATTACAGAGCCATTGGCCATTATCTTTGACAAATCATGGCAATCGGGGGAGGTCCCGGATGACTGGAAAAAAGCTAATGTAGTGCCCATCTTTAAAAAAGGGAAGAAGGAAGATCCAGGGAACTACAGGCCAGTCAGTCTCACCTCAATCCCTGGAAAAATCATGGAACAGGTCCTCAAGGAATCAATTTTGAACCACTTAAAGGAGGGGAAAGTGATCAGGAACAGTCAGCATGGATTCACCAAGGGCAAGTCATGCCTGACTAACCTAATTGCCTTCTATGATGAGATAACTGGCTCTGTGGATGAGGGGAAAGCAGTGGATGTGCTATTTCTTGACTTTAGCAAAGCTTTTGATACAGTCTCGCACAGCGTTCTTGCCAGCAAGTTAAAGAAGTATGGGCTGGATGAATGGACGGTAAGGTGGATAGAAAACTGGCTGGATGGTCGTGCTCAACGGGTAGTGATCAATGGCTCCATGTCTAGTTGGCAGCCGGTATCAAGTGGAGTGCCCCAAGGGTCGGTGCTGGGGCCGGTTTTGTTCAATATCTTCATCAACGACCTGGAGGATGGTGTGGACTGCACCCTTAGCAAGTTTGCAGATGACACTAAACTGGGAGGAGTGGTTGATACGCTGGAGGGTAGGGATAGGATACAGAGGGACCTAGACAAATTAGAGGATTGGGCCAAAAGAAATCTGATGAGGTTCAACAAGGACAAGTGCAGAGTCCTGCACTTAGGACGGAAGAATCCCATGCACTGCTACAGACTAGGGACCGAATGGCTGGGCAGCAGTTCTGCAGAAAAGGACCTAGGGGTTACAGTGGACGAAAAGCTGAATATGAGTCAACAGTGTGCCCTTGTTGCCAAGAAGGCTAACGGCATTTTGGGCTGTATAAGTAGGGGCATTTCCAGCAGATCGAGGGACGTGATTATTCCCCTCTATTCGGCACTGGTGAGGCCTCATTTGGAGTACTGTGTCCAGTTTTGGGCCCCACACTACAAGAAGGATGTGGATAAATTGGAAAGAGTCCAACGGAGGGCAACAAAAATGATTAGGGGGCTGGAGCACATGACTTATGAGGAGAGGCTGAGGGAACTGAGATTGTTTAGCCTGCAGAAGAGAAGAGTGAGGGGGGATTTGATAGCTGCTTTCAACTACCTAAAAGGGGGTTCCAAAGAGGATGGATCTAGACTGTTCTCAGTGGTAGAAGATGACAGAACAAGGAGTAATGGTCTCAAGTTGCAGAGGGGGAGGTTTAGGTTGGATATTAGGAAAAACTTTTTCACTAGTAGGGTGGTGAAGCACTGGAATGGGTTACCTAGGGAGGTGGTGGAATCTCCTTCCTTAGAGGTTTTTAAGGTCAGGCTTGACAAAGCCCTGGCTGGGATGATCTAGTTGGGGTTGGTCCTGCTTTGAGCAGGGGGTTGGACTAGATGACCTCCTGAGGTCCCTTCCAACCCTGAGATTCTATGATTCTATGAACGGAGGTTGAGCGTGGGTAGAATTGTCTCTGGGTTTGCTTTTTCAGTGCATGGAAAGAGCGGGGAGGTTAAGGCTGAGCGGAGACCTTGAGCCTGTCTTCCCAGAGGTCTGTGCCTGGGGATTGTACCTATTGGGTTCCGGGAAGTGGGCGGGCGGAAGCCCGCCCACTGCTAAAGGACCCCCCCTAGTTTAAGGGGAGGATCCACAGGACCTGGAATCCAAATGAGTCCGGGGGACAACTAATGAAATAACAGGGTCAGGGGTGCGGTCACAGGGTTAAAAGAAGGGAGCCTGACGGGGACACCGAGCAGAGAACCCCGGACAGCGCCCACTGCTCCTCAAAGGCGTCAAGGGAGCCAGCCAGAGGTCTCGCAGAAGGCCCCTCGGATCAAGATAAAGGAGCTGCCGGTCGTACCGGAGCCCTCGGAAGCGGCGCAGGAAGGCGTGCGCCAGTACGCTCCACGCCGGACTACCTGCACCATAAAGGAGTCTCTGCAGGGCCTGGAGGCGGAAGACACGGACCTGAGTGCGCAGGCACTTCAGGCCCTGCCCACCCTCCTCCAGGGGCAGATGGAGGACCCCTGCAGAGACCCAGTGCAGTCCTGGCCAGAAGAACTCCAGAATCGCCGTCTGGAGGTCGGCCAGGAGACCCGGGGCTGGGACCAGGGTGTTGAGCCGGTACCAGAGCATGGACAGGACTAGTTGATTGAGTACCAGTGCCCTCCCACGAAGGGAGAGGCACCGGAGTAGTCCTGTCCATTTCCGGAGCCGCTCGGTCACCCTGCCCTGTAAACCGTGCCAGTTCTCCAGCAGAGACGGATGCGTGGCGGAAAGGTAAACGCCGAGATAGAGCAGCGGACTCGCGCTCCACCTGATGGCCTGAAGGGCGGGTGGGAGGGAGCTCGCCTGCCACCCGTCCCCGACCACCAGGCCAGAGCTCTTGACCCAGTTGACCCGGGCAGAGGAGGCCGCCGAGTAGATCACCTGGCAAGCCTCCACCCGCACCAAGTCGCCCGGGTCCTGGACCACGAGGAGCACATCGTCGGCGTATGCCGACAGGACCAGCCGCAGCTCCGGCTCCCGCAGCACCAACCCCGTCAACCGCCTGCGAAGGAGACAGAGGAAGGGCTCGATCGCCAGAGCGTACAGCTGACCCGAGAGGGGGCACCCCTGCCGTACTCCCGGCCCGAAGCTGACCAGCTCGGTCAGGGTCCAGTTGAGCCTGACCAGACACTCCGCGGCAGCATACAGCACCTGGAGAAAACCCACAAACTGGGGTCCGAAGCCAAACGCCCGCAGGGTGCCCAGGAGATACCCATGATCCACCCTGTCGAACGCCTTCTCCTGGTCCAGGGACAGGAGGGCGAACGACAGACCATCCCTACGCCCCAGCTCTAGAAGGTCCCGGACCAGATACAAGTTGTCAAATATGGTCCGGCCCGGGACGGTGTAGGTCTGGTCGGGATGGATCACGTCCGCCAGCACGGACCCCAGTCACAGCGAGATGACCTTTGCTACAACCTTATAGTCCGTGCTGAGGAGCGAGATGGGATGCCAATTCCGAAGGTTGCAGGGATCCCCCTTCTTGGGTAGCAAGGTGAGCACGGCTCGCCTGCATGAAAGGGGGAAGACCCGCTCTCCAAGGACTCGGCCCAGATGGTGACAAGGTCTGGGCCAAGGACGTCCCAGAGCACGCGGTAGAACTCCACGGTCATGCCCTGGGATTTATTGGTGGGAATGAGACGGAGGGCTTCCGAGAGCTCAGCCAGATAGAGAGGCAGCTCCAGCCGGTCTCGGTCGCCTGCGCTGATGGTCGGGAGTCTGTCCCAGAGCACTCTGCAAGGGTTGGGATTGTTCAGATCCGGGGCAAAAAGGCCTGCGTAAAAGGCCCTAGCCCTTCCAGGCATCTCCTCCGGATTTGTGAGGGGGGCACTGGCCTCCACCAAAAGGCAGGTGCGGTGCTTTTTTGCTCCCCTCCAGGCGGCAAAGGGGAGAGGCAGAACGGAGGTTGAGCGTGGGTAGAATTGTCTCTGGGTTTGCTTTTTCAGTGCATGGAAAGAGCGGGGAGGTTAAGGCTGAGCGGAGACCTTGAGCCTGCCTTCCCAGAGGTCTGTGCCTGGGGATTGTAGCCAGACCCTTGCCTGGGGCTGTGAAAGGCTACAATAGTCTCAGATGTGTGTGTCAGTAACGGACAGTTACAGACTAGCCTCCAGGGAGACTGGGTGGGTTCCCCAGGGGCTTCCTACTACACGGCCTCCCTGAACTCCGCGCCCTGCTCCCCGGAAGGGGCCGCAGGGGTGAGGGCGGCGGGGCTCGATCTAGGGCAGGGGAGCGCAACGTTGCTAAAGGCAGGTTCAAAGCGGGTAGCTCGTCCCTAGGGCCCCACAGAACCCAGGCGGCTCCAGCCCTGAAGAGCGTCTGGCATCTATGCGTCCCGGGCGGGGCGGGGCTGGGTACTCCCGGCCCTTTAAGTCCCTTCCCCCGGCACCGCCCCACTCCCCGGAAGCTGACATCAGCCCTCAAATAGCCGCGCGGGCTGAGTGCGGCCCCATCGCATCGCTCTAGCTCCACGCCGCCGCTAGCAGGTCAGAGTCGCGCCGGGGCTGGGCTGGGCGCGGCGCGGGGGACCGACCGAACTTGTCTCACGCTTGGGGGCGAGCGCGGGATCCCTTAGGGCTGGGGACTGCTGTAGGTGCCGCGCTCCGGGCAGCTCCCCGCGTTTGCTCCGACCCAGGCCCTGGGGAGTTCCCGAAGTCTCGTCCCGTGGGCGGGCGGGCCGGGTGCGTTGGGGTACCGGTGAAAGCGGCTGGGGTGTGGGGCTGTTCCCGGGTCCTGCCCGCCCAGCTGCTGGAAGCCGGTGCCGGGCCGCGCAGCGGGGCCAGGTGCGCTGCCTGCCCCTCGTGCGCAGTGGGCGCTATGCTGCGGGCGGCTCGAGCGGTCACGGCCCCGGCATAGTCTTCCCGCGTGTTAGAACAGCAGCCCACCGGCCTGCCCCGGTCTGGAGCTGGGCTGAACCCCTGGCTTGGTGCGGCTGGAGGTGGGGACCCGGAGCTCGGCCGTACCAGTGGGTGGGTTCTTAAAGGTGGTGGCTTTGCTGCTAGCGAAGGCTGCCCAGGGCCCCTTGTTTGCAGGCCCTGGGGGAGAGGGTGCTGTGGCGGGGCCTGTTAAACCTGTCACGGCTGGAGCAGCGAGACAATGAGCTCCCCACCCCCCAAGGGGAGATGGGTAGGTGTGGCAGCTTTGCCCTCCCAGAGGAGGTCACTGCTGAAGGCGCTCGGGTGCTGTGGGGAAAGTCCGGTCTCTAATGTCGAAACTGCTGTCTCATCGGGGATCATGACCCCACTGCAGCCGGCTGGCGCTAGCAAACAGTTGCTACAACAAACTTCTTATAAATCAGGGAGTTTCTGCAAACTGGCTGCTTGTGCTGCTGCTCCTGGCTCCAGGCCTGCTCTCCTCCCCCTGCCTTGAGCGCCCCAGCTTGGCAAGCGGCATAGTGGTTACAAAGGCCGGTGCGGGGCTGACGACTTCATGCTCAAAACAGTCTCCCGGCCTGGGCCCTCTTGTCTCTCCAGAAAAGGGAAAAACTAGCAGCGCTTCTGGGTCTGACCCAATTCCCTGGATGCTGGTCCGTTTCCAGGACTCTGCTTCTAAAATGGCTGTGAGCTGTGGAGATGTATGAGGCCTTTACCCTCCCCTGAGGGACAGGCTGCCTGGAACAGCCACAGCTGGTCCCTCAGGCAGGCTAATGCTGCTTTGACCCAGAGTGCAAATAATGGGTGAGCTGTCCAGCTCTTAAGTCCCTTCCCTTCTGCCGTGGCTGGTCAGGGTGTGGCATTGCCTGGCATCCACTCAGTATCTGTGTGGAGTGGATGCACTTCATCCATAGCCTTGAGGGCAGTGGTGTGAAAATCCCTCGTTCAAGAGCTGGGGGCCCCTGATGTGAGGCAACGCAGGCCTGATCTAACACCGTAGTTCTCAACTAGGGAGCCGTGTACCCCTGGGGGCATGCAAAGGTCTTCCAGGGCGTACATCTAATCCTCTAGATACGGGTCTAGTGTTATAACAGGCTATGCAAAAAGCACTAGCGAAATCAGTGCAAACTAAAATTTCATACAGACAATGACTTGTTTATATCGCTTTATATACTATGCACTGAAAAATGTAAGTATAATTACATTCCAGTTGATTTATTTTATAATTGTATGGTAAAACTGAGTCAGCCATTTTTCAGTAATAGTATGGCTGTACCACTTGTATTTTTATGTCTGGTTTTGTAAGCAAGGAGTCTTTAAGTGAGGTGACGCTTGGGGTATGCAAACAAATCAAACTTCTGAAAGCGGAGGACAGTAGTCTGGAAAGGCTGAGAACCAGTGGTCTAGCAGACCGTTTGTACCAATGTAGCTGTTCTGGATAGGGTGGGGCTCTGCAGTAGCTAAATCAGCGGAGTCCTCCAGTGTGGATGTTGTGCTGCTGGTTTAGAGGTGCCTCCCCTGCTAACATAGCTAATCTTGTATGACCGGGCTGCAGCTGTAGCTTTTTACCAGTATAACAGCAGCCACTGGAGTGGCACAGTGGAAGGTTTTAGGTTGGCTATTAGGAAAAACGTGTTCGCTAGTCAGGTGGTGAAGAACTGGAATGGGTTACCTAGGGAGGTAGTGGAATTTTTTTTTTTTTAATGGCGATATGCCAATCTCCTAGAACTGGAAGGACCTTGAAAGGTCATGGAGTCCAGTCCCCTGCCTTCACTAGCAGGACCAAGTACTGTCCCCTAACAGATTTTTGCCCCAGATCCCTAAGTGGCCCCCTCAAGGATTGAACTCACAACCCTGGGTTTAACAGGCCAATGCTCAAACCACTGAGCTATCCCTTCCTTCCTTCCTTCCTTAGAGGTTTTTAAGGTCAGGCTTGACAAAGCCCTGGCTGGGATGATCTAGTTGGGGTTGGTCCTGCTTTGAGCAGGGGGTTGGACTAGATGACCTCCTGAGGTCCCTTCCAACCCTGAGATTCTCTGATAAGTGGTTCCAGTGCTGTGTATACCACTCCTGTGGAATGGCCTCCTGGGCCAATGAAGCTGTTGTGGAATTGGACTGGTCCTAGCATTGGGGGTGTTTGCTGGCTCCTGGGTTTGTCCTTCTCTAGCACTCTGTGCAGGGCTCTGGGGGCAGGGAGAGGGTATTGCAGGTAATTGGGATGAATGGGGGTTAGATCCATCACTTTGGCCTGTTATTGGCACTTCTTGTGGGACAGCAGCAAATCCAGATGGGTTCTTGGGAGCAGGATAGGCTCTCCTGTCCCAGGCTGCCTGATGGCTAGGAACATATAACAGGCTAACAGAGGGGAAAGGCCTTGTCCAGCTCCCAGTTTGGCAAGCATCAGTGTTGATGTACAGCAGGCCTGGGCTTGCGAAGGCTTGCGGGAGGGTGGCAGCATGTCCTGGGGCAGCAGATTAATAGCCATGTTAACAGCCTGTGCTCTTGGGCTGGAATGTTTTATGGGAATCTGCTCACAGCTGAATTGAGGGCTTCCATAAAGTGAAACTGCCCCATAAAACAGCAGCTGCTGTTCATGTGAATCGACCTGCTAAGCACTGGCGCCTCTCCAGGGGCAGACAGAGCCGGCATTTTTAGTTCCATCTGTAATGAGCATCTCTCTGCAGCTGGCTAAGCCCCTGAATGGTGGGGGTGGGGAATGTGCCTTCTAAAATTTCATGAGATGCTGATCTGGCTCAGGCCTCCTGCCTTCACCAAATCCTCCTCTGCCCCCAGGGTGCTCAGTTCTGGGAACTGCAGGTTGGAGTGGCTGGGGCAGGGCACAGCCTGCCCTGACTAGAGTCCCAGAAGAGCTCTCCTGGGTGGAGGTATTAATCCTGGGTGGCCCAGCTCTGAGCAGGGAAAATCTGCAGCTCTGAGGGGGAAGCAAAGACTCTCCACCCCCTACCCAGTAAGCCCTGCTGCCTCTCCCACTAGCCCATTTAAGGCTTCCCCCCTCAAGCCAGCAAGCTCCAAAGAGCTGACCTGAAAGCCAAGAGAGCTGCGTTGCTCTTAGGCAGTGTCTGCATGGGTGAGTCTCCTTGTGGCTTGCCTCCTTGGGTGCTGCAGGCCCTCCCAGCTGGAGCCAGGGCTCATGCCCTCAAGAACATGGGCTGGATGTGAGTGGATGTGGGGGTGGCAGGAAGAGGGGTGAGTAGTGTGGCTTATAGGGTGGGGCCTTTCCTTCCTCCTGACCCCTGTGGGGGTCACTGCCTCCCCACACCTCAGCAGTCTCAACAGCTGAAGCTGCAGGCTCTGTTGGCTCCTCTTAGGGTTACTTCCTTTGAAATGCAAAAATATCAGTACCCACCCCCCCCCAGTAAGCCTGCTGCATCCCCAAGGCAACTCTGCTACCCCCTTCCCATTAACTGCCACTTATTGATACGTGTTCTCGCTCTCTCTATACTATAACATCAATTTCTTAGTCCTTGGCAGACAGGAGGGGTGGCTGCCATTTCAATTTGTTAGTCTCAAAGGTGCCACAAGGACTTCTCATTGTTTTTGCTGATACAGACTAACATGGCCACCACTCTGAAACCTGGCAATTTCTTTCTTAAACTGCAGAAGTGGGAACATGGCAGCATCTTTAGCTGCACACACAAACTGTTAACATCTGGCAGTTCCCCTGAAGGCTTATTGCTTCCTGGCCACCTGAGTGCTAAGCTCCAGTGGCTGCTTTCCGGATTCAGTAGCATCCTCTCCCTTCCCCCAGGGCTGGCTTTCTTGTCTTCCAGCCTCCTTGTGCAGAGAGAGTGCTTCTGTCTCCGGCAGATTCCATCTGTGGCAGGAAATCAGTTCTGTCTCCACCAATTTCAGTTACTGCTAGTCCTTGGCCTGGAGCCCAGTGCTGCTAATGCTCCTGGGGAGCTGATTTTCACAGCCACTCCAGGCTGGCCTGATGGCTGCCTTCTCTGCATCCACTCTCCAGAAGCTCAGTGATCTGGGTAGGGGCCCTTCCAATCTTCCTTCATGCCTTCTCTGTGGCCTATCCTCTCAGAGAATCCTTGCTGAGAGCCTCTGGCTAAGCACCAGAGTCAGTCCCATTAATCTTGTGGGAAGTGGGGCGCTCTCCCTCCCTCTCAACCCACTTGCTGCTGTCTGAGGCCCAGTGTAGGCTGTGCCCCACTTGATGTTGCTCTAACTCTGCAAAGCTGTACTCCTGCTGGTGAGCTGCAGAGGATGAGGGCTCTGACCCTTTGGGGTGCTTGGCCACCCCTCCTGTCTGCCAAGGACTGATCCAAGGCTTGGCATGGGGGTGGGGGGCTCTGAGACAGCCCTCCTCAATCTGCTTCTCAAAGTGCCTGCAGGTCCCACTTGGGGGCAGGTGGAAGCACAAATAAGGGAGTGAGGGAATGTCTGTACCCAGAGACTGTAAATGATGCAAACAAATCTCCAGCCAGCTTGTGGGTTCTAGCAATGGCTGCTCACAACTACCTTACTGCCTGGATGGGACAGGTGCTGTCTCCTCTACCCATGTTCCCAGTGAAGGGTGTGGCATAGCGCACTGGCTTGGAGGCAGCTGGCCCTGTCCCATTTTGCAGGGTGTCCAATTTGCTGCCCATGTCCAGACTGCAAGAGAACAATGGGCCAGCATAGCCTGATGCTCTCCAGACAACAAGATCCTGCCGGGACCCAATTAAAGCAACATTCTCCTAGATTTCAAGGCCAGCAGAGATGGTTGTGATCATCCAGTCTGAGTGACTGCTTAGCACAGGCCAGAGCCTCCCACCTAGGGATTCCTGCCTCCAACCCAGAACTGCCAGCTGAGCTCAATGTAAAATCTCCATGTGATGTAGAATCCCCACATCTCTTGCCAATCTACTCTGTGGCTAATTACCTTCACTTAATCTGCTGTTGCTTTTCCGTTAGCACTTTGCTGATTTGTTTCCAGTCATTGGTTGATGTTGTTCATCTGGCTGGTTAGATCTTTGAGTACAGGATATTGCCTCTGTGTAGGTGTCTGAGCACTTTGTGAAGCTAAATACAGTAAAAGCTTTATTTGGTATGTTGGGGGAAATGGGGGGTGCTGGTTAGTCAAATTCTGATTAACTAATTATACTTGCCGAGGGAGGGAGTTTCAGTGTGGGAGGGGCCTGGGGTTTGGGATGCAAGAGGGGGTGGAGGTGTGGGCTCTGGGAGGGGGTTGGGGTTTTGGGGTGCCAATCTGGGAGGTGCTCACCTCAGGCAGCGATATGTCCCTACTGCTCCTAGGCAGAGGCGTGGCCAGGCTGCTCTGTGCACTGCCTGCTGGTGCTGCCCCCACAGCTCCCATTGGCCATGGTTCCCGGCAAATGGGAGCTGTGGGGGACAGTGCACGGAGCCCCTGTGGCCATTCCTCCACCTAGGAGCAGTGGGAAGATGTTGCTGCTTCCCGGGAGCCTGCTGGCACTGTGCCAACTGGACCTTTAATGGCCTGATCAGCAGTGTTGAATGGAGCCGCCAGGGTCCCTTTTTGATCAGGCGTTCTAGTTGAAAACCAGACACCTGGCAACCCTATTAAAGATTTGAGAGATCAGAAATGCTGGGTTCTAGAGCTTTGTTTGGTAAAGTGCCAGATAACACGGCTCTTACTGTAGGTAGAGCTCATCTTAAGGAGCATCTCCAGATCTTCAGTGTTCTTGTAGCTCTTTTCTGAACCAGTTAGTTCTTCCAACCTACTCTTGTGATGTGAGACTAGACACAATAGCCTGCCCTGGTCTCCGTAATGCCATGTACAGAGGTAGCACCCCCTTTCATCCTGCTTAATGACCCTCCTGTCTGTATGTCCCATATACACATTGGGAGTACATGTTCAGGAAGGGAGCATGCTGAATAACCAAGTCCCTGCTTGCCAGCCAGCTGCCCAGCCTGCCAGGGCACCACATCCTCTGGTCCTAGATATGACCGTGCACTTGGCTCTGTGGCTGAGGCAGCCCTGCTCTAACCCTGTGTATTACACCGGTGGGCATGCTCACATGGCTGTGATGGCTCACAGGTTCTGGGAAATGAGATGATGTAGGTTTCCTTCTTCCCTGACATGCTGGGACAAAGCTGTGTTGTGCCATCATCTCTCAACACCAGGCAGGATGAACTGGAGAATTGGTGGCACTTGCTCTTCTCCTGGCTCAGGTCCAGTTTATGACCAACTGCTGGCCTGGCATGCACCAAATAGACCTAACCCCTACAGTAGGGAAACAAAACATTGCCTTCTGAGCCCACTTCTGCTTAAAGGGGGGAGGGATAGCTCAGTGGTTTGAGCATTGGCCTGCTAAACCCAGGGTTGTGAGTTCAATCCTTGAGGGGGCCATTTAGGGATCTGGGGCAAAAATTGGGGATTGGTCCTGCTCTGAGCAGGGGGTTGGACTAGATGACCTCCTAAGGTCCCTTCCAACCCTGATATTCTAGGATTCTAAAGCATCCATATAGGGGCTGGACTGGGCAGAGTTCCCACATGCCCTGGACTGTCCTGAGCTTGAGAATGTGGAACTAATGGGCGGCGGGGGTGGTGGTGGTGCAGAAGTTAAACCTGGCTCAGTGAGTGGGTGATGAGCAGTGAGTCAGGCAGCATCTGGCCACCCGTTAACTGGCCCCTTCATGGTTCAGCAAGCATGTCCCTGAAAGGAGCTAGTTTTACATAAGTGCTGAGGAGGTGCTGGCTTCCCAGGAACACTGACTGACCATCTAACCTGCATGGTGCAGGGGTGGGGGTTGGATGCTCTCTGCAGAGCTGAACTGCTAGGGAAGGTGTCTAGTCCCAGCCTTGGAGATGGTAGAGAGTTGCCTCCTAGCAGCACTGCCCCAGGTCTTACCCTCCCCCTGCCCCATGGGAGCTGTACGCTTGCACTCCTGGACACCAGGCTGTAGTCAAACCCATTTGGCACCTTCCCCCACCCCCAGTAGCAGTGACTGCCTGGAACCTGGCTAGGGCTGACCTGGGAGGATGATCATGGCTCTGCCCATCCTGAATGGACTGGCTGCTGTTGCCCCCTGAACAGGATGGGACCCAGGGGTGAGCTAGCCCACTCCTTGTCTTGAGTGCGAGCTGGGAGACCTACCTAGAGAGCTGGGCTCCCTGCACAGGGTGGTGGGGAAGGGGTGACAACCAACCCGTCGCAGTGCAACCTGAGGAGCGTCTGGAACAGGCTGAGAGGGGACTTGCCACTGTCTGTTTCCCACCACCTGGGTGGTTCTGGCCAGCTGCACTGTACTGGAAGGAGCTGCCTGCAGCACAGAGGGCCGGGAGTTGGCATGTGGCAGGGAGGGCCTGGAGCCCTCAGGGCTGGCTCCTTTGTGTGAAGGGCTCCCAGCTGGGTGTGTCTGCATGCCCTGAGACTGGCTCTCCTCTGTCAGACCTCATAGACTTTAAGGTCAGAAGGGACCATTATGATCCTCTAGTCTGACCTCCTGCACAATGCAGGCCACAGAATCTCACCCACCCACTCCTGGAATAATCCTCTCACCTTTGTCTCAGCTATTGAAGTCCTCAAATCATGGTTTAAAGACTTCAAGATGCAGAGAATCCTCCAGCAAATGACCCGTGCCCCATGCTGCCGAGGAAGGCGAAAAACCTCCAGGGCCTCTGCTGATCTACCCTGGAGGAAAATTCCTTCCCAACCCCAAATATGGCGATCAGCTGAACCCTGAGCATGTAGGCAAGACTCACCAGCCAGACACCCAGGAAAAAGTTCTCTGTAGTAACTTCTAACATCCCATCATTGACCATTGGTCCTACTTACCACTGATGGCAATTAATTGACCTTTGACTAAGATCATGTTATCCCATCAAACCATCCCCTCCATAAAAGTATCTAGCTTAATCTTGAAGCCAGATAGGTCTTTTGCCCCCACTGCTTCCCTTGGAAGGCTGTTCCAGAACTTCACTCCTCTGATGGTTAGAAACCTTTGTCTAATTTCAAGTCTACACTTCCTGATGACCAGTTTATATCCATTTGTTCTTGTGTCCACATTGGTACTGAGCTGAAATAATTCCTCTCCCTCCCTGGTATTTATCCCTCCTGATATATTTAAAGAGAGCAATCATATCTCCCCTCAGCCTTCTTTTCGTTAAGGTAAACAAACCAAGCTCCTTAAGTCTCCTTTCATACGACAGGTTTTCCATTCCTCGGATCATCCTAGTGGCCCTTCTTTTTACCTGTTCCAGTTTGAATTCATCCTTCTTAAACATGGGAGACCAGAACTGCACACAGTAATCCAAATGAGGTCTCACCAATGCCTTGTATAACGGTACTAACACCTCCTTATCTCTATTAGAAATACCTTGCCTAATGCATCCCAAGACCACATTAGCTTTTTTCACGGACACATCACATTGGCGACTCAGTCATCCTATGATCAACCAGGACTCCGAGGTCCTTCTCTTCTGTTACTTCCAACTGATGCGTCCCCAGCTTATAACTAAAATTCTTGTTGTTAATCCCTAAATGCATAACCTTACACTTCTCACTAGTAAATGTCATCCTATTACTATTACTCCAGTTTACAAGGTCATCCAGATCTTCCTGTATGAGATCCCAATCCTTTTCTGAATTGGCAATACCTCCCAACTTTGTCATCCGCAAACTTTATTAGCATACTCCCACTTTTGGTGCCAAGGTCAGTAATAAATAGATTAAATAAAATTGGTCCCAGAACTGAACCTTGAGGAACTCCACTAGTAACCTCCCTCCAACTTGACAGTTCACCTTTCAGTATGACCCGCTGTAGTCTCCCCTTTAACCAGTTCCTTATCCACCTCCCAATTTTCATATTGATCCCCATCTTTTCCAATTTAACCAATAATTCCTCATGTGGTACTGTGTATCAGATGCCTTACTGAAGTCAAGGTAGATTAGATCCAGTGCATTTCCTTTATCTAAAAAATCTGTTACTTTCTCAAAGAAGGAGATCAGGTTGGTTTGGCACAATCTACCTTTTGTAAAACCATGTTGTAATTTGTCCCAATTGCCATTGACCTCAATGTCCTTAACTACTTTCTCCTTCAAAAATTTTTCCAAGACCTTGCATACTACAGATGTCAAACTAACAGGCCTGTAGTTACCTGGGTCACTCTTTTCTCCCCTTTTTTAAAAATAGGAACTATATTAGCTATTCTCCAGTCAAATGGTACAACCCCTGAGTTTAGAAATTCATTAAAAATTTGTGCTAATGGGCTTGCAATTTCATGTGCCAGTTCCTTTAATATTCTTGGATGAAGATTATCTGGGCCGCCCGATTTACTCCCATTAAGCTGTTTGAGGTAGAAGCCAAACTCGGATATCGTAATATCTACCCCCACATCATTATTCCCATTTGTCATGCTGCCACTATCCCTAAGCTCCACATTAGCCTCATTAAAGACTGAGGCAAAGTATTTGTTTAGATATTGGGCCATGCCTAGATTATCCTTAACCTCCACTCCATCCTCAGTGTTTAGTGGTCCCACATCTTTCTTTTACTTCCTATTTATATGGCTATAAAACCTTTTACTATTGGTTTTAATTCCCTTTGCAAGGTCCAATTCTACATGACTTTTAGCCTCTCTCACTTTATCCCTATAGCTTTATTTACCTGCCAGCTTTGGGGAGCTGCAGAGGTGATGTGCAGACCCAGAGCAGCAATTGCACTGCTGCTGAGCAGGATCTTCACCCTCCCCCTGCCCCCTCTCCAACCTGTCCGCCATTCGGGCACCTCGCTACAGGCAGATGGTCTCTGCCTCAGGAACACTGGCTCTGCGCTTGTGGAGGGCAGCCACTGGTGCAGGGGTGAGCTGTGGCTGGGGTTTTGGGGACTGCCGAGGACAGGCAGGCAGGGGCCATCAATGAGAAGGGTTGGTAAGTCCGATGCTGGGGAAACAGAGCCAGTGGGACGGCAGGTTCATACTGCAGCTGTTTTCTCAGACAAGCTTGGGGGTGGCTCAAACCTTCCCCAGTGCCCAGCAAGCTGGGTGAGTTCTCAGGGGAGCTGTAGTGAAACCCAACAGCACCAGGCCTAGTTGGATCCACGGTGCTGGGGGTTCAAGAGATAACTGGCTCCTCCCCACACCCCAAATGCTCAAGTACCTCTGGAAAGAGCATTTCAGGCAACCTTGGCACAGAGGCTCAGGTTGCTGGCTCAGGTCTCTGGCCTTCTGGCTCTGGAATAGTGCCCCTCCCTCCTGTGTGCCTGGGAACCCCATTCCCATCTGGCTCAGCTGTATTGTGATGGGAGCCCCTGCCTGGATGGGTGCATGTGCCATTCTGTCTAGGGGAGCTCTCACCCCTCCCTTGCCATATTAGCAGCAGACTGGCTGGGGGAGGGCCTGCTTCCTGCCACAGGAACAGGTCCCTGGCTTGTGGCATCCTCGTCCCTGGCTTGTGGCATCCTCGCCCCTTCCTCTCAGCTGCCTGAGCCGGGCATGCCCTGAGTATCCCACACGGGCTAGTCTCACAGTGACATTGTCAGTTTGGCTCCCTCTAGATCCCTCAATCTCCAGACATGATTAAATCACCAAGTTGCTCAATAGCAATTGTCCCTGGATGGGAGTGATTCACCCCTCCCCTCCCGCACTTGCATCTGGGCCCCAGAGTCATTTCCCAACCCTGGCAAACATTCCAAGGGGGCAGGGGGAGGTAGCTGGGTCCACCCAGCTCTTGCAAGGTCAGCTCCATAGTGACAGATGGGGTGGGGAGCCAGCCTTCTGGGTGCCCATGTGCATCTGGGTTGTGCTGCTCCCTTGTTCAACCAGCTGAGGGTCAGGATTAGAAGGCACTCCCCCTGACTGAGCTGCTGGGGGAAGTGGGCAGGGAGCAGTGCAGTCAGGGAGGAGTGGGGCTCTATCAATAATGGGGATCCCTGGAAAGGCCTCACTCCTATCTGGCACCAGGGCAGGGACCAGGAAATGCTGATTATTTCCTTCCCAGCTGGCCCCCTTGGAGCCTCTCCCTGTAGAAAGGCTGGGGGAGCTGAAATAAACACCCCCACCCAATACCACTTCCTGCTCCCCGGGTGGTGCCTGTGAGTGAGGCCTGCCATACCCACTGGTGTGGGGGGAGGGGAGGGTTGGGTAGGAAGTGCCTGCAAGGGTGATAAGTTGCTGTCCAGGAAGTGCTGTTGCAGTGTCATGGTGGGGGCTGTTGGCTCAGCCCTGCCTTGCAGCTGGAGGTGGCGGGCTGGCCTAACAGGATCATTTGCTGGGATCTGAACTGACCAGCCCCAATAAGGCAGTTCCTGGTTTAATCTAGAGGGCGGTGGCCACTGTGTCCAGCATGGGCCAAAAGTCCCTGCAAGGACAGGCTCTGCTGGTGCCTGTGCACCCGCTCGCCCCATGACTCTGCTAGAGCTGCCCTGCAGGCATGGACGGATACCCAGGCTTGGCACATCAAATGCTGCTGCTTGCGCCCTCCAGGAGCCACAGCAGGACTACACGTGTTCAGATGCCCTGCAGGGTTCTGCCCTCCCTACAGTCCAGCCTTCTCCGCAGCTCCTGGTCATGGCCCCCTCTGCCTCCATCTTGCCCATGTGCTCCAGATGCCTGGGTCCTGTGTTGAAGCCAAGCAGCTGCTCCATTTGCAGCCTGCTTGCAGCTTCTCTTGCTCCCCTATTGAGGCAGGAATCCCAAGTCTCTCCCAGCCAGGAGAGCCCTTGGCTGAGTGCAGCGTTGTTATATGGCACCCTGTGCAGTCTCGCTCTGTCACTGCCTGGCCAAGCAACACACCCCTGCTCCAGGTGGTGGTGATGCTGGCAGCCCTTGCAGAGGTGATGAGGTTTCCTGGCTGAGCACTCCAGTCCAGGCCTCACCCAGAGGTGCAAGCATGATTTGGCAGTGGTGGGAGGTGGAACAATGGGGTGGATTGTATCAGAGTTGCAGCTCATTGTCGTTCCTCTTTCCCAAAAGACTGGTCCCATCTGAGACACCAGCCTTACCCCAGCTGGCTTGAGCAGGGGGAGCAGAGCAAGTGAGATTGAGATGACCATCCCAGAAAATGGGGAGGGGGTGGCACCTATCCCCCTTACGTGAAGTGTGAGCTGAAGAGCTAGCCAAGGGCTGGTCTGGCAGCCCCAGCCAGAGGCTCTGCCCTGGCCTGACTGCATCTGTCCTGGGGCCCTGGTTCCCCCTAAGGCACCATGTAGCAGCCTGTGGGGCTGGGCAGCTCCCCTGCCCCTGCAGAACAGCTGCTGGTCTCCTCAGGCAGCTTGGGGCTGGGCCCAGGCTCTGGCGCGCCCTGCTTGGCACATAGCTGCGTTCCAGAGATTAGGGTTGGAATGTGCCTGGACAGCAGGGCTGTTGACTTTCCTGATACGGCATCCAGTGTACAGGATGGGCGGGAGAGACTCACTCTAGGACAGGCACTTTCCCACCATCTGGAGAGACCCTGGTCACGGCCACGGCAGTGGCAGCTTCTTTTACAATCCTGACCCACCATGTTCTAGTCTCTTCTCTTGCCCTGAAATCCAACTGCCCTGACCTTGTAGAGCAGGCTTTGGCCCAGGAGGGGTTTTTGTTTGGGGTGGGGGCTGACATGCTGAATCTGGGCCCAGCAGAGCATATTCAATCTGGGAATAGCAGACGCAGGAACTGGGTGTGGGGAGGGGGAAGCTATGTCTGGAGCCCATCCCTGCCACACTGCTTTAGAGGGATGGTCAGACCTCACCTGCTAAGAGAATTCCAGCAAAGCTTCCTTCCCCTGGGATAAGGGCCTTCTGAAAAGGCAGCCTGGGGCTGGGGGAGGGGCTATACTGAGTTATGGTAGCACCATCCCTCTGCCCTGCACCTTGCCAGAAGGCAGACAGTCTCCAGTCAACACCCCTGACAGTCAGCTGTAGGGTGGGGGCTCCCAGGACCTGGGGCTGGGAAATGCTGCTGTACACTGGATCAGGCAGCCATGGGAACTGTACAAGAGTCCTGGTGCTGGCGTGTCCCATTCTGTGGGGAGCTGGCTGCTGGGAGTGTCTTTGGAGAGACTCACTTTGCAGCAGGGGCCTGTTGGGCTGGTGATGGGCACTGGGGGGTGCTCAGTGACCCACTGCAGTGCTGTGATGGGGTCCAGCAAAGGCAGTCCCTCAGGCTGGGGATCCTGTGTGGGCAGAATGAAGGGTGGGTGGCTCCATGGAGTGTTTCCTCTACATGTAGTGACTGGTCTACAGGTGGAACCTGGGTGCTGGGCTTCCCTCTGCAGGCTCAGAAAGCCCCCAGTCTGCCTAGATGCAGGATTGGCCGTGGGTTGGTCCCAGCTTACTGCTGTCTGCTCCCTCTCTCTGGAAGGCAGCACCAGGTGGGGCCAGCCCTGTCATGGTGTGTGCCCATCACAGACCCTGGGCAATAGGGAAGTGGGGCGCAGCCTGGCATCAGCACAACTTCATATAGGCCAGCACTTACCCTGGGGCTCTGCCCCAGCTGGAGCTTGGAGCTGCAGGGGAGGGAGGAGTGCTGCTGGAGAGAAGAAGGTGTGGGGGTGCATGCAGGATGCTGTGCTGGGGACTAGGATCTTAAGAGCTCAGCAGCTGAGCCCAGGATCTCCTCCCTGCTGGCTTGAAGTCTTTAGCTTGATGGGAGATGCCCAGCACTGGGAGTGCAGGCCCAGGCAGTAGCGTAGCCGGGGGGGGGGGGAGCAGATGCTCCCCCTGTGAGGAGAAGCAGCGCCTCAAAAAGTGCCGCCTGACCCGGGCTCGGGAGGTGCTTTAAAAGGCCCGCGCACAGCTCCCCGCAGCTGCAAGAGCGGGCCTTTTAAATCCCTGCCCAAGCCCCGCTGCCAGAGCTGGGGGGGGGGGGGGGGGGGGGAGGGTTTGCTTTAAAAGGCAAAGCGTGGCCAGGTGAGTACAGGGGGAGCGGGGAGGTGCCTTTTTTTTATAGCACCACTCCCCCTGTGCTCCAGACCTGCCTACGCTACTGGGCCCAGGACTCTCCTTGCCACCAGGAAATGGGCCTAGAGCAGTGGTTCCCAAACTAACAACCTGTGAACTCCTTTCACTAAAATTTCAAGTCTCGTGAACCCCCTCCTAAAAATGAATATTTCCAGGAATTTTCTCCTTTACCTGAGTATAAATTATAAAAGCAGTGATCTTGGAAATATTAAATTTGTTTTTGACATGCTTATTACACACAGTTTATTAATTATTGACCATTACAGTATTTTTATTACATTATGAAAACAGCAACCTTTTTCCAAGATCTCACTTTCATAGCTTGTATCACTTTGAATAAACCTGTTATAAGACAAGGCTCCTCCTATGTTTCATCAAGGAGTATCAGATGTGAAATAGCATGAAGGTATTTAAAGCCAACTCAGAGTTCCTCCTACACAAAAATTCAGGTCTTGAGCAGTCCAGGCAAACAATGACATTACAACAAAGCTTAAACTTGTTCTTCATAATTTTAAAAACAATTCTAGCTGCCTATTTAATTTTAAAAACAGTAAAAATATCCACCTCCCTTTCCATTTCCTATAAGGAGTCTTGACGTTTAAATCTTCTCAGTGTGATAGATATGCCTGCTTTGATCTGCTTAGCTCTTGGAAATCTAGGGGCTCTGGGCTGGTGGCCCCATGTTGCCCATGATCCCTGGGACAGCTCTGTCCGTCATTTGGGAATTTGTTCCCAAGAACCCCCTGTAACATTTTGCAAATCCCCAGGGGTTCACAAACCCCAGTTTGGGACCCACTGGCCTAGAGCATGTGCCCCTCTGCTGGGGAGTGGACAGGGCTTCCAGCTGTCCCTGTGCAGAGTCGTGCAAATGTAGATCCTTCCTTGCCTGGCCTGGGTGCACAGTGCTCGTGGAGCTGCACCCGACCTGTGACCATCCCCAGCACATGCTGCCCCTGCTCTGGTGAGACCTAGCTTTGGGACTGCAGAACAGAGCTGCCTCCTGCAGGCAGGGAAGGTCTGTCCCTGGCGTTTGGCAGGGGTGCCCCACTGTAGTAGAGACCCCCCCCCAAACTCAGAGCAGGGGGGAGGGGGAATGTTCCCAGGGGACCCTCTAATCCAGAGCCAGCTAGGATCAACTCTGCCCTGGGATGCCCGGCAGTGACCAAAGGGGCTGGGCCCTTGGTGCCAGTTGGGTCTGGCTGATGGAGCCTTGCTGCTGTCATGGCTCAGACTGCAGAGGGCGCCTCTCACCTGCCCTGTCTGTGTTGGCCCTGCAGACACTGCACCGTTGCCATGGCAAACAGGGGACCAGCCTACGGACTCAGCTGGGAGGTTCAGCAGAGGATCGACAAGCAGTACGATCCAGAGCTGGAGCAGATCCTCACCCAGTGGATCTCAGCGCAGTGTGGGGGCATCCAGTCGCCTGAGCCCGGGAAAGAGAAATTCCAGGAGTGGCTGAAAGACGGCACAGTGAGTATCACTGGGGCGGGAGGATCCCCCTGCGTGCCCCAGCAGCTTGGGCTTTTCCCCTCCTTGATGGGGCAGTGAGATACAAGCATCCTCCAGGGTCTCTGTGCAGGGGCAGCACAGCTCTATAGACCAGAGGCACCAGGTCCGCCCTGCTGCCCCTGGAGCCTCCCCCAGCAGGGCTGGAGCACTCCAGCCAGCGCATGCCCTGTGCTGAGCTAACGAGGGGGGACTCTGCCCTGAAGTAACCCCCGCAGATCCAGGATGCTGTGGAGACTACTATAGAGACCAGCCCAGAGCACTGGCTGAGTCCTGGGTTTATCCTTGTCCTTCTTCCTGCCCAGGTGCTCGGCAAACTCATCAACAGCCTCTACCCAAAGGGCCAGGGGCCTGTCGCCAACACAAAGCCCTCAGACAAGGCCTTCAAGCAGATGGAACAGATCTCCCAGTTCCTGCGGGCTGCTGAGCAGTATGGCATTGCACCCACTGACATCTTCCAGACTGTGGACCTCTGGGAAGGTAGGGAGAGCTAGACGAGGAGGTGAGGAAGGGTTGGCCTGGGACATAACTGCCCTGGCTCATATGGGAGGCTTAACCCCTAGCATGGGGATGAGCAGGGAACCTCTGAGTTCGAAGCTCCACATGAGCAGTCTGCCCTAGATCCAGCCCTTGTCCTGTGCAGAAATCCAAACTCATCCCCTTCATGGGGTCTGGCTTCAACAGAAAGCTGCCTCCCCAGGCTCTGCTTTTCCTCCTCAGGGTGACTCAGTCCATGCCCTAGATCTTCTCCCACCTCCTTTGTATCTGGGTGGGGCAGTGGGTCTCCTGCCTCCATGAGTTAGAGCCCATTTGACCCTTTCCCAGCAGGCTCTACACCTGCTAGCAGGGGTCAGCAGATGCTTCTGCCAAACACAGCCAGCCTGGCACATCCAAAGGCTGTGCTTGGACCCAGGAGAATCTGTCTAGGGATGGTACTGCCACCATTCTCTGGAATGGCTGCTTATCCTGAACCCTGGCCAGAGCTCTACATGTGGCCCATCACATGGGCCAGAGAGCTTGGGGGTGAACTGAGGTGAGCAGCAGGCCCCACGGGCAGGTACGGTTGGGTTACTGACCCCCTCAAAGTGCTGCCTGGGCTCGCTGCGGAGGCTGGGCTCTAAGCTGAATGCACCTAGGTCAGAGCACAGCACGTCCCTCACAGGCTCTCTGCCCTGCCAGGAAAGAACATGGCCTGTGTGCAGAGGACCCTGATGAATCTGGGGGGCTTGGCTGTCACAAAGCAAGATGGGTTCGTTGGAGACCCCAACTGGTTCCCCAAGTAAGTGGCTCTTGAACTTCTGAGAGTAACAGAAAAGCAGCCCCTCAGGCCAATGAGGGGGGAGGCCAAGCAGGCATGGCCCAGCCCTGGGTGCAGTCGGGTTGGGGCTCACTTGGAGCCACTGGAAGTGGGATTCCACTCTCCAGGGAGTGGAGCTGGGCAGCCTTGCTGTGCAGGAGCAGCCTCTCCCTGCAGGAGGGCGAGAAGCAATTCAAGCACCTCCCAGCATTCTGCTGCCCCCTCTCCCACAGCCTGCAAGAGACTCTGGGGCTCAGTCTGTGACTGGCTTGGGGCCTTGGCTACATGGAAGCAAAATGACTTGGGTCTCAGTCCCTCTACAGAGGGATGGGGTGTCCGCTCATCCAGCCTCACTGTCCTGGAAGGCCCTGTAGTGTAGCCAATACAACGAAGGCAGAGCTGTCCAGGGCTGGCTCCAGGCACCAGCAAAACAAGCTGGTGCTTGGGGCGGCACATTTCTAGGGGCGGCATTCTGGTGCCAGCCATGCCACCCCTAAAAATGTGCCCCAGCCACCCTAGCTCACCTCCGCTGCCGCCGCTGGCTCGTGCACCGCTGCTGGAGGGGGAGATCCCGAGCGGCCGCAGCGCGCAAACCAGCTGATTCGCGCGCCGCTTCTCCCCCTCCCTCCTAGGCTTGAGAGCCTGGGAGGGAGGGGGAGATCCCAGGTGGCCACAGCGCACGCGCGCCGCTTCTCCCCCTCCCTCCTTCCTAGGCTTGAGAGCCTGGGGGGAGGAGGCAGGGCTGGGGATTTGGGGAAGGGGCAGAGTTGAGCAGGAGTGGGGTAAGAAAAAAACGGGGGGGAGGGGCGTGGCCAAATTTGTTTTTGCTTGGGGCGGCAAAAATCCTAGAGCCAGCCCTGGAGTTGTCACTGGGCCCCACTCAGCTTCCTTTCCGCAGTGCAGTGTGGGTTGCTCCTCTTCAGCACACAATGTTGTCTAGCCATAGGGTGTTACCCAGGTGCTCTCCCTTTGACCCCTCTGGTCTGACTCGTGTTTTCCTCACCCCAGGAAATCCCAGGAGAACCGCCGCGACTTCTCTGAAGACAAGCTGAAGGAGGGTCAGAACGTGATTGGGCTGCAGATGGGCACCAACCGGGGTGCATCACAAGCGGGCATGACAGGCTATGGGATGCCACGCCAGATCCTCTGATCAGCCCAACATGGCAGCACTCTTTCTCCACCATCCCTTCCCCCTCCTCTCTAGGGTTTAATATATTTGTCTACAGTCTAGAAAATTGGGGAGTGGTGCCTTGAACACCCCCTGCAAACCGCCACAGTGAAACCTGCCAGGGCCTCATGCCCTGAAAGTCTGCATCCAAAGCTCCCTATCCCAGCACCTTGAACTCCCCCAAACTGTGTTACACCCTAGTTCTGTAGGGACCAAACTCCATTTCCATACGGACCAAATGACTGTCTAGACTGACATTGGGACCAATCAAGGCTGCCCCCTCCCACCCTGCCATCAAAGCCAAGTGCCAAAGCCATGGCTGCTAGCCTGATCTCTCCTCCCTGGGGCTTGGGGCTCTGTCTGAAGTAGCAAACCCACTTCTTGCATTCCAGATAGCCAGGCCAGTGGCTCTTGCTGATCTGTCAATAGTCTTGGGACCAAAATAGCTGTTCTGCTGTAAGACCTGCTAGCAACTGTCTCACCTCTAATCCTGCGCTTGTGCTGCAGAGCTGTCTGTATTGTTTCAGAGTAACTCTCCTGTGCTAGTAACAAAACATGTAACAATGTCCCAGGCTCCAGTAGCTGGGATGGAGGCAGAATGCTGCCCTGTTGCCACCAGCTGGTGGTCCTCCCTCAGGGTTAGGAGCAGCTGTGTGCGGTGTTCTCCTGGGTGGAGGAGCTAGAAAGTGCATTGCACCTGTAACACTGGGGCTAGCTCCAACAGCAGGGAGCCCCATTGCTCCTGGCTGACTTGTGGCTTGACCCTAACCCTGGTGCCCTAACCCTAGCTGGTCCAGCAGTGCTACATGCCCAGCTCTGGAGCTAGGCTGTAGCTGTCACCTGTGCTCTGATCACTCTGACTATGGAATGTATCTGAGGTCACCAATCAGAATAAAGGTCACCCAAATCTTGTTTATAACCCTGAGTCCTTGTGTGTGGTGGGAAGTCCAGCACAAAGTCGGGGGGGGGGGGGGGGCAGTGCTCTGGGGTCTGAGCAGCTCATGTGGGGTTGGCTCAGCTGCTGGTGATTCTCACGGACACTGTTGGGGCAGAAAAGAGTGAAATGACAGTGCAAGCGAATGGCCACCCCTGCATGGCCTGTGGGACGGGAGCACAGGAAGGGTTAGTGCCTGGACTGTGTTCAGGCTCGGGTCCCTCTGTGCTGGAGGGAGCATGAGTTGGTGGAGACCAGCTGGCTGCTCCTATTGGCTCAACTTCCTGTCTAGGACCACACCAGAGGCCCCTGAAAGGGAGTGGGGCCAGACTTTCACTGGTGGGAGTGGCCTGCTGGCACTAGGCCCTTACCCCAGCTGGGCCTTCCCTCCTGTACTGAGGGGCAATCTGCAAAGGATCAGGCATGTCCATGCAGAACAGCCTGTGCCTTCAAGCAGCTGCACTGAGTGGGTAGAGTGGCACATGGGGGGGTCTCTGCCTCGGCTGTGCCATGGCCTGTGACCTCTATAAAAGAATGAAAGGGGGAGATGGGGTAATTACCTGAGCATGCAGGGGCTGCAAGCAGCAGCCTGCTGCCCAGCCACTGTTACAGTAATGGCCAGACAGCAGCAAGCTGAGCATAGTTAGTGTAGCTCATCCCCTCCTAGGACTCTGGGGTGTCCAGAAACCAGGGCCCCTAGTTTTGAAAGCCCCTATTGGGCCCCTGGATAATGGGGCAGCTCCTGCCAGGAGTCACCCCCCCCCACCTCAGGTTGCTGGCAGCTGCTCTGCTGGCACAGGGATGGGGGAGGGTGAGTAGGCTCCCTGAAGAGGCAGAATGCTCTTGGTGGTAGAGTAGGTGTCTGGCTGGAGCCCTCTGACCTCTCATCTGGGTGGGTTGCTCAGCACCAGGTGTGGAAACTAGCTGTGGTGGGGCACCAACTCTGCTCCTAAAGTACTGGAGGGGCCAGTCCCTGGAGCTCTTTGCTTCTCCCCTCTGGGCTGCTTTGACCTAGGGTACTAGGTGGCCCATCTACACAGGCGCATCTGCTGTTGCTGGGTCTCATTGCCCTTTACGGTGGGCAGCTGGCTTAGGAGGAGCGTCACCTCAGGCCCTGGCAGTGTGTGTGGCAGGCTCTTCTGCCCTTGGGTCACTGTGCTCCCTGGTGTTTGGGGGGTGCCCAGCTGTGAGAAGCTGCAGAGAATTAATGCTGCTCAGAGCAGAGGCCAGTAGAGCCAGTCGCTCTGGCTCCACTGTGGAGCTGGGCGCAGCATGCTCTGCACTGCTGAAAGCAGCAGCTTGGGTAGAGTGGCATCTAGTTCGCTAGTTAATGTACTAGCCATGGCAGCAGGAGATGGGGCACTTCCCAGCTCTGCACAACTTATCTCACTCGGTCTGTCACTCTCTGTACAATGGAGACAATAGTGACCCTGACAAAGGCCTGGCCCAGCGTTGTCAGGCAGGGCTCTACTTGGAAGGGCAGCCCCAGCGGAAGGTTAATCATAGAATCTCAGAGTTGGAAGGGACCTCAGGAGATCATCTAGTCCAACCCCCTGCTCAAAGCAGGACCAATCCCCAATTTTTTTCCCCAGATCCCTAAATGGCCCCCTCAAGGATTGAACTCACAACCCTGGGTTTAGCAGGCCAATGCTCAAACCACTGAGCTATCCCTCCCCCCTTCATGATCTTAGCAGAGCTGCTGCCCACACTAGCTCTGTTGGGAACAAGGTTTGCATTGTAGCCAGGGCTCAGGCCCAGCTCCCTGCCCAGAGCCAGCTTCAATCAAAGCATGTACTGCCTGGAGCTGAGTGCTGCAGCAGCACCACCAGGCCTGCCTCTCTCCAGTCACCTGTCTGGGAGTCCTGAGTTCCTAGCACTTGGTGAGAACAAAGTGGGCCCACACAGGCTCTTCACCCTACCCCCAGCAGGCAGACAGCCCCTTAGCCCTACTCAGTTACAGCTGGTAGAGCCACACCCCACCTACCCACTATGGCTCAGGCCTCCCCAGAGACAGGCAAACATTGGGCCCCACCCCAACCATGGTGTGGTGTATTGAGCACTGTGTGGGAATTGCAAGCTATCACTTTAAGACTGGGGTGGTGGGTTCACCTGGTCCTGCTTGCAGGCTCTGGGGCTCAACTAAAAAGAGTCAACTTGAAGCAAGGTGGGGTGAGTTGTGCCTTGCTGCCTTCCACCCTTTGCTGAACAGGAGTGGTACCAGGGGGACCCTGGCACAAGCTGGCAGCCTGGGTTACCTGTATCTTCTACAGGTTGGGTGCAGAGGTCTGAATTCTAGGAAGCAAAGTGGATTGCTAAATTGCAACACTCCCCAAAGAGCATTTGCCTTGATCTCTAATCTATCTGTGGTATGTGCTGCAAAGTAACACTAGGCAACACCTGCCCATGCTCACACCCAGCCAAAGCCAGTCTAGGAGTTCCAGCCGGAAGATTCTTGATCCCTCAGCCAGGCACAGCGAACACACCCAACTCCCACGGGACATGCCATTGGCACACACGCCACTCCCCTGAGAGAGCCAGTAGGCAGGCCCATGCTCAGACACACTGGGCACATTCTGGGGCCTTTACAAGCAGCAGTGAATATGCCTTCAATGCTCTGGGGTGCAGGCACCTGACCCCCTGAGGAGCTGCAGTGGGAACACCTGGAGGGGATCCTAAGTCAAGCTAGCTATGTGCCCCTCACCACACACTACTTTGTTCCAGTTTCCTGGATCTGGGGAAAGCACAGCCAGAGGGGTGAGAGCACCCTCCCAGTGTCCGCCCCTGCAGCTAGGCTGATCCTGCAGTCACTGTACCCTCCTACTGGCACAGTTTGTGCTAGTTAATTGCAGAGTCTGATACCAAAGGCAGTTGCAGCCCTCTCAAACCACAGGCTCAGGCTGAACATGGAGCCACCTTCCAGAACAAATATTTACTCTCTGTTGCTGCCGTGTTGCCTTAACAACTGACCAGCCTAGGCCAGGATCCCTGCAGCCATCAGCCAAAATTTGCCTGAGCAAGAACCCCTGGTGGAAGGCTCTCTGTGTGGGTGCCAGGATAAGGCCACCTCTAGGACTGGTATAGCCTGGCCCCAGGGCATGGTGCTGAGGAAGAGGCCAGCCATGGAGAAGGCTTGCTCTGGCTCAGTACTGTTAAACCACTACTCAGCTGGGCTAGAGTGGGGATCTGA
This sequence comes from Chelydra serpentina, assembly GCA_037349315.1. Lineage (NCBI taxonomy): Eukaryota > Metazoa > Chordata > Testudines > Chelydridae > Chelydra > Chelydra serpentina. The sequence goes on from JBAIAC010000056.1 coordinate 3,050,524, forward strand.
TGCAGGTTAAATCCACTCTGGCTGCAGCTGCTATGGCCAGGCAACAGCATCACCTGCACCAGGCAGGCCTCTCGCTGAGCTGTGGCTCAGGCAGGATATTAGCAGGCTGGCCTGATGCCCTGCTCCTATTGTCATCATTTATATCCATGCCAAGGGCGTGCAAAGCACCACCCTGCTGACCTGGCAGCACTTTGCATGGGTGTGAATGTCCGCACAAGGTGCGGGTGGGGGGCTCAGTGGGAGCAGGGGGGTAGCCCCAGGCCCCATTGTGGGATGTGAGGGAGTAGAGAGCCAGGCCTAGGGGTGGGGTAGCTCCTCCCCTCGCTTTGGGTCTTGGCTCCAGGGATGCACGTGCCAACATGGGGCTTGTGCTGCAGCATCTGGGCTGGCAGACTGTACCTGCTGCATGTGTAAGTGCATGATGGGGGCAGGCAGCCTCAGGCACGGCCCCATGCTGCAGCAGACCAGGGTGATGGCAAGGGGTGAGGCAGGGTTTGTACCACTTTAATGCTATAACTTTGAACCCAGCATTACTGGACTAGGCTGGCTTCTGGTGTGGATGCAGCTGTCGTGGCGCGAAGGTAGGGTGACCAGACGTCCCGATAAAATCGGGACCGTCCCGATTTCCGACCATTTGTCCCGCGTCCCGACCGATGGCTGGTCGGGATGCCTTTTGTCCCGATTTTCCGGGTTCCTGAAGCAGATTTTTTTTTGCTCAACATGTTTGGTTGAGCCGTTTTGTTTTTTTTTGTGGGAAGTCCCGATTTTCGGGTCTTCCCATCTGGTCACCCTACGCGAAGGGCCATATGCAGGTGCTATTCCTCTGCAGCATACGCTCGGCCAGTAGAAGGTCCCTTTAGCCTAGTCTAACTACGTCCACATGGGGGCTGTGCTGGTTTCACTCAGTAACACTCACACCAGTAGCGTCGCTGGGGGGGAGCAGGGGGGAGCAACTGCTCCCCCCTGAGCACATTTTCCAAAAGTGGCGCCTTTTTAATTTTTGAAAGGGTGGAGACGGAGTGGACGGAGGTGGAGCGACAAAATAATGCAGGGGTCCCGCCGCTGGCCCACCAAGAGCCCGCTGCTGGCCAGGGTGAAAGAACCCAGGCCAGCAGCGGGCTCTTGGTGGGGCCAGCAGTAATTAGTAATTTGATATGTCGGATCGGGTGGTGCCTTTTTTTATGTGTTCGCTCCCCCTGGTGTTAGAACCTGGCAACGCCACTGACTCACACCTCACCCACCATCATGCCATCCCTCCCTCCGGGGTGCGGCCTTGGCTTAAGACTGACGGGCCCTTGCTCCAGCCCTGGGGAGGGGGCAGAGAGCAGGGAGGAGAGACCGGCTGGGATGAGGGGTGACTATGGAAGGGATCAGGGTCACAGCAGCAGGACAGGCACAGAGCCGACCCCTCCTTACAGGCTCTCCTGGCTGAATTGAGACGACCCCACCAACTCCAGAACCAGCTGACAGGAAGAGGGTAGGGCAGGCCAGGGGGCAGCGTGAACAACACGGGGTCGGGGGGGAGCGTGAGGACAGGGCAGGGTGTTTGCACTCAGCGTGTGCATGTGTGCTGCGTGTCAGGGTGTGTCTGTTTGCTTTACTGTCATTGGTGCATGTCAGCTCACCTATGCACACTGGCCAGACAAGGAGGCTGGCTCCTAATCCTGTCTAGAGAGCTACTGGTCAGCTGTGAACCAACATTCAGGCTGGGTGTGAGGCCGGGAGCAGTGACAAGGAGGTGATACAATATCCCAGTGAGTCATTTCCCTTCATTCACGTAGTGGAAAATTATTGTCAAGGGGCTGTGTCCAGGGCGGGCCCTCAGATCAGAGGCACTTGAGTGTATTGGAGTGAATGAGACATTCCCAGTGCAGAATGGGCAGGGCAGGGGAGCTGAGAGAGGATATAAAAGGGCACAGTCCAGCTTGCATGTGTGTGCTCATGCATGACTCACACACCATGACCTAGCATTCTCTCGAGGACCCTAGGAAAAGGCTGGGCCTCTGGCCACAGGAGGGAAGAGGGACTGATATTCCCAACTCCATAGGGCTGTCAGGCAGGGCCGGCTCCAGGCACCAGCAAAACAAGCTGGTGCTTGGGGTGGCACATTTCCAGGGGTGGCATTCTGGCACCGGCCATGCCGCCCCTAGAAATGTGCCCCGGCCGGCCGCCCCAGCTCACCTCCGCTCTGCGCCTCCGGCTTTCACGCACCGCCGCCAACTCAGCTTCTCCCCGAGTGGCGGCGCGTGAAACAGCTGTTTTGCGTGCCTCTTCTCCACCTCCCTCCCAGGCTTAAGAGCCTGGCAGGAAGGGGAAGAAGAGAACCCGAGTGGCTGTGGCGCGCGTCTCTCCCTCCCTCCCACGCATGCCCCGCTCGCCCCGGCCGGGGAGAGCGGGGCAGCCGGCATGCTGCGCTCGCTCCCCACCGGTGCTCCGGCTGAGGAGAGCGGGGCAGCCGGCATGCTGCGCTCGCTCCCCACCGGTGCTCCGGCTGAGGAGAGCGGGGCAGCCGGCATGCTGCGCTCGCTCCCCACCGGTGCTCCGGCTGAGGAGAGCAGGGCAGCCGGCATGCTGCGCTCGCTCCCCACCGGTGCTCCAGCTGGGGAGAGCGGGGCAGCCGGCATGCTGCGCTCGCTCCCCACCGGTGCTCCAGCTGGGGAGAGCGGGGCAGCCGGCATGCTGCGCTCGCTCCCTGGCAGCGCTCCGGCTGAGGAGAGCGGGGCAGCCGGCATGCTGCGCTCGCTCCCCACCGGTGCTCCGGCTGAGGAGAGCGGGGCAGCCGGCATGCTGCGCTCGCTCCCTGGCAGCGCTCCGGCTGAGGAGAGCGGGGCAGCCGGCATGCTGCGCTCGCTCCCCACGGGTGCTCCGGCTGAGGAGAGCGGGGCAGCCGGCATGCTGCGCTCGCTCTCCACCGGTGCTCCGGCTGAGGAGAGCGGGGCAGCCGGCATGCTGCGCTCGCTCCCCACGGGTGCTCCGGCTGAGGAGAGCGGGGCAGCCGGCATGCTGCGCTCGCTCCCCGGCAGCGCTCCGGCTGAGGAGAGCGGGGCAGCCGGCATGCTGCGCTCGCTCCCCGGCAGCGCTCCGGCCGGGGAGAGCGGGGCCACCGGCATGCCGCACTCGCTCCCCACCAGCCGGGGAGAGCAGGGCCACCGGCATGCCGCGCTCGCTCTGAGTGGGAGAGATGGGGGGGGGGGGTTGGGTGGGCGTTTGGGGGTGGTTTTTTTTTTGCTTGGGGCGGCAAAAACGTTAGACCCGCTGCTGCTGTCAGGTTTCCTTATCCCCTGAGCAGTCAAGAACAAGCTCTGCCTCTTGGCAAGGGGCAGTGGGACGAGCCCCTGTTCTCAGTTCTGCTGGGTCTGCTGTTGCCCTGCGGTCCCCGTGGCTTCCTCTACGTTGCAATAAAAGACCCACTGCAAGGCTGCAGCTGGCCCCGGTCATAGGGCCATAAAATTGCAGTGAAGATGTTTGGCCTCGGGGCTCTGGGACCCATGGTGGGGGAGGGGCTCAGAGCCCAGCAGGCTGCTCAATAGCTACACTGCTATTTTTAGCCCTTCACCCCAGGGCTGAGAGACTTGGTGCTGCAGATTTTTGTATTGCTGCGTAACCACTTCCCCTCATCACAGCACCACTCCACTGGTGGGGGGGGCGGGGGGCACGCTATCTCTGCACATCCGGTGCTTCAGGCTGGGCTGCTGCTGAGGTGCCTTTTGCGGGGTGTTGCTCTTGCTGGTTTTAGACATTCAGGCTTTTAAGAAGCTAGCTACAATCCGGGTGGGGGAAGTCGCAAACCCTGCTGAACCAGGACAAGGATTGGCAGGGAATATTCCTGGCTTGGGCTGACATTTTTTTGGCTTAATAATAATAATAAATGGAGATATGCCAATCTCCTAGAACTGGAAAGACCTTGAAAGGTCATGGAGTCCAGTCCCCTGCCTTCACTAGCAGGACCAAGTACTGTCCCCTGACAGATTTTTTTGCCCCAGATCCCTAAATGGCCCCCTCAAGGATTGAACTCAAAACCCTGGGTTTAGCAGGCCAATGCTCAAACCACTGAGCTATCCCTCCCCCGCATCTTTAGCAGCATCTTGTGCTGGCCCCAGTCACTGACCTGACTGGCCTCATTAGGCCACCCCTGTCTCTAGCACGTTCACAGGGGGAAGCCAGCTCAGCAAAGCAGTGGCTCGGATGCTTATGGAACAGCAGCTTGCTGGGGTCAGGGTGCCCCTCCATGGTCTCACAGACCGGACACAAGGAATACCCCCTTACTCTGGGGTGAACATGCCTGACTCCATGCAAAACCCAAGGATTTAACGAGAGACCGGGCAGCTGTCTGTCTGGGTCAGTCAGGACCCTATGATCCAACTGTTCGGGAAGATCCTCCACTTCCCCTTCAAACAAAAACTCCATGTTGTTTTCAACCTGCTACGAGGGTGTGAACTTCATAAGACTCTCCAGAACCAAATGCCATGGCCCTGTCCCAACCCAGAGCATTGCATCCCATCCCCCCAGGAGCCAGGTAACCTCTGCTATGGGCATTTATGAGGCATCACCCAGGAACTGAATTCCCTAGCCCAGGGGTGGGCAAACTTTTTGGCCCACATCTGGGAATAGAAATTGTATAGCGGGCCATGAATGTTCACAAAATTGGGGCTGGAGCGTGGGAGGGGGTGTGGTCTCCAGCGTGGGGCCAGAAATGAGGAGTTCAGGGTGCGGGAGGGGGCTCCAGGCTGGAGGATAGCACATCAACTCTCCAGGACCAGAGCCTACTCTGCCACCCCCTCCTTTCTAGATATTTGTTTGGATTCCTGAAGCCCTTTAGGGTTCAGGTGCTGGCTCCCTCATACCCAGATGCCAGCGAGACCCAGCTGTGATACCATTTGCATGGGTAAGATCAGCTGAGGCACTTGGGCTAACAGCCCCCAGGCGTAGATGCAAGGATTTGGGGATTAAGCATTCTTGGAGTGCCAGCTCTCTAGGGCCAGATTAACTTTTTGTGTGCCCCCATGGGGAACGACTGTATAAGACAGCAGAGCCACACAGGAGTGGTCTTTCACATGGGTTTTATTTCATAGAATCATAGAATCTCAGGCTTGAAAGGGACCTCAGGAGGTCATCTAGTCCAACCCCCTGCTCAAAGCAGGACCAACCCCAACTAGATCATCCCAGCCAGGGCTTTGTCAAGCCTGACCTTAAAAACCTCTAAGGAAGGAGATTCTACCACCTCCCTAGGTAACCCATTCCAGTGCTTCACCACCCTACTAGTGAAAAAGTTTTTCCTAATATCCAACCTAAACCTCCCCCTCTGCAACTTGAGACCATTACTCCTTGTTCTGTCATCTTCTACCACTGAGAACAGTCTAGATCCATCCTCTTTGGAACCCCCTTTTAAGTAGTTGAAAGCAGCTATCAAATCCCCCCTCACTCTTCTCTTCTGCAGGCTAAACAATCCCAGTTCCCTCAGCCTCTCCTCATAAGTCATGTGCTCCAGCCCCCTAATCATTTTTGTTGCCCTCCGTTGGACTCTTTCCAATTTATCCACATCCTTTTTGTAGTGTGGGGCCCAAAACTGGACACACTACTCCAAATGAGGCCTCAACAGTGCCGAATAGAGGGGAATAATCACGTCCCTCGATCTGCTGGAAATGCCCCTACTTAAACAGCCCAAAATGCCGTTAGCCTTCTTGGCAACAAGGGCACACTGTTGACTCATATTCAGCTTTTCGTCCACTGTAACCCCTAGGTCCTTTTCTGCAGAACTGCTGCCCAGCCATTCGGTCCCTAGTCTGTAGCAGTGCATGGGATTCTTCCGTCCTAAGTGCAGGACTCTGCACTTGTCCTTGTTGAACCTCATCAGATTTCTTTTGGCCCAATCCTCTAATTTGTCTAGGTCCCTCTGTATCCTATCCCTACCCTCCAGCGTATCAACCACTCCTCCCAGTTTAGTGTCATCTGCAAACTTGCTAAGGGTGCAGTCCACACCATCCTCCAGGTCGTTGATGAAGATATTGAACAATACCGGCCCCAGCACCGACCCTTGGGGCACTCCACTTGATACCGGCTGCCAACTAGACATGGAGCCATTGATCACTACCCGTTGAGCACGACCATCCAGCCAGTTTTCTATCCACCTTACAGCCCATTCATCCAGCCCATACTTCTTTAACTTGCTGGCAAGAACACTGTGGGAGACTGTATCAAAGGCTTTGCTAAAGTCAAGAAATAGCACATCCACTGCTTTCCCCTCATCCACAGAGCCAGTTATCTCATCATAGAAGGCAATTAGGTTAGTCAGGCATGACTTGCCCTTGGTGAATCCATGCTGACTGTTCCTGATCACTTTCCCCTCCTTTAAGTGGTTCAGAATTGATTCCTTGAGGACCTGTTCCATGATTTTTCCAGGGACTGAGGTGAGACTGACTGGCCTGTAGTTCCCCGGATCTTCCTTCTTCCCTTTTTTAAAGATGGGCACTACATTAGCTTTTTTCCAGTCATCCGGGACCTCCCCCGATTGCCATGATTTGTCAAAGATAATGGCCAATGGCTCTGCAATCACATCGGCCAACTCCTTTAGCACCCTCGGATGCAGTGCATCCGGCCCCATGGACTTGTGTTCGTCCAGCTTTTCTAAATAGTCCCGAACTACTTCTTTCTCCACAGAGGGCTGGTCACCTCCTCCCTATACCGTGCTGCGGAGTGCAGCCGCCTGGGAGCTGACCTTGTCTGTGAAGACAGAGGCAAAAAAAGCATTGAGTACACTAGCTTTCTCCACATCCTCTGTCACTAGGTTCCCTCCCTCATTCAGTAAGGGGCCCACACTTTCCTTGACCTTCTTCTTGTTGCTCACATACCTGAAGAAACCCTTCTTATTACTCCTAACATCTCCGGCTAGCTGCAACTCCAAGTGTGATTTGGCCTTCCTAATTTCACTCCTGAATGCCTGAACAATATTTTTATACTCCTTCCTGGTCATTTGTCCAATCTTCCACTTCTTATAAGCTGCTTTTTTGTGTTTAAAATGAGCAAGGATTTCACTGTTAAGCCAAGCTGGTCGCCTGCCATATTTACTTTTCTTTCTACACATTGGGATGGTTTGTTCCTGCAACCTCAATAAGGTTTCTTTAAAATACAGCCAGCTTTCCTCGACTCCTTTCCCCCTCATGTTATTCTCCCAGGGGACCTTGCCCATCAGTTCCCTGAGGGAGTCAAAGTCTGCTTTTCTGAAGTCCAGGCTCTGTATTCTACTGCTCTCCTTTCTTCCTTGTGTCAGGATCCTGAACTCGACCAGCTCATTTACAAGTTTAAGTTGAAGATGGAGGTGGCTGCCACTAGGACTCCAGCCATGGTGGCTCTAGAGCAGCGGTTCTCAAACTGTGGGTCGTGACCAGGGCCGGCACTACCACTAGGTGACCTAGGTGGTCGCCATGGGCACCAGGATTTTGGCAGCGGCATTTCAGGCCCCTCGGCGGCAACTTCTCGCAAAGGCGCTGCCTGGGTGGCAAAAAAGCTGGCGCCGCTCCTGGTCGTGACCCTGTTTTAATGCCGCCCCTTCACATGTGCCGCCCCAAGCACCTGCTTCCTTTGCTGGGCCCTGCCCAGGCCCTACCTAGAGCAAAAGATACACACACAAGTGTACATCAAATCCATTATAAAAGAAAAAAATACAAAATAAAACACAGTGGGTAACAAAAGCCAGAGCAGCGAAAACATCAGCCATGTGCTATTCTCCCTAAAAGGGAACCTTCACATTTCTCATCTGAACTACCAGGGCTTGAATTACATATTTGTATGAAATTGGGGCGGATTTAAACCCGTTTAAAACATTTTAAAAATAAAATGTATGAAAAACCTTAATACATTTTATTTACAGCATCATTATTCATACTGGTCTTGCTAGTCAGGAAGAGAGGCATAGAGACTAGGATCAGGACCAACTGTGCCCCCAAGACCGTGCCAACCTTCCAAATCAGACCAGACCTGATCCACACCCCTCTACGGGGATTACCTCGTTCAACCAGCACTCACTGGTTGGAGTGTGCATTCACCAGGCCACAGGCAGAGACTTTCAGCTTTTCCTGGGGATGCTCCACGGCCGGCGGGTGGGTGGGGCCTCTCGAACAGCTGATCGGCAGGTATCTGGTGGGTGCTGAGCACCCACTATTTTTCTATGCACCAGGCACCACCCCCTGACCAGCATGGTCTGACACCCCTGTGCTCCCCACCACCTGGTTTGGCCTCTGCATTCAAATAATGTCAGGCCCAGGGTGGATGCACTAGGGGGAGGGAACGAGCTTAGTGCCCTCCTGCCAGCGCTGCCCCAGGCTGGGCGGGGGCCATGCAATCTGCACATAGGCGATGTGGGCGAGCCCAGCCATCTGCACGGCAGCCAGAAAACCCTGACTTGGGCCTGCTGAGCCACTGGGGGAGTACCAGAGCCGGCTCTTGCTTTTTTGCTGCCCCAAGCAACAACAAAAAAAACCCCGCCCAGATTGCCAATGCAAAAAAAAGGGCAGCTGGATTGTGCTGCCCAAAGAATGGCCGGAATGCTGCCCCTTACAATGTGCCGCCACAGGCACATGCTTCCCCGTCTGGTGCCTGGAGCTGGCTCAGGGGGGTACGAGCCACTGGGGGGAAGAGAGGGCCAGACAAACAGCACCACCTCCCGCTCACTGCCTCTGCGCCGCCCGAGCCTGGTGTGGCAGAGCTGTTGTGCTCCCCTGAGCCCTTCAGTCGGTGTGAGGCACAGACATGCTCCATCTTCAGTTGAGGGACAGACAGACAGACAGACATCCCCTAGCTCCCTCCCGCCCCCAGCCTCTCCCCTGCTGCCCTCACCACACATCTGACCCAACCCTTCCTATCCCCCAGCCCCAGGGAGAGCTGCCAGTAGTCAGGGGTGGGATTACTGGCCCCTTCCTGAGTGTGGGCCCAGCACCCCGGCACCTTTGTTAACCTGGTATTGCTGCTCTCCCAAGAAACCTGCTTTTGCCACCCTTCAGCTCTTGCTGTAGCTCTCTCACCTCAGGGAATGGCCGGTGTGGGAGAGAAGCCACAACCCTCTTCTCAACCACTGAGGTGAAGGGGAATCTCCTGTAGGAGCGACCCATTCTAGCCTTTCTTTTCAAACGGACACATTTTCAAATCTGTCCTGCAGCAGGCAGCGTTGCATACAGCCTAGGCAGCCCTCAGGGTGCAGCCAGGCATCTTGATAACCAAAGCTGCTCAGAGGCTGTTTCCTGCCAGGGCTGGAGAAGAAACCCTTTGGGTAGTAAACACGAAGTACTATACGGAATCAATGGTTTTGTATGCAGGAACTTGAGAAAGCTACTGACAGCCCCAAGACTACATCCTCAGGTAAAGATAATACACGCAACAATGTTATCTCTCCCTGAAAGCAGTTTGAGGGTTGTCTTGGAATTATATAACATCATATGGAAAAAAGGAGTGATACCGGTAGGGTGGAAACATGCAGCAGTAATTCCAATGCAAAAACCAGGCAAAGTAGTCACAAAAGTACCATTGATCCCATTGTTTAATTAAGTATGAGTCACAAAGGTTTCACGAGAGAGGTCTTTCTAGATATTGAAAAGGCGCGTGACATGCTGTTGTACAAAATAGGTGGCCTAGAAATACAGGGAAGAATGTATGGGTAGATTAGCGAGACAAGGTGGGGGAGGTAATATCGTTTATCGGACCAACTTCTGTTGGTGAAAGAGACAAGCTTTTGAGCTACACAGAGCTCTTCTTCAGGTCTGGGTGGATTAGACACTTTTTGAGTAAAAGGACCATGCAGGTCAGAGTTGGGAAAGTTATATCTAATGTACATAATATTGAAAACGGTACACCACAGGGAAGTGTTATCAGCCTGATATTTAATATTATGATAAATGATCTCCTAAAATGAATAAGTACTGGGGTAGGTGTCACTCTGTTTACAGATGATTGTGCTCTGTGGATTAGGAACAGGACTGTTGGCATGGCAGAAAAGAGAATCAAAGTGTTACAAGAGACCTCTGAGTGGGGAAATGCCTGGGGTTTGAAGTTCATAGAATCATAGAATCTCAGGGTTGGAAGGGACCTCAGGAGGTCATCTAGTCCAACCCCCTGCTCAAAGCAGGACCAACCCCAACTAGATCATCCCAGCCAGGGCTTTGTCAAGCCTGACCTTAAAAACCTCTAAGGAAGGAGATTCCACCAGCTCCCTAGGTAACCCATTCCAGTGCTTGGAAGTTCTCCATTGCTAAAAGCAAAGGACTGATCTTTACAAGAAAGGAAAGTTATAAAGGAATGTGAACTGCACCTGTATGGAGAACAAATATCGTTAAAAGGTTTAAATTCATATGGGGGTAATATTTGATACTAAATTACTTTGTAATGATCATACAGCTGATGTTAAAGATAAATATACAGGAAAGATTAACCTATATAAGAGTCTTGCTGGGACTAACCAGAGGGCGGATATGAAAACACTGCTGAGGGTATATAGAGCCTTAATCTGAGCGGTTACTGACTGTGGCTGCCAATGTTTTGGGTCAGCATCAAAATCAGAACTTAAAAAATTAGCTTTAATTCAAGTCCAGGCACTATGAATTGCATGTAGTACATCAATTATAGCATCTATATGCGAACCACGGATAGGTTCTAGTGAAATGCCAGTTATACTAGGAATGAAACGACTAGACTATAGAATCTCAGGGTTGGAAGAGATCTCAGGAGATCATCTAGTCCAACTGCCTGCTCAAAGCAGGACCAACCTCAGCTAAATCATCCCAGCCAGGGCTTTCTCAAGCCTGACCTTAAAAACCTCTAAGGAAGGAGATTCCACCACCTCCCTAGGTAACTCATTCCAGTTCTTCACCACCCTACTAGTGAAAAAGTTTTTCCTAATATCCAACCTAAACCTCCCCCTCTGCAACTTGAGACCATTACTCATTGTTCTGTCATCTTCTACCACTGAGAACAGTCTAGATCCATCCTCTTTGGAACCCCCTTTCAGGTAGCTGAAAGCAGCTATCAAATCCCCCCTCATTCTTCTCTTCTGCAGGCTAAACAATCCCAGTTCCCTCAGCCTCTCCTCATTAGTCATATGCTCCAGTCCCCTAATCATTTTTGTTTCCCTCCGCTGGACTCTTTCCAATTTATCCACATCCTTTTTGTAGTGTGGGGCCCAAAACTGGACACAGTACTCCAAATAAGGCCTCACCAGTGCCGAATAGAGGGGAATGATCACGTCCCTCGATCTGCTGGAAATGCCCCTACTTATGCAATCCAAAATGCCGTTAGCCTTCTTGGCAACAAGGGCACACTGTTGACTCATATTCAGCTTTTCGTCCACTGTAACCCCTAGGTCCTTTTCTGCAGAACTGCTGCCCAGCCATTCGGTCCCTAGTCTGTAGCAGTGCATGCGATTCTTCCGTCCAAAGTGCAGGACACTGCACTTGTCCTTGTTGAACCTCATCAGATTTCTTTTGGCCCAATCCTCTAATTTGTCTAGGTCCCTTTGTATCCTATCCCTACCCTCCAGCGTATCTACCACTCCTCCCAGTTTAGTGTCATCTGCAAACTTGCTAAGGGTGCAGTCCATACCATCCTCCAGATCGTTGATGAAGATATTGAACAAAACCGGCCCCAGCACCGACCCTTGGGGCACTTGATCCTGGCTGCCAACTAGATATGGAGCCATTGATCACTACCCGTTGAGCCCGACCATTTAGCCAGTTTTCTATCCACCTTACAGCCCATTCATCCAGCCCATACTTCTTTAACTTGCTGGCAAGAACACTGTGGGAGACTGTATCAAAAGCTTTGCTAAAGTCAAGAAATAGCACATCCACTGCTTTCCCCTCATCCACAGAGCCAGTTATCTCATCATAGAAGGCGATTAGGTTAGTCAGGCATGACTTGCCCTTGGTGAATCCATGCTGACTGTTCCTGATCACTTTCCTCTCCTTTAAGTGGTTCAGAATTGATTCCTTGAGGACCTGTTCCATGATTTTTCCAGGGACTGAGGTGAGACTGACTGGCCGGATCCCCAGATCTTCCTTCTTCCCTTTTTTAAAGATGGGCACTACATTAGCTTTTTTCCAGTCATCCGGGACCTCCCCCGATTGCCATGATTTTTCAAAGATAATGGTCAATGGCTCTGCAATCACATTGGCCAACTCCTTTAGCACCCTCGGATGCAGTGCATCCGGCCCCATGGACTTGTGCTCATCCAGCTTTTCTAAATAGTCCCGAACTACTTCTTTCTCCACAGAGGGCTGGTCACCTCCTCCCCATACCATGCTGCGGAGTGAAGCCGTCTGGGAGCTGACCTTGTCTGTGAAGACAGAGGCAAAAAAAGAATTGAGTACACTAGCTTTCTCCACATCCTCTGTCACTAGGTTCCCTCCCTCATTCAGCAAGGGGCCCACTCTTTCCTTGACTTTCTTCTTGTTGCTAACATACCTGAAGAAACCCTTCTTGTTACTCCTAACATCTCTGGCGAGCTGCAACTCCAAGTGTGATTTGGCCTTCCTAATTTCACTCCTGCATGCCTGAGCAATATTTTTATACTCCTCCCTGGTCATTTGTCCAATCTTCCACTTCTTGTAAGCTGCTTTTTTGTGTTTAAGACGAGCAAGGATTTCACTGTTAAGCCAAGCTGGTCGCCTGCCATATTTACTTTTCTTTCTACAGATTGGGATGGTTTCTTCCTGCAGCCTAGAATCATAGAATATCAGGGTTGGAAGGGACATTAGGAGGTCAGCTAGTCCAACCCCCTGCTCAAAGCAGGACCAATCCCCAATTTTTTTTTACCCCAGATCCCTAAATGGCCCCCTCAAGGATTGAGCTCACAACCATGGGTTTAGCAGGCCAATGCTCAAACCACTGAGCTATCCCTCCCCCCAATAAGGATGCTTTAAAATACAGCCAGCTTTCCTCGACTCCTTTCCCCTTCATGTTATTCTCCCAGGGGACCTCCCCCATCAGTTCCCTGAGGGAGTCAAAGTCTGCTTTTCTGAAGTCCAGGGTCTGTATTCTACTGCTCTCCTTTCTTCCTTGTGTCAGGATCCTGAACTCGACCATCTCATGGTCACTGCCTCCCAGGTTCCCATTCACTATTGCTTCCTCTACTATTTCGTCCGTTTGTGAGCAGCAGGTCAAGAAGAGCTTTTCCCCTAGTTGGTTCCTCCAGCACTTGCACCAGGAAATTGTCCCCTACACTTTCCAAAAACTTCTTGGATTGTCTGTGCACCGCTGTATTGCTCTCCCAACAGATATCGGGGTGATTAAAGTCACCCATGAGAACTAGGGCCTGTGATCTAGTAACTTCTTTAGTTGCTGGAAGAAAGCCTCGTCCACCTCATCCCCCTGGTCTGGTGGTCTGTAGCAGACTCCCACCATGACATTACCCTTGTTGCTCACACTTCTAAATTTAATCCAGAGACTCTCAGGTTTTTCTGCAGTTTCATACTGGAGCTCTGAGCAATCATTCTGCTCTCTTACATACAACACAACTCCCCCACCTTTTCTGCCCTGCCTATCCTTCCTGAACAGTTTATATCCATCCATGACAATACTCCAATCGTGTGAGTTATCCCACCAAGTCTCTGTTATTCCAATCACATAATTCCAACTGTGCCAGGACTTCCAGTTCTTCCTGCTTGTTTCCCAGGCTTCTTGCATTTGTGTATAGGCACTTAAGATAACTCACTAATTGTCCTGTTGTCCCAGTATGGGGCAGGAGCCCTCCCCTCTTGCACTCACCTACTTGTGCTTCCTCCCGGTATCCCACTTCCGCACTTATCTCGGGGCTTTGGTCTCCTTCCCCGGTGAAGGACCTAACTTTTTGGGCCAGAGTTAATGGGAATTGCAATGACAGTTTCAATCAAATATATCAGGATTGTGAGACATTTGATAGGTAAACTATAGCACACTAGCAAAAGACAAAAACTGACAGCAAAAAAAAAAAAAAGAATAAGTACATCAGAAGCAGGAAGCCTGCCAAACAATCAGTGGTGCCACAGGATGTAGGAGGTGCTAAAGGAGCACTGAAAGGAAGACAAGGCTGTTGCAGAGAAGCTACAAGCTAATAAGTCACCAGGACAAGATGATATTCACCCAAGAGTTCTGAAGGAACTCAAATATGAAATTGCATAACTACCATGTAACCTATCACTTAAATCAGCCTCTGTACCAGATGATTGGAGGATAGCTAATGCAATGCCAAGTATTAGAAAAGGCTCCAGAGGAGATCCTGGCAATTACAAGCCCGGAAGCCTAACTTCAGTACCAGGCAGATTGGCTGAAACTATAGTAAAGTATAGAATTATCAGACACACAGATCACCACAATATGTTGGGGAAGAGTCACAATATGGCTTTTGTAACGGGAAATCACACCTCACCAATCTATTAGAATTCTTTGAGAGTGTCCGAAAGCATGTGAACAAGGGTGATCCCGTGGATATAGTGTACTTGGACTTTCACAAAGCCTTTGACAAGGTCCCTCCCCAAAGGCTCTTAATCAAAGTAAGCAGTCATGGGATAAGAGGGAAGGTCCTCTCATGGATCAGTGACTGCTTAAAAGATAGGAAACAAAGGGTGGGAGTAAAGGGTGGTTTTCACAGTGGAGAAAGGTAAATAGTGGGGCCCCCACAAGAATCTGTACTGGGGCCAGTGCTGTTGAACATATTAATAAAGGATCCAGAAAAGGGGTAAACAGTGAGGTGGCAAAGTTTGTGGATGATACAAAATTACTCGAGACAGTTAAGTTCAAAACTGACTGCAAACAGTTACAAAGGGATCTCACAAAACTGGGTGACGGGCAACAACATGCAAATGACATTCAGTGTTGACAAGTGCAAAGTAATACACATTGGTAAAGATAATCCAAACTATACATACAAAATAATGGGGTCTAAATTAGCTGTTACGACTCAAGAAAGAGATCTTGGAGTTATCGTGGATAGTTCTCTGAAAACACCTGCTCAGTGTGCAGTGGAAGTCAAAAAAGCTAACAGAATGTCAGGAACCATTAGGAAAGGGATAGATAATATGACAGTAAATATAATAATGCCACTATATACATTCTTGGTACTCTCACACCTTGAGTACTACATGCAGTTCTAGGTGCCCCGTTTCAAAAAAAAAAAAATTAGAACTGGAAAAAGTACAGAGAAGGGCAACAACAATGATTAGAGGTATGGAACAGCTTCCATAGGAGGAGAGCTTAAAAAGACAGAGTGTTCAGTTTAGAAAAGAGATTACTTGAATGGTGTGGAGAAAGTGAATAAGGAAGTATTATTTACTCCTTCACATAACACAAGAACCAGGCATCACTCAATGAAATGGTTTAAAACAAACGTAAGGAAGTACTTCTTCACAAAATGCAGTCAACCTTTGGAACTCATTGCCAGCCAAGTGATGTTGTGAAGGCCAAAAGTATAACTGGGTAAAAAAAAAAAAAAAAAAAAAGGACTACTAGTTAGTTAAGTTCATGGAGGATAGATCCACCAATGGCTATTAGCCAAGATGGTCAGGGATGCAACCCTCTGCTCTGGTGTCCTAAAGCTGACTGCCAGAGGCTGGGACAGGACAACAGGGGATGGGTTCACTTGATTGCCCTGATCTGTTCACTACCTCTGGGGCATCTAGCACCAGCCACCCTCAGTAGACACAATACTGAGTTAGATGGACAACTGGTCTGACCCAGTACAGCCAATCTTATGTTTTGACCTCCTGAGGTCTCTTCCAACCCTAATCTTCTATGATTCTATGTTACAGTGTTAGAACTCCACATGTTGTTCAAGTTAATGTGTGGATGCAGAAACATAGGGAAAAACTAAATGGATGGAGAGTCACATGTCCAAATATGGAGTTAGATTTATTTTTATAAAGTTAAAGAGTAAAAAAGAGACAGTGGATATTAAAAATGAAGTGTACCAGTATATATATGAAAATTGGAGTTGGTTTTACCAAAAATATAGATAGGTCCAAAAAAGAAAAAACAGGAGGCGTCGGAACAGAATATTGTATGCAAAAATTTTGAATTACTACAGCTAAAAGAATATCTGATTATACAGCTGTCTCGAGAGCCAAACGAATAGCAATAAATCCTAGCACTAAACTGAAATTGGACTGTAAATCCAACAGTGGTAGTCATTTTTTTGGACTCAGTCTTAGGCTTTAGGGTGATAAAAAAGGTGTCTCAGTATGTAGAAGTGATTAATCAAAGAAATTATATTCCTAATAACAGCGTTAGTACAGAGACAGATACACGTAGCATTAGCTTGGATCCCAGCACATACTGGGATAACAGGGAACGAAATAGCGGACAAAGCTGCTAAAATGCTTTAAAAATGGAAAGACTGATGTAGAAATACCCGGGAATGAACAGGAATTCAAAAGTCTCCTACAGAAAAATGGAAAAGAGGAATGGAAAATAATCAGATTCGGATTAAGGAAAAAAGAGGAAGCAGCTTTTTTGAATTGCGCCCTAGAGTTGAGGATAACAAAATACTTCAAGGCCTGGTTAGGAAAAGCCACGTGCGTTGGTTCAGGTTACTAACTGGCCAGGGTGGTTTAAGCAAAGATCTTTTTGGAATAACTAGACCCAAGGACAGCTGATGCACGCTCCCTGGGGGGGAGAAACAAGCAATCACCCACGGTTGTGTAAGGGCTTTGACAGAGCCAGGGAAAAGCTGCCAGAGGAATTCAAAGGTCTCAAGGCAACAGGAGGGAGGTTACCCTGCTGTGAAGCTCTTGGGGCAGCAGCGAGGGGCTGGCCCAGCACCCACAGGCCGGCCGGGGCACCACAAGGTGCATAGGGCCACAGCCGGGGGCGGCCACAGTCTGCTCCGCCCTGAGGAGAGGAGCCGACAGACACCCACAGTGCCGCCCGCACTCGGGCCAAAGGCTGCAGTGAGCACCGGGGCAGGGGGCCCCCTAAGCAGGGCTCAGGCCAGCCCTGGGCCATAGGTGCTGAAACGTGGAGTGGTGCCATACCCGGCTTGAAGTGGTTTCCATCATATCCAGGGTTTACAGTTTAGTTCAATGGCTCTCAGCACCCCCCTATACAGACTGTTCCAGCCCCCCCGGCAGCCTGCGGCTCAGGGCAGTGCCGGGCCCAGGGCGGGCCTATCTCTCCTGCAGTCCCCGGGAGCGAGGCATCGTGCCCCGCCCAGGCTGGACTGGACTCCCCCGGCCCGCCGTAGATACGCCGGGCACTCCCGCTGCCCAGCGCACCCCCAAGCGGGCCGTTCTAGCGTTAGCTCCTCCGACGCCTCCATGGTACCGCTCTCTGAACACCCACCCTTCCCCACATGGATTGAGGCGGAAGCGGCCCCCCTTCAGCTAGGACGAGGGGAGGGGCTGGGTTGGTCACCTCCGGCTGACCCGCAACGTTCCACCCCGTGACTCCGGTTGCCTAGGAGAGGCCGCGGGCTCTGCGGTTGCCATGGCGACCAGTCAACAGCCGGGGGACGTGCCTGCGCGGAGCCGGGAGTGGGACCGCCGCGGCGGCCCCAGCGAAGATGGTGAGAGCTCGGCCCGGCCCCCGCCAGCCCGGTCGGCTCCTCCCGCAGCGCGCTGGGACCTTTCCCCTGACCCCTAACGGCGGGCCGCGCTCAGCGCCCCGGGCAGGCCTCGGGGCTTGTCCTGCCTCTTCCCCGGCGGCGGGTTTGCCCCGCAGCCCGAGCCCAGCCGACGTTCGCCGGATGGGCCCTGCCCGGGCCCCCCCAGGCGGAGCCTTCAGCGCAGCCTCCCTCCAGCAGGCTCTGCTGCGCTCCCTGGGCCTGCTGGGCGGTGTCACCCTCCCCTGCCCGCGGGCCGGACTCCCCAGCCCCCACTGCTCCCTCGGAAGTGCCCGGGCTGGACGGTGCGTGGATGTTGGGCGACCCCCTTGGTCCAGGCCCGCCCCGAGGGCAGGGGCACGTCCGCATTCTAGGCTGAAACCTCTGGCTTCTAGTCTTGTGTTGGCCCGGTGCTGCGAGCGGATGTCACTAACAAGGGCTTGGGTTCTCTCACTGCTCCCCAGCCGGCCAGCATGTCTGGCTCAGTGAGCGCTTCATCCAGTGCATCCAACAGGTCCAGGACCCGCACTCGTTACAGGACCAAGGCCCTGAACTCAGAGGTGGACGAGAGCCTGTTTGGAATTGCCAAGGTAAGGAAAGGAGCTTGTATAGGCAGCTGCCCCACCCTTTCAGTCTGTGCTGGTTTGAGATGCTACACAATGCAAATAATATTTCAAAAGCACAACCATCAAGTATAAACAGCCTAGAAAGAAACTAAAATGAATATACCGCCATTAACTCCCTTCTTTCCTTAGATATAAAGGCGCTCCACTAAAGCACCTTTCCAGCTCCTTTATTGATAAGACACAGGAAAGGGACTGTTTGAGGGCTCTTAGAAAGAGACTTTTATAGCCTGTGCTGTCACTATAGGCAGGGGTAGTCAGCCCACAGGTGGCCCATAGCTTACACTACTTTTTATAGTTGTGCATTTGATTTTTCTTTGCTAAGTGAAGTACTTTGCACTTATCATTATTGAATTTTATCTTGTTATTAATTGGGGCCGACAGAGCAACAATCACTCCACAGTCTGGTGGTTAGGACTTGCACCTGAGAGGTGGGGAATCCTTGTTAAAATCCCTTCTTCTCATCATGCAGAGGGGGAATTGACCCAGGGTCTCCCATATACTGGGTGAGTACCCTGACTACTGGGCTAAAGATTATAGGAGGGGTTGCTTTTCTCCCTCAACAGCTCAGGCACCTAAGCCATCTGACTCCACCAGAGGCGTTCCAGGCTCTGGATCCCAAGCAGAGAGGGGCACCTCCCCTCCAGCCCAGATTTAGGTGCTGAACTCTGAGGGGTGGGGGGCTAGGACATGCCCATCTCATTGGCAAGCTTAGGTGGTACCCCACCTAACATGCTGGGTTTTGTGAGTCACAGTGTAAGGCACCAGTTCATTGTAGTGGAGCCTAGGTGCCTAACTCAGACTTTGTGGATCACAGTGTTTGTTCCAGTGATTTTCTAGAAGTCTAAAAAGTTAGGTGTTGCAAAGCTTGGTGTTGCCATGCCTAAGTCCCTCTGTGGATCTGGGCCTTTAGTTTTACTATAAGGTAAACTAGGTGAGGTCAGCACTATCAGGGGCAGCTCTCACAATTTTGCCACCCCAAGCAGGGGCGGCGGCTCCCCGCCCCCGACGCAGGCAGACGTAGCAGGGCCCCACCCCCGACGCCTGCTTGCGTCGGGGGCGGGACCCTGCTACGCCTGCTTGCGTGGGGGGCGGGGCCCTGCTACACCTGCTTGCGTCAGGGGCAGGGCCCCGCTATGTCTGCCTGCGTCGGGGGTGGGGCCCCGCCCCCGACGGCAAGGGGAGAGCGGCGGACCTGCCGCCCCATTGCCGCCACGGCAGGCGAGAATGGGGCTGCAGTCCGAGTCCCGCAGTGGCATTTTGGCGGCAGGAAGAGCAGACCTGCTGCCGAATTGCCGCCGCGGGACCCGGACTGCCGCCCCATTCTCACCTGCTGCCCCAAGCACCAGCTTGGAAAGCTGGTGCCTGGAGCTGGCCCTGAGCACTATACCCTCTCCCAGTGAAACTAGTGCCTTGTCTTCACTGGGTTTTCCCCATGGGATAGCTCATGTGCTATATACTCCTTTTTAGCAGAGAAGGCAAGGTTTTAGTGGCTACTCAGTCAACACAGACCGAGAACATGTTTATTCAGCCACAAGGGAAAGAGCTGTATAAGCCAGGAGCTGCTGCATGCTCCCAGTCCCGTAAATGTTGGTTGCTGCACTCTAGCAACTTGTGAAGGATGTGTTCTGTTCATTTATCCAAAATGGCTGTTTTGGGCTAAAACTTCTGATTTTGACCTCACTCCCAAGATGATTCTTTCAAAGAAGACCGAGTAAAACCCTTTTGGCCATTTCTGGGTTAGGAGAGCAGAGGTAGAAAATGTGGGTAAATGAACAGTAACTGCCCTTTCACACTTCAGGCTTCTCAAGAGGCTGGTCCACAAGGAGGAGTCGTCCAGCTTTATCTGGAGAATGAGCATTGGCCTGAAGCCTGGGACTTGCTGTATTAAAGGCCAGACTAGTGCCAGAAGAGCCCTAGACAGGTTTATGATCTGATATCACACAAGCCTCCAGGCTGATATTGTTTATCAGCAGGGAGTTTATTGTAGTAGTCACTGTAGCATTAATTGAGTTCCTCGATATGTGTGACAGCACAGAGTAAACCCAGTCACTCTGATGAGTTCCGTGGGATCTAGAAAAACTGGGACTGGCTGACTCAGTCACAGACTGGAATAAATGACACTGTTTTCTTTGTGTTAAAGGGTAGGTATTTCAGTGCTAACACTGTTATTTCATCATTTGCCACTTACATTGACAGGTAGATTATATTAATCTTGAAAATTCAGACACAGACAAGTCAGGACGATCCAAAGTTACAATCCCCAGAGCAGCATTATCTTAGCCACATTGCACATCTATTTCTAGGCGTGTGTCACAGGACCCAGTCTGACCTCTCTGGGTCTGTTTCCCCCATCTGTAAAATGGGCATAATAATGTTTGCTTTGCCTCAGGAGGATTAATTAGTTAAGGTTTGCAGAGAGCTTTGAGGTACTGTAGACGCAGCATTATTCAGTATGCTGTATTCACCACCCCGGGACGATTGCACTGGGTCCATCCCAGCATCACAGTCCATCTCTGATCTCCAGGAGTCATGATGTGCCGCAAGGCTCAGTTAACACTGTTCTGGAGACCATCACCTTTCAGTTTCTTGGGTTTGTGCATTTGAACTTTTTACCTCCATGGTGCATTAACATACCTCTTGCACTGATACATGTTTTTGTATCAGAAGACAGCACAAGTGCCTTCAGGCTGGTCTAGCTGAATCACCCCTGGAGTGTGCTGGATTGTTCACTAGGTGGCAATGTCCGCTCAAATGAATGGGGGCAGGACCAGCTTTAGGGAAAGTTATTCTTTGAAAGGTTCATTTCTAGGGCTGAATTAATCTATTCTGGAGGATCCAGTGCCTGTGACAGGGGCTGTGTGCTTGGCTCCTACAGAATCCAAACCTCCAAAGGATCTCCCACTACCCCTCCTACTCACTCTCTGCCCTTGGGAGAACTGGGCTAACTCGTCTTCACTCCTTTCTGCTTTTAGCTTCTTGCTTCTGCTAGGCCCTAATCAGAGCTAGAGAGGGGGATAAGGGCACCAGCCCCCCCCCCCCCCCCAAGTAAGTACGGCTATTCCTGGGGCATTAGACAGGTGGATTGTGAACAATGTCAGCTCAGTTCAACCAAATGGACCAGGGCTGATACTGGCACCTAAACAGCTGTTAGGAAAGAATATCCTTCAGGTTCTGGTGACTGAGGCTAGAAAGGGGCTGGTGTTTGGCCTGGATTAGAACCAGGTGAAAGGCTTCAGCTCTTGTTCCCTGAGCCGGTAGTGTGTCAGGATGTTTGCCAGAAAGGGTCATGAATGTTCTGTGGTAAATTAGTGCTTGGGGGTTAGTGCTCACACAATGGTACAGCCATGCACAGGAGCCAGGGGGAGACACATCAGGATTCCAAAGGTGTGTTCTGTGTGGGGAGCAATGAGCAACGCTGAGAAGACCCCACTTCTTTCTTTCTTTCTTTCAGAACCTGCAGCGATCATGCTCTGGCAGCCCCCTAGTGATCCTACGGGATGTACAGACTGTCCAGAAATCACCCTCTGCCTGTGGCTGGGGCCACAAACCTGAGACCATCCGCCTCATCACCAGGGACCTCATCCGTGATCTCATGTAAGCCAGCACCTGAGCCTCTGCTTTGAGGTTGTGTCAGGTACCCCAGGGGGCTGCATGCCTCACTGCCTGCCCCATGAAAGCGCTATAGTGCTAGGCTAGCCCTTACTGTGTAGCCTCCTGGAGATGAAGCAAGTGGCAATCCCCTGGAATGCCTGGTCTGAGGTGTGAAGTGAGTTAGGCATCATGGAGGGGAGTGACTCCTGAGAGCCAGTCAGAGAGCACTGTTAGTACTCTGCTCTATAAAGCTCCCTCCCTCAGTGGCCACATTACAGGCCCCTCTTGTTCAGTCAGTAGTATATGCAGGGCAGGAGCAGCACAGAGCACCTTCAGGACATAAGCAGTGATTGGTCAAACACTGACCCATATATCCCGGTATGTGTGAAAGGCAGCCTAGGTACAGAAAATAGTGAATTGTCAACACACAGCAGACAGGGCTGCGGATTGCCCCAGGAATGTTTTCTAAGCAGGACTGAAATGTAAAAGAAGGGCCATGATTACTCATTAAAGAACCTGCAGCACTTTGCAAGAATAGAGCTATTATCTTGGCCAAATACCAATTCAGACAATTACTTTCTGCCTCCCTAAATTTTCCCTGCAGTTTTAACTGCATGCAGGATTCTTCACCTCACTGTGCATTGTTAAACAGCCATCACATCTCACTCCAGAGGTGGGTTCAGTTTTGTGGTAGGTGAAATGATCCAAGGCACTCTGGTTAACATTTTCAAGGGTGGCTACTGATGTTGAGCACTCCAATTTTTTGGGCACCCAGTTTGAGACCTCTGGGAGGTGACTTCTAGAGACGCTGAGCAGCCAGAGCTCCAACAAAAGTCAATGGGAGCGCCTGAAAATCAGGCCCAAGATGTCTCAGACTGGGCACCCAAACACTGAGGCACCTCAGGTCAATGTCTCATTTGACAAGGTGGCTATTTTGGATTATCTGGGATGAAAGGTTCTAAGTACAGCAATGATTTTATTATTAACTAACCATTCTTTGAAGTGTTTCTGGAATCCAGTCTGCTGCTGTCATCTTTGAAGAAATCGTTAAGCAGGTATCACTATTTATGTGGGTGGATGAAAGGCAACATTAATAATACTAATAATAATTATTAAATACTTAGCACTGAACATCTTCAAAGTGCCTTACACATTCTCTTCTATTCAAGTTCTTATACCGCACCCATCACCATGGTATCTGAGTAATACACAGAGTCATTTATTTCTTAGAACTCCCCTGGGAAATAGACCCATATTATCCACATTTTACAACTGGAAAAATGGGGGCACCGTCAGCTTCCCCTAGGTCACGCAGTGAGTCAACTGCAGAACTGGGACTAGAATTCAGTTGCTTCTGTTTCCTCATTCTGTACTCATTACAGGAAACTACCCTTCCTTATATAAAGATATTAACCCTTTAAGGGTCATTTGTCAGCAATGTATGTAGCATACAGGTGTTTTCTGTTTCCTGGTTAGGACAGTGTCCTTATATTTCCCTGGTATCTTCTATCCCTAGAGACTCAATACACTTTGCAATCTCAATAAACTTCCCTATAAACTAGGCACAGGGATTACATCATCCATTTCTGAAATGCAAACATCACTGGGGTGGTGTTATGCTTATAAGAAGCACACAGAATTTTTTTCAGGGGAAAAGGCAATATGCCACGTGTATTGGAGATACAACAATTAGCATATGCATTCAAATACACACACACACACACTGTCCTGCCAGTCGATGTTATAGTTACCAGTCCAGAGTCCGGATCAATCTAGTGGACAGCTAGGTTGATCACAGGTAGAGAGGAGCTGGGTTCTGTCGATCGCAACATGATGCTCCGGGGAAGTTTTGTCAGGACGAACCCAACGTTTCATGGCAAAGCACTGTTTATATAGTGATTTTTTTTTTATTGGGACCAATGAGTTTTGCACTGTTATGCTGTAATCAATTGCTATTTGATGTGCGCTTGTTCTTTTAGATTTTTTTTTTTATTTTGTTCTTTCATTAGTCTTTCAGGGAGAGACATGCTAGTTTTGATTACAGCTATTTTGTCCCCATTGATAGGTGCCTGCCACATCTTTTAGAGTCATTAATTTGCCCTCCTCTGCCATCTCAGTAGGGGCATGTTGCAATCTCCTGGCGCCTTTACGTCCATCCTTAATTCCTCCCTAGAACATCTAGTTTGGTGATGGCCTTTACACTTATTTTCTAACACACATTTCTCATTCACACACAAAACAGATTGATTTACACAAAACATTTGAACAGGAACATTAAATTGCAATGCAAAAGAAAACAATCATTGCATTTTTTTTTACTTATTTTAAAATGCCAAACCTACAACAAAATGGTGACCCTAAAGGTCTGTGTCTGCCTTGAAATTAGCTTCAGACACAAGATTTTGGCTAATGCATCTTTACCAATGGCACACTAGGCCATTCCTTTCTGCTTTCAGAAAGGGTGGCTGGCAGAATATAATTAAATCATGTAATGCATGCTACATTATTTTTTATTTTAAATTATACAAAATACAAACATAAAATTCTACTGCTACAGTGGAGGACAACAGCTGTTTGACAGTGCACAGCAATGCTGACCTGCTGTTGAGGACAGGCAGTGAAGATGATCATGTCCCATTGAAACTGGTGAAAGCACCAGGATGACAGTTGAGCTGCTTTCACAAAAAGTTGGGAAATTCAAGTCTGACTCGGAAATGTTTTGAACTTCTTTTATCAGGGGCTAAATAGTTCCACACGTAGTGTTTTTGTGATTCCGGTCAAACTCGTGGGGAGTCCACAGGAAATGACCTGTTGGCATCATGCTGTTACAGATGCACCTTGTGCTGTTTGGTACAATGTGGTTCTATCCAAACTCCATATGGATCAAATCTAGTCCCTGGAGGAAAACTGGCCTATAGGCCTTGGGCTTGGGCTTAGTCATGATTGTCTTTGAGCTGCCCCTCTCTCTCATGTGCATGTATGGCATCTGCAGAGCAACATTCTGTAGATGCACTTGTAGGTCGATAAGACATTTCAAGACCCGCTCTGTGACGTTGTGATATCACCCAGTTCACCTTTGAATCCGTATTTGGGGTTCTGCATTATGATGTGTTCAATGGTTTGGATGTTCGCACTGGAGTCACATGAAGGGGAGTCTTTGATTTTCTGCACTTACACAGTATCTCTGGAGATGTCTAAACACCGTCACTCTTGGAATGAGGTCGGTTTGCCCAGCGTGTGATAACATCATGCTGCTCTCACTGGGGTTTGGGCTCTCCCTTCCCCACAACCTGACAGTGTTTCTCCTGAAGTGCCATTGCCTACTCCCCACACTAGACTAGGCCCAGGCACTTTGGCCCATATACACAAAGGTCCAGATTTGGGTACCACAGCAGTTCACAAATCCCTGCTCAGCTGCTGCCTAACCCTGTAGACACCTACATGTTCATTGCAAAAGTCCCCAAGGCACCTAAGTTTTTGCCTCTGGGCATGGACACCGCTCCCATAGGTGTTTGAGCGCCTGCCTATTTCCTAATGTGATCCTCAAACCTAGCCTGCCTGCAGGGCCTGCTCTGATCTGTGTGCTCTGAGCATGCCTAACTACACAAACTGGCCAGGGAGAGAGGACAAGGAGGAACTCCCCTATACCCTTTAGTGCAGAGATTATGTTTCCATCTGGGGTGTGGGAGACCCTGATTCAATTCCCCCCCTTGCCTGATGAGGAGAATAGATTTGAACAGGTGTTTCCCACCTCTCAGGTGAGTGCCCTAATCACAGGGCTATGGGGTGTTCTGGGGCAGGGCTCTCCATATCTCCTGGTGAAGGTGTTCCACTTTGTATAAATAATGAAATAGGCATTGGGCCAAAGGCAGTGCCAATGACTACACCCACATCCCTTCTCCACCTCCGGCACAGGATGGCTAAAGATTGCAAGGGAGTGAGGTGTGTGCCACTCTTCTTGCACGAAGTGTCTTAGGCACCTGACTGCAGGAGAGGGAACTCAGATGTGGATCCCAAGCAGAAATAGGTGCCTCCCACTCACCTGGGCTGAGAAGCTTAAGTCCCAGAGAGCGGTGGGGCTTAGAACACACCCCTCTTTTCCGTATCTGTGATTGGCTAGTTTAGACAGTTCCCCGCCTAGCATGCTGGCCTTGGTGGATCTCATTCTCAGGCACCTATCTCTCCCCATGCATTGTGTAGAGAGCCCAGGTGCCTAATTCAGGCTTTGTGGATTCCACTGGGTAGCAGGGTACCAGGTCTTAGGCATTGCCATGCTCAGCATGGCAATGCCCTTTGTGGATCTGGGCCCTCTTGTGTGTGTCTCTGCTGACTCGCTCAGTCACTCACATGGTCCTTCCATTGATCCGGTAACCCCTGTTGCAGGCAGCACCACAGGGTCTGATCTCCGCACAGGAAACCACCAGGCATTTCCCAGGCTAACGTGGTTATGGGGAAGTGTGTGCGAGGTGGGGGCGGGGGGGGTAAGGGAGAATCCATGTCAGTGACTCTGCTCTCTGTGCCCTGCTCACTTGTTTTGCCAGTGTTCCTGCAGAGGACCCGTCGGGAGAATCCCTCATTATGAGTCCAGAGGATTTCCACCGCATTAAGACAGCATCCCGAGTCCTGACCAAGGAGGAGCGCGAGGCCAACATAGCAGCTCTCAAGGCAGAGAAGGAAGCTGTTATAGTATGTCTCCTGTCGCTTCCTTTTGTCAGCTGGTTTGTAGGCAGATTCCAGGATGCTGTTTGAAATGACCATGTAGGGTTGACTTTGTGGGGAAGGGCTCACTGAAGGGGCTACAGCAGCCACCCCAGGCATTCCTGGTGTGCTGGGTCCAGCTCTTGCCTGCCAGAGGCCATTGGGCTAGAGAGACGGGGAGGTGGGTTTAATGTTCCCCTCTGGTGTCATCTGGACTGGTGATCTGCTTGGCTACTCCAATCCTTGACTCTGGGAGCCAGCCTTACCCTGCTCTGCTGTGAGAACCCCCGCTCCTGGGCTGTTCACACAGCCTCTGGCATGTAAGCTGCTCCCAGCTACTTGCAAGAGAATGATACTAGCCAATATCTCCGGTCCCAGAAACAACCCTGGGAACCTCCGTCTTGCAGTGTCCAGTTATGCCCGCTGGACGCTACAAGCTTACATTAATTTGTCAATTTAACAAAGAAATGGATATGTACCAGGCTTATTCTCCCAAGGGGAGCCTCTGGCACTGCAAACCAAACGCACTGCTTCAGGTAGAATAAACAAACAGATTTATTAAGTATAAAGATTGATTTTATGAGATTATAAATCATAGCATAACAAGTCAGATTTGGTCAAATGAAATAAAAGCAAAATGCATTCTAAGGTGATCTTAACACTTTCAGTGTCCTTAAAAACTTTGATGCTTCTCACCACAGGCTGGCTAGTTACTTTTCAGTCAGGCTCTCCCCCTTTGATCAGTGTTTCAGTCGCTTGGTGTAGTGTCTGTAGATGTAGATGGAAGAGAGAGAGAGAGATAGCATGGCAAACGTTTCTCCCTTTTATCATGTCCTTTCTTCCCTTTTGGCTTCCCCCGCCCTTCAGAGTCAGGTGAGCATTACCTCATCCATAGGAGCCGACTTCCGGAGCCCTGCAACGTCACCCTGCGTCCGGGGCTGCAGCTGCTCTGAACTTGAGCTCACCTTAGTGATGATTTTGCAGCAGTGAAGTGTCAGTACTATTTGGAAGGAGTTAGGGACTGAGCACAGTCCCAAACTGCCCAAAGGAAGGGGGTGACTCCCTTGAGGGTCTAACAGTTTTTTTGTTGATGCCTAGGCCAGCATCCATTGTTCCTGTGAGGCTGGGCTGGGTTTGTCCCATCCGTGCCCTGACGAGGTGTGAAGTGCCTCTCTGTTCTTGGAGTTTTTGCATGGCCTTGCTTTAAACCATGAGGATACATTTTCAGCCTCATAACTATGTACATGAAATTATAACCTACAACCTCACAGTTACAATTACTATAACATCACTATAACAACCATCCTCGGTGCATTATGAGCCTTCTGAAGACACCCAACATGACAAACTTTGCACTGGATACCACACAGTCATTTTATAAAGATGAACCTGGGGGTGTAGGGTGTTCCCCCGAGGTACAGAGTGTCACAGTGGGGTACAGACTGCAAGGAGGGGGTGGGGTTCTTGACCTGCCATTCCCCAAACCATATAGGGCTTTTACAGAGGAAGTTCCTGGGCAAGCTCATGTTTGTGGGCCAGCGAACTGTTTATGGTGCTAACCCCAAACTGCTTCCCTGTCAGGGAAGAGGGGTCAGTGTGCTCCAGAGTGACCCCTGGTGGCTCCTTGCGATTGGCAGAGGTCTGGAAAGAGCTCTCCACCCAAATGCTCCCAGCAGCAGAAACATGGAACTTGTACCCTACACTGGGACCCAAGGGAGCAAGCCCAGGCTCTCTGATGGAGGGCTGTAGGGATCACCCAGCCGCCACAGTTCATATCCCAGTGAGAATCCTCACCCCCTGTGGAATGGGGGGTGGGGAGACAGCAGTGCTACAATCTCAGGAAGTTCTGGCAGTGGAGAGAGTGGCTCATTTAATGGGTGTGGGTGGTTGGTAACAGATTCAGGGATCCCATGTAGGAAGGAGCCTTCTGCACAAAGCCGCTGGCTCATGAACACAGAATGAGGGAGTATATCACAGAGGCCATGGTTCCAGGCAGCTCTCCTGTCTCGGACACGATAGGATTTGAGCGTCTCCCTCAGCAGTGCTGCCTCCCTGAAGCACCCCGCCCCCCACCTCCTTGAAGGCCCAGCAATCCCCACAGTGCAGGTCAACCCCACCCAGATATGGTGTCATGGTGGTGCTGGCCCAGAAGAATCTGGCTTGTGGCAGCACTGTGGAGCGAGGGCTCCTATGGCAGAGTCAGACAGGCTCTCCAGCGCCAGGAATGTGGTGTAGGGATCCCTCTGTCTCCTCCAGGCCGGGGTGAATGAGCGCAAGAACACCATGAAGCTGAAGGAGATAGTGCAGAAGAAGAAGGAGAAGCTGAGCGAGCTGGAGGAGGAGGCCAAGGAGCGAGCCCAGTACCTGCTGCAGCGGGCCAACAGGATGCGCATGGAGCAGGAGGACGAGGTCAAGGAGCTCAGCGAGGTGGGGTCTCGAGCTCTGCTGTCTGCCCCTTTCCCTAATAACTGGCCTTCTGTGAAGCAGGTCAGCACTGTACCCACTGACTCATGGCACTCAGAGCCAGGTT
Organism: Chelydra serpentina; assembly: GCA_037349315.1. Classification (NCBI taxonomy): domain Eukaryota; kingdom Metazoa; phylum Chordata; order Testudines; family Chelydridae; genus Chelydra; species Chelydra serpentina. Next base: position 3,079,520 of record JBAIAC010000056.1, read on the forward strand.
TATCCAAAGTAGGGCAAGCTCAGCCCTGCCCTGGAGGGACCCTGTACAGGGAGAAGGAAGCTGAGTCTTCTTGGCCTCTGTGCAATGGATGTCAGTGAACCTGTCTGTGAGGAGTGGGACCAAGACTCACTCTACATGGTACCACTGGCCAGCCATCTGATAGCAAGGACTTACGGTCACTACTGACCTACTGGATATGAACTGGTTACCTGCGGGGGAAGCTCTTTCAGGGGTGGGAAAGCTCTGTGCCGTGTAGTCTTTGCTATACTCAGATGTGAGGAAACCAGGGTGCAGAAATGCTAAGTGACCTGCCCAAGGGCACACGATGAGTCAGTGGCATAGTTGGGAATAAAGCTAATTCTTTGCTCTAACCACTAGATCACTCTGTGTCTTTCTTCTTGGACTGTCTGTCCCTGCCCCTCCCCCATCTTCAAGGTTGAGTCAGTGCAGTTCTTTGTCCCCACAGATGATCCTGAACGCAAAGTGCCAGGCGATCCGCGATGCACAGATGCTGGAGAAACAGCTGATTGAGAAGGAGCTGGAGGAGGAGGAGAAGCGCCTGGATCAGATGATGGAGGTGGAGAGGCAGAAAGCCACCAAGATGCAGGAGGAGCTGGAGCAGAAGAGGAAGCAGGAGATGATCAGGTGAGCAGGAATGCCCCTCCCTCAGCACCGGGCAGAGCTAGTCATAATGCAGCCCCTCTTCCAGCACTTCCCACTTCCAGTGCAAAGTGACAGGCACCCAGGGATACCTGCCTGTGTGGCTGTGGGGCATGGCCAGCATAGCAGCCCTCAAGGCAGGTTTTGCAGCCATTTGTGCCAGGGACAATATGATGGGCCACTCATGTCTCCCTGCCAGAGACATTGTTGTGTCCTGTTCCCAGAGGGAGGCAACATATCATCAAGCAGATAGAGAAGAACCAGGAGGAGAGGGCTATGAAGGCAGAGCAGCGGGATCAGGAAGCCCAGGAGATGCTGGATTATCTGGAGCAGCTGCAGATGGAAGACCTAAGGGTAAGAGAGAGACAGGTGAGGTGAGGTGTCAGAGATTGATTCTGAGCTTGTCCAACCACTCTCCTCTCGCTCCCAGCAATGGAAGTGAGGAGGATCTCTGCTGCCAACCCAGCGCATGTGAGAGGAGACTCAGACCCCGGCTCTCTAGTATCCCCTGGGGCCAGAGGAAGGGGCAGCCCAGAGCTAGTTAATCTCCTCACAGTTGAGGACTATGGGAAGAAGACAAGGAGCCCGCCTGCAAAGTTAGCAATTGGCAACGGGGCCCTTCTTCAACCCCAGCCCAGTAGCTGGCCCTCCTGGTGCATGGTACCAAGAAGACTCCAGGCAAATGTCAAAGCAAAAATGGGCTGGGAAAGGGTCTGTTCTGGGGCCATCTTCCTGGGGTCCTCTCTCATGGGCACCTTGCCGTGTACCTTTCTCAGGACATGGAGCACAGACATGAGCAGAAGATGAAAATTCAGGCTGAGATTAAACGTATCAATGATGAAAACCAGCAGCGTAAGGAGGAGCAGCTGGCACAGGAGAGGATGGCTGACCAGCGGGTGCTGGAGTACCAGAAGCAGAAAATAGTATGTTCTTTGGGCAGGGGGACAAGAGACCAAGTGGCATTTCTGCCCAGTAAACTGAGGCTGCATAGAATATCAGGGTTGGAAGGGACCTTAGGAGGTCATCTAGTCCAGCCCCCTGCTCAAAGCAGGACCAATCCCCAATTTTTGCCCCAGCTACCTAAATGGCCCCCTCAAGGATTGAACTCACAACCCTGGGTTTAGCAGGCCAATGCTCAAACCACTGAGCTATCCCTCCCCCCATATCACTGTGAAGGTTCTACTCTAGTTCAGCCAGGAGCTCTGGGCCTGGTGCAGAAATTACTGGGTGAGGGATGAGGTTCCCTGGCCTGTGCTATGCAAGAGTTGAGACTAGATCATCATAATGGTTCCTTCTGGCATTAACATCTGTGAATCTATCAGCAAGATCCATCTGTGCTGATGGATGGTGGCATGTCCATATCCTGCAGGCAGAGACACATCTGTATGTACCATGTTTTCTGATGTGTGAGCGTTGTTCAGCTGAGAACAGAGGGAGAATGTCTGACTAGCTAGATGCTGGCTCCTGTAAGGAGTCCAGACAAGAGGAACAATTTACTAAGGGTCCTGGTGGATTCTCCATCACTGACAAGTCTGGATGTAGCTAAATATCGCTCTAGGAATTATTTGGGGGAAGTTCTCTGGCCAGTGTTATACAGGAGGTCAGAGATGTGTGTGTGAGTGAGAGACAGAGAGACACTGGGTGCGTATGATGCTGTACGCCTGCACGTGTTGGCGACGGGGAAGGGTTACTGTTAACAGCCCGGGTGCAGCTCATTGACCCGGTGCTGTTTGCCTGGCCCAGGCACGGGAAGCAGAGTTCGAGGCTGAACAGGAGAAGATCCGTCGGGAGAAGGAGATGGAGACGGCACGTCTGAGGGCGATGCAGGAAAAGGCCCAGGATTACCAAGCAGAGCAGGTAACATGCCCGCAAAGCCTGCCCCCATGCCAATCCATCTCCCTCCCTGCCTCTCCCTCCCCTGCTTCCATCCCAGCCAAGCCAAACCTCATTAAACCCAATGGGAGTAGCAGGGGAATGGTTCCTCTTGCCAGACCAGCCCCTAGATCCCTAGTGGTGTAGGGGGCATGGGTGGGGCGCACCCCCTGGCCAGGACACCTGGTCAGAGTGCATTACGTCTGCACGCTCCAGAGCCAGTGGGCAGAGAGGCCAAGCAAGGGGCCAGGGGAGATGCTGCATTCTCTTTACAACAGATGTGTATCTAGCAGCATGTTCCCCTGGGCAAACTTCTTCCCCAGCCCCAAGGAATTATCAGCTTCCCTTCACACAGGATGTCTGTCCCCCTTGCTGGAGCTGGCAAGGGGCCAGAAAGGGCTTCTGGGACAGAGGTAAGATGGAGAAGCTGGAGCGTCTCTTCTCTGCTGGCTGTCCTGCCAGGAGCTCTGGGAACCCGTCACTCCACCCATGCTGCTGCGAGGAGGGGGATATTTCAGTGAAACACACTGAGAAATGGACTTTGTTAAACCAGTTGTGTTGCACTATTGAGGCACCATGGTGCAGAGCAGCCTTCCCTTCCCCCGCCCTGGGAGGAGGTCTCACCCCATCCCTCGCCTTGGCAAGGGACTGGGAATGATGCACACCTCATGGGGGTCTCACAGCAAAGCAAGGGAGACATGAGAAACCCGTGTCCACAGGGCTGTAACCTGGGCTGTGGCAGGGCAAGGGCCCCTGGTTGAGAAAGCTCTGCTCTTTGTCCCGGAGAGGCCAGCTCAGGAGCACAGCCAGGCCTTGCTGCCGTAATGGGGTGAGACGAGAGGCAGGTGTCTCAGGTGGCCCCAGCCCAGAGCTGTGGAGATCGCACCAGCCCCGCAGTGGACCCACTAGAACCTAGTGTTATGCGTTCCAGCAGCCTGCCTTGCTCAGGAGGTGGCTGCAGAGGCTCAGCATTAGACGAGTGGCTGCAGCATCCTATACATTGGTTTCAGAGTGGTCAAGGTACAGTCCACGTCTACATTCCAGAAAATGTTTAAAAAAAACAAACTATAATAATGATAGTAAGTAAGTGAAAAGATTTCAGGGTCCGTTCAAAAGTGTCTGGCAGTCCGGATTTGGCCCACTGTCTGCCTATTGACTACCCCTGCTATAGATGAGCACTGGCTCTGAAGGACCATTAGGACCCTGAGGCTGTGAGCTGGGTGCCAGCATAACTCATAGATGGCACCAACCCATTGTTCTGTGTCTTTCTTCTCTCCATTCAGCTCAGATCCCAAGTCTAACAGGGTTTCTGTAACGTCCAACACCGCTGGCTCTGCCCATGCTCAGCAACTCCAGCTGGGTCCATCCTGCATCACTAGTAGGAGCACACACATAGCTGGATGCCGTGCTGGGGGGCAGGAGTTAGGACAGAACCCAGCTGGCTCCTCTGTAGCCCAGACAAAGGGAGCCCAAGGTCCTGAGTAGCAACAGGGGCTGTCTGTCCTGGGCCCCGCATCAGGTGTCCCTGCTCTGCTCGCAGCGGGAGTCAGTGCTCTCCCTTCCTGGCAGGATGCGCTGAGGGCCAAGCGGAACCAAGAGGCCACCGAGCGAGAGTGGCGCCAGAAGGAGAAGGAAGCTGCGCAGAAGAAGGCGGAGACTGAGGCCTTGCTGAAGAAGAGCCGGCTGGAGCAGATCGCCCACAAGGAGCACAGCCTGGCTGTGCAGGTGCAGCGGGACCGCAATGAGTTTGAGAGGATCCTCAGGTAGCACAGGTGGCGCTGGTGGGGTCACTGATGTAGTAACTGAGGCCCAGCCCCGGAGACCCAGATAGTTCAGACTGAGTTCCCAGTGATGCTGCGAAGCGCTCCTGGCTGTGCACGTTCCCTCTGCCCCGTCCAGTGCTGAAGGTATTGGGGCTGATCTCCCCCCTTAGCACCAGGGCTTCCTTCCAAGGCTTTTCACACCATGGATTTTCTTTAGATGGACAACGGTTTTGTGGATCTTTGATCACATGATCAGAAAATTCTACCCAGCATGCACTGTGTCATTTCTGCCCCTCCAGCTTCGAGCAGTATAGTGGGAAGCAGGGTTCTGTAGAAAATCTCCCTCTGTATGCCACGCTCACGCTGCTCTCTGGCTGATCAGCCTGGGAGATGGGTGCGCACATCAGCCAAAACTCTGGGCCAGAGCTGCCTGCTCAGATGGCAGTCAGCCTTGGACTGCACTGGGAGCCTGCCCATTACAGATCTGTCTGGGGAGACCAGCTTCCCCCATGAAGCCATGGTGGGGAGGACACAGCCTGGGCAGTTAGCAGAAAGAACAAGGAAATCCTTGTCTTCATGGGAGGGTGCTTAGCACGAGAGTGGGGAAGTGAAACCAGAATTCATCAGGAGGAACTTACGGCTGCGGCATGGGTCAGAGTCTTGGACAGAGGGTTATCTGCCTTTCCAGCGTTTCTGCTGGGGCAGGCAGCAGTTCGAGCACAGGGGTCATGCAGCCCAATGTCTCCCTGCAGAGCCCAGCGGGATCAGATTGAGAAGGAGCGGAAGGAGCAGGAGCGGCGCGCAGCCCTGCATCAGACCCATGCCGACCAGGTGCGGCGCCAGGTGCGTGAGCACCAGCAGAAGCAGGTGCAGGAGCGAATCGCTACCTTTGAGGAGGGCAAGCGACTGAAGGAAGAGGCACGCCGGCGCAGCGAGCGCATCAGTGAGATCAAGAGGAAGAAGATGGAGGAGCTGAGGTGAGGTTGCAGGGCCAAGCAGGAGGCCTGTGCCTTGGGAGTCCTGGCTTGGCATGACATCAGCCCATTCGTAGTGCTGGGCAAGCCATGGGATGTGGGAAGGGCTTAGAGGGTCACTGCTCACGCAGCACAGTCCTGCAGGATACCCCTTACATTTTAGTAAGGGGTTGTGCCCTATAACCCTGAGTGGCCTGTGTAAATGCTCTGCTGTCATAGTTCACAGCCTGGACACCAACAGCCAGCAGACAGGCATGCGGTATCCTGCTTTGAGCAGGGGGTTGGACTAGATTACCTCCTAAGGTCCCTTCCAACTCTGAGATTCTATGATTCTATGATCCTGAGTGTCTGTGTGCTGTGCAGCCCTGGGTCAGCACTTCTGACCTCAGCAGCCTGCCACAACATAACAGTCCCACCCTGCTGTCCACCAACTTTGGTTACACCTGGCAGGACGACCCCAACACACTTCCAGTCCTAAATTTTCCCCAAACCATCTGCCTGAAGTGTCCAGGATCACTCAGAGAAATCAGGGTTCTTTATTCCTTTAAAGAGACAGTACCCAGCGGCTTGCCATATTAATTGGAGTTAACAATTCCTTCAATTCAGACACAGCACTGGGTTGGTTTAGATTAAAATAAAACCAGTTTATTAGCGACAGAGCACAGGTTAAGTGATGCCAAGAAAAAGAGATAAAGGGAGAGATGGTTACAAGAAATCAAAGTGAAAACCCATATTTAAAAGACGCAAACTTTATCTAGTAAGGCACCGTGTTTGCTTATGATGGTGTCACTGACCAGTTACTCGTGATCCAGCATGGCTGACTGTCCTTCAGTCAGGACCATCACAGAAGTACTAGGCGATGGTTTCCTTGTCTCCTCAGGTGAAGGATAACTCAGTGGTTCACTTCACCTCTCTTTATGGTCCAGTAAACCTTTGCAAAGCTTCTCTCTTTAAGTGCATTGATCCTGCTTCAACAAGCATGAAGGCTTCCTGGGGGTGGTGTCTCCATCAGCCATTGATAATTGAGTCTTCACCTCTTCCCCGTGTTCACTGAATGGCTTTGTTACCTTTCATGTAAATGTAGCTTCATTGTCTCTGCCTGACAATGAGGCTGGTTAGACAAGTGAGTACACAGTCGTTTATGGTCTAGACATGCTGACCCCCCCAACCACCTGATGAGCTTTAATGGTTCTGTTTACCGAAATTGTAAATTGCAATCTCATTGTCATCGGTCACCTGCTTCATTGGTATGCAACCCCTGGAAAGACCCGTTTCTACTTTGTTCAAATACAGACTTTAAAACATTGTGTCAAGGGATGTTCATAACTCCTCATGCAGCTTTGTCACATATATTCCACAATGATATTATTGATCTGTATATTAGTAGTTTTCAAATGATACCCCACAAGGATAGTTTGATCATTGCCATGGGAGTAGGGTGTGAATACAGGGGTGTTTAGGGTCACAACCCCATTCCTGCTTTCTCTCCCCAGACGTACTCCCTGGTTCTGGGCCGAGCAGGGTAGATGGGGACTGTGGAGATGATGGGGGGAGAGCAGGTGATGGAGTCATAGAATCATAGAATATCAGGGTTGGAAGGGACCTTAGGAGGTCATCTAGTCCAACCTCCTGCTCAAAGCAGGACCAATCCCCAACTAAGTCATCCCAGCCAGGGCTTTGTCAAGTCTGACCTTAAAAACCTCGAAGGAAGGAGATTCCACCACCTCCCTAGGTAACCCATTCCAGTGCTTCACTACCCTCCTAGTGAAAAAGTTTTTCCTAATATCCAGCCTAAACCTCCCCCACTGCAACTTGAGACCATTACTCCTTGTTCTGTCATCTTCTACCACTGAGAACAGTCTAGATCCACCCTCTTTGGAACCCCCTTTCAGATAGTTGAAAGCCGCTATCAAATTCCCCCTCGTTCTTCTCTTCTGCAGACTAAACAATCCCAGTTCCCTCAGCCTCTCCTCATAAGTCATGTGCTCCAGCCCCCTAATAATTTTTGTTCCTCTCCCCTGGACTCTTTCCAATTTTTCCACATCCTTCTTGTAGTGTGGGGCCCAAAATTGGACACAGTACTCCAGATGAGGCCTCACCAATGCTGAATAGAGGGGAATAATCACATACCTTGATCTGCTGTCAATGCCCCTACTTGTACAATCCAAAATGCCGTTAGCCTTCTTGGCAACAAGGGCACACTGTTGACTCATATCCAGCTTCTCATCCACTGTAACTCCTAGGTCCTTTTCTGCAGAACTGCTGCCTAGCCATTCGGTCCCTAGTCTGTAGCAATGCATGGGATTCTTCCGTCCTAAGTGCAGGACTCTGCACTTGTCCTTGTTGAACTCATCAGATTTCTTTTGGCCCAATCCTCTAATTTGTCTAGGTCCCTCTGTATCCTATCCCTACCTTCCAGCATATCTACCACTCCTCCCAGTTTAGTGTCATCTGCAAACTTGCTGAGGGTGCAGTCCACGCCATCCTTCAGATCATTAATGAAGATATTGAACAAAACTGGCCCCAGGGCCGACCCTTGGGGCACTCCGCTTGACACCAGCTGCCAACTAGACATGGAGCCATTGATCACTACCCGTTGAGCCCGACGATCTAGCCAGCTTTCTATCCACCTTATAGTCCATTCATCCAGCCCATACTTCAACTTGCTGGCAAGAATACTGTGGGAGACCGTATCAAACGCTTTGCTAAAGTCAAGGAATAGCACATCCACTGCTTTCCCCTCATCCACAGAGCCAGTTATCTCATCATAGAAGGCAATTAGGTTAGTCAGGCATGACTTGCCGTTGGTGAATCCATGCTGACTGTTCCTGATCACTTTCCTCTTCTTTAAGTGCTTCAGAATTGATTCCTTGAGGACCTGCTCCATGATTTTTCCAGGGACTCAGGTGAGGCTGACTGGCCTGTAGTTCCCCGGATCCTTCTTCTTCTCTTTTTTAAAGATGGGCACTACATAACGGCATTTTGGGCTGTATAAGTAGGGGCATTTCCAGCAGATCGAGGGACGTGATTATTCCCCTCTATTCGGCACTGGTGAGGCCTCATTTGGAGTACTGTGTCCAGTTTTGGGCCCCACACTACAAAAAGGACGTGGATAAATTGGAAAGAGTGCAACGGAGGGCAACAAAAATGATTAGGGGGCTGGAGCACATGACTTATGAGGAGAGGCTGAGGGAACTGGGATTGTTTAGCCTGCAGAAGAGAAGAGTGAGGGGGGATTTGATAGCTGCTTTCAACTACCTAAAAGGGGGTTCCAAAGAGGATAGATCTAGACTGTTGTCAGTGGTAGAAGATGACAGAACAAGGAGTAATGGTCTCAAGTTGCAGAGGGGGAGGTTTAGGTTGGATATTAGGAAAAACTTTTTCACTAGTAGGGTGGTGAAGCACTGGAATGGGTTACCTAGGGAGGTGGTGGAATCTCCTTCCTTAGAGGTTTTTAAGGTCAGGCTTGAGAAAGCCCTGGCTGGGATGATCTAGTTGGGGTTGGTCCTGCTTTGAGCAGGGGGTTGGACTAGATGACCTCCTGAGGTCCCTTCCAACCCTGAGATTCTATGATTCTATGATTCTATGATTAGCCTTTTTCCAGTCATCCGAGACCTCCCCCAATCGCCATGAGTTTTCAAAGATAATGGTCAATGGCTTTGAAATCACATCCGCCAACTCCTTTAGCACCCTTGGATGCAGTGCATCCAGCCCCATGGACTTGTGCTCGTCCAGCTTTTCTAAATAGTCCTGGACCACTTCTTTCTCAACAGAGGGCTGGTCACCTTGTCCCCATACTGTGCTGCGCAGTGCAGTAGTCTGGGAGCTGACCTTGTTCGTGAAGACAGAGTCAAAAAAAGCATTGAGTACATTAGCTTTTTCCACATGCTCTGTCACTAGGTTACCTCCCTCATTCAGTAAGGGGCCCACACTTTCCTTGACTTTCTTCTTTTTGCTAACATACCTGGAGAAACCCTTCTTGTTACTCTTAACATCCCTTGCTAGCTGAAACTGCAAGTGTGATTTGGCTTTCCTGATTTCACTCCTGTATGCCTGAGCAATATTTTTATACTCCTCCCTGGTCATTTGTCCAATCTTCCACTTCTTGTAAGCTTCTTTTTTGTGTTTAAGATCAGCAAGGATTTCACTGTTAAGCCAAGCTGGTTGCCTGCTATATTTACTATTCTTTCTACTCATCGGGATGGTTTGTTCCTGCAACCTCAATAAGGATTCTTTAGAATACAGCAGCTCTCCTGGGCTCCTTTCACCCTCATGTTATTCTCCCAGGGGATGCTGCCCATCAGTTCCCCAAGGGAGTCAAAGTCTTCTTTTCTGAAGTCCAGGGTCCGTATTCTGCTGCTCTCCTTTCTTCCTTGTGTCAGGATCCTGAACTTGACCATCTCATGGTCACTGCCTCCCATATTCCCATCCACTTTTGCTTCCCCTACTATTTCTTCCCTGTTTGTGAGCAACTGTCAGCAGGGAGATGGGGAGGAGCAGCTGCTGAGCAGAGCTGGGCAGGCCAGCAGAGGAAGCTGGTTAGCAGGGCTGTAACAGTTCACTTGTGTTATCGGGGAAGAGCAGGAGAGGTGCCTAATGCTGCCCCCAGGGCTTCCCTTTCTGCCGCAATACACTCTGAGCCTCCCCTCCAGCCCTCCTTTCTGCCCCCCAGCACTTCCTCCACCATACACACGTGGGGATGGATCACCCTGCGGAAGAGGCAGCAGATTCCCTCCAGGTGGTACCAGCCCCCAGCCTCTTGGTCAGACAGAACCAGCCCCATCTTCACTGTGACCAGGCAGCGGGGCCCCAGGGGGAGCAGCCAGAGGGACAGATTTAAATTCCATGGAGAAGTGGCCCCCTGCCCCACCAGCCCGAGGCCCCAGTGATCATGGCGAGGAGGCTGGTAGTGCCAAGTCCATTATGGCCCTCCCAGCTGGCTCCTTGGGACCTGGGAGAGATGGGGGCTCGGACTGTGGGCTGGGCCCATTCTGCAGCAGGGCCTTGGGTCTTTCTGTGATGTTCCTTCCCTTCTTTCCTTTGTTTCTAGAGCTGCTGGCCTGCCTGAGAAGTACTGCGCCCAGGTGGAGCGCCGAGGCCTCGCTGAGCCAGCCTCCGTGCACTGAGGGTCTCCAAGGCAGCATAGCTCAGCCCAACCTGGCTTCACCGCACGGCAAGGAATCGCAACCCAGCCTCACCAGGGGCCTAGATTATATATTTTGTTAGTTTCTGAGAGTGTTTTATGAATAGAGATATTTATGGAGGTGTTGGTGTCCTTCGCTTTGCTGTGTCCCTGAACCAGCCCCACCAGGGAAAGTGGGAACAGCATCCCCTTTCCAGCTCGGCCCAGCTCTATGGGCTGTGGAGAGTCGCTCACCCATGCTCCCCAGGTGAGAGGGACGCATTAGTGGGTACCTCCCCTCTGCTTCCATTGAGGAGCTTGTGTCAGGTCCTGGACTGGCATATGGGTGGTCCAACCACAGGCTTCCTGGGTTACTGTGGGCAAGGTACATGGGCATTTTCTTCACTGTGCTACAGTCCTCAGCTCTGTTACAAGGGGCTCCTCAGCCAGCTTGCAGCTTGTGGCCAGAGCCAGACCAGCTAGTCACTGGCAGCCCGGAAAAATCTCGGTTTGATCTGTTCCCATATCCCCATATCCATCAGTAGAGAATGGGAAAGGCTAGAGTCATGCTCTGATGTCTGAGAAGAGCAAGAGAATCCATACCCTCCTGAGACAGCCCTGGAAACCCTGCTGGGCCCCTGCCCTCCAGACAACGTCAGTTCCGGACCCCGCTGGGCCCCTGCCCTCCGGACGGCATCGGCTCCAAGGGAGAAACGCATGCAGGAACATCACCCCAAACAATCCTTTGGATAGAGTTAGATACAGTGCAGGTGGGTGCCTTCCTTGGCTTGACTGTGACTTGATGACTCTCAGCTCAGTTCCAGATCCCTAGCATCAAGCAGCGGTCATAGAATCATAGAATCTCAGGGTTGGAAGGGACCTCAGGAGGTCATCTAGTCCAATCCCCTGCTCAAAGCAGGACCAACCCCAACTAAATCATCCCAGCCAGGGCTTTCCTCAATCCTGACCTTAAAAACCTCTAAGGAAGGAGATTCCACCAACTCCGTAGGTAACCCATTCCAGTGCTTCACCACCCTCCTAGTGAAAAAGTTTTTCCTAATATCCAACCTAAACCTCCCCCTCTGCAACTTGAGACCATTACTCCTTGTTCTGTCATCTTCTACCACTGAGAACAGTCTAGATCCAGCCTCTTTGGAACCCCCTTTCAGGTAGTTGAAAGCAGCTATCAAATCCCCCCTCATTTTTCTCTTCTGCAGACTAAACAATCCCAGTTCCCTCAGCCTCTCCTCATAAGTCATGTGCTCCAGCCCCCTAATCATTTTTGTTTCCCTCCGCTGGACTCTTTCCAATTTATCCACATCCTTCTTGTAGTGTGGGGCCCAAAACTGGACACAATACTCCAAATGAGGCCTCACCAGTGCTGAATAGAGGGGAATGATCACGTCCCTCGATCTGCTGGAAATGCCCCTACTTATGCAACCCAAAATGCCGTTAGCCTTCTTGGCAACAAGGGCACACTGTTGACTCATATTCAGCTTTTCGTCCACTGTAACCCCTAGGTCCCTGGGCTTTAATAACCCTTGTCATTAAAGCTGGATGAACAGTGTAGCAGCTGCCAGAACACCATCAAGAACTCTCAACAGGTTCATTCTCCCAGTACACCCTGTCCTTGGCTCTCGATTCCCACTTGGATGGCTGACAGTCCCCGCACAGCCCCACCCCCCGTCCTGCATGCAGTATTGGCTCTGTAGTGCTGTAGGGATTGGTGCTGAGAGCAGCACTAGAGTTAAAGTTGAAACCGGATTTTCCTTTGCAATCTAGTTCTGTTCTGCCTTCGGTGTTTTTTGGAACAAATCCTTGACGTATACTCTGAGAACGGACGTACTGGAGGGAGTCGCATTGCATGGGGAAACGGACTGGCGCCAAGTGCAGCAACAGCAGAAAATCCCTGAGTGCAGATAGACTGCTCCCAGCTGTGCTACGCAGGAGTGCCAGGAGCCGGTGTCTCCGGCATAGCAGCATACCCCACGGAGAGCTTTCTCCAGAAGAATCACTGTCAGAGGGGTTGGGGCAGGAAGATTTGCCTAACTGAAGGCTCCAGGCACCCATGTCCCTGGGACAGAAGATTCTCCAGCTGCTCCTCAGAGCTCATACAACAGAATCTGCCTGTACCCCAGAGGTGATAAACCCTGAGTGTTACAGAGAGGCCCCAGGCCGGGAGAAAGAGGGGGAAAGGAGGAGAGAGAGAGCAGGGAATGGAAAGATGAGAAAAATCACCGGAGGGTCTTTGATAGAAGGAGGCGCAGGCTGGCTTACCTCCCTCCTCTGGCTCCTGCAAGTCCAGCTCTGTCCCCATGTCCCAGAACAGCATGGTCCTGTACACGGCGTGGGGTGGGGAGGGGGAAGCTGAGCTCTCAGCTGGTGGGCCTGCCCCTCCCTCTCTGACCATATGGTGAGGATGGCATCGGTCATGGAGATCAGGGCTTGTTCTGCTGAATAATTCAGAGCAGAGTGATGGACACAACAGATCTGAGAGCGTGTGAATCTCTACAGTGCCTTACGGGCCTCAATCAGCACAGGGGCCTCTCCTGTGCTGAGGCAGATGGGGACAGATTGGTGCAGGCTAGAGCCTGAGGGCTGCCCTGAGTAATAGGCTCTCTTAGCGTTGTGAAAGCAGCGGTTAGCTGGGGTGCAGGACTCTGTAAGCCATGTCTCCTCCTGTCCCTGAACTCCTGCTGTGCCAGTAGTTCTGTAGGAGTGGCACAGAGCTGGGAGATCCAGGCCTCTTTTCATAGTTTAGCAGGGGCAACATATCCCCAGAGCAAGGGTGAATCCCCTGCATGGGGGAGGCAGGCCAGGCAATTCTTCCCAGAGCCCAAAATGTCCCAGACCGGTCTGTTATAATGGGACAGGGAATAAGGCCCAACTGACAGCCACACAGAGGAGAGCGTTGAGATAGTCTGGGCTCTAAGGTGCCACAAATATTCCTTTTCTTTCATAGAATCATCAGAGTTGGAAGGGACCTTAGGAGGTCATCTAGTCCAACCCCCTGCTCAAAGCAGGACCAATCCCCAATTTTTGCCCCAAATCCCTAAATGGCCCCCTCAAGGATTGAACTCACAACCCTGGGTTTAGCAGGCCAATGCTCAAACCACTGAGCTATCCCTCCCCCCTCTTTGTGATAGAAGAGGTGCTGTCGGAAGTCCGTGGCTTTAGAATACGTTCTGTGGTGCTGGGTGTTGTATCATTGTCCCTTAGGAACTCAGTGCTTTTCTAGAAGCATTTATGTTTGAATAGCCACAGGCCCCGTATCACCTCGTGACCTCTCACGAGCAGATTCTCCCCAGCAGGAGTTGTGCATCAATTAATTCCTTAGTAGGAGATTCCCTCAATCATGTGCGTTGTCGGAAAAGTCAGAGCCAGACACTCCGAGACGGATACACCAAGCGTTCTCAAAGAAACCCAGAGGAAACAGCTACTACCTCCCGGGATAGGCTCAGCCCGCTGACTAAGAGCTAGCCGCACTAGCCTGTTGTGCTACAGCGATGGCTTGCTGAGATAATGGGAGGTGGTGTGAGGCTTGTCACTGGCTTTTCTCCCGGAGGCTATTTCTGCAGCCAGGTGGAGTTTGTAGAGAACTCTGTAAATGGTACAGCTTGAAGAAAATGGAGAGAAGACGTGACGTTCATGTGCAGAGCCCAGGTTCCACAGCTCTGCGCCAGAGCTTGGTGTAAACTGGAGGGAGGGGAGGTGGAGGAATGCCAGCTCCTTGAGGGGGGTGTCACAGCCAGACCATCAGCAGCACATTAGGATAGGGACCATTAGCAGCGGTCCATATCCCCACCACCCAAACCCAGCCTCAAGTAGCGCAGATGCAGCATTGTGGAGGTGCTTGTCTGGGCTCCACAGCTCAGTTTGGGCTGAGTTTTGCGCTTACAGCTGGGATTCAACCACTTTGTTACTGTGAAAAGGGCGAATTAGCCTTCAGCATGACAGCGCGTGCTCGGTGTGGAGAATGGGTTTTCTGAGAATGTACCAGGACATCTGTTAACTAGTTTGAATCAAAACTAATTAAAAATGAAACCTCTTAAGATTTTGAGAACCCTACCGTTTCTGTCTGCAATGATCTGAACAGAATAACCCTAACTCTTCCAGCTTCCCAGAGACTTCGGACACACTGAAATCCTGCACATTGACCATGTTTCCAGCCACGTTTTAGAGGCAATGGCCATTTTTGACATTACTAAGAGTGAAAGTTTCTCCTTCAGCAGAGGTTGGCTTATGGTCTGTCAGAGAATGCCATGAGCTTCCCCATGTCAAAATGGGCTGCCATCTTCTATTGTTCTCAATGAGGCCGAAGCTCCAGGTGCCCTCAGCAGAAATGTCCACTGCCTCCATTTGCTGGCTCTTTGCAGGGCTCCTGAATCTGCTTCCTAGCAACACAGGATGCTGCTACCGTTTTCACTGAATGCAGCATGGCTTCACTCATGCTGGAAGCAATGGCAGCCAGGGCGGCAATAGGTTTTTTGGCACCCCAAGCAAAAAATTTTTGGCCACCCCGCTTTTTTTTCCGCGCCCCCACCCCTTCCCCACCCCATTCCAATCCCTTCCCTAAATCCCCGGCCCCGTCTTCTCCCCCAGGCACGCCGCATTTCCCTTCCTACCCCTCCCTGCCAGGTTTGCCGCCAAGCCTTGGAGGGTGGGGGGAGAAGCGGAGCGGCGGCGCACTCAGGGGAACAGGCGGAGCGGAGGTGAGCTGGGGGGGGGCCCCCGCGGGGAGGGCCACAGGAAGTAATCTGGAGGTGGGGGGGGGTGTGCAGAGGAACCATTCCCCACCCCAGATCACCTCCGCTCCACCACCGCCTCCTACTCTGAGCGTGCTGCCGCTCCGCTTCTCCCCGCTCCCTCCCTCCCAGGTTTGCCGCGCAAAACAGCTGTTTCATGGTAAGCCTGGAAGGGAGAGGGGGAGAAGCGGAGTGGCGGCGGCACGCTCAGGGGAGCAGGTGGAGGTGGAGGTGAGCTGCCGGTGGGTGCAGAGCACCCACCCATTTTTCCCCGTGGGTGTTCCAGCCCCAGAGCAACCACGGAGTCGGCACCGACGCCGGAATGCCACCCCTGTAAATGTGCTGCCCCAAGCACGAGTTTGCTTTGCTGGTGCCTAGAGCCGGCCCTGACGGCAGCTAGGAGTCATTTTGAAAGAGGGCCATTCTTCATAAAATCATAGAAGTTTAGGGTTGGAAGAGACCTCAGGAGATCATCTAGTCCAACCCGCTGCTTAAAGCCGGACTAACAAACACCAACTAAATCATCCTAGCCAAGGCTTTGTCAAGCCGGGCCTTAAAAACCTTTAAGGATGGAGATTCCACCACCTTAGGTAACCTATTCCAGTGCTTCATCACCCTCCTAGTGAAATAGTGTTTCCTAATATCCAACCTAGACCTCCCCCACTGCAACTTGAGACCATTGCTCCTTGTTCTGTCATCTGCCACCACTGAGAACAGCCGAGCTCCATCCTCTTTGGAACCCCCCTTCAGGTAGTTGAAGGCTGCTGTCAAATCCCCCCCTCACTCTTCTCTTTTGCATACTAAACAAGCCCAGTTCCCTCAGCTTCTCCTCGTAAGTCATGTGCCCCAGCCCCCTAATCATTTTCATTGCCCTCCGCTAGACTCTCCAGTTTGTCCACATCCTTTCCGTAGTGGGTGGCCCAAAACTGGATGGAATACTCCAGATGTGGCCTCACCAGTGCCGTTTCTCGGAAGCTGATTTCATTTTGCAATCTCTGATGAACTTTCAGTTACAAAAAATAGCAAAAAGTGACCATTCCCCCTAAATATTTATCCTCTACAACTGATGCAGGGATGAAACCTGTGTGTGTGCGGACGTGTGATTGCATTCAGGGGGTGCGGGAGGGAGAGACAATCTCCAAAACTCTCATTAGTGCTGGAATAGCCAAGGCAGCTGGGAATGCTCTACATGTCTCAGCCAGCAGGAACTCCTCCAAGCAATCTGGACTCCAGCCAGGCCTGCCCTTTGCCTGGGAGCAGCAGTACAGGGGAAGTGTCTGGGAGGGGAGCATGCAGAGCCCTTGGGGATGCACTGCGAGAGCGGGCAGGTCTCAGGTTCCTTATCTTTAGCTAAGCTGCATGGTGTCTTCTCTGCCCCAATACACGCCTATGGGCAGAGACGGATTAAGATTTATTGGGGCCCTGGGCACAAAGAATATTTGCACCCCCCATTTCCTGCTCCTCCCCTTCCCCCCAATGCCACGGCCCCTGCCCTGGCCAGAAGCAGGGCCATGGTAAGAGCTGTCTGGTGATGCCTGAACCCTCCACCTGCCCAGGGCAGTGCGCCCTGGAGGGTAGGGACATGGGCTGGGTGCTGCTCTTGGGACCCCTGGCCCCCTGCCCAGGGCAGGTGGAGGATCTGGGGCTCCCCACAGCTGCCCGGGCTCCCTGGGTGGCTCTTACCACAGCTTAGGGCAGTGGTCCCCGCTATGTGTTGCACACCCCCTAGGGGGGCATGGCAAGGGGAGTGCGGAGGGAGCATGCTCCAGCCATGGCACTGCTCCTGACCACGGCGCCAACCACAGCTACAGCCCCACTCCTGGCCCCTGGCTCCAGATCCCCACTCCCGGCTCTGCTCCCATTCCCACCTCTGGCTCTCAGGGGGACATGGACTGGGTAAGGGGGAGGCGACCAAAAAAGTTTGGGGACTACTGGCCTAGGCCATATGTCTTATTTTGGCCCCGGTTTGGCCTCTTGCCAACTGATAATCAATTGGCAAGAGCAAATGAGACAAATGCCCAGTTTTGCCAAAAAGGGGCTCGGGGGGGCTGAGTGGCAAGGTTTGGTTGGGGGGTGAGCAGTGGGGCTTGGACCAGCCCCACACAGGCTTGCTTGGGTGAGTGGCTTGTGCCAGCTCCTCATGGAGGGAGGGCGAATATGCTCATCCTTCCACAGCCGGGCTCCGGCTTCTGGGCTGGCCAGGGGTGGGGCCTTGGGGGAAGAGGAGGAGCAGGGGTAGAGGCCAGAGTTCTGGTGCTCTTGCGGGGTGCCCGCAAATCGGCTGGGGCCTTTGGGCCTATGTGGTAATCCACCACGGTCTAGGGGAGGCAGACAGCGCAGTCCGGAAATAGGACTGCCCGTCCTGGAGTCTCCAGGAGTAAAGATTAACCTTTAATTAAAGGTTATGTTGTGTGATGAAACCTTCAGGAATACGTCCAACCAGAATTGGCAACCCCAGCCGGAAACAAGCCCCGTCTCGCGGCAGCAGGCCCAGCCCAGGCAGCAAAGGGAAGGGGTGGGGGCCTCCACCATTGTTCTTCAGACAGGCCTATAGGGCAGACACCACTTCTTGCTTCACTCATGTGTGCCCCTACACACACCCTCATAATCATCCATATATCCAGCCCTGCCCCATAGGGAGCCCCCCCATCCTCCTATGTTCTGGCCTGCAGGTCCCCCTGGGTGGGGTCTGTAGCCCCACACTGCTGCCTCACAGGGACTCTCTCGCAGTTCTTTACCCAGTGAGCCACATTTAGGCTGCAAGTTCCACCCCGCAGCCCTATTACGTGTACCCTGCACCTGCCCCATTCTCAGGCTGCAACACCAGGGGTGCAACAGCTGAGTCTCAGGTCCTGCCCTGTGGGGAGCTGCCAACCCATGCTCCTGAGAACCCCTTTAGGCCCCTCTGTCCAGCTGTCCAGCTGCAGGGCCCCAAGTCTCTGCTCCCCACAGGCTCTGTGCCTTGCCTGCTGGTCAGCCAGCCTGTGTCCTACTGCTGCAGCTCCAGTCCTCTCCTGCTGCTGGGGCCCAGAGAACCTTCCCTAGTCTTATCCTTCCTTAGCCTCATCCTTCTGCAGCCCAGGAGAGCCGTGGGTCTGCTCCCCCACCCCTGCCGACCTGCCCATGGGGGAGGGAGAAAAGCAGTGAATCTGCTGCTCAGCAGCTTCCTCTGAATAATTGCTGCCTTCCTCTGGTGCTCCTAAGGCACCTGTCATTGCTGGTGCCAATTCTCTGCACCCAGCCCAGCCAATTATACCAGTGCACTGGCTGCAGCGTCCCCACGCTGAGTCAAGAGCATTTCGCACCCACTCCTGCTCCCTTCGTCCTGGGAATGGGATCCAGCAGCTCACTGAAGGGACACTTCCGGCTGGAATGAGAGGGCTCTGCCAGCCGAGGTCCCAAGGACAGCGCTGAGCTGGGGGAGTAGTGCTGCTGTCTCTGGGTGAGAACGGACCTAAGGGACAAAGACACTGAATCTTGTTTGGGGTTTACAGGGATACTGAGCGACTGGGTCCAGCCAGCCTAAAGGACCCTGCGCCTCTCTGCAGATCATGGGCCATGTTGCCGAGTGGTGCAAAGAGGGGATTGGGCCCCAAGGCTCTGGGGTTCTAGTCTTGCCTCTGCCATTGAGCTTAGATGTATTTATCAACATGCTCGCACGTGACAGGAGTCCCGCTCCACGAGACAAAGCCATAGGCAAGCTCTGAGGTTCCTATCAGAGCCTCAGGAGAGGAGCCTCCCTGCGGCTGGGTGCAGATCCCTATCTGAGATAGCCACTGGGTGTCTGAGGGAGCCAACCAACCTCTGCCACTCCCAACGCCAGCTCACACCATCCATCCCTGACTCAGCCAGGCTGGGGAGCAGGTAGGCTTCCCAAACACCAGGGTCTGCAGAGCTGAGCGCCAGCCGGGTAGCAGCGGCACTACAGCCCAGACCCCTCCTACTCCCCCAGCAGCCACTAGTCTCCCACATGTGGCAGGAGGGGGGGCGACAGACTGGGGTGACGGGGAAAGACCTCCAAGCATGAGTCCATCTTGCCAGTTGCAGCCCTCGCTGGGGAGGCAGGAGGGTGCAGTGGTTAGAGGGCCCTCACCATGGGGAGACCTGCTCTGCCACAGCCGCACTGCGCCACCCGGGCTGAGTCACTCGGGGTTAAATCCACAGAGGGACTCAGGTGTTGCAGCACCTGCCGTTGCTGCTCAGGCTCCCTGTACAGTGCATGGGGAGACAGGTGCCTAAGGCTGGGGCTCGCAGAAACCAGCACGAGAGCAGGGAGCCGTCCAAGCTTGCCAATAGCGAGAGGCCTAAGCCCCTCCCCTCAACGGGAGTTCAGATCCATCTTGGGATTCTCAGCTGTGAACCCTCTCCTGGAGTAGGGGTGGGAGAGAGCTAAGTGGGGGTGGATCTACCACACCCCAGGGGAGCACCCCGACTCCTGGGTATGCAGCTATTCTGCCATACCCTAGGCTGCTTGCCTGAAACATTCCCACTCTGCTGCCCCACAGCTGTCTTTTGTGTAAACCCAGTAAACCCAGTACTGGCCCTAGAGGGTCCTGAGCGTGCACCGATTCTTGTGACGACCATCTGGTTACATTTCCCAGCAAGCTCTTTTGTGCTTTCTCCCTGGCTGCCCCTCACGCTGGGGTGGCACCCCTCCTCCAGCCCCCCAACCATCCGCACAGCACCCTCATGCCTCCTTCAGACTGCTCTGTGAGGCCCACTAAAAACTTCACCACAGTCAGGCTGCCGGTGCGCTGAGCCCACTGCCCACCACGCTGAGCAGCCCTGGCTCATTGAGCTCGTCTGGCTGCTCCATGTGTTGTCTCCTGTCCTATACCTAGAGCCACAGGCCAAGACACCTGCCCCGGTATTTCCCCTCAGTGGCCCAGCCAGGACACTCACTCTCAGGCTTCCAGCTCCCCAGCCGTTGCTGCTTTGGATCCTGGCCTGGGGGACTTTCCATTTTAATTTAATTTTAAAAAAAGCTTCTTAAACATTCAAAAACCCTGTTTACTTTACATACAACAATAGTTTAGTTCTATATTAAAGACTTATAGAAAGAGGTCTTCTAAAAACGTTAAAATGTATCACTGGCACGCGAAACCTTAAATTAGAGTGAATAAATGAAGACTCGGCACACCACTTCGGAAAGGTTGCCGACCCCTGTTCTAGAGATGACATTAGTCTCCTAGAGAAGGTAGCTGCATAGAATTGCACAATAACACATCCACAGCTGCATTGGTAACATAATGGACCCCAAAGGTATTAAGCCCAACTCAAAAACATGTAACTTGCTTCAATAAAGTGCCTTCAGTCTATTGTCACCCTGTCACACACGGATTGTATGCTTCTTGGGGCAGGCACCGTCCCTTTGTTCTGTGTCTGAACAGCGCCTAGCACAGTGTGGTCCCAGTCCAGCACTCGGCCTCGTAAGCGCTACGGCAGTGGTCCCCAAATTGTGGGGCATGCCCCCCTATGGGGGCATGGAGAAAAGTTAGTGGGGTATAGGGGGGCTTGGGCCGGCCCCCACAGGGTTAGGGAGGGAGCACCACCCAGCCCAGCTCTGTCCCCAGCTCTGCTTCGGCCCCTTCCTCAGCCATGGCTCTGCTCACGGCTCCAGCCCTGGCCCCAGCCCCGGCCTACCTCGCCCAGCCCCCAGCCATATGCGACTCTACTCCTGGCCCCAGACCCGCCCCTAGCTGTGGCTCCAGCCTCAGCCCCCTTACCCCTGTCTGCACATCCCCCACCCCCGGGAGCTGCGGCCCTACTCCCAGACCCAGCTCCTGGGGGGAAAGAGGGGGCATGACATGAAAAGTTTGGGGCCCACTGCTCACAAATAAATAACTAATAACTAAGCTGTGCCTGGCTCTGGAGCACCTTGGGTCATGGTGGTCTGTGTCCCCAGGCCCAGCTGCAAGGACCTTGGGGATTTCTTTGTGTTTGCAGCAGCCGCTGGGGGGTTCCATGGGGGGTTCTGATGAGGGCAGGAGGCCAGGACAGATAGTTGCTGAGCTCAGGATCCAGAAGCCGCTTAGCCTTGTGGTGCAACAAGGAAGAATGCTGTGATGAGACGTCAGCTGGCCCCCCGAGAGTGAAGCCCCATGAGTGTGAGCCTTGTGGAGGGGTGTGGAGCAGAGGAGCTGCCAGGGCATCAGAGCTGGGCACGGCGTTCCTCCTGTTAGGTACAAATCAGCTTGTCCTTACTCACCGTCCCAACACCAGGTGATGCGGAGTTGGGCTGTAGCTCACAAGCTGTCAGAAGCCATGTAAGAAACACACTGAGTCCTAGAAGCTTTGATCAAAGGGCACACAACTCCCTCGCAGCTAACCGCTGTGGAGGAGTGTGGCAGCTTTATTTGCGACAAGCCTCAGCATTTATAGGTTGAAGACAGACAAAGAAGGCACTACAGCCTCATTTCAGGCTAACCTGTTCACACTGGTTTCTATGGTTACTCAATTTAAGCAGGGGGGTGCAGAAGAGCCGATGCAAGAATATTTGTACAAGATAAACAGATTTTGAGCAAGGCCAGAAGATTTTATTGCTAGGAGATTAGGGAGCATTTTATGACAGAGGTCTCGCTTAATTTTATGACGGGCCTTGCTTAGCTAACACTCCCAACAGTCATTCTGGCTTCCCCACAAAACACGTCTCATCAAACCAGATCTATTCTGGGCTGGATAAATCACAGACGCTGCAGAGTGTGTGGCTGGCTCCAGAGTCTTTGTGTGCACTTAGGACGGAAGAATCCCATGCACTGCTACAGACTAGGGACCGAATGGCTGGGCAGCAGTTCTGCAGAAAAGGACCTAGGGGTTACAGTGGACGAAAAGCTGAATATGAGTCAACAGTGTGCCCTTGTTGCCAAGAAGGCTAATGGCATTTTGGGTTGTATAAGTAGGGGCATTTCCAGCAGATCGAGGGACGTGATCATTCCCCTCTATTCGGCACTGGTGAGGCCTCATTTGGAGTACTGTGTCCAGTTTTGGGCCTCACACTACAAGAAGGATGTGGATAAATTGGAAAGAGTCCAACGGAGGGCAGCAAAAATGATTAGGGGACTGGAGCACATGACTTATGAGGAGAGGCTGAGGGAACTGGGATTGTTTAGCCTGCAGAAGAGAAGAATGAGGGGGGATTTGATAGCTGCTTTCAACTACCTGAAAGCGGGTTCCAAAGAGGATGGATCTAGACTGTTCTCAGTGGTAGAAGATGACAGAACAAGGAGTAATGGTCTCAAGTTGCAGAGGGGGAGGTTTAGGTTGGACGTTAGGAAAAACTTTTTCACTAGTAGGGTGGTGAAGCACTGGAATGGGTTACGTAGGGAGGTGGTGGAATCTCCTTCCTTAGAGGTTTTTAAGGTCAGGCTTGACAAAGCCCTGGCTGGGATGATTTAGTTGGGTTTGGTCCTGCTTTGAGCAGGGGGTTGGACTAGATGACCTCCTGAGGTCCCTTCCAACCCTGAGATTCTATGATTCTATGACCCAGCCCTCTAAGGGTTAAATCAGAAAAATGAGCTCCATGCTGGGTCAGTAACTGGAGCAGCAGGTGGCCCAGCAGAGTTAATAATCAGGCTGCCACTGAGTCTGGCTGGAGGAGCAGGCTGGGCAGCACTGAAGGGGCTGGTTCCGCATCACTCACAACATGGGCGTGGGGCCCATCTGGGAAACCACAGACCCAGGCTGTGCCCAATGCCCAGGGCAGACGCTTTTACTGAGCAGGAGCCTGTGCTGGCAGCGGGAGCTGACGAGGTGGGTGGTGCTGCCATGGCCTGGATTGGCAGGGGCTGGAATTCATGGCCTATTAGTTAATGCCCAGGTGCTGTGTGGCAGCAGGGTATCAGGGCTGGAGCCAAATTCTTGGATTCGGGGCCCCTGCTGGGGGAGATTGTGCAGCAGCTGCAGGAGGTTTTTACTGGATCCAATGTATGAACAAAGGCTGCGCCCGGGCGGTTTATCTTGAGATTCAGAGGAGGTCAATTTATCTCCCCAAACGCTCAGCTTTCCACGTGCCGAGGATCTTTGTATCCTGGACTCAGAACTGCAGCGTAGAAATGGGAGCGAGGCGAAGCTGGGGATGCGGCTTGGTAGCTGGGGATGGGCCCTTGGGGGGTTGGTCCCCAGAGGAGCGGGTTAGGACTGTGGGATAAGCACGCTAGCTGGATGTTTCTGCTAAAATGTTCATCTGTGAAGCAGTTAACAACTGTCATTTAATTTTTCCTTAGGTTTCAGAGCCAACCCCCCATTTAAATGAACAGGGCTGTTTTCACCTCTTGTTTCAGGCTCTCTGACCCTGCTGCTTGGTCTCATTCTGCTCACATTTCTTAGGGTTTTTGTGACCAGGAGGGCTGGAGTTATTGTGGGAGAGCTGAGAGTTCGTGGCAGGGAGGGTTCTGTGGTTAATCCCACAGCTACACAATAGCAGACGCCACAGCCTCTGATCAATGCCGGACCCTCATTAACCCCTGTACAGCACTCAGAGGGTTAAATGACAGGCATTCTTAGCCTAGGCTAGGGTTAGGTCAGCCCTGCTCACCTCCCTCCCCTCCCTTCCCCACTCCGCACCCCCAGCCAGCACTGAAGAGGGATCCCTTTTGTCCTAGCCCAGAAACACGGTGGAAGCAAAATGAGGGGCAAGGGGGCTCTCAGGACTGTGGGGGCTCATAATGGAGGGAAGCTGCTGTAGCTAAGGGTGGCTGCAGAGATTAATAATCAGATGCCATCTTGGCAGGCCATGGGAGGGGGGCCAGAGGGCTGCACTCAGCCGCAGCGCCAGGCTTTGGTGGCCGTCGGGTGAATTCTGCAATGCTTAAATAAACCAACGTGGGCATTAAATACAAGCGCCCTGAGCCTTAACAAGGAGACGCCAAGGCCATGGAGGCACTAACTACGCTGCATGGGTGTGCTGGGAACATCAGCACATGTGGGGCCAGCCGAGTCAGGCCCTGAGCACCAAGCACAAGACTGTAATTAACAAGCAAATTGCACGCATAGGCTTAGGCATAGTTTAACTTCTGTATTGAGGTGTAGGGGGTGGGAAGGAAGGGGCTTAATCATACGTATAGATCTAACGATTGTTAGTGGTAGTTAAATTAAAATGTACCTGAAATCACAAATACAGTTTACATTCAGTATTTAATCACCCTTTTTAAATTTTATTTTAATTATTTGCCATGTTTACCAGCTAGCACTTAAAAAATCAGCATTAGCTTAAAAACAAATTATTGAATAAACAGAACCGAGCACTTTCATGTAACTATGAATCATGTCTCCCTGTCTTGAGAGTTACATAAAGATTGTCTTGATATAGAAATACTGTATTTATCTTAATGTAGAAGCAAGCATCTTTCCCTATGGTTAGCTTTTCTCAGTTTTAGCTAGAGTAAAATAATTTGATGGATCTAAGTTAAAACAGAGTAAGACAGAGGGGAGGGATAGCTCAGTGGTTTGAGCATTGGCCTGCTAAACCTAGGGTTGTGAGTTCAATCCTTAAGGGGGCCATTTAGGGATATGGGGCAAAAATTGGGGATTGGTCCCGCTTTGAGCAGGGGGTTGGACTAGATGACCTTCCAACCCTGATATTCTATGATTTTACTCATGTTAAAACTTTTTAAGGTCACAGAGTCATTTTTCCATAGGTTTCAGAGTAGCTGATGTGTATAAATACCTTCTTACTGTATGTTCCATTCTATGCATCCGATGAAGTGGACTGTAGTCCACGAAAGCTTATGCTGAAATAAATATGTTAGTCTCTAAGGTGCCACAAGTACTCCTGTTCTTTTTACTTTTCCATAGGTGTTTTGCATCATCCTATAGCATCTAATAGAAAATTATATCTGTGCTATAGCATTTTTTTCCACTGCTTGCATCCGAAGAAGTGGGTATTCACCCACGAAAGCTTATGCTTCAATACCTCTGTTAGTCTATAAGGTGCCACAGGACCCTTTGTCGCTTCTAGCATTTTAGAGTAATTTCTCAAGATGCTTGATCTACTTCCCATTGACGTCAATAGAGTCTCTGGTAAGGTCTACACTACACACACAGGTCACTGAGGGGTGTGAAAAATGTACCCCCTGAGCAATGTAGTTATAGCGACGCTAACCCCCCGTGTAGATAGTGCTATGTTGGTGGGAGGGCTTCTCTCTCCCATCCTCCCCAGATGTGCTACAGCAGCGCAGCCTGGGCCGGCCCAAGGGGTGGGCAGGCTGGGCCCCTGCCCAGGGTGGATATTCAAGAGGGCGCCGTGCTGGTACATCCCACCCACCTGACCTGCCGACAGTGGGGCTTAGGGGCAGCCAGCCAGGCGTGGCAGCGTCTGGAGAGGGCGGACAGACTGAGCTGCAGGGTGGGGGGTGGGGGCAGCTGGAGCAGCCAGGTAATTCCTCTGAAGTGGGGGTGCCCCATCTCCCCCGCTGCCCTGCTCCACTGTGTCTGCAGCTGCCGCTGCTCGTGCCCCCCACCACCCCATGGAGCCGCCCTGGCCAAGCTCGGGACCTGGAGCCTGGCTCCTGTGTGCTGGGGGGAGGTTTGCTGATGTCAGGGGGTCCCCCTCCCCCGACT
Source organism: Chelydra serpentina (assembly GCA_037349315.1). Lineage (NCBI taxonomy): Eukaryota > Metazoa > Chordata > Testudines > Chelydridae > Chelydra > Chelydra serpentina. The sequence goes on from JBAIAC010000056.1 coordinate 3,105,213, forward strand.
TGTGTACCCGGTCTCTGCTGAGCTGGGGTGGGGGCGAGGGGGAGCACGTCTGTGCTGGTGCCGCCGTATCCGGAGTAGGAGCGGCCAGCGCTGCTGTTCAGGCTCCTAATGCTCTTCTTAAACAGCGCACTGACACACTCACTCCGGCGCACACACACTTCACACACACACACACACACTCCCCCCAACACACACACATACACACAACACACACACTCTCACACATACTCCCAACACACACACACACTCTGTCTCTCACACACACACACATGCACACTCCTAACACACACACACACTCCCCGAACACATACACACCCACACACAAACACACACTCACATGCATACTCCCAACACAAAACACAAAAAAGCAGCTTACAAGAAGTGGAAGATTGGACAAATGACCAGGGAGGAGTATACAAATATTGTTCAGGCATGCAGGAGTGAAATTAGGAAGGCCAAATCACACTTGGAGTTGCAGCTAGCCGGAGATGTTAGGAGTAACAAGAAGGGTTTCTTCAGGTATGTTAGCAACAAGAAGAAAGTCAAGGAAAGTGTGGGCCCCTTGCTGAATGAGGGAGGGAACCTTGTGACAGAGGATGTGGAGAAAGCTAGTGTACTCAATGCTTTTTTTGCCTCTGTCTTCACAGACAAGGGCAGCTCCCAGACGGCTGCACTCCGCAGCATGGTATGGGGAGGAGGTGACCAGCCCTCTGTGGAGAAAGAAGTAGTTCGGGACTATTTAGAAAAGCTGGACGAACACAAGTCCATGGGGCCAGATGCACTGCATCCGAGGGTGCTAAAGGAGTTGGCCGATGTGATTGCAGAGCCATTGGCCATTATCTTTGACAAATCATGGCAATCGGGGGAGGTCCCGGATGACTGGAAAAAAGCTAATGTAGTGCCCATCTTTAAAAAAGGGAAGAAGGAAGATCCGGGGAACTACAGGCCAGTCAGTCTCACCTCAGTCCCTGGAAAAATCATGGAACAGGTCCTCAAGGAATCAATTCTGAACCACTTAAAGGAGGGGAAAGTGATCAGGAACAGTCAGCATGGATTCACCAAGGGCAAGTCATGCCTGACTAACCTAATTGCCTTCTATGATGAGATAACTGGCTCTGTGGATGAGGGGAAAGCAGTGGATGTGCTATTTCTTGACTTTAGCAAAGCTTTTGATACAGTCTCGCACAGTGTTCTTGCCAGCAAGTTAAAGAAGTATGGGCTGGATGAATGGACGGTAAGGTGGATAGAAAATTGGCTGGATGGTCGTGCTCAACGGGTAGTGATCAATGGCTCCATGTCTAGTTGGCAGCCGGTATCAAGTGGAGTGCCCCAAGGGTCGGTGCTGGGGCCGGTTTTGTTCAATATCTTCATCAACGACCTGGAGGATGGTGTGGACTGCACCCTTAGCAAGTTTGCAGATGACACTAAACTGGGAGGAGTGGTTGATACGCTGGAGGGTAGGGATAGGATACAGAGGGACCTAGACAAATTAGAGGATTGGGCCAAAGGAAATCTGATGAGGTTCAACAAGGACAAGTGCAGAGTCATAGAATCTCTTGGTTGGAAGGGACCTCAGGAGGTCATCTAGTCCAACCCCCTGCTCAAAGCAGGACCAACCCCAACTAGATCATCCCAGCCAGGGCTTTGTCAAGCCTGACCTTAAAAACCTCTAAGGAAGGAGATTCCACCACCTCCCTAGGTAACCCATTCCAGTGCTTCACCACCCTACTAGTGAAAAAGTTTTTCCTAATATCCAACCTAAACCTCCCCCTCTGCAACTTGAGACCATTACTCCTTGTTCTGTCATCTTCTACCACTGAGAACAGTCTAGATCCATCCTCTTTGGAACCCCCTTTTAGGTAGTTGAAAGCAGCTATCAAATCCCCCCTCACTCTTCTCTTCTGCAGGCTAAACAATCTCAGTTCCCTCAGCCTCTCCTCATAAGTCATGTGCTCCAGCCCCCTAATCATTTTTGTTGCCCTCCGTTGGACTCTTTCCAATTTATCCACATCCTTCTTGTAGTGTGGGGCCCAAAACTGGACACAGTACTCCAAATGAGGCCTCACCAGTGCCGAATAGAGGGGAATAATCACGTCCCTCGATCTGCTGGAAATGCCCCTACTTATACAGCCCAAGACGCCGTTAGCCTTCTTGGCAACAAGGGCACACTGCTGACTCATATTCAGCTTTTCGTCCACTGTAACCCCTAGGTCCTTTTCTGCAGAACTGCTGCCCAGCCATTCGGTCCCTAGTCTGTAGCAGTGCATGGGATTCTTCCGTCCTAAGTGCAGGACTCTACACTTGTCCTTGTTGAACCTCATCAGATTTATTTTGGCCCAATCCTCTAATTTGTCTAGGTCCCTCTGTATCCTATCCCTACCCTCCAGCGTATCAACCACTCCTCCCAGTTTAGTGTCATCTGCAAACTTGCTAAGGGTGCAGTCCACACCATCCTCCAGGTCGTTGATGAAGATATTGAACAAAACCGGCCCCAGCACCGACCCTTGGGGCACTCCACTTGATACCGGCTGCCAACTAGACATGGAGCCATTGATCACTACCCGTTGAGCACGACCATCCAGCCAGTTTTCTATCCACCTTACCGTCCATTCATCCAGCCCATACTTCTTTAACTTGCTGGCAAGAACGCTGTGCGAGACTGTATCAAAAGCTTTGCTAAAGTCAAGAAATAGCACATCCACTGCTTTCCCCTCATCCACAGAGCCAGTTATCTCATCATAGAAGGCAATTAGGTTAGTCAGGCATGACTTGCCCTTGGTGAATCCATGCTGACTGTTCCTGATCACTTTCCCCTCCTTTAAGTGGTTCAAAATTGATTCCTTGAGGACCTGTTCCATGATTTTTCCAGGGATTGAGGTGAGACTGACTGGCCTGTAGTTCCCCGGATCTTCCTTCTTCCCTTTTTTAAAGATGGGCACTACATTCGCTTTTTTCCAGTCATCCGGGACCTCCCCCGATTGCCATGATTTGTCAAAGATAATGGCCAATGGCTCTGCAATCACATCGGCCAACTCCTTTAGCACCCTCGGATGCAGTGCATCCGGCCCCATGGACTTGTGTTCGTCCAGCTTTTCTAAATAGTCCCGAACTACTTCTTTCTCCACAGAGGGCTGGTCACCTCCTCCCCATACCGTGCTGCGGAGTGCAGCCATCTGGGAGCTGCCCTTGTCTGTGAAGACAGAGGCAAAAAAAGCATTGAGTACACTAGCTTTCTCCACATCCTCTGTCACAAGGTTCCCTCCCTCATTCAGCAAGGGGCCCACACGTTCCTTGACTTTCTTCTTGTTGCTAACATACCTGAAGAAACCCTTCTTGTTACTCCTAACATCTCCAGCTAGCTGCAACTCCAAGTGTGATTTGGCCTTCCTAATTTCACTCCTGCATGCCTGAACAATATTTTTATACTCCTCCCTGGTCATTTGTCCAATCTTCCATTTCTTGTAAGCTGCTTTTTTGTGTTTAAGACGAGCAAGGATTTCACTGTTAAGCCAAGCTGGTCGCCTGCCATATTTACTTTTCTTTCTACACATCGGGATGGTTTGTTCCTGCAACCTCAATAAGGTTTCTTTAAAATACAGCCAGCTTTCCTCGACTCCTTTCCCCCTCATGTTATTCTCCCAGGGGACCTTGCCCATCAGTTCCCTGAGGGAGTCGAAGTCTGCTTTTCTGAAGTCCAGGCTCTGTATTCTACTGTTCTCCTTTCTTCCTTGTGTCAGGATCCTGAACTCGACCATCTCATGGTCACTGCCTCCCAGGTTCCCATCCAGTATTGCTTCCTCTACTATTTCTTCCCTGTTTGTGAGCAGCAGGTCAAGAAGAGCTTTTCCCCTAGTTGGTTCCTCCAGCACTTGCACCAGGAAATTGTCCCCTACACTTTCCAAAAACTTCCTGGATTGTCTGTGGACCGCTGTATTGCTCTCCCAGCAGATGTCGGGGTGATTAAAGTCACCTATAAGAACCTGCACTTAGGACGGAAGAATCCTGCTACATGCACTGCTACAGACTAGGGACCGAATGGCTGGGCAGCAGTTCTGCAGAAAAAGACCTAGGGGTTACGAAAAGCTGAATATGAGTCAACAGTGTGCCCTTGTTGCCAAGAAGGCTAACGGCATTTTGGGCTGTATAAGTAGGGGCATTTCCAGCAGATCGAGGGATGTGATTATTCCCCTCTATTCGGCACTGGTGAGGCCTCATTTGGAGTACTGTGTCCAGTTTTGGGCCCCACACTACAAAAAGGATGTGGATAAATTGGAAAGAGTCCAACGGAGGGCAACAAAAATGATTAGGGGGCTGGAGCACATGACTTATGAGGAGAGGCTGAGAGAACTGGGATTGTTTAGCCTGCAGAAGAGAAGAGTGAGGGGGGATTTGATAGCTGCTTTCAACTACCTAAAAGGGGGTTCCAAAGAGGATGGATCTAGACTGTTCTCAGTGGTAGAAGATGACAGAACAAGGAGTAATGGTCTCAAGTTGCAGAGGGGGAGGTTTAGGTTGGATATTAGGAAAAACTTTTTCCCTAGTAGGGTGGTGAAGCACTGGAATGGGTTACCTAGGGAGGTGGTGGAATCTCCTTCCTTAGAGGTTTTTAAGGTCAGGCTTGACAAAGCCCTGGCTGGGATGATCTAGTTGGGGTTGGTCCTGCTTTGAGCAGGGGGTTGGACTAGATGACCTCCTGAGGTCCCTTCCAACCCTGAGATTCTATGATTCTATGAACACACACACTCACTTTCCTTCACACACACACCCAACACACACACACACTCCCAACACACACACTCACTCTTTCTCACACACACACTCCCCCCAACATACACACACACAGACTCCCAGCACACTATGGTGACCACTCATCCGAGCACCCCCGCCCCACGGGGCTGGCCTGAACCGCTCACCTCAGCCTCCATCCCTGCATGGGGTGCAGGCAGGATTTGTGTGAACAGCACAAATATGGTGACCATATTTCCCAAAGGCTGGGGACCCTGCCGGAGTCCTGCCTCCCACCCTGTGCAGGGCTGGCATCACCGCTCACCCCCACACACCCCACTTTTTTTTGACAAAAATGGGCATTCCTCCCGTTTGCTCTTTCCAACTGTTCAAATTGGCAAAAGCAATCGGGACAAATGCCCACATTTTCCAAAAAAGTCAGCACAGCCTGGACAGGGCTTAAAAAAGGGACCGTCCAGGCCAAAATGGGACATATGGTCACCCTACAACATACACTCTCCCCAAAACCCCCACCCTCAAAACTCAGAGGTGGGCGCCCGGCCAGCACCAGCTGCCAGGGCTGAATTTGTGGTGGGGGCTCAGCCCCGGCATCTCTTTCAATACAAATTAAGCACTGAGAGGAGGCAGTGGGGCCTGCTGGGGAACCGTGGGGATCAGGGGCGATGTGGAAGAGCTCTGGGGATCAGGGACAATTGGGGGGGTGTGTGCCCACGGGGGCTGGGAGAGCCAAAATACAAGTTCGCCTAGGGCACCATTTTCCTGAAGGTTGGCCCTGGGCACAGCTACTTCAGTGCAGCTGCGCCAATGTAATTTTCGAGTGTGGACCTGCCCTTTGATGTCTAGCTCTTTCTATGGGAGTTAGAAGAGGCCACAGAGCCCCATGATGTTGCTAAAGATGCCTGCTGGTTCCATCCCTATTGATTCTACACAACTGCTCCATTTGTGTGTCCAGTGAACCTGGGTCTATTCGTCAGCAAGGGCCTGAAATCAGACGAACTTCATAGAATCAGAGAATCAGAGAATCTTAGGGTTGGAAGGGGCCTCAGGAGGTCATCTAGTCCAACCCCCTGCTCAAAGCAGGACCAACCCCAACTAGATCATCCCAGCCAGGGCTTTCTCAATCCTGACCTTAAAAACCTCTAAGGAAGGAGATTCCACCACCTCCCTAGGTAACCCATTCCAGTGCTTCACCACCCTACTAGTGAAAAAGTTTTTCCTAATATCCAACCCAAACCTCCCCCTCTGCAACTTGAGACCATTACTCCTTGTTCTGTCATGTTCTACCACTGAGAACAGTCTAGATCCATCCTCTTTGGAACCCCCTTTTAGGTAGTTGAAAGCAGCTATCAAATCCCCCCTCGTTCTTCTCTTCTTCAGGCTAAACAATCCCAGTTCCCTCAGCCTCTCCTCATACGTCATGTGCTCCAGCCCCCTAATCATTTTTGTTGCCCTCCGTTGGACTCTTTCCAATTTATCCACATCCTTCTTGTAGTGTGGGGCCCAAAACTGGACACAGTACTCCAAATGAGGCCTCACCAGTGCCGAATAGAGGGGAATAATCACGTCCCTCGATCTGCTGGAAATGCCCCTACTTATACAGCCCAAAATGCCGTTAGCCTTCTTGGCAACAAGGGCACACTGTTGACTCATATTCAGCTTTTTGTCCACTGTAACCCCTAGGTCCTTTTCTGCAGAACTGCTGCCCAGCCATTCGGTCCCTAGTCTGTAGCAGTGCATGGGATTCTTCCGTCCTAAGTGCAGGACTCTGCACTTGTCCTTGTTGAACCTCGTCAGATTTCTTTTGGCCCAATCCTCTAATTTGTCTAGGTCCCTCTGTATCCTGTCCCTACCCTCCAGCATATCAACCACTCCTCCCAGTTTAGTGTCATCTGCAAACTTGCTAAGGGTGCAGTCCACACCATCCTCCAGGTCGTTGATGAAGATATTGAACAAAACCGGCCCCAGCACCGACCCTTGGGGCACTCCACTTGATACCGGCTGCCAACTAGACATGGAGCCATTGATCACTACCCGTTGAGCACGACCATCCAGCCAGTTTTCTATCCACCTTACCGTCCATTCATCCAGCCCATACTTCTTTAACTTGCTGGCAAGAACACTGTGCGAGACTGTATCAAAAGCTTTGCTAAAGTCAAGAAATAGCACATCCACTGCTTTCCCCTCATCCACAGAGCCAGTTATCTCATCATAGAAGGCAATTAGGTTAGTCAGGCATGACTTGCCCTTGGTGAATCCATGCTGACTGTTCCTGATCACTTTCCCCTCCTTTAAGTGGTTCAGAATTGATTCCTTGAGGACCTGTTCCATGATTTTTCCAGTTGCATTCAGCTTTCAGCTTGTTCCCCAAACTCCAGGCAAACATACGGGAGGGGAAGAAAAGGGAAAGCAACATCAACAAAACAAGATTTGTACAGCCCACTCCAAACTGAGATCTCTAGCTTGTACATAAGTTCTCCTTATGGCTCCCATATCTCACCCTTCACATGAAGCAGATCTGCCTGCATCAGTTGCCACAGAGTTAATTGCATTTTTAATAACCACTTTGTATTTATTAACCTCACTAAACTGAAATGAAATCCTCATATGACATGTGTCAAAATATGTCTTTCAGAAAGACCGGTAGCTCACATTTTCTCTTTTCCTGTGTCATCTTTTTAGAAAGAAATACACCATGTTCTCCTGGACTGGGAGGGCTAATGTCTTTGCACACATCAAACAAACCCATTGCTAAAACCTGTCCCCAGCCCCTCCACGCCAGGTACCAAGATAGCAAGCAAGAGGGACAGAGTCTCGCAGGCATGCTTAGCCCTGCCCCCCAATCCATATGTGGGGCAGGCAGGCTCAGCCTGGCAGTGTCCAAGTGTGGAGGGGCTCAGTGTGGAGGGATGCAGGTGCAGGGTGAGAGGGGGCTGTGTGGGGCAATCTTGGTGTGGGTGGTTCAGTGGAGGGTCCAGATGCAGGGGGGATCTGGATGCATAGGGGCTCATTGGGGGGTTCCAGGTGCAGGGAGAATGGGACTTTGCTTGAGGTGGGTCCAGGTGAAGGTGGGTGAGTCTTAGGGGGGGTCCGGATGCACATGGGTTGGTTGGACCAGGAGGGGTGGGTGGGAGGGAAGCGGCTCCCCTTACAGTGACCCCTCCCCCCATGGCTGAGGAGCGATGGGGGCAGGAAGTCGGGGGAGAGGTGCAGAGCTTCCTGCAGCTGGGGGAGGTTCCTGGGGGTGGGTCTGACTAGCCTCAGTGGCTCCCAGCAGGGGAAATCACATTGTCCTCTTCCCCCCCCACCCCGCACTCCCCCAGCCAGGACTAGCAAATCAGCCCTCGCCTGGGTTGGGAAGCAGCTTAGGCGCCTGGCTATCCTCAGTGAAAATGGCCACAGCCCAGGTGGGGAAACTGAGCAGCAGGCACAGAGCTCCTGGCATCATCACTCCCCTCACCCGAACGTTCCAGAGCTAAGGGAGAAATCTGGGCACCCCCCAGACGTCACCTCGCCCTCCTATTGAGTTTGGGGGGGCAAAGCCCTCCCATGCCCCCCAATCTCCACCCATGCCCATAGGACTGAACCTCACTTTACTGCTGCCTTTGCCCCTCCTGGTAACACGGCAGCTCCCTAGGCAACCCAGCTCTCTGGCAGAGGCCAGTTCTGCCGGCACTGTCTCAGGATTGAGTGAAACTTGGGCTGGGCTGGTCAGAGCTGGGCAAACCAGTTACAAAGCTGTCACTCACAAAGGGCCAGAATCACAAAGGGACTGAGCAGTGTTGAATTTGTGCTACGGCTTGCTAGGGCTGAGCCCGACACCTCTGGGCTTGGCAGTTCAGAGCCCCGGCACCTCAGGGCCTGGCAGTTCAGAGCCCCGGCACCTCTGGGCTTGGCAGTTCAGAGCCCCAGCACCTCAGGGCCTGGCAGTTCAGAGCCCCGGCACCTCTGGGCTTGGCAGTTCAGAGCCCCGGCACCTCTGGGCCTGGCAGTTCAGAGCCCAGGCACCTCTGGGCCTCGCAGTTCAGAGCCCCGGCACCTCTGGGCCTGGCAGTTCATAGCCCCGGCACCTCTGGGCCTGGCAGTTCATAGCCCCGGCACCTCTGGGCCTGGCAGTTCATAGCCCCGGCACTTCTGGGCCTGGCAGTTCAGAGCCCCGGCACCTCTGGGCCTGGCAGTTCATAGCCCCGGCACCTCTGGGCCTGGCAGTTCATAGCCCCGGCACTTCTGGGCTTGGCAGTTCATAGCCCCGGCACTTCTGGGCCTGGCAGTTCATATCCCCGGCACCTCTGGGCCTGGCAGTTCATATCCCCGGCACCTCTGGGCCTGGCGGTTCAGAGCCCCGGCACCTCTGGGCCTGGCAGTTCAGAGCCCCGGCACCTCTGGGCCTGGCAGTTCAGAGCCCCGGCACCTCTGGGCCTGGCAGTTCAGAGCCCCGGCACTTCTGGGCCTGGCAGTTCAGAGCCCCAGCACCTCTGGGCCTGGCAGTTCAGAGCCCCGGCACCTCTGGGCCTGGCAGTTCAGAGCCCTGGCACTTCTGGGCCTGGCAGTTCAGAGCCCCGGCACTTCTGGGCCTGGCGGTTCAGAGCCCCGGCACCTCTGGGCCTGGCAGTTCAGAGCCCCGGCACTTCTGGGCCTGGCAGTTCAGAGCCCTGGCACTTCTGGGCCTGGCAGTTCAGAGCCCCGGCACTTCTGGGCCTGGCAGTTCAGAGCCCCGGCACTTCTGGGCCTGGCAGTTCAGAGCCCCGGCACCTCTGGGCTTGCCACATCAGGTATGAAAGTAAAAATGTAGCTTTAGCCCTGGCACCTCTTTCATTACATATTAAGCACTGAGACTGAGGCTCCTAAAAATACAGATAGGCACCTAGGACTAGGTTCACAAAGGGGATTAGGCACCTACCTGCCCCGTTAAGTGCCTACGTCCAACATTTAGGCACCTCTGACATTCTCAAGACCAGCACTCAGTGGCCACCTAACCCTGAAGGTGTCTAAGTCCCCCAGTGCCTAAGTTTCTTCTGGTTGGCATATGCAAAGTCTTGATGCCACCTCACTGCAAACGAGCAGTGCAGACCCCTGGCTCGGGCCTAGGACCCAGTGGGATTCTCAGGCCAGGCTTTCCCACACCCAGCTCCCGTGCACACAAGAGACAGCTGGGGTGAGCAGGTCCAGCATTTTTCTGTCTTGGGTGTGCATGTGTGTGTCTCCAGAGAACCCAAAGGCCTGGGGGTTAGAGTGCTCACCGGGGCTGTGGATGATACAGCTTGAAATCCCTGCACTACCTGAGTTGGAGTAGGGATTTAAACCTGTCTCTCTGACATCCCGGGAGTACTCTGACCTCCTAGCAAGGGAGTCCTTCTCTCTATGGCCCAATGAATAGTGAACTACGTACAAAGTGGAACTGCTCCAATAGCAGAGATGGAGAGTATCAGTGACTAGGACCAGGGCAGTGGTTAGAGCAGGTGTCAGTAGCCAGGAGTCAGCGCCAAGGGTCAGAGCCGGAGTCTGAAGTCAGGAATCGGAGCCAAGGCTCAGAACCAGGCTACCTGGAGTAAGACAAGGCAAGGGCAGGGTTGGGTCCAAGGCAGAAGCAGGGTTGGAACAAGGCTGGGAAACAAGCAGGCACAGAAGCGATCACAGCCATGGGCAAGTGCTTTGAGCAGCCAATGAACTGCTAGTACTGCTTGGCTTAAGAGCCGGTCTGCTGACTCTTCCAGCCAATCAGGCAGTGTAGCCAGTTAGGTAGCCTGTTATAGGCCAGCTGTGCTCAGTAGCTTGGCTCTGCTGTGGCCCTGATTCCTCCCCACCCCTGGAAGGTGCCTCCTAGGGGCTTTGGGGCTCGATTTCTCAGGATACTTCCAATGGAACTTTCATAATAGATCCGGAGCGTGGACCACTCGTCTGGACTGTAACCTTCCCAGTTCATCAGGTACTGGAGCCTTCCCCTAACTTGCTGAGAGTCAAGAATTCAGTGGACCAAGTTCTCCTCCTGTCCATGGACTGTTATGGGTGGCGGGTTTCAGTGATTTGGGTACAGGTTCTTGGCATGGTGCTTTAAAAGTAAGATGTGAAAGATGGGATGGATCTTCCAGGACTCAAGCAGCTGTAATCTGAAGGCCACTGGGTACATCCATCCTATAACCTTGAAGGGGCCCAGGTATTGGTGGTCTAGTTTGGTGGATGGGTGGCTCGATCTAAGGTTCTGGGCCAAGAGCCACACCTTGTCCCTTATGGCAGCCTGACAGTCTTGGCTCCCACAGGCTTCTTTGGTGGATTGCTAGTATTTCTTGAGCTCCCCGCACATCCAGTGCAGGGGGAGGCTAAACTTGTGGCAGCCAATCCTGGGGAACTCACAGTAAAGTGTGGGTGGAAGTGGGGGTGAAAGCCACAGTTTTCAAAGGCTGGGCTGTGTTGGGTCATGGTGTGGACTGCATTGTTATATGTGCAGTCAGTGTAGCACAGCAGGCGAGCCAGTTGTCCTGATGGTAGCTGAGAAAACTGCTCCAAGGTTTGATCAACCCACTCTGTTTGTAGGAAGAGTCAAGTCATCTCCTGTGCGGTAGGAACAGCATGGCACGAGACAAAGTGCCCCATCTTTGTTGGGAGGTCAACGACAACCAGGCTTGCCAAGTGTCCCTGGGAGTATGGCCATTCTTGAAGCCCTTTGAGATAGTAGACCCAGGCTGTGGAGGTGTGGGCAGAGGCTGATTGTGAGTTCTTGGTACTGGTGCAGACATCACAGGACCTTATAGAATCCTTGATGTAAACTCGTAGGCCTGGCCACCAGAAGCGCCTCGAGACCAGATTCCTGTTCTTACAATGGCCCACGAGTGGCCAATTGTGGGATAGTGTCAATATCTGAAGCCTACATTCTTCCTGGAGTAGCATCCCTATGGCTGCTCCACTTCAGGTGCATGCACCTCTCGAGCCCTTGATCGGAGACTTTCAATTCACAGCGTCCATTTGGCCCATGCATGCACCCTCCTCACGCTGGACACCCAGGCTACCTAGGGGTGCACGGGTGAACCGCCCTCAGTTCTTTCTCAACTGACTTGGCCTGAGATGGAGCCTTAGTGTATCCGCCTTGAGTGTGTCTCGGCTTTTATATTGCTCTTAGAATACTTAGTGTAGTTCATAGGCGCCGACTCCATGGGTGCTCCAGGGCTGGAGCACACACGGAAAAAAATTAGCGGGTGCTTAGCACCCACTGACAGCCAGCTCCCCTCACCCCCCCCCAGTGCCTCTCATCCGCCTGCAGCCCCACCTATCAACTTCTCCCCCTCTCTCTCAGTGCCTCCCGCCTGTCCCAATCAGCTGTTCCACGGTGTGCAGGAGGCACTGGGGGGGGAGAGGGAGGAGCAGGGATGGGGTGTGCTCGGGGGAGTGGGTGGAACTGGGTGGGGAGAGGCGGAGCGGGGGTGGGGGCTTGGGAGAAGGGATGGGGTGGGGGTGGGGCCTGGGGCAGAGCTGGGGTGGGAAGAGCCGGGGCAGGGCGGGGGCTTGGGGCAAGGGGGAAGGTGGAGACAGGGCCTGGGGCAGGGCAGGGGATTGAGTACCCCTGGGGCCCGGAGAAAGCCAGTGCCTATGGAGTAGTTAGTTAGGTTGAGTGTCATTATGGTTAGTTAGTAGAGTGAAGTAGGGAAACGATCATTTTCTCTTCTCTTTCCCTCTCGGGGACTTGTTTTCTCCTGGCAGGGCATCCCTGGCTCTTCAGGATTCAGACATTGCCTCTCCTGCCAAAAGGCCATACTGGTGAGCAATGGCCACTCTAAGGCCATGGCTACACTTGCAGATGTACAGCGCTGTGAGTTAAACCCGTCTTCGTACAGCTGAGTAGGGAAAGCGCTGCAGCCTGTCCACACTGGCAGCTGCCAGCGCAGTAACGAGCACTAACGTGGCCACATTTGCGGCACTTGCAGCGGTTTTGGGAGTGGTGCATTATGGGCAGGTATCCCACAGAACACCTCTTCCAATTCTGGCACCATGGGTTGTGGGAAGGGGGCGTGGGGTATGGTGCATTCTGGGTCCTGTCCCAACGCCCCGTGATGCATCGCTTTGCATCCCAGCAATCCCTGTGTTTCCGGCCACAATTTGCGCCATCTTTCAATGGTTTCTTTGTAGCGCGATCTGTGCTCCGTTTCGGTCAGCGGGAAAATGGATCCCGACCTGGTGAGCAAAATACTGACGAGTCTCGCCAGCACGTCACGTTTGGCAGTCGAGCTCTTCCTTAAGATCCACAGTGACAGCGACGATCGACGATGACGATGAAATTGTCACGCAAAACGCGTACGACACGAACTTGCTTGTGGCATTCACGGACATGCTATGCACCGTGGAACACCGCTTTTGGGCTCGGGAAACCAGCACAGAGTGGTGGGATCACATTGTCATGCAAGTCTGGGATGACGAGCAGTGGGTGCAGAATGTTCGGATGAGAAAAGCTACTTTCATGGGACTGTGTGAGGCGCTCGCCTCGCCCTGCGGCGCAAGGACACGAGATTGAGAGCTGCCCTGACGGTGGAGAAGCGGGTGGCTATTGCAATCTGGAAGCTCGCAACTCCGGACTGCTATCGATCAGTAGCGAACCAGTTTGGAGTGGGAAAGTCGACCGTTGGAGTCGTGCTGATGCAAGTTTGTAAGGCCATTAATCGCATCCTGCTCAGAAGAACCGTGACTCCGGGTAACGTGCAGGACATTGTGGCTGGCTTTGAACAAATGGGTTTCCCTAACTGCGGAGGGGCGATAGATGGGACGCATATTCCTATTCTGGCACCACCCCACCTAGCATCCGAGTACATTAATCGGAAGGGGTATTTCCCCATGGTTCTCCAGGCGCTTGTGGATCACCGTGGGCGTTTCATTGACATCAACGCAGGCTGGCCCGGAAAGGTGCATGACGCACGCATCTTTCGGAACACTGCCCTGTTCCGGAAGATGCAGTCCGGGACTTTTTTCCCAGACCGGAAGATCACGGTAGGGGAAATTGAAATGCCCACTGTAATCCTTGGAGACCCCGCGTACCCTTTAATGCCGTGGCTCATGAAACCCTACACAGGGAGCCTTGACACCAGCAAGGCATGGTTCAACTACAGGCTGAGCCGGTGCCGAATGACTGTGGAGTGTGCTTTTGGTCGTTTGAAGGGCCGCTGGCGATCTCTATAAGGGAAGCTGGACTTGGCCGAACACAGCATCCCCGCGGTTATATCCGCGTGCTGTACCCTTCATAATATTTGTGAAGGGAAGGGTGAAATGTTCACTCAGGCGTGGACCTCAGAGGTTCAACACCTGGAGGCTGAATTTGCACAGCCAGAGAGCAGGGCTATTACAGGGGCCCAGCGTGGGGCTGCAAGGATCAGGGATGCCTTGAGGGAGAAATTTGAGGCTGAAAACCACCAGTAATGTGTGCTGCCCTGCACGACCCTGAAGTGAAGTGGTTCCAATGTTATCAGTTATCTGTCTTTGCTAAGCTGATTTGTGTTTGCTCAGCTCACTTGCGTTGCCTGTTTCTTTCCTGGGCAAAGGTATCTTTTTTCCTTATGCAATAATAAAGACTGTTTGCACATCCAAAGAATCCGTTTATTACAGAGAAAATACATGTATTAAAAAGAAACACAACTGCTTGTGAGACAGAAAGGGCAAGGGGGTGGTGGGTGGTGTGGGGAAGGGTTCAATCACAGGGTATGGTATGTCCTGCTTTCATACTCGGGCTTCCTGTCTGGAGTGCTGTGCAGTGAGTGCTGCACTTCAGAATGTCTATAATTCGGGATGGGAGTTGAGTGCAGTGGGTAAGGGTCATAGTTTCCAGGGCTGGCTGGTGAAGCTACAGGTGTTGAGGGCATCTGGTGTGGGCGATAAGAACCTGGATGTTGGGTGAAGTGGGCAGGTGGTGATATGGGGGCACAAGTGTTTTGGGACACTGGCTGCAGGGTGGGGCGGGTGCGGTACTGCTCCGCCTGCGTGGCTACGAGCGCCTGGATAGAGTCCGCTTGGCGTGCCAAGATGCTAATCAGTTCCTTTGTGCTTTCGTGCCGGAGCTGCATGCTTTGCTGCCGCTGCGCTGCGTTTTCCTGGCGGAGCCTGCTTTCACTCTCCCTCCACTCCCGAGCCTTTTGATTCTCTTTAAGAGACTGGTTCATAACTTCCTGCAGCATGTCTTCTTTCGTTCTTCTGGGCCTCTTCCTGAGCCTTTGGAGTCTCTCAGCCGGTGATAAGAAGGATGGCGGAGATCTCAAGGTTGTATCTTGAAGGCAAAATGCAACATTTAACAGAGGCATCATTGTTTTATGCCAGACAGAGCAATGATTCCCCCACACTTAAGGAGGGCACACACAGTCTCCAAAACAGCACAATTTTCCCGTCCCAAACAGAGCGCACAGAACCCACGGAAGCCCCAAAATGGTGAGTAAGCACAGGGTAAAGGGGGACTGATTGTTTCACGGATGTACTGTCCGACGGGTTTCTGTGCCTTGGGGAGAGCCAACAGCTGCAGGGGGAACCTACACTGAACATTATCCCCACATTTTCCACAGGCGTTCGTCCTGGAAGATATCTCGCTGCTGAGGGTGTCCGGGGAAGCAAGGGAGGGTCTTCTACTGCAATGCGGCTTCCGCCCTGGCCCATATGCAGCTTGCCTGTGTGCAGCAGTGGTCCCCCCGCCCCTCGCGGCACTGTGGCGCGGACATGTTACCCTGAATGGGACAAGGACCACGGCGGCTCTCCCAATAAACCTGCGCAAGCGCATTGCCCACGTTCTGGCTGAGACTTTCGAAGAGATTACAGTGGCCGATTTCTCCGATGTGATAGACCACATCAATGCGCTCTTCCGCATCTAGGCATGCATGCAGCCCAAACCCTCCTCGCCCAAGGACCCAACACCGAAAAAACTCCTTCCCAAAAATAAAAGCTGCTTACCGCGAACCTGTTCTTCTCTTTCTCTCCCAGCGCGTACCGGCCGCTGCGACTGGCTACCTTCCTCCTGGCTCGAGAAGAGCTCCTGGCTGCATGCACCCAGGGAGTCAGGGGTGTCTCCCCCAGCCACAGCACCCTCACTTCTGTTTTCTTCAACCCCCTCCTCCTCCTCCTCTCCCTCCTCCTCCTCCTCCTCCTCCTCATCCCGCTCTCCCGTGTCCACAGTGGTGCTCGGAACAGTAGTGGGGTCACCCACAAGTATTGCATCCAGCTCTTTGTAGAATCGGCAGGTTTTGGGGGGAGCACCCGAGCAGCTGTTTGCCTCGCGGGCTTTGCGGTATGCACTCTGCAGCTCCTTTACTTTTATCCTGCACTGCATTGTGTCCCGGTCATGGCCCCTTTCAATCATGGCCCCTGATATCTGGCCGAAAATATCGAAATTCCTCCGGCTGGATCGCAGCTGGGACTGGACAGCTTCCTCCCCCCAAACAGCGATGAGGTCCAGCAACTCGCCATTGCTCCATACTGGGGCTCGTCTGGCACGTGGAGGCATGGTTACCTGGAAAGATGCGCTGAGAGCACTCCACGCTTGGCTGAGCAAACAGGAAGGGGATATTTAAAATTCCAAGGGAATTTAAAGGATCGGAGTGGCGGTTGGTCACCTGAGGCCAGGGCAGTAGAGTTCTAATTGATGACCAGAGTGGCTAGAACAGGCATTGTGGGATACTTCCGAATACTTCTGGAGGCCAATAACAGCGCATTGGGTGGCCACACTGTAGCCACAGCGCACCAGCAGCAGCGCAACAAACGTTATTCCTCTCGGGGAGGTGGAGTACATGCAGCGCTGTACCTGCGGAGATGCAGCACTGCATGTGCCTTGCGAGTGTAGACAGTTACTGAGTTACAGCACTGCAGGCAGTTTTATTGCGCTGTAACTCGTGAGTGTAGCCAAGGCCTAAGTGCGTCTGTTGCTTGGGGTTGGAGGGGTCCCACATCTCCCAGAAGAGCATGTCTCAGTTCACCCCATGCGCATGCCTATGATAGGGTATATGAATACAGGGGTGCGTTCCATCACACCAACCATCATTCAAACTCCTGACCATTCCTCATCTCCTGTCACAGGATGCAGGTCATGTGCTTCATTCCAATCTAGCAGTTCTCTGCCTCAGGGCATGGCTCCCCAATGGTTCATGGGGTTAGAATCCTCCAGCTTTTCGGAAGTACATCAGGTGTTACTGAATGGTAGAAAGAGATCAACCCACACTAGTTATCTGCAGAAATGGAAGAGGTTCTTCCATTGGTGTTGTCATCGCTACCTCTTGCCTGATTTGATGCCACTTTCAATCTTCCTGGATTATCTGATGGATCTAAAGCAGGGGTTCTCAAACTTCATTGCACGACGATCCCCTTCTGACAACAAAAATTGCTACACGACTCCAGGATGGGGGCCTGAGGCCTGAGCCTTCCCGAGTCCTGTCACCCTGGGCAGGGGGGGCAGGGCCAAAGCTAAAGCCAGAGCCCCACTGCTCTTGGCAGGGGTGGGGAGCAAATCCAAATCTCAAGGGCTTCAGCCTGTAACCTGAGACCCTACACACACACCTAGGGCTGAAGCCCTTGGGCTTCAGCCCCGGGCAATGGGGCTCAGGCTTTGGCCCTGGGCCCCAGCAAGGCTAATGCCAGCCTTTGGTGACCCCATTAAAATGGGGTCGTGACCCACTTTGGGGTCCCGACCCACACTTTGAGAACCGCTGATCTAATGAAATCAGAGTTATCAATTAGTTCATTTAAGGTACATTTGGCCACAATATCAGCCTTTCATCCTCTGGTGGAAGGATTTTCTATATTTGCCCATCAGCTCTCTAGGTTTATTAAGCGTTTGGGGAATTTCTATCCACAGATTAGGAACCCTAGCCTGACCTGGGACCTCATCGTGGTACTCAATTAGCTTATGAGACCTCCAGTCAAACCTATGGCAACCGGTTCACTGTTGCATTTATCTATAAAGACGGCCTTTTTAGTAGCCATCACATTGGCCTGTAGAGTCAAAGAGATTGAAACTTTGATGACAGACCTCCTGTTCACGGTGTTCTTTAAGGACAAGGTCTCTATCTGGCCACACCCTAAAATCTTACCTAAGGTTCTATCGGAGTTTCATCTCAGTCAATCCAGTCATCTACCAATATTTTCCCCAAAACCACATTGTTCCCTGTAGGAGTCCTGCTTACATACTCTGGCTGTTAGAAGGGTACTGGACTTTCACTTGATAGGACCAAACAATTTAGAAGTCACCAAGACTCTTCATTTCCTTTGCGGATAGATCTAAGGGATCCTTCATCTCTACTCAAAGACTATCAAGGTGGATTTCTGGATGCATTATTTCTTGTTATAATGCTGCAGGCATTGACCCCTACCCCGACCCCCAGAGAGTGATAGCACATTCAACCAGATCACAGGCAACTTCAGGGCCGGCGCGCACACTAGGTGACCCTAGGCGGTCGCCTAGGGTGCCAGGATTTGGAGGGTGGCGGGCAGCTGCCTCCCGCCTCCCAGCTCTGCGGCTGAGCGTGGAGCTGGAGAGGGCGGCTGGCCGCGGCTGCCTCCTGGCTCCACAGCTGAGCTGAAAGCCGGGCGGGAGGGGGGGGGGAGGGGGCAGCTGGCCGCGGCTGCCTCCTGCCTCCACGGATGAGCCAGGAGCCAGGGGGGCGGCTGGCTGCGGCTGCCTCCTGCCTCTTCGGACGAGCCGGGAGGCCGGCTGGCTGCGGCTGCCTCCTGCCTCCGCGGCTGAGTTGGGAGCTGGGGGGGCGCCACGGGCGGGGGGGGGGCGAGCTGCCGCGGCCCGTTGGGGGGTGGGGAGCTGCAGGGGCGGGGGAGCTGGCTGCCGGGGGGGAGGGGCGTTAGCTGCGGGGGGCGCAGGGCTGGTGCAAGGAAGTTTTGCCTAGGGAGCGAAACTTCCTTGCACCAGCCCTGGGCAACTTCTATGGTAAACACATTCCTAAGAGAGTATAAGAACACATTGACCCCTCATAAGATAAGGAGTGAATGACAGGCTAATGGATGACAATACTTTGTTCAAACTAGAAGATACAAGGATAAGGGTGGTAACAACATCTGGGATGTAATACGTAACCTTGTTTGTATCAGTGTGTAAAAGGAGAAGTCATAGGAGGAGTATCTTTATACTTGCCGAGGGGACAGCACTCTGGTATGCTGACTGAGTTGGTACCATTGTAGCAACATCTTGAAGAACTGCAGTTACTGCACAAGGTGACAGGTTTCAGTGTAGTAGCCGTGTTAGTCTGTGTCAGCAAAAAGAAAATAAGAAAGAAATACTTGTGGCACCTTAGAGACTAACAAAGGTGCCACAAGTTTTTCTTTCTTATTTTCTTTTTACACAAGGTGAGTAACCTCTTCTTTTTTGAGTAGTGTCCCTGTGATTGCTTAAGAGAGCTGTGTGTTTTTGTACTCTCGGCTCTGGTCAGGAACGTGCTTACTTGGTTAGCTGAATCCTGGTGCATTACTATCTTGCCAAAGCTAGGCCTACTCTGGCTCACAGGCTTCTGAAGAATGTACCAGTATCTGAAATACATAGGGCCGCCATATGGGCTTTAATGTGTATGTTTTCAAAATATTATGTCCTGATCCAAGCCATCAGATCTGATGCAGCCCTGGTTTCTGCAGTACTGACTTCAGTTCTGGACTCTATTCTGAAGCTCCCTCCTCCATCTGGGGATACTGCTCGGAAGTCACTTGACATTGAACTTATGCTTAGGGCTCCAGCAAGGCCTACACCGCTAACTAAACATCTCCGATGAAGGGCTTGAAAGGTGCATGTGCAACTGAGTTACTGCACAAGGTAAATAACCTCTTCTTGTCCCTGTGGAACATGAAGACAATCCTTGCGATAGAGGAGGCCATTCTAGTTGGGGTTGGTCCTGCTTTGAGCAGGGGGTTGGACTAGATGACCTCCTGAGGTCCCTTCCAATCCTGAGATTCTATGATTCTATGATTCTGTACCTGGAACTCAGAGGCGAGTTGAGTACCTGCATCATTCAGGATTTGGTGGATCTGGGTTGCAAACAGGTTATTGGGGAGCAAGGAGCAGATGGAGGAATCATAGAATCATAGAATCTCAGGGTTGGAAGGGACCTCAGGAGGTCATCTAGTCCAACCCCCTGCTCAAAGCAGGACCAACCCCAACTAGATCATCCCAGCCAGGGCTTTGTCAAGCCTGACCTTAAAAACCTCTAAGGAAGGAGATTCCACCACCTCCCTAGGTAACCCATTCCAGTGCTTCACCACCCTACTAGTGAAAAAGTTTTTCCTAATATCCAACCTAAACCTCCCCCTCTGCAACTTGAGACCATTACTCCTTGTTCTGTCATCTTCTACCACTGAGAACAGTCTAGATCCATCCTCTTTGGAACCCCCTTTTAGGTAGTTGAAAGCAGCTATCAAATCCCCCCTCACTCTTCTCTTCTGCAGGCTAAACAATCTCAGTTCCCTCAGCCTCTCCTCATAAGTCATGTGCTCCAGCCCCCTGATCATTTTTGTTGCCCTCCGTTGGACTCTTTCCAATTTATCCACATCCTTCTTGTAGTGTGGGGCCCAAAACTGGACACAGTACTCCAAATGAGGCCTCACCAGTGCCGAATAGAGGGGAATAATCACATCCCTCGATCTGCTGGAAATGCCCCTACTTATACAGCCCAAAATGCCGTTAGCCTTCTTGGCAACAAGGGCACACTGTTGACTCATATTGGGGACATCAGACTGCTGTTGATCATCCCCTTTACACCCTTGAGCATGGTGGCAGAGGGCCTTTCACCAGGTTCAGGATATTTGCTTTTGTGAGAGAGGGCTTCCACCTTCCAGTATCTTGTCCCTGAGTGATAGGTTACCAAAAATTCGAAGTGAGTGAAAAAGATACCAGTGGATCTGACATTGGTTAAGGCCTCTAGCAATCTGTAGGTACTCCAGGTTCTTATGGTTTATCAGAACTTGGATTGGGAATTGGGTTCCTTCTAGGAGATGGTTTCACCCCTTGTAGTCCACCTTGATAGCTGGTAGATCCTTGTTCTAAATATTGTAATTTTTCTCTGCAGGAGTTAGCTTCTGAAAAAGAAAGCACAGTAAAGGGGTGGAGTTGTTTGTGGAGGCCCACATGTTGCCGTACTGCACCAATGGCAAAGTTGAATGCATTGGCCTTGTTCCTAAATGGTTTAATGGGATCTGGGTGAATCAGGACAGGTGCCAAGGTGAATGCCCTCTACAGTAAATGAAAGGCCAAATGAGCCTCCATAGACCAGATGAACCAGGCCCCCTTTTGCAAGAGTGCCACTATGGATGCAACCATAGAGAATTCTGTAATAAACCATCTGCAAAAATTGGCAAACCCCAGGAATTGCTACACAATGCATACGTCCTTGGGTGATGCCCAGTTGGATATTGCTGCCACCTTACATGGGTCCAATATATCCCAAGAATTCTTCAGTATCCTTATCAAACTTGCATTTCTTGAGCTTTGCATAAAGGTGGTTTTGGCAGAATCTCTCCAAGACAGTGAGCACATGATAATTGTGGAGGGCCTGACTTTCCCGGAAAATGAGGATGCTTTCTAGATTAAATAATGACAAATTGGTCCAGCATGTCCCTAAATATGTCATTTATGAAATACTGGAAGGTTGCTGGGGCGTTACACAATTCAAACATCATGACCAAATGCTCAAAGTGACCGTACCTGGTATAAAAGTCTCTCTTCCATTCATCTCCTTCCTGGATCCTCACCAGGTTACAAGCTCCTTGGAGATCCAACTTTATGAAGACCTTGGCAGAGCAGAGCTTTTGAACAGCTCATTAATCAGTGGTAAGGGGACGAGTTTTGGTTTGTAATCTTGTTCAGCGCTCAGTAGTCCACAAAAGGCCAGAGTCTTCATCTCAAAAAAGATTGTGGCCCCTCCTGGGGATGTGGAGGGCAAATTAACCCCTTCTGCAAGTTTTTCTCTAGATACATCCAGAGTACTTGTAGTTTGGGTTCAGAGAGGGAGTAAATGCACCTGAAAGGAATCTCTGCTCCCAGATGGAGCTCAATGGGATGGGCATAGCTGTGATGAGGTGGTAAGGTGTTGACTTTCTTTTTGTTGAACATGTCAGCATAGAGTTGATATTTAAATGGACTATCTGGAGCCATTGGGGAGGTTGTGGGGGGTTGATAAGGTTGCTTTTGGGTCCTCTCTTTGCATCTCTGAGTTCTTTGAAGGACCGAGTAAGCCACAAAGAGTTGCTGGCCCAAAGTCAGCTCTGGAAAACAGGATTGTCGGCAAGATGGGGAGTCAAAGCATACTGTGCCTGACCGCCAGCAGAGGTGCAGGTCATGCACAGGATGCCAGTGGCAACTGGTGAATGTGGTGCATGACTTAGCTCATACTGGAGGGTTTCTCAGTGGCCTCAAAGGGTAATTGTCTCTAAGAAAGCTGTCTGGTGGGTGACAAATCCTGTAGAAAGGCGTGACCCATCTATGGACTCCACTAATTTGGGGAGTCCTTGCACTGGGAGGAGATATTGTGTGCTCGGGCAAACTCCAGATCCATGAAATTGCCTGAGGCACCCAAGTCCACCAGCACCCTATAGGTTGGTGTTGGACATCACAGGATGCTGGAGAGGGAGTTAGAAATGTGTTGAAACAACGAGGAGTACTTGTGGCTCCTTAGAGACTAACAAATTTATTTGGGAATAAGCTTTCATGGGCCAAGACCCACTTCATCAGGTGCATGGAGTGGAAAATACAGTAGGAAGATATAGATACACATAGTACATGAAAAGATGGGAGTTGCCTTGCCAATTCTAACAAGACAATTCAATTAAAGTGAGCTATTATCAACAGGAAGAAAAATCACTTTTGTAGTGGTAATCAGGGTGGCCCATTTCAAATAGTTGACAAGAAGGTGTGAGTAACAGTAGGGGGGAAATTAGCATGAGGAAATTAGTTTTTAGTTCTTGTAGTGACCATCCACTCCCAGTCTTTATTCAGGCCTAATTTGATGGTGTCCAGTTTGCAAATTAATTCCAGTTCTGCAGTTTCTCATTGGAGTCTGTTTTTGAAGTTTTTTTGTTGAAGAATTGCCACTTTTGAGTCTGTTATTGAGTGTCCAGGGAGGATGAAGTGTTCTCTGACTGGTTTTTGAATGTTATAATGTATTGGGAACTGATTGGCCATCACCAGGGCACAGGAGGATGAGTGTTGGTGTGGACTGCTGGGGAGAAGAGAAGGACACCAACCCACCTGAACTGTCAGGTTGGAGGGAGGTTACTAGTGGAGTTCCTCAAGGTTCAGTTTTGGGACCAATTTTATTTAATCTTTTTATTACTGACCTCGGCACCAAAAGTGGGAATGTGCTAATAAAGTTTGCAGATGACACAAAGTTGGGAGGTATTGCCAATTCAGAAAAGGATCCGGATATTCTACAGGAAGATCTCGATGATCTTGTAAACTGGAATAATAGTAATAGGATGACATTTAATAGTGAGAAGTGTAAGGTTATGCATTTAGGGATTAACAACAAGAATTTTAGTTATAAGCTGGGGACGCATCAGTTGGAAGTAACGGAAGAGGAGAAGGACCTCGGAGTCCTGGTTGATCACAGGATGACTATGAGTCGCCAATGTGATGTGGCCGTGAAAAACGCTAATGCGGTCTTGGGATGCATTAGGCGAGGTATTTCTAGTAGAGATAAGGAGGTGTTAGTACTGTTATACAAGGCATTGGTGAGACCTCATTTGGAATACTGTGTGCAGTTCTGGTCTCCCATGTTAAGAAGGATGAATTCAAACTGGAACAGGTACAAAGAAGGGCCACTAGGATGATCCGAGGAATGGAAAACCTGTTGTATGAAAGGAGACTCAAGGAGCTTGGTTTGTTTACCTTAACCAAAAGAAGGCTGAGGGGAGATAGGATTGCTCTCTTTAAATATATCAGAGGGATAAATACCAGGGAGGGAGAGGAATTATTTCAGCTCAGTACCAATGTGGACACAAGAACAAATGGATATAAACTGGCCATCAGGAAGTTTAGACTTGAAATTAGACGAAGGTTTCTAACCATCAGAGGAGTGAAGTTCTGGAACAGCCTTCCAAGGGAAGCAGTGGGGGGGAAAGACCTATCTGGCTTCAAGATTAAGCTAGATACGTTTATGGAGGGGATGGTTTGATGGGATAACATGATCTTAGTCAAAGGTCAATTAATTGCCATCAGTGGTAAATAGGACCAATGGTCAATGATAGGATGTTAGAAGTTACTACAGAGAACTTTTTCCTGGGTGTCTGGCTGGTGAGTCTTGCCCACATGCTCGGGGTTCAGCTGATCCCCTTATTTGGGGTTGGGAAGGAATTTTCCTCCAGGGTAGATTGGCAGAGGCCCTGGAGGTTTTTTGCCTTCCTCTGCAGCATGGGGCACGGGTCACTTACCGGAGGATTCTCTGCATCTTGAAGTCTTTAAACCATGATTTGAGGACTTCAATAGATGAGACATAGGTGAGAGGATTATTCCAGGAGTGGGTGGGTGAGATTCTGTGGCCTGCATTGTGCAGGAGGTCAGACTAGATGATCATAATGGTCCTTTCAGACCTTAAAGTCTATGAGTCTACGAGTCTATGAGCTCAGACCCTCCTATTGTGGTCGGGGCTTGGTGTTTCCTGACCTGGGTGCAGGTTGGACCTTGGCAGGGCAGCTTGACCTGGTGACCTGCAGTATAGGCCTGATGTTCTGTGTCAATTCTTCTCCACGTTGGAGAGGCAGGGCTGGACCTGATTGACTTGCATGTGTTTGGAAGATGGAGACAGGAACGGGGGGTGGGGCAGAGCCATGAGGGCTCGCAGGAGTCGGGAGGACCCATCTTTTTCCATGGGAGCATTTGGTCAGGTGGTTGTCAATCTTGATGCAAAGGTTGACTAAGGCATCCAGGCCGGATGGGGACTCCTCCTGTGCCAGTTCATCTTTAATACCACTGGTTAATCCATGCCAGACATAATAATGCTGGGTGGCCTCATTCCACTCGATATCTACTACCAAGCGTTGGAACTCTGCCACAACACCTGAAGTGTGGCTTCGGCCATGCACTCATAACAGGGGTCATCAAAGATCGCTCTGACAAAGTCGTCAAATTGTCCCAGATGTGGGCTTGATTTTCGCAGGAGTGGAGATCCAAGCCAGGGCCTCCATGGGAAGCAGTCTGATAATTAATCTCACCTATGACTTTGGGCATAGCAGAAACAGGAGCTGACACTGATTTAGATCATAGGGTCGCCAACCCTCCCGGTTTTCCCAGGAATCTCCTGGAATCGGGCTCTTTCTCCCGTAGGCTACTGAAGCCAAATCAGGAAAGTTTAGGCCGCTAAAAGTCCGTCGGCGCAGCAGGACTAAGGCAGGCTCCCTGCCTGCCCTGGCCTCACGCTGCTCCC
Organism: Chelydra serpentina; assembly: GCA_037349315.1. Taxonomy (NCBI): domain Eukaryota; kingdom Metazoa; phylum Chordata; order Testudines; family Chelydridae; genus Chelydra; species Chelydra serpentina. The sequence goes on from JBAIAC010000056.1 coordinate 3,130,313, forward strand.
AGAAGCATCAAGCATGACCCTGCAGCCCCTAGGTGCGGGGGGGGGGGCCTAGTGGTCTCTGTGCACTGCCCCCTCCCCGAGCGCCGACTCCCCAGCTCCACAGCAGGGACGTGCTAGCTGCTTCCAGGAGCAGCACAGGGCCAGGGCAGGCAGGAAGGGAGCTTGCCTTAGCCCCGCTGCGCCACCAATTGGGAGCCACCCAAGGAAAGCACCACCCGGCTGAAGCCTGCACCCCTCACCCCCTCCTGCACCCCAACTCCCTGCCCCAACCCTGAGCCCCCTCCTGGAGCCCGCACCCAAAACCCCCTCCTGCACCCCAACCCCCTGCCCCAGCCCTGAGCCCCCTCTCACACCTCAACCCCCTGCCTCAGCCTGCTGAAAGTGAGTGAGGGTGGGGGAGAGAAAGCGACCGAGGGAGAGGGGATGGAGTGAGTGGGGCGGGACAGTGGGGAAGGGGCGGGGCAGGGGGCAGCAAGGGTGTTTTGGTTTGTGTGATTAGATAGTTGGCAACCCTAATTTAGGAACCCACGAAATTTGTCACGATGGCCATTAAGCTTGTCAGGCAGAGGGAGGCATTTGCAGGGGGCAGGGGAGGAGCTGATGCTGGTGTCACAGCGGGAGCTTACAGGACGTCATTCTGGGTCTGCAGGATGGCAGCTTGGGCCTGCAAAGTCTGTAGGGCTCCCACTCTGTCTGTCCGAGAGATATTGGCCTTTGCATGATCCATGCTCTCTGTTACAGCTCTAGTGCTCTTAGGGTTTGTGCTGGGGCTGCTCCAACTGTCAGTGACCAGGACTTGGGCAGTCTGCCTAGTGCTCAGAGCAGGAGTCAGGCCTAACAGTTGGTGCAGACGTCCGTAGCCAGGAATTGGAGCCCAAGATCAGAGCCAAAGTCAGAAATCGGAGCCAAGAGTAAAAACCAGGTCACCTGGAGTGAGGCAGGGCAGGGGTAGGGCTGGGTCCAAGGCAGGGGCCCGCCGGGAACAACGCAGGAAACAAGTAGCTGCTGGAACTATCTCAGCTGTGGACGAATGCGTTGAGCAGCCGATGAACTGCTGCTGCTGCTGGGCAGAAGAGTCGGTCTGCCCACTCTCCCCACCAATCAGCAGTTTAGCCAACTAGGGAGCCCGCTACTGCCCAGCTGCGCTCGTTAGGTTGCCAGAGACTGGCTCTCCTGCAGGCCATGTTTCCTGGCAGCGAGAGCCTCACCCTAGCACAGCCAATAGCCCAGTGGTTGGGGCACTCAGCTGGGAGTGGGAGACGTGTTCATTCCTCACTCCGAATCGGGTAGAGCAGGTGTTAGAATGTGGCTCTCCCAAGTGAGTGTCCTAAATACTGGGCTGTTGGCTACAACAGGCTGGGGTTTGTTTCCCTCTTTCATGAGAACAGACAGACCTGGCTCAGGCACCTAACTCCTGGAGAGGGTTCCCGGCTAAGACACCTGAGTGGAGAGAGGTGCCTCCATCTGGCCCATCAGCTGACAGCCCAGGTCAATGCTAGCTGTGGAGTTTCTGGGGAACTGCTTCGAGATCGACTGCAATGGAGATGAAGGACTTGAAGAGCCGGCCACACGTAGATGGAACTACGGCTAGAAGAAGAAGACAAGCCCTGAGATGAAACAATCCTAGCCAAGGTCGCTCCTGCCTGCTTCCTTCAGTGTTCAAATCACCCCTCAACCTCTGAGACCAGCAGGCTCAGGGGAGAGGGGAGGGAAAGGGCTGCACCATCCCACATACAGGGATTGATGTGCCCAATACTGGGATATGGGCAGCCCTGGGGGATTTCCCCAGCAACACTTCCCTCCCTCCTCATCCTCTCCAGCTGCTTCCTCATGGTCTCAGTGCTCATCCCTTGGGAGTCCCCCTTAATTCTAACCTCAGCCCTACTGGCGAGGTGCCAGGTGCTGCCCAAGTGAGTCCCCCCCCCCCACTTCCTGTCCATTAGTGGAGCGCTCCTGGGCCTGTCCACACAGGTACCAGCAGGAGTGGTTTAGACAGGATTGGGAAGGGAGACACGCAGCCTGGTCTGTATAGGCATCAGCAGAGCTGCTCAGCCGGGGCTCCCAGGGCCACTCCAGTAGCCGTGGCTGAACAGACAAGATTCCCAGTCTCCTTTTGCTTCTCCAAGTGAAATTCCCCACAGTTCAGGAGGCCCAGCACATGAATCATAGAATCATAGAATCTCAGGGTTGGAAGGGACCTCAGGAGGTCATCTAGTCCAACCCCCTGCTCAAAGCAGGACCAACCCCAACTAGATCATCCCAGCCAGGGCTTTGTCAAGCCTGACCTTAAAAACCTCCAAGGAAGGAGACTCCACCACCTCCCTAGGTAACCCATTCCAGTGCTTCACCACCCTACTAGTGAAAAAGTTTTTCCTAATATCCAACCTAAACCTCCCCCTCTGCAACTTGAGACCATTACTCCTTGTTCTGTCATCTTCTACCACTGAGAACAGTCTAGATCCATCCTCTTTGGAACCCCCTTTTAGGTAGTTGAAAGCAGCTATCAAATCCCCCCTCACTCTTCTCTTCTGCAGGCTAAACAATCTCAGTTCCCTCAGCCTCTCCTCATAAGTCATGTGCTCCAGCCCCCTAATCATTTTTGTTGCCCTCCGTTGGACTCTTTCCAATTTATCCACATCCTTCTTGTAGTGTGGGGCCCAAAACTGGACACAGTACTCCAAATGAGGCCTCACCAGTGCCGAATAGAGGGGAATAATCACGTCCCTCGATCTGCTGGAAATGCCCCTACTTATACAGCCCAAAATGCCGTTAGCCTTCTTGGCAACAAGGGCACACTGTTGACTCATATTCAGCTTTTCGTCCACTGTAACCCCTAGGTCCTTTTCTGCAGAACTGCTGCCCAGCCATTCGGTCCCTAGTCTGTAGCAGTGCATGGGATTCTTCCGTCCGAAGTGCAGGACTCTGCACTTGTCCTTGTTGAACCTCATCAGATTTCTTTTGGCCCAATCCTCTAATTTGTCTAGGTCCCTCTGTATCCTATCCCTACCCTCCAGCGTATCAACCACTCCTCCCAGTTTAGTGTCATCTGCAAACTTGCTAAGGGTGCAGTCCACACCATCCTCCAGGTCGTTGATGAAGATATTGAACAAAACCGGCCCCAGCACCGACCCTTGGGGCACTCCACTTGATACCGGCTGCCAACTAGACATGGAGCCATTGATCACTACCCGTTGAGCACGACCATCCAGCCAGTTTTCTATCCACCTTACCGTCCATTCATCCAGCCCATACTTCTTTAACTTGCTGGCAAGAACGCTGTGCGAGACTGTATCAAAAGCTTTGCTAAAGTCAAGAAATAGCACATCCACTGCTTTCCCCTCATCCACAGAGCCAGTTATCTCATCATAGAAGGCAATTAGGTTAGTCAGGCATGACTTGCCCTTGGTGAATCCATGCTGACTGTTTCTGATCACTTTCCCCTCCTTTAAGTGGTTCAAAATTGATTCCTTGAGGACCTGTTCCATGATTTTTCCAGGGATTGAGGTGAGACTGACTGGCCTGTAGTTCCCCGGATCTTCCTTCTTCCCTTTTTTAAAGATGGGCACTACATTAGCTTTTTTCCAGTCATCCGGGACCTCCCCCGATTGCCATGATTTGTCAAAGATAATGGCCAATGGCTCTGCAATCACATCGGCCAACTCCTTTAGCACCCTCGGATGCAGTGCATCCGGCCCCATGGACTTGTGTTCGTCCAGCTTTTCTAAATAGTCCCGAACTACTACTTTCTCCACAGAGGGCTGGTCACCTCCTCCCCATACCGTGCTGCGGAGTGCAGCCATCTGGGAGCTGCCCTTGTCTGTGAAGACAGAGGCAAAAAAAGCATTGAGTACACTAGCTTTCTCCACATCCTCTGTCACAAGGTTCCCTCCCTCATTCAGCAAGGGGCCCACACGTTCCTTGACTTTCTTCTTGTTGCTAACATACCTGAAGAAACCCTTCTTGTTACTCCTAACATCTCCGGCTAGCTGCAACTCCAAGTGTGATTTGGCCTTCCTAATTTCACTCCTGCATGCCTGAACAATATTTTTATACTCCTCCCTGGTCATTTGTCTAATCTTCCACTTCTTGTAAGCTGCTTTTTTGTGTTTAAGACGAGCAAGGATTTCACTGTTAAGCCAAGCTGGTCGCCTGCCATATTTACTTTTCTTTCTACACATCGGGATGGTTTGTTCCTGCAACCTCAATAAGGTTTCTTTAAAATACAGCCAGCTTTCCTCGACTCCTTTCCCCCTCATGTTATTCTCCCAGGGGACCTTGCCCATCAGTTCCCTGAGGGAGTCAAAGTCTGCTTTTCTGAAGTCCAGGCTCTGTATTCTACTGTTCTCCTTTCTTCCTTGTGTCAGGATCCTGAACTCGACCATCTCATGGTCACTGCCTCCCAGGTTCCCATCCACTATTGCTTCCTCTACTATTTCTTCCCTGTTTGTGAGCAGCAGGTCAAGAAGAGCTTTTCCCCTAGTTGGTTCCTCCAGCACTTGCACCAGGAAATTGTCCCCTACACTTTCCAATAACTTCCTGGATTGTCTGTGGACCGCTGTATTGCTCTCCCAGCAGATGTCGGGGTGATTAAAGTCACCCATGAGAACCAGGGCCTGTGATCTAGTAACTTCTGTTAGTTGCTGGAAGAAAGCCTCGTCCACCTCATCCCCCTGGTCTGGTGGTCTGTAGCAGACTCCCACCACGACATTACCCTTGTTGCTCACACTTCTCAATTTAATCCAGAGACTCTCAGGTTTTTCTGCAGTTTCATACTGGAGCTCTGAGCAGTCATACTGCTCTCTTACATACAACGCAACTCCCCCACCTTTTCTGCCCTGCCTATCCTTCCTAAACAGTTTATATCCATCCATGACAGTACTCCAATCGTGTGAGTTATCCCACCAAGTCTCTGTTATTCCAGTTATGTCATAATTCCTTGACTGTGCCAGGACTTCCAGTTCTCCCTGCTTGTTCCCCAGGCTTCTTGCATTTGTGTATAGGCATTTAAGATAACTCACCGATTGTCCTGCTGTCCCAGTATGGGGCAGGAGCCCTCCCCTCTTGCACTCACCTACTTGTGCTTCCTCCCGGTATCCCACTTCCCCACTTACCTCGGGGCTTTGGTCTCCTTCCCCCGGTGAACCTAGTTTAAAGCCCTCCTCACTAGGTTGGCCAGCCTGCTTCCAAAGATGCTCTTCCCTCTCTTCGTCAGGTGGAGCCCGTCTCTGCCTAGCACTCCTTCTTCTTGGAACACCATCCCATGGTCAAAGAATCCAAACCCTTCTCTCCGACACCATCTGCGTAGCCATTCGTTGACTTCCACGATTCGACGGTCTCTACCCCGGCCTTTTCCTGCCACAGGGAGAATGGACGAGAACACCACTTGCGCCTCAAACGCCTTTATCCTTCTTCCCAGAGCCACGTAGTCTGCAGTAATACGCTCAAGGTCATTCTTGGCAGTATCATTGGTGCCCACGTGGAGAAGCAGGAAGGGGTAGCGATCTGAGGGCTTGATGAGTCTCGGCAGTCTCTCCGTCACATCACAAATCCTAGCCCCTGGCAAGCAGCACACCTCTCGGTTTTCCCGGTCAGGGCGGCAGATAGATGACTCAGTCCCCCTGAGGAGAGAGTCCCCGACCACCACCACCCTCCTCCTCCTCTTGGGAGTGGTGGTCGTGGAACCCCCATCACTAGGACTGTGCATCTCATGCCTTCCAATCATGGCCAGCACTTCTCATCCCACTGAAGTCCAGATGGGCTCCGGTGCTTTGTACTGGGGGCATCTTCGGGGCAGGCTTCACCCTAGATGTAGCGAGTGTCTCTGCTTGAGTCCGGAGGTCAGGAGTGTGCCTGGCCCTATGGCCAGGTGCAGAGGGACATGCAGCACCGCCAGCCCCAAATGGTACAAAATCAGGAGTCCAGGCCCAAACGTCATGAGATTGGTTTAAAATCATGAGATTATTTTAAAAGTCGTAAATGTTGGGTTCTGTCTCTTTGCCCCCTCGTTTGGAGCTCATGGGTCGCACTCAGTCCATGTTTTTCTCTTCAGCCACAAGTGCTAGAAACTAACTTTTTATTCAAATAAAAGCCGCGGTCCTGCTGCAGCCTCACAATTCCAGGAGCTGAGGCTCTCAGGATGAAATCGCAAGAGCTGGCCACATTGGCCAAGGGCAGATTCTCAACTGGACGGAACAGGCTGGAAAATGTCAAAAATAAGTTGGTGGGAAAAAGAGGCAAATTCTTGTGCAAATGTCCCCATTTTCTGACCTGCTGGAAAAGCCTGGGCCTTCACCAGAAGTGGGGGCCTCATGGGGGGCCTCAGGCAGATTTAATGACATAACTCCTGCATGGGGGGTTGCTCAGGTCCCTTCAGTGGGAGATACCATCAGCCAGCACCCTTCTCCCCAGGCATCCATGTGCCTTCCTGTTCCTGATCCTCTCACTCCCACACAGTGACAATAACAACAATAACACTGGGCACCTGAATCCCATTGAAAGTCACACCCCCATTAGTCACACCCCCATTAGTTCATTACATGATAAGGGCACACTGGGGAGATCCCCTCTGGCTACTAGCATGCATATCTCCCTGGATTACCCCAGATGGGCGGGTTCAGCTCCTGGCAGAGATTTTCAAGGAAAAGTAAGTGCAGGGAGTGAGGCAGGAGCACCACCCTCAGAGTCAGGGCTGACCCCAGTGACCCTGTGCAGTGCTAGGGGATGCTGTATTGCAGGAAGCAGGATGCGGGGCTCAGTAGGGGGCGCTCTCCCCTCAGGGTCAGTGGTGGCTCCAATGACAGTGTGGTCCTAGGACGTGCTGTATTACGTGCTGTATTAACTGGCTGGATGGTCGTGCTCAACGGGTAGTGATCAATGGCTCCATGTCTAGTTGGCAGCCGGTATCAAGTGGAGTGCCCCAAGGGTTGGTGCTGGGGCTGGTTTTGTTCAATATCTTCATCAACGACCTGGAGGATGGTGTGGACTGCACCCTTAGCAAGTTTGCAGATGACACTAAACTGGGAGGAGTGGTTGATACGCTGGAGGGTAGGGATAGGATACAGAGGGACCTAGACAAATTGGAGGATTGGGCCAAAAGAAATCTGATGAGGTTCAACAAGGACAAGTGCAGAGTCCTGCACTTCGGACGGAAGAATCCCATGCACTGCTACAGACTAGGGACCGAATGGCTGGGCAGCAGTTCTGCAGAAAAGGACCTAGGGGTTACAGTGGACAAAAAGCTGAATATGAGTCAACAGTGTGCCCTTGTTGCCAAGAAGGCTAACGGCATTTTGGGCTGTATAAGTAGGGGCATTTCCAGCAGATCGAGGGACGTGATTATTCCCCTCTATTCGGCACTGGTGAGGCCTCATTTGGAGTACTGTATCCAGTTTTGGGCCCCACACTACAAAAAGGATGTGGATAAATTGGAAAGAGTCCAACGGAGGGCAACAAAAATGATTAGGGGGCTGGAGCACATGACTTATGAGGAGAGGCTGAGGGAACTGAGATTGTTTAGCCTGCAGAAGAGAAGAGTGAGGGGGGATTTGATAGCTGCTTTCAACAACCTAAAAGGGGGTTCCAAAGAGGATGGATCTAGACTGTTGTCAGTGGTAGAAGATGACAGAACAAGAAGTAATGGTCTCAAGTTGCAGAGGGGGAGGTTTAGGTTGGGTATTAGGAAAAACTTTTTCACTAGTAGGGTGGTAAAGCACTGGAATGGGTTACCTAGGGAGGTGGTGGAATCTCCTTCCTTAGAGGTTTTTAAGGTCAGGCTTGACAAAGCCCTGGCTGGGATGATCTAGTTGGGGTTGGTCCTGCTTTGAGCAGGGGGTTGGACTAGATGACCTCCTGAGGTCCCTTCCAACCCTGAGATTCTATGATTCTATGATTCTATGATTCTAAGGAGCAGGGTGGGGGCTCAGTAGGGGCCACTCGCCTCTCCCAGTCAACACTGGCCTCAGTGCACAACCCTGCTGCTGAGGGACGCTGTGCGGCAGGAAGCAGGGTAGGTGCCTCCGTAGGGGTCGCTCCCCACTAGTAGTCTGTGCTAACTGGTGTGCCACACCCCAGCACATGTTCATTGTCACCTCTCACATGCACGCTGTCCCTCCCACACCCGCACACAAACATTGTGGGTAAAATACACCTTGTGCGGGGACTCAGAGCACCTGGAGGAGCAACACAAGCATGGGAATATCTAGATTTGGGTTCATCATGTCACACACTCAGTCACACGTCCCATCACATGCTCACTGTCACACACACTGTCACACCCCATCTCACACACACTATAACACACAGTCACACAAACCATCACACACAGTCACACGCTCAGTTACACACTGTCACACTCCTCACTTTCTCAGTCACACACCCCATCTCACACACACTGTAACACACAGTCACACAAACCATCACACACACTGTCACACGCTCACTGTCACACTCACTTTCATGCACTCAGTCACACCCATCTCATCACACCCCATCATATGCTTAGTCACACACCCCATCACACACTCAAATGTCTCATACACCATCACACCCCATCTCACACACACTGTAACACACTCCCAGTTACACAAACCATCACACACAGTCACATTCTCCTAGTCACACCCCCAGTCACACCCCATCACATGCTCAGTCACACACCCCATCACACCTCATCTCTCACACACACACTGTAAGACACAGTCCCACAAACCATCACATGCCCACAGTCACACATACCCCATCACACCCCTTCACACCCTGTCACATGCTCACAGTCCCACACCCTGTCACATGCTCACAGTCACACCATCACACATTCACTGTTACATGCTCATTGTCACACACTGTTGCTCCCTATGTCACAAGCTCACACCCAAACTGGCCGCTCAGGTGGACTCATGTTAACCCTCCCTCCCTGCCTGTTTCTAATCCTCCTCTGGTTTTGCTCATTCTGCAGATGGTCCCTCTGTGCCCAGCACCAGAGACAGACGTGTTGCGGGCACAGGCAGCCTGCCCTGCCCCCGCCCCCGCTGCCTGGCCAGACCTGGGATGTTCTCTCACTACTAGAGGGATGCCAATTTTGGTTGGACATATTTCTGGAGGTTTCATCGCATGACATAATCTTTAATTAAAGATTAATCTTTAAATTCCTAGAGACTCCAGGGCAATCCTGGAGGCTTGGCAGCCCTATCTCTCACTTGAGCCTCTGTGTGAGAAGCAGGCGCCTGGTCTGGGCTTGCGGCTGTGCCCTACTGGCTATGGTGCAGGGGGAAGGGCTGGCAGCCTGGCAGCTGCACACACCACACAGGACGAGTAGGCATCTCCCTGCTACCAGGTCACTGGCGCCTGCCACTGCGGGTGGAAACTGTAGGTGTAAACTCAGCGAGCGGGTTGAGGCCCCATTAAAAGCTTTGTGGCCGGCTGTTGCCAACCTCCCTCCCAAGCCCTGAGCCTAGAGAGCTGCCCATCAGGCCTCCCCCTGCGAGAGGGATGCAGGGCGACAGGCCCGGCTGGCAGGAAAGCCCACGCCAGCCGAGCCAGTGTTAATTACCAGGTAGGCACAGCAGGGAGCGGGCGGCAGCTCACGCTCACGGCTTGGAGCCGCTCACTCACCTCCTCACTCACCCCAAAGGCATCCTCCTTGCAGGGAGGAACACCCAGCCCCAGAAGATAAAAGCAGCCCCAAGACGCTCTGCTTCTCTGTCTCCGAGCTCCCCTCCCAGGATCGTCTCTCTTCTCTGCTGCTCTGGATACGCTGGGAGAGGCTGCAGGACCATGGCTGGGCGAGGGACTGTCCAGCTCCTCCTCTTGTGTCTAACGCCAGGTAGGCTCCTCCGAGGGACCCCTCAGGCCTTCCCCAGCTAGGGTGACCAGATGTCCTGATTTTATAGGGACAGTCCCGATTTTGGGGTCTTTTTCTTATATAGGCTCGTATTATCCCCCACCCCCTGGCCCAGTGCAGATTGCAATGGGCAAACCAGCTGGGCTAAATAAGACCCTGGCCTGACCAGCAGCTTCACCCAGACCCACCCCAACCCAGCATTTGGGAGAGGGTGGGAATGCCAGTGAACTTGGTTCTAAGAGACAGTTCCTGCCCCATGGCTCCCAGCTAGCAATTTAGGGCTCATCTACATGGGGAAATTGCCCGGCATAGCTGTAGCGGAATAACTCCTGTGCTGTAGCCTGTGAGCCACTTGGGACAGCAACTGTCTCTTTGTTCTGCATTTGCACAGCTCCTAGCACCATGGGGCCTGGTCCCTGGCTGGGGCTGCTAGGAGCTAAGGTAATACACCTAATAAATAATAACAATAATATCTGTGCTGGAATAACTTCCCGGTGTGAACACTTGATTCCAGAATAACAGGGAGTTCATTATGGAACAGGAGCAATTATACTGGAATACAGTCATTCTTGTTCCGGAGCAGCGTTCACACTGGGCAGTTTAGCAGGCAGAGCTAGAGCCGAATAGTTATTCCCCTATAGCCATGTTGCAGTGCCGGTCATTTTACACCTGTGTGTACTCAAGCCCTTAGTGTGTGCATCACAAAACTGCTCCGGCTCCATAAATCTGGGCACTTCCTGCATAGAGCAGCGCTGACAAAATGCAGCAAGAGAGAAACCTCTTACGGTACGTCTACCCTAGAGCTGGAGGTGTAATTTCCAGTTCAGGTCAGTGTACACAGAATAGTTTTGATTGAGCTAGTGCACTAGCAGTGGTTCTCAACCTTTCCAGTCCACTGTCCCCCTTTCAGGAGGCTGATTTGTCTTGCGTAACCCCAAGTTTCACCTCACTTAAAAACGAATTGCTTGCAAAATCAGACATAAAAATACAAAAGTGTCACGCCACACTACTACTGAAAAATGGCTGACTTTCTCATTTTTACCATATAATTATAAAATAAATCGACTGAAATATAAATAGTGGCCTTACATTTCAGTGTCTAGTATATAGAGCAGTATAAACAAGTCATTGTATAAAATTTTAGTTTGTACTGACTTCACTACATGTAGTCTGTTGTAAAACTAGGCAAATATCTAGGTGAGTTGATCTCCTCCCTGAAAGATCTCCGTGTGCCCCCAGGGGTTCATGTACCCCTGGTTGAGAACCACTGTGCTACACAGAGCAGTGGGATAGCTACTCCAAGTACGGTCCCGCCCAGGACTCCAGGTGCTTGCTCATGTGGCTAGCCCATCCCACCATCTGTGCTGCCAGAGCTACACTGCTATTTTTAGTGCGCTAGCTGCTCCATCAAAGCTAGCATATGTGCTGAGCTGGAATCCCCTCAGCTGCAGCAGGAGTGACCAGCAGCACCCTTCTCCCACCCATGTTCCCTTCCTTCCCTCCCACATAGTGACACTGGCAAGAGCCCTTTGCACCCGGGTTACACTGCACCTAGAAAGTGCTCTGCAAAGAGTCACTAATTAATTACACAACAATGAAACCCTGGGGGGGTCCCCTCAGGCTGGTAGCAGGCGGCTCTCCCAGAGTACCAAGGCTGGGTGTGTTCTGCAGACATAATCGGCTTAGACACATCAGCCCTGGCAGATCTAGCTCCGAGGACGTCCCCTGTGGACTAAAGGTGGATTCTCTTTCGGAGTTTGGCTGACCTCCCCTGGGCCTGTGGATCCCTGGCTGCTGTTGGCAATCAGTGCAAGTTGGAGAAGCCTCTTAATGAAGCAGTGCAATAAATAACAACACCCCAGCCCCCTCATTCCCTGCAGGGCCTTCGCTCACTTTCCCCAGGCTGAGTCCCAGCAGGTTGCTGAAACTGGCAACTTTAGAAGTCAGTTGAGTGAAATTGTTCACTTCATTAGCTGGGGCTTTTGTGCAGGACGCTGCCCTCTGCTGGCTGGAATGTGTTGGACTGGCACACTCCTGTGTGCATTATGTGCACGCATGTTCATTGCAGTCCCCCGGCTGCACGGAATTTCAGATCAAGCCCCACTATCCCCAGTGCAGCGCCCCCTAGCGGCTGTCTGAGCTCACTGGCCTGAGGTAAGTATTAATTAGAGAATCACCCCAGGGACACTGGTCTCAGACACAGGGCAAAACCCACCCTGATTTGCTGTATTCTGACAGGGCCAAGCAGGATCCTTGCAGTGAGCTGTCCACAGCTTGGTAAATACCGGGCAGTAGAGCCCAGCTCCGGCGAAGGAAGCCCATCTCTGCCCAGGGCACAGCCTGGTCCCTGTGTGGATAATGCGCCCCTATGCAGCATCTTCTAAGAGCTGATGAGACATCTGACAATCTCCTCACTCGCTCCCACACTGGCAGGCTACTGGACTGGCTTCCCTGCACAGCTGGCTCTGGGCACTGCGGGAAGGGCTAAGGCTCCACAGCAGGCGCCCGGGGACTCCTCCCTCTTTGCAGCTGTTCTGCCCAGCACTAGTCTGTCTGTCCTGATGGGTGGCTCTGTCTGTCTGTCCCTCAGCTCTGCTGGAGGCCGTGCGGATCAATGCGAATGGCCAGCAGGTGCTGTACCTGGCACAGGGGGACTCTGTGAGGCTGGGCTGCCCCTACATCCTGGAGCCTGAGGACAATGGACCCAACAACCTGGACATCGTATGGACCATGGTGAACCCTGACCAGAGGCTGCCGGTGAGTCTGAGTCCCGCCCCTCGTCCCACTTCCTTAGCAAGGCCCATCCAACGCCCGGTTGGAATCTGTGCTGGGAGCAGGACCCCTGGGGTCTGTTTCCAGCTCTGCCCCTGGCTTGCTGGGACACCTTGGCCAAGCTCTGCCCCTGCCTTTGCCTCAGTTCCCCCCACATGGGCTGCTACCCCCTGCCCAGCACTGGGTCCTTGCTCAGATTCCATCTCCCGTGGATCCAGTCCGATTGCGGAGACTCCTGGGCGCTGCCCCCTCTGCTGACCTGGCTGACGGCACCCGGCCACCCTTCCTCACCCTTGCGTGTGTGCATATTCTCGAGCCCCCTCACGGTGCCGGTCCCTCCCCCAGACGCAGCCCCAGCAGCAGGTCCGGGTCCCCCACAGGGCCCATTGAATTGTCCTGTCCCAGCTGCCCCCTGTGACTTGCCCCAGCGAGAGGCCTCCCTCAAGAGGGGCTGTCACCCTCTGCTCCTGGGGCTGTGACCCCTCCCCCCTGGGCCCTGCGCTTCTGCCTTCCACAGAATCCCTTACATCCCCCCCTCCCCATGCCTGGACGCTGAGCTCACCTGGCTTGGGCTCCACCAGCCTCTCCTCTCCTAGTCGGCTCAGTCCCTGGGGCAGGGCATTCCCCGCCTCCCCACCCGCCGCCATCAGTTCTCAAACTTCATTGCACCATGACCCCCTTCTGACAACAAAAGTTACTACACGGCCCTAGGAGTGGGGGCTGGAGCCTGAGCCTGCCCAAGCCCCCCCACCCCGGGCATGGGGGGGGGGGGCAAAGCCAAAGCCTGAGCCTCACCATCCTGGGCGGAGGGCAGGGAGCGGGGGAGGCAAAACCCAAGCCCCACTGCCCCAGGCTGGGGGAGGGGGCAAAGATGAAGCCCGAAGGCTTCAGCCCCAGGTGTGGGGCCTGTAACCTGAGCCCCACCACCCAGGGCTGAAGCCCTTGGACTTTGGCCCTGGGCAGTGGCGCTTGGGCTTCAGCTCTCTGTGGTGGAGCTGGGGCTTGGGCTCAGGCCAAACTTCTAACACCAGCCCTGGTGACCCCATTAAAATGGGGTTGCGACCACTTTGGGGACCCGACCCACACTTTGAAAAACCCCTGGTGTAGAACATGCATCTCCAGCAGCTCCCTGTACAGGACGGTCCCCAAGGACCTGGATTCTCAGCCCCCAATGCTGCTCCTGCCCTGGTTCTGCCCCTTGGCCAGTCTCCAGTCCCCCTTGCTCACCACCCACCATAGCTCACTGCTGATCGGTTCCTCCCCGTCAGTTCCTGACCTACCAGGACCAGAAGATCAGGTACGGCAGCGCCCCAGGTCTGCAGCAGAGGGTGGCTTTTGTGTCCCAGGACCCAAGCCTGTATGATGCCTCCATTCACCTGGCAAACCTGCAGGTGTCAGACTCAGCCACCTACGAGTGCAGGGTGAAGAAAGCCACTGTCGACACCCACTTGATCACCATTACCGTGCTCGGTGAGTCCCGCCCCCACCTGCTGGCTCCTCACCCCCACCAGTTGGAGATTAGCCACTGGGCCAACAGAACCTGTTCCCAGGGGCCCCAGCCAATTGGGGGCCCCCCAGAGAAATGGGTGCCCGCGCTCCATCCCATTCACCCGCCCGGCACTGCTGCCGGGGAGTGGGGGCTTGCTCTGCAGGCAGAAGGGGCCCCCACTTGCTCTGACCCAGGGCCCCCCAAACCTTTAATCTGCCTCTGACCCCGACCCATCCACTGCCCACTGACCCAACCCCACGCACTGGCCCAACCCCCGCCAAGCCAACCCCACTCAGTGACCTATCACGAACCCTTGCCAACACCCCCCAGGTCACCCTCGTTATGCTAGGTGAGTCCCACCCCCCTGTTGATCCCCTCCCCCTGTTGATCCCCCCACTGCCCACTGACCCACATTCTGCCCACTGACCCAACCCCACCCATTAACCCAACCCCACCCACTGACCCAAATTCCACCCACTCACCCAACACCAATCCCTGCCAACACCCACCAGGTCACCGTCACTGTGCTAGATGAGTCCCACTGACCCTGCTGATCCCTCCCCCCACCCCCGTTGACTCAACCCTCACTCATTAACCTAACCCCCACCCACTGATCCACCCCCACCCACTGCCGACACCCACCAGGTCACCGTCACTGTGCTAGGTGAGTTCCATTTCCCACCCACTGCCCCAACCCACTAACCCAAACTCCACATACTGACCCAACCCCCTCAACCTAACCCCGCCCACAGATCTAAACTCCAACTACTGACCCACCCAACCATCACTAACCCCCCCCCGACCTACCTTTGCCCACCGCCCCCACTTGCCATTCACTGTGGACAGACACTGCTTGCTGATCCGACCCTGCCCGCCATTCCCCTGCGCTGACCCCAGCCCACCGACCCTGCCTGCTAGTCCCCATTCGTCTACTCCATCCCACCGACCCTGCCCGCTAGTCCCCATGCGCTGACCCCAGTCCACTGACCCTGCCTGCCATTCCCCATGCTCTGATCCCTGCCCACCGACCCTGCCCACCAGTCCCCATGCACTGACTCCAGCCCATCGACCCTACCCGCCAGTACCCATGCGCTGACCCCAGGTCACTGACCTTGCCCGCCAATCCCCATACGCTGATCCCAGCCAACCGACCCTGTCCGCCAATCCCCATTCGCCTACTCCATCCCACTGATGCTGCCCACCAGTCTCCATGCGCCTACTCCAGCCCACTGACCCTGCCCGCCAATCCACATGCGCTGACCCCAACCCACTGACCCTGCCCGCCAGTCCCCATGCTCTGATCACTGCCCACCGAGCCCTGCCCACCGACCCAGACCACCAATCCGTCTCTGCCTGCCCATCAGCAATCCCCATCCTCTGACTCCCCCTTTCACGAGGCACTGTCACCCCATGCCTGCTGTATCCGGGCTCTGTCTGCCTGTCTGTCTGTCTCTGAGCACTGTCGTGTCTGCCTTTCCATCCCTGCTGCTCCTTACTAGCTTCCATTAACTGACGCAATTTGTGTCTCTCCCCAGAGAAGCCGGATGCCCCTCGGTGCTGGATGGATGGGGAGCCGGTCAGGGGCGGCGACCTCATGCTCAGGTGCTGCTCTGACGGGGGCTCCCTTCCCCTCTCCTACCAGTGGTCCAAGATGGGAGGGGACTATGCCATGGGCTGGCTGCCCCCCAGGACAGTGCAGGGTAAGCAGTGGAGGGGGAGGGGTCCCTGGGAGGTGGGCTGCTCACTATGCTGAGCTCATCATGGGGTGTTTGCCCCAGGATGGTGCAGGGGAGAGGTGGGGGCCCCCGGAGGGTGTGATGCTCTTGTGCTGAGCTGGGAGCCTCCCCTTTGCAATGTGTGCGACATGAGTTTCCTCAGGTCTTGTCACCCGGGGGACCCTTTTCATGGATGGAGCAGCTGGGATGTTTTTGAGGGTGGGCCCAGACATGGCCCCGATGTGTTGCCAGGGGGCTCTGGCTGCCCTGTGCTGTCCCAGGACCCCCTAGGTGTGGAGGAGCTGGCACCGCCCTGTCGGGGATACTTTGTGGGGGCTCACTCAGGGCTGGGTTTCTCCTGTGCAGGGCAAGGCTCTGGGGACCTGATGATCCAGAGCCTGTCACAGGAGCATGCCGGGACCTACTGCTGCCGCGTGACCAACAGGGTGGGTTACTCCCAGTGCATGGTGCGCGTCTCCATCCCTCGCACCGGTTACTCAGGTAGGATGGGGGGGCACAAGGCCAGGACAGGGGGCAAGTGCCAGAGCACCCAGTGGGGCAGGACCTGAGCGTCTGGCAGCAGCTCCTTGAAGCTGAGCCCGGACCCCAGGCTGGACTGGGAGCGGGACCAACCTGGCGTTGTGAGCGCCCCGAGGGGATGGGCATGTCCAGAAATGTCAGTGTGAAGGGCAGCCCAAGGGGCCAGAGCCAGAACAGAGCTCAGCCCCCAGGAAGCACTGGAGGCCCCCCTTCCCTGTAGGGAACAATGGAGACTCTCCTAGGGAACAATGGAGAACCTGCTTCCCCATAGGGAGCAATGGAGAGACCCCCTTCCTCAGAGGGAAAAATGGAGACTCGGCCCCTCCTGGGCTCTGTGGCTGGCACCCCATAGCTAGGGCTCTGCTGGGCTGTGATACTTTAGTGTAATCCTGGTTCTTGGACTCTGTATGGGGCGCTGTGGGGGGAGGGCTGCTGGGCTGTGATGTGCAGGAGGGCAGACTGGATGATCTGATGGGTTCTTCTGGCCTTAAACTCTATGATTCTAGTCCCCCTGACCCCCCCGCATTGGGAACAATGGACACGCCCCTTTTCCCATAGATAGCAATGGAGACTCCCCCATCGCCGGGGCTGAGCCTTTTGACCAGCTGCCAGGGAGGGCCAGGTTCTTGGGGCCGAGCTGCAGCTCCAGGCTAATGCGCTGACCTCGCACAGCGGGCACCTTCTCACAGGAGCTATTGCCCATGCAGGGCCCCATGGATTACATGGGCCTGGCCAGGACCTCATGGGCAGCCCAGCAGGGGGCGCCCCGGGGCATTCAGAGCGAATATGGCCCAGTGCCTGGTGGGCAGGGGTGTCGATGGGGCTGAGCAGCCAGGAGTCCCTGCGGTGCTTTCTGGGCATGGGTCCCAGCCTGGTGCAGGGATGGGAGAAGTTGACAGGTTTGCTCCCCTTCCGCAGGTTCAAGGAACGTGGGGATCATCGTGGGCTCTGTCCTGGGGGCCATTTTCCTCCTGGTCCTGGTGCTCTTGTTCCTCTGGGCCCTGCTGTGGTACTGCAAACGGAGGCACTGCCAGCCCGTGGTGCCCATTGAGATCAGGTGACACCTCTGGGCTGGGGGAAGGGAGCGCTGCGGAAGGGAGGTGGGGAGCAAGGGGGAGGGGGCAGGGAAAGAAAGGGAGTTAAGGAAAGAGAGGGGAAATGGGCAGAGCTTGGAAGAGGCTGGAACGATAGAGCGAGACCAGGGAGGAGGGGTCCCGAGGCTCAGGGTGACGCTGTGACCCGAAGCGGCTGCGTTGGCACCCAGAGCGACCCTGCATGTGCCCCGAGGGCGAGCAGACTGTGGGCAGGCCAGGCAGGCCCAGCGCTGGCACAAAGTGAGCCGGCGGAGGGGGCCAGGGGCTAAAGGGACAGGGAGGAGTGACCTCACGCTGCCTATCCCTGCCCACAGAGACTGTGCCCCTGCTGGCCCATGCAGAGGTGGCCACCTGCACCCCTGCCACGGCAGCTCGCAGCACGTCAGCTACACGCCGTGTCAGAAGTAGCACCCCCGGGGCGGGGAGGAGAGCACCCCCTGCAAGCAGCGGGACTCCCAGCTACGCTCCAGCTCCAAGCAACCCAAGAAGCAAGATCCT
Organism: Chelydra serpentina; assembly: GCA_037349315.1. Taxonomy (NCBI): domain Eukaryota; kingdom Metazoa; phylum Chordata; order Testudines; family Chelydridae; genus Chelydra; species Chelydra serpentina. The sequence continues at coordinate 3,148,259 of JBAIAC010000056.1, forward strand.
TCCCACTGTGTGCTCAGCCCCATGGCTCCATCCACCCTCTGTGCAGATCCAGGGAGCTCCGACGCTGCTCCTGCCCATGGGAAGCCCATGAACAATCCCAGCCGCTTCGGGGGCATCCCCATGGTGGCGCCGACGCAGGGCCGGGCTCCTGGGCTGAGCCCCCAGGGCAGTAGCAACATTCAGGGATGCAGTGCTGACCTTTGTGCCTCTTTCACAGGGTTGCTGAGCCCCTTCCCCATTTCCGCCCGGGGAGTGGGAGAACCCCCAATCCGTGGCATAGCCACCCCCTCGGCTAGGGAGACTCCTTAATGCACACAAACAAGGCCAAGGGCTGGTAATACACCGCCACCCCCTACATACACACACGCAGTGTGGTGAACTGTATCACGATAGTCAGGACATGTGTCGTGACATGATGCACCCAGCACCAGCTGGGTACAAGTATGGAATGTGATGGGGGAAGGGCAGACAATACCCAGCAGCCTGGGAACTGCCCCTCTACAGCTCAACACCTTGTTTCTCTAGGAGGCCCTGGGATTTGCACACCTGTCCGGGCTCCAGCTGGAATGACAGACACCTTACTCATGGGCCGGGGTGATGGGGGCAGATGGGGAGGGGGCACTCTGGGACAAGGATGATGGGGGGACTCCTTGGGGCTGGAGGTGATGGGGTCAGATGGGGAGGGGGATCTCTGGGCCAGGGATGATGGGGAGGGGGCTCCCTGGGGCTGGGGGTGATGGGGTCAGATGGGGAGGGGGGTCCCCAGTTTCAGGGGTGATGGGGACAGATGTTGAGGGGGCTCCTTGGGGCCAGGGGTGATGGGGTCAGGTTTGGAGGGGGTTCCCTGGGACTGGGATGATGGAGTCAGGTGGGGGAAGGGGTTCCTAGGCGTGATGGGGACATGTTGAGGGGGGGTCCCTGGAGTCAGGGTTGATGGGGTCTGATGGGGAGGGGGTTGGGGTGAGGTGAGGTAGAAGCTTCTACACCAACTTTGCATGATTCAGTCATCATGCTCTAGTGTGGCAAGCAGGGAACCCGGACTCCTGGGTTCTGTTTCCATCTCTGCTACTGATGTGTCCCTGTGTGATCTTGGGCAGGTCCCTTTCCCAAGCTATGCCTCAGTTTCTGTCTCTGTAGACTGTGGCTGGTGATGCGCCCTTCGTCTGCGGAGGGTGGTGTAAGAGCCGAGAAGCACTGTTCCCAAGGGCGAGGTATCAGTCTGTAGATCGTGTGTCGCACAGGGGGTACTGGGCTGGCTACAGCAAGTGGCATGTACAGAGCAGTTCCATTAAAGATGTCAAACGGACTGAATCATTTATGGGAAGTGTCCTCTAACACCATCAAGAGACACCCGCCCCACCCCAGTGAGAGTTCCAGGGCAATGGATGGGGCTGAGACCTCTTCCCCTCCTGGCTACAGGATGGGGAGGGTGTGAGGGCTGTGCCCCATTAGAGCCACACGTGGGTGCGCACACACCCATGCACACTTGCAGCTCTCTCTCTCTCTCTCTCTCTCTCACACACACACACACACACACACTGTCACCCCTTTGTCCCCATTCTCTTTCTCTTGGTCCCTTCAGGGTGATGCTGCCATGGTCCCACACAGCCCCCAGGAGAGGGGAGCTCCCTGTCCCAGCTCCTGCTCTGAACTACTCTCCCTGCTGCCCAGGAGCCCTCACTGCCTGCCCAGTCTCCCTGTCCAGCTGGAACGGGGGCCGTGGGGCTCGGATTGACCCTTTGAATGACTGTAATTAACCATTGGAACAATTCACCAGGGGTCGTGATGGAGTCTCCATCACTGACAGCCAAGCTGAGATGTTTCTCTAACAGCTCTGCTCTAGGAATCATCTGGGGGCAGGTCTCTGGCCTGGGTTATCCAGGAGGTGGGACTAGATGAGCACAGTGGTCCCTTCTAGCCTTGGAATCCATGAATCTTTTATACACTCTTCTCTGGTTACTAAGGGCAACAGCCCCAGCCTAGTCCAATCAAGTGACGGAACAGAGAGGAAGGGGGAGATGAGGGGAGCTGTGTACTGGGAGGGCAGTGGGAAGGGAGGATGGGGCGCAGCAACCCCTAATGCTGGCCCATCCCCCACCTCCCAAATGATCAATGCCCCCCAGCACTATCCCCCCCACAGCTCCAGTCTGCTCATCCCAGCTCCCATCCCCTTCCCTGCCCTTGGCACATAGGGTTGGGCGAGTAGAGAGCATTTTGAACTGGGGTGCGGGAGCCTGAGCTTCTCTTCCCAGCTCTGCCACTGGCTTTGTGTTATAATCTTGAGCTACTCCCCTAGCCCCTCCTGTGCCTCAGCTCTCATCTGTACAATGGGGGTGGCCCTTCTCTGCCCGGAGGGCCTGAGACTCAGGCCTTGGCTACACTTACAGCACTGCAGCAGTGAAGAGAAGCAGAGAAGATGCTACCTACGCCGATGGGAGAAGCTCCCCTGTTGGTGCTGGTACTCCACCTCCCTGAGAGGTGGTCGCTATGTTGACGGGAGAAGGCCACCCACCGACACAGCGCTGTCTACACCAGGGTTACACCTCTGAGCAATGTAGTGATACCGAGATGAGTTGGTAGCACAGACCAAGCCTAAAACCCAACGATGGCTGTGGCTCTGACGCCCTGCTGGCGAGGGGCAGAGGTGTCTCCATTCAGCATGGAGCATGGGCAACAGGAGCAGGGGAAGCGCCCTGAAAGGGGGGTGGGGTGCGCACAGGTGCCCAAACCATGGCCCAGCCCCCTGCTGTGCCATACCACACCACCTCCCCCGAGATCCCACCCCCGCACCGCTCCTTCTCCCCGAGGCCCCGATTCCCCTGAGGCCCTGCCCTTGCACTACCTCTTCCCCCTGAGGCCCCATCCCCGCACCGCCCATTATCCCCAATCCCCCGATTCCCTCCAAGGCCCCATCCCCGCACCGCCTCTTTCCCCCGAGTACCCAATTCCCTCTGAGGCCCCATCCTCGCACTGCCTCTTCCCCCAAGGCCCCATCCCCGCATCGCCTCTTCCCCCCAAGTCCCCAATTCCCTCTGAGGCCCCATCCTCGCACTGCCTCTTCCCCCAAGGCCCCATCCTCGCATCGCCTCTTCCCCCAAGGCCCCATCCTCGCATCGCCTCTTCCCCCCAAGTCCCCAATTCCCTCTGAGGCCCCATCCTCGCACTGCCTCTTCCCCCAAGGCCCCATCCCCGCATCGCCTCTTCCCCCCAAGTCCCCAATTCCCTCTGAGGCCCCATCCTCGCACTGCCTCTTCCCCCAAGGCCCCATCCTCGCACTGCCTCTTCCCCCAAGGCCCCATCCTCGCATCGCCTCTTCCCCCAAGGCCCCATCCTCGCATCGCCTCTTCCCCCCAAGTCCCCAATTCCGTCTGAGGCCCCATCCTCGCACTGCCTCTTCCCCCAAGGCCCCATCCTCGCACTGCCTCTTCCCCCAAGGCCCCATCCCCGCATTGCCTCTTCCCCCCGAGTCCCCAATTCCCTCTGAGGCCCTATCCTCGCACTGCCTCTTCCCCCAAGGCCCCATCCTCGCACTGCCTCTTCCCCCAAGGCCCCATCCTCACACTGCCTCTTCCCCCAAGGCCCCATCCTCGCACTGCCTCTTCCCCCAAGGCCCCATCCTCACACTGCCTCTTCCCCCAAGGCCCCATCCTCGCACTGCCTCTTCCCCCAAGGCCCCATCCTCGCACTGCCTCTTCCCCCAAGGCCCCATCCCCGCATTGCCTCTTCCCCCCGAGTCCCCAATTTCCTCTGAGGCCCTATCCTCGCACTGCCTCTTCCCCCAAGGCCCCATCCTCGCACTGCCTCTTCCCCCAAGGCCCCATCCTCACACTGCCTCTTCCCCCAAGGCCCCATCCCCGCATCGCCTCTTCCCCCCAAGTCCCCAATTCCCTCTGAGGCCCCATCCTCGCACTGCCTCTTCCCCCAAGACCCCATCCCTGCATCACCTCTTCCCCCCGAGGCCTCATCCCTGCACCGCCCCTTCTCTCTGAGGCCCCTGTTCCCCCCAAGGCCCCGCCCCTTGTTCACTCCTCTTCGCCCACTCCCTCCTGTCGCACGCCCTTTCAGCTGGTAAAAAGTGGGGGGGCCCATGGCCCCTTGGCTCCCCCCCATTCCGGCACCCCTGATGGGCAGGGGTAATCTTCAGGAGACCAGAGCACTCTGGGGCAGCTCAGAGCCATTAGAGATGCAGGCCGGGGGAGTCCAGGAGGAATGGTGTCTGTGCTGCCACAGCAGGAGTTAGGAGACGCGAAAAGAGTCTCAGGGGAGAAGGCCAGACAAGCCCACTCCAGCTGCAAATACAGCCAAAGAAACAGGAGTGTAACCTCCCCCTGACTCAGTGCCTCAAGGAAACAGGCACCATGGCTGAATGCTCCAGCCGGGGTGCCGGAATACGGGGCGCCAAGGGGCCATGGCCCCATCACTTTTTCCCGCCCGTAAGGGCAAGCGACACGGGGAGTGGGCGGAGAAAAGTGAATGGGGGCGGGGCCTCAGGGGGAATGGGCGGTGTGAGGGCAGGGCCTCAGGATGGAATGGGTGGCACGAGGGTGGGGCCTCAGGGGGAATGGGTGTTGCGAGGGTGGGGCCTCAGGATGGAATGGGTGATATGAGGGCGGAGCCTCAGGGGGAATGGGTGGTGCGAGGGCAGGACCATGGTTTGGGCGCCGGTGGCCCCCCTACTTTTAAGGAGTTTCCACCACTCCTGTCTCCAGCCCGCATACCTCATGCCCCTTTTACCTCTCCTTAGAGGATCTGCTCCTTAGACCGCCACCCACCCCTGTATCCTTGACTAACAGACAGTCGCCTCCAGAAGATAGCCATAAAGACAAGTGTGGGCCGGGGGAGAATACAGCAGGGAATGAAGTGACCCAGAATTGCGTTGCATAAAATGCTCCCCATCTGAGACTCGGGCACCAGCCGTACTCCATTCACACCATCAGTCACGGCGTTTCTCAGGCACAGTTGGAATCGTCTGCCAGGCTTTGTAGCAATTCACTGTAGTTGCTCGAAATTAAATATCAAGCACATAAATTACAGAGCACTAAAGGCACAGTGTTGATGTGCTATACTTCCACTTCTGTAAGGCATTGGACTTGGTCCTGCACAACATTTTGACTGAAAAACTAGACTGATATAAAATTAACATGGCACATATTAGAGGGATTAAAAACTGGGTAATTGGCAGATCTCAAAATGTAATTGCAAATAGGGACTCACATCACGGAGTAGGTGTGTTTCAAATGGGGTCCCAGATGGATGGGTTCTTGGCACTACACTATTTAACATTTTTATTAATGACCTGGGAGAAAACAGAATCCTCACTGATAAAGGTTGTAGATCAGGGGTTCTCAACCTTTTTCTTTCTGAGGGCCCCCACAAACATGCTATACAAACTCCATGGCCCACCTGTGCCACAATTGTTTTTCTGCATATAAAAGCCAGGACTTGCATTAGGCAGGGCCGGCTCTAGGTTTTTTGGCACCCCAAGCAAAACAATTTGGGGGGGGCATGCGGGGAGGGCCACAGGAAGTAACCCAGGGGGAGGGCAGAGGAACCGCTCCCCGCCCCAGCTCACCTCCGCTCCACCACTGCCTCCTCCCGCAAGCGTGCTGCCGCTTTACTTCTCCCCCTTCCCAGGCTTGCCGCACAAAACAGCTGTTTCGTGGCAAGCCTGGGAGGGAGTGGGGAGAAGCGGAGCATTGGCGGCGCGCTCAGGGGAGCAGGCGGAGGCAGGCTGGAGCACCCACGGAGTCGGCGCCTTTGCCGGCGCCGGAATGCTGCCCCTGGAAATGTGCCGCCCTAAGCACGTGCTTGCTTTGCTGGTGCCTAGAGCCAGCCCTGGTGTTAGGGGGTAGCAAGCAGGGTAATTACCTGGGGCCTCATGCCACAGTGGGCCTCTGCGAAGCTAAGTTGCTCAGGTTTCAGCTTCAGCCCCAGGTGGCGGTGCTCAGAGCCTCGGGCTTCAACCCTGCATGATGGGGCTTCAGCAGTGGTGAGCTGGAACCAGTTGTTACATTTAGAAGCCTTTTTAGAACCGGTGGTTCCGCACGCGGGACAACTGGTTCTAAATGGGCTTCTAAGTTTAACCGGCCCCAGGCAAGCCTGGGCGGGAGGGGGGAAAAGCGGAGCGGCGGAGCCTCGGGGGAGGGGGAGGAGGCGGGGCCGCCCAGCTCGCCTCCGCCCACTCCCCCAAGGCACCTCCGCTCCGCTTCCCTCCCCCTCCCTCCTTCCCTCCCAGGCTTGCCGCGCGCAGAGGTGAAAGTAAGCCGGTCCGGTATGGCATACCGGCAAGAGCCAGTACGCCGTGATGGACCGTACCGGCTTCCCCGGCGCTGCGGGGAGCCCCAGGCCCTTTAAAGTGCCGCCGGAGCCTGACTCGGGCAGCACTTTAAAAGGCCCGTGGCTCTCCGCAGCGGCAGGAGCCAGTTGAGGCCACGCTCCCACCCAAGACTCCGGCGTACCGGTAAGTCCTGTAAGTTACTTTCACCCCAGCCATGCGCCAAACAGCTGGCACGTGCGGCAAGCCTGGGAGGGAGGAAAAGCGGAGCCGAGGGGGAGGGGGAGGAGGCGGGGCCACCCAGCTCGCCTCTGCCCCTCCCCCAAGGTGCCTCCGCTCTGCTTCTCCCCCCCGCCCAGGCTTGCCCCGCTCGCCAGCTCTTTGGAGCGGGGCAAGCCTGGGAGGGAGGAAAAGCAGAGTGGCGGAGCCTCAGAGGAGGAGCAGCAGAGGTGAGCTGGGTGAGGGGGGCCAGCAGGGAGCTGCTGGTGGGTGCTCTGCTTCTCCCCCCTCCCTCCCAGGCTTGCAAGCCTGGGGGGCAGGTGGAGGGGAAATGCAGTGTGCCAGGGGGAGGAGGTGGAGATTTGGGGGCAGGGTGGAATGAGGGTGGGGCGGGGGGTGGAGTTGGGGTGGGGAGGCGAGGAGGGAACCCCTTGTTAAAATTTTGGCAGCTCATCACTGGGCTTCAGCTTTCAGCCCTGGGCCCCAGCAAGTCTAATGCTGGCCCTGTTTTGTGGACCCCCTGAAACCTGCTTGTGGCCCCCCCCCAGGGGACCTCAGATCCCTGGCTGAGAACCAATGTTGTAGATGACACAAAGATTGGCAGAGAGGTAGACAATGAAGAGGGCACTTCACTGGTACAGAGCGACCTGGATCACTTGTTATTCTGGTTTCAAGCATACAATGTTTGTTTTAACGTGGCCAAAGGTAAAGTTACACCTCTGAGAACAAAGAATGCAGGCTGTTCTTACAGGATGGGGGACTCTATCCTGGGAAGCGGTGACTCTGAAAAAGATTTGGGGGTTGTGGTGGATTATCAGCTGAACACAAGGTCCCAGTGAAATGCTGTGGCCAAAAGGGCTGATGCAGTCCTGGGATGTATGAACAAGGGGATCTCGAGTAGGTGTAGAGAGGTTATTTTACCTCTGTATTTGGCACTGGTGTGGCTGCTGCTAGAATACAATGGCCAGTTTTGGTGTCCATGATTCGGGAAGGATGTTGATAAATTGGAGAGGGTTCAGAGAAGAGCCAGGAGAATGATTAAAGGATTAGTAAACATGTTGAATAGTGCTTTAGAGTCAAGAAGCTCAAGCTACTTAGTTTAATAAACAATGTTAATGGATGACTTGATCACAGTCTGCACGGGGAATAGGGCTCTTAAATCTAGCAGACAAATGTATAATAAGTTACAATGGCTGGAAGTTGAAGCTAGACATATTCAGTCTCAAAATTAGGTGCAAATTTTGAACAGTGATGGCAAATAACCTTTGGAACAATTTACCAAGGGTTGTGGATTCTCCATCACTGACCATTTTAAAACAAAGACTGGATGTTTTTCTAAACCAGCAGGTCTCAACCCACAGGTGGCATGCAGCCCAATTAGCACAGTTATGGCCCAGTTCTGCTGTGTGCTAAAGGCTGGCTCCTGGCTTCTCTGCCGGTGGGGCTCGGGGTCTGGGCAGCCGGCTGCTGCATGGCCCCGCATGGCAGGGTCCGGGGCCCTGATGGGGTCCAGGCAGCTGTCTACCACCCAACCCCGTGCGGCAGGGTCTGGGGTCGGGGTTCAGACAGCCCCCCGTGGCAGGGTCCAGACAGCCAGCTGCCGTGTGGCCCCACGCAGCAGGGTTTGGGGTCAGGGTCCCGGCCCCCTGCCCCAAGTGCAGCTCTCCACTCCTGGCCCCACTCAGGGGCGGGGGGGGGGGAAGTTTCTGGGTGGAGGGCACTGAGCATAGGGGTTTGTTGGGGAGGGGGGTTAGGTGGGGGGCACTGTGGTTCTCAACCTGCAGCCCAGGTAACACTTTGTGGGCTGCATATGCAGTCCACAATGATAAATAGGTTGAGAACCACTATTCTAAACCATACACTCTAGTTCAAACAGGACTTAATTTAGGCAAGTCCTATGGCTTGTGTTATACAGGACTAGATGATCACAATAATCTATGAATCTATTCTGTAGTGACTGAATAACTATCCTAGAAGTTACTTAGGAAATCAATTAGCTAAGAAAGACCAGACAAATTACACAAGACAGACAAACCCTGGTGTAGATTCCAGGGCACTAACAAAATGATAAATACACCAGATACACAGCCACCCAGCCAGACTATGGCTTGTCCTGCCCCTTGGAATCCACTGCACAGAATATCCCTCAGCCTCTTCTGCACCAAGAGCAACAAAGCTGAGCAGAAGCAGCCTGCTGGGAGCTCATTTCCTCCTGTGGTCTCAGCAATTTTGTTTAAAGGCTGCAAAAAATTGTTTTCTGAGTTGAGAAGAGGAACCAGAAGAAATATTTATATCTACCCTGGCTCTAGCTCCAAAAGAAGAAACCAGAGCCCCCATGGAGGAGATATCTGCCCCATCCATCCACTGTGACACCAGGGACACTACCACGCACACACGTAACAGGAGCCAAGGACTGGAAGGAGCTGTTAGAACAATTCAAAACGGAAATATGACACATTTTAATAGGGATGGGAGCTAGTTACTGGACCACGGTTCCCAGGGTGGTGGATCCTTCATCACCTGGAGTCTTTACATCAGAGCCGGATGTCTTTACAAGTCACCGGACCTCACACTGTCACTTATGTAGTAAGGAAAAATGATCTCCTAATGCTGCAGTCCCCGGATCAGGGTCTCTGGCCTGGGTTATTCAGGAGCTCAGACTGGAGAACTGAAATGTCCCCTTCTGGCCTCAACATCTGGGGATGAGATTTTCATTGACATCCATTTGTGCCTTTGAAACCCCACCCCCACTTTGAATCTATAGCAACAGTTCTCAAACTTTAGCAACACAAGGCCCCCCCCCACTCCACCCCTTCCCCCAAGGCTCCCCCCATCCTCCCTCTTCCCACCCTCACTCTACCCCTGTGCCTCCTCTTTCCTGCCTCTTTCCACCCCCTCCCACAAGTGCCCCATTCCCGCTCCTCCCCCTCCCTCCCAGTGCCTCCTGCATGCCTATTCAGCGGCGTGCAGGAGGTGCTGGGAGGAAAGGGGAGGAGTTGAGGGAAGGGGGGAGGAGTTGATCAGCGGGGCCCGCAAACCCCCTGGAGTACCCTCGTGGACCCCCTGAGGTTTGCAGATCCCAGTTTGAGAAATGCTGATCTATAGGTTAATGATAATTACTTAAAATTAGCCTAGAAAGAATTTATAGTAAGATGGAGTAAATCACAGTACAGTCTAGTATTTAAACATTTAATAATTTCAGATATTATATTTCCTTAGTAATGTAATTATTTACTTTTAACAGAAATGACTAAAGAAATCAATGACTCAATATACAACAGTGACCATTGCTGCAAATGGCTTCTGAAATAGCCACCTTCTCCTATACCACCTCCCCTAATGCAACTGGCAACGTTTAGGAGTTTACTCAAGGGCTGGAATGCAGCTGTTCTTTAAAAAAAATATAAAGTAAGGAGTCAAACAAACAAAAGTAGTGTTATCCCTCAGGAGCCCTCTCCCACCCCCTTAACAAACACCTTCCCATGCCAGGAATTGTTGAAATGTAGCGCTCGGTGCTCAGCTGTCTGATTGAAGAGATAGTTTTGCTATGGACCTGCTATGGGTCTGATTGAAGAGATAGGATTGCTAGGTAGAGACGGGCTCCACCTAAGGAAGAGAGGGAAGAGCATCTTCGCAAGCAGGCTGGCTAACCTAGTGAGGAGGGCTTTAAACTAGGTTCACCGGGGGAAGGAGACCAAAGCCCTGAGGTAAGTGGGGAAGTGGGATACCAGGAGGAAGCACGAGCAGGAGAGCACAAGAGTGGAGGAATCCTGCCTCATACTGAGAAAGCAGGATGATCAGCGAGTTATCTTAAGTGCCTATACACAAATGCAAGACGCCTGGGAAACAAGCAGGGAGAACTGGAAGTCCTGGCACAGTCAAGGAATTATGATGTGACTGGAATAACAGAGACTTGGTGGGATAACTTACATGACTGGACTACTGTCATGGATGGATATAAACTGTTCAGGAAGGACAGGCAGGGCAGAAAAGGTCGGGGAGTTGCATTGTATGTAAGAGAGCAGTATGACTGCTCAGAGCTCCAGTATGAAACTGCAGAAAAACCTGAAAGTCTCTGGATTAAATTTAGAAGTGTGAGCAACAAGGGTGATGTCGTGGTGGGAGTCTGCTATAGACCACCAGACCAGAGGGATGAGGTGGACGAGGCTTTCTTCCAGCAACTAACAGAAGTTACTAGATCACAGGCCCTGGTTCTCATGGGTGACTTTAATCACCCCGACATCTGCTGGGAGAGCAATACAGCGGTCCACAGACAATCCAGGAAGTTTTTGGAAAGTGTAGGGGACAATTTCCTGGTGCAAGTGCTGGAGGAACCAACTAGGGGAAAAGCTCTTCTTGACCTGCTGCTCACAAACAGGGAGGAAATAGTAGAGGAAGCAATAGTGGATGGGAACCTGGGAGGCAGTGACCATGAGATGGTCGAGTTCAGGATCCTGACACAAGGAAGAAAGGAGAACAGTAGAATACAGAGCCTGGACTTCAGAAAAGCAGACTTTGACTCCCTCAGGGAACTGATGGGCAAGGTCCCCTGGGAGAATAACATGAGGGGGAAAGGAGTCGAGGAAAGCTGGCTGTATTTTAAAGAAACCTTATTGAGGTTGCAGGAACAAACCATCCCGATGTGTAGAAAGAAAAGTAAATATGGCAGGCGACCAGCTTGGCTTAACAGTGAAATCCTTGCTCGTCTTAAACACAAAAAAGCAGCTTACAAGAAGTGGAAGATTGGACAAATGACCAGGGAGGAGTATAAAAGTATTGTTCAGGCATGCAGGAGTGAAATTAGGAAGGCCAAATCACACTTGGAGTTGCAGCTAGCTGGAGATGTTAGGAGTAACAAGAAGGGTTTCTTCAGGTATGTTAGCAACAAGAAGAAAGTCAAGGAACGTGTGGGCCCCTTGCTGAATGAGGGAGGGAACCTTGTGACAGAGGATGTGGAGAAAGCTAGTGTACTCAATGCTTTTTTTGCCTCTGTCTTCACAGACAAGGGCAGCTCCCAGATGGCTGCACTCCGCAGCACGGTATGGGGAGGAGGTGACCAGCCCTCTGTGGAGAAAGAAGTAGTTCGGGACTATTTAGAAAAGCTGGACGAACACAAGTCCATGGGGCCGGATGCACTGCATCCGAGGGTGCTAAAGGAGTTGGCCGATGTGATTGCAGAGCCATTGGCCATTATCTTTGACAAATCATGGCAATCGGGGGAGGTCCCGGATGACTGGAAAAAAGCTAATGTAGTGCCCATCTTTAAAAAAGGGAAGAAGGAAGATCCGGGGAACTACAGGCCAGTCAGTCTCACCTCAATCCCTGGAAAAATCATGGAACAGGTCCTCAAGGAATCAATTTTGAACCACTTAAAGGAGGGGAAAGTGATCAGAAACAGTCAGCATGGATTCACCAAGGGCAAGTCATGCCTGACTAACCTAATTGCCTTCTATGATGAGATAACTGGCTCTGTGGATGAGGGGAAAGCAGTGGATGTGCTATTTCTTGACTTTAGCAAAGCTTTTGATACAGTCTCGCACAGCGTTCTTGCCAGCAAGTTAAAGAAGTATGGGCTGGATGAATGGACGGTACGGTGGATAGAAAACTGGCTGGATGGTCGTGCTCAACGGGTAGTGATCAATGGCTCCATGTCTAGTTGGCAGCCGGTATCAAGTGGAGTGCCCCAAGGGTCGGTGCTGGGGCCGGTTTTGTTCAATATCTTCATCAATGACCTGGAGGATGGTGTGGACTGCACCCTTAGCAAGTTTGCAGATGACACTAAACTGGGAGGAGTGGTTGATACGCTGGAGGGTAGGGATAGGATACAGAGGGACCTAGACAAATTAGAGGATTGGGCCAAAAGAAATCTGATGAGGTTCAACAAGTACAAGTGCAGAGTCCTGCACTTAGGATGGAAGAATCCCATGCACTGCTACAGACTAGGGACCGAATGGCTGGGCAGCAGTTCTGCAGAAAAGGACCTAGGGGTTACAGTGGACGAAAAGCTGAATATGAGTCAACAGTGTGCCCTTGTTGCCAAGAAGGCTAACGGCATTTTGGGCTGTATAAGTAGGGGCATTTCCAGCAGATCGAGGGACGTGATTATTCCCCTCTATTCGGCACTGGTGAGGCCTCATTTGGAGTACTGTGTCCAGTTTTGGGCCCCACACTACAAGAAGGATGTGGATAAATTGGAAAGAGTCCAACGGAGGGCAACAAAAATGATTAGGGGGCTGGAGCACATGACTTATGAGGAGAGGCTGAGGGAACTGAGATTGTTTAGCCTGCAGAAGAGAAGAGTGAGGGGGGATTTGATAGCTGCTTTCAACTACCTAAAAGGGGGTTCCAAAGAGGATGGATCTAGACTGTTCTCAGTGGTAGAAGATGACAGAACAAGGAGTAATGGTCTCAAGTTGCAGAGGGGGAGGTTTAGGTTGGATATTAGGAAAAACTTTTTCACTAGTAGGGTGGTGAAGCACTGGAATGGGTTACCTAGGGAGGTGGTGGAGTCTCCTTCCTTGGAGGTTTTTAAGGTCAGGCTTGACAAAGCCCTGGCTGGGATGATCTAGTTGGGGTTGGTCCTGCTTTGAGCAGGGGGTTGGACTAGATGACCTCCTGAGGTCCCTTCCAACCCTGAGATTCTATGATTCTATGATTCTATGATTCTTCAGGCAACTAACAGAAGTTACTAGATCACAGACCCTGGTTCTCATGGGGGACTTCAATCACCCTGATATCTGCTGGGAGAGCAATACAGCAGTGCACAGACAATCCAGGAAGTTTTTGGAAAGTGTAGGGGACAATTTCCTGGTGCAAGTGCTGGAAGACCCAACTAGGGGCAGAGCTCTTCTTGACCTGCTGCTCACAAACAGGGAAGAATTAGTAGGGGAAGCAAAAGTGGATGGGAACCTGGGAGGCAGTGACCATGAGATGGTCGAGTTCAGGATCCTAACACAAGGAAGAAGAGAGCAGCAGAATACGGACCCTGGACTTCAGAAAAGCAGACTTTGACTCCCTCAGGGAACTGATGGGCAGGATCCCCTGGGAGAATAACATGAGGGGGAAAGGAGTCCAGGAGAGCTGGCTTTATTTTAAAGAATCCTTATTGAGGTTGCAGGAACAAACCATCCCAATGTGTAGAAAGAATAGTAAATATGGCAGGTGACCAGCTTGGCTTAACAGTGAGTCCTGGGGCCGGTTTTGTTCAATAGTTTCATTAATGATCTGGAGGATGGCATGGCTTGCACCCTCAGCAAGTTTGCAGATGAAACTGGGGTGATAGGGAGAGTAGGGATAGGATACAGAGGGACCTAGACAAATTAGAGGATTGGGCCAAAAGAAATATGATGAGGTTCAACAAAGACAAGTGCAGAGTCCTGCACTTAGAACAGAAGAATCCCATGCATTGCTACAGACTAGGGACTGAGTGGCTAGGCAGCAGTTCTGCAGAAAAGGACCTAAGGGTTACAGTGGACGAGAAGCTGGATATGAGTCAACAGTGTGCCCTTGTTGCTAAGAAGGCTAACGGCATTTTGGGCTGTATAAGTAGGGGCATTGCCAGCAGATCGAGGGATGTGATCATTCCCCTCTATTCGGCATTGGGGAGGCCTCCTTTGGGCCCCACACTACAAGAAGGATGTGGACAAATTGGAGAGTCCAGTGGAGGTCAACAAAAATGATTAGGGGGCTGGGGCACATGACTTATTAGGAGAGGCTAAGGGAACTGGGCTTATTTAGTTTGCAGAAAAGAAGAGTGAGGGGGGATTTGATAGTAGCCTTCAACTACCTGAAGGATGAAGAGGATGAAGCTAGACTGTTCGCAGTGGCTGCAGATGACATAACAAGAAGCAATGGTCTCAAGTTGCAGTGGGGGAGATCTAGGTTGGGTATTAGGAAACACTATTTCACTAGGAGGGTGATAAAGCACTGGAATGGGTTACCTAGGGAGGTGGTGGACTCTCCATCCTTAGAGGTTTTTAAGGTCAGGATTGACAAAGCCCTGCCAGGGATGATTTAGTTGGGGTTGGTCCTGCTTTGAGCAAGGGGTTGGACTAGATGACCTCCTGAGGTCTCTTCCAACCCTAATATTCTATGATTCTAAGGTCAGCTCCTGAAGTTCTCTTCCCCAGCCCATCACTAGATGTCATGGGAGAGCTCATTCAGAGCCTGATCAAACCCACATTACTCCAAAGCAATCTGGTTTAAATCAGGAGGGGCTGCACTGGATTCAATAAGATTTGTGGAGTTAGTAAAGGCTGAGCAGGGGAAATACATGACACAATGCAGCATCCATGAGTAATGCTTTTTCCTACCTCCAACTGGCAAGCCCTCTCCATGCCTTCACAGAATATCAGGGTTGGAAGAGACCTTAGGAGGTCATCTAGTCCAACCCCCTGCTCAAAGCAGGACTAATCCCCAATTTTTGCCCCAGAATCCTAAATGGCCCCTTCAAGGATTCAACTCACAACCCTGAGTTTAGCAGGCCAATGCTCAAACCACTGAGCTATCCCTCCTGGCAAACAATCACCTGGCCTCAGTTATTCACACCTTCATCACCACCCATCTGGATGACAGCAGTGTGATAGACCTGGGCATGAAGCCTTTAGCCCTTAGAAAACTCCAACTAGTACAGAACGCCGCAGTGCATCTCCTCAAGAACACAGGCTACCATGAGCCCATCAGACCCTACACAGACTCCTCTTAGGCCTGGTCCACACTAGGGCGGGGAAGGGTTGATCTAAGATACGCAACTTCAGCTATGAGAATAGCGGAGCTGAAGTCGACGTATCTTAGATCGAATTAAAAGTACTTACTGCAGGTCCATGCGGCGCAGGCTGGCTCCCCCGTCGACTCCACTTACTCCTCGCACCGAGCTGGATTTCCAGAGTCGACGGGGAGCGCTTCTGGGATCGATTTATCATGTCTACATGAGACGCGATAAATCGATCCCAGAAGATTGATCGTTACCCTCCGAATCGGGCGGGTAGTGTAGATGTACCCTTAGAAATGTCACAACTGGAGTTTGGGCAGTCAGACCTAGTGGTCACAGCCAAGGGGCAGGAACAGCTCAGGAAGGCAGGATCTGGGTACAAGTTAGCAGAGCAGGGCTCAGGAGCCAGTCAAAAAGGCAGGATTCAACAAAGCAGCCAGCCAAGACGTAATCCATTTGCACAAACAACTTTCTGTGCCTCCTTCTGGCTTAAATAGTGCAGCTGGACCAATCGGTGTGGCCATGTGCTCTTCCAATCAGGACACATGTGGGTAGTGCCTCTAGTGGGCCCTGGTTCCATTAGTCACTCAGCCCACTAATTGCTAACAAGTCACTGGGTGGCAGCCAGGGGGCAAAGGTTGCTTGGGGTCCTATGCACCCTGGTTCAGGACCTGTCGTGCCTCACCAGAACAGGCGCAAGGTCTCAGCCCTGTTTTTTGGGACGCTCAATGGCCTGGGCCCAGGCACCTAAAAGAGCCTAAAGCTCCAGCCAGGGGACTGTGGTTGACAGCTCTGCTTCTCAGGTCCAGAGAACCCTAGGGTTAGAAGGGCGCCAGGGTCATCTAGTCTAACCCCTGCCAAGATGCAGGATTTGTTGTGTCTAAACCATCCCAGACAGATGGCTCCAGCCTCCTTTTGAAAACCTCCAGGTTCCACAACCTCCGGAGGTAGTCTGCTCCATTGTCCTTCTGTTCTTACTTTCCAATGGGATTCTCTGCCGGAAAGGAAAGCTCATCTGTGCTGGAGACAGGGCTTCCACAGGGGCCAGTCCCAGACTGTGGAACAAACTCCCCCAGGAATTATGGACTCAGCACTTCCTGCTCCCAGTGCCAGCAGTTGGCTCTGCCAGGCTTGCTCTGAAAGAAACAGGACTGTTAAAAGCAGCCCCTCCCCCGAAATCTCTCCCAAAGCACCCCCTCCCTGTCACACAGAGTTCTCCCGCTAGGAAGCCAGGATCATGTTACTTAATGCCCAGCTGAAAGGCGCCCAGATACTTGGGTCATGGAAGGACCATTCAATAGGACAGAGTTCACTGAGGTCCTAGCTCTGCCATGGTGCTTTGGTCTCATCACTAGCAGTGTGAATCCTGCACCCATGGGTCACTTCTCTGGAAACATTTTGGGCTGTACTGTGCTCCTCCCCAGCCAATGCAGCCTCCATGTGGCCTGGTATCTGCAAGGCATACTCTGGCCCTATCCTGCCTCCCCTGAGGGGCCAGCGACTGCTCTGGTGTTAGAATCATAGGACTGGAAGGGACCTCGAAAGGTCATCTAGTCCAGTCCCCTGCACTCATGGCAGGACTAAGTATTATCTAGACCATTCCTGACAGATGTTTGTCTATGTTGCATGAGACCAGAGTCTCCAGCCTCTGTCTTGAGCCCATTAACTGCTCCTGAGAACTACAGGCTGAGCACAGCCTCTCACTTCTGCTTTGAGCTGCGGGTTTGAGTGATGACAGAGAAAGAGGGGATTTCCTGTGGGAAAATCAGGCAATCCCATTGCCAGACATCAACAAGAGCTTTCATTTTCTCCAGAAAAAGCACCCTAGCAGGCTCTGGAGCAGCGAGATGGTGGCGTGGCTGGTGCTGGCTCTGCTCCTGCACGAAGGTAAGAGTTCTCACCCCTCCTCACCCTGCTGTTACTTACTGCGGTCTCTGCAGACTGACCTTTAACCAGTGAGTGGATGGAGAGCTGGCTCTCAGCCAGTCCCTGATGCTAACTCAGCCACAGGACTCACCGCTGATGTGAGCGTCCCTGGAACATGTCAGACCTGTGTGTGTATCATGGAGTGAGGGGAGCAGCTCCTTTCACCCATGGGAGCAGCCAGCAATGTCACAGGGCAGCTGGGTGAGCCATATGAACACGTATGCCAGTGCAGATTCACATGGATTGCTACAGATTCATGGCTAGTTGTAATTTTTATTGTGTATTATTTGTATTACCATAGTGCTTAGCAGCCCCAGCCATGGAGCAGGGCTGTTGTGCTAGGCACTGTACACAGAAGAAAAGGACAGTTCCTGCCCCAAGAAGCTGACAATCTAAATATATTAGAGAGACAAGGGGGTGATCTCTTAAACCAACTTCTGTTGGTGAGACGGACTTTCTAGCTTACACAGAGCTCTTCTTCAGGTCCAGGAAATGTACTCAGAGTGTCAGCTAAACACAAGGTGGAACAGATTGTTTAGTATAAGTAGTTAGCACATTTCAAAGGACCATTCAAGGTGAAGTGGCTCATTAACACCTCTCCAGTGGGGGGGGGGGGGGGGAGAAAAAAAAAAGCTGGGGAGGTGGCTAGTGAGCTACAGATTGTTGTAATAAGCCACAAGTCCAGTATCTCTGTTGAGTCCATGATTTTCAGTGTCTAGCAAAGTTATTAATTTAAGTTTCCAGGCTTATCTTTTGAAGGTGTTGTGCAGGTTTCCTTTGAGGCTGAGGCCTGAGAGATCAGATATGCCGTGATCACTTTGTGAAGTATTTTTGCCTTCTATCATTTTTCTGTGTGAGTTCATTGGAGAGTGTAGTGATTGTCTGGTTTCACCACATAGTGGTTACTGAGGCATTTAGTGCACTGGATGAGGTACACCATTTGTTTTAAGTATCAGGGGGGTAGCCGTGTTAGTCTGTATCCACAAAAACAGCAAGGAGTCCGGTGGCCCCTTGAAGACTAACAGATTTATTTGGGCATAAGCTTTCGTGGGTAAAAAAACCACTTCTTCATGTACATGGAGTGAAAATTACAGATACAGGCATAAATATATATTGGCTCATGAAGAGAAGGGAGTTACCTTACAAGTGGGAATGCCAATTCAGTCAGTGTGGATGTGGTCCACTCCCAATGATTGATGAGGAGGTGTCAATACCAAGAGATGGAAAATTGCTTTTGTAGTGAGCCAGCCACCCCCAGTCCCTATTCAAGCCCAAATTGATGGTGTTAAGTTTGCAAATGAATTGCAGCTCAGCAGGTTCTCTTTGAAATCTGTTTTTGTTGAAGGATGGCTACTTCTAAATCATAGAATATCAGGGTTGGAAAGGACCTTAGGAAGCCATCTAGTCCAACCTCCTGCTCAAAGCAGGACCAATCCCCAATATTTGCCCCAGATCCCTAAATGGCCCCTCAAGGATTGAACTCACAACACTGGGTTTAGCAGAACAATGCTCAAACCCCTGAGCTATTCCTCATCCCATCTGTTATTGAATGTCCAGGGAGATTGAAGTGTTCCTCTACTATCATTTGTTTTGATAGTCATGTGTAGGACCCATGGAAGGGGTGTTTAAAGGTGTGTTGTGGGGCTGTTGATCATTGTAGCAGTGGAGCAATGTCTGCGAGTTTTGCACCTGTTCTTCTGGCAGGGTCTGGTGCTGCTTTGAGTTGGTGGGTCCTGGTCTGTGGGGAGCTTGCTTCTGATGATGAACTTGGTAAGGTTGGGGGCAGGAGGTGCCAAGGCCCAAAGAGAGGACTCAGGAAAATTTCTTTCAGGATGTGATACCCATCGAGTATGGGTTGTAATTGTTTAATGATACCCCATATGGGTTCCAGTGTGGTGTGATAGGTGACAACTAGAGGTGTGTGGCTGGAGGGGGTTTTATTTCTGTATTGAAGCAGGTTCTCTTGGGGTATTTGGGTGGTCCATTCCATAATAAGATCTACAATCATCTACTTCTCTGGTGGAGTGTCCTTGTTTGGTGAAGGAAGTTTTAAGTGTGTTAAGGTGTGTATCCTGAACTTTCTCCTTGGAGCATATTCTGTGGTATCTGAGGGCTTGGTTGTAGAGAACAGATTTCGTGGTGCGTTTGGGGTGGTTACTGGATCTGTGAAGGTAGGTGTGGTGATCCGTGGCTGTCTTGTATACAGTTGTCTGTAGGGTTCCATTGTTGAAGCTAATTGCGGTGGCCAGGAAGCTGATGCTGGTGTGGGAGTGTTCTAGAGAGAGTTTATCCTTGTGAAATGTCAAATTCTGTTTGTGTGGGGGCCTGGACTTTCTTTTTATTGGGAGTCTCAATTTGCAGCATTTAACTTTAAAAGGATATGTCAGTTAAATATCTGACTTCGGCAAACTCCCTTGTTGCTACATTGCAGGCTGTATCTGGAGCAAGCGGGGAGCTGCTCTTGGTTTCCTGTCTCACCACAGTAGCGGCCACGCTGCTTTCAACTACTGGAACATTTGCTCTTAACTGGCAACCTGCACAGAGTTTTTTAAATGGGGCTTGTGCTCTTTTTAGATTCTTTGTGATGGAGAAAGAGCAGAGAGATATGGGACAGGTGGACGGTTTGGAGGTGGGGATGGGGGAGGGAGATTCAAAGTTTGTTGTTTGATGGTTCCTTTTTGCCTTAGGAAAGTCTGGTCTTGTTTTTGCCTGGAGGGCCCTTGGGCATCTGTGAGCTTCCCAGTGGGTGTCTGCCGGGGGAAAGGCCCTAGCACTCCTGTGACATGGATGCCTTTGGTCCTGGCAGCCTCACCTTCCCAGGGCACTGCAGATGGGAAGCCTGTAGGCCGGGGAAGAGGGAGCTTGGGAAAGTGACACCAGAGGCAGGTATGGGAGGGGCTGTGGGGACTCTGCACTGGCCGCCAAAGCCAAGCCAGGCTCAGCCACAGAGATGTCAAAGATGTCCAGGGGAGCAAGGAGAAGGCTGCCCTAGGTGTAGGGAGAGGAGAGCCACTTGGGCCTCAGATATGCTGCTTCTATCCCACTCCTTCCATGACCCTAACATGAAGGCGTCTGCCTGTTGCCTTGTTCCAGCCCCACCGGCCACAGCCCGTGCCACCGTGAAGGTGACAGGAGTGGTGGGGAGAGCCGTGTCGCTGGGAGCCGACGTCCCCCCGGGGTTCCAAGTCAGGGATGCCATCTGGAGGTACCTGGCGCCGTCAGAAGAGCTAGTGGCCACCTACTTCAGGGGCTCAGCGGAGACCCTGTACCAATCCCGTTTCTATGGGCGGAGCCGGCTCCACGGTAACCTCACCCTGGAGATCAGTCAGGTGGAACTGGGAGATAGCGGCACCTTCTCAGCCCTGCTGGTGAACACACGAGGACAGACGGAGACATGCGTGCTGCACCTGGCAGTCTACGGTACGCCGGGCTGGGCTCCTGTTTCCTCGCCACTTCAGGGCATGAGGGTGATGTGCTTGGAGCAGGGCCAAATTCTTCATGGACTCTGTGCAGTCTCACCCGAACCAGCAGGGAACAACCCACTGCCCGGCGCCAGCCCTGTCCCTGCAGGCTGCCAGGCCCAGCAGCTGACTCTGACAGAGGCCCCATAAGGGAGCTGGAATGGCTGAGCTAAGCTCCCAGGCAGGCAGGGCCTGGGACAGGGCACCCACCCTACCCAGACTTCTGGGGTATTTTATGTTCTAATACGAAGCTCTGGGGGCAAATGTCCTGCTGGCCTGGCAAAGGGGCATTAGCCTGTGGTGTGAGGCCTGGCCCAGCCTTTGCTGCAGAGGGTATGACTCAGAGATCCACAGGTTTCAAGGCCAGAAGGGATCGTCTAGTCCGCCCTCCACTCCCGGCATCACTATGGAAGGCGAGCGCCATTGCCATCCCAGGGCACACCACCTGGGCAGCCAGAGCCAGCCTGCCCCGGGAGGTGACTGCGTGTCCCATCATCCTCATTCTGGGCACCCATTGGTGCCCACTGCCCTGCTAACCAGGAAATGCTGTCACAGTCACAAGGCAGCACGTAGGGAACTTGGGGCTGTGACTTCCCTCTTGCCTTTATTTCTGCTCTTACAAAGCACCTGCTAGGCTGGCACCGCAGCCCTTTGGCTCTGGATGACGAGGGACTCTGTGAAATGGGCAGTAGATGAAGCTGGCCCCACAGGCTGTCACAGCCTCATCCCCTCCCCCCCCACATACACATACATGTGGGGCTATTAGGGCTGAAGTTTGAAAGCCCTGCCCAGTGCGGGGAGGGATAGCTCAGTGGTTTGAGCATTGGCCTGCTAAACCCAGGGTTGTGAGTTCAATTCTTGAGGGAGCCATTTAGGGATCTGGGGCAAAAATTGGGGATTGGTCCTGCTTTGAGCAGGGGGTTGGACTAGATGACCTCCTAAGGTCTCTTCCAACCCTGATATTCTACGATTCTATGAGCACCAAGCCCCCGGATAGAGCCTGCTATTTCCAGGGGTAGATCTGGTGAGCGAGTGCAAATGGGTGTATTCATGCACTAATACTGGGTGTGCTGGTGCAGCGGGTGGTCCCCCAGGGGGAGATTACTGGCTTTGACCCCTCTGCTCTCCTGTCTGCTCTGTGTCCAGAAGTGGTTTCCCAGCTGACACTGCAGGTGTTCACATCGGAGAGCAGCCGCAGTGGCTCTGCGAGGATCTGCGAGGTGTTCCTGACCTGTGTGGTGGCCGGTGGCACCAACGTAACCTACAGCTGGGGCAGGACGGATGGCGAGGGGCTGAGCATGGATAAGCACTCTCTCTTTGAGGCTGGCCTGGTCCTATGGGCTAAGCTGGACCCCTCGGATAAGCAGGTGTCCTATACCTGTATTGCAGCCAACGCTGTGAGTCGGGAATCAGCTACCATCGCACCCTGGGAACACTGCCAGAGGGAAGCAGGTATGTCATGTTTCACCCATCTCCCTGTGCCTAGCCACTTGTCATGAGCCAATGGCCCAGCCATAAGACAGTGCCCAGGAGATGGATTTTGTGGGAGGGCATTTACTTTTGATAGCAGATTTACTACTATGCGAAGATGGATGAGGTGGAGAGGGAGTCACGCTCCCTGGTGAATCTTCACTGAGGATTATCACCCAGAGAGTCTAAAACTACAGGCATATCTAGGGTGTTCTGAGTGATCCAAGCCCTGGTCAGACCCCCACATGGGTTCAAGCTGTGGAAGCATCTGCAGCGCCAGAGGAGGACTCTCGTTTACCTGCACAATTGCTCAGTTTAAAGGTTGGGAGTTGGCAGCCTATGTGACTCAGCCCCTCAGTGCCGCAGCTGATACAAGGGAATGAATGAGTAAGGGCCACACTCTGCTCTTGTTTACATGGTTGTCAATCCAGAGTCACTCCAATGCAGTCTTTGGCCTCACTCTGCATTTTCACCAGTGTAGCTGAGAGTCATAGGCGCCGACTTTACCTGGCACCGGTGGGTCTCGTGCACCTCACCCCACCCTAACTCCGCCCCTTCCTCACCCCCATTCCAACCCCTTCCCCAAATCCCCTGAGCATGCCGCCGCCGCTCTGCTTCTCCCCGTCCCTTCCCTTGCCACAGGAATCAGCTGTTTGGTGGCAAGCCTGAGAGGGAGAGGAGACAAGCAGGAGGCAGTGGCGCACTCAGGGGAGGAGGAGGCGGAGCGGAGGTGAGCTGGGCTGGGGGGCCGGCGGGGAGCTGCCGGTGGGTGCTCTGCGCCCATCAATTTTTCCCCGTGCGTGCTCCAGCCCTGGAGCACCCACGGAGTCGGTGCCTATGCTGAGAGTAGACTTTGGCCTGGACTGTTGCAAAAGATTACACAGGAAAAGTCCATGGAAGGGCCAGGAAATTCCACATATCTTAAGAAGCTACAAGAAATCCTCCCCGTTCTGGATTGCAGAGGAACTTCAGCTTCCCCCGCGTTTCCTGCTGCCTCAGCTCACTCTTGGCGCCGTCAGGAAGTGGGGGGAGGCGGGGGTTTTTGGAGAATGCTTTTCCTGCAGCTGCTTTTAGCCGGGTTCTGTGACATCCTGGCAGAGTAGCAGGAAGGCTGCGGATCAGCACCAGGGATGGCCGGGAATGCAGGCTAAAGCGCAGACAAGCTGAAGTGCTGGGCAGTCTGAATTTCCCTGTAACTCTCCTCCCCCACTCTGTCATGCTCTGTTGGCTCATGGAGTGTGAGAGGCTTTTATGGTGCAGCAGGTGGCTGGGATTCCTGTTCCCAATGCCCGGCGCCAGCACAGCTTCAGAGCCTGTGCGTACTTGGCCAGGGTTCCCTGCCCAGCAGAGCCCACGGCACTCATGACATCTTCCTCTTCCCTGCTCAGGTGTGGAAGATGCTGTGTACGACTATAGGAACATCCTGCTTATTGCTCTGCCCCTCTCTGTCCTGGTCCTGGCAGTGGCTGTCTTCGGGCTCCTTCTCTCTCGGAAGCGCTCAGGTAGGAGCTGTCTATCAAAAGAATCACTGTTCACTGGCCTTGCTCTGCCAAGCACTGAAGAGCCCCCGTGTGAGCTGTACACACCTGCAGGAGAGGCACGCACTGCCAGGAGAATGCGGCGGGATGGGCATGGTGCAAATCCCCATGCAGACGGATAGGAAGGAAGGGAGGTGCAGCATGTCACAGCTGCTCTGTCCTTGTCTCCCACATAGAAACCAGCTGTTGCCAGTGGGGGCAGGTTTCCAGAGACAACACGAGAGCTCGACACTCAGTCCGCATTAGCCTTCCCCTTCCCTTTAGGAAATGAAAGTGGGAACTTCCCACCCCCACCCTCCAGCAGCTCAGGGGTTGCGACACAAACAGGGAATCTGATTTTCATAGCTCTACGCACAGGGCTCCCCTTCCCCTTGTCACTCAGGTGGAATCTGATGCCATAAGGCCAGCATGAGGGGCCTTCTACCACCAGGTTGAATTGAGGCCTCCACAACCTTGCTAGCCTGTCTGGCCAGGTGCCCAAGCCATGCCCCCAAACCTCCTTCCCATAAGGTGCTGGCATTAGCCTGCCAGGCCAGTCCCCAGTGGCTCCACTGGAAGGCTCCACTGGAAGGCAGGGACTGGCTGCACCATAGTCCCTGTGAGAGAGCTGCCAAGGGGTGGCTTCCAGCTGCTTTCAGACAATGACCTGTAGCTGTGGTGGAATGGCCATTTGGAAACATTCCTGCTGGTTCCCCATGGCAACTCAACTTGTGTATGGTATAAAGGAGAGAGGGATAGCTCAGTGGTTTGAGCATT
This sequence comes from Chelydra serpentina, assembly GCA_037349315.1. Classification (NCBI taxonomy): domain Eukaryota; kingdom Metazoa; phylum Chordata; order Testudines; family Chelydridae; genus Chelydra; species Chelydra serpentina. The sequence continues at coordinate 3,172,613 of JBAIAC010000056.1, forward strand.
GGCTTGCTAAACCCAGGGTTGTGAGTTCAATCCTTGAGGGGGCCATTTAGGGATCTGGGCCAAAAATCAGTCAGAGGACAGTACTTGGTCTTGCTAGTGAAGGCAGGGGACTGGACTTGATGACTTTTCAAGGTCCTTCCAGTGCTATGAGATAGGCATATCTCCATTTACATTTAAAAAAAGCTACAAGGGCTGTGGGGCTGCTGGCTCCCTTGCTGAAGCTGTCAGGGAGCAGAGAAAGAATACTATTGAGTCTGATTGAATCTTCATTAGGGAGATTCTGTAGGGGAGGTTGTGAGCCCCGCAGGGGCAGCTCAGACAGTTGGGGTAGACAAGCCAAGTCCCATGGCGGTTGGGTCTTTTGGCTGAGACCTTAAAACCTGTCTGATCTTGGCCAAAATTCCCCCTGCCGCTTTGCTGCGCTGGACGTCTGCTGCCTTCCAGCTCCCCAGATATTGCCGCATTTCACCAGAGGTGCACCTCTTTAGCCTGTGAGGCCTGACCAGGTGCTACAGAAAGCGAAGGTGTGCTCGCCGTGTGTGTGTGTGTGTGTGTGTGTGTGTGTGTGTGTATGGTCGCTGGGCAGAGCTCAAATATATTTAACACCTCCCCTCCCCCGCCGAAAGCTCCGCTACTTTTGGGAATGACATTTGTTTTCCCCTCCCTTAGGGAAGCAAAGAACGAAACCGCTGTTGGACGCCTTGGAGCCTGATGTGGCCCCTGTCTAGGAACTGACACTGTGTGCAGAGCAGAGGCGTGTCCTTTTGGGAGAGCAGCCCTCCTTTCTCTTTGTTGCTGGCGAGGCAGAAAGCTCACAGGGTTTGCTTGACCCACATTCTCTTTTCTTCTGGAGAGCTTCTCAGGGGGCTGGTAGCTTCCATTGCCCCGGGGACAGCTGGGTGATTGTGAGAGTCACTGTGGATCAGGATCCCAGCACAGACTTGCCTTCAGCCGCAGAAGCATTAACCAGCCCTCAGAGCAGTCACTCACCCTTTGCACCGTGTTTCTCTCCCAGTTCCCCAGACCCCCTCATTAAAAACCAAGCAGACATTTTTACTGAATTTGCTTGTTTCTGTCTACAATTTTCATCAACATTGCTGAATAGTCCTGAATAGTCCTCTGCTCAACAGCATCCTCTGGGGAACTCAGACCTCACCAGGAAACCCATTCGAAGGCCTTGTCTTCACTGCGGGGTGGGGGGAGGGAGGGGAGATGTCTTTACCTAGAGTTTGCTGACTCGAGGTGACTGGCTCAAGGTGTAACTGTTGGGAAGGCAAGGCAGTTTGTCATTTCACATGAGGAGGCTAATTGAGCTAACCCTTGGCCCTTCCATAGTCTTTAATTAACCGGCTAACTCGGGTGAAGATGCCAAACTTCGTGAGGGTTCCTACATTCATAGATTCTAAGGTCAGAGGGGACCACTGTGAGCATCTCATCTGACCTCCAGGATAACACAGGCCAAAGAACTGCCCCCAAAATGTTTCCGGCTTGAACTAGAGCAGATGGTTTAGAAAATACCTGTCAAGTTAAGAGCACTTTTTTCCCCAGTGAAAACAAGCTCAGCTGATTGCATGTTAGGTGCTGAGCGTTCTTGAGTATCTGGCCCTTATTTAAGTGTCTAACTGGAGATGGAGCATTTATGAACATGTGCGTCCAGCTGTAGCTGCAGAATCCATGGCAATCTGGCGCTCACTCCACCTATATAGGTACCTATTACCACTCTCAAGACCAGGGGTCGGCAACCTTTCCGAAGTGGTTTCGGAGCTTCATTTATTCACTTTAATTTAAGGTTTAGCGTGCCGGTAACACATTTTAATGTTGTTTAGGTCTCTCTCTATAAGTCTATATATTATATAACTAAACTATTGTTGTATGTAAAATAAACAAGGTTTTCAAAATGTTTAAGAAGCTTCATTTAAAATTACATTAAAATGCAGGTCTTACACCGCCGGCCTGCTCAGCCTGCTGCTGGCCTGGGGTTCCGTTCACCGGCTGGCAAGGGGCTGGCAGCCAGAACCCTAGACTGGCAGCAGGCTGAGTGGGATCCTCGCTGCTGGACTGGCTCAGCCCGCTGCTGGTCTGTGGTCCCGGCCCTGCCCACACAGAGTGGGTACCTACCTTCTCCCTGGTTCTGGCCCATTCTCTTCCTCTCTCTCTGCACTGAGCAGAGGATGGGAGTGCACTGAGCACAGGGCTGGTGATGAAGGAGCAGGCTGGGGATTAGGGTATAGGGTCTGGCCAGGAGCTAGAATGAGAGAGAGGGCTCAGGGTTGGGGCAGGAGATTTGGGTGTGGAGTGCTTACCTGGGCAGCTCCCATTTGGTGCAAGGGGTGCAGGTGGGAATGTCGGGGGGCATGCAGGAGCTCCCATTTGGTGCTCAGGGTGGGGATGTGTGTGGGGGTGCATGAGTCAGGGCATGGGGTGTGGGGGCGCTGGGTATGTGTGGGGGTGCAGGAGTCAGGGCAGGGGGCTGGGTGTGTGTGGGGAGGGTGCAAGAGTCAGAGCAGAGGGCTGGGAGCATGTGAGGGGGTGCAGGAGTCAGGGCTGGGGTCACGGGGGGTGCAGGAGTCAGGCAGAGGGCTAGGTGTGTGCAGGGGTGCAGGGGTCATGGCAGGGGCCTGAGGTGTGTGCGGGGGTGCAGGGGTCAGAGCAGAGGGCTGGGGGTGTTGGTTGGGGTCATGGGGATGCTCACGGCAGGGGGCTGGAGGGGATATGCCCTGATTCCACCCCCTTCCCCAAATCCCCCCCCTTGCCTCCTCCCCCGGGCGCACCACATTGCCCCTCTACCCTCCCCCCTTCCATCCCAGGCTTATCATGCGCCAAACAGCTGATTCGCGGCAAGCCTGGGAGGGAGGGGGGAAAAGCGGAGCGGCGGCGTGCGCTGCGGAGTGGAGGTGAGCTGGGGCGGCAGCGGGGATCTGCTGGTGAGTGCTCTGCACCCACCAATTTTTCCCTGTGGGTGCTCCAGCTCTGGAGCACCCACAGAGTCGGTGTCTATGTGACACGCTGCTGTATGCCATTAAAAATTGGCTCGCATGCCGTCTTTGGCACGTGTGCCATAGGTTGCTGACCCCTGCTCAAGACTTTCAAAAGAGAGGTTTATCTGAGTATAAAGTACAAATTGTCTTCAGGCTGTTCAGAAACTGCTTGGAAGTTCAGGGGCCTGGAATCCACTGTCAGAAGGTGTGTGGTAGACCTGGAAAAGGATTGCAACATTACATGCATACATGTATATTCACACACATGAGAATCCGTGCGCACACACACACTCTTTCATAGCATTCGTTGAATATGAGTGTATCTTCAGTAACTGTTACTGAATGTGACCAGAAAGTATCTGTTCATTATGTACATTGCATGAGTTTTTAAACTATATGAACACATGTAAGATTTAAGGAAAAGAATTAGAAATACATATGCAAGTCAAATTACAAAAATCTTCCCCCAGATTTGTAGCATGTTTGAAAACGAGACCAAAGGTTTGTAATTCTCCCAGTAATGAGTTTGACAGTAAAATGCTGAAGACAGTTCAATATTGCATGTACAGTAACTCCTCACTTAATGTTGTAGTTATGTTCCTGAAAAATGCGACTTTAAGTGAAACTATGTTAAGCAAATCCAATTTCCCCATAAGAATGAATGCAAATAGGGGGGGTTAGATTCCGGGGAAATTTTTTTTTTGCCAGACAGTACAGTACTACAGTTGGGAGGTTCCTCCGCCTTACCTCACACAGGCACAGCCCACAGGCACTGGAGACAATGAGGCAGGCAAGGAGGCTGAAGGTGCTGTAGGCTAGGAGAAGCACGTTGTGCAGCAGCAGCAGCTTCCCCTCCTCTGAAAGCACCAGAGGCGGGGGGCCCAACCCTCAGCCCGCCCACTCCACCCCTTCCCCCAAGCCCTCACCCTTGTTCCACCTCCTCCCCCTTTACTTCGCACCCGCGTCCTCGCTCCTCTCCCCTCCCTTCTGAATGTCATAGTCATAGCCAGCTGATTGCCACGGGCAGGAGGCAGGGGAGGGAGGGGGGAACCTGCGCGTCGAGTCCTCACTCCTCCTCCCTCCCTCCTGCCCACGGCAGTCAGCTGGTGTGAGGAAGTGGGACCATTCTTAATGTTTCCGCTGAATACTGTGTATATGCCTCAGTTTCCCCCTATGCATTTCTTGTCTCTAGGTGGTGGGATAAAGGAGTGTAATTGCAGAGCCCTAGAGGGCCAGTGTGATGACAAAGAATGGCCGACACCCTGTCTCCTGACAACTAATGGCCTGGGCCCCTCCCCTGCAAAGGTGCAGACTAAAGGTGTTGCAGAACAAAGGGATCAGGTGACCTCCTGGCCCAGGAAGGAGATAAAGGCAAAGGAGGGGCTAGAGAGTCAGTTTGGAGCTGGCTGGGGACGTGGGGGGAGGCGCAGAGATAGTCTGGTCTCCCTGCCCCGCAAGATGGACCTGATGGAGGGGTCCTGTTTCCTGTACCGACAAGCTCTGTTTTAGACCATGTTTCTGTCGTCTAATAAACCTTTGGCTTTACTGGCTGGCTGAGAGTCACAGTGAATCGCAGGAAGTGGGTGTGCAGGACCCTGACTCCCCCACACTCCGTGCCAGCTGGCTTGTGGTGTTTAGGAGTCAGGAGGGAGGACTGTTTTCTTTTTACTGGAAAAATACACCAAACCTTTAATTTCAAAGTAATCTTACAGAAGAAAGGAAGGAAGGAAAAATCAAATAATTGTGTGAGGGTGTTATTCTTGGGATTAGACACTTTAATAATAAATGGAGATATGCCAATCTCCTAGAACAACCTTGAAAGGTCATCAAGTCCAGCCCCCTGCCTTCACTAGCAGGACCAAGCACTGTCCCCTGACAGATTTTTGCCCCAGATTCCCTAAGTGGCCCCCTCAAGGATTGAGCTCACAACCCTGGGTTTAGCAGGCCAATGCTCAAACCACTGAGCTATTCCTCCCCCTGACTTAGAGCAAGATACTCCACAGCCATGGTTGCATATATGCCAATTGTCACTGATAACTTAAAAGCTGAAGTGGCATTCCAGACCTTGACTGGTCTGAGATACAGACATCTGTCCTCTAGTACTGAATCCATTGGTTTTACCCCTTCTGTGTTCACAGCATGAAGTTGATCGGGGGCAGTCAGCTGGTTTATGGTGTTCAGGAGGCAGGGGAGGTAGGGGGAGCCTGCGCGCTGAGTCTTTGCTCCTTCCTCCTGACTCCTAAATGCCACAAGCCAGCTGATTGCCGCGGGCAGGAGGCGGGGGGAGGAAGGGGAAGGCGCTGATCCGCGGGGTCTGCCGGCGGGCGGGAGGCACTTGGGGGGGGGGTGGCCTAGGGAGGCTGCCAGCTGTGGAGAAAGCAGGCAGCTAAACAACGTAATAGTGGAGCATTGCACAATTTTAAACGAGCATATTTCCTAATTGATCTGCAACATAACAACGAAACAACGTTAACCAGGATGACTTTGAGTGAGGAGTTACTGTATTGTAAAATGGTATATGCTCTCTATACTTCAGGCAGTAATATGTGGTATATTCAAAAACACCTGACAAAACACCTGGCGGAGGAACTTTCTAGACAGTTAATGCTGGTTTTCAGTAGCTCTTGGAACACTAGGGACATTCCAGAGGACTGGAAGAAAGCAAATGTGCAAATATTTGAAATGCTATTATGCAGGACAACCTAATTATAGACCAATCAGCCTGACATCAGTTACAGGCAAAATAATGGAACGGCTGATACAGGACTTGACTGAGAAAGAATTAAAGGAGGGTAATATAGTTAATACCAATCAACATGGATTTGTGGGAAATAGATCCTGTCAAGCTAACCTGATATCATTTTTGGATGGGAGTACAAGCTGGTAGATAAAGGTAATAGTGTTGACATTAGATATTTAATGTTCTGTGGGGTGTTTGACTTAGTACTGCATGACATTTTGATTAAAAAACTAGCCTGATACAAAATTACCATGGCACACATTAGATGGATTAATAATTGTCTAAGAATGTGACTATAAACGGGGATTATCATGGAGCAGGTGTGTTTCTAGTGGGGTGTTGCAGGGATCAGTTCTTGGCCCTTTGCTATTTAACATTTTTATCAGTGACCTCACAGAAAACAGAAAATCATCACTGATGAAGTTTGCAGATGGTGGCGGAGGGGTAAATAATGAAGGGGACTAGTCACTGGAGGATAATATTATAAATGCCAGTCAACATCGTTTATAAAAAATAAATCCTGATACCAAAAGGAAAGGCATTAAACCAATAGGGTTTTGATGTGCTGCCCCTAAACGATTGCCTTACACAGTAGTGCATGAAAAGGGTATGAATGAGGACGGGCCATTTGAAAAGATTTGCGAGTAAAGATGGAGCTGCTGAAAAGACCCTTCAATCTTTCCTTGCCACCACCCTGTAGCCAAGTGGCTCACAAAGAGATGTTACGTGGGCAAGGTTGTGAAAACCCAATACACAATGATATGGTTGGTGCAACCGATGTCTGAGACCCCAGAACCATGCAGTGAGAGCCACACAATCATGGTAATGGACGATGAATGAGATCATGAGGACAGCTCTTGGACTTAGCCGTTGTTTGAGACGCCAAAACCTAATCAGGAGACCCCGAATACTTCCAATGGCAGGGTGCATAGGGCCAAGTCACAGCTAAGTTGCAAGTAGAAATATTTAAGGGTAAACAAGAGGTGCGGATGATAGAAACTGGTCACAGTCACACAAATGGCTAGGGAATGTGGCACCCAGTCAAAACTTTGGTGGCTCAAGAGCATCAGCTAAGGAGGCCTCTTGACATACAAGGCAAAGGTTTTAAGCACGTTATAAAAGCGAAAATGGTGCCTTATCTGTGTTTCTTCATTACATCTGTCAGCAGTTGAGTGATGACTCTTCAGAGGCCTTGGAGACTTTGCTTACCATCCCAATGAGCATGCCCCTTTAACAAGCACTGTGCATTTGTTTGTGTTTGTGTAAGGGGTGTGCTGATAGGGACCCATAATAATCTCTGTGATGTAGGTTTAGGGCTGTGCTTTGATATGCAAGAGATGGAGTCAAGTAGATCTGCGCTGGCCTGGTCATATGACACCATACCCCATAATGGAGGGTTCCATAAAAACACACTTCCCACAGTCATTTCCAATTGACACTTTATTTGCAGTCTCTCAGCTGCTCAGAGATTTATCATAAGAAATACAGGTAAGGCACCATTTTCAGTTTTTATAACATGCTTTAAACCTTTACTTTTTGTGTCAAAAGGCCACATTTGCTCGTCTTAAACACAAAAAAGCAGCTTATAAGAAGGGGAAGATTGGACAAATAACCAGGGAAGAGTATAAAAATATTGCTCAGGCATGCAGGAGTGAAATTAGGAAGGCCAAATCACACTTGGAGTTGCAGCTAGCCGGAGATGTTAGGAGTAACAAGAAGGGTTTCTTCAGGTATGTTAGCAACAAGAAGAAAGTCAAGGAAAGTGTGGGTCTCTTGCTGAATGAGGGAGGGAACCTTGTGACAGAGGATGTGGAGAAAGCTAGTGTACTCAATGCTTTTTTTGCCTCTGTCTTCACAGACAAGGGCAGCTCCCAGACGGCTGCACTGGGCAGCACGGTATGGGGAGGAGGTGACCAGCCCTCTGTGGAGAAAGAAGTAGTTTGGGACTATTTAGAAAAGCTGGACGAGCACAAGTCCATGGGGCCGGATGCACTGCATCCGAGGGTGCTAAAGGAGTTGGCCGATGTGATGGCAGAGCCATTGGCCATTATCTTTGACAAATCATGGCAATCGGGGGAGGTCCCGGATGACTGGAAAAAAGCTAATGTAGTGCCCATCTTTAAAAAAGGGAAGAAGGAAGATCCGGGGAACTACAGGCCAGTCAGTCTCATAGACTCTTATAGACTCATAGAATTTAAGGTCAGAAGGGATCATTATGATCATCTAGTCTGACCTCCTGCACAATGCAGGCCACAGAATCTCACCCACCCACTCCTGGAATAATCCTCTCACCTATGTCTCAGCTATTGAAGTCCTCAAATCATGGTTTAAAGACTTCAAGATGCAGAGAACCCTCCGGTAAGTGACCCGTGCCCCATCCTGCAGAGGAAGGCAAAAAACCTCCAGGGTCTCACCTCAGTCCCTGGAAAAATCATGGAACAGGTCCTCAAGGAATCAATTCTGAATCACTTAAAGGAGAGGAAAGTGATCAGGAACAGTCAGCATGGATTCACCAAGGGCAAGTCATGCCTGACTAACCTAATTGCCTTCTATGATGAGATAACTGGCTCTGTGGATGAGGGGAAAGCAGTGGATGTGCTATTTCTTGACTTTTGCAAAGCTTTTGATACAGTCTCCCACAGTATTCTTGCCAGCAAGTTAGAGAAGTATGGGCTGGATGAATGGACTGTAAGGTGGATAGAAAACTGGCTAGATGGTCGGGCTCAACGAGTAGTGATCAATGGCTCCATGTCTAGTTGGCAACCGGTATCAAGTCGAGTGCCCCAAGGGTCAGTGCTGGGGCTGGTTTTGTTCAATATCTTCATTAACGATCTGGAGGATGGTGTGGACTGCACCCTTAGCAAGTTTTCAGATGACACTAAACTGGGAGGAGTGGTTGATACGCTGGAGGGTAGGGATAGGATACAGAGGAACCTAGACAAATTAGAGGATTGGGCCAAAAGAAATATGATGAGGTTCAACAAGGACAAGTGAAGAGTCCTGCACTTAGGACGGAAGAATCTCATGCACTGCTACAGACTAGGGACCGAATGGCTGGGCAGCAGTTCTGCAGAAAAGGACCTAGGGGTTACAGTGGACGAAAAGCTGAATATGAGTCAACAGTGTGCCTTGTTGCCAAGAAGGCTAATGGCATTTTGGGTTGTATAAGTAGGGGCATTTCCAGCAGATCAAGGGACATGATCATTCCCCTCTATTCAGCACTGGTGAGGCCTCATTTGGAGTACTGTGTCCAGTTTTGGGCCCCACACTACAAGGAGGATGTGGATAAATTGGAAAGAGTCCAGCGGAGAGCAACAAAAATGATTAGGGGGCTGGAGCACATGACTTATGAGGAGAGGCTGAGGGAACTGGGATTGTTTAGCCTGCAGAAGAGAAGAGTGAGGGGGGATTTGATAGCTGCTTTCAGCTACCTGAAAGGGGGTTCCAAAGAGGATGGATCTAGACTGTTCTCAGTGGTAGAAGATGACAGAACAAGGAGTAATGGTCTCAAGTTGCAGAGGGGGAGGTTTAGGTTGGATATTAGGAAAAACTTTTTCACTAGGAGGGTGGTGAAGCACTGGAATGGGTTACCTAGGGAGGTGGTGGAATCTCCTTCCTTAGAGGTTTTTAAGGTCAGGCTTGAGAAAGCCCTGCCTGGGATGATCTAGTTGGGGTTGGTCCTGCTTTGAGTAGGGGGTTGGACTAGATGACCTCCTGAGGTCCCTTCCAACCCTGAGATTCTATGATTCTATGATTAACTTATTTAGGCCCATTGAAATCAGTGGATGTTAGGAGCCTAAATAATTTCATAGGGTTGCCAACCCTCCCGGCTTTGCCAGGAGTCTCCCTGTATCAGGCTCTATCTCCCAGAGGCTACTAAAGCCAATCTGGGCAATTTTAGGCTGCTAGAAATCTGGTGGCGCAGCAGGGCTAAGGCAGGCTCCCTACCTGCCCTGGCCCCACATCACTCCTGGAAGCGGCCAGCACCTTCCTGCAGCCCCTGGAGGGGGGCAGGGGTCTCCACGTGTTGCCCGCACCCCAAGTGCCACCTCTGCAACTCCCATTTGCCGGGAACCTTAGGGGTCCACCCAGTAGGAGTGCCAGCGTTTTGGCCGCCCTAGGCGGCGCCTCTGTGAGAAGCTGCTGCCGAAATGCCGCCGAGGACCCCGGTGGCTGAAGAAGGCAAGAAACGCCAAAATGCCCCCCCCAAAAAATCCTGGCACCCTAGGTGACCGCCTAGGGTCACGTAGTGGTAGCGCTGGCCCTGGGTCCACCAGTATAATCAAGAGAGTCCATGAACATGCCTGCAACCAGAAATGGTGGGGGGAGGGGGGCACAGGGGATCACATGCCTTCCCCAGATTTCTGTCTTCCATTTCGCACTAGCCCCCCTAGTACCTAACAAGTACCCAAAAATAGTTGCAAACAGGATTTGATTGTCAAACTCAACAGCTGTAATGAAGAAAGAAGAACATGTGGTGTGAAATGCATCACCTTGGAGCCAGTGATTCATTGTAGACCTTCTTGAAACCCTGGAAATATATCCTCTCTGCTGTACTTTGCATTCTTTCTGTCTATTCCTGTGTACTTCCGTTCTTTTTCACATTAAAGTCATTCTGCATCATAATACCAGCCTCCTAGCTTTCCTTTCTCCTCCATGTCTTATTTACAAACTGTGGCCCAGATTCTCAGAACTCTTTAGGCACTTAACTCCTATTGCAATCACTGTGAGTATGGCACCTAAGGCCATGTCTATGCTACAAAGTTAATTCGACTTAAGTTACGTCAACGTACAGTCACCGCTGTAATTATATCACTTGTTTTTCCACACTATGCTCCTTGTGTCGGCAGAGCACATCCACAGTAGCAGCTCTTGCATCGACACAGAGAACAGTGCACCATGGGTGGCTATCCCACTGTGCAACTGGCTGCAGGGTGTTTGGGGAAGGGTTTGCAATGCCTCATCAGGGCAGGTTCAGTGTCGCATGATGCAAGTTTCTCAATCCTATCATTCCATGGGCATCCTACTACGTTTCCAGCTGCTTTTCAACTGCCCTGTGCAAAATGCTGCAGTTACTGTCAAGCTAAATCTTAATTCCAGCCTCATTTCACTCCAAACATTTTTCCACCTCCTCCAGCAATGTGGACCCTTCACCTGTTAAGCACACATTTGATGAGTGTGCGGTGAAGGTTTCTTGTATGGCACACATTATGATGAATTTTGCCGGTGCAGTGTGTGTTACTCTTTTTTTCTTTCGATGGAAACACTTTCTTATGGCTGTTCTCAGCACCCCATTGATAATGACTAACATCAGGAGTGTGTAACAAGGTACAGGTTGGTCTTTCTCCTTATTGCTTAGAGGCGATGCGCGGGGGGATGACAACAGGGGTCAAGTACCACCCTCCCCCCCCCCCGATTGGCCTGCCGAAAGCGGGGAGTGAGAGGGGCTCTACCTTCTCTTCCTGCACTTCCCTACCGCTCCCCCTCCCGTAACTTTGGCTAAATTGGCTGCTCTCCCTAGCAGCCGGGCAGGGAGCAGGACAGAGCCGCTTCTGCCTGAGAGAGCCTGGCTGGGCTTGGCTGCGGGGGACTCCAGCTCACTCAGGCAGAAGCGGCTCTGTCCTGCTCCCTGCCCGGCTGCTAGGGAGAGCAGCCAATTGAGAGAGGCCCCCCACAGCAGGGCCTGGGCAGGGGGCACCCTGCTGCTGCCCCAGCTGCCGGGGACAGGGGCCCAGCAAGCCAGAAACATGCTGGGGGTGGGGTTGGGGTGGCTCGTTCACCCCTGTCCATAGCAACGCCTGTATCTTTTATCTGTGGCTCTATTAAACTTCCCACCCCTCAGGGGATATTGCAAAGGTGCGTGCCTGGAGTCAGGTGCCATTTCTTCAAAAGGACGTTGGGCTGGAATGCATCACTAGCTGATCACCCAGGCCCTCGCCTCCCTGGGGTTAGTGGTCTCAGCCCCCCTCCTCTTGGTCCTACTCTACTACACATTCACAGAGCCAGTCTCTCTGGTGGGAGGGAATGGGGGAAGACATCCAACTGAGGCTCAGCTGCTAGAAGCTGGTCTGTCTGCGGTTGGGGAACTTGAGAGAGGAGAGCTCTGGACTCGGGGTTCCCCACCCTCACCCCAGGATGAATGTTTGCTGAATGTTCCTTCAGCCCCAGGGAGCCCCCAGACCCGATTCCCTGCTTCCGAGAACCCTGGGCCACCATCTCCTCATGCTGCCTCCTGCAGACCTGCTGCAGCCGGGCCCACGCTGGGAGGAGAGGCGGTGGCTTGGCAAAGACATACATGCGTAAAGCAGGAGCCCACTGAGGAGTAAATTGGGAACGTAGCGTGTGCAACCTGGGCCCCATCCCCAGGAAAAGTCTGGGTGTGCCCCGGCCTCGTTCTGTATCATGTGCCAGGAATGTTCCTAAGCACACGCGCTGCCCACGATGCGTTTCCACATACAGACCACACGGCACAGAGCTCGGAGGGCACCATGCCCTGGAGCTGAACTTCCCCGGCCCGGGACTCCTCACAGGGGCTGGCGAATGCATGCTGGAAGTGGGGGGTGCTGGAGGCCAGGGAGGTCTGTACTGGTGTTACCAGAATGCTCTGCGGGGGCTGAGCCCAGGGAGGTCTCAGCACTACGCAGGGATGGGGTGGTTCTCTCTTTGCGGGGATGACTCAGTAGGGGCTGCCCTTACCCAGGAGCCAGCATGGTGCTGAGGGAGCTGTGCTCCTGGGAGTGCCACCCTTGGGATGAAACCCTGAGCACCTGGGCCTGGTAGCTCACTGGGCATGGTGCAGGAGCCAGAAGCACCAGCACTACCCAGGGGCGGGGGGGGGGGGGGGGCAGCGGGTTCTGTGCATTGTGGAGATAAACTAGGGAAGGGGTTCTCACAAAAAAAATAATTGGTGGCCCCAGAGTGCGGCCACCAACTCTTGCTGGTGACCACACTGACAGTTTTTCCTAAAATACTTAATTAACTTTTGCAGACTCAATAATACCAATAGTGCACAGTTGTCTCTATTCTTTCCTGGACCTACACAAAATAGAAACGTAAATAAGGTGCTTTGCATGTTCGTCTTTTTTGTTGTTGGTTTTTTTTTTTTTTTAGACTTGCTGGCTAGTAAGTCTGCTGTGGAAAGTATTAACATACAAGTATCACTTTTCACAGCAGCAGACTTACTCAGCCCCGGCAAGCCCGGGGACAAATTAAGCCCTGGATGGGGAGGTGGGGAGGGAGACAGTGGGAACCAGGAGCAATAGGAGGCCTGGAGGCTGGGGATGGCACCCACCGCTGCACAGCCGAGTCCTGAGCCCAAAGGCCCATGGCCAGATTCCAGGACCCAAACCCGAAGCCCTGCGGCTGGAGCCCGGGGCCTGAGCCCAAAGTCCTATGGCTGGGGGATGGACCCTGCCACTACTTAGCCGAAGCCTGGGGCCAGAGGCAATGGGGTGGGGAGATGAGCCCAGGGCCAGAGCCTGCTGCCTCATGGCCAGGGGACTAAGCCGAAAGCCCCATGCCCGGGGGATGGGGCCTAGGGATGGAGCCTGGAGATGGAGCCTGAAGCCCACGGCCAGAGCCTGGACCCTGTGTCACGGAGTCACCGCGCGATACTCTGGAACTACTCCGTATGAAGCCAGCCAGGACTCTGGGGCAGCCTCCTCTTTCTGAGCACACTGTTGCCAGGGCAAGAAGCTTACACAGCTTCGACCTTCCTGGGTCTGACCTCGGAGCATTCAGCATCACCATCCACACCGTGCACTTCCCGCAGCGAGTCCACCCAAGCGGTGCTCCTGGGGAAGCCAGAGGGCCCTGCACCCCAACTCCACAATCAGGAGTGACACTCAGCCAGCTGGTAAAACAGGTTTATTATTCGACAGGAACACAGCGTAGAACAGAACTTGTTAGCACAGAAATCAGTGACTTTCAGTCAAGTCTATCTTGGGGAGTCCAGGGCGAGAAGCCCTGGACTCCCCCTCTTCCAGTCCCCCAAGCAGACTTCCAGCTTCCAGTGACCTGACCTCACACATCCTCATTGCTCCTCCCCCTTCTCTTTGTTTCGCTTCCTGCGCAAAAAGTCACCTGGTCGCATCCCCCTCCTGGGTCTCAGGCTAGGAAGGGCACCGGCCATAGCATATGTGCAGGCAGCTGGAGCAGTCTCACCTGCCCCAGAGTCTCAGCCAAAGTCACACACCCCTATTCCCACCACCGAGGTATTGGTGCAGCACACAGGGAAACTGAGGCACACACAGCATTCATGCAAAACAGTAAAACTCACATAGGCTCAACAGTAAGACTCACATACAACATAACAAGGGAAAATCCCAACTTCGTCACACCCTGTCACCCTAGGGCTCAGCCCAACTCCACTGGTTCTCTACTTCTCCAGCATTTGTGGGTATGTCTACACTACGGTACTAGTTCGATTTCTGTGAAACCGAACTTGTGAACCCGATATTTCCAGGTCGATTGTTCGAATCCACACCAGGGATCTTTTTTCGAATGTCCGAGTCCACAGTAGGGGGGCAAGCGTCGACATTGCAAGCGGTGCACTGTGGGTAGCTATCCCACAGTTCCCGCAGTCCCGCCTGCCCACTGGAATTCTGGGTGTAGCCCCCAGTGCCTTGTGGGAACAAAATTGTGTCAAGGGTTGGTATACGTAAATTTCGTCACTCGACCCACACTTCCGCCTTCCCAACGTGAAAGCGCCGGCGGGGAATGAATTCGCGCCCTTTTCCTGTGGCTGATAGCTCGGACGCCACTGGACAGTGAGCATGGAGCCCTCCGCGATTATCGCAGATGTTCTGTCCGTAGCCAACAACTCGCGCCTTATAGCGCACCTTTTCCAGACTCTGATGCAGAGAAATCGGGAGAGGAGACAACGTAATCTCCGGGAGTACTTAAACTCTGAAAGGGGCATTGATCTCTTGCAAAGCACTGGACCCCGGCCCCTAGACATCATGGTGGCAATGGGTCATGTTGATCCCGTGGAACGGCGATTCTGGGCAAGGGAAACAAGCACTGACTGGTGGGACCGCATAGTGCTGCAGGTATGGGATGAGTCCCAGTGGCTGCGAAACTTTCGGATGCGTAAGTGCACTTTTATGGAACTTTGTGAGTTGCTGTCCCCTGCCCTGAAGCGCCAGGACACCCGGATGCAAGCTGCCCTCAGTGTCCAGAAGCGAGTGGCCGTAGCCCTGTGGAAGCTTGCAACCCCTGACAGCTACCGGTCAGTAGCGAACCAATTTGGAGTGGGCAAGTCTACCGTGGGGGTTGCTGTGATGCAGGTAGCCCGTGCAATCGTTGACCTGCTGTTCCAGAAAGTAGTGGCCCTGGGAGACGTGCAGGCGATCATAGATGGCTTCGCTGCAATGGGATTCCCAAACTGCGGTGGGGCCATAGATGGGACACACATCCCTATCCTGGGACCGGAGCACCAGGGCGGCCAGTATATTAACCGAAAGGGCTATTTTTCTATGGTTCTGCAAGCACTAGTGGACCACAAAGGACGTTTTACGAACATCAATGTTGGGTGGCCAGGCAAGGTTCATGATGCTCGTGTTTTCAAAAACTCTGGTCTGTTTAGACGCCTGCAACAGGGGGTTTATTTCCCCGACCACAAAATCACTGTTGGGGATGTGGAGATGCCAACAGTGATCCTGGGGGACCCTGCCTACCCGCTAATGCCATGGCTCATGAAGCCATACACGGGAGCCCTGGACACTGAAAAGGAGCTCTTTAATTACCGCCTGAGCAAGTGCAGAATGGTGGTGGAGTGTGCCTTTGGCCGTCTCAAGGCAAGATGGCGAAGCTTACTTACTCGCTGCGACCTCAGCCCTAAAAATATCCCCATTATGATTGCAGCGTGCTGTGTGCTCCACAATCTCTGTGAGATCAAGGGGGAGACATTTATGCAGGGCTGGGAGGTTGAGGCAAATCGACTAGCAGCAGATTACGCTCAGCCAGACACCAGAGCCATTCAAAGATCACAGCGGGAGGCGGTGCGCATCCGGGAAGCTTTGAAAGCTCGCTTCCAGACAGAGCGGGTTAACCATTGACTGCTACACTTCCGTAAACAGATACTGGACCTTCCCCTGTCCCTTTACACATGTCCCGTTGCCCATCCTCCCATTACCAACCCCCTTCCCCCTCCTTGGTTCAACGCTGTAAAGTCACAGTAAAGGAAAGATTTTTTTGTGTGAACCTTTTCCTGTACTTCTTATTGGGTAATGATTATCACCGTGGAGGCATACGGCGGTTGGGGGGCGGTTTGGTTGGGGGACACTTCCCTTCAAAGGGGAAGCTCTTTACCCTGCCCAAAGCGCAGTGCCAAGAGGTGTTCCGCTTGCTTAAAGGGACAATCAACCTCTCCTAATCCCATGTGTGTGTGGTGTTGTCTATGTGCCTTTTACGTTGTGACTATCGCCTACGGATCCCACGGTGCACTGATCTATCCAGCAGGCTACTGTCAGCCGCAAAAGATCAGCGACCACCCTCCCCAAACATAAAGTGCACCACCCAACCCCCAATCCCCAGGTTTACAACGTATAAACCTGCACAACGAAGGACAGGTGTGCTTAATGCATGCAATGTGTACTGTGCTTGTCACTTCAGCAGTTACCCTGTGTGCACCCTCGTTCCTGCTCCCATTATCTGCCCTTACAAAACATGTTAACCACTACCCAGACATACAAACGGTCCCATTTAAAACACTCAGGGAAACATTGGTGAACCAAAAAACCAGATTTATTCAACAGAACAGTAACTTAACATGGGACCTGGGAAGGGAGGTGCTCAGGGGTGCTGCTGGATGGAGAGGAGGGAAAAGTCTAAGGTTTAGGGAATGACAGCCTTCTACTACTGCAGCGGTCTGCAGGGGTGGATTGAGTATTTCCACGCACCCTGGCTCCCCTTGTCCTAGTGACTTTTGGGGAGGAAGCCACTGGACTTGGTGGTGGGGGAGGGCGGCTTGAAAGAACATACAGAGGTGCTCTTTCCTCATGTCTCCTGTCCTGGAGAACATCCACTAGGCGCCGGAGCGTGTCTGTTTGCTCCCTCATGATTCCCAGCATTGTTTGGGTCGCCTGCTGATCCTCCTGCCGCCACCTGTCCTCGCGCGCTTCAGCCCTCTGCTCCCGTTCCCTGGCTGCTTGCTCGTACCGTGCAAAGTCCTCTCTGCGGTGTGCCGCCTCCCTCTGTGACAGCATCATTAATTCTGAGAACATGTCGTCCCTGGTTCTCTTTTTGCGCCGCCTTATCTGGACTAGGCCGTGGGTGGGAGAAGCACGGGTTGGGTGGGAGACACTCACAGCTGTGGGATAAATGAAAGGGAGTGAATTCCTCAGAATGATACTTTTTCAAGAACAATGACCATACTCTTTCACCGTGAATAGGACCAAACACAGTGCCTATCACATGTACACGTACTACAAGGTCAAATACTATGCCTTAAGGCTGAATGAGTGTCTGGGGTCCCGGTATACGGATCCCAGAAGCCTTGCCGTACACAGAAAATCACCTCTCTGAAAACCATGGTAAGGTGCTGACTTAGGACTGCTGCGAGATTGCTTCACAGCAGTGCTCTACTCCCATGTCTCCCTCAGTGTTCCTGGTGGCGGGCAGGAAATGCTGCTGGCCAAACCGATAATCTACGGCGGCTGTCCTAAACCACCCCCCAGTCCGCGTTGCCGCTCCAGGGAACCAAAAATGCCCGCGAACCGCCCAGCATGAACGGCTCGCCTACCCTTCCCCCCCCTCCGCGTGGCTGCTCCAGGGAACCAAAAATGCCCGCGAACCGCTCAGCATGAACGGCTTGCCTACCCTTCCCCCCCCTCCACGTGGCTGCTCCAGGGAACCTAAAATGCCCGCGAACCGCTCAGCGTGAACGGCTCGCCTACCCTTCCCCCCCCTCCGCGTGGCTGCTCCAGGGAACCAAAAATGCCCGCGAACCGCTCAGCATGAACGGCTCGCCTACCCTTCCCCCCCCTCCGCGTGGCTGCTCCAGGGAACCTAAAATGCCCGCGAACCGCTCAGCGTGAACGGCTCGCCTACCCTTCCCCCCCCTCCGCGTGGCTGCTCCAGGGAACCAAAAATGCCCGCGAACCGCTCAGCGTGAACGGCTCGCCTATCCTATCCCCGGTTTAGCGTTGCCGCTCCCTGGGACTGTCCCTACCCGCGCACCGATATGTGGTACTGGTTTTGCTCCCGACACACTACCACCACGCGTTACCGTAAACAGCCGGGTGTCTGTCTGTAAGGGGAAAAGGAAGCATGCAGTATACTAATTATACCACTCATTCGAACCAGGACCCCATGACTGATATCACTCTGATGAGGATTACGGAGACAGAGAAAGAGTGCATGCTGCGTCAATGCAAGCAAACCCCGGGGCCGTATGCTGCCATGCTATGCAAGGCAATGATACCAGAGTACCTGCTGCTTGCATGGCGCGGGAAAGTACCCTACCATGGAGGAGACAATAAGGCAGCTCTCCCAGTGAACGTGCTAAACAAACTATCGCTGTACCTGCAAGACAGCTTCTCTGAGATCTCTGCTGGTGATTACACCTCTATCCCCATACATATTGACAGACTTTTCGAATAGTTGCACGGGAAAGCGACTCAAAGCTGAAGTGCATAAGGCCAATGAAGCCACAGTTACAGAGCGCTATCACACCATAACTATTGTATTGAAAATAAATGTCTAACACACTGACCTGATGATCCCTCTCCTGATTCCTGGTCAGGAATGCTGGCTTGGGAGTGTTCGAAGGGCAGCGCAGTCAGGGTGAGGAATAGTTCCTGGCTGTCGGGGAAATCTCCAGGGTGACCACTTTCGATCGCTTCGTCCCCCTGCCCTCCGTCCTCTTCTTCGCCGTCAGCGAAAACCTCCTCCGATGTGTCCGTAGAATGGACCCCGTCATCGGTGTCCACGGATACTGGCGGGGTAGTTGTTGCCGCACCACCGAGCATGGCGTGCAGTGCCTCGTAAAATCGGCACGTCTGAGGCGCTGAGCCGGAGCGTCCGTTGGACTCTTTGGTCTTTTGGTACGCCTGATGTAGCTCCTTGATTTTGACGCGGCACTGCGTAGCATCCCGGCTGTACCCTCTCTCCGTCATAGCCTGGGAAATCTTTTCGTAAATTTTGGCATTCCGTCTTTTTGAACGGAGCTCGGCTAGGATTGATTCATCGCCCCACACAGCGATGAGATCCAAAACCTCACGATCACTCCATGTTGGAGCTCTCTTTCTATTCACCGATGTCATCGAAACCACCGCTGTAGAGCTCTGCATCATTGCCAGTGCTGCTGAGCTCGCCACAACGTCCAAAGAGGAAATGGGATTCAAAATGGCCACAGAGGAAAAAGCATTCAAATTTTCGCGGGGATTTCTCTGAGTGGCAGGTCAGAGCATCCGAGTACAAAATACTGCCCTGAGCGTCCACCGAGTGGTGCACTGTGGGATAGCTCCCGGAGCTATCAGCATCGAATTCCGTCCACAGTACCTCGCATTCGACATGCCCATTTCGAATTTGGCGCTACTCCCCTCGTCAGGGTGGAGTACCGAAATCGATTCAAGGAGCCCTTACTGTCGAAATAAACTGCTTCCTAATGTGGACGGGTGAGGGATTACATCGAGTTAACGCTGATAAATTCGACATAAAGTCCTAGTGTAGACCTGGCCTGTGTCTCCACAGGGCGCAGGACCCAACCCCTGCTGGCAGCCCTGGGGGAGGGGTCGTTGCTTCTCCCCCCTCCCCCCCACATCTCATCACCACCCAAAAGGCTGTGCCCACAAGAAACACCTGCCCCCACCTGAGAAACGCTGAACTAGGGGATCACGAACTTCATTGTGTCTGTCGGCCAAGCTCATTGCCTGCACCAGGCGTCCCTTGCATCCCTCCTCCCCTTGCCAGGCTCCCTGGGGACTCCTCTGCTATCCGCTCTATTTCAGGGACCCCCTGCAACTCCCCCATCTCCCCCATACCAGGCCTCTGCACCCCCATCCGTGCCATGACTCTCCCATTGCCCTGCTTGACAGTGGCTTTTGTGGCTCTCCTTTTTCTCCCCCCTCCACAGTAGCTTTCTTATCCCACCCCTGCTGGGAAGGGAGGGACCTATGGCTGGCACACCCTCCATCTCTCACTCCCCCACGGCATTGGGTGGGAGGGAGGAATGAAACTTCCTTTGCTCTCTTCTCTCACTGCCCCCTCCACCCGCAGACAGAGCCTCTGCCCCACAGCTGTCAGGCGGAGCTCAGCAGGGAGAACAGGGAGCAGCAGTTTAAGGCATTTCTGGTTTTCCAGTTTTCACCAAAATCACTCAAGTTCTGCCCATTGATGCCAAAACATTTCCCAAAACGTTGGACTGGATCGGCTGGGGTGTTACTGGCCTGGATCCTCGGTGTCTGGGCCGCATCCCAGCTGTCAAACAGTCCCTAGGGGAGTCCGTCAGTGTGCCAGCCCCTCACGTGGCCCCATTGTTCCTTAAGGGCAGGCCCTGTAGTCTCAGCGTCTCTGAGATTGAGTCTTCGGGCTCCAGCCCCCCTGCTTCATGCCGGGAGCTCTGCCCAGCAAGTCCCACGGCCATAGACTCCTGGTGAGAGACTGCCCCGCTCTGCAGGGACTAACACACTGCAGCAAGTGTCCGCAGGAACCCACACGCCAGACAGCGCCTGCAAAGCAGTCGGGTTCAACAGGCAGCTGGAACCAAGTGCGGGGAGTCCCGAGCTTAGCCTGGAGAAATGACGCTTAAAGCATCCTCCAGCTGGCTGAGCAGGCCGCAGCCAAGAGGAGCGGCTCCATTTTAGGCTCTGTCCCGGTCTGACAGTCCCAGGTGGGAGCAGCCAGCCTCTCCAGATGCCCACTCTTGGTGGAGTCTCTGCGCAGCTTCCCTGCTGAGAGGTGGCAGGGAGGGAAACCTCCTTCCTTCGGTGGCTGGTTGCGAATGTTCTGGGATGCGGATAAGGAGTCGCTCTGAGCAGGTTGCAGCCAGCTCCTTAGCTGACGGGGCGGGAGGGGAAAGGGGGGGGCGCAGAACATAACATACACACACACCGCCCGCGAGAGGGGAAGCTCCATCCTACAGCCACCAGGGCGACGATGCAGAGCTTCTGGGCCTGGTCCAGCTCCTGGAAACCTGCAGCAAAAGGGAGACTGAGCCCAGGCTACTGTTAGACCCTGGGTGGGGGCAGCGGGGACACGGCACCACCTAGAGGAGTTTAATGAGCGTGGCGTCATCTTGGGCAGAGGAGCAGATGGTGCCGTCACCGCCCTTGGAGAAGCCAGGCATTGTTGGTGGGGCCCAGCCCAGCTCCTGCCGGACGGGGTCATCTCAAAAGCTCCAACCCCATGTGCTAACTGCCCGTCCTTGGCACCCTCAGCAGAGCGACACAGTCAGCCCTTCCCCTCTCTGCCCGGAGCGGGTCCCCCAGGGCAGGCTTGTGAGGGGCATTGGCAGAGGGTGAGGTGGGAGAAGTTTGATCTGCAAACAGTTCCATCCCCTGGCGGTGAGTCCGTCCGTGGGGCTGGTCCAGTCAAGCACCTGCCCCCCACCCCCCAGCCTCTCCCTAAACTGCTGTCCCAGGTCTTTTGAGCCTGTAGAGCACATTCACGTTTTCAGAAGAGTGTGGCGGGCGCCAACAATTTTTCAATACTTATTTTGTATTTGTACATTAAATAATATGAAAACCATCATATTTAATATTACATAATATATGAATCCATAAGATACAAAAGGTAATTTTACATGTAAAAGGTATTAATTAAATTATTCGACAATTATTCTTTCACCTTACCATGTGAATGTGCTCTTTTTTTATTTACCTTTTTTGGGGGGGAGTAGTTCTGGGCAGTGGAGAGGGAAGCCGCAGCCTCCCGCCGGCCGGGGACAGAGAACACCGGCGCCTGCAGCCCCGGAGTTCTCTGCAGTAGTGTAGCCAGGTCTTGAGCACAGGGGGAGCGGCGCTATAAAAAGGCGCCTCCCTCTCCCCCTCCCCCCGTACTCACCCTGGGACGCTTTAAAGGGCCCAGGGCTCCAGCCGCTGCGGAGCCCCGGGACCTTTAAAGCGCCGCCGCCGGAGCTCCGGCAGCGGGGCTCTGGCGGCGCTTTAAAAGGCCCGCTGCTCCCCAGCGGCAGGAGCTGCTGGCAGGGCCGGCGCGCCCACTAGGCGACCCTAGGCGGTCGCTTAGGGCGCCAAGTTTTGGGGGGCGGCGGGCAGCTGCCCGCTGACTCCTCGCTCATTGGCTGAGCTGCTGAGCGGAGAGACAAGGGGCGGCTTGCCGTGGCTGCTCCTTGTCTCCCTGCTAAGATGCTGAGTGGGGAGACAAGGGGCGGCTTGCCCTGGCCGGCTGCTCCTTGTCTCTCCGCTGAGCTGCTGAGTGGGGAGACAAGGGGCGGCTTGCCGTGGCTGCTCCTTGTCTCTCCGTTCAGCAGCTCAGCGGGGAGACAAGGGGCGGCTCGCCGCGGCTGCCCCTTGTCTCCCCGCTCAGCAGCTCAGCGGGGAGACAAGGGGCGGCTCGCTGCGGCTGCCCCTTGTCTCCCCGCTGAGCTGCTGAGCGGGGAGACAAGGGGCGGCTTGCCCTGGCTGGCTGCTCCTTGTCTCTCCACCACCTCCCTAGGTAACCCATTCCAGTGCTTCACCACCCTACTAGTGAAAAAGTGTTTCCTAATATCCAACCTAAACCTCCCTGTAGCAGGGGGAACCCTGCTCCTGCCCTGAGGGGCTGGAAACAGCCCTAGGAGAGGGCTGATGAGCAAGGCAGCCACAGGTGTGGCCCGTTAATTAGGGCCCAGCTGGCCCTTATAAGAGGGCAGTGGGCCTGGAGCAAAAACACAGACACTCTCTCTCTGTCTGTAGAGAGGGAAGGGCCTGGCTGCAGGACCTGACCAGGTACCTAGGTTGGAGCAGGGCTGGGGAAGGCCAGAGGAGCTGGGGAGCTCCGGCTGGGAAAGCCCCAGGCTGCGGCCTAGTGTTAGGCCCAATAGGTACAGGGGTTGCAGGGGGCAACCCACGGGTAGGCTGAGGCAGCAGGTCCAAACCCCCTTTGCCTGTGATGAGTGGCTTCTACTGCAGTCTGCCCCAGGGTGTGGGGGCTAGCTGGTGACTGGCAGTAGCCTACGACTGAGGTGGGGATAGTGGGTTGGGGGTTCCCCTGGGGAGGGGAGACCCAGATCTAGGGGTACTGCCAGGGGGCAGCACCCCAGTTAAAAGGGCACCGGGTCCTGGGAGGGACGCGGCGCCAGAGTGGACAGGCCTGCAGAGGGCGCTCCAGAGGCTGGTGAGCTAATTCCCAGGACAACCAGCAGGAGGCGCTGCAGGGGTGAGTCCGACCCTGTTACACTCCCCCTCTGCAACTTGAGACCATTACTCCTTGTTCTGTCATCTTCTACCACTGAGAACAGTCTAGATCCAGCCTCTTTGGAACCCCCTTTTAGGTAGTTGAAAGCAGCTATCAAATCCCCCCCTCATTCTTCTCTTCTGCAGGCTAAACAATCCCAGTTCCCTCAGCCTCTCCTCATAAGTCATGTGCTCCAGCCCCCTAATCATTTTTGTTGCCCTCCGTTGGACTCTTTCCAATTTATCCACATCCTTCTTGCACTGTGTGGCCCAAAACTGGACACAGTACTCCAAATGAGGCCTCACCAGTGCCGAATAGAGGGGAATAATCACGTCCCTCGATCTGCTGGAAATGCCCCTACTTATACAGCCCAAAATGCCGTTAGCCTTCTTGGCAACAAGGGCACACTGTTGATTCATATTCAGCTTTTCATCCACTGTAACCCCTAGGTCCTTTTCTGCAGAACTGTTGCCCAGCCATTCGGTCCCTAGTCTGTAGCAGTGCATGGGATTCTTCCGTCCTAAGTGCAGGACTCTGCACTTCTCCTTGTTGAACCTCATCAGATTTCTTTTGGCCCAATCCTCTAATTTGTCTAGGTCCCTCTGTATCCTGTCCCTACCCTCCAGCGTATCAACCACTCCTCCCAGTTGAGTGTCATCTGCAAACTTGCTAAGGGTGCAGTCCACACCATCCTCCAGGTCATTGATGAAGATATTGAACAAAACCGGCCCCAGCACCGACCCTTGGGGCACTCCACTTGATACCGGCTGCCAACTAGACATGGAGCCATTGATCACTACCCGTTGAGCACGACCATCCAGCCAGTTTTCTATCCACCTTACCGTCCATTCATCCAGCCCATACTTCTTTAACTTGCTGGCAAGAACACTGTGGGAGACTGTATCAAAAGCTTTGCTAAAGTCAAGAAATAGCACATCCACTGCTTTCCCCTCATCCACAGAGCCAGTTATCTCATCATAGAAGGCAATTAGGTTAGTCAGGCATGACTTGCCCTTGGTGAATCCATGCTGACTGTTCCTGATCACTTTCCCCTCCTTTAAGTGGTTCAGAATTGATTCCTTGAGGACCTGTTCCATGATTTTTCCAGGGACTGAGGTGAGACTGACTGGCCTGTAGTTCCCCGGATCTTCCTTCTTCCCTTTTTTAAAGATGGGCACTACATTAGCTTTTTTCCAGTCATCCGGGACCTCCCCCGATTGCCATGATTTGTCAAAGATAATGGCCAATGGCTCTGCAATCACATCGGCCAACTCCTTTAGCACCCTCGGATGCAGTGCATCCGGCCCCATGGACTTGTGTTCGTCCAGCTTTTCTAAATAGTCCCGAACTACTACTTTCTCCACAGAGGGCTGGTCACCTCCTCCCCATACCGTGCTGCGGAGTGCAGCCGCCTGGGAGCTGACCTTGTCTGTGAAGACAGAGGCAAAAAAAGCATTGAGTACACTAGCTTTCTCCACATCCTCTGTCACTAGGTTCCCTCCCTCATTCAGCAAGGGGCCCACACTTTCCTTGACTTTCTTCTTGTTGCTCACATACCTGAAGAAACCCTTCTTGTTACTCCTAACATCTCTGGCTAGCTGCAACTCCAAGCGTGATTTGGCCTTCCTAATTTCACTCCTGCATGCCTGAACAATATTTTTATACTCCTCCCTGGTCATTTGTCCAATCTTCCACTTCTTGTAAGCTGCTTTTTTGTGTTTAAGACGAGCAAGGATTTCACTGTTAAGCCAAGCTGGTCGCCTGCCATATTTACTTTTCTTTCTGCACATCGGGATGGTTTGTTCCTGCAACCTCAAAAAGGATTCTTTAAAGTACAGCCAGCTTTCCTCGACTCCTTTCCCCCTCATGTTATTCTCCCAGGGGACCTTGCCTATCAGTTCCCTGAGGGAGTCAAAGTCTGCTTTTCTGAAGTCCAGGCTCTGTATTCTACTGCTCTCCTTTCTTCCTTGTATCAGGATCCTGAACTCGACCATCTCATGGTCACTGCCTCCCAGGTTCCCATCCACTATTGCTTCCTCTACTATTTCCTCCCTGTTTGTGAGCAGCAGGTCAAGAAGAGCTTTTCCCCTAGTTGGTTCCTCCAGCACTTGCACCAGGAAATTGTCCCTTACACTTTCCAAACACTTCCTGGATTGTCTGTGGACCGCTGTATTGCTCTCCCAGCAGATATCAGGGTGATTAAAGTCACCCATGAGAACCAGGGCCTGTGATCTAGTAACTTCTGTTAGTTGCTGGAAGAAAGCCTCGTCCACCTCATCCCCCTGGTCTGGTGGTCTGTAGCAGACTCCCACCACGGCATTATCCTTGTTGCTCACACTTCTAAATTTAATCCAGAGACACTCAGGTTTTTCTGCAGTTTCATACTGGAGCTCTGAGCAGTCATACTGCTCTCTTACATACAACGCAACTCCCCCACCTTTTCTGCCCTGCCTATCCTTCCTGAACAGTTTATATCCATCCATGACAGTACTCCAATCGTGTGAGTTATCCCACCAAGTCTCTGTTATTCCAATTACGTCATAATTCCTTGACTGTGCCAGGACTTCCAGTTCTCCCTGCTTGTTCCCCAGGCTTCTTGCATTTGTGTATAGGCATTTAAGATAACTCACCGATTGTCTCGGCAGTCTCTCCGTCACATCACGAATCCTAGCCCCTGGCAAGCAGCGCACCTCTCAGTTTTCCCGGTCAGGGCGGCAGATAGATGACTCAGTCCCCCTGAGGAGAGAGTCCCCGACCACCACCACGCTCCTCCTCCTCTTAGGAGTGGTGGTCGTGGAATCCCCATCCCTAGGACTGTGCATCTCATGCCTTCCAATCAGTGGAGTCTCCTTCTGCTCTGTTCCCTCAGATGTATCATTCACTCCACTCTCTGCACTAGTACCTGTGGAGAGAACATGAAAACGGTTGCTCATCTGAATATGCGTTTCTTGTACATGGACTTGTCTCATACTCTTTCCTCTTCTGGAGGTCACATGCCGCCAATTATCCTCACTGGCCTTCTGTCCCCGCTGCGCAGCCTGCTCTGAATCCTCAGAACACTGTGCCCGCTGAAGCCTATCCTGACGTCTATCCAGGAACTCCTCATTTTCTTTTATGGAACGCAGGGTTGATACTCGTTTCTCCAGACCTTGAATCTTCTCCTCCAATATGGAGATCAGCTTGCACTTTGTACAGACAAAGTCGCTTCTTTCCTGTGGAAGAAAGACAAACATGGCACATCCTGTGCAGGTCACGACAGCGGATCGCTCAGCATCCATAGTCCCTTCCTTCGAAGAGTTTCCTCACTTGTGGCAGAAACTACTCAGGGAAACCTGCAAGGGGGATGCCGCAGTAGGCTCTCTCCAGGCGAACTCCCAGGCTAACTCCACCTGTTTGCTTCTTTGCTATGCGCCGCTCAGCTGGTTCACAGCTGACTGACTGTCTTTTTAGAAGAGCCTGGAATGAAGCACTCCCAATTCACACTATTCAAACAGGAAATCAAACAATCAAGCACACGGCCAAACTGTCCCCTCAACAGATACTCACTCCCCCGTCTGCATCCACCTGGTTGCTCTTCCTCTGCCTTTAGTTTGGGTTAAAGGAGTTAGGAATGACAAGGATAGCTTGCCCCCTTCGCACTCCCCTTCCAAACTCCCTGGTCGTTTGCTCACTGCTTTATAAAGCCCTGGCCTGCCTGATTGATTAGCCCTGCCCCCTGGTGTAGAAGCTCACAGCTTCCAACTGCCAGCCACAGCACACGGTCCTGCAAACAAACAAATGAATGAACACACAGACAGACACAAGTACCCCCAAACACACACTACAGACAGCCACTTACCCCAAGGGTCCTGTATTTGCTCCTGCTTTACCTGGAGCAATTCCTCTCAAACTCCCCTGTTTGCAGCTCCTGTTCGCAAAGCTCACTGCAGCTGCCCCTTGTCTCCCCGCTGAGCTGCTGAGCGGAGAGACAAGGGGCGGCTTGCTCTGGCTGGCTGCTCCTTGTCTCTCCGCTCAGCAGCTCAGCGGGGAGACAAGGGGCGGCTCGCTGCGGCTGCCCCTTGTCTCCCTGCTAAGCTGCTGAGTGGGGAGACAAGGGGCGGCTTGCCCTGGCTGGCTGCTCCTTGTCTCCCCGCTGAGCTGCTGAACGGGGAGACAAGAGGCGGCTTGCCGGGGCTGCGGGCGCCGGTGTTCTCTGTCCCCAGCAGGCCGGGGCAGCGTGGAGAGAGAAGCCGCAGCCCCGCGCCTGCCAGGGACAGAGATCACCCGTGCCCGCAGCCCGGCCTGCCGGGGACAGAGAACTCCGGGGCTGCGGCTTCTCTCTGCGCTGCCCCGGCCTGCCGGGGACAGAGAACACCGGCACCCACAGCCCTGGAGTTCTCTGTCCCCAGCAGGCCGGGGCAGCATGGAGAGAAGCCGCATCCCCGCGCCTGCCAGGGACAGAGATCACCGGCGCCTGCAGCCCGGCCTGCCGGGGACAGAGAACTCCGGGGCTGCGGGCGCCTGTGTTCTCTGTCCCCGGCAGGCGCGGGGCTGCGGCTTCTCTCCGCGCTGCCCCGGCCTGCCAGGGACAGAGATCACCGGTGCGGGCGCCCATAAATGCCCCGGCGGGCGCCATAGCACCCGCGGGCACCTCGTTGGGGACCACTGCTGTAGAGTCTGAACAGAGCTCAGACACTGCGGTCCCTGGGTACAGGCTTGGGGCACACAGCCTCTATTCAGCACCCCATCCTGAGTGCTCTGACCATGCAGCCCCCTGCCCAGCCCCTAAACAGTGGTCCCCAAACTTTTGAGGCTCACGTTCCCCCTATGCCCCGGGTCATGCCCCCCCCCGCCCCCCCCAAGTCAGGGACAGGAGCAGGGCCAAGGTTCCTGGGGGAAGGGTGGAGAATGGACACAGACAGGTGTAAGGAGGCCGAGACTGGGGCTGCAGCTGCGGGTGGGTCTGGGGCTAAGGCTGGGGACATGGTCAGGTGCTGGGCTTGGGGCTGGATCCGTGGCTGGGGGCGGGGCTGGAGCAGAGCTGGGGGGGCGTGGGCCAGGGCTAGCCTGACCAGCTGTGCCCCCCAAATATTCCTCCCTAGAGGGGCGTGCCCCAGTTTGGGGACCTCTGCCCTAGAACTTGTGATGACCCCTCAGGCTGCCCCAGAGCTTAAATACACCCTCTCCCAGGATCCCACTGAAGGTGTGAGCCCGCTGGGTGCCAGCTGACCTCTCTCGGGGAGCCTGTGAGCAGGGGGAGCCCATAACACATACGCACTCGGCACAGGACTCGAAGGCAGCACTGTTCCTTACTTATCAGCATGCAAAATACACTGTTCTCTACCAAACTCCCAGACCTGGCTTGCATGTCCCGCCCTTGGTTCCCTAGGCTCTCCAGAGGGCACTCTGGGCTGGGCTCAGGGTCATCTGGGCTCCTCCTTCTGCTGCAGGGCGTGGCTTCGATTCTGAAACATGGATCCGTCTCTCCTCCAGCTCATCCCCTAGGGCTGGCCCATCCCCTTTCCCTCTGCTGTCCAAACTCCCTGCGAGTGCCTCTCTGACCTCCCGCAGAGTCCATGTATAACCCTCCGCTTAGTCACTCCTCTCTCTTTGTCCTGCTTGGGGAATTTCCACTCCCCCAAACCCCAGCAGATCAACTTGGCCAGACTGGTTTCCCAATGCGGGCACTCTCCTTAGCGTAACTATTGTGTGGTCAGAGCACAGTCATTAGAGTTAATCACTTCCCATTGTCCTTGGGCTGATGTGGATCCTGTCCACAATGGTGAATACTAGGGCTATCAAGCAATTAAAAAAATTAATTGCGATTAATCGCATAAGAACATAAGAATGGCCGTACTGGGTCAGACCAAGGTCCATTCAGCCCAGTATCCTGTCTACCCACAGTGGCCAATGCCAGGTGCCCCGGAGTGAGTGAACCTAACAGGTGTAAGCAGAGTCAGGATGAGCTCTACCCTGACATCTAGTGGTGAGTTGTGGAAAGGGATGTCAGGGGCTAATCTTGTTTGCATGGACACACCCACCCTGCAAAGCATGATGGACCGCTTGCCCAAATGGTCACTTTGACTGCTGTGGGAGCCCCAGTTTCTCTGTTATTGGGGCAGGAAGAATAAAGTGTTGTTACCCTGATTATGTGAATCAAGGACAGTGGGCTTTTGTTATGATGAAGGGACTCACCATTAGCTAAGCAGCACTTGCTAGGCAAGGGACATGGATTCCAAAACCCAGTGAATGGAGAGAGGCTGGGGAAAGGTATTTGTATCTGGTGGCATGGGCCTTTTCTGAGGGTCCTAAATGTCAATTGTACACCTTTCTCTCCCCACCCCCCCACTGTAGAATATCAGAGCTAATTTTGAGTTCCTTAGGAGTCTAATCATAGACTGCTGAGTTGAAATTACTCTGGACTAAGTGTGTAAATGAGCACGAAGGCTCCCTTAACTACAAGCTGAAATCACTAAAAAGCTGAAATTATTATGAGCTGAAATCACTGAGCACTGTGTTAAGTAGTGGGGGAGCCAGAAGATATATTGCTGAATGGCTGGTGGAGCGGAGCTGCTGACGGAGCGGAGCACTTGACGGGACAGCCGGGGCGGCTTGGGATGGTGAGCAGAGCCGAGCGAAGCCCCACGAAGGGACGGGGCAGTCAGCTTTGAGCCACGTAAGGTGCCCCTTACCTCTCCCCTCCCTATTTCTACCCAGACTGGAGGAGGTGTAACACTCTGCAGATGAACTTTTGAACTCTGGGTCTGGACTTTTGGGACTTTGGGTGATTTTTGGGGTTGCTGGACTCAAGAACCAAAGGGAAAGGACATGGCCAATTTGCTGGGGTGGGTCGTTGCTCACAGTTTGGTTTCCAAATCCTAGATGTGGTGTTTCCCCAGCAAAAGGCCGCATTGTTTCTCTCTGTCATTAAAAGGTTTTCTACACTCAGACTCTGTGCTTGCGAGAGGGGAAGTACTGCCTCTTAGAGGCGCCCAGGGGGGAGATGATATATAGTTGTCCCAGGTCACTGGGTGGGGGCTCGAGCTGGTTTTGCATTGTGTTATTGGAATGGAACCCCTAGATATGGAACCCGGCCCTTGTTGCTGCCGACTCTGACTGGCAGAAGGGTTACACAGGTAATGATCAAGTTTTCCTGCTTTGAGCAGAGGGTTGGACTAGATGACCTCCTGAGGTCCCTTCCAACCCTGAGATTCTAAGTGATCTCTCTCCTGCCAACCATCTCTACCCTCTGACAAACAGAAGCTAGGGACACCATTCCTTACCCATCCTGGCTAATAGCCATTAATGGACTGTTTAACCTCCATGAATGTATCCAGTTCTCTTTTAAGCCCTGTTATATTCCTAGCCTTTACAACCTCCTCAGGCAAGGAGTTCCACAGGTTGGCTGTGCGAAGAAGAACTTCCTTTTGTTTGTTTTAAACCTGCTGCCCATTATTTTCATTTGGTGGCCCTAAGTTCTTATATTGTGGGAACAAGTAAATAACTTTTCCTTATTCACTTTCTCCACACCACTCATAATTTTATATACCTCTATCATATTCCACCTTAGTCTCCTCTTTTCCAAGCTGAAAAGTCCTAGCCTCTTTAATCTTTCCTCATATGGGACCTTTTCCAAACCCCTAATCATTTTAGTTGCCCTTCTCTGAACCTTTTCTAATGCCAGTATATCTTTTTTGAGATGAGGAGACCACATCTATATGCAGTATTCAAGATGTGGGCGCATTATGGATTATATAAGGGCAATAAGATATTCTCCATCTTATTCTCTATCCCTTTAAAAATGATTCCTAACATCCTGTATGCTTTTTTGACTGCCGCTGCACACTGTGTGGATGTCTTCAGAGAACTATCCACGATGACTCCAAGATCTTTTTCCTGATTACTTGTAGCTAAATTAGCCCCCATCATATTGTATGTATAGTTGGGGTTGTTTTTTCCAATGTGCATTACTTTACATTTATTCACATTAAATTTCATTTGCCATTTTGTTGCCCAATCACTTAGTTTTGTGAGATCTTTTTGAAGTTCTTCACAGTCTGCTTTGGTCTTAACTATCTTGAGCAGTTTAGTATCATTTGCAAACTTTGCCACCTCACTGTTTATCCCTTCCTCCAGATCATTTATGAATAAGTTGAATAGGATTGGTCCTAGGACTGACCCTCGGGGAACACTACTAGTTACCCCTCTCCATTCTGAAAATTTACCATTTATTCCTACCCTTTGTTCCCTGTTTTTTAACCAGTTCTCAATCCATGAAAGGATCTTCCCTCTTATCCCATGGCAACTTAATTTACATAAGAGCCTTTGGTGAGGGACCTTGTCAAAGGCTTTCTGGAAATCTAAGTAAACTATGTCCACTGGATCCCCCTTGTTGACATGTTTGTTGACCCCTTCAAAGAACTCTAATAGATTAGTAAGGCATGATTTCCCTTTACAGAAACCATGTTGACTTTTGCCTAACAATTTATGTTCTTCTATGTGCCTGACAATTTTATTTTTTACTATTGTTTCAACTAATTTGCCCGGTACGAATGTTAGACTTACCGGTCTGAAATTGCCGGGATCACCTCTAGAGCCCTTTTTAAATATTGGCGTTACATTAGCTATCTTCCAGTCATTGGGTACAGAAGCTAATTTAAAGGACAGATTACAAACCATAGTTAAGTTCTGCAATTTCACATTTGAGTTCTTTCAGAACTCTTGGTTGAATGCCATCTGGTCCCAGTGACTTGTTACAGTTAAGTTTATCAACTAGTTCCAAAAACTTCCTCTAGTGACACTTCAATCTGTGACAATTCCTCAGATTTGTCACCTACAAAAGACGGCTCAGGTTTGGGAATCTCCCTAACATCCTCATCCATGAAGACTGAAGCAAAGAATTCATTTAGTTTCTCTGCAATGACTTTATCATCTTTAAGTGCTCCTTTAGTATCTCTATTGTCTATCTCTATTGCATGATTAATCACCTAATACAAATACTGTAGTGCAATCTCTTTATCATGAAAGCAGAACTTACAATGTAGAATTATGTACAAAAATAACTGCATTCAAAAACAAAACAATGTAAAACTTTAGAGCCTACAAGTCTACTCAGTCCTACTTCTTGTTCAGCCAATCGCTCAGATAAACAGGTTTGTTTACATCTGAAGGAGATAATGCTGCCTGCTTCTTGTTTACAATGTTTACATAACTCATGGCGATTGGGGGAGGTTGGCTGGAAAAAGGCTAATGTAGTGCCCATCTTTAAAAAAGGGAAGAAGGAGGATCTGGGGAACTACAGGCCAGTCAGCCTCACCTCAGTCTCTGGAAAAATCATGGAGCAGGTCCTCAAGGAATTAATTCTGAAGCACTTAGAGGAGAGGAAAGTGATCAGGAACAGTCAGCATGGATCAGGGCCGGCTCTTGCTTTTTTGCCGCCCCTTAGAATGTGTTGCCCCAGGCACGTGCTTCCTCGCCTGGTGCCCTGGCATGGATTCTCCAAAGGCAAGTCATGCCTGACTAACCTAATTGCCTTCTATGATGAGATAACTGGCTCTGTCGATGAGGGGAAAGCAGTGGATGTGCTATTCCTTGACTTTAGCAAAGCTTTTGATACAGTCTCCCACAGTATTCTTGCCAGCAAGTTAAAGAAGTATGGGCTGGATGAATGGACGGTAAGGTGGATAGAAAGCTGGCTAGATCGTTGGGCTCAACAGGTAGTGATCAATGGCTCCATGTCTAGGTGGCAGCTGGTATCAAGCAGAGTGCCCCAAGGGTGGGTCCTGGGGCCGGTTTTGTTCAATATCTTCATTAATGATCTGGAGGATGGTGTGGATTGCACCCTCAGCTGAGGGAACTGGGATTGTTTAGTCTACAGAAGAGAAGAATGAGGGGGGATTTGATAGCTGCTTTCAACTACCTGAAAGGGGGTTCCAAAGAGGATGGATGTAGACTGTTCTCAGTGGTAACAGATGACAGAACAAGGAGTAATGGTCTCAAGTTGCAGTGGGGGAGGTTTAGGTTGGATATTAGGAAAAACGTTTTCACTGGGGAGGTGGTGGAATCTCCTTCCTTAGAGGTTTTTAAGGTCAGGCTTGACAAAGCCCTGGCTGGGATGATTTAGTTGGGGATTGGTCCTGCTTTGAGCAGGGGGTTGGACTAGATGACCTCCTGAGGTCCCTTCCAACCCTGGTATTCTATGATTCTATGATTCTAATGTCACCTGAAATTGAGAACGGGTGTTTGCGTGGCACTGGTGTCGCAAGATATTTACGTGCCAGATGCGCTAAAGGTTCATATGTCCCTTCATGCTTCAACCACCATTCCAGACATGCATCCATGCTGATGACGGGTTCTGCTCGATAACAATCCAAAGCAACGACCACCGACGCAAGTTCATTTTCATCATGTGAGTCAGATGCCACCAGCTGAAGGTTGATTTTCTTTTTTGATGGTTCGGGTTCTGTAGTTTCCACATCCGAGTATCCGCATCTTTTAAGACTTCTGAAAGCATGTTCTACACCTCATCCCTCTCAGATTTTGGATGGCACTTCAGATTCTTAAACCTTGGGTCGAGTGCTTTATCTATCCTTAGACATCTAACATTGGTACTTTCTTTGAGTTTTGTCAGCTCTGCAATGAAAGTGTTATTAAAATGAACAACATATGCTGGGTCATCATCCGAGACTGCTATAACATGAAATATATGGCAAAATGCAGGTAAAACAGAGCGGGGGACATACTATTCTCCCCCAAGGAGTTCAGTCACAAATTTAATTAAAGCATTATTTTTTTAATGATCATCATCAGCATGGAAGCATTTCCTTTGGAATGGTGGGCGAAGCATGAGGGGCATACAAACGTATCTGGCATGTAAATACCTTGAAATGCCAGCTAAAAAAGTGCCATGCAAAGGCTTGTTCTCACTTTCAGGTGACATTGTAAATAGGAAGCAGGCAGCAGTATCTCCCTGCAAATGAGTGGGTTTGGTGAAAACTGGAAAACCAGAAAAGTCTTAAACTGCTGCTCCCTGTTCTCCTTCCTGAGCTCCCCCTGACAGCTGGCTCAACTGGCGGGGAGTTAGGGTGACCAGATGTCCCGATTTTATAGGGACAGTCCCGATTTTGGGGTCTTTTTCTTATATAGGCTCCTATTACCCCCCACCCCCGTCCCGATTTTTCACACTTGCTGCCTGGTCACCCTATGGGGAGTGGAGGGGGCAGTGGGAGAAGAGAACAAAGGAGAACATTCCTCCTTCCCACTCAGTGCCGTGGGGGAGTGAGAGATAGAGGGGGTGACAGCTTATGGGCAAAGGCTTTCCGAAATGGAGAGCGCCCTTGACTCCCATGGGAACTGTGAGTGCTCAGCACCTCAGTAAATTTTCCCCATCTCTCTATTTCCCAGATTACACTTGTTGACTGTTTCCTCTACTGCCTTCCATACTCTCTGCTTCTTCTAGAATAATCTGTTTGGGCATGAATCTCAATTCCATGAAGGCTCCTTGAGGCCACTCTGACACAGTAAATGAAGCAGGGGCCTTATGAGTGAGTCAAAAACATTTATAATCATTGTAAGACTCCTTAAAGAGCCATGTAAAGGCGTCTTTGTGTCAATGAGAATCAAGCCCTACATGTTCTAGCCCTTTCATGAATATGTACCATTTGTTTCTGCTTTCAACAGTACTATAAAAGTAGAGAAGCAGCTTAGTCCTTGGCTTAAATTGTACTTTGTCTCATTTGATTCTGAAACAAGTACCTTAAAGTGCTTTCAAACAGAACTTGATTGTCAGACTTTACATGTGTGATGAAGAATGAAAAACATCTGGTGTGAAAAGCGTCACCTTGTAACAAAGGATTGGTTGTGCAACAGAGAAATTATTTTTCTTTTTTTTTGTTCTTTCATTCTTTCTGTCTCTTTCTGTGTATTCTGCTTCATATCCACATTAAAATGATTTTGAATCAGTTTAATCAGCCTTCTGGTTTTCCTTTCTGCTCCATTCTTCATTTACCAACCATTCTGGCCCACATTCACCCAGATACTTTGGTGCTCTAACTTCCATTGAAAGCAATGTGAGTTAGGTGCCTAAATACTTTTGTGAATTTGGGCCCCTAGGTAAAAAGTCACTCCTGTACAGAGAGCCAGGGCCTGTGCACTACTTAAGTCCCACTCAAGATCCCATAGTGTGAAGAGAATCAAGGCTGGCAAATCATAAGAGAGGTATCACCCCGGTGGCTCCTCTCTTTCTGCTGACTAACCCAGATAGGGTGTTGCATATTCTCTTTTATTCAGAACACCTAGACATTTTCTATCACTGTTCACTGCCTGACAACAGGTGCTCGGTATGTCCCAGATGGGCAATGCCAGTACTTAAACCGTTCCTCCTCTCCCCTCCCATACTGCTGAGGTAAAAGAGCAGCCTGGTGTCTCCCCACCAGTTATTCCAACCTCCCAGTGTTGTTTAACAGAAAGTGTTTCAGATCAAGGTTTCCGACATTTTAACCATAATTTGTCTGGGGCCTGTGGAGAGGGGTGGCCACCTGAAGAACCCTGTTTTGACTAGATGTGAGACTGTAACTAAGCCTCATCTTCTCTTTCCCCAACTGGGGTTCAACCAATACACTTACAGAGGTCAGGGCAGGGCCAGCTCCAGGCACCAGACGGCCAAGCGCATGCCTGGGGTGGCGCGCTGTAGGGGGCAGCAGTCCGGGGATTCTGGTGCGGCTTTTTTTTTTTTGCTTCGGCACTTCAGTGGCGGCCATTTTTTTTGTGCTTCATCTGGGGGTTTGGTTTTTTTTGCTTTCGCACTTCTGCGGCGGTCATATTTATTTTTTTTTTTTGCTTGGGGTGGCCGAAAAGCTGGAGCCATCCCTTGGTCAGGGTAATGAAAAGGCAAAACAGACTAGTCCAAAGAAGTGTGTCTCCCTTAATGATGTCCCAGGGCAAGAGCACATGTAACAACAAGCCAAAGTCTCTTAGTTCCAGATCCAGGTTTGGATCCAGCAAAATAAAGTCCAAGCAAAGTTTCTGTCCCTGTTCAGGCTAACCTTCCAGAGCTGGAAGGAGATCACCCCTTCATTCAGCTTCTAGTCTCTTCCCTCTGCTATATTCTGATTCCTGTTTGAATAGTCCCTATTGTGGAGGAGTGAGTCCTGTTCATTGCACCCAGGCTGTTCATTGCACCCAGGCTAACCCCTTAGAGGGGTAATACATTCCTTCTCATACCTCCCCCTTCGAGAGGTCCTATTGGGGCACTCATTGAATGTTCACATGTATTCATCTCTTTTACCTGGAACTGGATCGGCTGTAATGCTAAATACCACTGGGTGAGGCAGACCAGTAGCGTAGGCAGGTCCGGAGCACAGGGGGAGCAGCGCTATAAAAAGGCGCCTCCCCAGGCTCCCCCTGTACTCACCCGGCGGCGCCTCCGGCGGCGATCCGGGTCTTTGGCAGCACTTTGGCAGTGAATCCTCACTCGCTCCAGGTCTTTGGTGGTACCCGCCGCCAAAATGCCACCGAAGACCCGGAGCGCCGCCGGGTGAGTGCAAGAAGCGGTGCTTAAAAAGAAGCAGCACCTTTTTTTAGCTCTGCTAAAAAAATGCGCCGCTTCCTTTTTAAGGCGCCACTTCTGCTCACAGGGGGAGCAGCCGCTCCCCCTGCTCCCCCCAACCCTGGCTACGCTACTGAGGCAGACATTTCAGTTCTGCATTGTTTGGAACCAGCTTTGGGCTGCATAATTGGGGACCAGGGCAAATGGTGTCCCACACAGGGAGTACATCAGTGTATGGGCAAGCATTCTTTTTTGAGGGCCATGGGCAAGGTCTCGGTCCACAAACTGTCTATTGGTAGACAGGATGGAACCGTGGCTTGTTGTGATGAGTGGGTCTGAAAAATCAGGGCTGAGAAAAATGGGCTTAGTACAAAGAATTCATTTAATTCTGCAAACGTTTGCAGTGAGGAAGCCATTTGAACCAAGTCACTGAGGATGTCATGTCACCAGTGAGGGGAAATCTGGCACAACCTATCTGTAATATGCTGCTAGGCCCAGGAAGGAGCATACCTGTGTTTTGGTTCTTGGGCTGTGGCTCTGGGCTGCTACTCTGGCTCCTCTGCTCAGCTGTGGGCTGCTGTTCTCTCCCTGGCTCTGCCTTATGGTGCCCTGGCAGCCTCAGGCCATGCGGAGGATGGACTCTTGACTCCCTCATTGACCTGCCTGCGTAGTTGATGCATGGGGGGGGCTCAGTGGAGTCACATCTCTCCCCCCCCCCCCCCATTTCTGCCAGCGTGAGAGTTGGGCTGAGTGCGGCTGAAGGGACGTGCCTGGGAAAGGCACCAGCAGGCAGCAAGCCTGCTGTACCCCACGAGGTGGCACCCAGAGCAGGGAAGTGAGACCGGGCGGCAGCACAGCTCTCTGCCAGAGGGGGCATGAGGAAGCCTGCTGAGTCTGTCCCTTCTTGGCCAGCAGCCACATGGCCCCAGTGAGAATAACTCCCCTTCACTGCAGACACAGGTATGGTGATATGAGTGTTAAACTAGAAAGGAAAGTTATTTACCTGCTCGAGTACATGTCTGAACTAGCCTGCCTGGGGTGGGCAGAAGGGAGCTCAAGGAGTTGGGGCATTGGGGGAGGAGGCAGTGGGGCTCAGGGGTTCTAGGTGTAGGGTGGGAGTTTGGGGAAGGCAGCATGGAAAGAGGTGATGGGTGAGGGGGTGAGGGAAGCAGCAGGGGCCAGGGTGCCAAAATACAAGTTCCTCCACAGTGCCATTTTCCCTAAGGACGAGTCTGGCAGGGCTGGCCTTAAGAGTGGGTGAGGTGGACAACAATCCCGGACACCCTGGTCAGGGGGGCACTATGGTCAAGAGGGTGATGCTTGGCAGTCACCGGGAAGCTGACCGTGGCTGTGGTGGTGGTGGGAGGGGGGGTTCCATTGCTCCCCCACCATCTGCAGTTACCAGTCGCCTATGCCTGCCTATGTATGAAT
Source organism: Chelydra serpentina (assembly GCA_037349315.1). Classification (NCBI taxonomy): domain Eukaryota; kingdom Metazoa; phylum Chordata; order Testudines; family Chelydridae; genus Chelydra; species Chelydra serpentina. The sequence continues at coordinate 3,210,624 of JBAIAC010000056.1, forward strand.
ATGGAAGACTTGGAGGGCTAACTTCTCCCCATTCACCCTGGGGACCTGTCAGTCTCAGGTTCCTGACTCGGCTCCTCTTTGGCCCTTCCGCTTCTACCTGGTGTTCAGAGAGCACCAACCAACCCCCCACTAAGTGTCAGTAAGGGGCCAACAGCCCTCGGACATTACTACGTGCTCTCCTTCCCTGGGGCTTCAATAAGGGAGAGACACTTCTCTGGACTAGTTTAGTCTTTGCATTGCCCTGTGCTGTGCAGGTGGATTGGCTGACACCATAGAATCATAGAATCATAGAATCTCAGGGTTGGAAGGGACCTCAGGAGGTCATCTAGTCAAACCCCCTGCTCAAAGCAGGACCAAACCCAACTAAATCATCCCAGCCAGGGCTTTCTCAAGCCTGACCTTAAAAACCTCTAAGGATGGAGATCCCACCACCTCCCTAGGTAACCCATTCCAGTTCTTCACCACCTTACTAGTGAAAAAGTTTTTCCTAATATCCAACCTAAACCTCCCCCTCTGCAACTTGAGACCATTACTCCTTGTTCTGTCATCTTCTACCACTGAAAACAGTCTAGATCCAGCCTCTTTGGAACCCCCTTTCAGTTAGTTGAAAGCAGCTATCAAATCCCCCCTCATTCTTCTCTTCTGCAGGCTAAACAATCCCAGTTCCCTCAGCCTCTCCTCATAAGTCATGTGCTCCAGCCCCCTAATCATTTTTGTTGCCCTCCGCTGGATTCTTTCCAATTTATCCACATCCTTCTTGTAGTGTGGGGCCCAAAACTGGACATAGTACTCCAAATGAGGCCTCACCAGTGCCGAATAGAGGGGAATGATCACATCCTTCGATCTGCTGCAAATGCCCCTACTTATACAACCCAAAATGCCATTAGCCTTCTTGGCAACGAGGGCACACTGTTGACTCATATTCAGCTTTTCGTCCACCGTAACCCCTAGGTCCTTTTCTGCAGAACTGCTGCCCAGCCATTCGGTCCCTAGTCTGTAGCAGTGCAGACTATACGGATGCGACCCAAGCCCACCTCTCCCTCCGTGTGGAGCTGTCCCAAGCTTCCCTCCCCTGCCCAGAGCTTGCCCAAGTGTCGCATGGACTTGGCCTGATCTGCTTGCATGAGCTCTCATCTCCCCTATTCGGGGCTGTCCTAAGCCCCGCCACTCACCCTCCGCAGCCCCATCACTCACTCCCTGAAACCCCTTTTTAGCAAAACTGGGTGAGGAATTGGGGTGCCCGAGAGCAGCCAACAGCCCATGTCCCTGTCCCCTGGGCAGTGCTGCCCGGGCCTCCTTACAGCCGACTGGGCTCTCTGAGCAGCTCTTACCATGGGCCAGTTCTGGCTTCCAGCCTGGCTAAGGGGCAGAGCTTTGGGGGGAAGGAGTGGGGCAGAGGGTGGGGTCCAAATGTTATTTGTGTTTGGGGCCCCAATACATTTTAATCTGCCTATGCCACAGGTATGCCCCTTCTACAAGGTCGGGGGTGGGGTCAGGGGCTATTCAGCTTCTCTTATAACCTTGTGTTCATAACACACAGCACCATACTGAAGAGTGGTGCACGATCCATGCTAGCTGATGGAGACGGATGGCTCACAGGTTAACAGGGCAGTTAAAAAGCAGTTAGAAACCTAGTAGGATGCCCATGGAACGATGGGATTGAGAAACGTGCATCATAACTCTGCACCTGCCCAGTTGAGTAATGAACCCTTCCCTAAACACCCTGTGACCAGGAGACCAATGGGTTAGCTACCCACAGTGCATAAGAACATAAAAACGGCCATACTGGGTCAGAACAAAGGTCCATCTAGCCCAGTATCCTGTCTTCCGACAGTGGCCAATGCCAGGTGCTCCAGAGAGAATGAACAGAACAGGTAATCATCACGTGATCCATCCCCTGTCACCCATTTCCAACTTCTGGAAAACAGAGGCTTGGGACACCATCCCTGCCCATCCTGGCTAATAGCACTGTTCTCTGTGTCGATGCAATAGCTGCTACAGTAGATATGCTCTGCTTACACAATGAAGCAAGTGTGGACATGAAAGGGTGGTTTAATTACAATGGTGGCTATATGTGGATGTAACTTAACTTTGTAGTGTAGACAGAGCTCACAGAGATTTCAGTAGGACTCCCCATAGTGATTGGTAAATAAGGAATGGAGCAGAAAGGAAATCCAAAAGGCTGGTATTAGGTGCAGAATGAAATGAATGTGAAAAAGAAGAGGAGTACACTGAAAGTGACAGAAAGAATGCAAAGTAGAGAGGATATATTTCAAGGGTTTCAAGAAGGTCTACAATGAATCACTGGCTCCAAGGTGATGCACTTCACACCACATGTTCTTTGCTCTTCAACACAGCCATAGAGTTTGAAAATTAAGTCCGGTTTGCAACTATTTTATGATACTTGTTTCATTACAGTCAGCATCAAACAAGACAAAGCACAGCTTAAGCCAAAAAGTAATACTTCTCCAGAATACAACATTTATAGCTCTGTTGAACCCAGAAAGAAATGGTACATATTCATAAAAAGGCTAGAACATGTCGGGCTTGATTCTCACTTACCCAAGAGCCCTTTAAATGGATCTTTAAACATCCTTAAGATTTTTCGTGGCTCTTTAATGAACCCTAAAATGAGTGTAAATGTTTTTTACACACCCATTATGCCCCTGCTTCATTTACTGTGTCAGAGTTCCCTAAAAGGGCTTTCATGGGATTGAGATTCACGCCTAAACAGATTATTCTAGAAGAAGTAGAGAATATGGAAGACAGTAGAGGAAAGAGTCATCAAGTGTAGGCTGGGAAAGATAGATATGGGGCAGATTTACTGAGATGCGGAGCATTCACAGCTCCCATGGGAGTTGAGGGTACTCTTCATTTATGAAAACCATTGCCCATAAGCTCAGCTGTGAATCTGTATCTTGGTTTAGGTTTCCTGGTCATTCCATGTTCCGGGTCTATTCCTCCTGGGTGAAACATGGCCAACCCTTTCCATAGCTGTACCCCCAGCGCCAATGGCAAGGATAAGGGTACCAACAACCTTTGGTATAGCTCCAACAACACTTGTATGGCCTTTGGTAGCACCATGGCTTACAGGAGTCGTAACCTCTGGAAACACACCAGCCCCCATAATAGTAGGGCTTATAATACAATTCATCACTAAAATTTTCATCAAAAGTCATCTTTCTGTGTTGGAGGCAATCCTGAAACACACAGCAGGGAAAAGAGTCAACATAATGCAGGGGGCTGGTGGAATAAAATAGTTGAATTCAGTTATTATTGTATTGGAGGCCATGAGGAGAGAGCGAGAGAGCAGGGAAAGATGACCTAGACATGTTGTCTTCCACGTCCTACTTCTAGTCCTAGTGTGAGCTGAGTTATATTGGCTCAGTTACAGTGACTTCAATGAAGCTATGATAACTTACCCCAGCCTAAGATCTGCATCTGAAATTGCTAACTGCATACATAAGAACATAGGAATTGTCATACTAGATCAGACTAGTGGTCCATTGAATCCGTAGTCCAGTCTCAAACAATATTGAGTACCAGCCACTTCCAAATGAAGTAGAACACTGAATGGCCCTTTGTGGAAGAAAGTGGAGGAGTTTCTTCCCAAAATGACTCAATGAAATCTGCGCTATGAAATTATTCACGGCTACCAAACGGATTTCAATTTCCTATCTTTGGTTGGGAGTCATAAAAACTCAGTGTCAGAAACACATATGTGACTCTGCAAATCCCACCCTTCACTTCTAAAGCATGAATCTGCAAATGCCTTCAACTTAACAATTACACAAAGTTATGGAAAAACTCCTCACAAGTGCTGAGGATCAAAGAGACAACATACAAGATTCAGGCCTGAATTGAAAAGATTCCTCAACATTTATCCAGAGATTGATTGAAATCAGACTTACTCAGGTCACCGAAGAGAGTAAGTGAAGAGAAGTGGTTAGAAGAGCCCTGAGTGGCAGGAGCTTTTATACAGTTTCTCAAACTGCCTGGAGGATCGAAGACACCATTTGTGCAGGAGGTCCTTATTAGTTACAAAACACATTTTGTTGGACTCTTTGTTGTTACTCTTTCAATTGATTTAATTGTTTCCTCAGTGTTTATGTTCATTAGTTTAATCTCAACATCACATACAAACGACAACCTGCAGGTTTCTTTTATATGACCATTTTCAGGGGCAGGCTACATTCCTGGTATCATTCTCCTGACTTCATTGGAGTTACAGTGGGAATGAATCTGAAGCAAATTCAGAGCTGGAACTGAACATCATTAGCATGTACAAGAATCCAGTCTGGTCTTTCAAATCCATGCTGGTCTTGGTTTGGGATATTCTGGCATTAACCACTGCAATTTCAGGGAGCCTGTATTCTGGATGCTCTGCACATCCTCCCATAATGCATAGAATCATAGAATCTCAGGGTTGGAAGGGACCTTAGGAGGTCATCTAGTCCAACCCCCTGCTCAAAGCAGGACCAATCCCCAATTTTTGTCCCAGATCCCTAAATGGCCCCCTCAAGGATTGAACTCACAACCCTGGGTTTAGCAGGCCAATGCTCAAACCACTGAGCTATCCCTCCCCCCCGTGCATCTGTTCCAATGCACACTGAAATCAATGGTATTTCTCCATTTACTTCAGTGAGATGTTCATGAGGCCCTATGATTTGGTAGGTTTAAGTGTAGTAGCCGTGTTAGTCTGTGTCAGCAAAACGAAAATAAGAAAGAAAAACTTGTAGCACCTTAGAGACTAACAAATTTATTTCAGCATAAGCTTTCGTGGGTTAATACCCACTTCATCGGATGCAGGTATTCACTGATTTGGTATTCAATGATTTGGTATTCACTCTGGCAGAGGGCAATACAAGGCCTATAAACCTCTTAAGACCCTAGGGTGAAATTCATTTCCATATATAGAAATGTAATGACTGTGAAATTCTTTGGTATCCTGAGTTCTAAGGATACCACTGAACATCTGACACAAACTTTTGTTTCCTTATTTTCTATACAAATAAACAGAGACACATTGTGCAGAATGTCACACAAGGTATCAGTTGCGAAGACAGAAATAAAACCATGTGGTAAGATTTATCATGCCACATGCTACTTACTGGGTTGAACATTATTAGACTGCATTAAAAGACAACATTAGTTAAGTATCTTGTTAGTTGTTTTAGCTTCTTTATGTGCAACTTCCATGAAGTGTGTAATTTGTAATGAAAGAAGTGCCAGGACTCAAGCAATTTTTCTACTTTCATACCTGACCTGGCAAGCCCACAGGTGCCGGGACCATGAACTGCCAAGCCTGAAGATGCTGGGGCTCAGCCCTGGGAAGCCCTGGCACAATTAAGCATTGTTTACATAACCAGAATGGTTATAAAGACTAAGGCAATTTATAATTCAAATATTAACTATTAAGTGATAAGACATTTGTGTTTATTCCTGTGCAAAATCCTGTTGTTACTGTCAAGCAAAATCTTAACTCCAGTCTCATTTTCCTCCAAACATTTTCGACCTCCTCTAGCAATGTGGACCCTTCACTAGTTCCACGTACATTTGCTGAGTGTGCAGTTAAGGTTTTTTGTATGGCATGCGTTATGATAAATTTCACCAGGGCAGTGTGTGTTACTCTTTCTTTATGGCAAAGTGGACCAAAACATTATCATTATCATTGTTTCTGCTTAAGTCAGAAGATGATTACCTCCACATGTTCACTCAACAAAAAACAAGAAAATAATCATGATTGAGTCTCCCTACGAATTACTCTCTACTTAGTCAGACAAGTTGGGTGTGGTAATATCTTTTATTGGGTTATAAATTCTCATAATGCATCATTAATCCAATTAACTGACACAGAAAAATGGAAAAAGACATCATATCATTTGGGTGTGAGCAATTTTCACAAAGAGATCACTCCATAGTTGACCTCTCAGTCCTCATTTTCAAAGAAAATCTGAAAAACTACTTCAAAAGATTAAATTGATATCTGGGAGCTTAAATTTATATCTCTGCTAATCACTCAAAATCATGGCCTGAATACAGACACTGGATTTATGGCTTATTGCAAAAATCTATAACGCAGTAATGGCACTAAACCCAAATTTCTTCCCCTCTCCTTTTCTCCCTATGATTGGGGAGCTGTTAACTGGCCATTTCACTTTGAATAATTCCTTTAAATAGATGTTAACTATTTATGGTAAATAATCTGTTCCACCTTCTATTTAGCTGTGACACTCGGAGTACATTTCTCAGACTTCAAGAAGAGCTCGGTGTAAGCTTGAAACCGTGTCTCTCTCCCCAACAGCAGCTGGTCCCATTAACGATATATTGCCTCACCCAACTTACCTTTCTAATATCTTGGCAAGAACATAGCTACCATAATATTACTTCCTAGTGACCTATTTGGAAGCCAAGAATGTGAAGGGTCCAAGAGGGTTCAGGATCAATGGTAAATATGTGGTACATATTATCAAGACAACTGGGTTTTATTTGTGACTCTGCAACTTGTCCCGTCTGACCTTCAACAAAGTGTGCCCTCTGGTTCGCTGCATAAAAAACAGGGATCATCACATCTGGAGGATGTTCTACTTCCTCAGGACACTGAGTATCAAAGCACGTCACTAACACTCATTAAGGTTTTTCATATCCAAAGCAGTTATTATGATATTAATAGTTTGATACTGGAAGACACCCTTCTACTGAGTAATAGACTCACAAAAAAAATGCATGTCCAAGTGACTCGTGTAATTCCCTTAATCTGGTCATGATTTATAGTTCAGAATTTGGGAGTATTTGATTTCCATTAAAAAGAAGATTTGTGTTTCCTTTTATTATACAAATTTCTTTTTCAAGTTTCAGGGCAGGAAATCAACCAGCATAAGTCAGCACAGCTCAATATAATTCAAAGATGATCAGTGCTTCTCAATCAAAATCAAGCTCTTTCCCCTTGCCTGGTGAGAGGAAACAGTCTTTGGAGTGACATTAAACTATCAGCATCTTTCTCATCATGGTAAACAAACTTTCCGCAAGCTAATGCTTTTGCAGCATGCCCTAAGTCTGCTCATATTTTCAATTAGTCCCATAGCCTTGGCCAAGAAAGCCAGATCTCCATCTTTCCTGTTTCATCTGGGGCTTTATCAATAGTATTTTCTTGTAAAACCACAATAGTCCTAGCTGTTGTTGGATGGAGACACTTTGGCGATACCACAAATGGTCCAGGGTTTATCTCAAAGCCCTTGTAAAAGATGGCACTGTTTTCACCCACCACCATCCCTCACCTCAACGGAGGAGCAATCCCACACCAGGCAGCACAGTGAGCTTCTGTCATGATGATCACCCTGATTCATAGATTCATAGATTCTAGGGCTGGAAGGGACCTCAAGAGGTCATCGAGTCCAGCCCCCTGCCCTCATGGCAGGACCAATTACTGTCTAGACCATCCCTAATGGACATTTATGTAACCTACTCTTAAATATCTCCAGAGATGGAGATTCCACAACCTCCCTGGGCAGTTTATTCCATTGTTTAACCACCCTGACAGTTAGGAACTTTTTCCTAATGTCCAACCTAAACCTCCCTTGCTGCAGTTTAAGCCCATTGCTTCTTGTTCTATCCTCAGATCATAGAATCATAGAATATCAGGGTTGGAAGGGACCTTAGGACCTTAGATGCTAAAATGAACAAGTTTTCTCCCTCCTCCTTATGACACCCTTTTAGATACCTGAAGACTGCTATCATGTCCCCTCTCAGTCTTCTCTTTTCCAAACTAAACAAACCCAATTCCTTCAGCCTTCCTTCATAGGTCATGTTCTCTAGACCCTTAATCATTCTTGTTGCTCTTCTCTGGACCCTCTCCAATTTCTCCACATCTTTCTTCAAATGTGGTGCCCAGAACTGGACACAATACTCCAGTTGAGGCCTAACCAGCGCAGAGTAGAGCGGAAGAATGACTTCTCGTGTCTTGCTCACCACACACCTGTTAATACAGCCCAGAATCATGTTTGCAACAGCATCACACTGTTGACTCATATTTAGCTTGTGGTCCACTATAACCCCTAGATCCATTTCTGCCGTACTCCTTCCTAGACAGTCTCCTCCCATTCTATATGTGTGAGACTGATTGTTCCTACCTAAGTGGAGCACTTTGCATTTGTCCTTATTAAACTTCATCCTGTTTACCTCTGACCATTTCTCCAATTTGTCCAGATCATTTTGAATTATGACCCTATCCTCCAAAGCAGTTGCAATCCCTCCCAGTTTGGTATCATCTGCAAACTTAATAAGCGTACTTTCTATGCCAATATCCAAGTAATTGATGAAGATATTGAACAGAGCTGGTCCCAAAACAGACCCTTGCGGAACCCCTAGTTTATTGATAAGAATATCATGCGAGACCGTATCAAATGCCTTACTAAAGTCTAGGTATACCACATCCACCACTTCTCCCTTATCCACAAGATTCGTTATCCTATCAAAGAAAGCTATCAGATTGGTTCTTTACAAATCCATGCTGGCTATTCCCTATCACTTTACCACCTTCCAAGTGTTTGCAGATTATTTCCTTAATTACTTGCGCCATTATTTTCCCTGGCACAGAAGTTAAACTAACTGGTCTGTAGTTTCCTGGGTTGTTTTTATTTCCCTTTTTATAGATGGGCACTATATTTGCCCTTTTCCAGTCTTCTGGAATCTCTCCTGTCTCCCATGATTTACCAAAGATAATAGCTAGAGGCTCAGATACCTCCTCTATTAGCTCCTTGAGTATTCTAGGATGCATTTCATCAGGTCCTGGTGACTTGCAGGCATCTAACTTATCTAAGTGATTTTTAACTTGTTCTTTTTTTATTTTATCTTCTAAACCTTCCCCCTTCCCATTTGCATTCACTATGTTAGGCATTCCTTCAGACTTCTCGGTGAAGACCGAAACAAAGAAGTCATTAAGCATCTCTGCCATTTCCAAGTTTCCTGTTACTGTTTCTCCCTCCTACCCTGTCCTTGGTCTTCCTCTTGCTTCTAATGTATTGATAAAAAGTTTTCTTGTTTCCCTTTATTCCTGTAGCTAGTTTGAGCTCATTTTGTGCCTTTGCCTTTCTAATCTTGCCCCTGCATTCCCGTGTTGTTTGCCTATATTCATCCTTTGTAATTTCTCCTAACTTCCATTTTTTATATGACTCCTTTTTATTTTTTAGATCTTGCAAGATCTCGTGGTTAAGCCAAGGTGGTCTTTTGCCACATTTTCTATCTTTCCTACCCAGCGGAATAGTTTGCTTTTGGGCCCTTAATAGTGTCCCTTTGAAATACTGCCAGCTCTCCTCAGTTGTTTTTCCCCTCAGTCTTGATTTCCATGGGACCTTACCTATCAGCTCTCTGAGCTTACCAAAATCTGCTTTCCTGAAATCCATTGTCTCTATTTTGCTGTACTCCCTTCTACCCTTCCTTAGAATTGTGAACTCTATGATTTCATGATCACTTTCACCCATAGGGGCTGACTTCCGGCCCCGCCCGTGGGTGCTGTCACCCGGCGTCGGGGGCGGGGCCCCGCCCGACGCCGGGCCCCGCCCCCGACGCCGGGTGACGTTGTGGGGCCCCGCCCCCGACGCCAGTGACGTTGCGGGGCCCTGCCCCCGACGTCGACGCCATGTTGCCCAGCATCGGGGACGGGGCCCCCGCAACGTCTCCCGGTACCCGGTAAGTTTCCCGCGGGTCCGGGGCGGGCGGGGAGTTGCCGGTGGGTGCGGAGCACCCACCAATTTTGCTCCGTGGGTGCTCCAGCCCCGGAGCACCCACGGAGTCGGCGCCTATGCTTTCACCCAAGCTGCCTTCTACTTTCAAGTTCTCAACGAGTTCCTCCCTATTTGTTAAAATCAAATCTAGAACAGCTTTCTCAACCTTCTGAAATAAAAAGTTGTCTGCAATGCAGTCCAAGAACGTATTGGATAGTCTGTGCCCTGCTGTGTTATTTTCCCAACATATATCTGGATAGTTGAAGTCCCCCTGTGACGAACTAGGACTGTTGTTAATGTTTTCCTGTAGTACTGTGTAGGTGCCTCGGTTTCCCTATGCAGTGCTTGAGTATCTAGGTGGTGGGACAAGGGTGCATGATTGTTACAGAGCCCTAGGGCAGGGGCCTGGACACAGAGAATGGCCAACACTCTGTCTCCTAGCAACGGATGGCCCCGGCCCCTCCCCTGCAAAGGTGATAGCTGAAGGTGTTGGAACAAAGGGATCAGGTGACCTCCTGGCCCGGGAAGCAGACAAAGGAGAGGGGAGGGGCTGGACAGTTTCAGTTTGGAGCTGGCTGGGGAACATGGAGGGAAGCGCAGACAGAGTGTGGCCTCCCTGCCCCCCTTTTGGAGCTGTGGGGTAAAACGCAGGGAGCCCCAGGCTGGGGTCTAAGCTCCCTGCCCCCCGGAAGGGCCCGACTGAGGGGTCCTGGTGGTACTACAAGCTCTGTTTGGACTGTGTTCCTGGCATCTCTAATAAACCTTCTGTTCTACTGGCTGCTGAGACTCCCAGTGAATCCGGGGAAGAGGGGTGCAGGCGCTGACTCCCCCACACTCCGTGACACCCCCCATCACCACCAATTGGATGATTTTGTTAGTTGTTTAAAATGCTGATCTCACAGCATTGGTGACATACTGGAGATGGATTAGGAAATGAATTTCTAAACACTATAAGGGGAAATTCACGCCTGAGCAGGGTTCCAGCAAATAGGCCTATTCGACTCTGAAGTTCCTCTTAACACTCTTTTTGAAAGCTTTAATGGGACTTAAGTGGCTCAAAGGCCTTACATTGTCGTTCTTCTGGGCAAAATTTCAAGTCATAGCGCCTGAGACAAAACCCACCCGGAATAAAGACTCCCATTAACTTTAGTGGGCATTAGATCAGAAAACGTGGGTGTTCAGACTCTGCAAAATGCTCCCTCCCTCCTACGAATTGCAGGAAAAACTGTGCAATGCCACCAGCACCTGCCAACATGGCTCACAAGGACCAAAGTGGATTCCTCTACTTACCAGCAGACTGTGCAACTGATAGAGCTCTATCTTTCACATTCATTCCCATTGTAACTCCAACTGAGTCACTAGAATAATACCATGTATAAATGTGACCCATAAATCTTTTCAGATGAAAGAATCCTATACACTGTCTTGTGCATGTCATACCATGTGAGGTTGAAAACACTTAGTATTAATCTTAAAACAAATTATACCAAATTAAGGAGTGATGCACACAGTAAATAGGTTTTCTAATTAATTAAGGCCTTAAGCAAAAGGTGTCTCATATTCTCCAGACAGTCTAAGACAGGGGTCTCAAACACGCAGCCCAAGGGCCGCGAGCTCTTCCCTGCGGCCCGCCGGGCTCCCCGCGCCCCCCGCCCCCCCTTTTTTTTTACCCCCAGGCAGTTCCCGCCGCCAGACAGTTGTTCTGGCGGCGGGAACTGCCTGGGGCTTAAAAAAAAAAGGGGGGGGGTGCGGGGAGCCCGGTGGGCCGCAGGGAAGAGCTCTGGGGGCCGCATGGGAAGAGCTTTGCGGTGTCTGGGAGGGAGAAGCGGGAAGCCATGTGCACAGGTGAGGAGGCGGAGAAGGGGCGGAGAAGGGGCAGGGCCTAATGGAAGGGGTAGAGTGGGGGCGGGGCCAGGGGCAGCTAGGGGGCGGGGTCAGTGATGCGGCCCTCGGGCCAATGCACTAGTCCTCATGCAGCCCTCTTGGTAATTTGAGTTTGAGACCCCTGGTCTAAGAAATTGTATAAGTGCCTTTTAAGATGTTCGGATCTAACCACGGCCAAATGCACAGTATTTGAAACTCTGGATTCTTTAACCACTTCTATTGATGGGGGGAGGGATAGCTCAGTGGTTTGAGCATTGGCCTGCTAAACCCAGGGTTGGGAGTTCAATCCTTGAGGGGGCCATTTAGGGATCTGGGGCAAAAATTGGGGATTGGTCCTGCTTTGAGCAGGGGGTTAGACTAGATGACCTCCTAAGGTCCCTTCCAACCCTGATATTCTATGATTTATCCTCCATGGAGACCTGGGTATAACTCATTTATCTCAATCTGTCTAGAGCTATTGGAATGTCACATTACTGATGGTCTTAATTTAGGACTGATTCTTGCACATGACTTTGTGATTATTGGCTACGTAAAGGGGTTTCTCTGTTAAAATAGTAGTTAAGTTGCAGACAGTAGTGCATTCATGGTTTGAAAGTAAAGGCTGCAAGTTTCACAGGTACCTAGGTATTTGGGACAGGAATTCCTGTTTACTTTTAATAAGAATTGGATGTTCAAATCCCATAGGTATCTTTGAAAAATCTCTGCTTTTAACTAACGGGTGTTAGGAAGAAACATGCTCTCCTTCCCTGGGGCTTCAGTCTTATCACTTAGTATTTAATATTACAATATTAGAATATTAGAATTATAAATTGAAGTGTATGATCCTAAACCACCAATGAACAGCTATGTAATTTACATACTGATTATTCCTTTAGAAAATTTGTATCTGCATGTATAAAGAAGGCAAAATTAAAGTGGACAGAACAAGGAGTAATGGTCTCAAGTTGCAGAGGGGGAGGTTTAGGTTGGATATTAGGAAAATCTTTTTCACTGGGAGGGTGGTGAAGCACTGGAATGGTCTACCTAGGGAGGCGGTGGAATCTCTTTCCTTAGAGATTTTTAAGGTCAGGCATCTCAAAGCCCTGGCTGGAATGATTTAGTTGGGATTGGTCCTGCTTTGAGCAGGGGGTTGGACCAGATGACCTCCTGAGGTCCCTTCCAACCCTGATATTCTATGAGTCTATGGATCAACACAGTTGATCTTTTTTCACTTGGTCTTTTTTTTTTATGCTTAGATCAGAAGAGAATTCATCAAGAAGCTTGCCAAACAAAGCAAGAAGATGAATGAGTATGTGTAAGCATTACAGTCATGTAAACAGTGTTTAATTGTGCCTGGACTTGTGAGGACTTGGCTGTGCATGGTCCTGGCACCTCTGGGCTTTCAGCATCAGGTTTGAAAGCAGAAAAATTGCTTAAGCCCTGGCACTTATTTCATTACAAATTACACAATGCATGTAAATTGCACATACGGAAGCTAAAAACACTAAATGTTTTAAACAAAACACTTACTAATGTTGTCTTTTAATGCAGTCTAATAATGTTCAACCCAGTAAGTAACATGGGGCATGATAAATCTGATGACATGGTTTTATTTCTGTCTCTGCAACTGACTCCTCATGTGACCTTCTGCACAATGTGCCTCTGTTTATTTGCATAGAAAATAAGGATATGAACACTCTTGTCGGATGTTAAATGTATCCCTAGAACTCAGGATACCAAAGCACTTCACAAACAATCATTAACGTTCTATAAATGCAAATGGATTTCACCCAGAGCAGATGGTCAGCGTAAAAGCCTGTGTCAACTTAAGTCTCTGGGAAGAGCTATTTTTGAGTTCTTAAGTGGGTCTTAAGAGGCCAAGATTGAATGTCAAATCATAGGGCCTTATGAACAACTCACTGAAGCTAATGGAGAAACTCCCCTTCATTTCAGTGTGCATTGGATCAAATGCATTATACTGGATGTGCAGAGCATGCAGAATACAGGGTCCCTGAAATTGCAATGATTAATCCCAGAATATCCCAAACAAAAAAATACCATGGATTTGAAAGACCAGACTGGATTCTTGTACATGCTACTGATGCTCAGAACCTGCTCTGAATTTCCTTCAGATTCATTCTCTTTGTAATTCCAATGAAATCAGGGTAGTAGAAAGAGAGCCTAAAATATAAGTCCTTGTGTTAGATGCCTACTATAAGGCCTGAGCTAAAGTAGCAGGCAAGCTTTGCTGATGTAAACCAAAGTTAGCAAAAGTCAGGCTGTGAGCAAATGTAGGGACTAGCCTGCCTTAGCCGGGCAGCACGGCCTACACGACTTTTAACGGCCTGGTCACCAGTGCCTTACAGCCCACGACCCAGTACTGCCGCAACGCAAACTAACTTCTTTCCCAAGTGGATAAGCATGGGATGTGATTCGAGAAGGGAATGAGAACAGAGGCCAATTCCTGCTGACAGTTACACCTTTGTAGCCTTATTGACTTCAGGGAGAACAGAGTTTTGCACAAGAATAGAGTTTGGTCCCTTCTGCTTTTTCACACCTGGTATAAGCAGAATCTCATTCACTTTCCTCCCCTAAACTCTGAGCACTTTAAGGAAAAAAAGATCCTTAATGGTTCTTATAAGATGCTGATTTTCAGTGAAGTATTTTTGTTCAGGGGGGCAGAGAACACAACAGGGAATAGCTGTTTTGTCAACTCCTGGGCCATGGCTACTCTTGCAGTTGTACAGCGCTGTGAGTTAAACCCGTCTTCATACAGCTGAGTAGGGAAAGCGCTGCAGCCTGTCCACACTGGCAGCTGCCAGCGCACTGTCATGGCCACATTTGCAGCACTTGGAGCAGCATTGGGAGCGGTGCATTATGGGCAGGTATCCCACAGAACACCTCTTCCCATTCTGGCACCGTGGGTTGTGGGAAGGGGGCGTGGGGTATGGGGCATTCTGGGTCCTGTCCCAATGCCCCGTGATGCATCGCTTCGCATCCCAGCAATCCCTGTGTTTCCGTCCACATTTGGCGCCATCTTTCAACGATTTCTTTGCAGCGCGATCTGTGCTCTGTTTCGGTCAGGGGGGAAATGGACCCCGAACAGCTGAGGAAAATACTGACGAGTCTCGCCAGCACGTCACATTTGGCAGTCGAGCTATTCCTTAAGATCCAAAGTGACAGCGAGGAGTCTGACGATGACGATGATCTCGACTCGCGTAATGCATACGACACGAACTTGCTTGTGGCATTCACGGACATGCAGTGCACCGTGAAACGCCACTTTTGGGCTCGGGAAACTAGCACAGAGTGGTGGGATCACATCGTCATGCAAGTCTGGGATGACGAGCAGTGGGTGCAGAACTTTCAGATGAGAACAGCCACTTTCATCGGACAGATCCAGACTAACACGGCTACCCCTCTGATACTTGTTTCATGGGACTGTGTGAGGAGCTCGCCCCCGCCTGCGGTGCAAGGACACGAGATTGAGAGCTGCCCTGATGGTGGAGAAGCAGGTGGCTATTGCAATCTGGAAGCTTGCAACTCCTGACTGCTATCGATCGGTAGCAAACCAGTTTGGAGTGGGAAAGTCGACCGTTGGAATCATGCCGATGCAAGTTTGCAAGGCCATTAATCGTATCCTGCTCAGAAGAACCGTGACTCCGGGTAACATGCAGGACATTGTGGCTGGCTTTGAACAAATGGGTTTCCCTAACTGCGGCGGGGCGATAGATGGGACGCATATTCCTATTCTGGCACCACCCCACCTAGCATCCGCGTATATTAATCAGAAGGGGTATTTCTCCATGGTTCTCCAGGCACTTGTGGATCACCGTGGGCGTTTCATTGACATTAACGCAGGCTGGCCCAGAAAGGTGCATGACGCACGCATCTTTCGGAACACTGCCCTGTTCCGGAAGATGCAGTCCGGGACTTTTTTCCCAGACTGGAAGATCACAGTAGGGGAAATTGAAATGCCCACTGTGATCCTTGGAGACCCCGTTTACCCTTTAATGCCGTGGCTCATGAAACCCTACACAGGGAGCCTTGACACCAGCAAGGCATGGTTCAACTACAGGCTGAGCCGGTGCCGAATGACTGTGGAGTGTGCTTTTGGTTGTTTGAAGGGCCGCTGGCGATCTCTATATGGGAAGCTGGACTTGGCCGAACACAGCATCCCCACGGTTATATCCACATGCTGTACCCACCATAATATTTGTGAAGGGAAGGGTGAAATGTTCACTCAGGTGTGGACCTCAGAGGTTCAACACCTGGAGGCTGAATTTGCACAGCCAGAGAGCAGGGCTATTAGAGGGGCCCAGCGTGGAGCTGCAAGGATTAGGGATGCCTTGAGGGAGCAATCTGAGGCTGAAAACCACCAGTAATGTCTGCTGCCATACACGGCCCTGAAGTGAAGTGGTTCCAATGTTATTAGGAATCTGTCTTTGCTAAGCTGATTTGTGTTTGCTAAGCTGACTTGCGTTGCCTGTTTCTTTCCTGGGCTAAGGTATCTTTTACTTTATGCAATAATAAAGACTGTTTTCACATCCATTTATTAAAGAGAAAATACATGTATTAAAAAGAAACACAACTGCTTGTGAGACAGAAAGGGCAAGGGGGTGGTGGGTGGTGTGGGGAAGGGTTCAATCACAGGTTATGGTATGTCCTGCTCTCATACTCGGCCTTCCTGTCTGGAGTGCTGTGCAGTGAGTGCTGCACTTCAGGATGTCTATACTTCGGGATGGGGGTTGAGTGCAGTGGGTAAGGGTCATAGTTTCCAGTGCTGGGTGATGAATCTACAGGTGTTGGAGGCATCTGGTGTGGGCGATAAGAACCTGGATGTTGGGTGAAGTGGGCAGGAGGTGACATGGGGGCACATGGCAAAGAGTTTTGGGACAATGGCTGCATGGGGGGGGCGGGGGCGGAAGTTCTCCGCCTGCATGGCGACGAGCGCCTGGATAGAGTCCACTTGGCGTGCCATGATGCTAATCAGTTCATTTGTGCTTTCCTGCCGGAGCTGTGTGCTTTGCCACCGGTGCAAAGCGTTTTCCTGGCGGATCCTGCTTTCGCTCTCCCTCCACTCCCAAGCCTTTTGATTCTCTTTAAGAGATTGGTTCATAACCAATGAATTTGGGCCCCACACTACAAAAAGGATGTGGATAAATTGGAAAGAGTCCAACGGAGGGCAACAAAAATGATTAGGGGGCTGGAGCACATGACTTATGAGGAGAGGCTGAGGGAACTGGGATTGTTTAGCCTGCAGAAGAGAAGAGTGAGGGGGGATTTGATAGCTGCTTTCAACTACCTAAAAGGGGGTTCCAAAGAGGATGGATCTAGACTGTTCTCAGTGGTAGAAGATGACAGAACAAGGAGTAATGGTCTCAAGTTGCAGAGGGGGAGGTTTAGGTTGGATATTAGGAAAAACTTTTTCACTAGTAGGGTGGTGAAGCACTGGAATGGGTTACCTAGGGAGGTGGTGGAATCTCCTTCCTTAGAGGTTTTTAAGGTCAGGCTTGACAAAGCCCTGGCTGGGATGATCTAGTTGGGGTTGGTCCTGCTTTGAGCAGGGGATTGGACTAGATGACCTCCTGAGGTCCCTTCCAACCCTGAGATTCTATGATTCTATGATAACTTCCTGCAGCATGTCTTCTTTCGTTCTTCTGGGCCTCTTCCTGAGCCTTTGGAGTCTCTCAGCCGGTGATAAGATGGACGGCAGAGATCTCAAGGTTGCATCTGTGAAGGCAAAATGCAACACTTAACAGAGGCAGCATTGTTTTATGCCAGACAGAGCAATGATTCCCCCACACTTAAGGAGGGCACACACAGTCTACAAAACAGCACAATTTTCCCATCCCACACAGAGCGCACAGAACCCCAAAATGGTGAGTAAGCACAGGGTCAAGGGGGACTGGTTGTTTCATGGATGTACTGTCCGACAGGTTTCTGTGCCTTGGGGAGAGCCAACAGCTGCAGGGGGCACCTACACTGAACACTGTCCCCACATTTTCCACAGGAGTTCCTCCTGGAAGATATCTTGCTGCTGAGGGTGACCGGGGAAGCAAGGGAGGGTCTTCTACTGCAATGCGGCTTCCGCCCTGGCCCATATGCAGCTTGCCTGTGTGCAGCAATGGTCCCCCTGCCCCTCGCGGCACAGTGGCGTGGACACATTAGCCTTACTGGGACAAGGACCACGGCTGCTCTCCCAATAAACCTGCGCAAGCGCATTGCCCATGCTCTAGATGAAACTTTCAAAAAGATTACAGTGGCCGATTACCGCGATGTGATAGACCACATCAATGCTCTATTCCGCATCTAGGCATGCATGCAGCCTAAACCCTCCTTGCCCAAGGACCCCGCACCGAAAAAACTCCTTCCCGAAAAAAAAGCTGCTTACCACGAACATGCTCTTCTCTTTCTCCTCCACCGCGTACCGGCTGCTGCAACTGGCTCCCTTCCTCCCGGCTCGAGAAGAGCTCCTGGCTGCATGCCCCCAGGGAGTTAGGGGTGTCTCCCCCATCCCCAGCACCCTCACTCCTGCTTTCTTCCAACCCCCCTCCTCCTCCTCTTCCCGCTCTCCCGTGTCCACAGTGGTGCTCGGAATGGAGGTGGGGTCGCCCCCAAGTATTGTGTCCAGCTCTTTGTAAAATCGGCAGGTTGTGGGGGGAGCACCCGAGCAGCTGTTTGCCTCGCAGGCTGTGCGGTAGGCACTCCGCAGCTCCTTCACTTTTATCCTGAGGTGCGTCCCGGTCATGGCCCCTTTCTATCATGGCCCTTGATATCTGGCCAAAAGTATCGAAATTCCTCCAGCTGGAGCGCAGCTGGGACTGGACAGCTTCCTCCCCCCCAAACACTGATGAGGTCTAGCAACTCGCTATTGCTCCATACTGGGGCTTGTCTGGCACGTGGAGGCATGGTTACTTGGAAAGATGTGCTGAGAGCACTCCACGCCTGGCTGAGCAAACAGGAAGGGGATATTTAAAATTCCAAGGGAATTTAAAGGGTGGGACTGGCGGTTGGTCACCTGAGGCCAGGGCAGTAGAGCTCATGTCAGAGCTGATGATCACACATTCTAAGATAGATAATACTTAGTCCTGCCATGAGTGCAGGGGACTGGACTAGATGACCTCTCGAGGTCCCTTCCAGTCCTATGATTCTATTCTATGATTCTAATTGTGGAAGAGCTTGGTAACAGGATGGCCAGATGTGGTGAATCACTGGAGATTAACTACACAAACTGGGTATCATCCCACAAATAATATTTGGGTTCAATGTGAAAACAGTAATTCATTGTCTTCAGCCGGTGCAACACTGGGAGGCAGCTTTCAGAGCAAGACAGTCTAAAATACAATGCCACCCCATGTAATTTTCCCACTACTACTTCCTCTACTCCAGTGGATTTTACACCTGAGTGGTTTCCTTTTACATAATAAAAGCTGGCTGCCTCCCAGACTGCAGTCAGAGTGAGATAGGGTGTGTGGTGTCGCCATTCTCTGCCAGGGAGAGCGGCTGAATGTGCCGAGGTGGGGAAGCACAGGCAGAGGATGACAGAACCCCTCTCCCTCCCTGCCCTCGCCAGGTCAATCTGGGGGGGCACTTGACCCCTCCCAGCCACCTCACACATGTCTCCTCTGGTAGTTCTGCCCCACCATTTCCATCTTGTCTATAAATAAAAAGCTCCTGGAGAAGGAGACATAGTTCATGGTCCTCAAAAAAGAATGTTTGCCCAGACACTGGGCCGTGATGTACTCCCTGTTTGGGACACCATTTGTCCTGCTCATCGATAATGCAGCTCTGAGCTGGCTCCAGACAATGCAGGATTAAAATGCCTGCCTCACCCACTGGTACTTAGCATTACAGCTGGTCCGGATCCCGGTAGAACAGACGAAGACGTGAACATTCAATGAGTGCACCAATAGGTCTACTCAAAGGGGGAGGTATGAGAAGGAGTGTATTACCCCTCTGGGGTCAGCCTGGAGCTCCCAAACAGAACAGCCTGGGTGCAATGAAGATGACTCTCTGCTCCACCCTATTGACCAGTCAAACAACAAGAGGAAACTGAGCAAGGAGGAGGAGACTAGAAGCGGAACAGCCTAAAAGAAATGGTGATCTTCCTCCAGCTCTGGAAGGCTGGCCTGAGCAGGCACAGGAACTTTGTGTCCACTTTATTTTGCAGGATCCAAACCTGGATCTGGAGGAATACCCCTAGGTTTGTTGTTACATGTTCTCCTGCCCTGGGGCTTCATTCAGGGAAACACACTTCTTTAGACTAGTTAGTTTCCGACTGATGAAAGACTGATACAGCAAGCGTGCTCTTATTTAAAACTAATATTTATTAGACTTAAGCAAACACAGACATAAGCAATAGCTTTAGAACATCCCAAATAATTACCTATGTAAGCAGAGTCAGGATGACTCGGGGGAGGGATAGCTCAGTGGCTTGAGCATTGGCCTGCTAAACCCAGGGTTGTGAGTTCAATCCTTGAGGGGGCCATTTAGGGATATGGGGCAAAAATTGGGGATTGGTCCTGCTTTGAGCAGGGGGTTGGACTAGATGACCTTCTAAGGTCCCTTCCAACCCTGATATTCTATGATTCTATGAGCTCCACCCTGACATCTGGTGGTGAGTTGTGGAAAAGAACTTCAGGGGCTGATCTCATTTGCATAGGCACCCCCCCCAAGAGGGCTGTGTCCTCTCCCTTTGGTTCTTGAGTCCAGCGACCCTTACCTCTCCCCTCCCCATTTCCACCCAGACTGGGTGGGGAGGGCGATGTAACCCTCTGCAGATGAACTTTTGAACTCTGGGGCTGGACTTTTGGGTTGTTGGACTTTTGGGACTTTGGGTGACACTTGGGGTCGCTGGACTCAAGAACCAAAGGGAGAGGACACAGCCCAATCTGCTTCGGGTGGGGGGTGCCTAGGCAAATGAGATCAGCCTCTGAAGTTCTTTTCCACAACCTGCCACAACTCACCACCAGATGTCAGGATGGAGCTCATCCTGACTCTGCTTACACCTAAAATCTGAGAAGGTATTGAGCAATTAGCAGGAGGTCAGCAATGGCAGGACACTTCCCCACCGGGGAGTATGGTGTTAGGAAAAAGTCTCTCCGGATTGTTTCAGAGAACTACTCCAAAGCACACTGTATTATCTATAATTTTTACAAAACCTATAGCTCATACTGACCCCTACTGGGTCATCACTTCTCCTAATTTCAATCAACTGCCTATTAACACAACTTTCATAACAACCTTAGCCATAATACGGTGACTATCTTTCCTAACAACCTTAGCCATAATGGGTGACTATCTTAAAGTCACCCAAACTCAAGGTCTCCATCCACTTATTTTCTTTCAGTCTCAATTTGTTGATTCTTTTCTCCCCTCCTCCCATTCTGGTTTGCAGAAATTGCAAACGTGCAGGCAATATTCAACCTCGCCTCCAAAAGCCCTTGTTCTCCAAACTAACCCTTAACTACATGATGTTCTATCTGAGTAATTCATGGTGGCTGAATGCATACAATACGACTGCAATTAGCTTGATGAAATTCTGGGGTAACCCTCAATTCTGGAGTAACATTAGGCACCAAATTAGCTGTGTGAATCTGGGCCAAAGTGGCTGGTCAATAAGGAATGGAGCAGAAAGGAAACCCAGAAGGATGATATTATGATTCAGAAGCATTTTAATGTGAATAGGAAGAGAAGTACACAGACAGAGACAGAAAGAATTCAGAATTAAAATAATATCTCCAAGGTATCAAGAAGCTCTACAATGAATCATTGGCTCCAAGGTGATGCATGTCACTCCAGATGTTCTTGGTTCTTCATCACAGCTGTAGAGTTTGACAATCAAGTCCTGTTTGCAACCATTTTAAGGTACTAGTTTCATCACAGTCAGAATCAAATGAGGGAAAGCACAATTTAAGCCAAGGACGAAACTACTTTTCCAGTAAAAACTTTATATAGCAACGTTGAAAACAGAAACAAATGGCACAAATTCATGAAAGGACTAGAACATGTAGGGCTTCGTTCTCATTGACACAAAAACCTCTTTACATGACTCTTTAAGGAGCCTTCAAGTGAGTGTAAATGGTTTTTCACCCAAACTTAAGGCATCTGCTTCATTTACTATGTCAGATTGGCCTAAAGCGGCCTTCATGGAATTGAGATTCATACCTAAATAGATTATTCTAGAAGAAGCAGAGAGTATAGAAGGCAGTAGATGAAACAGTCAATACGTGTAACCTGGGAAATAGAGATGTGGGGCAGATTTACTGAGATGCTGAGCACTCACAGCTCCCATGGGAGCCGAGGGTGCTCTGCATTTCTGAAAGCCATTGCCCATAAACTCCTACATAAATCTTGCTTAACAGTTCCTAGTCTTTCCGTGTTCCGGGTCTATTCCTCCTGGGCGAAACATGGCCAACCCTTTCAATAGCTATATCCCCAGCCCCAATGGCAAGGATAAGGGTACCAACAACCTTTGGGATAGCCCCAACAACACTTGTATGGCCTTTGGTAGCACCATGGCTTACAGGAGCCGTAACCTCTGGAAACACACCAGCCCCCATAATAGTAGGCTGCCATATAATACAATTAATCACTAAAGTTTTTGTTGAAAATCATCTTTCTGTGTCGGAAGTAAACCTGAAACACACAGAAGGGAAAAGACTCAACATAATGCACTAGTGGAGTAAAAGATTCAATGCTCAGTTACTACTGTTTTGAAGGCCATGGAGAGAGAGAGAGAGAGATGGAACAAGGAAATGATGAGCCAGACCCTCAGTTCCTGGATACATGTTCCTTCCTATTTCCACCTCCTAGTCTCCTTTTCCCCCTCACTCTTAACCTCCATCTTAACCAGCCCCTTTGATTCCCTCTCAATCCCTTTCTTTTAAAAATACTGACAGCAAAGTAAATATCTGGTATAGACTATTTCTATCATGCACACATGGGATTTTTATTCCCTTTTACAAATGATTTGTACAAAGGATGGCAGGGGCAAGTTTGTTAATGTTAATTTCCTTGAGAGGATGTAACCTCATCCTGCAAACTCCTTTTCTTCTGAATGACACAGAGTGGCAGTTTGGCTTCTAAAGCTTCTGAGCCAGCAATACTTGCTAATAAATTAATGGAAAACCATGCTCTTAAGTGTCCCTAGCCTCTGTTTCCCAGAACCTGTTCTGTTCACTCCCTCTGAAGCACCTGGCATTGGTCACTGTTGGAAGACAGGACACTGGGCTAGATGGACCATTGATCTGACCCAGTATGGCCATTCTTATGTTCTAAAATCCTTTTTTTCAAAACACAGTATTAGGAGCCAGATCCTGAGGAGGTAGATATGGGCACTGTTCAACTGAGTTCAAGGGTCTAGGCTAACTTATCCTAACTGTGGATCTGCATCTAACACTGGTACGAGTACAGGTAGAAAAATAGAAATTTCCATACTGGATCAGACCAGAGCGCCTTCTAATTGATTATTCTGTCTGAAATCTTGCCAAGTACCTTCTGCTACAGAATAAAGAAGAACACAGTGACCTATTATGAAAAAAACTGGGTACGTTTCATCCTAACTCCCCTATCTTAAAAGCTGAATATGAAATTGTTCAAAGCTACCTATGGAATTTGAACACCTAATTCTTAATGAAAGTAAACTTGAACTTCTGTCCCAGATGCATAGGCACCTCTGAAAACTGCAGCCTTTACTTCTAAACCATGAATGCATCAGTATCTGCAATTTAACAACTACTGTGTTATTGGCAAAACCGTTTTACCGTGCCAATAATCACAAAGTCATGTGCAAGATTTAGTCAAATGGGACTCCATCCAACAACAGACAAGACTATTGTGGTTTTACAAGAAAATACAATTGATAAAACCCCAGATGAAATACAGGAAATAGAGAGATCTGGCTTTCTTGGCCAAGGCTATGGGATAAACTGAGATTAATTGAAAATCTGACCAGATTTAGGGCATGCTGCAAGACCATTGCCTTACAGAAATCTTGTCTACCATGATGAGAAAAATGTTGAAAGTTTAACATCACTCCATAGAATGTTTCCTCTCACCAGGCAAGGGTGAAGGACCTGATTTTGATTGAAAAGCCCTGAACATCTTTGAATTTTAGAGCTGTGCTGATTTACGCTGGTTGATCTCCTGCCCTTAAACTTGAAATGGAATTTGTATAATAAAAAGAAATGCAAAGCTTAGAAAATTCTGAGCTAAATATCATTATCTGATTAAGGAAATTACACAGGTCACCTTGACATGCATTTTTTAATGTGAGTCTATTACTCAATAGAAGGGCATCTTCCAGTATCAAACTATTAATATCATAATAATCTACTACTTTGGATATGACAAACCTTAATGAGTATTTGAATCATAGAATCATAGAATCATAGAATCATAGAATCTCAGGGTTGGAAGGGACCTCAGGAGGTCATCTAGTCCAACCCCCTGCTCAAAGCAGGACCAACCCCAACTAGATCATCCCAGCCAGGGCTTTGTCAAGCCTGACCTTAAAAACCTCTAAGGAAGGAGATTCCACCACCTCCCTAGGTAACCCATTCCAGTGCTTCACCACCCTACTAGTGAAAAAGTTTTTCCTAATATCCAACCTAAACCTCCCCCTCTGCAACTTGAGACCATTACTCCTTGTTCTGTCATCTTCTACCACTGAGAACAGTCTAGATCCATCCTCTTTGGAACCCCCTTTTAGGTAGTTGAAAGCAGCTATCAAATCCCCCCTCACTCTTCTCTTCTGCAGGCTAAACAATCTCAGTTCCCTCAGCCTCTCCTCATAAGTCATGTGCTCCAGCCCCCTAATCATTTTTGTTGCCCTCCGTTGGACTCTTTCCAATTTATCCACATCCTTCTTGTAGTGTGGGGCCCAAAACTGGACACAGTACTCCAAATGAGGCCTCACCAGTGCCGAATAGAGGGGAATAATCACATCCCTCGATCTGCTGGAAATGCCCCTACTTATACAGCCCAAAATGCCGTTAGCCTTCTTGGCAACAAGGGCACACTGTTGACTCATATTCAGCTTTTCGTCCACTGTAACCCCTAGGTCCTTTTCTGCAGAACTGCTGCCCAGCCATTCGGTCCCTAGTCTGTAGCAGTGCATGGGATTCTTCCGTCCTAAGTGCAGGACTCTGCACTTGTCCTTGTTGAACCTCATCAGATTTCTTTTGGCCCAATCCTCTAATTTGTCTAGGTCCCTCTGTATCCTATCCCTACCCTCCAGCGTATCAACCACTCCTCCCAGTTTAGTGTCATCTGCAAACTTGCTAAGGGTGCAGTCCACACCATCCTCCAGGTCGTTGATGAAGATATTGAACAAAACCGGCCCCAGCACCGACCCTTGGGGCACTCCACTTGATACCGGCTGCCAACTAGACATGGAGCCATTGATCACTACCCGTTGAGCACGACCATCCAGCCAGTTTTCTATCCACCTTACCGTCCATTCATCCAGCCCATACTTCTTTAACTTGCTGGCAAGAACGCTATGCGAGACTGTATCAAAAGCTTTGCTAAAGTCAAGAAATAGCACATCCACTGCTTTCCCCTCATCCACAGAGCCAGTTATCTCATCATAGAAGGCAATTAGGTTAGTCAGGCATGACTTGCCCTTGGTGAATCCATGCTGACTGTTCCTGATCACTTTCCCCTCCTTTAAGTGGTTCAGAATTGATTCCTTGAGGACCTGTTCCATGATTTTTCCAGGGATTGAGGTGAGACTGACTGGCCTGTAGTTCCCCGGATCTTCCTTCTTCCCTTTTTTAAAGATGGGCACTACATTAGCTTTTTTCCAGTCATCCGGGACCTCCCCCGATTGCCATGATTTGTCAAAGATAATGGCCAATGGCTCTGTAATCACATCGGCCAACTCCTTTAGCACCCTCGGATGCAGTGCATCCGGCCCCATGGACTTGTGTTCGTCCAGCTTTTCTAAATAGTCCCGAACTACTTCTTTCTCCACAGAGGGCTGGTCACCTCCTCCCCATACCGTGCTGCGGAGTGCAGCCATCTGGGAGCTGCCCTTGTCTGTGAAGACAGAGGCAAAAAAAGCATTGAGTACACTAGCTTTCTCCGCATCCTCTGTCACAAGGTTCCCTCCCTCATTCAGCAAGGGGCCCACACGTTCCTTGACTTTCTTCTTGTTGCTAACATACCTGAAGAAACCCTTCTTGTTACTCCTAACATCTCCAGCTAGCTGCAACTCCAAGTGTGATTTGGCCTTCCTAATTTCACTCCTGCATGCCTGAACAATATTTTTATACTCCTCCCTGGTCATTTGTCCAATCTTCCACTTCTTGTAAGCTGCTTTTTTGTGTTTAAGACGAGCAAGGATTTCACTGTTAAGCCAAGCTGGTCGCCTGCCATATTTACTTTTCTTTCTACACATCGGGATGGTTTGTTCCTGCAACCTCAATAAGGTTTCTTTAAAATACAGCCAGCTTTCCTCGACTCCTTTCCCCCTCATGTTATTCTCCCAGGGGACCTTGCCCATCAGTTCCCTGAGGGAGTCAAAGTCTGCTTTTCTGAAGTCCAGGCTCTGTATTCTACTGCTCTCCTTTCTTCCTTGTGTCAGGATCCTGAACTCGACCATCTCATGGTCACTGCCTCCCAGGTTCCCATCCACTATTGCTTCCTCTACTATTTCTTCCCTGTTTGTGAGCAGCAGGTCAAGAACAGCTTTTCCCCTAGTTGGTTCCTCCAGCACTTGCACCAGGAAATTGTCCCCTACACTTTCCAAAAACTTCCTGGATTGTCTGTGGACCGCTGTATTGCTCTCCCAGCAGATGTCGGGGTGATTAAAGTCACCCATGAGAACCAGGGCCTGTGATCTAGTAACTTCTGTTAGTTGCTGGAAGAAAGCCTCGTCCACCTCATCCGCCTGGTCTGGTGGTCTGTAGCAGACTCCCACCACGACATTATCCTTGTTGCTCACACTTCTAAATTTGATCCAGAGACTCTCAGGTTTTTCTGCAGTTTCATACTGGAGCTCTGAGCAGTCATACTGCTCTCTTACATACAACGCAACTCCCCCACCTTTTCTGCCCTGCCTATCCTTCCTGAACAGTTTATATCCATCCATGACAGTACTCCAATCATGTGAGTTATCCCACCAAGTCTCTGTTATTCCAATTACGTCATAATTCCTTGACTGTGCCAGGACTTCCAGTTCTCCCTGCTTGTTCCCCAGGCTTCTTGCATTTGTGTATAGGCATTTAAGATAACTCACCGATCGTCCTGCTGTCCCAGTATGGGGCAGGAGCCCTCCCCTCTTGCACTCACCTACTTGTGATTCCTCCCGGTATCCCACTTCCCCACTTACCTCGGGGCTTTGGTCTCCTTCCCCCGGTGAACCTAGTTTAAAGCCCTCCTCACTAGGTTGGCCAGCCTGCTTCCAAAGATGCTCTTCCCTCTCTTCGTCAGGTGGAGCCCGTCTCTGCCTAGCACTCCTTCTTCTTGGAACACCATCCCATGGTCAAAGAATCCAAACCCTTCTCTCCGACACCATCTGCGTAGCCATTCGTTGACTTCCACGATTCGACGGTCTCTACCCCGGCCTTTTCCTGCCACAGGGAGAATGGACGAGAACACCACTTGCGCCTCAAACTCCTTTATCCTTCTTCCCAGAGCCACGTAGTCTGCAGTAATACGCTCAAGGTCATTCTTGGCAGTATCATTGGTGCCCACGTGGAGAAGCAGGAAGGGGCAGCGATCTGAGGGCTTGATGAGTCTCGGCAGTCTCTCCGTCACATCACGAATCCTAGCCCCTGGCAAGCAGCACACCTCTCGGTTTTCCCGGTCAGGGCGGCAGATAGATGACTCAGTCCCCCTGAGGAGAGAGTCCCCGACCACCACCACCCTCCTCCTCCTCTTGGGAGTGGTGGTCGTGGAACCCCCATCCCTAGGACTGTGCATCTCATGCCTTCCAATCAGTGGAGTCTCCTTCTGCTCTGTTCCCTCAGATGCATCATTCACTCCACTCTCTGCACTAGTGCCTGTGGAGAGAACATGAAAACGGTTGCTCATCTGAATATGCGTTTCTTGTACATGGACTTGTCTCATACTCTTTCCTCTTCTGGAGGTCACATGCCGCCAATTATCCTCGCTGGTCTTCTGTCCCCGCTGCGCAGCCTGCTCTGAATCCTCACAACACTGCGCCCGCTGAAGCCTATCCTGACGTCTATCCAGGAACTCCTCATTTTCTTTTATGGAACGCAGGGTTGATACTCGTTTCTCCAGACCTTGAATCTTCTCCTCCAATATAGAGATCAGCTTGCACTTTGTACAGACAAAGTCGCTTCTATCCTGTGGAAGAAAGACAAACATGGCACATCCTGTGCAGGTCACGACAGCGGATCGCTCAGCATCCATAGTTCCTTCCTTCGAAGAGTTCTCACTTGTGGCAGAAGCTACTCAGGGAAACCTGCAAGGGGGATGCCTCAGTAGGTTCTCTCCAGGCGAACTCCCAGGCTAACTCCACTTGTTTGCTTCTCTGCTGTGCGCAGCTGACTGACAGTCTTTTTAGAAGAGTTCCCCCGTCTGCAGCCACCTGGTTGCCCTGCCTCTCCCTTTAGTTTGAGTAAAAAGAATTAGGAATGGCAAGGATAGCTTGCCCCCTTCGCACTCCCCTTCCAAACTCCCTCTCAAACTCCCCTGTTTGCAGCCCCTGTTCGCAAAGCTCCCTGGTCGCTTGTGGACGGCTTTATTAAGCCCCGGCCTCCCTGATTGATTAGCCCCCGCCCCCTGGTGTAGAAGCTCACAGCTTCCAACTGCCAGCCACAGCACACGGTCCTGCAAACAAACAAATGAACAAACAAACAGACAGACACAAGCTCAGCACACAGCAAGTACCCCCAAACACACACTACAGACAGCCACTTACCCCAAGGGTCCTGTATTTGCTCCTGCTTTACCTGGAGCAATTCCTCTCAAACTCCCCTGTTTGCAGCCCCTGTTCGCAAAAGCAAAAGTTTGTGACCCACTTTGACACCCAGTGTCCTGAGGAAGTAGAACATCCTCCAGATGTGATGATCCCTGTTTTTTATGCAGCGAACCAGAGGGCACACTTTGTTGAAGGTCAGAGAGGGACAAGTTACAGAGTCACAAATAAAACCCAGTTGTCTTGACAATATGTACCACATATTTACCATTGATCCTGAACCCTCTTGGACTCTTCACATTCTTGGCTTCCAAACAGCTCACTTGGAAGAGATGTTATTGTAGCTGTGTTGGTCCCAGGATTTTAGTGAGGAAAGGTCGGTGAGGCAATATATCGTTGATGGGACCAGCTTCTGCTGGGGAGAGAGACAAGGTTTTGAGCTTACACAGAGCTCTTCTTCAGGTCTCAGAAATGTACTCCAAGTGTCACAATTAAATAGAAGGTGGAACAGATTGTTTACCATAAATCGGTAACATCCATTTTAAGGAATCATTCAAAGCCCACCTGTGGGCTTGACAGGTCAGGTATGGCACCTCTTTTATTAAAAATTACAAACTACATATAAGTTGCTCTTAAACAAGCTAAAAAAACTAACAAGATACTTAACTAATGTTCAAACCGGATATATTACAAATTTATGTAGCAATAACTTAGTTCATACCATGCAATAAAAAGTACATTAATCAAGAAACACAAGCTTTTAAAGTTCTTAAACTGAAGGGCTTAATTATTTGCAAACATGTTTGTATGCAAATCCTTAGAACTTCTGGCACTTAAAATTTCTGGTAGCCTTTCTACTGAGTGTTAAATTG
The DNA here is from genome assembly GCA_037349315.1 of Chelydra serpentina. Taxonomy (NCBI): domain Eukaryota; kingdom Metazoa; phylum Chordata; order Testudines; family Chelydridae; genus Chelydra; species Chelydra serpentina. Next base: position 3,239,978 of record JBAIAC010000056.1, read on the forward strand.
TACACAATGATTATGAGGAGGAAGAATAACAAAGTAGTCATCTATTATGAATCATTCCAGCTTTGCTCAACAATAGCTGAAACTCTTTTCTCATATTCACGTTTGTTTTCCTTATAAAGTTGTGCTGCCTGACTGTTTGCAGGACTGTTTGGATTAGGTTCATCAAGCAGAGACTGAATTGAAGTTAAAATAGATGAAACATCATATGTTGGACTCCAGTGATTCTGAAGGATGTCTAAACATATGCTACCATCCGCATAAACATTCGGATTAAACATTTTTGATAACTAATGTTGTCTTTTAATGCAGTCTAATAATGTTCAACCCAGTAAGTAGCATGTGGCATGATAAATCTGACCACATGGTTTTATTTCTGTCTCTGCAACTGACACCTTCTGTGACCTTCTGCATAATGTGCCTCTTTTTATTTGCATAGAAAATAAGGAAACAAAAACTTGTGTCAGATGTTAAGTGGTATCCTTAGCACTCAGGATACCAAAGTACTTCACAAACAGTCATTAAAGTTCTATATATGGAAATGAACTTCACCCTAGGGTCTTAAGAGGTTTATAGGCCTTGTATTGCCCTCCGCCAGAGTGAATGCCAAATCATAGGGCCTCATGAACAACTCACTGAACAACTCAATGGAGAAATACCATTCATTTCAGTGCGCATTGAATCAGATGCTTTATGGTAGATGTGCAGAGCATGCAGAATACAGGCTCCCTGAAATTGCAGCGGTTAATGCCAGAATATCCCAAACAAAGACCAGCATGGATCTGACACAGTAAATGAAGCAGGGGCTTAATGGGTGTGTCAAAAACATTTACATTCATTTTAAGGTTCATTAAAGACCCACGTAAAATCTTAAGGATGCTTAAAGATCCATTTAAAGGGCTCTTGTGAAAGTGTGAATCAAACCCGACGTGCTCTAGCCTTTTCATGAATATGTACCATTTCTTTCTGGGTTCAACAGAGCTATAAATGTTGTATTCTGGAGAAGTATTACTTTTTGGCTTAAGTTGTGCTTTGTCTTTTTGATGCTGACTGTGATGAAACAAGTACCATAAAATAGTTGCAAACCGAACTTAATTATCAAACTCTATGGCTGTTGAAGAGCGAAGAACATGTGGTGTGAAGTGCATCACCTTGGAGCCAGTGATTCATTGTTGACCTTCTTGAAACCCTTGACATATATCCTCTCTACTTTGCATTCTTTCTATCACTTGCTGTGTACTCCTCTTCTTTTTCACATTAAATTCATTCTGCACCATAATACCAGCCTTTTGGATGTCCTTTCTGCTCCATTCATTATTTACCAATCACTATGGCCCGAATTCACAGAGCTCCTTAGGCACTTAAGTCCTACTGAAATCTCTGTGAGCTATGTCTACACTACAAAGTTAAGTTAACTTAGGTTACGTTCACATACAACTACCACTGTAATTATATCTCTGTTTCATGTCCACACTATGCTTCTTGTGTCAGCAGAGCACTGTATCCACTGTAGCAGTTCTTGCATTGACACAGAAGGCAGTGATATTAGCCAGGATGGGCATGGATATTGTAGTTCCCCAGATCTTCCTTCTTCCCTTTTTTAAAGATGGGCACTACAGAAAAGCAGACTTCGACTCCCTTAGGGAACCGATGGGCAAGGTCCCCAGGGAGAATAACATGAGGGGGAAAGGAGTCGAGGAAAGCTGGCTGTATTTTAAAGAATCCTTACTGAGGTTGCAGAAACAAACCATCCCGAAGTGTAGAAAGAAAAGTAAATACGGCAGGTGACCAGCTTGGCTTAACAGTGAAATCCTTGCTCGTCTTAAACACAAAAAAGCAGCTTACAAGAAGTGAAAGATTGGACAAATGACCAGGGAGGAGTATAAAAATATTGCTCAGGCATTCAGGAGTGAAATTAGGAAGGCCAAATCACACTTGGAGTTGCAGCTAGCCGGAGATGTTACGAGTAACAAGAAGGGATTCTTCAGGTATGTGAGCAACAAGAAGAAAGTCAAGGAAAGTGCAGATTGAGGGAGGTAACCTAGTGACAGAGGATGTGGAGAAAGCTAGTGTACTCAATGCTTTTGTTGCCTCTGTCTTCACAGACAAGGTCAGCTCCGAGACGGCTGCACTCCTCAGCACGGTATGGGGAAGAGGTGACCAGCCCTCTGTGTAGAAAGAAGTAGTTCGGGACTATTTAGAAAAGCTGGATGAGCACAAGTTCATGGGACCGGATGCACTGCATCCGAGAGTGCAAAAGGAGTTGGCCGATGTGATTACAGAGCCATTGGCCATTATCTTTGAAAAATCATGGCAATCGGGGGAGGTCCCGGATGACTGGAAAAAAGCTAATGTAGTGCCCATCTTTAAAAAAGGGAAGAAGGAAGATCTGGGGAACTACAGCCCAGTCAGTCTCACCTCAGTACCTGGAAAAATCATGGAACAGGTCCTCAAGGAATCAATTCTGAACCACTTAAAGGAGAGGAAAGTGATCAGGAACAGTCAGCATGGATTCACCAAGGGCAAGTCATGCCTGACTAACCTAATTGCCTTCTAATGATGAGATAACTGGCTCTGTGGATGAGGGGAAAGCAGTGGATGCGCTATTTCTTGACTTTAGCAAAGCTTTTGATCTCCCACAATATACTTGCCAGCAAGTTAAAGAAGTATGGGCTGGATGAATGGACTGTAAGGTGGATAAATGGTCGGGCTCAACGGGTAATGATCAATGACTCCATGTCTAGTTGGCAGCCAGTATCAAGTGGAGCGCCCCAAGGGTCGGTGCTGGGGCTGGTTTTGTTCAATATCTTCATTAATGATGGGGAGGATGGCGTGGATTGCACCCTCAGCAAGTTTGCAGATGACACTAAACTGGGAGGAATGGTAGATATGCTTGGGGTAGAGATCATAGAATCATAGAATCATAGAATTTCAGAGTTGGAAGGGACCTTAGGAGGTCATCTAGTCCAACCCCCTGCTCAAAGCAGGACCAATCCCCAATTTTTGCCCCAGATCCCTAAATGGCCCCCTCAAGGATTGAACTCACAACCCTGGGTTTAGTAGGCCAATGCTCAAACCATTGAGCTATCCCTCCCCCTTAGGATACCCTAAGAGGGACTTAGACAAATTAGGGGATTGGGCCAAAAGAAATATGATGAGGTTCAACAAGGACAAGTGCAGAGTCCTGCACTTAGGACGGAAGAATCCCATGCACTTCTACAGACTAGGGACCGAATGGTTGGGCAGCAGTTCTGCAGAAAAGGACATAGGAGTTACAGTGGACGAAAAGCTGAATATGAGTCAACAGTGTGCCCTTGTTGCCAAGAAGGCTAACGGCATTTTGGGTTGTATGAGTAGGGGCATTTCCAGCAGATCGAGGGACGTGATTATTCCCCTCTATTCAGCATTGGTGAGGCCTCATTTGGAGTACTGTGTCCAGTTTTGGGCCCCGCACTACAAGAAGGATGTGGATAAATTGGAAAGAGTCCAGAGGGGAAACAAAAATGATTAGGGGGCTGGAGCACATGACTTATGAGAAGAGGCTGAGGGAACTGGGATTGTTTAGCTTGCAGAAGAGAAGAATGAGGGGGGATTTGATAGCTGCTTTCAACTACCTGAAAGGCGGTTCCAAAGAGGCTGGATCTAGACTGTTCTCAGTGGTAGAAGATGACAGAACAAGGATTAATGGTCTCAAGTTGCAGAGGGGGAGGTTTAGGTTGGATATTAGGAAAAACGTTTTCACTAGGAGGGTGGTGAAGAACTGGAATGGATTACCTAGGGAGGTGGTGGAATCTCCCTCCTTGGAGGTTTTTAAGGTCAGGCTTGAGAAAGCCCTGGCTGGGATGATTTAGTTGGGGTTGGTCCTGCTTAATAGACTCATAGACTTCAAGGTCAGAAGGGACCATTATGATCATCTAGTCTGACCTCCTGCACAATGCAGGCCACAGAATCTCACCCACCCACTCCTGGAATAATCCTCTCACCTATGTCTCTGCTATTGAAGTCCTCAAATCATGGTTTAAAGACTTCCAGATGCAGAGAATCCTCCAGTAAGTGACCCATGCTCCATGCTGCAGAGGAAGGCGATGTACCCTGGAGGAAAATTCCTTCCCGACCCCAAATATGGCGATTAGCTGAACTCTGAGCATGTGGGCAAGACTCACCAGCCAGACACCCAGGAAAAGGTTCTCTGAAGTAACTTCTAACATCCCATCATTGACCATTGGTCCTATTTACCACTGATGGCAATTAATTGACCTTTGACTAAGATCATGTTATCCCATCAAACCTTCCTCTCCAAAACTTATGTAGTTTAATCTTGAAGCCAGATAGGTCTTTTGCCCCCACTGCTTGCCTTGGAAGGCTGTTCCAGAACTTCACTCCTCTGATGGTTAGAAACCTTCGTCTAATTTCAAGTCTAAACTTCCTGATGGCCAGTTTATATCCATTTGTTCTTGTGTCCACATTGGTACTGAGCTGAAATAATTCCTCTCCCTCCCTGGTATTTATCCCTCTGATATATTTAAAGAGAGCAATCCTATCTCCCCTCAGCCTTCTTTTGGTTAAGGTAAACAAACCAAGCTCCTTGAGTCTCCTTTCATACGACAGGTTTTCCATTCCTCGGATCATCCTAGTGGCCCTTCTTTGTACCTGTTCCAGTTTGAATTCATCCTTCTTAAACGTGGGAGACCAGAACTTCACACAGTATTCCAAATTGGGACAAATTTGGGACAAATCTCCACTAGTAACCTCCCGCCAACCTGACACTTCACCTTTCAGTATGACCCACTGTAGTCTCCCCTTTAACCAGTTCCTTATCCACCCCTAAATTTTCATATTGATCCCCATCTTTTCCAGTTTAACCAATAATTCCTCATGTGGGACTGTATCAAATGCCTTACTGAAATTGAGGTAGATTAGATCCACTGCGTTTCCTTTATCTAAAAAATCTGTTACTTTCAAAGAAGGAGATCAAGTTGGTTTGGCATGATCTACCTTTTGGAAAACCATGTTGTAATTTGTCCCAATTGCCATTGACCTCAATGTCCTTAACTACTTTCTCCTTCAAAAAATTTTCCAAGACCTTGCATACTACAGATATCAAACTAACAGGCCTGTAGTTACTCTGGTCACTTTTTTTCCCTTTCTTAAAAATAGGAACTATATTAGCTATTCTCCAGTCAAATGGTACAACCCCTGAGCTTAGAGATTCATTAAAAATTTTTGCTAATGGGCTTGCAATTTCATGTGCCCGTTTATTTAATATTCTTGGATGAAGATTATCTGGGCCGCCTGATTTACTCCCATTAAGCTGTTCGAGTTTGGTTTCTACCTCGGATATGGTAATATTTACCCCCACATCCTTATTCCCATTTGTCATGCTGCCACTATCCCCAAACTCCTCATTAGCCTCATTAAAGACTGAGGCAAAGTATTTGTTTAGATATTGGGCCATGCCTAGATTATCCTTAACCTCCACTCCATCTTCAGTGTTTAGCGGTCCCACTTCTTCTTTCTTTGTTTTCTTCATAGAATCATAGAATCATAGAATCTCAGGGTTGGAAGGGACCTCAGGAGGTCATCTAGTCCAACCCCCTGCTCAAAGCAGGACCAACCCCAACTAGATCATCCCAGCCAGGGCTTTGTCAAGCCTGACCTTAAAAACCTCCAAGGAAGGAGACTCCACCACCTCCCTAGGTAACCCATTCCAGTGCTTCACCACCCTACTAGTGAAAAAGTTTTTCCTAATATCCAACCTAAACCTCCCCCTCTGCAACTTGAGACCATTACTCCTTGTTCTGTCATCTTCTACCACTGAGAACAGTCTAGATCCATCCTCTTTGGAACCCCCTTTTAGGTAGTTGAAAGCAGCTATCAAATCCCCCCTCACTCTTCTCTTCTGCAGGCTAAACTATCTCAGTTCCCTCAGCCTCTCCTCATAAGTCATGTGCTCCAGCCCCCTAATCATTTTTGTTGCCCTCCGTTGGACTCTTTCCAATTTATCCACATCCTTTTTGTAGTGTGGGGCCCAAAACTGGACACAGTACTCCAAATGAGGCCTCACCAGTGCCGAATAGAGGGGAATAATCACGTCCCTCGATCTGCTGGAAATGCCCCTACTTATACAGCCCAAAATGCCGTTAGCCTTCTTGGCAACAAGGGCACACTGTTGACTCATATTCAGCTTTTCATCCACTGTAACCCCTAGGTCCTTTTCTGCAGAACTGCTGCCCAGCCATTCGGTCCCTAGTCTGTAGCAGTGCATGGGATTCTTCCGTCCTAAGTGCAGGACTCTGCACTTGTCCTTGTTGAACCTCATCAGATTTCTTTTGGCCCAATCCTCTAATTTGTCTAGGTCCCTCTGTATCCTGTCCCTACCCTCCAGCGTATCAACCACTCCTCCCAGTTTAGTGTCATCTGCAAACTTGCTAAGGGTGCAGTCCACACCATCCTCCAGGTCGTTGATGAAGATATTGAACAAAACCGGCCCCAGCACCGACCCTTGGGGCACTCCAATTGATACCGGCTGCCAACTAGACATGGAGCCATTAATCACTACCCGTTGAGCACGACCATCCAGCCAGTTTTCTATCCACCTTACCGTCCATTCATCCAGCCCATACTTCTTTAACTTGCTGGCAAGAACGCTGTGCGAGACTGTATCAAAAGCTTTGCTAAAGTCAAGAAATAGCACATCCACTGCTTTCCCCTCATCCACAGAGCCAGTTATCTCATCATAGAAGGCAATTAGGTTAGTCAGGCATGACTTGCCCTTGGTGAATCCATGCTGACTGTTTCTGATCACTTTCCCCTCCTTTAAGTGGTTCAAAATTGATTCCTTGAGGACCTGTTCCATGATTTTTCCAGGGAAAAATCTTCCTATTTATATGGCTATAAAACCTTTTACTATTGATTTTAATTCCCTTTGCAAGGTCCAATTCTACATGACTTTTAGCCTGTCTCACTTTATCCCTACATGCTCTGACCTCAATAAGGTAGTTTTCTTTGCTGATCCCTCCCAACTTCCACTCCTTGTATGCTTTCTGTTTTTTCTTAATCACCTCTCTGAGATGCTTGCTCATCTAGCTTGGTCTAAAACTCCTGCCTATGAATTGTTTCCTCTTTCTTGGGATACAGGCTTCTGACAGCTGCTGCAACTTTAACTTGAAATAATCCCAGGCCTCCTCCGCCTTTAGATCCATAAATTCTTTAGTCCAATCCACTTCCCTAACTAATTTCCTTAATTTATTAAAATTAGCCCTTTTGAAATCAAAAACCCTAGGAAAATCTGAGCCCTATTATTATTACTAGCACTTGTTCTCCAATCTATATCTGGGAAGTTGAAGTCTCCCATCATCACGCAGTTCCCATTAGTATTTACTTCCTTAAAAACATTAAAGAAGTCTCTATCCATATCTAAATTAGATCCCGGTGGTCTATAGCACACCCCAAGCACTATCCCTGGGGAGGCTCTAGTAGTTTTCTTCCCCAATTTGATTTTTGCCCAGACAGACTCTGTCTTATCCATTCCATCACTTTTTATTTCTTTACAGTCTACCTTATCATTGATATACAATGCTTCTCCCCCACCTTTACCTTTATTTCTGTCTTTCCTAAACAGCACATACCCTTCAATACCTGTACTCCAGTCATGACTTCTATTCCACCATGTTTCGGTTATTCCTATAATACCTGGTTTCACTTCCTGGACCAGTAGCTTTGAGCAGGGGGTTTGACTAGATGACCTCCTGAGGTCCCTTCCAACCCTGAGATTCTATGATTCTATGATCTCTGGCTCCCACTGCCTCCCTTGTCCCATCCATCACTCCCAGTCCCCATTTACTCCCCCACACCCCAGCACCACCAGGCCCCACTACCTCCCCCCACCATTGTCCTGACTCCCTGAATTCCCTTCTGCCCACCCCAGGCAGGCTAGTCCAGACACGTACTTGAGCAGGTAAATAACTTTCCTTTCTGATTTAATACTTATATCACCATGCCTGTGTCTACAGAGAAGAGGGATTATTCTCACTGGGGCCATGTGGCTGCTGGCCAAGAAGGGACAGACTCAGCAGGCTTCCCCGCGCCCACTCTGGCAGAGAGCTGTGCTGCCGCCCCGGTCTCACTTACCTGCCTTTGACGCCACCTTGTGGGGTACAGCAGGAGTGCTGCCCGCTTGTGCCTTTCCCAGGCACGTCCCTTCAGCCATGCTCAGCCCAACTCCCACCCCGGCAGAAATCGGGATGGGGGCATGTGACCAACGTGCCACCCCTTAGACAATTGATCCCTCCTAAACTAAGGGGACACAATCTAAAGGGTAGACCACACCATGTGTCTACCCTTCCCAGTGTCCCCCACCCCCCTCACCCTGCACCCGGCCCAGGGCCGCCGTGCTCTCCCCTCCACAGGTTATGTAAGGGAGGGGGGTTCTGTCCTTCTCTCCATGCACCTCCACCCCTCGGCACGGTCAGCCGCTCTCCCTGGCAACTGCTCTTGTCTGAGAGAGCCTGTGTGGAAGGCGACAGCAAACCACTCCCTGCCTGGGCTCGGTTGCTGGGAGGGGAGGGGAGCTCCTGTCCCTGTAGCAGGTCCCAGACAGAGGGAAGACTGCTGCTGTCCCAGCAGCTGGAGACAGGGACTGAACAAGCGGGCTCCCCCACTGCCCCTCAGCATGTTTCTGGCTCACTCGTTCCCTGTGCCTGGCAGCGGGGGCGGCAGCAGGTAGCCCCTGCCCGAACCCTGCTGCGGGGTCAGGAGCCAAGTGATCCGGAGCTTCCCCTCCCCGTCCCCCGACAGGCGAGCCCAGGGAGCCACCACGGCTTCCCAGCCGGACTCTCACAGGCAGAAGCGGCTCCATAGCCCTTCCCACCTGGCTGCCAGGGAGAGCGGCTGAACGTGCCGAGGGGGGGAGAAACAGGGAGAGAAGGACAGAGCCCCTCTCCCTCCCTACCCCTGCCAACCCAATCTGGAGGGGCACTTGACCTCCTCATCTTCCTCCCACATGTCGTCTCTGGTCATAGTTCTGCCACATTGATTCCATCTTGTCTACCAATAAACAGTTCCTTGAGAAGGAGACATTGTCCATTCCCCTTGTCATGAATATAGGGGGAAGGGTAGCAACTTTTATGTGTGCTTGGCAGCTGTACTGGATTACCTTACCAGTAAAGTGTAAGCAATTAAAATAACCTAGTTGGTACCTGACCAGAGGGACCAATGAGAAAAGAAGATACTTTAAAATCTTGGGGGGAAGGATTTGTTTGTTTGTCTCTTTTGTTGTTCCCTCTCTGGGTGGAGGGAGAAGCCAAGCAGGTACATATATCTCCTGAAAATATACCTGGAATAATCCAGCTAAAACCACAGAAACTGTAAGTAGGGCAAGGAAATGCGTTAGATAATCTTTTGTTTTGGCTTGTGAATTTTCCTATACTACAGAGGTAGTTTTATTCCTGTTTCTGAAACTGTAAAGCTGAGCCCAGAAGGGAATCCTCTTTGTTTTAAATCTTTATTAGCCTGTAAAATTACCTTCCATCCTTATTTTACAGGTGTGATTCTTTTACTTTTTTCTTTTTAAATAAAGTTCATCTTTTAAGGACCTGATTGCTTTTGATAAGGTCTCCCATGGTATTCTTTCCAACAAGTTAAAGAAGTATGGGCTGGATGAATGAACTATAAGGTGGATAGAAAGCTCGCTAAATCATTGGGCTCAACAGATAGTGAGCAATGGCTCCATGTCTAGTTGGCAGCCAGTATCAAGCGGAGTGCTCCAAGGGTCGGTCCTGGGGCCGGTTTTGTTCAATATCTTCATTAATGATGGGGAGGATGGCGTGGATTGCACCCTCAGCAACTTTGCAGATGACACTTGTGATGGGTTGGGGCCACAGAGACCTGCTTGGTGCTGCCACCTGGTGTGCCAAGGCTACTTCTGCCCCTGCTTCCAGGCCTTTTCCTGCTTGGGACTCCCGAATCCTGTCTGTTTTGAGCCAGATTCCACTGATCTGCTGCAAACACAGACCCAGGTCCGAACCAAGTCCACTCACCACTGTAAGGCCCCTGGAAGCGCTCTTGCCTTTGACACCCAGCTGCTCAACTCCAAGGAGGTTCAAACCCTTAATGAATCCATTTTACCCTGTATAAAGCTTATACAGGGTAAACTCATAAATAGTTCGCCTTCTATTTCAAAGATAGAAAGATATGCACAGCTATTTGCCTTCCCAGGTAACAACTCATACTCCAGGAAACTTAATGAGTAAAAAGTGATTTTAATAAGTACAGCAAGTAGGATTTAAGTGATGTCAAGTAATGACAGACAGAACAAAGCGAATTACTAAGTAAAATAAAATAAAACACGCACGTCTATGTCTATTCAAAGTTAACACAGATAAAAGCCTCACCAGATTCGGATATTTTCCTTTTTACAGGCTGTAGAACTAGCCTGGGTCCAGCAGTCGCTCACACCCCCTAGTGTCTTTGTCCTTTGTTCAGTTCCCCTCAGGAATGTCCTTGCGGGGGGTGGAGAGCCTCTCCCCTTAGCCAGCTGAAGATCAAATGGAAGGGTCTCCCCCGGGCTTTTATAGTCTTTTCCCCCTCCCTCTGTAACATCCTGTTACCATGGAGTTTTGGGATCACCTGGGCAAGTCACCTCCCCATGCACCCTTCGGCAACCAGCCTAACCAGTTGCATTCCAGACCCGGCCCCAATGTGGATTGGGGTCTGCAACGTCTTTTGTCTGTTAAGTGCCCGTACTTAACAGGCACATTCTTTGCTCCAAAGATGATCCCATGCACTTACAAAGGCTATGTACAAAACCAGCAAATATAAAACCAATCTTCATAACTACAACTACAACAATGATACATGCATACAAACAGGAGGAATAAATTCAGTAGGTCATAACTTTCACAGAGATATGTTACATGGCACATGTAGCATAAAACATATTCTAGTTACATATATACATTTATAAGCATCTCCCCATAAAGTTTTATGGGGAACACCGTCACAACACTAAACTGGGAGGAATGGTAAATATGCTTGGGGTAGGGATAGGATACCCTTAGAAGGACTTAGACAAATTAGGGGATTGGGCCAAAAGAAATCTGATGAGGTTTAGCAAGGACAAGTGCATAGTCCTGCACTTAGGATGAAAGAATCCCATGCACTGCTACACACTAGGGACCGAGTGGCTAGGCAGCAGTTCTGCAGAAAAGGACCTAGGGGTTACAGAAGCTGGATATGAGTCAACAGTGTGCCCTTGTTGCCAAGAAGGCTAATGGCATTTTGGGCTGGAGCATTGCCAGCAGATCGAGAGATGTGATCATTCCCCTCTATTCAGCATTGGTGAGGCTTCATCTGGAGTACCGTGTCCAGTTTTGGGCCCCACACTACAAGAAGGATGTGGAAAAATTGGAAAGAGTCCAGCGGAGGGCAACAAAAATGATTAGGGAGCACATGATTTATGAGGAAAGGCTGAGGGAACTGGGATTATTTTATCTGCAGAAGAGAAGAATGAGGGGGGATTTGACAGCTGCTTTCAACTACCTGAAAGGGGGGTTCCAAAGAGGATGGAGCTAGACTATTTTCAGTAGTACCAGATGACAGAACAAGGAGTAATGGTCTCAAGTTGCAAAGGGGGAGGTTTAGATTGGATATTAGGAAAAACTTTTTCACTAGAGGGTGGGGAAGCACTGGAATAGGTTATCTAGGGAGGTGGTGGCATCTCCTTCCTTAGAGGTTTTTAAGGTCAGGCTTGACAAAGCCCTGGCTGGGATGATTTAGTTGGTCTTGGTCCTGCTTTGAGCTGGGAGTTGGACTAGATGACCTCCCGAGGTCCCTTCCAACCCTGATATTCTATGATTCTACGATTCTATTCTATGATTCTATGATTTCAGTGTCCTGAAGAGAAAGGGTCTGGTCTGTGCTCACATTGCTAAGGCAACTGGTTGGTAGTTTATTCTCAAGCCTCCACAGGAAAGGGGGGTGAAGGGACTTGGGGGGATATTTTGGGAGGATAGGGATTCCACGTGACCCTTCCCTGAATATTTTGGGTAAATCACTTGGTCGTGGCAGCAATATCAGCATAAGGAATTAGTGCCTTAGAGAAGTTTTAACCTAAGCTGGTAAAATATAAGCTTTCATGCAGGTCCCCAAATCTGTATCCCAGAGTTCAGAGTAGGGAGGAAACCCTGACAGTTCTCAGAAAAGAACATTTGCTCAGACACTGGGCCGTGATGTACTCCCTGTTTGGGACACCATTTGTCCTGCTCACCGATAATGCAGCTCTGAGCTGGCCCCAGACAGTGCAGGAATGAAATGCCTGCCTCACTGTCACGGAGTGTGGGGGAGTCTGCGCCTGCACCCCTCTTCCTCAGGATTCAATGTGACTCTCAGCCAGCCAGTAGAACAGAAGGTTTATTGGAGATGCCAGGAACACAATCCAAACAGAGCTTGTCAGTACAACCAGGACCCTCAGTCGGGCCCTTCCGGGGGGCAGGGAGCTTAAACCCCAGCATGGGGCTCCCTGCGTTCCACCCCACAGCTCCAAAAGGGGGGCAGGGAGGCCAGACTCTGTCTGCACCTCCCTCCATGCCCCCAGCCGGCTGCAAACTGAAACCCTCCAGCCCCTCCTTTCCCTTTGTCTCCTTCCCGGGCCAGGAGGCCACCTGATCCCTTTGTTCTAACACCTTCAGCTCGCACCTTTGCAGAGAAGGGGCCCAGGCCATCAGTTGCCAGGAGACCGGGTGTCGGCCATTCTCTGTCATCACTGGCCCTCTAGGGCTCTGAAATTACACACATTTATCCCACACCCTAGAGACTTAGCACATGCCTTGGGGAAACTGAGGCATAGAAACATTAAGAACAGTCCCATTCCGTCACACTCACCCACTGGTACTTAGCATTACAGCTGGTCCGGTTCCCGGTAGAACAGACGAAGACATGAACATTCAAGGAGTGCACCAATAGGTCCACCAATAGGGGAGGTATGAGAAGGAGTGTATTACCCCTCTAAGGGGTCAGCCTGGAGCTCCCAAATAGAACAGCCTGGGTGCAATGAAGACGACTCCCTGCTCCGCCATAGGGACTAGTCAAACAGCAAGAGGAAACTGAGCAAGGAGGAGGAGACTAGAAGTGGAACAGCTCTTAAGAAATGGTGAACTCCCTCCAGCTCTGGAAGGCTGGCCTGTGCAGGAGCAGGAACTTTGTGTCCCCTTTATTTTTCAGGCTGCAAACCTGGATCCAAGCCTTAGGTTTGTGACATAAGCTCCTGCCCTGGGGCTTCATTCAGGGAAACACACTTCTTTAGACTGGTTAGTTTCCGGATAATATAGCAAGCGCGATCCTACCTAAAACTAATATTTATTAGAGTTAAGCACACACACACATAAGCAATAGCTTTAGAACATCCCCCAAATAATTATCTAAAATCTGAGATGGTATTGAGTAATTAGCAGCAAGTCAGCAACGGCTGGACACTTCCCCACCGGGGAGTATGGTGTCAGGAAAAAGTCTCTTGGGATAACTTGGGAGGTTTAGGTTGGATATTAGGAAAAACTTTTTCACTAGTAGGGTGGTGAAGAACTGGAATGGGTTACCTAGGGAGGTGGTGGAATCTCCATCCTTAGAGGTTTTTAAGGTCAGGCTTGACAAAGCCCTGGCTGGGATGATTTAGTTGGGTTTGGTCCTGCTTTGAGCAGGGGGTTGGACTAGATGACCTCCTGAGGTCCCTTCCAACCCTGAGATTCTATGATTCTATGAACTTCATAGAACTGCTCCAAAGTACACTCTATTATCTAGTATCAGAGGGGTAGCCGTGTTAGTCTGGCTCTGTAGAAGCGACAAAGGGTCCTGTGGCACCTTATAGACTAACAGAGGTATTGAAGCATAAACTTTATATCTGCCTCTGCACATTTCCGCTGCTTGCATCCGAAGAAGTGGGTATTCACCCACGAAAGCTTATGCTTCAATAACTCTGTTAGTCTATAAGGTGCCACAGGACCCTTTGTCGCCTCTATTATCTAGTCTTTTTATAACAAATTTTTACAAAACCTATAGCTCATACTGACCCCTACTGGGTCATCACTTCTCCTAACTTCAATCAACTGCCTATTAACACAACTTTCCTAACAACCTTAGCTATAATAATTTTCTATCTCAGTCACCCAAACTCAAGGTCTCAATCCTCTTATTTTCTTTCACTCTCAATTTGTTGATTATTTTCTCCCCTCCTCCCATTCTGGTTTGCAGAAACTGCAAATGTGCAACCAGTATTCAATTTAGCCTCCAAAAGCCCTTCTCCAAATTAATCCTTAACTACATGATGTTCTCTCTGAGTAATTCATGGAGGCTGAATGCACACAATATGACTGCAATTAGCTTGATGAAATTCTGAGGTAACACACACCAAATTAGCTGGTAAATAAGGATTGGAGCAGAAAGGAAACCCAGAAGAATGATATTATGATTTAGAAGCATTTTAATGTGAATCAGAAGACAAGTACACAGAAAGCGACATAAAAAATTCAGAATTAAAATAATATCTCCAAGGTATAAAGAAGCTCCACAATGAATCACTGGCTCCAAGGTGATGCATTTCACAACAGATGTTCTTGGTTCTTCATCAAAGCTGTAGATTTTGACAAGTTCTCTTTACAACCATTTTAAGGTTTTAGTTTCATCACAGTCAGAATCAAATGAGAGAAAGCACAACTAAAACCAAGGATGAAACTACTTCTCCAGTAAACAACATATAAAGCAAAGTTGAAAGCAGAAACAAATGACACATATGCATGAAAGGATGAGAACACATAGGGCTTGATTCTCATTCACACTAAGAGCCCTTTGTACAGCTTTGTAAGGAGCCTGGTTCATTTATTGTGTCAGAGTGACCTAATGGGGTGTTCATGGAATTGAGATTCATGCCCAAAACACATTATTCTAGAAGGAGCAGAGAGTATGGAAGGCAGTAGACGAAACAGTCAACAAGTGTAGAGATATGGGAAATAGAGATATGGGGCAGATTTACTGAGACACTGAGCACTCACAGCTCCCATGGGAGTTGAGGGCACTCTGCATTTCTCAAACCTATTGCCCATAAATTCATCAGTGAATCTTGCTTAATGGTTCCTGGTCTTTCCATGTTCTGGGTCTATTCCTCCTGGGCGAAACATGGCCAACCCTTTCCATAGCCGTACCCCCAGCCCCAATGGCAAGGATAAGGGTACCAACAATGTTTAGGATAGCCCCAACAACACTTATATGGCTTTTGATGGTACCATGGCCTACAGTAGCCGTAACCTCTGGAACCACCCCAGCCCCCGTAATGGTAGGGCTTATAATACAATTCATCACTAAAGTTTTCGTCGAAAGACATCTTTCTGTGTTGGAGGTAAACCTGAAACACACAGAAGGGAAAAGAGTCAACATAATGCGCTAGGGTAGTAGAGTACAAGGTTCAATGCTCAGGGAAATGATGACCCAGACCTTCAGTTTCTGGATAAACGTTGCCTCTTATTTCCTCCTCCTAGCCTCCTTCTTCCACTCACTCTTAACCTCCCTCTTAACCAGCCCCTTTGAGTCCCTCTCAATCCTTCATCTGAAAAATACCAACAGCAAAATAAATTTCTGCCATAGACTATTTCTATCACACACACACGGGATTTTACTCCCTTTTGCAAATGGTTTATACAAAGGATGGCAGGGACCAGTTTGCTAATGTTAATTTCCTTGAGAGGATTTAACCTCAGCTTGAAACCCCCTTTTCTTCTGAAGAACAGTCTGGCAGTTTGGCTTCTAAATCTTATGAGCCAGCAATACTTGCTAAGAAATGAATGGAAAACGATGCTCTTATGTGTCCCTAGCCTCTGTTTGCCACATGCTGGAAATGGGTGACAGAAGGAATCACTTCCTGATTACATGTTCTGTTCATTCCCTCTCAAGCACCTGGCATTGGATACTGTTGGAAGACAGGACACTGGGCTAAGGGGACCATTGATTTGACCCAGTATGGCCGTTCTTATGTTCTACAATAATTTTTCAAAACAAAACGTTAAGAGCCAGATCCTGAGCAAGTAGATATGGGCACTGTTCAACTGAGTTCAAGGGTCTAGACTAACTTACCTAGCTTCGGATCTGCATCTAACATTGCTACTAGAGCAGGTGGGGAAATAGAGATTGCCATACTGGATCAGACCAGAGCTCCTTCTAATTAATGATTCTGTCTGAAACCTTGCCAAGTACCTTCTGCTACAGAATAAAGAAGAACACAGTGACCTATTATGAAAAAAACTGGAGAAGTTTCATCCTAACTCCCCTGACTTAAAAGCTGAATATGAAATTGAAAGCTAATGATGGGATTCAAACACCTAATTCCTAATGAAAGTAAACATGAACTCCTGTCCCAAATGCGTAGGAACCTCTGAAAACTGAAGCATTTACTTCTAAACCATGGAAGCATCAGTGCCTGCAATTTAACAATGGTTTTATTGGTGAAACCCCTTTACATAGCCAATAACCACAAAGTCATGCGCAAGAGTCACTTCTAAATTAAACCATCACTAACATGACATTGCAATAGCTCTAGAGAGAATGAGACAAATGGGACTTACCCCAGTTGCTGAAGAGGATAAGTCAAGAGAAGTTGTTAAGGAACCCGGAGTTGCGAGCGCTTTTATACAATTTCAGACTGCCTGGGGAATATGAGACACCCTTTAACTTATGGTCTTAATTAGTTAGAAAACATATTATGCAAGTCACTCCTTCAATTGATATAATTAGTTTTCAGGATTATTACCATGTGTTTTCAACCTCACATGGTCTGACATGCACAAGACAGCCTATAGGTTTCCTTCATCTGAAAAGTTTTACGGGACACATTCATTCCTCCGCAGGAGTTACAATGGGAATGGATGTAAAAGATTGTCAGAGCTGTAGCAGTTGCAAAGTCTGCCATTAGATAGAGGACTCCACTTTGGTCCTGGTAAACCATGTTGGCAGGTGTTGGTGGCATTGATGTAATGCCAACTGAAGTTAATGGGAGTCTCAGGCCCTATATCTTAAAATTTGGCTCTGGAAGAAGGACGTATAGGCCTATGAGCCATTTAAGTCCCACTTAAGCTTTCAAAGGAGGTGTTAACAGAGACCTAAGAGATGAATAGGCCTTTGTGCAGGCGCTCTGCTCTGGGGTGAATTTCCCTTTATGGTGATTAGAAATTCAGTTCCTAATCCATCTCCTTTATGTCACCAATGCTGTGAGATCGGGGTGATCATCATGTTCACTGTTCTGCCTCAGACGGGGTTTCTGTTTGGTTGAGGTGAGGGATGGTGGTGGGTGAAATCAAGCTGGACTGTCGTATACAAAGGCTTTGAGATAAACCCTGGAACATTTGCAGCATCACCAATGTGTCTCCATCCAACAACAGCCAAGACTATTGTGGTTTCACAAGAAAATACAACTTTATTTCACAAGAAATACAGGAAAGAGAGAGATCTGGCTTTCTTGGCCAATGCTATGGGATAAATTCAGATAAATTGAAAATCTGACCAGATTTAGGGAAAGCTGCAAGACCACTAGCTTGCAGGAATCTTATCTACCGTGATGAGAAAGATGGTGAAAGTTTAACATCACTTCATAGAATGTTTCCCCTCACCAGGCAAGGGGGAAGAACCTGATGTTGATTGAGAATCACTGAACACCTTAGAATTCTATAGAGCTGTGCTGACTTATACTGGTTGATCTCCTGCCCTTACATTTGAAAAAGGAATTTGTATAATAAAAAGAAAGGCAAAGCTTTGTTTTAATAGAAATCAAATAGTCCCAAATTCTGAGCTACAAATCGTGATCTGATTAAGGGCATTACACGGTCATTTTGACACGCTTTTTTTTTAAAGTGAGTCTATTACTCAATAAAAGGGCGTCTTCTGGTATCAAACCATTAATACCATAACAATCCACTGCTTTGGATATGAAAAACCTTAATGAGTGTTTGTGACACACTTTGATACTGGAGCCCTGAGGAAGTAGAGCATTCTCCATGTGTTATGATCCCTGTTTTTTAAGCAATGATCCAGAGGGAACATTACCATGAAGGTCAGAGAGGACGCAAATTGCAGAGTCCCAAATAAAACCCAGTTGTCTTGAGAACACCTGCTAAATATTTACCATTCATCCGAACCTTCCTGGACCCTTCACATTTTTGGCTTCCAAATAGGTCACTAAGAAGAGATGTTATTTTACTGCATTGGTCCCAGTATATGAGAGAGACAAGATGGGTGAGCCAATATATCGTTTATGGGACCAGCTTCTGCTGGGGAGAGAGACAAGCTTTCGAGCTTACACAGAGCTCTTCTTCAAGTCTGGGAAATGTACACGGAGTGTCACAGCTAAATGGAAGGTGGAACATATTGATTGCTATATGTAGTTAACATCTATTTCAAGGAACCTCTCAAAGTGAAGTGGCCAGACAACAGGTCTGCAGTCATTGAGAGGATGGGGGGGGGGGGGGGGAGAAATCTGGGAGGGGTGCCATTACTGGGTCAGGCGTTGTACTAAGTCATAAATGCAGTGTCTCTATTCAGACCATGATTTTGAATGTCCTGCACGGTTATCACTTTAGACTCAGAGCCTCGTCTTTTCAAGGTGTTGTGCAGATTTCCTTTGAAGATGATGACTGAGAGTCACATACGGAGTTTTTGCTTTGTGAAAACTGTTCACCCACAAATGATATGATTTTTTTGTCTTTTACCATTTTTCTGTGTGAGTTCATTGGACTGATGGCATATTACAAGAATCTGTAACCCAATAAATGATATTACCTCACCCACCTTGTCTAAGTACAGAGTAATTCATAGGGAGACTCAATCATGATTATTTTGTTGTGTTTTGTTGCGTGAGCGTCTGGAGGAATCATCTTCCAACTTAAGCAGAAACAATGACCTATTAGATAATGTCCTGATCTACTTTGCCTCTTCGTACATGAAGATAATAATTGTTTGAGAGAACTACTAGTGTGCAATTTGTAAGCTTCTCTGTGGGTAGTATATAATTGCAATTCTCAAGATATAATTAAGAGATGTACCATGAAATTTCTTCTTTTCAGGTTGCTGTCGTGTAAATCCCCACTACTGACCCAACATCAAAAAAGAAAGGAAATTCAGAGATAAGGAGAAAGACCAAACCATAGCTTGTTACGCTCTCCTGATATTAGTCATAATCAGTGGTCGACTGAGAACCACCATGAGAAAATCTTTCTATCAGACATGCCAAACCCACCAAAAAAACACAGAAATTGGATTGTTTTTGGCTTAATTGGCTTGTGAGTTGCTTGTTGGCTGGTTTTTGGCTTGCAGCTTGTGGCTTGTTGTAGCTTGTAGCTTGTTGCTTCTTCTTTTTTTAATTGGCTTCCGGCAAGTGGGGGAAGGGGGGGCAAGTAGGAGCAAGGGCGGGGAGAGAGAGTCGGGGTGCACAGTGGACCCACCACAGTCCCAGACTGCATGCCGGGGAGATCTAGTCACAGACAGTGTTGGGGTTCTTAGGGAATGACTTGTTTTGGCCTGGTTTTAAAATGGGATTTGCTTGATTTTTAGCTTTTTGTGAAAGTTGGGGTGCTTATTTACTGCATGAATGTTGGCAACTGTGGTTTCTATTGTTGCCTTTTATTTTATTTAAAGTTAATTTTGTAATGTGCTATTACACCACAGTGGGTTTGGCTCCGGTGGCTACAGTTTCAATCTTAACAGAGTGAGAGTCACGTCTGCTACTTGCTTCACAGTTAGAGTCTCTAGGACACATAAAGACCAAGGACAGTGACCACACAGACATTTACCAGTACAAAGTCTAGTCTATTTTATACGGTTTATTAAAGTTACAGTTAAAGTAATGATTACCCGAGCATATAGAAATTCTGTGCAGACCTATGCACAAGTTACAAATATAGTTATCCTCACATCCTTAGCAATAGTGTTAGGGTCTGAGGGCTCTTTCATGGCTTGATCATCACAAGAGGAATGGTTCCTGCTGGAGTCTCCCATAGGGAGCTCAGTTTTCCCATTCGTGGCATCCCCTTTTTATAATGTGATTCTGTCTATACCTACATTCTACATTTCCATAAAAAAGTCAACCCTCTTTTCTCTTATTGGTCTGTGGCCCCTGGAAACCTAAGGCACCCTACTTTTCTACAAACTGTGTAAATTCCCTTTATTCTCATTAGCATTGACACACAACCTGTATCCCATGGTTTAAGACACATGTCTGAGACAGATGCGCCTTTATACTATTTTTATGATCTAATATTAATCTTCTGGGTAATTTTGCACAATATTACCAGCTGGTACCACTTTTCCCATAATCTTAGGGCATTGGGTTATTTCTCGGGCATTGGCTTAAATCATTATTTCTTGTCTCCAATGCCTAAAATAGCTAAGCTAAAGGCTTCAGGCCTCAACCTACATTTTCTTGCATTTCAGCTTCTCTTACTCATGTCTAATACTTGGTTCCTCTAAATACTGATCAACCATATACTTTTATAATCCTACAGATTAACTTTAATAAACATACGATGAATATATGTAATGTAACATATTGATTAATCATAACATCACACAAAAAATGCACAATAAATTAAAATCATTGGCTACATTATAGAAATAGAGAGTAACACGCTGCACTGGTGAAATTCATCATATAAGAAACCTTAAGACCATACTCAGGAAAAGTCTGTAGAACGGGTGAAGGGTCCACGACGCTGTAGAAGGCGGAGAAATTGTTGGAGGAAAACAAGGCTGGAGTTAAGATTTTGCTTGACAGTAACAGCAGGATTTTGCACAGGAATAAACATAACTTTCTTATCACTCAGTATTTAATATCTGAATTATAAATTGAAGTTCATTATCCTAAACCACCAATTTAGTTGTTATTTGTTTATGCTTAGATCAAAAGAGAATTCATCAAGAAGGTCGTCAAACAAAACAAGTAGACGACTGAGTCTCTGTAATCATTACTCGTGTAAGCAGTGCTTAACTTGTGCCAGGGCTTGCCAGGGCTGAGCCTCGGCACCTCTGGGCTGGGCAGTTCCCCAGCACCTCTGGGCTTGCTTGAGCCATGGCATCTAATTGCTTGAGCCCCAGCACCCTCTTTCATTACAAAATAAGCACTTCATGTAAGTTGTCTGTTAGGAAGCCAAAGACACTACATGATAATAACAAAACTCTTGAGTACTGTTGTCTTGTAATGCAGTCTAAGAACGTTCAAGCCACAGAGTAGCATGTGGCATGAGAAATCGGATTACGTGGTTTTAGTTCTATCTCTGCAACTGACTCCTTGTGTGACCTTCAGCACAATAGACCTCTGTTTATTTGCATAGAAAATAAGGATAATAGCACTCTTGTTTGATGTTAAGTGGTGTCCTTAGAACTCAGGATACCAAAGCACTTCACAAACAGCCATTAAAGTACTATATATGCAAATGTCATATGATTAGAATAATAACAGCTTATTCATAGAAGATGCCCATCTTTTGAGTAATAGGCTCATTTAAAATATCTATTTCAATTTCTCTCATTTCTAGGCCTTAATCAGGAAACATGACCACCAGCTGGTGAGATTCTGCCTTAACCTAAACTCATTCCACAGATGTCTCGTCAATGATGCCTTTTCTTCATCTCTCCTGTGCTTGACTTGGGCTCTATTGGCCGCAACTGTCCCATAAGCTCTCACTTCTCTTAGCTGCCCATGGATGGAGATGTGGTTGCTCAGGCAGCATAGGTTCAAGGTTATAACTGCACCGACCCTAACCACAAACAGTGAGAAGCCCTTCCATAAATAGCACTGTGTGTTTCTGCCGTGATGATCACCCTAATCGTACATCATGAGGGACATAACTAGAGCTGTATTTCTAATCCCTGCACGGTGAGTTTCACCCCAGTGCATAAGGCCAGTGCAAAAGCCAATGTCAATTTAAGTCTCTGGGAAGAGCGATTTTTGAATGTTGAAGTGAGTTGTAAGTGGTTTTTAGGCCTACAGATCATGGGCCATAAACAAAAATTCTTGGCCCGTGACCTGTCCATTACTTTTACTATATACCCCTAACTAAAACTTGGGCTTGGGGGGCCACTGGTGCTCTGGAAGCACCACGGGTGCTGTGGAGGGCTGGCCCAGGACCGCTGCTGGTTGAGGTATAGTGTGGCTGGCAGGCTCCCTATCCAGCTCCGACTGTCATAACCCTGCAGCTCCTAGGGGGGGGGGGGAAGGAAGGGAGGCTCCGAGTGCTGCTCCCACCACAAGCAACAGCTCCACAGCTCCCATTGGTCGGGACTCACTGAAGTCAAAGGAGAAACTACCATTTATATCCGTGTGCATTGGATTAGATTCATTATAGCAGGATGTGCGGAGCATACAGAATACAGGCTCCCTGAAACTGCAGTGGTTAATGCCAGAATATCCCAAATCAAGACCAGCATGGATGTGAAGAACCAGACTGGACTCTTGTACATGCTACTGATGCTCAGATCCAGCTCACAATTTCCTTCATATTTATTCCAACTATAACTCCAGTGAAGTCAGGAGAATGATACCTGGAACGTAGCCTGCCCATGAAAATTTTCATCTGAAAGAAACCTGCACAGTGTAGTTTGCATGTGAGGTTGAGATTAGACTAATTATCATAAACACTGTGGAAACAATTACATAAATTGAAAGAGTCACAACAAAGAGTCCAACAAAATGTGTTTTGTAATGAATAAAGACCTCATGGACAAATTGTGTCTCCAATCCTCCAGGCAGTTTTAGAACCTGTATAAAAGCTCCTGCCACTCAGGGCTCTTCTAACCACTTCTCTTCACTTACTCTCCTTGGTGACCTGGGTAAGTCTGATTTCAATCAATCTCTCGTTAACTATTGAAGTGTCACATTAGTAATGTTTTCAGTTCAGGCCTGAATCTTGTATGTTGACTGTGTGATTCTCAGCAATTGTGAGGAGCTTTTCCATAATTTGTGTAGTTGTTAAATTCCAGGCATTAGCGGATTCAAGAAGTTATGGGTGGGATTTGCAGAGCCACTTATGTGTTTCCGACACGGAGTTCCTGTGATTCTTAACTGGAGACAGGAAATGTAATCTTTTGATAGATGTGAATAATCTCATAGCGCTGCTTTCACTGAGGCATTTTAGGAAGAAACTCCTTCACTTTCTTCTGTAAAGGGCCATTTCAGTGCTCCACTTCATTCGGAAGTGACTCATACTTGTTACCATAGGCGCTGACTCCATGGGTGCTCCAGGGCTGGAGCACCCATGGGCAAAAATTAGTGGGTGATCTGCACCTACCAGCAGCCAAGCTCCCCTCCCCACCCCACCTCATCTCACCTCCCCTCCCCCCTGAGCGCGCCGAATCCCTGCTCCTCCACCTACCTCCCAGTACTTGCCACCGGCAAACAGCTGTTTGGTAGCGTAGCAAGCTCCGGGAGGGAGTGGGGAGGAGTGGGAATGTGGTGCGCTCAGGGGAGGAGGCAGGGCTGAGGTGGGGATTTGGGGAAGGAGTTAGAATAGGGGCAGGGAGGGGGCAGAGGTGAGATGGGGACTTTGGAATGGGAGCGGGGTAGGGGCAGTAGAGGGCAGGGCAGGGGTGGAGTAGGGGCAGGGCCAGGGGCAGAGGAGGGTCAAGCACCCACCGGCACGAGTAGAAGTCGGCGCCTATGCTTGTTACTGTGTGAGACATGATAATGGATTCAGTGGACCACCGGTCTGATGGAATATTACAGTGTTTGTGCAACTAGCAATTTTAGATGCAGATCTTAAACTGGGGTAAGATATCATAGCTCCATTGAAGTCAGTATAACTGAGCCAATTTCAACCATAATCTGGTCCTAATCTGGTCCTTAGTATTTTAGACAGAAAACAGACTATTCATTTGCCATTCATTCATTAGCTTTGTCCCTGCCATACTTTGTATAAACATTTTGTAAAAGGGAATAAGTATCTCATTCATGCAAGGTAGAAATGGTCTAAACCATATGTTTAATCTACCGTCAGTATATTTCAGAGAAAGGGATTGAGAGGGAATCAGAGGGGTTGATTGAGAGGGAAATTAAGAGCAAGTGGATGAATAGGATTAGAAGGAGGAAATGGGAGGCAACATGTAGCCAGGAACTTAGGATCTACGTCATCATTTCATAGAATCATAGAATATCAGGGTTGGAAGAGACCTTTGGAGGTCATCTAGTCCAACCCCCTGCTCAAAGCAGGACCAATCCCCAATTTTTGCACCAGATCCCTAAATGGCCCTCTCAAGGATTGAGCTCATAACCCTGGGTTTAGCAGGCCAATGCTCAGACCACTGAGCTATACCTCCCCCCTAGGATTACCCTGCTCTCTCTCTCGTTCTCTCTCCAGGGCATCCAATACCAGAGTAACTGAGCGTTGACCCATTTGTTGCACTGATCCCCAGGCATTATACTGATTCTATTCTCTGCTGTGTGTTTCAGGTTTACCTCCAACACAGAAAGATGACTTTCGACGAAAACTTTAGTGATGAATTGTATTATAAGCCCTACCATTATGGGGGCTGGGGTGGTTCCAGAGGTTACGGCTACTGTAGGCCATGGTACCATCAAAGGCCATACAAGTGTTGTTGGGGCTATCCCAAAGGTTGTTGGTACCCTTATCCTTGCCATTGGGGCTGGGGGTACGGCTATGGAAAGGGTTGGCCATGTTTCGCCCAGGAGGAATAAACCCAGAACATGGAAAGACCAGGAACCATTAAGCAAGATTCACTGATGAATTTATGGGCAATAGGTTTGAGAAATGCAGAGTGCCCTCAACTCCCATGGGAGCTGTGAATGCTCAGCATCTCAGTAAATCTGCCCCATATCTATATTTCCTAGTTACACTCGATGACTGTTTCCTCTACTGCCTTCCATACTCTCTGCTTCTTCTAGAATAATCTGTTTGGGCATGAATCTCAATTCCATAAAGGCCCCTTTGGGCCACTCTAACACAGTAAATGAAGCAAAGGCCTTATATTTGGGTGAAAAACCACTTACACTCACTTGAAGGCTCCTTAAAGAGCCATGTAAAGGGGTCTTTGTGTCAATGAGAATGAAGCCCTACGTGTTCTAGTCCTTTCATGAATATGTGCCATTTGGTTCTGATTTCAACAGTGGTATAAAAGTTGTATATTGGATAAGCAAATTACGTCTTTGCTTAAGTTGTCCTTTGTCTTGTTTGGTTCTGTCTGGGATGAAACAAATATCTTAAAATAGTTGGAAACAGGCCTTGATTATCAAACTCTACAGCTGTATTGAAGAACAAGTAACTTCTCCTGTGAAATGCATCACCTTGGCGCCAATGAGTCATATGAGACCTTCTTGAAACTCCTCTCTACTTTGCGTTCTTTTTGTCTCTTGTTGTGCACTGCTCTTCTTACTCACATTAAAGTCATTCTGCATCATAATACCAGCCTTCTGCTTTTCCTTTGTGCTCCATCCCTTATTTACCAACCACTGTGGCCCAAGTTCTCAGAGCTCCTTACGCAACTAACTCCTACTGAAATCACTGTCTGCACTACAAAGTTAAGTCGACTTAAGTTACATTGACATACAGTCACCGCTGTAAGTATACTGCTGCTGCATTTCCACGCTCTGCTCCTTGTGTCAGTAGAGCACATCCACAGTAGCAGCTCTTGCATCGGCACAGAGAACAGCGCACAGTGGGTAGCTATCCCACTGTGCAACCGGCCACAGGGTGTTTTGGAAAGAGTTTGCAATGCCTCATCTGTGTAGTCCGGGTGTCACATGATGCAGGTTTCTCAATCGCATCATTCTCTGGGCATGCTACTAGATTTCCAGCTGCTTTTCAACTTCCCTGGTAGCCTGTGAGCCATCCATCTGTGTCAGAAATTTTGGGTCTTGCGCTGCTGTTCAGTATTGTGCTTTTCATTACGAACACAGGGCTATAAGAAGAGCTCAGGGGGGAGGGGGGCTATTCACCACCACTCTGACCTCACACCCCACCTTGTAAAGCAGCATATCTGTGGAGATGCTCCAGAAGGAACTATTGGCCTCCCATGCCTTCTGCTGTGCCTGCTGCAGCTCTTTTATTTTTACTCTGCACTGCTGCGTTTCACTGTCATAGCCCTTCTCCTCCATGGCCTGAGTAACTTTCTGCGGCTGGAGCAGAGCTGTGCCTGGACAGCCACCTCTCTCCACACACCCACGGGATACACCACATCCTGTGTACTCCAGGCTGGAATCACTTTGCTGCATGGAGCCGGCATGCTCAGTTGGGCAGTAGCTATGTGAGCTCTCCACACCGAGCAAACGGCAAGAGCAAGTCCAAAATTCCCTGGGACTTTAACAGGGGAGGGGCAAACGCTTGTGTACCTGGCTGCAGGACAGCAGAGTTCAAAACAGTGACCAGAGCGGTCATGGTGGGCATTGTGGGATACCTGCTGGAGGCAACTTAGGGTGATATAAGCAATGCAGTGTCTATACTGTGTCACTCTAACTACATCACCCTATGTTCTACGCCTCTCATCGAGGTGGTTTTATTATATCAGCATAGCAGGAAAGCTAAAGCAGCGGGAGGAGCATTGCAGTGTGTACTTCTCCATAGTTAGGTTGAAGTAGCGTAGACATGACGTAAATATCTTTGTGACTCTGGGCCTGTGTGTAAACATTCACTCCTGTGCAGGGAGCCAGGGCCTGTGCACTACTTAAGTCCCACTCGAGCCCTGTAGTGAGAAGAGAATCAGGTCTGGTAACATTCAGAAAATCGTAAGAGCGGCATTACCCCAGTGCTTCCCCTCTTTGTATGACCTAAGCCAAATAGGGTGCTGACTCTTCTTAGAAACATAGAATCATAGAATCTCAGGGTTGGAAGGGACCTCAGGAGGTCATCTAGTCCAACCCCCTACTCAAAGCAAGACCAACCCCAACTAGATCATCCCAGCCAGGGCTTTGTCAAGCCTGACCTTAAAAACCTCTAAGGAAGGAGATTCCACCACCTCCCTAGGTAACCCATTCCAGTGCTTCACCACCCTACTAGTGAAAAAGTTTTTCCTAATATCCAACCTAAACCTCCCCCTCTGCAACTTGAGACCATTACTCCTTGTTCTGTCATCTTCTACCACTGAGAACAGTCTAGATCAATCCTCTTTGGAACCCCCTTTTAGGTAGTTGAAAGCAGCTATCAAATCCCCCCTCACTCTTCTCTTCTGCAAGCTAAACAATCCCAGTTCCCTCAGCCTCTCCTCATAAGTCATGTGCTCCAGCCCCCTAATCATTTTTGTTGCCCTCCGTTGGACTCTTTCCAATTTATCCACATCCTTCTTGTAGTGTGGGGCCCAAAACTGGACACAGTACTCCAAATGAGGCCTCACCAGTGCCGAATAGAGGGGAATAATCACGTCCCTCGATCTGCTGGAAATGCCCCTACTTATACAGTCAAAATGCCGTTAGCCTTCTTGGCAACAAGGGCACACTGTTGACTCATATTCAGCTTTTCGTCCACTGTAACCCCTAGGTCCTTTTCTGCAGAGCTGCTGCCCAGCTATTCGGTCCCTAGTCTGTAGCAGTGCATGGGATTCTTCCGTCCTATGTGCAGGACTCTGCACTTGTCCTTGTTGAACCTCATCAGATTTCTTTTGGCCCAATCCTCTAATTTGTCTAGGTCCCTCTGTATCCTGTCTCTACCCTCCAGCGTATCAACCACTCATCCCAGTTTAGTGTCATCTGCAAACTTGCTAAGGGTGCAGTCCACACCATCCTCCAGGTTCTTCTTCTTCAGAACATTTAGATCTTTTCAGTCACCGTTCAATGCCTACCAACAGGTGCTTGGTATGTTCCACTGGGCAAGGCCACTACTTCAACTGTTCCTTGTAGTCCCTCCCGTACACCCTAAACACCCCCTTGTGGCCAGATTTACCGCTATGGGGAAGCCCCTCCCTCATCTTCCCCCAGTTGGGTGTCAGACAATCCACTTGCACAGAGCAGGTCAATGCAAAGACAAAACAAACTAGTCCAAATAAGAGTCTCTCCCAGTGGTGCAAGTATGGCAGTATGGTCCGGTACACCATACCAGTAAGATATTTATATAACCGGTACCCCATATTGGAAGACACAGAATGGCCCCATGTTGGCAGCTTCAACCGCCCCAAGACTTTCCATGCAGCTGCGTCTCCTGTGTGTGGTCTGTACAGCAGCCCCACAGGAGGAGAGGGCTAGGGGTGGGGCTGGGGCCAGTAAAGCCACACTGGAAGAGCTGCTGGTGTGAGGCCATCCAGTGGCCCCACATTCTGCTCCTTCCACCACTGCGGTTCTGGAGAACCCTGCTGTTCAGAAGTCTCCAGCACAGAGGGAGCAGGACAGAGGTCCCCACCTCAGGTAACGTCTCCCATGCCCAGTGCCGCCCCTCCCTGCACCCAGCCCAGGGCCACTGCACTCTCCCCACCCCCCGGATACCTATGGGGGAGGGAAAGGAGGGTTCTGTCCTATCCATGTGCCTCCCGCCCCCCAAGTACATTCTGCCTCTCTATCTGGCAGCTGCATGGGGAGAGGGACAGAGCTGCTTGTGCCTGAGAAAGCCTGGCTGGCAAGTGGCTGCAGCCCACTCCCTGCTTGGGCTCAGTTGCGGGAAGGGGAGGGGAGATCCTGCTCACTTGGCCCCTGTCTAGGGCCCAGGCAGGGGGAGGACTGCTGCTTTCCGAACTACCGGAGACAGGGGCCAAAAGAACAAGAGCCCCTCTCCCCACTGGCATGTTTCTGGCTCACTTCCACTTTAATTGAATTGGCCTTGTTAGCACTGACCCCCACTTAGTAAGGCAAATCCCGTCTTTTCATATATATATTGCTTTCCATGGTGGTTAGATGTTACCCAGGGTTTTCAGAACCCAAAGCAGTGGTAACTTAACTGTTTCACTCCAGGCGGTGCCAGGAATAAATCAATGGGAACACAGCACTTCCAGATGATTAAAGCTTGATACCAGTAAGTGTGCTTTTAACTAAAACTAATATTTATTAGATTTAAGCACACATAGACATAAGCAAGAGTTTTAGAACATCCCAAATAATTGCCTAAAATCTGAGATGGTATCTAGCAATTAGCAGCAGGTCAGCAATGGCTGGACACTTCTCCACTGGGGAATATGGTGCAAACCCCTTTTCTCATCCTGCAAACCCCTTTTCTTCTGAATGACACAGAGTGGCAGTTTGGCTTCTGAGCCAGCAATACTTGCTAATTAATTAATGGAAAACCATGCTCTTAAATGTCCCTAGTCTCTGTTTGCCAGATGCTAAAAATGGGTGACAGGATGGATCACTTCATGATTACCTGTTCTGTTCACTCCCTCTGAAGCACCTGGCCTTGGTCACTGTTGGAGGCTAGATGGACCATGGTTTGACCCAGTATGGCCGTTCGTATGTTCTAAAATACATTTTTTCAAAACACAATACTAAGAGCCAGATCCTGAGTGGGTAGATATGGACAAAGTTCAGCTGAGTTCAAGGATCTAGGCTAACTTACCCTAGCTGTTGATCAGCATCTAATATTGCTACTAGCACAGGTAGGAACATAGAAATTTCCATACTGGATCAGACTAGAGCTCCTTCTAATTGATTATTCTGTCTGAAATCTTGCCAAGTACCTTCTGCTACAGAATAAAGAAGAACACAGAAGTGGCCTATTATGAAAAAAAAAAGGGCGGGGGGAGTTTCATCCTAACTCCCCTGTCTTGAAAGCTGAATATGAAATTGTTCAAAGCTACCTATGGGATTTGTTTGGGATTTCATTATTAATGAAAGTAAACAGGAACTTCTGTCCCCAGTGCCTAGGCACCTCTGAAAATCGCAGCCTCTAGGCTTGCTGCATCAAGCACGAAAGTAAAAAAATTGCTTGAGACATGGCATCTAATTGCTTGAGCCCCAGCACCCTCTTTCATTACAAATTAAGCACTTCATGTAAGTTGCATATTAGGAAGCCAAAAACACTATGAACAAAACCCGTGACTAATGTCTTGTAAGTCAGTCTAAGAATGTTCAACTCAGAGACTAGCATATGTCATGAGAAATTGGACTATGTGGTTTTAGCTCTATCTGTGCACTTGACTCCTTGTGTGACCTTCAGCACAATAGACCTCTGTTTATTTGCATATCAAATAAGGAGACTAAGGCCTGGTCCACACTAGCGGGGGGGAATCGATCTAAGATACGCAACTTCAGCTACGTGAATAGCGTAGCTGAAGTCGAAGTATCTTAGGTCGAATTACAAAGTACTTACCTCGGGTCCACGTGGCGCAGGCAGGCTCCCCCGTCGACTCCACTTACTCCTCGCGCCGAGCTGGAGTTCCGGAGTCTACGGGGAGCGCTTCTGGGATCGATTTATCGCATCCACATGAGACGCGATAAATCGATCCCAGAACATCGATCGCTACCCTCCGAATTGGGCGGGTAGTGTGGATGTACCCTAACATTCTTGTTGGATGTTAAGTGGTATCCTTAGAACTCAGAATACCAAAGCACTTCACAAACAGCCATTAAAGTTCTATGTATGCAAATGTCATATGCTTACAATAGTAATAGCTTGTTCATAGAAGACGTCTATGTTTTGAGTAATAGGGTCACTTTAAACATGTATTTCAATTTCTCTCATTTCTAGGCCGTAATCAGGTCCTGATATCTAGCCTCAGAATTTGTCGCTTTTTGATTTTTACTAAATAGCTGGTACATGGTTCACTTGTGTATACAATTCCATTTTATAGATTATGGGCCAGATCCCGAGCTGCTGTAAATTGTTACTGCTCTGTTAACTACAAGGAGATCTGAAAATCAAAGAAATCTCTTCCCTTTCCATGGTTAAAGGAAGCTCTGTTTGGAGTGGTTTGACGGGTTGAGATCACAGAGACCTGCTTGGTGCTGCCACCTGGTGTGCCAAGGCTACTTCTGCCCCTGCTTCCAGGCCTTTTCCAGCTTGGGACTCCCGAATCCTGTCTGTTTTGTGCCAGATTCCCTTGATCTGCTGCAAACACAGACCCTCAGGTCTGAACCAAGTCCACTAACTGTAAGGCTCCTGGAAGCGCTCTTGCCTTTGACACCCAGGTGCCCAACTCCCAAGGAGGTTCAAACCCTTAATAAATCCATTTTACCCTGTATAAAGCTTAGACGGGGCAAACTCCTAAATAGTTCGCCTTCTATTTCAAAGATAGAAAGATATGCACAGCTGTTTGCTTCCCTAGGTAACAACTTGCACTCCAGGTAACTTAATAAATAAAAAGTGATTTTAATAAGTACAGAAAGTAGGGTTTAAGTGATTCCAAGTAGTGACAGACAGAACAAAGTGAATTACTAAATAAAATAAAAAAGAACACGCAATTCTATGTCTAATCACCCTGTATAGAGATAAAAACCTCACTAGGTCCAGTAAACAGGCTATCTTCCTCCTAGCCTGGGTCCAGCAATCACTCACCCCCCTATTGCCTTTGTCCTTTGTTCAGTCTCTTTCAGGTGTGTCCTTGGGGGGGTGGAGAGTCTCTCTCTTTAGCCAGCTGAAGACAAAATGGTGGGGTCTTCCCAGGGCTTTTATAGCCTTTCCCCCCACTCCCTGTGTACATTATGTTGCCCTGGAGTTTTGGGATCACATGGGCAAGTCACCTGTCCATGCGCCCTAACCAGTCCAGCCAGTTGCATTCCTGACCAGGCCCCGATGTGGATTGGGGTCTGCACCTTCTTTTGTCTGTTAAGTGCTTGCATTTAACTTGCACATTCTTTTCTCCAGACCTGGTCCCAGGCTCTTACAAAGGCTATGCATAAAACCAGCAAATATAAAACCAATATTCATAACTTCAACTACAACAATGATACATGCATACAAACAGGAGGAATAGATTCAGTAGGTCATAACTTTCACAGGGATATGTTACATGGCACATGTTGCATAAAACATATTCCAGTTACATCTTGTATACATTTATAAGCCTCTCCCCATAAAGCTTTATGGGGTACACCGTCACAAGTGGATATAACTATTTTAATATTGAGTAGCTTGAGCACTTAAGTAAGGGAGGATTTACAGAGCCACATATGTGTTTCTGACACCGAGATCCTATGATTCCTAACTGGAGATAGGAAATTTAATCCTTTGATAGATGTGAATAATCTCATAGCGCTGCTTTCATTGAGGCGTTTTGGGGAGAAACTCCTCCACTTTCTTCTGTAAAGGGCCATTTCAGTGCTCTACTTCATTCCGAAGTGGCTGGTACTCGTTACTGCGTGAGACACGATAATCAATTCAGTGGATCACCAGTCTGATCGAGTCTGACAGTTCCTATGTTCTTATTGTGGAAGTAGCAACTTCAGATGCAGATCTTAAACTGGGGTAAATTATCATAGCTCCACTGAAGTCAGTATAACTGAGCCAATTTCACCCAGCTCACAATCAGATCCTTAGTATTTTGTCCTCAAAAAAGAATATTCATTTGCCATTCATTCATTAGCAAGCAGGGCTGGCGCGCCCACTAGGCGACCCTAGGCGGTCACCTAGGGGGCCAGGATTTGGGGGGCAGCGGGCGGCTGCCTCCCACCTCCCAGCTCCGCGGCTGAGCCGAGAGCTGGGGGTGCGGCTGGCCGCAGCTGCCTCCCGCCTCACAGCTCCACGGCTGAGCCTAGAGGCAGGGGGTCGCTGGCCATGGCTGCCTCCCGCCTCTCAGCTCCGCGGCTGAGTGATGAATTGTATTATAAGGCCTACTATTATCAGGGCTGGGGTGGTTCCTGAGGTTACGGCTGCTGTAGGCCCTGGTGTTACCGAAGGCCATACAAGTGTTGTGGGGCTATTCCAATGTTTGTTGCTATCCTTATCCTTGCCATTGGGGCTGGGGGTACGTCTATGGAAAGGGTTGGCCATGTTTTGCCCAGGAGGAATAATACACCCAGAAAATGGAAAGACCAGGAAACAGAACGCAAGATACAAATTCATAGCTGATCGTATGGTCAATGTGTTTCAGAAATCCAGAGCACCCTCGACTCCCATGGGAGCTGTGAGTGTTCAGTAAATCTGCTCCATAGTGTGACGAACTAGGACTGTTGTTAATGTTTTCCCTGAGTACTGTGTGGGTGCCTCGGATTCCCTATGCAGTGCTTGAGTGTCTAGGTGGTGGAACAAGGGTGCATGATTGTTACAGAGCCCTAGAAGGCAGGTGTGGGCAGGGGCCTGGACACAGAGAATGGCCCTGTCTCCTGGCAACAGATGGCTCGGCCCCTCCCCTGCAAAGGTGCGAGCTGAAGGTGTTGGAACAAAGGGATCAGGTGACCTCCTGGCCCGGGAAGGAGACAAAAGGGGAGGCGAGGCTGGAGAGTTTCAGTTTGGAGCTGGCTTGGGAAGAGGAGGGGAGAGGGGCAGACAGGGTCTGGCCTCCATCCCCCCGTTTGGAGCTGTGGGGTGAAATGCAGGGAGCCCCGAGCTGGGGTCTAAGCTCCCTGCCCCCCGGAAGGGCCCGACTGAGGGGTCCTGGATGTACTGACAAGCTCTGGTTGGACTGTGTTCCTGGCATCTCTAATAAACCTTCTGTTCTACTGGCTGGCTGAGACTCCCAGTGACTCCGGGGAAGAGGGGTGCAGGGCCGGACTCCCCTATACTCCGTGACACATATCTATTTCCCAGATTACACTAGTTGACTGTTTCCTCTACTGCCTTCCATATTCTCTGCTTCTTCTAGAATAATCTGTATAGGCATGAATCTCAATTCCATGAATGCCCCTTTAGGTCACTCTGACACAGTAAATTAAACAGAGGCCTTAAATTTGGGTGAAAAAAACATTTACACTCACTTGAAGGGGGCTGGAGCACATCACTTATGAGGAGAGGTTGAGGGAACAGGGATTGTTTAGCCTGCAGAAGAAACGAATGAGGGGGGATTTGATAGCTGCTTTCAACTACCTGAAAGGGGGTTCCAAAGAGGATGGAGCTAGACTGTTCTCAGTGGTAAAAGATGACAGAACAAGGAGTAATGGTCTCAAGTTGCAGAGGGGGAGGTTTAGGTTGGATATTAGGAAAAACTTTTTCACTAGGAGGGTGGTGAAGCACTGGAATGGGTTACCTAGGGAGGTGGTGGAATCTCCTTCCTTAGAGGTTTTTAAGGTCAGGCTTGAGAAAGCCCTGGCTGGGATGATCTAGTTGGGGTTGGTCCTGCTTTGAGTAGGGGGTTGGACTAGATGACCTCCTGAGGTCCCTTCCAACCTGAGATTCTAT
The DNA here is from genome assembly GCA_037349315.1 of Chelydra serpentina. Taxonomy (NCBI): domain Eukaryota; kingdom Metazoa; phylum Chordata; order Testudines; family Chelydridae; genus Chelydra; species Chelydra serpentina. Next base: position 3,274,192 of record JBAIAC010000056.1, read on the forward strand.
GATTCTATGATAATAATTCATTGCAGATCTTGAAACTCTTGAAATATATCATTTTGCTTTGCATTCTTTCTCTCTCTTGCTGTGTTCTCCTCTTCTTACTCACATTAAAGTCATTCTGCGTCATAACACCGGCCTTCTGCTTTTCCTTTCTGCTCCATCCCTCATGTACCAGCCTCTGTGGCCCAAGTTCACGGAGCTTCTTAGGCGCCTAACTCCTTCTGAAATCACTGTGGGCATGGCACCTAAGGCCATGTCTGCACTACAAAGTTAAGTCAATTTAAATTACATCCACATATTGCCACTGCTGTAAACACACTGCTGTTGCATTTCCACACTCTGCTTCTTGTGTCGGCAGAGTGTAGCCATAGTAGCAGCTCTTGAATTGGCACAGAGAACAACGCACAGTGGGTGGCTATCCCACTGTGCAACTGGGCGCAGGGTGTTTTGGGAAGGGTTTGCAATGCCTCATCAAAGTAGGCTCGGTGTCAAATGATGCAGGTTTCTCAGTCACATATTTCCATGGGCAACCTAGTAGATTCCCCGCCGTTTTCAACTTCCCTGGTAACCTGAGAGCCATCCATGTGTGTCCGAAAGCATGGGTCCAGCACTGCTCTGCAGTATTTTGCTATGCATAATGAATACAATGGTATAAGAGGAGCTCAACAGAGGCACTATTCACCACTTCCATGACCTCATCCCCCACCTTATAGAAGCGGTATGTCTGTGAAGCTGCACCAAAACCAACTATTGTTCTCCCGTGCCTGCTATGCCTGCTGTGCCCGTAGCAGCTATTTTATTTTTACTCTGTACTGCTGCGTTTCACTGTCATAGCACTTCTCCTCCATTCCTGGAGTAACTTTCTGCAGCTGGAGCAGAGCTGTGCCTGCACAGCCTTCTCTCCCTACAGACCCAGGAGATCCACCACCTCCCATGTACTCCAGGCGGGAACGTGTTTGCAAAGGGAATTAAAACCAATAGTAAAAGGTTTTATAGCCATATAAATAGGAAGAAAACAAAGAAAGAAGAAGTGGGACCGCTAAACACTGAGGATGGAGTGGAGGTTAAGGATAATCTAGGCATGGCCCAATATCTAAACAAATACTTTGCCTCAGTCTTTAATGAGGCTAATGAGGAGCTTAGGAATAGTGGCAGCATTACAAATGGGAATAAGGATGTGGGGGTAGATATTACCATATCCGAGATAGAAGCCAAACTTGAACAGCTTAATGAGAGTAAATCAGGCGGCCCAGATAATCTTCATCCAAGAATATTAAAGGAACTGGCACATGAAATTGCAAGCCCATTAGCAAAAATTTTTAATGAATCTCTAAACTCAGGGGTTGTACCGTTTGACTGGAGAATAGGTAATATAGTTCCTATTTTTAAGAAAGGGAAAAAAAGTGACCCGGGTAACTACAGGCCTGTTAGTTTGACATCTGTAGTATGCAAGGTCTTGGAAAACATTTTGAAGGAGAAAGTAGTTAAGGACCTTGAGGTCAATGGCAATTGGGACAAATTACAACATGGTTTTACAAAAGGTAGATTGTGCCAAACCAACTTGATCTCCTTCTTTGAGAAAGTAACAGATTTTTTAGATAAAGGAAACGCAGTGGATCTAATCTACCTCGATTTCAGTAGGGCATTTGATACAGTACCACATGAGGAATTATTGGTTAAACTGGAAAAGATGGGGATCAATATGAAAATTGAGAGGTGGATAAGGAACTGGTTAAAGGGGAGACTACAGCGGGTCATACTGAAAGGTGAACTGTCAGGTTGGAGGGAGGTTACTAGTGGAGTTCCTCAAGGTTCAGTTTTGGGACCAATTTTATTTAATCTTTTTATTACTGACCTCGGCACCAAAAGTGGGAGTGTGCTAATAAAGTTTGCAGATGACACAAAGTTGGGAGGTATTGCCAATTCAGAAAAGGATCGAGATATCCTACAGGAAGATCTGGATGACCTTGTAAACTGGAGTAATAGTAATAGGATGAAATTTAATAGTGAGAAGTGTAAGGTTATGCATTTAGGGATTAATAACAAGAATTTTAGTTATCAGTTGGAAGTAACGGAAGAGGAGAAGGACCTCAGAGTCCTGGTTGATCACAGGATGACTATGAGTCGCCAATGTGATGTGGCCGTGAAAAAAGCTATTGTGGTCTTGGGATGCATTAGGCGAGGTATTTCTAGTAGAGATAAGGAGGTGTTAGTACCGTTATACAAGGCATTGGTGAGACCTCATTTGGAATACTGTGTGCAGTTCTGGTCTCCCATGTTTAAGAAGGATGAATTCAAACTGGAACAGGTACAAAGAAGGGCCACTAGGATGATCCGAGGAATGGAAAACCTGTCGTATGAAAGGAGACTCAAGGAGCTTGGTTTGTTTACCTTAACCAAAAGAAGGCTGAGGGGAGATAGGATTTCTCTCTTTAAATATATCAGAGGGATAAATACCAGGGAGGGAGAGGAATTATTTCAGCTCAGTACCAATGTGGACACAAGAACAAATGGATATAAACTGGCCATCAGGAAGTTTAGACTTGAAATTAGACGAAGGTTTCTAACCATCAGAGGAGTGAAGTTCTGGAACAGCCTTCCAAGGGAAGCAGTGGGGCAAAAGACCTATCTGGCTTCAAGATTAAGGCCTGGCCTACACTAGGACTTTATGTCAAATTTAGCAGCGTTAACTCGATTTAACCCTGCACCCGTCCACATTACGAAGCTATTTATTTCGACATAAATAGCTCTTTAATTCGATTTCTGTACTCCTCCCCGATGAGGGGAGTAGCGCTAAATTCGACATGGCCATGTCAAATTCGGGTTACTGTGGACGGAATTCAACACTAATAGCTCCGGGAGCTATCCCACAGTGCACCACTCAGTGGACGCTCTGGACAGCAATCCGAGCTCGGATGCTCTGACCAGCCACTCAGGAAAAGCCCCGGGAAAATTTGAATTCTTTTTCCTGTCTGGCCAGTTTGAATCTCATTTCCTGTTTGGACATCGTGGCGAGCTCAGCAGCACTGGCAACGATGCAGAGCTCTGCAGCCGTGGTGACCATGACATCGCAGAATAGGAAGAGAGCACCAGCTTGGACTGATCGGGAAGTCTTGGACCTGATCGCTGTGTGGGGCGATGAGTCCGTGCTTTCGGAGCTGCGTTCCAAAAGATGGAATGCGAAAATTTATGAGAAGATTTCCAAGGCAATGGCGGAGAGAGGATACGTCCGGGATGCAACACAGTGCTGCGTGAAAATCAAGGAGCTGCGACAGGCATACCAGAAAACCAAAGAGTCCAACGGACGCTCCGGATCGCAGCCACACACATGCCGTTTTTACGAGGCACTATGCTCGGAGGTGCTGCCACCACTACACCACCAGTGTCCGTGGACTCCGACGATGGGGTCTTATCTACGGCCACGTCGTCTGAAGTTTTTGCGGACGGTGAAGAAGAGGAAGGAGAGGAGGAGGACGAGGCAGTTGACAGCGCTTTTACCGCTGATTTCCCCGACAGCCAGGATCTGTTCATCACCAACACCAAGATCCCCTACGAACCCTCCCAAAGCAGCAGCCCGGACCAGGACCCAGGCGAAGGATCGTCAGGTCGGTATTTTAAACATTTATTTTGAATAGAATAGGCATTGGTTTGTTATCAATGTGTTTTTATTGCTTACTTTGCAATAGGCACTTTAGCTTTCAACCTTTTCCAAGGCAACTACTCAAAAAGTCTGTCAATATGTATGGGGATAGAGGAGAAATCCCCATCAGAGATCTCCGCGAAACTCTCCTGTAGGTACAGTGAAAGCTTTTGCATCAGGTTCCCAGGGAGAGCGGCCTTACTGTCTCCTCCATGGTAGGATACTTTTCCGCACCATGCAAGCTGCCGGTACTCTGGTATCATTGCCTTGCATAGCATGGCGGCATACAGCCCCGGGGTTTGCTGGCATTCACGCAGCATACGGTCTTTGTCTGTCTCCGTAATCCTCATCAGAGTGATATCAGTCATGATGCCCTGGTTTGAATGGGTGGTTTTGTTAGTATAGTGACCGGTACCGGCCCCGCGGAGGGGGTGGAGAGGGTAGGCGAGCCGTTAAAACACAGCGGGTCGTGGGCAGGGAGAGTTCCCGGTACCGGCCCCGTGGAGGGGTTGGAGAGGGTTGGCGAGCCGTTAAAACACAGCGGGTCGCGGGCAGGGAGAGTTCCTGATACCGGCCCCGCGGAGGGGGTAGTGGGGGGTGGTAAACGGGTAGGCGAGCCGTTGTAGCCGAGCAGTTTTGCCAGCATCAGGAACTGGCCACCTTAAAACATGGGAGTACAGCACTGCTGTGAGGTTAGCTCACAGCAGTCCAAAGGCAACGGCTTACCATGGTCTCCTGAGAGCCGTTTTCCAGTGTCCAGCTCCGCTTGTGTGATCTGAACACCAGGACCCCAGGCACTCAGTATAAAGACATAATATTCGACCTTGTACTGAGTGCACATGTCATAGGTACTGTGCATGGTCTTGTTCACAGGGAAAGAATATAGGCATTGTTCGGGAAAATGTATCTTTCTGAGGAATTCACTCCCTTTCTCCCATCCCACAGCTGCGAGTGTCTCCCTCCCTACCCATGGATCGCCCTCCCAGAGGCTTGCACAGATCAGGCGGTGCAAAAGAAGAACCCGGGAAGACATGTTTTCGGAACTGATGGTCTGGTCCCGAAATGAGGCGGCACAGCGGAGAGAGGACGTCTCAAGGTCCGAGCGAGCAGTCAGCGAACGGGAGCAGAGGGCTGAAGCTCGCGAGGACAGGTGGCGGCTGGAAGACCAGCAGACGACTCAAACGCTGCTTGGACTAATGAGGGAGCAAACAGATACGCTCCGCCGCCTTGCTGACGTTCTGCAGGAACGGAGGCAGGAGGAAAGGGCCCCTCTGTATGTTATTTCCAACCGCCCTCCCCCGCCACAAAGTCCAATTCCCCCCTCACCCAAAGTCAGTAGAACGAGGGGAGGCAGGGGCCGTGGAAATAATCACTCCACCCCTGCGGACTGCTCCAGTAGCAGAAGGCTCTCCTTTCCAAAAATTTAGATGGGTCCTGTCCTTCCCTCCAAACGCACCCCACCACAGCCCCTGTCCAAGTTTCATCTTAAAATTTTGCTCTCCTTAATAAAAAATTGTGTTCTGAAAATTGCTGTTTCCCTGACTATATTTCAAAGGGCTGTTCGATTTAGGGGGAGAGGAGGGGGGTTTGTAATTTGAGACGATAGGCGCCGATAACAGGGTGGAGACAGGGGAAAAGGTTCAACAGAAAGTCACACTCACATTGCATTCACTAGGCACACTTGTCGTTCTGGAAGGGGGTTTTCCTGTTCTCTAGGGTGGGGGGGTCTGTCACTTTCTGGTGGGGGAGGGTGGCTGCAGATCGTTGGCGGCAGTCAATAGCCTGCATGACAGATCCATGCAGCAGGGGATCTGTGGCCGCAATCCCCGGCCAAGAAGTCACATAGGCCCCCCCCTCATAGAGTTGCAAACAGGAGGGGTTGCACGCTCCGTTGAAACAAGCAGTCCACCACTGCGGACTGCTCTGGGAGCAGGAGCCTGTCATTCCCCGAGTTGGGAAGCGTCCTTTCCATCACTCCACCTGCTCCTCAACCGCAGTAGGCATCCCCGGTTAAACCCTTAACCCACAAATCATTGCTAAAGAAGACGGTGTTAATACACAATGTGTCCTTTATTATACTTTTAAAGCGGTGAATGAAGGGGGGGGGAAAGGGGGCTGGTAATTGGAGAGGATAGACAACTGTAACTGGGTAAAGAAACGGGGGCTGGTTCAGCTTCTGTTTTAACAAGCGAAACAGTCACTGGTTAGCCTGCTCGCTCTGGAAGCTAGCTTTCACAGCTTCCCGGATGCGCAGCGCGTCCCGCTGTGATCTTCTAATCACCCGGGTGTCCGGCTGTGTTTAATCAGCAGCCAGGAGATTGGCCTCAACCTCCCACCCCACCATAAACATCTCCCCCTTGCTCTCGCAGAGATTGTGGAGCACACAGCAAGCTGCAATCACAATGGGGATATTTGTTTGGCTGAGATCGGAGCGAGTAAGTAAGCTTCTCCATCTCCCTTTGAGACGGCCAAAAGCACACTCCACCACCATCCTGCACTTGCTCAGCCGGTAGTTGAAGAGCTCCGTTTCAGTGTCCAGGGCGCCCGTGTATGGCTTAATGAGCCAGGGCATTAGCGGGTAGGCTGGGTCCCCGAGGATCACTACAGGCATCTCCACATCCCCAACACTTATTTTGCGGTCCAGGAAGTAAATACCTTCCTGCAGCCATCTGAACAGACCAGAGTTCCTGAAAACACGAGCATCATGAACCTTGCCCGGCCATCCAACGTTGATGTTTGTAAAACGTCCTTTATGGTCCACTAGTGCTTGCAGCACCATAGAAAAATAGCCCTTATGGTTAATGTACTGGCTGCCCTGGTGGGCCGGTCCTAGGATGGGGATGTGTGTCCCATCAATAGCCCCGCCGCAGTTTGGGAATCCCATAGCAGAAAAGCCATCTATGATCACCTGCACGTCTCCAAGGGTCACTACCTTTGAGAGCAGCAGGTCAACGACTGCATGGGCTACCTGCATCACAGCAACCCCCACAGTAGACTTGCCCACTCCAAATTGATTCACGACTGACCGGTAGCTGTCTGGCATTGCAAGCTTCCACAGGGCTATGGCCACTCGCTTCTGGATAGTCAGGGCTGCTCGCATCCGGGTGTCCTGGCGCTTCAGGGCAGGGGACAGCAACTCGCAAAGTTCCAGGAAAGTGCCCTTACGCATCCGAAAGTTTCTCAGCCACTGGGATTCATCCCAGACCTGCAGCACTATGCGGTCCCACCAGTCAGTGCTTGTTTCCCTTGCCCAGAATCGCCGTTCCACAGGATCAACGTGACCCATTGCCACCATGATGTTCAGGGACCGGGGTCCCGTGCTTTGCGAGAGGTCTGTGCCCCTCTCAGAGTTCATGTCCTCGCGGAGCTTCCATTGCCTCCTCACCCTATTTCTCAGCATCTGCCTCTGGAAAAGGTGGACGATAAGGCGCGAGGTGTTGACAACGGACAGAACAGCGGTGATAATCGCGGAGGGCTCCATGCTTGCTGTCCTGTGGCGTCCGCGCTGTCAACCACCAGAAAAGGGCGCGATGTAATTGCCCACCAGCGCTTTCACGTAGGGAGGGCAGGAGTGTGGGTCAAATGACGACATGTTCCCAAAACCACCCTCGACACATTTTTGGCCCCAGAAGGCACTGGGGGCTAGACCCAGAATTCCAATGGGCAGCGGGGACTGCGGGAACTGTGGGATAGCTACCCACAGTGCACCGCTTGCAATGTCGACGCTTGCCCCGTTAGTGTGGACTCACAAACTCGAATTTATGTCCTTGGTGTGGATTCGCACGATCGACTTTGTAAAATCTGTTTCACAAGTTCGGTTTAAGATAAATTCATAGAATCATAGAATCATAGAATCTCAGGGTTGGAAGGGACCTCAGGAGGTCATCTAGTCCAACCCCCTGCTCAAAGCAGGACCAACCAAATTGAACTATTCTCGTAGTGTAGACATACCCTAAGCTAGATACGTTTATGGAGGGGATGGTTTGATGGGATAACATGATCTTAGTCAAAGGTCAATTAATTGCCATCAGTGGTAAATAGGACCAATGGTCAATGATGGGATGTTAGAAGTTACTACAGAGAACTTTTTCCTGGGTGTCTGGCTGGTGAGTCTTGCCCACATGCTCGGGGTTCAGCTGATCGCCATATTTGGGGTCGGGAAGGAATTTTCCTCCAGGGTAGATTGGCAGAGGCCCTGGAGGTTTTTTGCCTTCCTCTGCAGCATGGGGCACGGGTCACTTACTGGAGGATTCTCTGCATCTTGAAGTCTTTAAACCATGATTTGAGGACTTCAATAGCTGAGACATAGGTGAGAGGATTATTGCAGGAGTGGGTGGGTGAGATTCTGTGGCCTGCATTGATCAGGAGGTCAGACTAGATGATCATAATGGTCCCTTCTGACCTTAAAGTCTATGAGTCTATGAGTCTATGAGCAAGAGGAAACTGAGCAAGGAGGAGGAGACTAGAAGTGGAACAGCCTGTAAGAAGTGGTGATCTCCCTCCAGCTCTGGAAGGCTGGCCTGAGCAGGCCCAGGAAATTTGTGTCCCCTTTATTTTGCAGGATCCAAACCTGGATCTGGAGGTAATGGCCTTACGTTTGTGACACGGGCTCCTGCCTGGGGCTTCATTCAGGGAAACAGACTTCTTTAGACCACTTAGTTTCTGGATGATACAGCAAGAGTGCGCTTATCTAAAATGAATATTTATTAGAGTTATGCACACACACACATAAGCAATAGCTTTAGAACATCCCAAATAATTACCTAAAATCTGAGATGGTATTGAGTAATTAGCAGCAATGACTGGACACTTCCCCACTGGGGAGTATGGTGTCAGGAAAAAGTCTCTCAGGATAACTTCATAGAACTGCTCCAAAGTACTCTCTATTATCTAGTCTTTTTAGAACTAATTTTTACAAAACCTATAGCTCATAGTGACCCCTATTGGCTCATCACTTGTCCTAACTTCAATCAATTGACTATCAACAAAACTTTTCTAACAACCTTAGCCATAATAAGCTTCTATCTCAGTCACCCAAACCCAAGGTCTCCATTCTTTTAATTTCTTTCTGTCTCATTTTGTTGATTCTTTTCTCCCCACCTCCGATTCTGGTTAGCAGAAACTGCAAACATGCAGCCAGTATTCAACCTCACCTCCAAAGGCCCTTGTCCAAACTAACCCTTAACTACACAATGTTCTATTTGAGTAATTCATGGTGGCTGAATTCATAAAATATGACTGCAATTAGCGTGATGAAATTCTCAATTCTCAATTTCGGAGTAACATTAGGTACCAAATTAGCTCGGTGAATCTTGGCCAGAGTGGCTGGTCAATAAGGAATGGAGCAGAAAGGAAACCCAGAAGGATGATATTATAATTCAGAAGCATTTTAATGTGAATCAGAAGACAAGTACACAGAAAGCGACAGAAAGAATTCCGAATTAAAATAATATCTCCAAGGTATCAACAATGAATCACTGGCTCCAGGATGATGCATTTCACCACAGATGTTCTTCGTTCTTCATCACAGCTGTAGATTTTGACAATCAAGTTCTCTTTGCAACCATTTTAAGATATTTTTTTCATCACAGTCAGAATGAAATGAGACAAAGCACAACTAAAGCCAAGGATGAAACTACTTCTCCCGTAAACAATATATAAAGCAAAGTTGAAAGCAGAAAGAAATGGCACATATGCATGAAAGGATTAGAACACATAGGGCTTGATTCGTATTGACACTAGACCCTTTTGCACAGCTTTGTAGGAGCCTGCTTCATTTACTGTGTCAGCGTGACCTAAAGGGGCCATCATGGAATTGAGATTCATGCCCAAAGAGATTATTCTAGAAGAAGCAGAGAGTATGGAAGGCAGTAGAAGAAACAGTCAACAAGTGTAACTAGGAAATATAGATATGGGGCAGATTTACTGAGATGCTGAGCATTCACAGCTCCCATGGGAGCTGAGGGCACTCTGCATTTCTCAAACCTATTGCCCATAAATTCATCAGTGAATCTTGCTTAACGGTTCCTGGTCTTTCCATGTTCTGGGTCTATTCCTCCTGGGCAAAACATGGCCAACCCTTTCCATAGCCATACCCCCAGCCCCAATGGCAAGGATAAGGGTACCAACAATGTTTAGGATAGCCCCAACAACACTTGTATGGCCTTTGATGGTACCATGGCCTACAGTAGCCGTAACCTCTGGAACCACCCCAGCCCCCATAATGGTAGGGCTTATAATACAATTCATCACTAAAGTTTTCGTCGAAAGACATCTTTCTGTGTCGGAGGTAAACCTGAAACACACAGAAGGGAAAAGAGTCAACATAATGCACTAGGGTAGTAGAGTACAAGGTTCAATGCTCAGGGAAATGATGACCCAGACCTTCAGTTTCTGGATAAACGTTGCCTCTTATTTCCTCCTCCTAGCCTCCTTCTTTCCACTCACTCTTAACCTCCCTCTTAACCAGCCCCTTTGAGTCCCTCTCAATCCTTCATCTGAAAAATACCAACAGCAAAATAAATTTCTGCCATAGACTATTTCTATCACACACACATGGGATTTTACTCTCTTTTGCAAATGGTTTATACAAAGGATGGCAGGGACCAGTTTGCTAATGTTAATTTCCTTGAGAGGATTTAACCTCAGCTTGAAACCCCCTTTTCTTCTGAAGAACAGTCTGGCAGTTTGGCTTCTAAATCTTATGAGCCAGCAATACTTGCTAAGAAATGAATGGAAAATGATGCTCTTATGTGTCCCTAGCCTCTGTTTGCCACATGCTGGAAATGGGTGACAGAAGGAATCACTTCCTGATTACATATTCTGTTCATTCCCTCTCAAGCACCTGACATTGGATACTGTTGGAAGACAGGATACTGGGCTAAGGGGACCATTGATTTGACCCAGTATGGCCGTTCTTGTGTTCTAAAACAATTTTTCAAAACAAAACGTTAAGAGCGAGATCCTGAGCAAGTAGATATGGGCACTGTTCAACTGAGTTCAAGGGTCTAGACTAGCTTTCCTAGCTTCGGTATCTAACATTGCTACTAGAGCAGGTGGGGAAATAGAGATTGCCATACTGGATCAGACCAGAGCTCCTTCTAATTAATGATTCTGTCTGAAACCTTGCCAAGTACCTTCTGCTACAGAATAAAGAAGAACACAGTGACCTATTATGAAAAAAACTGGAGAAGTTTCATCCTAACTCCCCTGACTTAAAAGCTGAATATGAAATTGAAAGCTAATGATGGGATTCAAACACCTAATTCCTAATGAAAGTAAACATGAACTCCTGTCCCAAATGCGTAGGAACCTCTGAAAACTGAAGCATTTACTTCTAAACCATGAAAGCATCAGTGCCTGCAATTTAGCAATGGTTTTATTGGTGAAGCCCCTTTACATAGCCAATAATCACAAAGTCATGTGCAAGATTCAGTCCTAAATTAAACCATCACCAACATGACATTGCAATAGCTCTAGAGAGAATGAGACAAATGGGACTTACCCCAGTTGCTGAAGAGGATAAGTCAAGAGAAGTTGTTAAGGAACCCGGAGTTGCGAGCGCTTTTATACTATTTCTTAGACTGCCTGGGGAATATGAGACACCCTTTAACTTATGGTCTTAATTAGTTAGAAAACATATTATGCAAGTCACTCCTTCAATTGATATAATTAGTTTTCAGGATTATTACCATGTGTTTTCATCCTCACATGGTCTGACATGCACAAGACAGCCTATAGGTTTCCTTCATCTGAAAAGTTTTATGGGACACATTCATTCCTCCGCAGGAGTTACAATGGGAATGGATGTAAAAGATTGTCAGAGCTGTAGCAGTTGCAAAGTCTGCCATTAGATAGAGGACTCCGCTTTGGTCCTGGTAAGCCTTGGTGGCATTGCACAATTCTTCCTGCAATTCGTAGGAGGGAGGGAGCATTTTGCAGAGGCTGAACACCTAAGTTTTTTGATCTAATGCCAACTGAAGTTAATGGGAGTCATTACTCTGGGTGGGTTTTTTCTCAGGCCTTGTGACTTGAAATTTGGCCCTGGAAGAAGGACGTATAGGCCTCTAAGCCATTTAAGTCCCACTTAAGCTTTTAAAAGAAGTGTTAACAGGGACCTAAGAGATGAATAGGCCTTTGTGCTGATGCTCTGCTCTGGGGTGAATTTCCCTTTATGGTGATTAGAAATTCAGTTTCTAATCCATCTTCTTTATGTCACCAATGCTGTGAGATCGGAGTGATCATCATGGCAGAAGCTCACTGTGCTGCCCCAGACGGGGTTTCTCTTTGGTTGAGGTGAGGGATGGTGGTGGGTGAAATCAAGCTGGACTGTCATATACAAAGGTTTTGAAATAAACCCTGGAACATTTGCAGCATCACCAATGTGTCTCCATCCAACAACAGCCAAGACTATTGTGGTTTCACAAGAAAATACAACTTTATTTCACAAGAAATACAGGAAAGAGAGAGATCTGGCTTTCTTGGCCAATGCTATGGGATAAATTCAGATAAATTGAAAATCTGACCAGATTTAGGGAAAGCTGCAAGACCACTAGCTTGCAGGAATCTTATCTACCATGATGAGAAAGATGGTGAAAGTTTAACATCACTTCATAGAATGTTTCCCCTCACCAGGCAAGGGGGAAGAACCTGATGTTGATTGAGAATCACTGAACACCTTAGAGTTCTATAGAGCTGTGCTGACTTATACTGGTTGATCTCCTGCCCTTACATTTGAAAAAGGAATTTGTATAATAAAAAGAAAGGCAAAGCTTTGTTTTAATAGAAATCAAATAGTCCCAAATTCTGAGCTACAAATCGTGATCTGATTAAGGGCATTACACGGTCATTTTGACACGCTTTTTTTTAAAAGTGAGTCTATTACTCAATAAAAGGACGTCTTCTGGTATCAAACCATTAATACCATAACAATCCACTGCTTTGGATATGAAAAACCTTAATGAGTGTTTGTGACACACTTTGATACTGGAGCCCTGAGGAAGTAGAGCATTCTCCATGTGTTATGATCCCTGTTTTTTAAGCAGTGATCCAGAGGGAACATTACCATGAAGGTCAGAGAGGACGCAAATTGCAGAGTCCCAAATAAAACCCAGTTGTCTTGAGAACACCTGCTAAATATTTACCATTCATCCGAACCTTCCTGGACCCTTCACATTTTTGGCTTCCAAATAGGTCACTAAGAAGAGATGTTATTTTACTGCATTGGTCCCAGTATATGAGAGAGACAAGATGGGTGAGCCAATATATTGTTTATGGGATCAGCTTCTGCTGGGGAGAGAGACAAGCTTTCGAGCTTACACAGAGCTCTTCTTCAAGTCTGGGAAATGTACTCGGAGTGTCACAGCTAAATGGAAGGTGGAACATATTGATTGCTATATGTAGTTAACATCTATTTCAAGCAACCTCTCAAAGAGAAGTTGCCAGACAACAGCTCTGCAGTCATAGCGAGGAGAGGGGGGGCGAGGGGAGAAAGCTTGTAGGGGGTGCCGTTACTGGGTCAGACGTTGTAATAAGTCAGAAATGCAGTTTCTCTATTCAGGCCATGATTTTGAATGTCCAGCACGGTTATCACGTTTTTGCTTTGTGAAAACTGTTCACACACAAAGGATATGATTTTTTTGTCTTTTACCATTTTTCTGTGTGAGTTCATTGGACTGATGGCATATTACAAGAATCTGTAACCCAATAAATGATATTACCTCACCCACCTTGTCTAAGTACAGAGTAATTCATAGGGAGACTCAATCATGATTATTTTGTTGTGTTTTGTTGCGTGAGCGTCTGGAGGAACCATCTTCCAACTTAAGCAGAAACAATGACCTATTAGATAATGTCCTGATCTACTTTGCCTCTTCGTACATGAAGATAATAATTGTTTGAGAGAACTTCTAGTGTGCAATTTGTAAGCTTCTCCGTGGGTAGCATATAATTGCAATTCTCAAGATATAATTAAGAGATGTACCATGAAATTTCTTCTTTTCAGGTTGCTGTCGTGTAAATCCCCACTACTGACCCAACATCAAAAAAGAAAGGAAATTCAGAGATAAGGAGAAAGACCAAACCATAGCTTGTTACGCTCTTCTGATATTAGTCATAATCAGTGGTCAACTGAGAACCACCATGAGAAAATTTTTCTATCAGACATGCCAAACCCACCAAAAAAACACAGAAATTGCGTTGTTTTTGGCTTAATTGGCTTGTGAGTTGCTTGTTGGCTAGTGTTTGGCTTGCAGCTTGTTGCTTGTTGTAGCTTGTAGCTTGTTGCTTCTTCTTTTTTTAATTGGCTCCCGGCAAGTGGGGGAAGGGGGGGCAAGTAGGAGCAAGGGCTGGGAGAGAGAGTCGGGGTGCACAGTGGACCCACCACAGTCCCAGACTGCATGCCGGGGAGATCTAGTCACAGACAGTGTTGGGGTTCTTAGGGAATGGCTTGTTTTGGCCTGGTTTTAAAATGGGATTTGCTTGATTTTTAGCTTTTTGTGAAAGTTGGGGTGCTTATTTACTGCATGAATGTTGGCAACTGTGGTTTCTATTGTTGCCTTTTATTTTATTTAAAGTTAATTTTGTAATGTGCTATTACACCACCGTGGGTTCGGTTCCGGTGGCTACAGTTTCAAGCTTAACAGAGTGAGAGTCACCTCTGCTACTTGCTTCTCAGTTAGAGTCTCTAGGACACATAAAGACCAAGGACAGTGACCACACAGACATTTACCAGTACAAAGTCTAATCTATTTTATACGGTTTATTAAAGTTACAGTTAAAGTAATGATTACCCGAGCATATAGAAATTCTATGCAGACCTATGCACAAGTTACAAATATAGTTATCCTCACATCCTTAGCAATAGTGTTAGGGTCTGAAGGCTCTTTCATGGCTTGATCATCACAAGAGGAATGGTTCCTGCTGGAGTCTCCCATAGGGAGCTCAGTTTTCCCATTCGTGGCATCCCCTTTTTATAATGTGATTCTGTCTATACCTACATTCTACATTTCCATAAAAAAGTCAACCCTCTTTTCTCTTATTGGTCTGTGGCCCCTGGAAACCTAAGGCACCCCACTTTTCTACAAACTGTGTAAATTCCCTTTATTCTCATTAGCATTGACACACAACCTGTATCCCATGGTTTAAGACACATGTCTGAGACAGATGCACCTTTATACTATTTTTATGATCTAATATTCATCTTCTGGGTAATTTTGCACAATATTACCAGCTGGTACCACTTTTCCCATAATCTTAGGGCATTGGGTTATTTCTCGGGCATTGGCTTAAATCATTATTTCTTGTCTCCAATGCCTAAAATAGCTAAGCTAAAGGCTTCAGGCCTCAACCTACATTTTCTTGCATTTCAGCTTCTCTTACTCATGTCTAATACTTGGTTCCTCTAAATACTGATCAACCATATACTTTTATAATCCTACAGATTAACTTTAATAAACATACGATGAATATATGTAATGTAACATTGATTAATCATAACATCACACAAAAAGTGCACAATAAATTAAAATCATTGGCTACATTATAGAAATAGAGAGTAACACGCTGCACTGGTGAAATTCATCATAATGCCTGTCATATAAGAAACCTTAAGACCATACTCAGGAAAAGTCTGTAGAACAGGTGAAGGGTCCACGACGCTGTAGAAGGCGGAGAAATTGTTGGAGGAAAACAAGGCTGGAGTTAAGATTTTGCTTGACAGTAACAGCAGGATTTTGCACAGGAATAAACATAACTTTCTTATCACTCAGTATTTAATATCTGAATTATAAATTTAAGTTCATTATCCTAAACCACCAATTTAGTTGTTATTTGTTTATGCTTAGATCAAAAGAGAATTCATCAAGAAGGTCGTCAAACAAAACAAGTAGACGACTGAGTCTCTGTAATCATTACTCGTGTAAGCAGTGCTTAACTTGTGCCAGGGCTTGCCAGGGCTGAGCCTCGGCACCTCTGGGCTGGGCAGTTCCCCAGCACCTCTGGGCTTGCTTGAGCCATGGCATCTAATTGCTTGAGCCCCAGCACCCTCTTTCATTACAAAATAAGCACTTCATGTAAGTTGTCTGTTAGGAAGCCAAAGACACTACATGATAATAACAAAACTCTTGAGTAATGTTGTCTTGTAATGCAGTCTAAGAACGTTCAAGCCACAGAGTAGCATGTGGCATGAGAAATCGGATTACGTGGTTTTAGTTCTATCTCTGCAACTGACTCCTTGTGTGACCTTCAGCACAATAGACCTCTGTTTATTTGCATAGAAAATAAGGATAAGAACACTCTTGTTTGATGTTAAGTGGTGTCCTTAGAACTCAGGATACCAAAGCACTTCACAAACAGCCATTAAAGTACTATATATGCAAATGTCATATGATTAGAATAATAACAGCTTATTCATAGAAGATGCCCATCTTTTGAGTAATAGGCTCATTTAAAATATCTATTTCAATTTCTCTCATTTCTAGGCCTTAATCAGGAAACATGACCACCAGCTGGTGAGATTCTGCCTTAACCTAAACTCATTCCACAGATGTCTCGTGTTTGGGCAATGATGCCTTTTCTTCATCTCTCCTGTGCTTGACTTGGGCTCTCTTAGCCTCACTGTCGCATAAGCAGGGCCGGGAGCCCGTGGGGGCAGCTCGCCGCCGGCTGCCTCCTGCC
Source organism: Chelydra serpentina (assembly GCA_037349315.1). Lineage (NCBI taxonomy): Eukaryota > Metazoa > Chordata > Testudines > Chelydridae > Chelydra > Chelydra serpentina. The sequence goes on from JBAIAC010000056.1 coordinate 3,290,504, forward strand.
TCCGCGGCTGAGCCAGGAGCTGGGGGGGCACCACGGTCGGGGGGGGTGGGCTGCCATGGCCTGCAAAGGGAGGGAGTCGCGGGGGGCGCAGGGCTGGTGCAAGGACGTTTCTCCTAGGGCGTGAAACGTCCTTGCACCGGCCCTGCCCATAAGCTCTCACTTCTCTTAGCTGCTCATGGATGGAGATGTGGTTGCTGAGGCAGCATAGGTTCAAGGTTGTAACTGCACTGACCCTAACCACAAACAGTGAGCAGCCCTTCCATAAATAGCACTGTGTGTTTCTGCCGTGATGATCACCCTAATCTTACATCATGAGGGACATAACTAGAGCTGTATTTCTAATCCCTGTACGGTGAGCTTCACCCCAGTGCATAAGGCCAGTGCAAAAGCCAATGTCAACTTAAGTCTCTGGGAAGAGCGATTTTTGAATGCTGAAGTGAGTCTTAAGTGGCTTCATTTTAGTCACGGGTATTTTTAGTAAAAGTCATGGACATGTCACGGGCCATAAACAAAAATTCACGGCCCGTGATCTCTCCATTACTTTTACTATATACCCCTAACTAAAACTTGGGCTGGGGGCAGGCACTGGTGCTCTGGATGCACCACAGGTGCTGTAGAGGGCTGGCCCAGGACAACCGCTGGTTCTGGGGTGGCACCAGGGGAGTGATGCATGGTTTGGGACCCCCCTGGTGCTGGGGGGGGGGGCATTGGCACACAGCCTGGGACCCATGCTAGTATTGGGTGTGGGAGGGTTAGCGGAGCTGGCAGACTGTCATAACCCAGCAGTTCCTAGGGGGAGGGGCGGAAGTGGGGTTCCCACCACAAGCGATGGCTCCACAGCTCCCATTGGTCAGGACTCACTGAAGTCAAAAGAGAAACTACCATTTATATCCGTGTGCTTTGGATTAGATTCATTATAGCAGGATGTGCAGAGTATACAGAATACAGGCTCCCTGAAATTGCAGTGGTTAATGCCAGAATATCCCAAACCAAGACCAGCATGGATGTGAAGGACCAGACTGGACTCTTGTACATGCTACTGATGCTCAGATCCAGCTCACAATTTCCTTCATATTTATTCCAACTATAACTCCAGTGAAGTCAGGAGAATGATACCTGGAACATAGCCTGCCCATGAACATTTTCATCCGAAAGAAACCTGCACAGTGTAGTTTGCATGTGAGGTTGAGATTAGACTAATTATCATAAACACTGTGGAAACAATTATATCAATTGAAAGAGTCACAACAAAGAGTCCAACAAAATGTGTTTTGTAATAAATAAAGACAAATTGTGTCTCCAATCCTCCAGGCAGTTTCAGAAACTGTATAAAAGCTCCTGCCACTTAGGGCTCTTCTAATCACTTCTCTTCACTTACTCTCCTCAGTGACCTGGGTAAGTCTGATTTCAATCAATCTCTCGATAACTATTGAAGTGTCACATTAGTAATGTTTTCAGTTCAGGCCTGAATCTTGTATGTTGACTATGTGATTCTCAGCAATTGTGAGGAGCTTTTCCATAATTTGTGTAGTTGTTAAATTCCAGGCATTAGCAAATTCCAGATTTAGAAGTGAAGAGTGGGATTTGCAGAGTCACATATGTGTTTCTGACACCGAGTTCCTATGATTCCTAACTGGAGACAGGAAATTTAATCTTTTGATACATGTGAATAATCTCATAGCACTGCTTTCATAGAGGCATCTTGGGAAGAAACTCCTTCACTTTCTTCTGTAAAGGGCCATTTCAGTGCTCTACTTCATTTGAAAGTGACTCATACTTGTTACCATAGGCCCTGACTGTGTCGGTGCTCCGGGGCTGGAGCACCCATGGGGAAAAATTAGTAGGTGCTTTGCACCCACTGGCAGCCAAGCTCCCCTCCTTGCCCCACCTCACCTCACCTCCTCCTCCACCTCCACCTCCTCCCCTGAGCGCGCCACATCCCTGCTCCTCCACCTACCTCCCAGTACCTGCTGCCACCAAAGAGCTGTTTGGTGGTGACGTAGCAAGCTCCGGCAGGGGGGGAGTGGGGAGGAGCGAGAACGTGGCACGCTCAGTGGAGGCGGTGGGGAGGAGGCAGTGTTGGGGTGGGGATTTGGGGAAGGAGTTGGAATAGGGACAGAGAGGGGGCAGAGTTGGGGTGGGGACTTTGGAATGGGAGCAGAGTAGGGGTTGGAGGGGGCAGGGCAGGAGTGGAGTCAGGGCACGGCCAGGGACAGAGGAGGGTCGAGCACCCATCGGTGCGAGTAGAAGTCAGCGCCTATGCTTGTTGCTGTGTGAAACACGATAATGGATTCAGTAGATCACTGGTTTGATGGAGTATTACAGTTCTTGTGCAACTAGTAATTTTAGATGTAGATCTTTAACTGGGGTAAGATATCATAGCTCCATTGAAGTCAGTATAACTGAGCTAATTTCAACCATAATCTGGTCCTAATAAAGTCCTTAGTATTTTGCACAGAAAAAAAAATATTCATTTGCCATTCATTAGCTTTGTCCTTGCCATACTTTGTATAAACATTTTGTAAAAGGGAATAAGTATCTCATTCATGCAAGGTAGAAATGGTCTAAACCATATGTTTAATCTACCGTCAGTATATTTCAGAGAAAGGGACTGAGAGGGAATCAGAGAGGTTGATTGAGAGGGAAGTTAAGAGTAAATGGAAGAAGAGGATTAGGAGGAGGAAATGGGAGGCAACACATAGCCAGGAACTGAGGATCTACGTCATCATTACCCTGCTCTCTCTCTCGTTCTCTCTCCAGGGCATCCAATACCAGAGTAACTGAGCGTTGACCCATTTGTTCCACTGATCCCCGTGCATTATACTGATTCTATTCCCTGCTGTGTTTTTCAGGTTTACCTCCGACACAGAAAGATGACTTTCGACGAAAACTTTAGTGATGAATTGTATTATAAACCCTACCATTATGGGGGCTGGGGTGGTTCCAGAGGTTACGGCTACCGTAAGCCATGGTGTTACCAAAGGCCGTACAAGCATTGTTGGGGCTATCCCAAAGGTTGTTGGTACCCTTATCCTTGCCATTGGGGCTGGGGGTATGGCTATGGAAAGGGTTGGCCATGTTTCGCCCAGGAGGAATAGACCCGGAACATGGAAAGACCAGGAACCGTTAAGCAAGATTCACTGATGAATTTATGGGCAATAGGTTTGAGAAATGCAGAGTGCCCTCAACTCCCATGGGAGCTGTGAATGCTCAGCATCTCAGTAAATCTGCCCCATATCTAGTTACACTCAATGACTGTTTCCTCTACTGCCTTCCATACTCTCTGCTTCTTCTAGAATAATCTGTTTGGGCATAAATCTCAATTCCATGAAGGCCCCTTTAGGCCACTCTAACACAGTAAATGAAGCAAAGGCCTTATGTTTGGGTGAAAAAGCACTTACACTCACTTGAAGGCTCCTTAAAGAGCCATGTAAAGGGGTCTTTGTGTCAATGAGAATGAAGCCCTACGTGTTCTAGTCCTGTCATGAATATGTACCATTTGGTTCTGATTTCAACAGTGCTGTAAAAGTTGTAGACTGGATAAGCAAATTACGTCTTTGCTTAAGTTGTCCTTTGTCTTGTTTGATTCTGTCTGGAATGAAACAAATACCTTAAAATAGTTGCAAACAGTCCTTGATTGTCAAACTCTACAGCTGTATTGAAGAACAAGTAACTTCTCCTGTGAAATGCGTCACCTTGGAGCCAATGAGTCATTTGAGACCTTCTGAAACCCTTGATATATATCCTCTCTACTTTGCATACTTTCTGTCTCTTGTTGTGCACTGCTCTTCTTACTCACATTAAAGTCATTCTGCATCATAATACCAGCCTTCTGCTTTTCCTTTCTGTTCCATCCCTTATTTACCAACCACTGTGGCCCAAGTTCACAGAGCTCCTTACGCACCTAACTCCTACTGAAATCACTGTCTGCACTACAAAGTTAAGTTGACTTAAGTTACATTGACATACAGTCACCGCTGTAACTATACTGCTGCTGCATTTCCACACTCTGCTCCTTGTGTTGGCAGAGCACAACCACAGTAGCAGCTCTTGCATCGGCACAGAGAACAGCGCACAGTGGGTAGCTATTCCACTGTGCAACCGGCCACAGGGTGTTTTGGAAAGGGTTTGCAATGCCTCATCTGTGTAGTCCGAGTGTCACATGATGCAGGATTCTCAATCGCATCATTCCATGGGCATTCTACTAGATTTCCAGCTGCTTTTCAACTTCCCTGGTAGCCTGTGAGCCATCCATCTGTGTCAGAAATGTTGGGTCTTGCGCTGCTGTTCAGTATTGTGCTTTACATTACGAACACAGGGCTATAAGAAGAGCTCAGGGGGGAGGGGGGCTGTTCACCACCACCCTGACCTCACACCCCACCTTGTAAAGCAGCATATCTGTGGAGCTGCTCCAGAAGGAACTATTGGCCTCCCATGCCTTCTGCTGTGCCTGCTGCAGCTGTTTTATTTTTACTCTGCACTGCTGCGTTTCACTGTCATAGCCCTTCTCCTCCATGGCCTGAGTAACTTTCTGCGGCTGGAGCAGAACTGTGCCTGGACAGCCACCTCTCTCCACACACCCACGGGATACACCACATCCTGTGTACTCCAGGCTGGAATCACTTTGCTGCATGGAGCCGGCATGCTCAGTTGGGCAGTAGCTATGTGAGCTCTCCACACCGAGCAAACGGCAAGAGCAAGTCCAAAATTCCCTGGGACTTTAACAGGGGAGGGGCAAACGCTTGTGTACCTGGCTGCAGGACAGCAGAGTTCAAAACAGTGACCAGAGCGGTCATGGTGGGCATTGTGGGATACCTGCTGGAGGCCACTAGGGTGATATAAGCAATGCAGTGTCTACACAGATACTGTGTCACTCTAACTACATCACCCTAAGATCTATTCCTCTCATCAAGATGGTTTTATTATGTCGGCGTAGCAAGCAAGCTAAAGCAGCGGGAGGAGCATTGCAGTGTGTACACCTTCATAGTTAGGTTGAAGTAGCATAAACATGACCTAAATATCTTTGTGACTCTGGGCCTGTGTGTAAACATTCACTCCTGTGCAGGGAGCCAGGGCCTGTGCACCACTTAAGTCCCTCTCGAGCCCTGTAGTGAGAAGAGAATCAGGTCTGGTAACATTCAGAAAATCGTAAGAGCAGCATTGCCCCAGTGCTTCCCCTCTTTGTACGACCTAAACCAAATAGGGTGCTGGCTCTTCTTCTTCAGAACATTTAGATCTTTTCAGTCGCAGTTTAGTGCCTACCAACAGGCACTTGGTATGTTCCACATGGGCAAGGCCACTAGTTCAACTGTTTCTCTTAGTCCCTCCCATACTCCTGAGGTTAGAGAGCAGTCTGGTGTCTCCACACGAGTTATTCTGAACTCCAAAAATTGTTTAATTCAGTGTTTCAGATTTAAGTATCAGACATTTCAAGCATGGGCTATGGCCCTGTGTACAGTGGTGGATCACCCTAAACACCCCCTTGTGGCCAGATTTACAGCTATGGGGAAGCCCCTTCCTCATCTTCATCCAGTTGGGTGTCAGCCAATCCACTTGCACAGAGCAGGTGAATGCAAAGACAAAACAAACTAGTCCAAATAAGTGTCTCTCCCAGCAGTGCAAGTATGGCAGTACGGTCTGGCATGCTGCACCAGTAAGACATTTATATAACCGGTATTCCATGATGGAAAGACACAGAGTGGCCCCACTTTGGCAGCTCCTCCAGCATGGCTTTATCACCCACAGCCCTGCCCTCAGCCCTTCCTTGCAGGTGCATCTCCTGTCTGGGATCTGTACAGCAGCCCTGCCGGAGGAGAGGGCTGGGGGTGGAGCTGGGGTTGGTACAGCCATGCTGGAAGAGCTGCTGGACAGAGCCCCTCTTCCTCCCTGCCCCTGCAAGGTCAATCTGGGGGGCACTTGACCATTTGTCCTGCTCATCGATAATGCAGCTCTGAGCTGGCTCCAGACAATGCAGGATTGAAATGCCTGCCTCACCCACTGGTACTTAGCATTACAGCCGGTCTGGTTCCCGGTAGGACAGATGAAGACGTGAACATTCAGTGAGTGCACTGATAGGTCCACCCAATGCGGGAGGTATGAGAAGGAGTGTATTACCCCACTAAGGGGTCAGCCTGGCACTCCCAAATAGAACAGCCTGGGTGCAGGGCCAGCGCACCCACTAGGCGACCCTAGGCGGTCGCCTAGGGCGCCACGATTTGTGGGGTGGCTTGCCACAGCTGCCTCCCACCTCCCGGCTCCGCAGCTGAGCCGAGCAGTGGCGAGCTGGTCAAAGCCTGCAGCCGGCAGAGCCTGGAACGCCCCCAGCCCTCCCGAGCCCCGAGCACTCACCCATTAACTACAGCTTCCAGGCGCCTATTGCAGCGGCTGGGGCTGCCAAGCCCCTTCCCAACCAGCCCCCAAGGGGGGCGAGGGACTGTCCGCGGCTCGGGGCCAGAGTCCACACGAGCAGGCAGAGGGGCGACCAGCAGCCGCTGCGCACCCCTGGATGCTCAAGACCCCATCCCACTGTAGCCGTGCCCCTCACCTGGGTGGCTGCTCACCCGGGGCGGGGCGGGTCTTGCTCCCTCCCGGGGAAGGAATGGGAAGGGCTCCAGATAAGGAGCGCCTGGCGCGAAGTCCCTGCCGGCTGGGGGCGGGAGCCAGTGGTGGCGGTTGGCTGCAGCTGCCGCCCACCTCCCGGCTCCGCGGCTGAGCTGGGGGGTCGCCCTGGGCGGGGGGAGGCTGCTGCAGGGGGTGGGGAGCTGCCCGGGACGGGGGGACAGGCTGCCGCGGGGGGTGGGGTGGTGTTTTCTGGGCGGGGGGGAGGGAGCAGGGCTGGTGCAAGGAAGTTTCGCCTAGGGCGTGAAACTTCCTTTCACCGGCCCTGCCTGGGTGCAATGGAGAGGACTCCCTGCTCCACCCTAGTGACCATTCAAACAGCAAGAGGAAACTGAGTAGGGGGGAGGAGACTACAAGCGGAACAGCCTGTAAGAAGTGGTGATCTCCCTCCAACTCTGGAAGACTGGCCTGAGCAGGCCCAGGAGCAGGCCCTTTATTTTGCAGGAGCCAAACTGGACCTGGAGATAATGACTTTAGGCTTGTGGTTACATGTGCTCCTGCCCTGGGGCTTCATTAAGGGAAACACAGTTCTTTAGACTAATTTGTTTTGCCTTTTCATTACCCTGAGCTATGCAAGTGCCTTGCTTGACACCCAGCTTGGGGACAATAAAGTGGGGCTCAGTCACAGTCTCACATCAGTCAAAACAGGGTTCTTCAGGTAGCCACCCCTCTCCATGGGTCCCCAGCCCAGGTATGGTTAAGGTGTCTGAAACTCAGATCTGAAACATTTTCTCTTAAAGAACATTGGGTGGTTGGAATAACTTGTGAGAAGACATGACGTTGTTCTTTTACCTCAACGTAGGGTGACCAGATGTCCTGATTTTATAGGGACAGTCCTGATTTTTGGGTCTTTTTCTTATATAGGCTCCTATTACCCCCCACCCCGTCCCGATTTTTCACATTTGCTGTCTGGTCACCCTACCTCAACAGTATGGATGGGAAAAGGAGGAAAGGTTTAAGTATTGCATTGTGCATCTGGAAAATACCAAGCACCTGTTGTTGGGCACTGAACAGTGACTGCAAAGGTGAAGATGTTCTGCTTTTGGTGCAACTCCACAGACATGCCACTTCTAAAAGGTGGTGGTGTGGGGGGAAGTTCCTGGTGGTGGTGCATAGGCCCCACATTGAACTCCTCTTATACCATTGTGTTCATAACAGACATCACAATACTGAAGAGATGTGCAGGACCCATAATTTCTAACACAGATGGATGGTTCGCAGGCTACCAGGGAAGTTGAAAAGCAGCTGGAAACCTAGTAGCATACCATCTCATGATATTTCCATGATCTGGGAACTTGAAGATGTGTGAGCTAGCACTGGCTCCCTGTGCGGGAGTGTAGGTTTACACACACACCCAGATTCACAGAGGTATTTAGGTGCCATCCTCACAGTGATTGCAATAGTAGTTAGGCACCTAAGGAGCTCTGTGAGCTTGGGCCACAATGGTTGGTAAATAAGGAATGGAGCAGAAAGGAAAAGCAGGAGGCTGGTATTATGATGCAGAATTATTTTAATGTCAAAAAGAAAAGGAGTACATAGCAAGTGACAGAAAGAACACAAAGTAGAGAGGATATATTTCAAGGGTTTCAAGAAGGTCTACAATGAATCATTGACTCCAAGGTGATGCTTTTCACAGGAGAAGTTCCTCATTCTTCATGCTTGCAGTGATATGGCGTCCGCGTGTGCAATCCAGGAAAAAGGGAGCAAAATGATTGTCTGCCGTTGCTTTCACGGAGGGACGGGGGGAGGGGTGACTGACGACATGTACCCAAAACCACCCGCGACAATGTTTTTGCCCCATCAGGCATTGGGAGCTCAATCCAGAATTCCAATGGGCAGCGGAGACTGCAGGAACTGTGGGATAGATACCCACAGTGCACCACTCCAAAAGTCGACGGTAGCCACGGTACTGTGGACGCACACCGCCGACTTAATGCGCTTAGTGGGGACACACACAATCGACTGTATAAAATCGTTTCTGAAAAATCAACTTCTATAAAATCGACCTAATTTCGTAGTGTAGACATACCCTTAGTTTTCCTGCTGCTTCCATTGGTATCCAGTAGATGGCCTCACTGAATGGCAAATTTCTTTGATGCTCCTGTTAGTCAGCAGGTTTAATTCATTCCATGGATTGTATTTCAGTATTAGCCTGGACTATGAACTGGGCTCCACCCTTTTATAAACTGCTATCTTTTAACATTCCTTTCTCTTTCTCGTCCTATGCCGTAGCTATCACTTCCAAGTGCAACAACCATTTAGAAAGGAAACAAACAATCTCTAGTAGTCCTCTAAATCAATGGACATGGGCCAGACATTCTTTGATTGTATCTAATACCTTTCACTTCACGTCTTCCAGGGTTTATCATAGGACATGAGACATTACAGTGGCGGAACAAGACAGATTATTCACACAGAGAGCTGTACATTTGATAAATCAGGCAAACAAAGGTACGGTTGGGGGTGAAGGCCAGGTGGTTTGGATTTGGGGGGGGGGGTATCAGGCAGTTTGCTCCATTTGACCTTCAGTTTTCTGGGTCTCCCAGCCAGTTGGCTCTAGTTGGTTTAACTCCTACAGCTTCCATCCTTGTCCCTGGCCCTTGGTTCACACATAGGAGACATAGGGCACTCTACATGGGAAAAGGGGCAGTTATTCCTGTCGGTCGCCCGGCAGGGGTTCTCCTTAGCTAGACTGAGAGAGACAGGAGTCTTAGCTACAAATGAATGATGGGAGTCTTTGGTTTCCTTCTGGCTCTTGTCCTGGGACAACCCCAGTCAGATGCTCTGTCCCTCCCGGGCTTAGAGGTGGTTCTTGGCTGCTCCACTACATGAGGGCCTGCTCCCTATAGCCTTCTTGTTTGGAGCTACAGACACACACACACTCTGTCCTCTCCCTATCTCCATCCTCCTCTCCCTGGAATAATCAGCACTCCCTCTGCCTCAGGATGAGATTTTAAAGGGGCCGTGCTCGCTAAACCCCAAGGGAATACAGAAGGATCCATGTTTCATCAAGCTTGCGCCTTTTCTCAGCAAAATAGACCAAATCCTACTCCTTTCATTAATTCCATTTTTCTAGCATTGTATCTGTTATGAACCCAGGCACTTCCTCACCTGGAATTTCCTTTAGTCCTCCCTGTAGCTCCAGTAGTAGGAAACTGCTGTACCATGAACAGGTTGATACATTAGGATGGATCATAATTTTTCCTATTTCATGTATTGCTCTTTTCACTTCCTTAAACAGCTGTCCTGTTATCCTAGCATCCTGAACATCCTTTTAATCCTCTCCTGCATCCTCATTCTGTTGTTTATTTAACTTTGTTAATAGGTTTTCACTTATTAAACCTGATTATTAAATCAGAAAATCACTCGTTTTCTGATTTACCTCCCACAATGCTGTGATATCCATATGATTCCATGCTGATGCTCCCAACCCCCCATCTCCTAATATTGGTCCTGTGTCTCTTTTATCTCCCTTACCCTGACTCTCTTCTCAGGCCACCAAATTTCCTCCACTTCCACCCCATCCATTGATTGTCTGAAATTTTGCACCATTTTTGCAATAATTTGCATATAGAAGCGCACATATTTTGCATGCCAGAGCTGCTGTGGTAATGAAAAATTGGTTAACTTCAATTCTACAGGTATCATTTGGTACTGTACGTTATTATATATAATCTGATGTTTATAATTTATCATTAGTCCATTGTCAAGTCCTGCTTCTGTTTCTGGGCATGGTTCATCATCTTGCTTCAATTCCGGAGTAGGAGGCATCGCTACTTGAGTGTATGCAGGAGGGATAGTGTATGGTGCTCTACCAGTCCTTAATCACATTCAGAGAGAAGGTCAAAGTCTCAAGCACTTTCTTGGCATGGTGGGCTGGATCATGGACAGCAATTCGATGATCTGCTAAAGTCACTATAATATTTTCTGCATGTGTTAACTGTGCATTATGCATGGTTAGGTTAGCCATTACCATCCCATTTAAACACAGCACCCCTTCTAGGTGCCTCAGGCCAAAACTCTGCAGGTTCCTTATGCTGCAGGTTCCTCCACCTTGGCTGCAGTCCAATCTGTACCAGAACACCATAGGCTTTCCTTCATGAGTACCCGGAAACCATAAGGCTAGGATGGCATTCTTCCCCCCCATAGAATCATAGAATATCAGGGTTGGAAGGGACCTTAGGAGGTCATCTAGTCCAACCCCCTGCTCAAAGCAGGACCAATCCCCAATTTTTGCCCCAGATCCCTAAATGGCCCCCTCAAGGATTGAACTCACAACCCTGGGTTTAGCAGGCCAATGCTCAAACCACTGAGCTATCACTCCCCCATGCACTATCATCGCCTCGTTTCTCTGCTGTGTCCCAAACACCATGAATCCCAATGTAATTCATTTTATGCCTCTCATGGTGATCAACACCTGAAAGAGAAAACAAATATTCTCTCTTCCCTATTGTTCCACCAGTAGATTCACGTCTGTGCTTCCCTGTGTGTGCTTTCAGCTGCAGATAGTGCAACCATTGATTCACCACCCCTTTTCCATGCTTTACCTGAATCAGATATACTGATGGACTAGCTCAGGGGTCTCCAAACTTTAGGAGACAAGGGCCACATTAGATTTTTAAAGGGGCTTCGCAGGCCGGCTTTAGGTCCCACCGCCAAAATACTGTTGAGGCGGCGGCAGCTTTTGAGTTGCCGCCGACATGCCGCTGAGGTTGAGGATTGGTTGAGGGGCCGGACAATTGGTTGAGGGGCCGGATCCGGCCCCTGGGCCATAGTTTGGAGACCCCTGGACTAGCTTGTCCTTACATGGTAGGGGGACTACCCCTGGACTTACATGGTAGGGATCCTCCCAACTGGCTGTTGGAAAAGGCTTTTTATCTGAGGCCTGGTCTAAACTAGCACATTAGGTTGGTATAACAACATCGCTCCCAGGGGTGGAAAATCGAAAGTGGAAAGTGCTAGGTCCAGAGCAGCATTCTCCCGTTAGTTACTGTTTTTCAGAGAAGTGGATTGCCTACTCCAATGGGAGAACCCCTCCTGTTGGAGTATGTAGTGTATTCGCTGAAGCATTTTACATGTAGACCAGCCCTGAGACATACTGCACAAGTACCTTGGCTATCAAAATATCCTTTTCGTTTTTCAGTGGGTCTCCTCTAAATTAAGCAACTCACATTTCTAAACTGCCATTTCATTTTTGTATTTCAGCTTTGAATACATTTTTCACCAGTGAGAGAATCTTTCTTTTTTTTGGCCAGGACTCTAACAACTGCTGTGTTTTAGCAAAGTTCTGTTTTATAGCTGCTTTGATTTCTTTATTCTTTTCTGAATCTCAGCCAATTTAGATACCAATACTTCTGCTGCTGCACTTAACTATTCTTCTGAAAGGCAGTGTGAGCAGCTGTGCTACTCATTTTTTCTTACTGAACTTACTAGGTGTCCCCTCCCCACCCTTTAAAAAAATAATCAGCATTCCCTTTAACATTTACCCTTTTTAACACTGGCACTACCCCAGACTGTCGTCCCTCTGAGCTCTGCAGTGTTCTTAGAGTCTGTGCAAAACTCCTTTTAACTTCGGGGGAGGGGAGGAATAGCTCAGTGGTTTGAGCATTGGCCTGCTAAACCCAGGGTTGTGAGTTCAATCCTTGAGGGGGCCACTTAGGGATCTGGGGCAAAAATTGGGGATTGGTCCTGCTTTGAGCACGGGGTTGGACTAGATGACCTCCTAAGGTCCCCTCCAACCCTGATATTCTATGATTCACATTCATTCAAAGCCGAGGGTGACTGAAAGATTTCCCAGGACCCACATGCATGCAGAGCCATGTGTGGAACAGGCTGTGACTGTTGGTTGTTCACAAGGCAGTGAACTCAATCCTTGAGGGGGCCATTTAGGAATCTGGGGCAAAAATCTGTCAGGGGACAGTACTTGGTCCTGCTAGTGAAGGCATGGGACTGGACTTGATGACCTTTCAAGGTCCTTCCAGTTCTATGAGATAGACATATATATTATTATTTTTAAGGTGAGACCCATCTGCTGAGTAAGTGAATCTCAATCCAACAAACGACAGGTCAACGAACGGCAGTAAGAAATGGCTTAGAAGAGCAGCCCATTGCGCCAGTGCTGGGGATGGACATTTTGGCAGGGTTTCCAGGAAGTTATTTCCAGGCATTTTACATGTAACAAAATGTGTAGCTGATCCCCCAACTTTGTTACTCCCACAGTGAATCATCCCAGTGGTTGTTAAACCAGGCAGGGCATTCAGACAGGTGCAATTCCCAGAATCCAGTGCTGTTTTCACAGGATGGAAGAGCACAGCAGCACTGTCAGATTAAAGAGTTCTTTAAATATGAATCTTCAGACCTTCTCTCTGCAGGCTTCTCAGCTGCCCTTCCACCTTTGGAGAGAAGTCGTTCAAACTCAATCTAGGAACAAAACGGAAAACATGCAGGGTTATTGTCTGGGAACCCACAACCCAAATGGGCACCACTCTAGTACTGTTTGTTACAAAGCAAACTTTAGCCAGTAGTCCTGTCATATTCCTATAGGAGACCTGGAATATCTGTCTTCCAGGATCAGTCTGTTTACAGGACTCTATGATCTCTGTCTTTCTGAGAGGTGGCGGTTAACTTCTATGTCACACCTTACAGCTGTTCTGCAAAAACAACTCCATGACAGATACTAGTGTTTTACTACAGGATTCATTCAATATTATCTTTATTTGTTAAGCACTGAAAGGGTGCTTGGAGCTGTTCAAGAGATTAAAGAGACCAAGTCCCTATCCCAATGACCTTTGCAATTTAAAAAACCAGCCAGCAATCAGACATAAAGAACTTTTAATATGTATGATAGAAGAAAGCAGTGCTGGCTCGAGATTGAGGTGGATTTATATCCGTGGGCTTTGCAGAAGCAGTGGGGTTAAAATGGGGTTAAAATGAAAAGAAGATGGGAGTCTGGCACACTGGGAGAATCATAGAATATCAGGGTTGGAAGGGACCTTAGGAAGTCATCTAGTCCAACCCCCTGCTCAAAGCAGGACCAATCCCCAATTTTTGCCCCATATCCCTAAATGGCCCCCCCTCAAGGATTGAATTCACAACCCTGGGTTTAGCAGGCCAATGCTCAAACCACTGAGCTATCCCTCCTCCCTGAGAGAGCATAGCTGATGGCATGGAAGGAGGCACAAGCACAACAGTGGAAGAAAGCAACTGAAGAACAGTGGGGCTGCAACTGCAGGTGAAATGAAAGGGGTGAGGTGGGATCTGATAAACTACAAGATCAGGGATGTTGACCAGAGTAGAGCCTTAAAGGTGAGGATCATAATCTGAAAGTGATTTGATACTATAGGTCAGAGGAGTCAGTGGAGAGATCTGAATACAGGAGTGGTAAGCAAGGAAGGTGACTTTGGCTGCTGCATTGTGGGTGGATTGGAGGAAAGCAAGGTGGGGAAGATGCTAACAAGAAACCACACCAGTGGGCATGGTACAAAAATCTAGATACATTTGCTGCGGGGAAAAGGAGCCCTGAAAGGAAGAGACTAGAGTAGTCAAGTGGTCAGCTCTTGTCCCTCTGATCAATCTTTGTGGATGCAGACGAGGTCTCTTCAATGGGATGCCCATGTGGCCCTATTATATAGTCAAACTCACTGTGGGAGTAACAAATTCTTCACTATGTTTGGCCATTGATGTCATTGGTCTCCTTCACTGAACCTCCAAGACAGCCTAAAAGCTTTCTAAATCCCAACCACCAGACTCCTATTACCACTGTTCATCTCTCCCCTATATCCACAGAGTTCCTGTATTGTCAATCAAATGAGTATGCACACAGGAATCCAATAGCAAGTCAGATGAGTTGGGCCAACCCTGTACATCTCCTTCCCAGACCGTTCTCTGGTCAGGAAAGAATTCCACTGATAATCTTTACTCTTTTTCATAAATCCACTGGGGAGAGGTAGGGAGGGAATAGGAGTTATGACAGTAGAAGATACTGGATTGATGGCCCTGAATCCTTTGATGGCCTTTAATCCTTTGATTAATCCCAGAACAGACACACCACAGGGAGCCCTCCCACACTCAGGCTCTGCCAGCATGCCCTATCCTTTGCCTGCAGAGATCCCCCCACCTCCAGAAGTGAGTGGGGAGTCCAGGATCTATGGCCCGTTTAGTCGCTGGCTTTTCTGTTGAGTTTACCAGCAAAGGGGACGAACTGATGCCAGTTCGGGTGTTAATTTTTATGGTGTGGTATCTGTGCACCAGGGTCTGAATCAAACCTGCCAATTTATCTCATCCACGTCACCCACCAGCCTGGGATCATGAAGTGATAGCCTTCATAACCTGGTTCTCATCTCAGGCATCCCCTCTTGCATAACCAGATTATGCAAATCTGTTGGTTAAATTTACATGGAAGACATTTTTTTTAAAAAGAGCAAAAGCTACTGTGAGTCTGAACTGTGGGAGGAGCTGTAAGGTGCCATTTTACCTGATGTCGGTGAGGCTGGGGCTGGTCAGGATAAGGAGAGACATGTCTTCTGCGCACCAATCAGTGTAAACATTCGCACTCAGGTTCAGATGCCGGAGGGTGGAGTTTCTCGAGAGAACAGAGCAGAGTCTCTCACAGGAGTCATCTGATAAACCATTTTCCTGGAGGCTGCAGCAGAGCATTGGACAAATCCATTAGAGAAAAGCCTCTGGGCTGCATTGACAGTTCATATCTAATCGCCTATGCTCATCAGAGCATCTCCCCACCATCTTCCCTATATCATTATTGTTGTTATTCATATTATGATAACACCTAGAAATGTCAATCAGGAATCAGGGTTTTATTGTGCTTGGCATACAGCCAGGTCTGGTCAAAAGTGTTTTTCAGTAAAAATTTGGGTTTTATTAAAAAAATGAAAACATTTTGCAAAAAAGTGTACACTTTCCACAGAAATGGCTGGGTAGGTGGGGGGACGGGGACATTTTAACCAAAAAGCTGATGCTCTAGAAGACATTAGTGCCCTAAGGCAGAAGTGTCACCGTCAGGTTGATACTTACACTAATTTCTGAATCTTGCATTGTGGGGCCTCAAGCACCTCTAACAGGGCGGAAAGGCCAGTGTTCCGCACTTTATTTTTGGTCAGATCAAGACTGAAGAGGGTCTGGTTCTCCTTGAGGGCGGAGGCCAGGTCTGTACAGCATGCTTCTGTGAACATGTTCTGCCCTAGGCTAGAGAGCAGAAAGGCAAAGAGAGAAAGAATATGAAAGAGAGAGGGAGGAAAAGATAAAGAGGAGACGAGGAAAAAGACAATGACAAGTCAGGAAAAGGAGTGAAAATAAAACAGTAGAAGAAACAGGAGGACAAACCAAAAAGAGAAAGTACCCAGAATAATAGAGAGTGGGGCAGGAGGGCGGATGAAAGGAGTTGTGAACAATGAACGAAAGAAAGAATAGGAGAAAGGCCCCGGGAATCACCCAGATGTGAAGGAGCAGACAAATCAGAATGAACGAAAAACAAATGAGAATGGAATGCAAGAGCCACAATGCGGAGAAAGGATGGAAGCCGTAGGAGCAGAATGAGGCAGAAACAGGAAAAGGTTACGTTAGCTTTTCATTTACTACATGTTTGACACTCCAGCACTACACAGTGTTTTTGAGAGCCAAGCTGGTTGCATGTTGAGATGTGATTCTGTCTTTGGGACTCTAGCAGAGGAGCCAATACAGTGCAATAAAAGGCAGTCCCAGGAAGAGTAACGTTGAATTATGATCCAGTGTTACACATAGGGCATCTGGTCCATGCCCAGGATGCTAGAGTAGGATTGTTCCCAAACATCTATTCTCCAGTGCCTTGGCCATACTGGTTGCAAAGTCTTTCTCAGCTGTTCCTGCTTGCTAGGTTTCTCCTTCCTATTGGGTATATGTATTTTCAATGATTTATCCTTGGATGTGTTAGCTTTGTTTGTACAATTTGAACCTGAACTTGTTTCTTCCTGCCCATGGTTTTAATCTCTCTGGGTCCCTTGGGGCTTGACTACAAACAGATTTGCACTGAAATAACCAGATTGATTTTAATTCACATATTTTGTTATTTTGGTACAAGTCTGTGTGAACACTGATATTTCCAAATAAAAGTATCCTTTTTTTTAACTTAAATTGTTTATAAAAGCCTTTGGCTAAACTGAAATAGGACACTTTTATCCTGAGATATGAGTATCCACACATAGATTTTCATTGGAATAATTGAATGTGAATTCATAGATTCATATATTTTAAGGCCAGAAGGGACCGCATTACCCCTTCTGCTTTACCCCTTCTGCTTAACAATCTGTCCCAACTTGTATTTATCTCAGACACTCCGCTTCCTTCCCCAGACCAGAAGAGCTCTGTGAAGCTCTAAAGCAGGGGTCTCAAACTCAAATTACCACGAGGGCCGCATGAGGACTAGTGCATTGGCCTGAGGGCCGCATCACTGACCCCGCCCCCTCGCTGCCCCCGGCCCTGCCCCCACTCCACCCCTTCCATTAGGCCCCGCCCCTTCTCCGCCTCATCCCCTGTGTGCATGGCTTCCCGCTCCTCCCCCCTCCCTCCCAGAAACCACGAAGCTCTTCCCATGCGGCACATGGAGCTCTTCCCTGCGGCCCACGCCCCACCCCAACCCCATTTTTTATTTTTTATTTTTGTGTACCCCCAGGCAGTTCCCGCTGCCAGAACAACTGCCTGGCGGTGGGAACTGCCTGGGGGTAAAAACAATTTAAAAAAATATTTTTTTTAAAAAAAAATTTAAAGGTGGGGGGGCGCAGGGACCCCGGCGGGCCGCATGTTTGAGACCCCTGCTCTAAAGCTTGTGCCTTCCACCAACAGAAGTTAATCTAATAAAAGATATTACCTCACCTACCTTGTTTTCTGTGTAGGTACTTATAGATGGTGATCAGTCATCCCTTAACCTTCTTTTCGTTAAACTAACAGATTGAGCTCCATGAATTTCTTTTCCAATCCTTTAAGCATTGCTCTTTCTCTGCCCCATCAGCCATTCCATTATTTTGCCCAGAAACAAAGTTAGGCTGACAAACCTATAACTATCTGAGTCATCCCTCTTTTTAAAAAATGGCACAACATTGGCTTTCTCCCAGTCCTTTGGAACTTCCCTAGTGTTCCAGGATGTATTGAAACTCAACATTAACAGTCCAGTGATCTGCTCAGCCAGCTCTTTTAAAACTCTCGGATGCAAGTTATGGATGACTTAAGAATGTCTGACTTTAGTAGCTATTAAAACTGATTCAGTTTTTCAAATTAGAGATTGTGTAGACAAGCCCTTTGTATCATTTCTGTTCTCAATGCTGTTTGCAACTCCTCCCAATTTACTGTGATCTCTGAATGTAATTAACATAGTCTTTACTCCCTGTTCCAAGCAATTCATTAAAATATTAAATAAAATGGGCCCTACCTTCAGTCCACAGAGTAAATCACAAAGTGCCTCCTCACAACTTTATAATCTGCCATTTATCATTACCCTTCTGCCACTTTCATGCTATATACTGTCATATCCAAACCAATGTAAATTAATGTTTCAAATGAGATTTTGAGATACACTGAATCAAATGCTTTACTAAAATCCTGATTCATTATATCTACTGCATTCCTTTCATATAGACATTTGTTCAACCAGTTTTGAGGGTAAAGGGAAAATCCAATATGTTATTGCAAATCTATGAAAAATTATACTTCTCCAGTGACCAGTGACATGACCCTCAATGTTTTATAAGCCAAGAGGAGTTTGTATTTTAACTATTCCCTAATTTGGAAATTCAGAATTAACAAATTATAGTATTATTTACAGGAATCATTTCACCCAGTACTGAAATGCAGTCACTTCTACGTGGAGTACAGAAGCTGTATAACAGCGCACAGCAACATCACATTACAGTTTAGAGCAGTTAGTAAAGACTTTTCTAACAAACTGAAAAGCAGAGGGAATTTATGGAAACAGAGTTCAATAAATCCAATTAGAATTTGACCAGGTCATGAGATTTGATACGGGGGGAGGGATAGCTCAGTGGTTTGAGCATTGGCCTGCTAAACCCAGGGTTGTGAGTTCAATCCTTGAGGGGGCCATTTGGGGATATGGGGCAAAAATTGGGGATTGGTCCTGCTTTGAGCAGGGGGTTGGACTAGATGACCTTCTAAGGTCCCTGAGATTCTATGATTTTATGAAAGCTGTCATGGGAACTTTAATGGTCACAAGCACTCAGGAGGGACCTAAATTTTGTCTCTCAGTAGCACCACCCTTGCTGGGATATTGGTTGAGTAGTGACTGAAAGGGAAGAGTGCTGTGCCACATAGTACATGATCATCCCCACTTCATGCAGCATGCCAGCTTTACCTGGGAAGTCACTCATCAGGTCCTATGCCATTGAACTTTTTGAAGCTAGGACAAGACCCCAGAACAAGACAGTACAACTGCAGGAATATCACTTATTTGGAAATTAGAGACACTGAATTACTCTGAGGACCCAGACAGAAAACAAGCTTGAAGTTACCTCAGGTCTTTTAGCCTACAGTTTGGATGCTTTAGTACAGAGCAAATATTCTTCATTGCATCATCCTTCAAATCGTTGTCTGAGAGGCTGGGGGGAAAATGAATAGAGAGAATTACAGGCTTGGACACAGAGACACATGGTTTCATAGCTGAAATCCCGGGCTGAGCTTCCTCTTCAGTTCCTTGGAGGAGTACTGTTTACTACAGCATGGACCTGTGGATAAGGCATGAGACTGACAAGCAGGACTGCTGGAATCCACCCCCAGCTCTGTTACAAAGGAAAAAGCACAATTCGCACATGCTCAGCAGGGACTGGTAGAGCTTAACAGCTAAAATCTCCCAAGATCCCATCCTCGCGGAGCAGGCTCCAGCCTCTCTCCGCTCCTAGTGCTGCCCCCACTGCTCATCCGCCATCCCCTCAAAGCAAAACTGAGCATGCTTTAAGCTGCTCCAGGCTGGGGTGGAGCCAAAAACCAGAACTCGGAGCAAGGAACCACCCCTGAATGTCCCCCTTGTCTCCTCTGCTGGGGCCCAGGCTGCACAGAGGAGGAGAATGCCTGATTCAAATGCAGAAAAGACAAAAGCCAGACCAGGGTGAAGGAAAGGAGTAGCTTGGGACAAGGAGTATGGTGAGACTGGGACTGGAGTGGAAAGAGAAACTGGCACTGGGAGCTGGTGGGGAGACTGGAACTGGCTGAGCAAGGAGACTGAGCGCTGGTGGGGGATAGGGTAGATTGGGACTGATTGCTGGGCAAAGAAACTGGACAAGGAGCTGGAGACGTCTGGGGCAGGGCAGTAACTGAGTTTGAATGAGGAGCCCATAGAGGGAAACTGGAAGTGGAAACCAGTGTGGGCAGAGGGGAGAGACTGCTCAGACAAGGAGCCAGGCATTGGGAACTGGGACTGTCTGGGCAAGGAGACTGGGACTGAGCCTAGGGAAAGGGAGAGAATGGGATTGTGGATGAGGCTGGGACTTGGACAGCAAGCCTGGAGGGATTGACTAAGACTGGCTGGGCAAGGTGACTGAGACTGGGAGATGAAGCCTGAATTGTTGGGCCTGGACTGGGTAGGCAAGGAGAATGGAACTGGAACAAGGACCACAGGTAGAGAAGCAACCTGACCTGACTGTAACAGGTTGGAGGAAAACAGCAGAAGAGTCTTATCCCACTAGAGAATACTCCTCTCCAAAGTCTGGAATGGACCCCAAGATTCCCGAGTCTAACCATTCCTCGGCTGTCAGCAAAGAGCTATAAAATCCAGTGGCAAAATGTCTCATCCTCCTTAGAGGCCACACAGAGGGTGACAACCTACTACTGCTATCAGTTACTCAGTTAGGTCAAGCGACAGAGGGTCCTGTGGCACCTTATAGACTAACAGAGGTATTGAAACATAAGCTTTCGTGGGTGAATACCCACTTCTTCGGATGCAAGCAGTGGAAAAACAGTTAGGTCAAGTGGCAGAGGTCTGTGCAGAGGATCTAGACCAGGGCTGGAGCACCCACGGGGAAAAATTGGTGTGTGCAGAGCAGCTCCCCGCTAGCCCCCCCACCACCCAGCTCATCTCCACTCTGCCTCCTCCCCCGAGCACGCTGCCACCTCCTGCTTCTCTCTCCTCCCTCCCAGGCTTGCCGCAAATCATCTGTTTCATGCGCGGCAAGCCTGTGAGGGAGGAGGGAGAAACGGGGCGGTGGCAGCGCGCTCAGGGGAGGAGGAGGAGGAGCGGAGATGAGCTGGGGCGGGGAGTGGTTCCTCTGCACACCCCCCCCCCGAGGGTTACCCTCCCCACCCCCCTTGCCCCAGCTCACCTCCACTCCGCCTCCTCCCCTGAGTGCGCCGCCGCTCCACTTCTCCCCCCTCCAAGCCTGGGAGGGAGGGGGGTGGAGGGGGAATGCGGTGTGCCCGGGGGAGGAGGTGGGGATTTGGGGAAGGGGTTGGAATGGGGGCGGGGCCTGGGGCGGAGTTGGGACAGGGACAGGGGCAGGGGGGCGCAAGCACCCACCGGCACTGGCTAAAGTCGGCGCCTATGATTAAGGTTGCAAAGTGAAGCAATCAAAAGTTAGGAAATGCCAGAATTTAAGGTTGTCTATGTAATCTTAATTAGCCCCATATGCATATTCATTATGATAGCAGGGTTTGGTTGTATGTTACCGAATAGTGTAACCTCTGTATCAGTAACACTGTTGTCTACCTGACAGCACTGCTGAGGCCACTGACACATCATATTTTAACCGTTATATACGACCTCTTTTCCTACCTCAGTTCTCTGACTTTGTGCAGCTCAGGTCTGAGTCGCTCCAGGCCCTCGTTCTGGATGAAGCAGGAATCTAGAGTTAGGCGCTGTATTTCTTCACAGCAACTCAACACATAAGCAACGACTGTGCAATCCACTGCCATGAGGTATAATTCTGAGAAGTCCAGGTGGGCATCTTTGCCCACCACACCACTCACAACTTCACTGTTCCGGGATTCAAACAGCAAATTCAATACATTCATCAGCCTCCTCTTCCCTCCAGGATCTTCTCTGCTTTGCAGCTCTTCATAGTTCATCTCGCTGAGCCACCCAATAACCTTGCGAGATACCTCTGCAGAGAACTTCCCCACATATTTCTCCAGGGGCATTTTGGTTGCAGGATGGGAGAGCCCAGCCAGGAAGCGAGAGAAGATCTCATAATCACCTTCCTTACAGGACCTGGCTTTAGCCATTGTGTCTCTGAATTTGTCCTCCTTGTAATCTAGGTAATGCACGAGGGCAGCAAAGAACTCCTGAATGGTGAGGTGAAGGAAGGAGTAGGTCACCTGGGAAGAGTCATTGGTTTGAGGGTTCTCCACCAAGAAGCCAGTGAGGAATGGAGAAAACTCCACATTGGCAACCTGTAAGTGGTGCGGTTGAAAGACAAGTGTGCGATATGTGATGCCGTATTCAGCCAACCATCCGACACTTATCAATGTATCTCGCATCCTCTGTGGCTCAGGCCGCTCCTGGGTGTGATTGGCCATAATATGCGTGACGTAGCTCACAAAGAGCTGGGTCACTGTTTTGGGTGTAGGCTGTGGTCTCCCTGCCCTGGCAATGAAGCAGGGTTTGAGGGCCGTGCATGTGATCCAGCAGTAAGACGGGTTGTAGCACAGCGTGTACAGAACCTGACTGTCCCTCACATACGCAAAGGCCTCTCTGGAGACTCGCTCATCTCCAAAGAACATGGAAAAGTATCTTTCCCTTTCCTTGGAGAGGAAGCCCACGATACTGGCCACTCTGTGGAAGACTCCAGCCTCCAAACTGATCAACTTGCTGGGGCGGCTGGTCAACAGCACAGAACATCCCTCCAGCAGAGTCTGTTTCAGCAGGCTGGCGACAATCACAGTAACTGGCTTCACATCCCCTGGATTCATACACAGTTCATGGGCTTCTCCTCTCCTTAATTTCAAATCAGTCTTGCTCTCATCCAAGCCATCAAAGATGAAGAGCAGCTTCTCGGGGTCTTCCAGGACTCTTGGGAGCTTGTCCTGGAGGTGTGGATGTTTTTGACAAATCAGAGATTCTAGACTCATCTTTTCCTCATTCACATCTCGGAACTTGAAGAAGAAAACAAAGGCAAATTTCTGGTAGTGCTTCCCCGTTGCCCAGTCAAAGATGAATTTCTGCACCAGGGTTGTCTTGCCCACGCCAGCTACTCCGCTCACCATCACAGACAGGGGGAGACGGCGGGATTGAAAGCACCAGCGGAAGAGCCGGTCAGGGGCAATGCGCTCCAGCTCACTCTTTATTCTTCTCTGGAGGCGATATTCATTCAGCTCCCCAGCTGCTGCTAGGGCCTCGTGCTCCTGGTGTGTTTGCTTCTTGAAGTGACGGTCTGAGATGACCTTCAGCTCCACATAGCGGTTAGAGATGGGGAACATCTGCCCTTCAGATTTCCCTGGGGTCTTGTTTTCCTTCATCATCCCCACGAGATCACGGAGTTTGGCTTTGTGCTCTATTTGACAAGCTGAAAAGGAGAAATACAGTTATTTCCCCTCTCCCTCATCTCATCACTGTTTATTTTATGAGGGTTAGTAAATGGAAGTTTGATAGAAAAATGTCTGTAAATTGTACTCTGATCCACAGGCGCCGACTTTCTCTGGCGCCGGTGGGAGCTCACGCTCAGCATCGGGGGCAGGGCCCCACCCCCGACGCCGGGCCCTGCCCCCGACGCCGGGTGACGTTGCGGGGCCCCGCCCCCGACGCCAGGTGACGTTGCGAGGCCCCGCCCCCGACGCCGACGCAACGTCGCCCAGCATCGGGGGCGGGGCCCCGCAACGTCTCCCGGTGCTAAGGTAAGATGGCGGCGGGCCCCGGGGTTGGCAGGGAGCTGGCCGCGGGTCCCGGGGATGGCGGGGAGCTGCCGGTGGGTGCAGAGCACCCACCAATTTTTCCCCGTGGGTGCTCCAGCCCCGGAGCACCCACGAAGTCGGCGCCTATGCTCTGATCAGATAGTATTGTGAGGGGATTAGGTGGATGGATGCTCTGGACTCACTTGTTTGTTTCATCTCCTCTCTCCTCTGCTGGGCCTGATCATGAATAGTTCGACTGGAACTTGCCCTGAGTCTGACAGGACACCGCTGCATTACCTGGTCCAGCTTGTGTAATCCAGTAGGGAACAGAAACTTACCAGAATCCCTGCACTTGAGCAGGGGGACAGAGGCAAAGCAGAGATCCCCAGAGACTATTTGGATACCCAGAAAAGACTTTTGGGAAACTGGCAGTTTATTACATCACTCCCACCATTTGGAATTACAAACTGTGACTCACCTGTGTGCATAGTTTACTGGCTTTAACCTCTCAATAACTCCCATTTCCTTTTCTTAGCTAATATAGCTTTAGTTTACTATAGAATTGGCTACCAGTGTTGTCTTTGAAAGATCTAGAGTACCAATTGATCTGGGGTAAGTGACTGGTTTCTTGACACTGGCAGTAACCTGATGTGGTGTGATTTTTGGTTTAAGTGACCTTTTATCACAAAGTCCAGTTTGTCTGGGTGGCAAGATAGACTGGAGAGTCTAAGGGGACTGTCTGTGACTCTGTGGTAAGACTGGAATAGTGATCCAGGAGCTCACATTTGTCACTGGCTTGGTAAAATTTAATCATAGAACACACTGCCAGTGTGGGGTCTCTGCCCTGTTTTCTGACAGTCTGCCCTGAAGTGCACACTCAGTCATGAGCCTCACAGAGGGTTTGCTCCCTCCTAGTGCTTCCTGAGATACAAAACCCCAGGGAGCAGGCATGAGGCAGGGTGATGGTCCTGTCCTCCCTCTGTACTGCACACCAGAGCTGGTTGGGTATATGCTGCACCCCTGTGAGGGGGGAAGCAGAAGACATGCTCCCCCCGCAGGCTGAGGAACTTCAAGAGGAACTGTGCCCTATTGAAGCACAACACCTATCAGAGCTCCCACTGGGGCCATCAGCCTCCACACTGCCCCCAGGGCAGGCCTGTGATCAAGCCCTTCTTGGCTTGACAAGAGACACAGTGTTGGCAGAGTTAAGTGTAGTTCAGTTCCCTCACGGTACCTTTCAGTTCTGGGTCGAGGGCGTGTCCCAATTCATTCAGGATAATTTCCTGCAACAGTTTGTGACCTAAACACAGAGAGAGATACAGACTGCGCTGTTACCAGGCCCAATGATTGTATGTTAGCAGCTCCAATAGATCCAGTTCATCTCTGAATTCCCCCGTGGGGCTCCATGTTTTGGATATCAGGACCTGCAGGCTAATGAGGTCTCAGTGACATCACACCCAAAGACCTTTGTGTTGCCCTCCATCCCCTACTACTAGCTGCTCTATCCTTTACCTCACATTCCCCTGTATTCCCCCATCCGTATCCTTCCTGCTCCCCACATTCCCTTGCCCCTGTGATGGATTGCTGGGCAGCAGCAGGTGCACCAGTACTCTGATCATTGGATTACCAATTCAATCACCCCAGACTAAACCTGGGTGGTAAAGCTGTGCATAATTGATAGACTGGATTAGCCCAGAAAGTAGAAAAGGTCCAGGAAGGGAGTGCTTGGGGGGAAGAGTGTAACAAGCCTTGTGGATATGGTATATTTTGACTTAGTGAGGCTTTTGATACTGTCTTGCATGACCTTCTCATAAACAAACTAGGGAAATACAACCTAGTTGGTGCTACTATAAGGAGGGTGCATAACTGGTTGGAAAACCATTCCCAGAGAGTAGTTATCAGTGGTTCACAATCATGCTGGAAGGACATAACGAGTGGGGTCCCACAGGGATCAGTTCTGGGTCCAATTCTGTTCAATGTCCTTCATCAATGATTTAGATAATGGCATAGAGAGTACATTTATAAAGTTTGTGGATGATACCAAGCTGGGAGGGGTTGCAAGTGCTTTGGAGGATAGGATTAAAATTCAAAATGATCTGGACAAACTGGAGAAATGGTCTGAAGTAAATAGGATGAAATTCAATAAGGACAAATGCAAAGTACTCCACTTAGGAAGGAACAATCAGTTACACACATACAAAATGGGAAATGACTGCCTAGGAAGGAGTACTGCAGAAAGGATGGGGGGATCATAGTAGATCAAAAGTTTAATATGAATCAAAAGTGTAACATTGTTGCAAAAAAAGGAAACATCGTTCTTGGATGTATTAGCTGTAGTGTTGTAAGCAAGTGTGACAAAGCTCCAACCTTGTCTCAGTGGATCCCATGCTTCCTGGTAGATTACGCTAACCTCAGAGGCTCACTGTGACCCTCCATGTAGCCCTTCTCTCTCTAGAGGCAAGGGTCACAGCTTATTGAACCATTTTCATCATAAGCCAGAAAGGGAGGTGAGGAGAAGCTATCCTCCCTCACACAGTCTCTGTTGTCTCCCATTCTCAGTGATTAGCCAGGGAGGGGAGCCCTCTACTCCAGCCCAGGAACCCTGATAGTAGCAGATCTTGGTAGCTGATGTTTTGGAAACAGGACGAGTACAATTCCCTGGGCCACTTTCCCACAGCAGCCCCCACTTCCTCAATATCTACATCACCCTTACCTCAGGGCTTCCTTCCTTGTGCCTAATAGGGTTTGTACTGCTCCATTCCTCCAGCAGCATGGCTTCCTCCTACAGCTTCCTCCCACACGCACCCCACCTGACTAACTGGGAGGCTTTTAACTAGTTTCAGCCAGCCCCTGATTGGCTTCAGGTGTCCCAATCAACCTAGCTGTCTTCCCTGCTTTCTGGAAGGATCTTAATTAGCCCCAGGCATCTTAATTGACGTGCAGCAACTGCCATTTGCTTACCCTGGTAACAGGGATTTGTTTAGCCTGGGGCTAATATATCTGTCTCCCACTACTTTCCTATAGCCATCTGACCTTGCCTCATCACACAAGACACGAGAAGTCATTCTTCCCCTCTACTCCACGCTGATTAGGCCTCAGTTGCAGTATTGTGTCCAGTTCGGAGGGCCACATTTTAGGAAAGATGTGGACACTTTGGAGAAAGTCCAGAGAAGAGCAACAAAAATTATTAAAGGTCTAGAAAACATGACCTGTGAGGGAAGATTGAAAAAATTGAGTGTGTTTAATCTGGAAAAGAGAACACTGAGAGGGAACATGGTAACAGTGTTCAAGTATATAAAAGGTTGTTACAAGGAGAAGGGATAAAAATATTGTCTTTAACCTCTGAGGATACATCAAGAAGCAATGGTCTTAAATTGCAGCAAGGGCGGTTTAGGTGGACATTAGGAAAAACTTCCTGTCAGGGTGGTTAAGCACTGGTATAAATTATCTAGGGAGGTTGTGGAATCTCCGTCATTGGAGATTTTTAAGAGCAGGTTAGAGATATATCTGTCAGGGATGGTCTAGAATCATACAATATCAGGGTTGGAAGGGACATCAGGAGGTCATCTAATCCAACCGCCTGCTCAAAGCAGGACCAATCCCCAACTAAATCTAGATTATACTTAGTCTAAATCTAGATTATAGTCTTAGTCTTAGACCAAGTCTAGATTATACTTAGTCCTGACTTGAGTGCAGGGGACTAGACTAGATGATCTCTCAAGGTCCTTCCAGTCAGTCCTACAATTCTATGATTCTATGAGTTGTGAGGTACACTGAAAATATGTTCCTAAAGTCTGTATCAAGGCAGAGTTGACAAACAGGTTTTCTGTCAGATCACAGATGTTTATTCACCTGTCCACATGTAAATTAAACATTGTAAGCCAACACAATAGAAGCTCCATTTACATATGAAGTTGTCAGGTTCCCTCCCCACTCTGAACTTTAAGGTACAGTCATGGGGACCCACATGAAAGACCCCCTAAAGTTATTTCTACCAGTTTACATTAAAAACTCCCCAAGGTACAAATTCTCCCTTGTACCCTGAAAAAAGGTAACCACTGCCACCACCAAGTGATTTAAACAAGAACCAGGGAAAAGGACCACTTGGAGTTCCCCTTCCCCCCAAAATATCCCCTCAAGCCCTTACACCCCCTTTTCTGGGGAGGCTTGAGAATAATCACCTAACCAATGGGTTACAAAGTGATCAAAGACCCAACCCCTGGGTCTTAGAACAATGGGAAAATCAGTCTGGTTCTTAAAAGAAGGATTTTATTTAAAAAGAAAGGTAAAAATCATCTCTGTAAAAAATCAGGATGGTAAATAACTTTACAGGGTACTCAATTTCAAAACTCAGAGGGTCCCCCACTCACTCTGGACAAAACCTTAAAGTTACAGAAAAACAGGAATAACACCTCCCTCTTAACACAGGGAAAATTCAAGCTACAGAAAACAGGATAAAGGGGTGTCTTCCTTGCCTTCTTCTTATATTTCTCAAAGTTTATTGTTTGTCCCCAGAGTCAGGACAACCCCTATAACTTATTCTTTGGTGAGCTGCCTCCCCGTTGACTTCTGTCATAAACATACAGCTAAGGGGTTAAGATTCCTTCTTACCTGTAAGGGGTTAAGAAGCTCAAATAGCCTGCTGGCACCTAACCCAAGAGGACCAATGAGGAAAGAAGATACTTTCAAATCTTGGGAGGGGGGAAGGTTTTGTTTTGTGTGTGTGTGCTTTCTTGGGACTAGAGGGACCGGGGCAGAAATCCATCTCCTCCAATCCATCCTCAACCAAATCTCAAATATTACAACAAGTAAGGTAAACATTGTGTTGAGGTTTTTTTGTGTTTTGCTTGTGGAATTTTCCCTGTGCTAAAAGGAAGGGGCTGAGAAGCCAAGGCAGGACAGTCCCAGAGGGAGCGAAGCCCCGGAGAGCGGGACGCAGGCCCTGCACGGCAGCACCTTGGGCACCAATCCCCTCTATGGCCCCGCTGCTGCTGCTGCTCCTGGCCACCGTGCCACAGCCCCTGAGCAGCTCGGGCGCTTCACCCAGCCCCGGCTGTGGTGCTGGGGGGGTGGCTGCCCTGCGGCACCTGCAGGCAGCTCCATGTGCCCTGCGGGGCGGCCCCCAGCCCAAGTGTCCCAGTCCTTTTGCTGCCCCAAGCAAAAAAAAAAAAGATGGCCGGAATGCTGCCCCTGAAAATGTGCTGCCCCAAGCACGTGCTTGGTTTGCTGGTGCCTAGAGCCGCCCCTGCACTTAGGAAATAATTGGGCACTGTGTTTAGTATGATGTGTCATTCCATATTCTTTATGAAAATATGCTTATGATATGAATATGACATAACTGAGATATACTTTATGCTGTTCCCTTGGGGACAGCAGACCTGGTATCACTGAGAGTGCTCAGTGGAGGATGGGCTGGACACTCCAGGGGGATGCTTCAAAGGGGCTCGGGGACTGGGGTGCACCTAGTGTTAACCTGCAAGGCAATGTAAGGGCTGGCATAGCCTGGAGGAGATTGCTCGGATGGCAACAGGCTGGTGGTGTCAGGGAGTTGACACCCAGTTAAACACAAGCAAGACTCCCTCTCGCTGGAGGCAGGGGGTGTGACTTACAGAACTGGGTACCCCAAGAACCATCACATATGGATCTTGGCATACATGCCCAGATAGCTGTGTCACAGCCAGCTATAGCACTAGTGCGGGCACAGGGCATGACAGCATCATAATGTGGTCACACTATGGTGAGTTAGGCTACCACAGGTTAAATTTCTATGTGCTTAGCGTGCAGTGAAGAAAAAATTAATCTTAAGATAACTAACCCCATAGAACACAGCCCTGATCTGAGGGCTTGACAAGGAAGAGCCTGTAGTGAAGAACATAGATTCCCATGGATTACCCCAGTTGACTTATTCCCCACTCTGTGCGATGGGTACATTACCATTCTGAATTATTTCATCTAGCATCCCATGGAGATTAGGGTGAGCCCACCTGCTCTGCAGAGCAAACAGACACATCCAGAGCCCCAGTCTCGTGGCATAGCTCACAGCGAAAATATCACCCACTAGCTTCTCTGCGGTGCTGGTTGAGTCATGGTTCTTCTCCCAGTCACTGTAATCCTAAAACACAGAGGGACACAAGAGGTGGAAGAATCAGAAGCAGCCTGCAATGGCAGGGCGGCGGGGGGTGGGGGAGCGTCTATAAAGTAATCAGAAGAGTGACATAGAATCATAGATATGGAGAACAGAAAGGGACCTAGATTGATCATCTAGTCCAGTCTCTGGCACTGATGCAGGGCCATCTAAACCATCCCTAACAGATGTTTGTCTAACCTGTTCTTAAAAACCTCCAATGATAAAAATTCCACAACCTCCCTATGTAATTTATTCCAGTGCTTAACTACCCAGACAATTAGGAAGTTTTTCCTAACGTCTAACCTAAACCTCCCTTGCTGCAATTTAAGCCCATTGCTTCTTGTCCTATCCTCAGTGGTTAAGGAGAACAATTTATCACCCTCCTCTTTACAACAACCTTTTACATACTTGAAGACTGT
The DNA here is from genome assembly GCA_037349315.1 of Chelydra serpentina. Classification (NCBI taxonomy): domain Eukaryota; kingdom Metazoa; phylum Chordata; order Testudines; family Chelydridae; genus Chelydra; species Chelydra serpentina. The sequence continues at coordinate 3,320,483 of JBAIAC010000056.1, forward strand.
TATCAAATCCCCTCTCAGTTTTCTCTTCTCCAGACTAAACAAACCCTTTTAAAAAAATCTTTCCTGGTAGGTCATGGTTTCTAGACCTTTAATTATTTTTGTTGCCCTCCTCTGGACTGTCTCCAATTTGTCCACATCTTTCCCAATGTGTGGTACCCAGAACTGGACCCAATACTCCACTTGAGGTCTTATCAGTTCCCAAAAACATCCTATGGCCAAGGGCTACTTCCTAAAAATGACCATCTGGGCAGTTGGTCCATGATTATAAGGGCAACAAAAGGCTCTGTCATAGCTGAGTGACCTCGTGGTGGAGTAAAGGCTGCATGTGGCATTGATAGACCACCCCCAGCTCTCACTCCCCAGACCAACAGAGACGAGGGACACTGAAGCATTTCCATTGCTAGGAGAGGTGTGGAGTAGGGGGTCCTACTCTTACAGAGCCCTCTAGTGGTCTCCTCAGGAATTATAATTAATGGAATGGAATGAATGGATTGTTTCTCTTTCAGAAAACACTCTTGCATGCAGAGACAGAGCCAACCCGTGCCTGCTGTAGCTGAAAGGGAGCCTGAGACACAAGGCCTTGTATCAGAACCTGGCATGGGGCCTGAGGCCTGAACTAAAGTAGTGGTCAGGCCTTCCTAATATAAAGCAAAGTTAGCAAGAGACAGGCTGTGCACAGAAGTCAGGCTCTGCCTGTGTGCAGGCTCACTGAACCTGGCAAGAACAGGGCTGGTATTGCAAAAACACACACATTCCTGCAAAATGCTAGGCACAGGACACTCACACAAACACATTCCAGAAAGGTGGCACCAGAACATCCCAATACCAAGTATGGGACAAACACGCTCCCCAAAGATGATACAAGGACACACTGACCCCAGTTAGGGTGACCAGATAGCAAGTGTAAAAAAATCGGGACGGGGGGTGGGCGGTAAAAAAAGCTCCCAAAATCAGGACTGTCCCTATAAAATCGGGACATCTGGTCACCCTATCCCCAGTGTGATGGACAGAGATGTTTTGATCAAACCAACAAGTACAAGGGTGGTAACAAACCACCATAGGAGGCAGTAACTAACTTTGTCAGAGGGGCAATACGTAGCTTGTTTGTATCAGTGTATAAAGAGGTATCTCGGAGGAGTGTCTTTGGCTGGCTTAGGGGGCAGTGGAAAGTCCTGCCACTGACTGAGCTGCTCCATTGTCACAGGCATACATGTAGTACGTGTACTTATAGCAAGTATAGGGCACTAGTACTGTGCTTTGTCGACAATAAACCTGTCTGGGTGCCTTTGCTTCTAACGGGTGTGTGGTTATTGGGCAGTTCAATCGGAGCCTGCTGTACGGACGGGCTAGCTGGCCAGAGCCAGTGCAGCACGCAGAGAGAGCACACACACAGCCAACATCTGACCACACCTGCCGATAGTGGGGGATGGGGCAGGGAGCAGAGTGAGGGCAGCTGGCTTCAGCAGTGTTACTGACAACGCTTAGTCCGTGTGAGCATGCTCAGAACAAGCCAAGCAGAAGTTCCTGGAGCCTGTTATTACCTCTGCATGTCATGGCATGTATGGCCAGCAGCAGCCCTAGACTCTCTCCTGCCCTGGAAAAAGACAACCCTGTGTGTGCAAGCCCTATCTGCCCTGATACCCACAGACAGGGTTTCTCTAGGGAAACTGGAAAGTCAGCTCGGGCAGCTTTAGCCAGGGGTCCATTGTTATATGCAGGGCGCTGTACCTGGGCCTGCTGAGCAGTGATGACGCGTCTGCTGGTGAGTTCCTGCAGCACAATGGGAATGTCGTTCTCTATGACATAGACCATGTCAGGATGGAAGTGCTCGCTCAGCCTCATCAGCTCCCAATGGCTATAATTATCCATGTGTTTGCTGAAGGCTTTAACGTCACCTGTGGAGAAGACCAGCACTTAGACACCATAGCACTTACTGACTGGCATGGACTCATGCCCGTTCTATGATCTCTAATACCAGAGCTCAGGTACAGTCCTCTGGCTGTGGGGCTGAGCTCTACTGCAGGCATTGTGCTGCTTGGTCCATAATGAGAGGAGCCCGTCAGCCACACCCCTCTGTGGTCACAGCAGGTGATTCAGTAGGGAGTTGGGCAGGAGCAGGAGCTGTGGGGAGCTCACAGATACTCTCCTCACAGCCTTTGCCCAGATTAAACTATTAGATTTATAAAAATGTTTAGAAGTGGCTCGTAGCTAAGGCTGTAGTTTGTACAGCACCTAGCACAATGGGCTGGGGATCCGTGCCTGGGGCTCCAAGGTGCTGCAATAATACAGATAACAAATAAGGCTACAATTTTGTCATGGAGGTCGCAGAAATCACAGAATCCGTGACTTCCAAAGACCTCTATGACTTCAGCCCTGGTGGCCGGGAGCTACAGGGTCCCACTGCCTCCTGCAGCAGCAGGGAGCTGTGAGGTATCCCCGCCGCTTGAGGTAGCAGTGCCCCCAATCTCCCAGCTGCCCTGGGCAGCAGGGATACCCCACAGCTCCCTGCCACTGCAGGCAGGGGGGTACCCTGCATCTCCCAACCACTGCGGGGGACAGAGGGATCATCACAGCTCCCCTCCAACTGTGGTGGCAGGAGGACCCTGGCAGCTCCCCATCACCACCATGGGGCAGGAGGATCTCGGTAGCTCCCACCATGGGGCAGGGGGATCCCGGCAGCTCCCCACCACTGCTGCCATGGGGCAGGGGGATTCCAGCAGCTCCCCGCCACCATGGGACAGGGCAATCCTGGCAGATACCCACCGCTGCCATGGGGCAGGGGGGTCCCCACAGCTCCCTACTGCGGTGGAGGCAGGGGGATTTCCGAAGCTCCCCATGGCTGGGGAAGGGGCAGGGGGACCCTGAAGTTCCCCTCTGCCATGGGGGGCAAGGGGACCCTGGGGCTCTGAGCCCCCATGGGTGGTGGGGGCCCCAGAGCTCCCCAGCCACCCCACAGCTGCCCAGTCCCTTCCCATTTTATCATGGATATTTTTAGTAAAAGTCAGTGAATTCGACTTTTACTAAAAAAATCAATGATAAAATCTTAGCCTTAATAATAATAATATTCATAGTTGCCCCAACCAGATATTCTGAAATCTACATGAAATCGCTCACTGAGCACCAAACTCCCGTCTGCCCCCTCCCCCACGCCCCATGTAAATAAATGTTTCTTGCAGCGGAGGGCCAAGGGGGACCAATTCAGGCGCCTCTGCCTATCACAGCTGTGCCAATATGGTACAAGGAGAAAGGGTGTCCCTCAAGCAGCAAGGTCCCAACCCCACCTAGGAGTTCACACATCAAATCCAGCACTTTACATTATTCAACCCACAAACCAATCAGTACCCAGAGCAGATCAGAGCACAAGTAAAACATGCTGCCACCAAGGAGCATCGCCAAAGAGGTGGGCTGCTGCATTCTGCATCCTTAGGCGTAGTCCCTTAGGAGGAAGCGCTGTAAGGAATGGGGCAGGGGCTATGGCAGTGGGGCTGAGCTCTATTGCAGGAGCAGCGCCTCTTTGTTCATGATTCGTAGATTCCAAGGCCAGACGGGACCACTGTGATGATCCAGTCTGCCCTCCGGTACGATGCAGGCCACAGAATTCCCCCAAATAATTCCTAGAGCAGAAAAACATCCAGTCTTCATTTACAAACTGTCAGTGATGGCGAATCCACCACAGCCCATGGTAAGTTGTTCCAGTGGTTAATTACTCTCATTGTTAAAATCACGCCTTATTTCCAGTCTGAATTTGTCTAGCTTCAACTTCCAGCCACTGGATTGTGTTAGACCTTTCTCTGCTAGACTGAAGAGCCCATTATTAAATATCTGTTCCCCATGTAGGTACTTATAGACTGTGATCAAGTCACCCCTTAATCTTCTCTTTGTTAAACTAAATAGATTGAGCTCCTTAAGTCTATCACTATGAGACCTGATTTCTAATCGTTTAATCATTCTCATGACTCTTCTCTGAATCCTCTCTAATTTATCAACATCCTTCCTGAATTGTGGACACCAGACCTGGACAGAGGAGTCCAGCACTGGTCGTACCAGTGCCAAATATAGAGATAAAATAACCTCTCTACTCCTACTTGAGATTCTCCTGTTTATGCATCCAAGGATCACATTAGCCCTTTTTCCCACACCATCCCTCTGGGAGCTCATGTTCAGCTTCTACCATGATCCCCCAAAGTGCTGGAGGAACCAACTAGGGACAGAGCTCTTCTTAACTTGCTGCTCACAAACAGGGAAGAATTAGTAGGGGAAGCAAAAATGGATGGGAACCTGGGAGGCAGTGACCATAAGATGGTCGAGTTCAGGATCCTGACACAAGAAAGAAAAGAGAGTAGCAGAATACGGACCCTGGACTTCAGAAAAGCAGACTTTAACTCCCTCGGGGAACTGATGGGCAGGATCCCCTGGGAGAATAACATGAGGGGGAAAGGAGTCCAGGAGAGCTGGCTTTATTTTAAAGAATCCTTATTGAGGTTGCAGCAACAAACCATCCTGATGTGTAGAAAGAATAGTAAATTATGGCAGACAACCAGCTTGGCTTAACAGTGAAATCCTTACTGATCTTAAACACAAAAAAGAAGCTTACAAGAAGTGGAAGATTGGACAAATAACCATGGAGGAGTATAAAAATATTGCTCGGGCATGCAGGAGTGAAATCAGGAAAGCCAAATCATACGTGAAGTTGCAGCAAGCAAGGAATGTTAAGAGTAAAAAGAAGGGTTCCTATAGGTATGTTAGCAACAAGAAGAAGGTCAAGGAAAGTGTGGGCCCCTTACTGAATGACGGAGGCAACCTAGTGACAGAGGATGTAGAGAAAGCTAGTGTACTCAATGCTTTTTTTGCCTCTGTCTTCACGAACAAGGTCAGCTCCCAGACTCCTGCACTAGTCAGCACAGTATGGGACGGAGGTGACCAGCCCTCTGTGGAGAAAGAAGTGGTTCAGGACTATTTAGAAAAGCTGGACGAACACAAGTCCATGGGGCCGGATGCACTGCATCCGAGGTTGCTAAAGGAGTTGGCGGATGAGATTGGAGAGCCATTGGCCATTGTCTTTGAAAACTCATGGCAATCGGAGGAGGTCCCGGATGACTGGAAAAAGGCTAATGTAGTGCCCATCTTTAAAAAAGGGAAGGAGGAGGATCCAGGGAACTACAGGCCAGTCAGTCTCACCTCAGTCCATGGAAAAATCATGGAGCAGGTCCTCAAGGAATCAATTTTGAAGCACTTAGAGGAGAGGAAAGTGATCAGGAACTGTCAGCATGGATTCACCAAGGGCAAGTCATGCCCGACTAACCTAATTGCCTTCTATGATGAGATAACTGACTTTGTGGATGAGGGGAAAGCAGTGGACGTGTTATTCCTTGACTTTAGCAAAGCTTTTGATACGGTGTCCCACAGTATTCTTACCAGCAAGTTAAAGAAGTATGGGCTGGATGAATGGACTATAAGGTGGATAGAAAGCTCACTTGATCATCGGGCTGAACAATCATAGAATATCAGGGTTGGAAGGGACCTTAGGAGGTCATCTAGTCCAACCCCCTGCTCAAAGCAAGACCAATCCCCAATTTTTGCCCCAGATCCCTAAATGGCCCCCTCAAAGACTGAACTCACAACCCTGGGTTTAGCAATCCAATGCTCAAACCACTGAGCTATCCCTTCCCCCAGGTAGTGATCAATGGCTCCATGTCTAGCTGGCAGCCGGTATCAAGCAGCGTGCAACAAGGGTCGGTGCTGGGGCCGGTTTTGTTCAATATCTTCATTAATGATCTGTTTGAAGATGACATTAAACTGGGAGGAGTGGTAGATCTGTTGGAGGGTAGGGATAGGATACAGAGGGACCTAGACAAATCAGAGGATTGGGCCAAAAGAAATATGATGAGGTTCAACAAGGACAAGTGCAGAGTCTTGCACTTAGGACGGAAGAATCCCATGCACTGCTACAGACTAAGGACCGAGTGGCTAGGCAGCAGTTCTGCAGAAAAGGACCTAGGGGTTACAGTGGATGAGAAGCTGGATATGAGTCAACAGTGTGCCCTTGTTGCCAAGAAGGCTAATGGCAATTTGGGCTGTATAAGTAGGAGCATTGCCAGCAGATCGAGGGACGTGATCATTCCCCTCTATTTGGCATTGGTGAGGCCTCATCTGGAGTACTGTGTCCAGTTTTGGGCCCCACACTACAAGAAGGATGCGGAAAAATTGGAAAGAGCCCAGAGGAGGGCAACAAAAATGATTAGGGGGCTGGAGCACATGACATATGAGGAGAGGCTGAGGGGGTTGGACTAGATGATCGGGGGTTGGATCCTGAGGTCCCTTCCAACCCTGAGATTCTATGATTCTATGAACTGGGATTGTTTAGCCTGCAGAAGAGGGGGGACTTGATAGCTGCTTTCAACTACCTGAAAGGGGGTTCCAAAGAGGATGAATCTAGACTGTTCTCAGTGGTAGAAGATGACAGAACAAGGCGTAATGGTCTAAAGTTGCAGAGGGGGAGGTTTAGGTTGGATATTAGGAAAAACCTTTTCACTAGGAGGGTGGTGAAGCACTGGAATGGGTTATCTAGGGAGTTATTGGAATCTCCTTCCTTAGAGGTTTCTAAGGTCAGGCTTGACAAAACCCTGGCTGGGATGATTTAGTTGGGGATTGGTCCTGCTTTGAGCAGGGGATTGGACTAGATGACCTTCTGAGGTCCCTTCCAGCCTTGATATTCTATGATTCTATGAAATCTTTTTCAGAGTCACTGCTTCCCAGGGAATAGTCCCTCATCCTGTAAGTACAGCCTACATTTTTTGTTCCTATAGGTATACATTTAGCCATGTTAAAATGCATATTGTTTACTTGCACCAAGATTTCCGTGCTCTGTGACCTGTCCTCTTCATTATTTACCACGCCCCCAATTTTTGTGTCATCTGCAAACTTTATCAATGATGATTTTACATTTTCTCCCATTGATAAACTGCCATTTAGCATAGGGCCAAGAACTGATCCCTACAGGACGCCTTACAGAATTCTAATTATATTACATCACCACTATTACCTTTATCAACCAAACTCATCAAAAAGATATCAAGCGAGGTTGACAGGATCTATTTTGCTGAAACCCATGTTGATTGATATTAATTATATTACTTTCCTTTAATTCTTGATTAATAATGAGATACGCCCATCAATCACACTCACCTTCCATCACCACAGATCTTTGTTTGGAAGCCATTTTGTCCCCTCTGCGCCGTTGTCTCTGGAAAGTTTACGGAGAGGAAAATGTACATCAGACAGAGGCAGGGAGATCATTTCACTCTACAGCTGAGACAGTCTCACATTTTGTTCTTAGTGTTTTACGTCTTTGGAGAAATCTTTGAAGACGGTTGATGCCCTCATAAAGGGCTCCTGTCTCTGCATTAATAACACTCAGCATCAATACAGGGATTCGCCTTCACAAACCTCAGAGAGCTCTACAAAGCTCTACGAATCGCAATATTGCCAAAAGTTCAAAACCTATAAGATTGGCTCAGACATGATGAAATTAAAAAAAGATGACATCATGGGGTTTGGTCTGTCTGCAGATTGCTGACCTTCTCCCACCAGCCCCACCAGGTGTGACACCTAGTGCAGGCAACTCTCACACTTAGGCAGTTTCAGCCGCAGGGGTGATGGAGCTGGCATGCTCCAGAACGGCGTTCCGGCAGTTTTGCCGCATGGAGGATGCCATTTTGCTCTCACAATGGCATCCTCTGCACAACATGTCTTTGCAATCAACACACATGTGAGGTCACGCTGCATGGAGGGTGCCATTTTGTGGAGCAAAATATGGGAATAACTTTTAATCCTAGTTGTGCTGGGTAGAAATCGAACCGGAAACCTACAGGCGAAAGGCTCCATAGTGCATGAGCAATGATCTGAGGCAACCAGTCCCTGATGGGGCCAATGTTCCACCTTTGCACATGAGGTGTTCTTCTGGAAAAATAACTTGTTAAATCAAACTGGGTTCTGACTGCTCTAGAGAATGTTTTATATTAAATGGTCCATTCTAAATAGAACACTGTTCCGTTCCCTGTCATTCCCTTTCATTTGCTCTAAATCAATGATCAAATCTATCCAAGTGTCACTCCATGCAGTTCCCTGGGCTTAGGTAACCTGGTGATGCGTGTGTATCACAAGTCCCTGCTGTGCTGATCTGCAAAGGATACGAGGTGTTACAGACCCCAGCTACAGCACTTTGGACCTGTACTTAGTCATGCTTTTAGCTCTGGATGTCCCTGGTTCAGTCCCTGGTGTTTCAGCCAACATGGCGACCATCACACTTACACCAGGGGAGGACTAAGTTCCTGGTACCTGTGACCATCTCTGTTGTGAACAAGTGATAAACTGGGCCTGGTTTCCCCTGCCATAGCTGTGTACACGTGTGTAGTGTGTGCAAATGCTTCCCAGGTGTACGTGTCATAGGAGAATTCTGAGTTTACACACACTGTGCATAGGTGTAAGAGATACACACAGAACAAGGCAAAGGAGAATCAGGTTTATTAGGCCCAGTTCATGGGCTTTTGCCCTGCAGCCCAGGAGCAGGAGGCCCCAGCACAAGGGATGCTCCAGGGCAGGCTGGGGCAGAATGGCAAGTGGGTAGTATGTGGAGGAGAAAGCACACAGGGGTCATTGCAGCCATGGTGCAATTTAAGGTAGCACCTCAGGGCTCCCTTAACCTATCCTGGGGGCCGAACCAGCTCCTCTTAGCCTGAAAACTACCTCCACTCTGTCCTGGAGTCAATGCTGGCAGCAGCCCTGGGCTAAATGCTCTTTGTTATCCCAAATTCCTTTCTAGCCCGCACCCCCACAGGGCTGGTGTCGTCTCTCACCCTGGTTTTACCCCAGTTTAACTCTGTTCCCTCTAGTGATGTTACTCCTGATGTACAGCGGTGGGGAAGCAAGCCCAGCTTTTCCCACCATTTCCGCTTTTCCTACAGTTTCTCACTCTTCATGTGGACCCTGTGCAGCCCCTTTGCCGTCTCCTCCTGCAGTGCACCTCCGCAGTTCTGTCTCTGAGAAAACTTCCAGAGCTCAGGACTTTGGGGGAGGGGCATCATGTTTTGTTTTCAAAATGGCAGAGAAAAACCCCAAGGGCTAGATCATCCCAGTTTGTGCCATAGGGCGTGGAAAGATGATTTGCACAGGGGTTTGCCCATTCTAACCTGCTCTCCCCACATAGATTTTCTCTGAGCTTCAGGAGCCAGGCCCAGCACAGCCCCCATGCGCATGTGAACGGGCTCAGCAGATGACAGCCCACTCTGGGGGGACAAATCAGTCTCAAATCTACCAAAATGAAAAACACTCTCGGGGTTGTTCAGACAGCTCTGCAGACTCTTCAGACTTCATGAGACAAGAGCAAAGTGAGCCCTGGCATCAACAGGTGCAATTCACCTGGATTTCAGTGCAGCTCCACCTGTGTACATCAGGGCTGGGTGTAGTCCTGGTCCCCTGTACTCTTCAGAGAGCCCTCAGGCGGGCTGACTTAGGCCTTTTTTCTGACCTCCTTCACTGAGTTCATGTAAATATCTCAGACTCCTTGGCAGAGAATGGAAAAGCCCTGCTGCAGAGTCACAGACTGCACTGCCTCCTCCCGCTCAGCCCTTCACGTTCACTTTCAAGCTGCCTCGAAAGCTGCACTTTGGGGAGATTCTGCCCCCCCCCAACCCAATCTCAGCTCCCCAGCTCTCCTCTGTGGGGAAGGGAGGTGGAAAGACCCCAGGGAAAGCCTGTCACTTACCTTGCAGGCTGTGGGAAGAAGCACCATCTGCAGTCCCCTCCCAGATGTGTCCTCTGGTTCTGCGTGTATCAGAGGCAGCTCAGTGCGGAAGTGAAGCCCTGCTTCTGATTTCTTATCTGCATGCCGCTCCCTGGGTCCAAGGGTCACTGTTCACTATTCACAGTTTTAAACATGGTTCTGGGTTTCAAGTACACAGACCTCAGCCTGCTTAGTCCCATGGCAAACACACCATTAAAAATCTTAATAACCTTTTATTAAGGATACAGAACAAGAAGGAAAACAATTAGCATTTGCAAAGTAAAGTATTAAATATGGTTGCTATTTTAACACTAACACTTGATCCCTTAGCTGTAGAAAGTCTTTAAAAGGAACCCTCCCTTCCTTTCCCTTCCCACCCACCCTTCTATGTGGCAGTCTCTCAGGGCTACACTGGGGAGGGGGTCGATCTACGATACGCAGCTTCAGCTACGTGAATAACGTAGCTGAAGTCGGCGTATCGTAATCAACTTACCTGGCCATGAGGACGGCGGTGAGTCGATCGCTGCCACTCCCCCGTCGACTCCGCTTCCACCTTTCGATGAGGTGGATTTCCGGAGCCGACGGGGAGCGCTTTCGGGGATCGATTAATCGCGTCTAAACAAAACGCAAAAAAAATCGATCCCCGAAAGATCGATTGCTACCCGCCGATCCGGCGGGTAGTGAAGACAAGCCCTTAGAGAGTAGGAAAAATTGTATTTACTGTCCTTTTGGGGGAAACAAGGAGAAATTAGTTGAGATGGGCTGCAGCTATCAGTGTTGCTGCTGTTGTTACAGTCTAATCCCGTTTCTCAGAATACAAAACAAGACAAACACACACAGGGGATGAATCACTCGATGATTACCTATTCTGTTCATTCCTTCTGGGGCACCTGGCATTGGCCACTGCTGGAAGACAGTTGTGACATTGCACTCCATATGCTTTATGGAAGTATTCTTATGAATATGATGTAACTGGAATATGCTTTATGCAAAAGGTCTCTTGTAAGGTATCATAACAAAGGTTATAAACTATTGAATATGTTCCTCCTATTTTCATGCATGTATCATTCTTGTATCTGAAGCTAGAAATATGAAGTATAACTCTGAGGTCCTATTGTAATTATGCAAAATGTGGGCCATTAATGGTGGTTTAGAATCTTGATGGCTCCCATTGACTAGGACAATTGGTTGTAAATGGTTTATTTACCTGCAAGCCTTCCTGTGTATGTGTGGGCTAACCCAGGAAGAATGGAGACTAGGAATCTTACAGTGACATGTGACCGTGTCACCTGATAATGAAATTCATCTTAAATCTGGTACTTTTCCATTTAGTAGGAGGGGTGGAGATCCAGAGAGACAAAAGATCTCCACCTTGTGCCAAAGCTATAAAAGGGGCTGCCAGTCATGAGAAAACCCCACTTACCACCTGAAATGTCTGCTGGAACTAACAAGGACTGTACCAGGGGAAAGGATTGGGCCCAGACTAGGGAGGAGTCTAGGCTGTGAAAGAAGCTTATTGGAACATCTCTGAGGGTGAGATATTACCTGTAATCAGTTTCTTAATGTATTAGGCTTAGACTTGCATGTTTTGCTTTATTTTGCTTGGTGACTTACTTTGTTCTGTCTGTTAATATTTGAAACCACTTAAATCCTACCTTTTATACGTAATAAAATCACTTTTGTTTATTAATAAACCCAGAGTAAGTGATTAATACCTGAGGGCGCAAACAGCTGTGTATATCTCTCTATCAGTTATAGAGAGCGGACAATTCATGAGTTTACCCTGTATAAGCGTTATACAGAGTATAAATGGAGTTTGGATCCCATTGGGAACTGGGTGTCTGGGTGCTGGAGATAGGTAACCTGCTGAGATGTTTTCAGTTAAGTCTGCAGTTCTGGGGGCATGGCCCGGACCCTGGGTCTGTGTTGCAGCAGGCTAGTATGTCTGGCTCAACAAGGCAGGGTTCTGGAGTCCCAAGCTGGCAGGGAAAACGGGCTCAGGGGTAATTTCAGCACATCAGGTGGCAGTCCCAAGGGGGTCTCCGTGACCAAACCCGTCAGAACAGGATACTGGGCTAGATGGACCTTTGGTCTGACCCAGAATGGCCTTTCTTATGTTATTATGTTCTATGGTCTAAAAGAGGAAAGAAGAGAACAACAAAGATAGAAAAGGCAGCCTCTGTCTCTGGAGTTGACTGTCACTTGCAGCCTTACTGTTGGAGAAACACAGGCCCAGCCCATGGTCCAATCAGCCACCCTGAGACCTGCCAAACTTGTACCAGAATCAGGTTGTTTAGGGCAGTGTTTTAGTTGTCTCTCTAGTAACAGACTTACACCAGAGTTGAAAAATATAGTCTTGGCCAGCTAAGTCAGACTCTTATTAGATTGAAGGTAATAGGAGAGTTTACTCCACACTGGCATAAAAGGGGTTAATAGAGCCCTAGGGAGCTGTGTGGGAAGCAGCCAATAGGAGAGAGGCTGCAAGGAGCAGCCAATCAGGGCCCAGCAAGCTAACATAAAAAGGGCTGCAGGGCTAGAGGTAGTCATAGAATATCAGGGTTGGAAGGGACCTTAGGAGGTCATCTAGTCCAACCCCCTGCTCAAAGCAGGACCAATCCCCAATTTTTGCCCCAGATCCCCAAATGGCCCCCTCAAGGATTGAACTCACAACCCTGGGTTTAGCAGGCCAATGCTCAAACCACTGAGCTATCCCCAGTTGCTTCTGGGAGTTCAGGGAGTGAAGACTGTGTCCCTGGAGGGCTGAGAGACCTGTAATCAAGAGACCTTGGACAGAGTAGCTGCTAGCAATGACCAGGAGAGCAGGAGGGAGCTCCTGGCTGGCTGCTGGGACTGAGCAGCTGAGGGCACTGAGGTGAGTGTAAAGAAGGTGCTGAGGCAGTCGGAAAGTGCTTCGGAGAAATAGAGCAGTATTGAGAGAATTTAAAGAGGCACAACAGGAAGTTGCTATTTACAGGGTCGCTGGGACTTGGATTACTGGTCCCCCTGGTCCTCCCCACTCACCACTAGGAAGTGGCTGGACAGTAGGGCTGTGATACATGTTGTAGGAGCAGCAGTGATCTGTATGCTATGTACAACCTGTATGTTCAAAAGGTCTGTTTCACCTTCACCCCACCCCTTTTGTCTCCTCTCTCTCTTTGAATATCCGTGAAGTGGCTTCCTCCCACCCCTCCCTCCTGGAATGCTTGTGGGATGAATGGACTGTTAAACAGCTGGAAGATCAGCAGGGCTCCAAGGTAGACAAGGTGTCTGGGAATCTAATTAGGTAGCGATCACACACCCAATGCATGGACACTGCATGGACACTGCCCGAGGTGGAGTGTGACCAACCAGATGCGGCCAAGTCATCTCTAGTCGCAGGCCATGAGGAGCTGGTCCTTAAAAGGGGAAGGGGCCATGTGCTTGGCAGTGCAATCACAAGCTTGTACCTCCCAAGAAGCCCCTTTGCCCGGACCGCCTGGCCAGTGGTCCACTGTTTGCATTCCATCGTGCCTCAGGAAGACTTACCTTCATTGCTGCGCTGTGGGTCACTTACCTTGAAGGATCCTGACATCTCCAGTGCTGTGCCTGTCCTGGGAGTGTGAGTATGCTAGTGTGAGTGTTCCCCCCCTCCTTTGGAGCTTAGATTTCAGTGTAATAAACGTGCTGCTTTCTGCCAAACTCTGGTGGGTCATTAATCCTCCCTAAGCTTACTAGCTGGCCCAATTTTGGGTAACATTAATAGTGGAGAATACGGGCAGCTTAGTGGAGGATTTGACCCATGAGTCGAAATCCCTGGTACCCCCGCCCCCCCCGGTGGTCTCTTGGGTGGGTCCAGAGAAAAGGACGCCGCTGTTGAGTGCCAGTATAGGGCAATGGAGAGAATTAGGTGTAAATCCCCTGGTGCCCCCTAATAGCTCATTGAGCGGGTCCGGCTCAAGCCTGAATAAAAGGTGGTAGGATAGCAACCCGCTGCAGGGAGAAAAGGACGCCGTTACTAAGTATGCCACTGTGGGTCAAGGGAAAGAAAAAGGCAAAGCAGCCCAAGCAAGAATACACCCTCCCCCACCCCTTGCGGAGCAGCGCTGCTGCCCGCGGTGTTGTTAGAATGGCTCCAAAAGAAAGGGGCAGACCCCTGGATGCCAGGGGCGATTCCACCTGGGAGTACAATTCCTGAACTAGAGCTCATGTTGGATAAATATGTACTTATATATGGTCCCAATAAGGCAGGACTGGATCATGCAGCCGCGTGGCTGCTGTGGCAAGCAGGCTGGCAATGGCAGGCAGAAAAGAGTCAGCTCGCCACTGAAATAGAGTCACTCAAGGACCGATGTAATGAGTTTGAGAAGGAATGGGATATGTGGAAGGCACAGGCTTTGACTGCTAGTGCCCAGACTTCTTCCCTCTCTGTGGCTGCAGTACAGGCACCGTGTTGGCCGGACCCCAGACACTGTGTTGCGGCAGTCCGGAGGGTGGTCCGAAACTATGGGCCTGCATCAGCAGGGGGTGGGGCAGCCCCAAGTACTGGACACACTGTGGCATAGACCAAGTTGACTCCCGTGCAAGCAATAGAGTTAGCAAAAACCCTTAGCAGCCCCTCACACTCTGGGTTCAATGGGTGGGCCCGGGATATGGTGACCCTGTGTTTGGATCAGGCACTGAACCTAGCTGAGACCCGATGGGTGTTAAAAGTTATGTCTGGGTTGGGAGGAGATTTAGCACGGGTGGCTGGGCAGCAAGCTGGTCATGCCACACACAATAGTATCTTTGATATGTTGGTGAGGATGGTGCCTGCCGTGGGGCTGCGCGCGTTGTTGGCAGAGCTTGTCTCGGCAGCTGCTGCACCGGGGGAAGACCCCGTTCAGTTCATAGAGAGAATGGTTCTCCTGGCATGCTGGTGTGGCCGAGGTGTGGCAGCCACAGCGGGAGGGCAGGTACCCCTGACCATAGCTCAAATAGCCCTGCCTCCAGCAGAATTGAGGCTGATTGCCCAGGGTCTCCCAGTCCATGTACAGCAGGCGATCGGGCGGTGAAGGCCCAGGGAACCCACGGATGTGGAAGCCCTGCTAGACGCAGTCCGGCAGGCTGCTCTCATTGCCCCACCTGTGCCACAACCGCTAGTGGGCAAGGCCTCTATGTAGACCGCAGAAACCCCAGGAAACCCGATCCTCGGTCTGGAAACCGCAGGGGGCAGTCCTGCCTGCGGAATAACCTCTGGCGGGTTTTGCTGGAACAGGGGGAGTATATGGACAATTGGCATGGGAAACCCATCAGGGAGATGATGCTCCGGTGCATGCAGTTGGGGATACCCCTTCCTGCAGGGGAGCAGAGGGCCCATCAGGAGCAGTGCCAGCCAGCTTGGATCGGCCAGTGCAAGTTCCCTAGAGGAGCCCGCAGGAGGACAGATGCCCGGACGGGTGGCAATGGGTAGCCACCCTGTCCCCCGATCATGGGGGGGCATCTAGTAGTCCAAATGAGGGTAGGAATGACACATACCCTGCTTGCATGCATATATATATATATATATATATATATATATATATATAATATATTTGTATAGTTTAAGTATTTGTAATAGGTTTATAAATTTATATTAAAGTAAGCTAAGAAAAGTTAACACATTTATATTAAAACCATTTACCCAGAAAAGTAAAGTTAACCTATATTTTGTTACCTAAATCAATAAGTACCCACGCCTATGTTTATGACCTTTTATTTAAACCAATAAAGAATGAAAAATGGCATGGGGGGGGTTTAATGTTGTACCCACAGACATAACAGGTACACCACAAGAAAACGTATGTGCGTATATATGTTTTCTTAATGCGTACAAACCTACTAGCCTATGGGGGTAAGTGTACCCTAACATTTGTGGGTAAGAAATGAAATTTGGGCATAGAAGAAAAAATGTACTAGTAATATAAAAAATAAAATAAGTAAAGCAATGGGGGAGAAAATATCCTCTCCTCTGTTAGCATCTGCCTCTAATAGTAAAACAAAGTGCCTTTAAAAACTGTAATTGTTCAAAAACTAAAAAATACATTGTCACAAGTGACATAAGTAAATAGTGTATGTAATGTAGTAATCTCTAGGTTACAACAAGAAAAATACAACAACCAAAAAATGTAATTCCTGCTCTTCCACCCAATCTTACATTGGCACCATATAAATCAAAAAATCCAGCCCCTGTGGGTAAACATTTATTGGCATTTGGGAAATCATAAACATTGCCTAGGTCCCTAAAATTTCGTAAACCCTCTACACTCCCTTGGTGAATGCTGGTATTACCTGGTGTACAGAATTAAGGAACCCCCAGGGTTAGGCCAAGGTGTTCCTAAATTCCCTAGGTACCAGGATTGGCAAAATAACCCTAACCCACGTAGTAACCCTAAACCTTAAAGTAAACATGCCCCTCAACGGGTTATGTGTTTAAATCCCATGTAGGGGCCCAAAACCGTGTTCCTTTCTTTTCAAATGCAGCACAAAACAATTCACGCCTGCAAAAACCCAAGTCAAAAATAAAAACTCAGTTGTAATAATGTTTAAGCAAACATTTAAGGCTCAACAATAATATCCAAAAACTCTAAGCCCACGTAAATAAGCTAATAATAAAAGGTCAAAACCAGGCACCCTTAAACCGTTCAGTGGCCTCCGTTAACCCATTTCCTTCTCTCCGTTAAACAGCCTTGAAAAATTGGAGACGCCATGAACCATTTGGAGTAAACAAAAATTTGGTGATGTGATAGGACAATCCAAACATTGCCTTTACCACAAGTGCCTTTACCACAGCACCCGTTTTAAATCCTTATTTGGGTTTAACTGGGTACCACAGGCAGGGATTTGGAGCAATCAAATTTTTGAATTGCTCTGCTCTGGCTCCGCTCCAGGTTCGGCATAAACCTACTACTCCACGCTCCAGCTCCGGGCTCCTCTCCAAAGCCCTGACCACAGGAATTTCATTCCCAATTTTGCTTCCATTGCAGGTCCCTTGTACCAACTATTTTTTTTAAAGTTTCCAATAAAAATAAACTAAGCAACGCACAAAAGCAGTATCCCAACTAAAACAGGCCACTGTCAAGCCTCCAGTGTTAATCACTTCAAATCCTAAGGTGCCGTATCATCTAAAGGAAGCAGTAAGTGTTAATGTGTTAGCAGCTGTGGCTTCACCAAAAAAAGGCATAAAAATTCAAACCATAGAACCATAGAATATCAGGTTTGGAAGGGACCTTAGAAGGTCATCTAGTCCAACCCCCTGCTCAATGCAGGACCAATCCCCAATTTTTGCCCCAGATCCCTAAATGGCCCCCTCAAGGATTGAACTCACAACCCTGGGTTTAGCAGGCCAATGCTCAAACCACTGAGCTATCCCTCCCCCCCCACGTAAACCTGTGGCCTTAAACTTAAACTTAAAAATAACGATTGTAAAAAGTACTTATTGGCAACCAGTTGGGCCATACAACACTTTTCTTTTCTAATTGGCCTAAGCCCAATCATATTACACTCATCGCACACTCCCCTTCAGTTCTTACAATCCATTAGAGTAAAAAATGTGCAAGTCTTAAATGCTCGATGCTCGCCTAGCCCACTGGGCATTAATGCTGAAAAAAAAAATTGCAGTAAAACCTATTAAAACACCATCCTTGTTACCAACTGCCCTACTGTACCAAATAAAGCCACATGTGTGTCCCAATCTTAATCAATTAAATAAAAAAAAAAGCTTTTCCAACGGTTAATCCAAAAAACAAATTCTGGTAATAGGTATCATTTCTTTGTTAACGGTTCTAGTTATTACCATCAAGGTAAACCTCATACCAAATTTAATAAAAATACAAAAATTAAATAAAAACATAGTAAAAGTAATCCTAAAGCTTTCCATAACCAAAAAAAAAAGTGCCACTAACAGTAAATCCTTTGTACAAAAAAAATGCGTCATTAAAATCTCAGGTGTATAAAGGTCCTTGGACGGCTTTGCAGATTAACTTTCTAGGTCCTTTGCCAAAAACTCAAAGGTAACCAATACCTATTAGTGGTTATCAATCCTTTTTCAAAGTGGGTAAAGGCATTTCCTCTTAAAGCCAATACTGCATAAGCCACTGCCAAGGTCCTAGTAGAGCAAGTCTTCTCTCAATAAAAAATCCCTGCAAAGGTAAAATCAAACCAAAAATCACATTTCACTAAACAGTTCTTTAGGAACTGCCTTAAATTAATAAAAGTCCTGCAAAAACTACACATCCCATACAGACCATAGTCCTCTGGGATGGTAAAACAAGCCAATCAAACTATAAAAGTAATGTTAAGAAAACTGATTAATGCCAATAAACGTAACTAAAACACTCCCATGCCTCTAATATTAATGGTATTAAAAGCAACACCAGCTGCATCTACTAATAAAACACTTTAATGTAATAACAGGCCAAACAATGCAATTACCAAAACATTTAATTTGGCATACCAGTGGCACTCAATTAAAAAAAATTAAATAAATACCTACCTGCAAAATCTGCAAAAACATTTAAATCAAATCCACTTGCAGGTAGCAGCTAAATTTAAAAAATCCAAATGTAAGGCAAAGGCTTACTTTAACAAAGCCACAAAAAAAATACTTAAAACGTTTTAAAAAAATATATACCGTAATGTTATTGTTGTATAAATCAAAACACGGGCTGTGTAACCAATAAATCAAACTCTTCCAAATCATCAATAAACTCAGTTCAGTAGTGTATAAAATTAAAATAACAAAAGGCAAGCGTAATATATACAAAATCAGTCATACTAATCAGTTAAAGCTGTATAAATCTCCCAGGTCGCAAAAACAATTTCCTCCTCAAAACTTAAATAAACAGCATCCTATAAAATTGCAACAACTAAAGCCCAGCAAATTGCAACCATAAAATAAACATTAATATTTCTAATTTACTATACCCTTATCGTTGCTCTAAGGGTAAAACTAAGCCAAAATCACAAATTTAAAACTAAACTATTACAACCCCATAAAACCAAACAACATGGTCATGCTCAATTGCCTAAGCACGTAAAACAAAACATACCAACACACACACAAAAATAAACTATTATACTCAACCCAAAACTTATCCTCAAAAAAAGTAATTTACTGTTTATAATATGCATAACATAACCCAACTATTTAATAAAACCCAACGTAAAAATAATCAGCTAATCCCTTTAAAACAATAATCAGCACAAAAATCAACATTAAAAAAATGTATGCTCTGCATATAAAAAATACATCATAAATGCAATCACTAATGCATTATAATCCTTAAAATTAAAAAAGGTTCCTAACTTAATTAAAAATAAGCAATTATTAAGTTGGTACTGTCCCAAGTGTTTTCAAAAGCTAAAAAAAACAACCAATCCCCATGTTTAAATTCATGCCAGCATTTATCATGGGTGCTATAAAAAATAAAATCTGTAACACCTCACTCCAACCAAAACAGTTGTTTTCTTTCTAAAAATTGTATAATGGCACAATCCATGTATGTCTCATTCACAGTCTCATTACCAGTGTTTAACCCAAACAAAAATGTGGACAGGCAATTGGTTGCTGTCCACTCTATAGGTCACCTCAAAAACAACATCTATAAAAAATGCATTAATACACCTCCCCTGGTGGTCTATCATATTCCAACTCAAACTTAAAAAGTGCCACAAAAGTTGCTCTAAAAAAAAAAAGCCTCAGTACTGTCCCTGCCAGCAGGTAGGGGATCTTGGGGGACAATTACTGCACTGGTGGGGTGCAAAATAAACGTTATTAAGAAAATATAAAAACAGGGGAAAATTCAATAGTGAGGGGTATAGGGTTTGTTAAGGTAGACAATTGGGGAGGGGTTTCTTTTAGTAAACAGGATAGGGGGTTTCAATAGTGGGGTACAATACAGTGGGGTACAATACAGTTGGTAACCAATTAACACTGAAGTATAAATGTAACAGGTAGCTAACAATTTCTATGTAAAGGGTGTGTCACAGCAGCATATAACCAACTAACAGTTATGGGTAAAATGTGATAAATAACCAACAACTCTAGGTAAAAATGTCTCACAGTGGTGTAAATGTAAAATGTGAGGTGTGTTAGAGAGAAAAAAGGTAACCAATGGGGTTTTTATGCTAGACTTTAGTAATGCAATTGAGGTTTGGCAGCTATCGGAGGGGCGGGGGTGTGAGCATGTGGTGGAAGGAATTAAAAGAGAGAGAGAGAGAGGCAGTGGTAGAGGAATGAGGTTGGGGGGGTTTATACAGAACACAGCAAAATCTTATCTATGATCTATCTTAACCAAGATTACACAAGTTAGCAAGTAACAGAACACAATGCAACAACTTGTTACACCTAACTTACAGAGCACAATACAAACAATTCTTTAAAGCTAACTTAATCACAGCTATGCAAAATGAAATTACAATTTATCTAGACTAAAGACTAAACCTAATGGGTGCACCTTATACTAGGGGTAGTTCCAGAGGGCAGAGTGGTGTGTGCCCAGGATACAGACCAAGGAGTTAGCTTGGGTCTGCCTGCTGGGGAAAGAAAGCCAGCAGTTAGAACAAGGAAAGTGTGCAAGAGGTTTTTCCTTACCAATCCCCAAAGCAGCAGCAGGAACAGCAGTTTCAGCATCAGAGGACGCAGAGAAGACTTGATTCGCTTACAATAATCAGGAGATCTCCAGGCACAAATTCGTTGTTCGTGGGAGGGGAGTTTAAAACGGAGGTATGCTCAAAAACAAACGAGAGCGGGGAGAGGGACCCCCAAAGACCCCTAGCTGATCAGACCAGGTGGCAAAGCAAGGACCTTCTGCGGTGGTCTGATCAGAAAATGTCTAGTTTTAAAGGCAAACTTAGGCAGTCTCCCGCCAGTAACTCTGATTGGTTCCCCTTAATACGGGGGAGGAGAGAAGGCAGGGAAAACTACAGGTAAGCATAGGCATGCCTGGGCATGTTCTGAGCCACAGGTATGACTCATGTTTAGCTATGTGGCCACTTTAGGTCTTGCATACCTGGGCAGAGCACCCCTACACCGAGCTGGGTCCGAACAAAAAAGCTAGACAAAGGAGCGAAAAGCCCCCATCTTCCTGAGCAGAGTAATGGCTCCAGTCAGTCTGCACAAGCCATTTCCATGAGCAGGGCCAGGCTGTGACTTTGGTCAGTTCCATGGCCGGGGGGGCGGCAACTCAGCACAAACAGAAAGGAAGGGGGGAAAATAATCCAGCAGGGGGACAGCTGTAACAGACAAGTACATCTGTAGGTGTAACGTGTTTAAAACAAACACTGTTCTGTGTAAACTGAAAAAAAAAAGTATAAAATTCATCATCGTCATGCCTGGTAAAACTAAACAAGTAAAAAACTCCAATAAAGAGGGTAACCTATGCTAAAAATAACCAATTTTTGCATGGTTACCAACCAAAAAAGGTACCAATATAGTCCCTTAAAGTGTCCTGTCACTACAGCGGCCAAAATGCCAAATTTAATCATGTCCTTTAATCCAAAATCTAAGTGGTTTACTGTCCTTAATATCAGTAACCGCTTTTAAACATTATCATTGGCCCACATTTTACAGTACCGTTTTACATTTAGTTTCCCAAAAGTCCAATATTCCTAAACACGTTTACCCCAGGGGTATAAAATTTTCCAACTTTATTCCATGCGCAAATAAGGCAAGTACTATCGCAAATTTCCAAACTAAGTATTTTATTTCAATATGTAAATAACCTGTGTTTAGCAACACAAACCAAAACAAGCGTCTAGAAAGGCTTAATAAGCTCCTTGCAAATCCTAAAGAAAGCAGGATTAAAGGGCAATCTGGCCAAGGCACAGCTAATGGCCAACCATGACTCTTTCTTGGGTCTCCCCCTAACAAAATGGGGTAAAACCCCGGCACAACATTTTCCTATAAAAGAGATGACCCACCTCGCTAGAGCACTTCCACTTCTCTTCTCTTCACTCAGCTCCGCTCCATCTTTCTCACTAAGGGTATCATAGAATCATAGAATCATAGAATCTCAGGGTTGGAAGGGACCTCAGGAGGTCATCTAGTCCAACCCCCTGCTCAAAGCAGGACCAACCCCAACTAGATCATCCCAGCCAGGGCTTTGTCAAGCCTGACCTTAAAAACCTCTAAGGAAGGAGATTCCACCACCTCCCTAGGTAACCCATTCCAGTGCTTCACCACCCTACTAGTGAAAAAGTTTTTCCTAATATCCAACCTAAACCTCCCCCTCTGCAACTTGAGACCATTACTCCTTGTTCTGTCATCTTCTACCACTGAGAACAGTCTAGATCCATCCTCTTTGGAACCCCCTTTTAGGTAGTTGAAAGCAGCTATCAAATCCCCCCTCACTCTTCTCTTCTGCAGGCTAAACAATCTCAGTTCCCTCAGCCTCTCCTCATAAGTCATGTGCTCCAGCCCCCTAATCATTTTTGTTGCCCTCCGTTGGACTCTTTCCAATTTATCCACATCCTTCTTGTAGTGTGGGGCCCAAAACTGGACACAGTACTCCAAATGAGGCCTCACCAGTGCCGAATAGAGGGGAATAATCACATCCCTCGATCTGCTGGAAATGCCCCTACTTATACAGCCCAAAATGCCGTTAGCCTTCTTGGCAACAAGGGCACACTGTTGACTCATATTCAGCTTTTCGTCCACTGTAACCCCTAGGTCCTTTTCTGCAGAACTGCTGCCCAGCCATTCGGTCCCTAGTCTGTAGCAGTGCATGGGATTCTTCCGTCCTAAGTGCAGGACTCTGCACTTGTCCTTGTTGAACCTCATCAGATTTCTTTTGGCCCAATCCTCTAATTTGTCTAGGTCCCTCTGTATCCTATCCCTACCCTCCAGCGTATCAACCACTCCTCCCAGTTTAGTGTCATCTGCAAACTTGCTAAGGGTGCAGTCCACACCATCCTCCAGGTCGTTGATGAAGATATTGAACAAAACCGGCCCCAGCACCGACCCTTGGGGCACTCCACTTGATACCGGCTGCCAACTAGACATGGAGCCATTGATCACTACCCGTTGAGCACGACCATCCAGCCAGTTTTCTATCCACCTTACCGTCCATTCATCCAGCCCATACTTCTTTAACTTGCTGGCAAGAATGCTGTGCGAGACTGTATCAAAAGCTTTGCTAAAGTCAAGAAATAGCACATCCACTGCTTTCCCCTCATCCACAGAGCCAGTTATCTCATCATAGAAGGCAATTAGGTTAGTCAGGCATGACTTGCCCTTGGTGAATCCATGCTGACTGTTCCTGATCACTTTCCCCTCCTTTAAGTGGTTCAAAATTGATTCCTTGAGGACCTGTTCCATGATTTTTCCAGGGATTGAGGTGAGACTGACTGGCCTGTAGTTCCCCGGATCTTCCTTCTTCCCTTTTTTAAAGATGGGCACTACATTAGCTTTTTTTCCAGTCATCCGGGACCTCCCCCGATTGCCATGATTTGTCAAAGATAATGGCCAATGGCTCTGTAATCACATCGGCCAACTCCTTTAGCACCCTCGGATGCAGTGCATCCGGCCCCATGGACTTGTGTTCGTCCAGCTTTTCTAAATAGTCCCGAACTACTTCTTTCTCCACAGAGGGCTGGTCACCTCCTCCCCATACCGTGCTGCGGAGTGGAGCCATCTGGGAGCTGCCCTTGTCTGTGAAGACAGAGGCAAAAAAAGCATTGAGTACACTAGCTTTCTCCGCATCCTCTGTCACAAGGTTCCCTCCCTCATTCAGCAAGGGGCCCACACGTTCCTTGACTTTCTTCTTGTTGCTAACATACCTGAAGAAACCCTTCTTGTTACTCCTAACATCTCCAGCTAGCTGCAACTCCAAGTGTGATTTGGCCTTCCTAATTTCACTCCTGCATGCCTGAACAATATTTTTATACTCCTCCCTGGTCATTTGTCCAATCTTCCACTTCTTGTAAGCTGCTTTTTTGTGTTTAAGACGAGCAAGGATTTCATTGTTAAGCCAAGCTGGTCGCCTGCCATATTTACTTTTCTTTCTACACATCGGGTATGTCTATACTTACCCGTCGCGTCGGAGGCGCGGGATCGATGTTCTGGGTTCGATTTATCGCGTCTTGTCAAGACGCGATAAATCGAACCAGGAAGTGCTCCGTCGTCGACGCTGGTAATCCAGCTTGACGAGCGGAGTAGGCGGAGTCAACGGGGGAGCCTGCGCGCCGCGTCTGGACCACAGGTAAGTTCGAACTAAGGTACTTCGACTTCAGCTACGTTAATAACGTAGCTGAAGTTGTGTATCTTAGTTCGATGGGGGGGTTAGTGTAGACCTAGCCTTACTCTATCTATTTACAATGACTACAATTATTAGTAGGCTATACTTGTTCTTCTTAAACTTTACGTTTCAAGGAAAATAGGCTAAGCTTGGTTTCCCTTAGTTTTGTTTATTGGGTTTTGATTTTAAGTTTAAGTTAGTCAAGTAAACCCTAAGTTAGCTCTTAGCATTAGTTCCTTCTAAGCACTGCATTCCTCACTCAAGAATTAAGAAACCTGAACTGCAAGGCTGGTCCTGTGTCTCTTACCACCAGGTTATCAAGAAAGGGTGTAAGTATATTAACCAAAGCCTTGTTGCATACAATACCATATTATCATATAAATCTTCTGAATAGTAGTAATGCACTTTGTAACTCTGGGTATTTTACCATTTACTTACTATTTCATTAATTTTAATAAAAAGTCTTTACGACTATATCTGTCTCAATGTGTGCTTCCTGTCATACCCCTGAGGGTCCTTTGTAAATTCTGTGGAGCCTGATTTGGAACAACAACTTTTATCTTCTAATCAAACAGATTGGCAAGCCTAAAACCCATACTATTAATATTAATAATTAATTAAATTAAAATTAAATAAATTAAATTAATAAATTACATGAATATTAGCAGTACACCCTAAATCAGGCTACACAAGAGAGGCCATAGGCAGAAGCAGAGACAGAATGATGGTGTGCAGACTGCGGAGCATCAGCCTTGAGCTAATCCCCAGAGTGGCCAGGAGGAGGCACCAGTCCAGCAGTGAGAGCTGCACCCCATGATAGAGAGTGGTAGAAAAAAGAAAAAATAAGGTGGGAAAGACACATAGAGAAGGGTGGGTGGGTGTCTCAGTGTAAGAGAGACAAAAATCTCACCTCTCAAGGGGTATTTGTGATTTAGCCAAGCTGATGAAAGTGGCAATGTCATTTTGGTCCCTCTCTGGCCTGATCCAACCAGGACATCTCTCAGGGTCAGGATGACAAAGGCCCAGTGATGTCACAGTGGATCCCAAGGAAAGGTTGTTGTGAGAGCCATAATGATGAAGCTCGCTCCGTCCAGTCCACCCATCTCCTGGTCAGCAGTTGCAGTGAGACAGCCTGCAGCCGTTTCCCGCACACACCCATGCTTTTGTCTTTTAAAGACCCCAGAAGAGAGCTTTGGGTGAAATAGCCCATCCCTTCATTATTTTGTCCACCAACTGGACCTAATTTACATTGCATCCCCGCCTCATCTCTTGTTTACCAGGCATGATCTTACCACAGATCTTGAGTTATAACAGAAGGCCTTTTTGTTTGGACTAATTCAGTCTGTCTCCCTTTTGCACCTTTTCCCATCAACATTCATTGTCACAGGTTTCTGTGACCATTTTATGAACTTTCACTCACTTCTCACAATTTGGGTAAAGGTGTAGGGCCAGTTATTACAACACCACTCCCCCAATCTTTGTGTCACCCACAAACTTTATCAGTGATGGTTTTATATTTTCTTCCTGGTCATTGATAAAATTGTTAAGTAGCTAGGGCCAGGAACCAATCCCTGGGAGAGCCCACTAGAAACACTTCCACTTGATTATGATTCCCCATGTACAACTAAATGTTGAGATCTGTCAGTTAGCCAGTTTTTAATCCATATAATGTGAGCCATATTAATTTTGTGGTGTTCTAGTTTCTTAATCAAAATGTTGCATGATACCAAGTCAAATGCTGTACAGAAGTCTAAGGCCAGGTCTACACTAGGACTTTATGTCGAATTTATCAGCGTTAACTCGATGTAATCCCTCACCCGTCCACATTAGGAAGCAGTTTATTTCGACAGTAAGGGCTCCTTGAATCGATTTCGGTACTCCACCCTGACGAGGGGAGTAGCGCCAAATTCGAAATGGGCATGTCGAATGCGAGGTACTGTGGACGGAATTCGACGCTGATAGCTCCGGGAGCTATCCCACAGTGCACCACTCGGTGGACGCTCAGGGCAGTATTTTGTACTCGGATGCTCTGACCTGCCACTCAGAGAAATCCCCGCGAAAATTTGAATGCTTTTTCCTCTGTGGCCATTTTGAATCCCATTTCCTCTTTGGACATTGTGGCGAGCTCAGCAGCACTGGCAATGATGCAGAGCTCTACAGCGGTGGTTTCGATGCCATCACTGAATAGAAAGAGAGCTCCAACATGGAGTGATCGTGAGGTTTTGGATCTCATCGCTGTGTGGGGCGATGAATCAATCCTAGCCGAGCTCCGTTCAAAAAGACGGAATGCCAAAATTTACGAAAAGATTTCCCAGGCTATGACGGAGAGAGGGTACAGCCGGGATGCTACGCAGTGCCGCGTCAAAATCAAGGAGCTACGTCAGGCGTACCAAAAGACCAAAGAGTCCAACGGACGCTCCGGCTCAGCGCCTCAGACTTGCCGATTTTACGAGGCACTGCACGCCATGCTCGGTGGTGCGGCAACAACTACCCCGCCAGTATCCGTGGACACCGATGACGGGGTCCATTCTACGGACACATCGGAGGAGGTTTTCACTGACGGCGAAGAAGACGATGGAGGGCAGGGGGACGAAGCGATCGAAAGTGGTCACCCTGGAGATTTCCCCGACAGCCAGGAACTATTCCTCACCCTGACTGCGCTGCCCTTCGAACACTCCCAAGCCAGCATTCCTGACCAGGAATCAGGAGAGGGATCATCAGGTCAGTGTGTTAGACATTTATTTTCAATACAATAGTTATGGTGTGATAGATAGCGCTCTGTAACTGTGGCTTCATTGGCCTTATGCGCTTCAGCTTTGAGTCGCTTTCCCGTGCAACTATTTGAAAAGTCTGTCAATATGTATGGGGATAGAGGTGTAATCACCAGCAGAGATCTCAGAGAAGCTGTCTTGCAGGTACAGCGATAGTTTGTTTAGCACGTTCACTGGGAGAGCTGCCTTATTGTCTCCTCCATGGTAGGATACTTTCCCGCGCCATGCAAGCAGCAGGTACTCTGGTATCATTGCCTTGCATAGCATGGCAGCATACGGCCCCGGGGTTTGCTTGCATTGACGCAGCATGCACTCTTTCTCTGTCTCCGTAATCCTCATCAGAGTGATATCAGTCATGGGGTCCTGGTTCGAATGAGTGGTATAATTAGTATACTGCATGCTTCCTTTTCCCCTTACAGACAGACACCCGGCTGTTTACGGTAACGCGTGGTGGTAGTGTGTCGGGAGCAAAACCAGTACCACATATCGGTGCGCGGGTAGGGACAGTCCCAGGGAGCGGCAACGCTAAACCGGGGATAGGATAGGCGAGCCGTTCACGCTGAGCGGTTCGCGGGCATTTTAGATTCCCTGGAGCAGCCACGCGGAGGGGGGGAAGGGTAGGCGAGCCGTTCATGCTGAGCGGTTCGCGGGCATTTTTGGTTCCCTGGAGCAGCCACGCGGAGGGGGGGAAGGGTAGGCGAGCCGTTCATGCTGAGCGGTTCGCGGGCATTTTTGGTTCCCTGGAGCAGCCACCCAGAGGGGGGGGAAGGGTAGGCGAGCCGTTCACGCTGAGCGGTTCACGGGCATTTTAGATTCCCTGGAGCAGCCACGCGGAGGCGGGGGAAGGGTAGGCGAGCCGTTCACGCTGAGCGGTTCGCGGGCATTTTAGGTTCCCTGGAGCAGCCACGCGGAGGGGGGGGAAGGGTAGGCGAGCCGTTCACGCTGAGCGGTTCGCGGGCATTTTAGGTTCCCTGGAGCAGCCACGCGGAGGGGGGGGAAGGGTAGGCGAGCCGTTCACGCTGAGCGGTTCGCGGGCATTTTAGGTTCCCTGGAGCAGCCACGCGGAGGGGGGGGAAGGGTAGGCGAGCCGTTCACGCTGAGCGGTTCGCGGGCATTTTTGGTTCCCTGGAGCGGCAACGCGGACTGGGGGGTGGTTTAGGACAGCCGCCGTAGATTATCGGTTTGGCCAGCAGCATTTCCTGCCCGCCGCCAGGAACACTGAGGGAGACATGGGAGTAGAGCACTGCTGTGAAGCAATCTCGCAGCAGTCCTAAGTCAGCACCTTACCATGGTTTTCAGAGAGGTGATTTTCTGTGTACGGCAAGGCTTCTGGGATCCGTATACCGGGACCCCAGACACTCATTCAGCCTTAAGGCATAGTATTTGACCTTGTAGTACGTGTACATGTGATAGGCACTGTGTTTGGTCCTATTCACGGTGAAAGAGTATGGTCATTGTTCTGGAAAAAGTATCATTCTGAGGAATTCACTCCCTTTCATTTATCCCACAGCTGTGAGTGTCTCCCACCCAACCCGTGCCTCTCCCACCCACGGCCTAGTCCAGATAAGGCGGCGCAAAAAGAGAACCAGGGATGACATGTTCTCAGAATTAATGATGCTGTCACAGAGGGAGGCGGCACACCGCAGAGAGGAGTTTGCACGGTACGAGCGAGCAGCCAGGGAACGGGAGCAGAGGGCTGAAGCGCGCGAGGACAGGTGGCGGCAGGAGGATCAGCAGGCGACCCAAACAATGCTGGGAATCATGAGGGAGCAAACAGACACGCTCCGGCACCTAGTGGATGTTCTCCAGGACAGGAGACATGAGGAAAGAGCACCTCTGTATGTTCTTTCAAGCCGCCCTCCCCCACCACCAAGTCCAGTGGCTTCCTCCCCAAAAGTCACTAGGACAAGGGGAGCCAGGGTGCGTGGAAATACTCAATCCACCCCTGCAGACCGCTGCAGTAGTAGAAGGCTGTCATTCCCTAAACCTTAGACTTTTCCCTCCTCTCCATCCAGCAGCACCCCTGAGCACCTCCCTTCCCAGGTCCCATGTTAAGTTACTGTTCTGTTGAATAAATCTGGTTTTTTGGTTCACCAATGTTTCCCTGAGTGTTTTAAATGGGACCGTTTGTATGTCTGGGTAGTGGTTAACATGTTTTGTAAGTGCAGATAATGGGAGCAGAAACGAGGGTGCACACAGGGTAACTGCGGAAGTGACAAGCACAGTACACATTGCATGCATTAAGCACACCTGTCCTTCGTTGTGCAGGTTTATACGTTGTAAACCTGGGGATTGGGGGTTGGGTGGTGCACTGTATGTTTGGGGAGGGTGGTCGCTGATCTTTTGCGGCTGACAGTAGCCTGCTGGATAGATCAGTGCACCGTGGGATCCGTAGGCGATAGTCACAACGTAAAAGGCACATAGACAACACCACACACACATGGGATTAGGAGAGGTTGATTGTCCCTTTAAGCAAGCGGAACACCTCTTGGCACTGCGCTTTGGGCAGGGTAAAGAGCTTCCCCTTTGAAGGGAAGTGTCCCCCAACCAAACCGCCCCCCAACCGCCGTATGCCTCCACGGTGATAATCATTACCCAATAAGAAGTACAGGAAAAGGTTCACACAAAAAAAATCTTTCCTTTACTGTGACTTTACAGCGTTGAACCAAGGAGGGGGAAGGGGATTGGTAATGGGAGGATGGGCAACGGGACATGTGTAAAGGGACAGGGGAAGGTCCAGTATCTGTTTACGGAAGTGTAGCAGTCAATGGTTAACCCGCTCTGTCTGGAAGCGAGCTTTCAAAGCTTCCCGGATGCGCACCGCCTCCCGCTGTGATCTTCGAATGGCTCTGGTGTCTGGCTGAGCGTAATCTGCTGCTAGTCGATTTGCCTCAACCTCCCAGCCCTGCATAAATGTCTCCCCCTTGATCTCACAGAGATTGTGGAGCACACAGCATGCTGCAATCACAATGGGGATATTTTTAGGGCTGAGGTCGCAGCGAGTAAGTAAGCTTCGCCATCTTGCCTTGAGACGGCCAAAGGCACACTCCACCACCATTCTGCACTTGCTCAGGCCGTAATTAAAGAGCTCCTTTTCAGTGTCCAGGGCTCCCGTGTATGGCTTCATGAGCCATGGCATTAGCGGGTAGGCAGGGTCCCCCAGGATCACTGTTGGCATCTCCACATCCCCAACAGTGATTTTGTGGTCGGGGAAATAAACCCCCTGTTGCAGGCGTCTAAACAGACCAGAGTTTTTGAAAACACGAGCATCATGAACCTTGCCTGGCCACCCAACATTGATGTTCGTAAAACGTCCCTTGTGGTCCACTAGTGCTTGCAGAACCATAGAAAAATAGCCCTTTCGGTTAATATACTGGCCGCCCTGGTGCTCCGGTCCCAGGATAGGGATGTGTGTCCCATCTATGGCCCCACCGCAGTTTGGGAATCCCATTGCAGCAAAGCCATCTATGATCGCCTGCACGTCTCCCAGGGTCACTACTTTCTGGAACAGCAGGTCAACGATTGCACGGGCTACCTGCATCACAGCAACCCCCACGGTAGACTTGCCCACTCCAAATTGGTTCGCTACTGACCGGTAGCTGTCAGGGGTTGCAAGCTTCCACAGGGCTATGGCCACTCGCTTCTGGACACTGAGGGCAGCTCGCATCCGGGTGTCCTGGCGCTTCAGGGCAGGGGACAGCAACTCACAAAGTTTCATAAAAGTGCACTTACGCATCCGAAAGTTTTGCAGCCACTGGGACTCATCCCATACCTGCAGCACTATGTGGTCCCACCAGTCAGTGCTTGTTTCCCTTGCCCAGCATCGCCGTTCCACGGGATCAACATGACCCATTGCCACCATGATGTCTAGGGGCCGGGGTCCAGCACTTTGCAAGAGATCAATGCCCCTTTCACAGTTTAAGTACTCCCGGAGATTACGTTGTCTCCTCTCCCGATTTCTCTGCATCAGAGTCTGGAAAAGGTGCGCTATAAGGCGCGAGTTGTTGGCTACGGACAGGACAGCTGCGATAATCGCGGAGGGCTCCATGCTCACTGTCCAGTGGCGTCCGAGCTATCAGCCACAGGAAAAGGGCGCGAATTCATTCCCCGTCGGCGCTTTCACGTTGGGAAGGCGGAAGTGTGGGTCGAGTGACGAAATGTACGTATACCGACCCTTGACACAATTTCGTTCCCACAAGGCACTGGGGGCTACACCCAGAATTCCAGTGGGCAGGCGGGACTGCGGGAACTGTGGGATAGCTACCCACAGTGCACCGCTTGCAATGTCGACGCTTGCCCCCCTACTGTGGACTCGGACATTCGAAAAAAGATCCCTGGTGTGGATTCGAACAATCGACCTGGAAATATCGGGTTCACAAGTTCGGTTTCACAGAAATCGAACTAGTACCGTAGTGTAGACATACCCTAAGTATATTACTTCAGTGCCATTACTTTTATCAATCAGACTTGTAATCTCATCAAAAAAGATATTAAGTTAGTTTGCGAGATCTATTTTGCATAGACCCATGTTGATTGACATTAATTATATTGAATTCCTTTAATTATTTATTTATCGAGTCCTATATCAGCTGCTCTCTTATCTTGCCCAGGATCGATGTCAGGCTGACAGGCCTGTAAGTACCCACATTGTCCTATTTATTCTTTTTAGACATTTACACAGTCTAATAATCACAACACCCATGACAAACTGAGAGTAGTAAAAATTGATTAAAACTGTTCAAACCACAGCTGAATTATGGGCCCTCATTATAGCCACACATCTCCTCATCCACATCACCCTACATTGCAAAGACACACTAGACATCCCTTATTCCCCTTGCCCCAGTGATGACAGGGGCACTTCCTGGTGTCCTGAACTGGGCTTCCAAATCTGCAGTGTATTGAGACAGCTCCATGCAAAAACATTTGCCTTTAGCCTCACAGACACTGTGCAGTCCACATCAGGCCACAGTCATGCGGATGGTATTTTCCACACTGGCATGCAAACAGTTCTGTAGGCAGCACCATCTTGCCTTGAACCTGGCAAATGCCCACACCCCACCCTCCTGTGACTGCTAAGCATGTAACAAAACCTGCTTTTGCCAGGCCCTCTGAGGCAGTATATGGTTTTGTGAGCCATGGAAGGATGGATAGATGGGGTCTCCTAAAATAGTAGTAGGCACCATTGTATTAATTCAGATGGCGTATAAGAGCCCAATGAGTCAATGGTGCAAACATAACCTAGTCACTGACCAATATTAGACAGTTTTAAACAAGGTTTGGAGTTTGGTATACAGAGACCTCAGCCTGCTTGGGACCAGACAAACACACCATTAAAATCATTTAAACCTTTTATTAAAGACCCAGAAAAAGAAGGTGTGACGGTGTCCCCATAAGACTTTATGGGGAGATGCTTATAAGTGTATATAGGATATAACTGGAATATGTTTTATGCCATGTAACATATCTCTTTAAAAGTTATGATCTACTGAATCTATTCCTCCCGTTTGTATGCATGTATCATTTTTGTAGTTGAAGTTATGAATATTGGTTGTATTTCTTGAGAAAGGAATGTGCAGGTAAAGTGCTCAATCAAGAAGCACTTAACAGACAAAAAGAAGTTGCAGACACCAATCCACATCTGAGCTTGGCCAGGAATGTCACTGGGCTGATTGTGCTGAGTTGTGCATGGACATGTGACTTGCCAATGTGACTCCAAAACTCGAGGGTAACTGGAGGCGACACAGGGAAAGAGAAAGTATATTTAAACCCCTGGGAGACCCCTCCATCTTGTCTTCAACTGGCTAAAGAGAGAGCCTCTCCACCCCCCAAGGACACACCTGAAAGAGACTGAATAAAGGACAAAGATAATAGGGGGTGTGAGCGATTGCTGGACCCAGGCTAGGAGGACTATAACCTGTAAAAGGAAGTTTGCTGGAACTGGTGAGGTTTTTATCTGTGTTCAGTTTGATTAGACATAGACTTGCATGTTTTATTTTCTTTTACTTAGTCATTCACTTTGTTCTGTCTGTTACCACTTGGAATCACTTAGATACTACTTTCTGTACTTATTAAAATCACTTTTTACTTATTAAGTTACCCGGAGTACGTGTTAGTACCTGGAGGGGGGCAAACAGCGGTGCATATCTCTCTATCTATGAAATAGAGGGCAAACTATTTATGAGTTTACCCTGTATAAGCTTTATACAGGGTAAAACAGATTTATACAGGGTTTGAACCCCACTGGGAGTTGGGCACCTGGGTGTCAAAGGCAAGAACACTTCCTGAGCTGCTTCCAGGTAGGCCTACAGCTGTTAGGGGACGTGGTTCAGACCTGGGTCTGGGTTTGCAGCAGGCTAACGGGTCTGGCTCAAAACAGACAAGATTCTGGAGTCCCAAGCTGGAAAAGGCAGGAAAGCAGGGGCAGAAGTAGTCTTGGCACACCAGGTGGCAGCTCCAAGGGGGTTTCTGTGATACCAACCCGTCACAGAAGGAAAAACTATTCAAGCATTTGAAATGTAAAGTATTAAGTAAGGCTTTTCATTTTCACGTCCCTTATTCCCTTTCTCTTTAGCTAGAGAGAGTTTTAAGAAGGAAAAAAATGCTTCTTTGAGAGTCTTTTAAATGGTATCAAAGATGGTAATAACTGTCCTTTTTGAGGAAAGAGACGTTAATTGAAATGGGCTGCGGGGTATTGTTGTTAATGTCCAATCCCATTTCCTAAGAACACAAAAAAAAAACACACACACACAAAAGGGGAGAGATAAGAACAGCAAAGATAGAAAATTCAGCTTCTCTCTCTGATGTTGATCATCACTTGCAGCCTCACTGCTGCAAAAACACAGACACTCTGAGACCTGGCTGTTGTGTATTTGGTTGTCATGGTAATAGCACCTTGTTGTTGCTATGGCAACTGAGTTAGATTATTAGGGGATAGCCCAGCCAGTTTTGGCTGGTTTGGTCAGTTCAGTGTGTGTAAATAAATGGCTGCTTCCATGGCTCACAGCTCTCTGTGTCTCAAATGATTTCTTCCTAAACCTGCTGCCCCAAGGATACAACAAAGTGGCGACGAGGATGGGATCCCTGTGCTGCCCCAGCACCAGAAGGAAGTAGAAGTCAAGGTAAAAAGAGAAGGGGAAAAAAAACCTACCAAAATCTTTTAGCTGTTGGAAGGGCGTGAGAACTGGCTTGTTTGCACTGACTGTGAAGCCTGAAACTAAAACCATGGCTACACTTACAGGGCCACTGGAACCTTTTGAAGAGAATATAGTGCAATGGCATGTGTATACTGAGCGTTTTGAGCTTTTTGTTATTGCAAATGACATTACAGAAGAGAAGAAGGTGCCAATATTCTTAAGTGTTGTAGGGGCTAAGACCTACTCCCTGCTACGCAGCTTACTACACCCTGTTAAGCTTGAGACCAAATCTTATAGTGACATTGTGGAAATCCTGGGGTCCCATTTTTCCCCAAAACCACTGGTAATTGCTGAAAGATATAGGTTCCACAAAAGAGACCAAAAAGAAGATGAAACAGTTGTACAATTTGTAGCAACTTTAAAAAGGCTAGCAGACCACTGTGAATTTAAGGAGATGTTAAATGATGCCCTGCGTGACAGGTTAGTGTGTGGCCTATACAGTGAAGCTATATGGAAGCGCCTATTGACAGAGGCTCAGCTTACCTTACAGAAGGCTGTTGATATTGCAGTCTCCATGGAACTGGGCACAAAGGAGGCGCAATACATCGGTGCATCCCCTAGGGTGCATAAGGCGTCACAAGAACCTACCCACAAAACTGTTACCGCTGTGGTAAGCCGGGTCACCAGGCATCAGAATGCTGGTGCAAGAACCTGGTGTGTCGACACTGTGTCAAAAAGGGACACATTGACTATGCCTGTAAACAAAAGAAAAAGAGGCCTGTGGTCTGGCCGACCAAAAAGGGAAACCTGCATACCCTAGAGCAGACCCAGGATGACCAAGGTGACACCTCATCGCAAGAAGAAGTGCCACTTCACGTTTTGTCTTTGGCAGTGGGCTCCCATGGATACTGGGTAACCCCATAGTTGGATGGCAAACCTATACGCATGGAACTGGACACTGGTGCAGCTGTCTCACTAGTCTCCGAGACTGTGTATAAAGAAAAACTACAGCATCTTCCGCTTAAGGCAACAAAAACTGTTCTGAAGACGTATACGGGAGAAGCTGTGCCCATGTTGGGCACTGTTGATGTTGAGGTGGAGCTCAATGGACAGGCTGCTAAATTGCCACTGTTTGTGGTGAGAGGTAATTACCCAGCCTTAATGGGTCAGTCTTGGCTTGGGAAGATTCAGCTGAAATGGGCAGAAGTGCACCGAATGACTAAAGAAGAAACCGGTCTGACCATTATACTAAGGAAACATGCTGCTGTTTTTGGAGAGGATCTGGGGAGTATGAAGGGAATCACTGTGACATTGAACATTAATCCCGACAGTCAACCAAAATGTCTGAAAGCCCGAATTGTGCCATATGCCATCAGGCTGAAAGTTGAAGTAGACCTGGAGTGCCTGGTCACCAATGGAGTCCTAATATCAGTTACCCATAGCCAATGGGCCACTCTTATTATTCCAATAGTGAAGAAAGATGGCTCCCTCTGGATTTGTGGTGATTTTAAAGCAATACCCGCTTCCCCGCATCGATGACCTCTTCGCGGGCCTGGTTGGGGGACAAAAGTTCAGTAAGATTGATCTGCATCAAGCGTATTTACAGATGCACGTTGATGAAAAGTCCCAAGAGCTGTTGACTATTGTGACTCATAAGGGGCTTTATCAATACTGTCACCTACCCTTCGGAATAACGTCTGCTTCGGCCCTGTTCCAGAGAGCTATGGACCAGATCTTGTGTGGCTTTCCAGGAGTTCAGTGCTATCTGGACGACATCCTGGTCACTGGAAAGAATGAAGAAGATCACCTAAAGAATTTAGAGGCTACCCTACAAAGACTGGAAGAGTATGGCCTACGAGTTCGCAAAGACAAGTGTGAATTCTTCCAGCTCTCTGTTGTATATTTGGGACACATCATTGATGCTGCGGGTCTTCATCAGGCCCCTGCAAAAGAAGTGTGCAACAAGGGTAATGTCGTGGTGGGAGTCTGCTACAGACCACCAGACCAGGGGGATGAGGTGGATGAGGCTTTCTTCCAGCAACTAACAGAAGTTACTAGATCACAGGCCCTGGTTCTCATGGGTGACTTTAATCACCCCGATATCTGCTGGGAGAGCAATACAGCGGTCCACAGACAATCCAGGAAGTTTTTGGAAAGTGTAGGGGACAATTTCCTGGTGCAAGTGCTGGAGGAACCAACTAGGGGAAAAGCTCTTCTTGACCTGCTGCTCACAAACAGGGAAGAAATAGTAGAGGAAGCAATAGTGGATGGGAACCTGGGAGGCAGTGACCATGAGATGGTCGAGTTCAGGATCCTGACACAAGGAAGAAAGGAGAGCAGTAGAATACAGAGCCTGGACTTCAGAAAAGCAGACTTTGACTCCCTCAGGGAACTGATGGGCAAGGTCCCCTGGGAGAATAACATGAGGGGGAAAGGAGTCGAGGAAAGCTGGCTGTATTTTAAAGAAACCTTATTGAGGTTGCAGGAACAAACCATCCCGATGTGTAGAAAGAAAAGTAAATATGGCAGGCGACCAGCTTGGCTTAACAGTGAAATCCTTGCTCGTCTTAAACACAAAAAAGCAGCTTACAAGAAGTGGAAGATTGGACAAATGACCAGGGAGGAGTATAAAAATATTGCTCAGGCATGCAGGAGTGAAATTAGGAAGGCCAAATCACACTTGGAGTTGCAGCTAGCCGGAGATGTTAGGAGTAACAAGAAGGGTTTCTTCAGGTATGTTAGCAACAAGAAGAAAGTCAAGGAACGTGTGGGCCCCTTGCTGAATGAGGGAGGGAACCTTGTGACAGAGGATGTGGAGAAAGCTAGTGTACTCAATGCTTTTTTTGCCTCTGTCTTCACAGACAAGGGCAGCTCCCAGACGGCTGCACTCCGCAGCACGGTATGGGGAGGAGGTGACCAGCCCTCTGTGGAGAAAGAAGTAGTTCGGGACTATTTAGAAAAGCTGGACGAACACAAGTCCATGGGGCCGGATGCACTGCATCCGAGGGTGCTAAAGGAGTTGGCCGATGTGATTACAGAGCCATTGGCCATTATCTTTGACAAATCATGGCAATCGGGGGAGGTCCCGGATGACTGGAAAAAAGCTAATGTAGTGCCCATCTTTAAAAAAGGGAAGAAGGAAGATCCGGGGAACCAAAGGCCAGTCAGTCTCACCTCAATTCCTGGAAAAATCATGGAACAGGTCCTCAAGGAATCAATTCTGAACCACTTAAAGGAGGGGAAAGTGATCAGGAACAGTCAGCATGGATTCACCAAGGGCAAGTCATGCCTGACTAACCTAATTAAAAAAAAAAAAAAAAAAGTTAAGGCTATCGTGGAGGCTCCCCCACCTCGAAATGTTAGCCAGCTGCACTCGTTTCTAGGACTATTGAACTATTATGGAAAGTTCATCTCACAGTTAGCCACACTGCTAAAACCACTTCATGAACTCCTTGGGCAGAACGAGACCTGGAAGTGGACTGAAGCCTGTAATGTTGCATTTAACAAAGCTAAGGATGCATTACTAAATTCTGAAGTTCTAATGCACTTTCATCCATCCTTACCCCTACAACTGGCCTGCGATGCCTCCCTTTATGGAGTGGGAGCAGTCGTGTCACACATTATCCCTTCGGGAGAAGAGAGACCTATTGCTTTTGCTTCACGCACTCTAAGCAAAGCAGAAACAAACTATGCCCAAATCGAACGTGAGGCATTGGGGATCGTTTTTGGAATTCGGAAGTTTCATCAGTACCTGTTTGGGTGGAAGTTTACTCTTCTTACAGACCATCGACCTCTGACGTCAATTTTTGGACCCTACACAGGCATTCCCCCATTAGCTGCTAGTCGTATGCAATGTTGGGCATTGTTACTTTCAGCGCACACATATGAAATCAAATATCAGAAATCCACTCTGCACGGCAATGCAGATGGTCTCTCAAGGTTGCCTTTGTCAGTCAAACATCAAGATACTGCCCAAAAGGAAATCTTCTACTTTGAACACGTAGAGAATGCACCCATCACTGCTACTCAGATAAAGAAGGCAACTTGTGTTGAGCCAGTATTGTCCCAAGTTATGGACCTGGTGATGCATTGAAAATCTCGACGAACCTCTCCGGTGTCACCCGATTGTTACCTACATGTCCAGGAGGATGGAGTTATTGATCCAATCTGGTTGCTTGTTGTGGGGGAGAGGTGTCATTATCCCACCACCACTGAGATCACAGATGTTAGAACAGCTACATTGTGGAATCGTGCGCATGAAGGAAATTGCATAAAGCTATTTTTGGTGGCCTGGTTTGGACAGTGCTATTGAAGAGAAAGCAAGAGCTTGTATGTCATGTCAGGGTGTCAGGAATGCACCCCAGTGGGCACCCCTACATCCACGGGACTGGCCTGAAAACCCGTGGCAACGTATTCATGTTGACTTCGCTGGCCCCCTTGAAGGAAGCATGTTCTTTGTGGTGGTAGATGCTGTCAGGGTTCCCTCCCCACTCTAAACTCTAGGGTAAAGACGTGGGGACCTGCATTCAGAGCCCCTAAACTTATTTTTACCAGCTTAGGTTAAATCCCCCAAGGTACAAAATTCCCTGCACCCTGAGAAATGCTTCTCACTGCCACCATCAAATGTCTAACAGGAATCCAGGAAAGGAATCACTTGAACTTCCCTCCCCCCCAAAATGCCCCCTCAAGCCGTACACCCCCTTTCCTGGGGAAGCTTGAGAACAATCTCCCAACCAATTGGTTACACAGTGATCTAAAAACCCACCCCCTGGGTTTTAACACCATAGAAAACAGTCAACTTCTTAAAAGAAGGATTTTATTAAAAATAAAGAAGGTAAAATCATCTCTGTAAAATCAGGATGGTAACTATTTCACAGGGCACTATATTTCCAAACTCAGAGAGATTTCCCCCTCTGGACAAAACCTTAACGTTACAGAAAACCATGAATAACACCCCCCCCCCTTGTCCCTTCTAACACAGGTTATACACCAAGCCGAAATGAAACAGAAATCTATACGCTATGCTATCTAAACTTACTTCAGAAAAGGGAGGTTTGATTTTCTGCAGGTTCCTTCTGTCTTCCAAGATCACTCTCTCTCAGACAAAGACACACACACTAAAAACTTCCCCCCTCCCAAAATTTGAAAATATCTTGTCCCCTTATTGGTCAGATGCCAGCCAGGTCAGGTGTCAGTCTGGCTACCTGCATTTCTTAACCCTTTACTGGTAAGAGGATTTTATAGCACTGCATCAGACCCTCTCCCCCTTCCCTTCATATTTATGACAGATGCCCATTCTAAATGGCCAGAAGTCTCTATAATGCAGTCCACTACTGCAGAGAGTACTATCCAAAAACTACGGGGACTCTTTAGTCATTTCGGTCTGCCAGAACAACTTGTGAGTGACAACGGACTGCAGTTTGTCTCTCAGGAGTTTCAAAATGTTATGAAGGCAAATGGAATACACCACATCACTTCAGCACCATATCATCCATCCACCAACGGATTAGCTGAAAGATTTGTGCAGACAATGAAACAAGCTTTGAAATCAGCAAGGGGACAACACTCCATTCAAAAGCGTCTGACAACCTTCTTACTGTCCTACAGAAACACACCTCATGCTATGACCAAGGCATCCCCGGCCTTTCTAATGATGGGACGACAGCTGCGCACTTGCTTTGATCTGCTGAAACCTTCTGAACCCAGACAAATTGTGCAATGTCAGCAGCAATATCAAGTCATCGGACATGCACCCAGAGCAAAAGACAGAACCTTTAGCTCGGGACAGCCACTTTTGGCTCGGAATTATACTTCTGGAGCTAAATGGGTCCCTGCCATGATCATTGCTCAAACAGGACCTGTTTCCTACACAGTCCAGACTGCAGAGAATCTCACCTGGCAGCATCATGTAGATCAGCTGTTGCCAGGTCATGCCAGTCCTCAGGACACATCTTCAGTTGGGTTGTCTGACTTCACCTCTTCTGGCGAGACACTGAGTCAAGAATCACCTGTTTCTGACTGTTCTCCTCCATTACTTCCAGTGGCTGAGATACCCCCTTGCCTGGAACAAGCTGATACCAGCTCCTCACCCGGTCACACTACGAACCCTGAGCCCATTGTTAGGCCTGTGCCCAAGGTACTTTCAGGTGCAACAACACCAGAAGTTCACCGCAATCCACCTAGAGACAGAAGACCTCCTCAATGGCTGGATCTTTAGCTAAGGTGAACCCACAGTTATGGGGCAAAATAACCCCTGGGGTTTAGCCGGGAATGGAGGCAGTCTACCCGCCTTCTTTAGTTTAGTGTTTGTTTTATTTAGGGGATGTTCTTATTAAGGGGGGAGGAATATTTTGTGTATTTGATTGTCATGGTAATAGCACTTTGTTGTTGCTATGGCAACTGAGTTAGATTATTAGGGGATAGCCCAGCCAGTTTTGGCTGGTTTGGTCAGTTCAGTGTGTGTAAATAAATGGCTGCTTCCATGGCTCACAGCTCTCTGTGTCTCAAATGATTTCTTCCTAAACCTGCTGCCCCAAGGATACAACACTGGCAATGTGGGATAGCAGCACTGTGCTGTTTAGAGCATTGCTTTTAGCCGTATCTTCCTAGTCACAGTCTCATAAAAGATGCAGTCTTGCCAGCTAAGCCAGATTCTTATTATATAGAAGGAAAAAATGGAGAAGAGAGAGGAAAGAAAAGAAATAAGGTAGGGAAGGAAAAGGAGACATGGTGTGGAGGGGCCAGACAAAGTTTCACATCCTAGGTTGTGTTCAGGATTTAGCCAGAGCCAGTGGAGGTGGTGATGTCTTCTGGCTCCCTGTCTCTGGCCTACTCTGGTCATGACATCTCTCAGGATTTTGGTGAAGAAGGTTCAGGATCCCAGGAAATAGTCACGGCAGCAGCCATGATGGTGACTCTCACTTCAGTAGCCAATTTTTCTTCAAAAGCTCTATCTTTAGGACTCCAAAAGGGAGTGATGGGGGGGAATAGTTCATCCCCTCATTATTTTGTCTACCAGTTAGGCCTACTTTCCAACACATCAATTTTTGTTCATTGATTTTTCAGTTCACAGTTAGGGTAAATGTGTAGGCCCAATTATCACAACATAATTGACACCCCTTTGAGAACAATATCATTAGGAGGGAATAAGGTCCCTGCTTGTCCCAGCCGGTAAACACCCAGTCTTCTCAGCACCCTGGCATCATGCACCTTTCCAGGACACCCCAGTTGGTGTTCGTGAACATGCCTCTGTGGTTGGCCAAAGCCTGCAGAGCGAAGGTATAGAACCCTTTGCAGTCGACATATTCACTTGCTCCTTCTTTGTGTCCCACTCAGCTTTCACAGCAGGGCTAAGTACAGTCACACTGATTACAGTGTTCTTTAAAAATGGATCTTCAGACCTTCTCTGTCTGTTTCAAGGTTTTTCAAATGTTTTTCCATCATTGGAGAGACATCATTCTAAGCCAGGTTTACTCTCTGGTAACTGCTATCCCCCATGGACATGACTCTGCTATTAGCCTGTAGCTCTACCATATTACTAAAGGACCTTGGCCACAGAGACAGGGACTATCTGTCTTCCACAAACAGTCTCTACATACAGAACTATCTGATTTCTGTTGGAGATTCATTTCTGAGTCACCCTTTGTGGCTGCTGTGGGAGAACGGCTCCACCGCAGACACTTGTATTTCATTACAGGATTCATCATTAATTATTATTTGATATGCGCTGAGAGCACCTTACAAACCACAGAGAACCAGTTCCTGCCACAGGAAGCTAGCGGTCTATAGTAGGGAGCAGTGCTGGCCTGCTAGTGACCAAATTCCTGGCCTCACAGAAGAAATGGGTTTTGAGGAGGAATTTAAATAAGTTATTTTTAGAAGGTGACATCTGTCCGCTAAGGCTGGCTCGAGAGCTCCCACTCTTGTCAGACAGGTCCACAACCTCCAGTTCAACTTCTATCAGCTAGGGAGGATGAAGGGCTGGAAGTCTCCCCATCCCATTCCCAGTGTCTTCACACACCTCCCCATCACAGCTCCACCCCAATCAAGATAGAGAAATTGACCCACAGGTTTGCATAGACAAAGGGGATGTTTAGAATGGGAGTGAGAACAGCCTGTGTGTGTGTGTATGTGTGTCTGCCCTGCAAGAGGTGCTGTAGGGAGGCATCTTATCTGATCTCGGTGAGGCTGGGGAATGTCAGGATAAGGACAGCCATGGCTTCAGCGCACTGATCAGTGAA
Source organism: Chelydra serpentina (assembly GCA_037349315.1). Classification (NCBI taxonomy): domain Eukaryota; kingdom Metazoa; phylum Chordata; order Testudines; family Chelydridae; genus Chelydra; species Chelydra serpentina. Next base: position 3,362,642 of record JBAIAC010000056.1, read on the forward strand.
AATATTCACACTCAGGTTCAGATACCAGAGGCTGGAGTTATTGGGGAGACCAGAGCAGAGCCTCCTGCAGGAATGATCTGACAAATCAGTTCCCTGGAGGCTGCAGCAGAGCACTGGACACACACCTTAGAGCAGTGGTTCTCAACCTGCGGCCCACTTGTAGCCCAATCAGCACAGAGTTGCGGCCTATGTGACATCCTCAGGGCCATACAGGTAGTATTGGATACGTCCCACAATAGTAAATAGGTTGAGAACCATTGCCTTAGAGAGGCTGCAGTACAGTATTGACAGGGCTTCCTCCATGTCTGACCGTCCCCACCATCCTCACTTGACTGGTCCTCCCACCCAGCCCCTCACTTTCATTTTCAATCTGCTTCCCTCCCAGAAAGCTGCAGTTCGGGAGATTCTGCTCCCCACTCTGATCCCAGCTGCCCAGTTCGCCCCCTTGGGGAGGGAGATGGGAAGAGCCCCAGAAACTCCTGTCACTTACTTTGCAAGCTTTAGGGAGGCAGCACCATCTGCAGACCCCACCCTTCTCTGCCCCAGACCCCCATGTCCATCTCCTTTGCAGAGCAGGCAGCTCTGGGAGGGCATAGAGCTCTGCTGCTATTTCCCATACGCACACCTCACCCACTGTGTAAAGAACGTCACAGGAGTTTGACAGGGCTTTTATAGCAGGGTGAGCCGCCAGCCCGGGGGCTGGGAGGCAGTTCAGCTCCATTGTTTCGTTCGGGTGAAACAGCTAAATGAACTCAATGTTTGATACAACTCAAAATCACAACCTAGTGCGAGGCAAGGGGGCAGACTGATGCAGCCTGGGGAGACTGCAGTCTTCTGGTCATCCTCTGACAAGGTGCAACTGGGATAGCAACAGGTCAAACTCCCCCCACGCACACTGCCAATCACCATGCCTCCGCCCTGGCCCCTTCACGGGTGTGAGGGGAGTTAACTCCTCCACCCCAATCAATCAATGGCATGGTGCTGAGGCTGCCAGACAAGAGGCCCACTGATGCCAGCGTAGGGGTGTTGGGGGTGATGGAAAGTGAGTGCCACTGGATTGGCCAGAGACTCACCACACTCCTTTCACACGGGAGATCTCAAAGTGCCCGCAAGGCAATCGTCCTTAGCTGAAAGCAGTTAGCCCACATTTAACAAACCCCCTGCCTAGGACAAACTCTGTCAGACTGGTCTATGTGCCATAGAGCCCCAGAAACCTGCCCTCTGTGTAGATTTTTATTTGTATTCATCCATTATTGGATGATGGGGGGATAGGGAAGGGATAGCTCAGTGATTTGAGCATTGGCCTGCTAAACCCAGGATTGTGAGTTCAATCCTTGAGGGAGCCATTTAGGGATCTAGGGCAAAAAAATCTGTCAGGGGACAGTACTTGGTCCTACTAGTGAAGGCAGGGGACTGGACTCAATGACCTTTCAAGGTCCTTCCAGTTCTATGAGATAGGCATATGTTATTATATCATTATTGGGTGACCTGCAAACTGAAAAATTGAGTGTGTGCCCATCTGTTTGCTGGATAAGATGTATAAAGTGGGTCTGATAGATGTTTTTTTGGGGGGTAAGAGGTAAGGTTTCATATTCCTCACACACACACACACACACACACCTGTACACTGCACAGCTGCAAAGCCAGCTGGCAGTCACAGCACATGGCAGGGTGAGTGTCATGAAGGGGAGCTGCCTACCGGCTCTAGGCGGGAAATGCTCCCAGATTCTCTTTTCCCTGGCTGCTTCCTGGGCCCCCAACTGAAGGAGCTGGTAAGAACCTCCAGAGTTTTCCTTCCCACTAACCCAGCCGGCTTCCCATCTGCCCTGCCACCTTCACTTCCATTGCCACAGAATGATCAGCCCCTGGGTTCAAAAATCATGAGTCAGAATCCAAAATATCCTGGGATTAGTTTAAAATCATGAGGTGCGGTTTTTTTGGAGGAGGGATGATGATTCAAACTGGTTTTCTCCTGCCTTCTGAATTTTGGGCCTCTGTGGGAAAAGTTTGCAAAGTTAAAAATACTCAGCAGTTGACATGCCAGTTTTACTGTTGCTTGCACAACCTCAGTTCTGCCTCTCTGTGGGTGTGGATTATAAAACAATCCTCAATTACATGATCACATGCTATTTTTTCACAAGACCCCAGCCTCATTCAGTGCACAGGATGGATGCATAGGGGGCAAATTTAAAAAATGCATGGACACCTCTAAATCTGGCATTTTTAAAGCGTTTGACTTTGCAACTTCATTAACATTGTTCTAATGTAGCTCTTTTGTATGTAGTCTAATAATTATGCGGAGCTGATCGCCACATTTTAGTTAAGATTGCATTCGAGAATTCAGTTTCATGGGAGTTTGAAACCTTAATATTGTGAGCAAAACTCAAGTGGCAAAAACCATAGCATGTAAACTTTTAATAGAACTTCCATTTTTCACTGCTGGTTTGAAAAGTGGAACCACTTAAAGGAGGGGAAAGTGATCAGGAACAGTCAGCATGGATTCACCAAGGGCAAGTCATGCCTGACTAACCTAATTGCCTTCTATGATGAGATAACTGGCTCTGTGGATGAGGGGAAAGCAGTGGATGTGCTATTTCTTGACTTTAGCAAAGCTTTTGATACAGTCTCGCACAGCGTTCTTGCCAGCAAGTTAAAGAAGTATGGGCTGGATGAATGGACGGTACGGTGGATACAAAACTGGCTGGATGGTCGTGCTCAACGGGTAGTGATCAATGGCTCCATGTCTAGTTGGCAGCCGGTATCAAGTGGAGTGCCCCAAGGGTCGGTGCTGGGGCCGGTTTTGTTCAATATCTTCATCAACGACCTGGAGGATGGTGTGGACTGCACCCTTAGCAAGTTTGCAGATGACACTAAACTGGGAGGAGTGGTTGATACGCTGGAGGGTAGGGATAGGATACAGAGGGACCTAGACAAATTAGAGGATTGGGCCAAAAGAAATCTGATGAGGTTCAACAAGGACAAGTGCAGAGTCCTGCACTTAGGACGGAAGAATCCCATGCACTGCTACAGACTAGGGACCGAATGGCTGGGCAGCAGTTCTGCAGAAAAGGACCTAGGGGTTACAGTGGACGAAAAGCTGAATATGAGTCAACAGTGTGCCCTTGTTGCCAAGAAGGCTAACGGCATTTTGGGCTGTATAAGTAGGGGCATTTCCAGCAGATCGAGGGACGTGATTATTCCCCTCTATTCGGCACTGGTGAGGCCTCATTTGGAGTACTGTGTCCAGTTTTGGGCCCCACACTACAAAAAGGATGTGGATAAATTGGAAAGAGTCCAACGGAGGGCAACAAAAATGATTAGGGGGCTGGAGCACATGACTTATGAGGAGAGGCTGAGGGAACTGAGATTGTTTAGCCTGCAGAAGAGAAGAGTGAGGGGGGATTTGATAGCTGCTTTCAACTACCTAAAAGGGGGTTCCAAAGAGGATGGATCTAGACTGTTCTCAGTGGTAGAAGATGACAGAACAAGGAGTAATGGTCTCAAGTTGCAGAGGGGGAGGTTTAGGTTGGATATTAGGAAAAACTTTTTCACTAGTAGGGTGGTGAAGCACTGGAATGGGTTACCTAGGGAGGTGGTGGAATCTCCTTCCTTAGAGGTTTTTAAGGTCAGGCTTGACAAAGCCCTGGCTGGGATGATCTAGTTGGGGTTGGTCCTGCTTTGAGCAGGGGGTTGGACTAGATGACCCCCTGAGGTCCCTTCCAACCCTGAGATTCTATGATTCTATGAAAAAAAAATCATTGATACAAAGAAAATATGCATTCCAACATAACCTTTTGAACATTTTCATTGGTGTGACTTACTTTTATTCAAACTTTTTGCAAGAAATTTGAACCTCTGGGCTCTGCACCATGTCACTCCTCATGAGCCAAATTCGGCACTGTCAGTCATGCACAGGTAAAATCAGTCTGTGTTTTGTCACTTTTTAGAAATAGCTAGTAATACGGGACCTGAGATAATCTTGCCGTAGTCAGCTGTGAGGCTGTTCCATGTGTCCGGGATTCTGCGGCTTCTGACCTAAGTTCTGGAATGTGTCCTGGTTTCCTGCACTTTAAGGCCAGAAGGGACCATTTGATATCTAGTCTGACCTCCTATATAGCCCTGGCTGTTGAATTTCACTCAGATAGACCTCTAATGTCCCTACACTGAGCCCAATGACTTTAGTTAGACTGAAGTATTTCAGTCCTCAGAAGACTAAACTGTTGTGTGCACAGGCAGAGAACAGGAGAGACAGAGGTGCCAAGGCTATGGCAGGGAATTGATTCATTGAGATATGCCCAGGAGATCCTAGCAGGTGAGCCACACCCATGCTGTAGTGGAAGCATGCCAATCTTACCTGGGTGTAGATTCCTTCCCGAGCCCCCATCTGGCAATTAGTCTGACTCAGAGCATTTGGGCAAGACACACTAGCCAGGTGTCTAAGAAGATTCACTTCAGAGCACAGGTCTGCCATGTTCAGTGTCCCATCCCCTGCTGTGGCCAATTTCTGATGCTTCAGAGGAAGGCAGAAAAAAACAACAAAATCAGAATACATCTGGCCAATTGTGTATCGGGGAAGATATTCCTTCCTGACCCCTGCAGGCAACTGGCAGAAGCATGAGGATTGATTATGGTGGTTATCTGAATGCAGAGGTCAAGTATTCTAAGCATGCTGAGGGCAATAACAAAAGTTGTGAACTGAAACTGACTTAGTTATTTCGGCGCACGTTTGTGCGCAAACCAGCCCTTAGTCACGTCTCCCTTCTGCTGGATTCTGTCTGGCAATGCACCATCCAGTCAGCTGGCCTGAGTTCTTTACACTTGAGATAGAACAGAAATGTCCTGGAGGCTGATGGGTAAGGATATGAATAAGTCAGGCAGGTCACAGAAACCACAGATTCCGTGACTTTACTGAACCTCCGTGACATTGGCTTGGGCTGTCAGAGAGGGTGCCAGAGCCGGGGCTGTGCACCCCCTCTTCCCATGGCTGCAGCCAGGGCTGTGCACCCATAATTGCAGCCAGCTTTTCAAAAGCATTCAGGTCTCATGGAGGCTCCTAAAGAAGAATCAGATTTTCAAACATACTCAGCACCCAATGTGGGGAGTTCTTTTGAAAATCTGCTCCCTGGAAACTGACTGACAAAGATGCTGGCTGTTGTTGGGATTCCTGCCAGAAAGATTCATATTCATAGATTATGTAACCAGAAGGAAGCACTGTGATAATCTAGTCTGGCCTCCTGTAAAACACAGGCCAAAGAACTTCCCTGAATTAATTCCTGTTTGAACTAGAGCAGATCTTTTAGAAAAACATCCATTCTTCATTTTAAAATTGCCAGTGGTGAAGAATCCACAACCCTTGGTAAATTGTTCCAAGGGTTAATTACCCTCACTGTTAAAAATCTGTGCCTTATATCTCATCTGAATTTATCTACCTTCAACTTCCAGCCAGTGAAACTTGTTACACCTTTATCTGGTAGATTAAATAGCCCTCTATTATCAAATTTCTGTTTCCCATGTAAGTTCTTACAGACTGTGACCAAATCACCCCTTAAACTTTTTTGTTAAGCTGAATAGATTTTTCTCCTTGAGTCTTTTGCTGTACGGCATGTTTTCTAATTCTGTAATCATTCTTGTGGCTATTCTCTGAGCCCTCACAAATGTATCAACATCCTTCTTGAACTGTGGACACCAGAACTGGATACAGTATTCCAGCAGTGGTTGCACTCCCTATTCCTACTTGATATTCCCCTGTTTATACATTCAAAGATCGCATTAGCCTTTTGGCCACAGCATTGCACTGGGAGCTAGTATTGAGCTAATTTTCTGCCAGAACATCTATGTTTTTTTCAGAGGCACTGCTTCACAAAATAGAGTCCCCATCCCATAAGTATGGCCTACATTCTTTGTTCCTAGATGTATGACTTTACAGTTGGCCATATTAAAATGCATACTGTTTGCTTGCCAACATAACAAGTGATCCAGATCACTTTGTATCAGTGACCTGTTCTCCTCCTTATTTACCACTCCCGCCATCTTTGTGTCATCGGCAAACTTTATCCATGATGAATTTCTGTTTTCTTCTAGGTCATTGATGAAAATGTTAAATAGAATAGGGCCAAAAACCAATCTCTGTGGGACCCACTAGAAACACAGCATCCTCAGTGATGATTCCCCATTTGTAATCCATTTAATGTGTGCCATGGTGATTTTGTATCATTCTAGTTTCTTAATCAAAATGTCAGTGGTACCAAGTCAAATGCCTTACAGAAAGCTATTGCATCGTTACCTTTATTAGCCAATCTTATAATCTCAGCAACAAAAGATATCAAGTTAGCTTGACAAGATCTGTTTTCCAGAAAGCCATATTGATTGGCATTGATTTGATTACCCTCCTTCAATTCTTTACTAATCGAGTCCCATATCAGTTCCATTATATTTATTTCAACCAGATCCAAATGTTAGTGACTGAGTGACGTTTAATGGGGTATCCAGGTTGATACCACCTGCCCTTCGCCTGAGGAATCCTGGTCTGTGCCTACCATGATGACAAGAAATGTGGATTGAAAGCAGCATTACTGGTTGGTCAGCCTCTAGCATTTGGCTCGAGGACCATGCAAAATTATGCTCACAGGGAGACAGAATGCCTAGCCATTGTGTTGACATGAACCAGGTTTGAGCACTATCCCTGCATATTCGCTGCATATTCACTGTCACTACAGTGACTGGCCAGAGCCTGGATTATGAGACTCTCAGCATATGCCAAAATGAGGCAAGGGAGAAGAGTTTAACCGGGCATTCCCTTGTCTAATAGATAAGCAGATTCTGCAGATCTTCCCAAACTGACACTGCTCTTCAGATACTCAGAACAGTCATGTCAGGATTGCCAGACAGGAAGGAAGTAGTGTCTCATGAGACAGAACAAAGAACTGACAGTACAGCATGGTATTCTCTATGAAGGCAATAAAGTCATAATATCTAATGACATGCATGCTGAACTGCTAATCTGCATACACTCTGGCTATATTGATGTTGAAACATTGAGTTAGAGGATTTGGTACCTGTCTGTAATGTGTATTTAATATAGTCATAGAGCTGGTAAGTAGAATTGGAATGTCTATCTCTTTAAGATGGAATCTCCATCTCTGGAGATATTTAAGAGTAGGTTAGATAAATGTCTATCAGGGATGGTCTAGACAGTAATTGGTCCTGCCATGAGGGCAGGGGGCTGGACTCGATGACCTCTCGAGGTCCCTTCCAGCCCTAGAATCTATGAATCTATGAAAGAGTCCAATAAATAAAACAGGTACAAATAGGCTTAGCACATAGAATCACAGAAATGTAGGGCTGGAAGGGACCTGGAGA